>JAVQMG010000081.1:1329678-2659357 GCA_032878915.1 Castanopsis chinensis
TTAGCGACGTTTTAAAAACGTCGCCTAAACCCAGATTTCTTGTAGTGACAATCTCTGTAACTCATAGTTTGGATGCTTCTGCTATGAATGGTTTTCGTATTTGAGGTTGAAATTCTTGGAAATCCTAGAGGCTTTAGGGCTTAATTTTGCTTGTGGTGTCTTCTAAGATGTCTTGGTGTTTAAAAATGCCTTAGGAAGGCTTCTATTTATGAGTTTGGGGGTGAATGATTAACAAGTGGCAAAGTCTAATTGGTGACATATGTCACAACCTAATTGGAGGTGCTTTAAATTTTTTCTCCAATACACATGACATCATTTGATTGGCTGAAATGTCTTACTTTTCAAGATGACATGTGTTAGCAATTAATTGCATCGCTTATGTCATTGCTTACACACATCAACGTGTGGCTTATATCATTGTTTACACATGCTGACATGTGATTGTTTTGTGAATACTTTTTATGCTTTTATTTCAATACCACTTGGCAAATCTATGTTGGTTTTTGAATGGTGATAGTGGAAACTTGTACCAATACGCAGCGCTTTACAATTGGTCGTACTTTTTGAATTAGGTAGTATGATGTGTTAACTTGTAATAGGTTAAGAATTTTTTCTCTCTATAGACATATTATGGCACAAGTAGCCCATACCAATTGTAGGTCAATATACTTGTAGAACAAGCATATTAACCTTAGATTAGTCTATGGTTAGCCTAGAGTTAGTCTAGAGTAAGTCAAGTATTCTCTAGTATATAAACTTTACATTAGGTTCATTGTAATACAAGTGTGCTTAATATATTTTGTAGCCGTCAAGGACTTTCTTATTGTGGGTATAGGCCGTTAAGCTGAACTACTTAAACCTTTGTAAGCACTTTTTTTTTTTTTTTTCTCCCTCATCATTCAATCATCATACATAATTGCACAACAACTTTCACAGATATCAAGAAAATCATGCAAGTAGGCCTTGCTGTTTGGGCTACATTTTCTCGACTCTTCAGAAAATTCAGACACCTCTCATTCATAATTGACAAGGGAAGAACGGACTGCACGTACATTTTCACGTAGACACCATTATATGCTGGGGTAGATCCAAAGTTAGATGCGTGTTCTTGGTATAGATCACTATATATATTTTGGAGTTGATCCAGATTATAACAACTTTTTTTTGCTAAAGAGACAAAATTAATAATAACATATATAAGGATCAATGACATAACTGAGAAAATAGATATCCAGCACCTTCCAAAAATCCACCTCAAAGCCATCCAGAAAAAATAAAATTTTGACTTCTATTAATAATTTGGGACCTATGCGAAAAGGAGACATCACTTTGGGTCATAATGCACCAAAATATGGTGATCTAATAGTCGCCAAAAAAAAAAAAAAAAAAAAGAACTGTATTTTTCAAAATCGATCCTCTGTTCTTTTTTTTTTTTTTTTTTTTTTTTTTTTCATTTTTGATATTTTTCAAATGTAAATCTCACTTTCAAATTCCAATCCTATTCATGATTATTATATACTATATATTAAATTTCTTATATGTTTGGTATTAGGTCTTATTTAATGTCATGCAATTATGTATAATTTAGTTTAGAGAATAAGAGTTAATAATTTCCTGTTGTTTTAATTTGTAAAGTTGTATTTCACAATTATGTTTTTGTTAGCCTTTATTATGTGTCAAATTTTATTGTATTTTTATTCAATCGTTTCCCTGTATTTTTGTGGGATTTAATGTAAGGGTTGAGAGTGAGAGTTTGGTGAAGAAACACTCAAGACAGTGAAGTTCACCACTAGTTCACCACTGGCTCCCAAGTGGACAAGTTGTGAAAGGCCACGTGCGAAGCACATGCTAGAAGCTGAAAGGACTTGTGCCAAGCTGCATTTCACGAGTCACTTTGCAACTCAAGCCTAGTCATGAGTGACCCGTGAAGCTCTTTGCTTGGAGTTTTTTGAAATGTGTTTTTCTCATTCATTTACCAAAACTATATAAGCCCTCATTACCCACGAAATCGTAAGAAGTCTTTTCAAGAAAATTTTGAGAGAGAAACCCTAGCAATACACTTAAGAGTTAGAGATTGTAAACCCACAATCATCTACACAATTCTCTTAATTTTCCTCTACACCTACCTCTTTAATTACAAATCCTTGAGAGGTTCTTAGCCCAAATACTTACCTCACCCAATCAGAGAGTTGAGAGAAGTTTTGGTGTGTATAGGAAGCATTGGAAGAAGCCATTGATTGGAGGATGCAATTTAGAGCTAATTGCAGGATCCAGATACCTAGTGAAGATATAGCTCGATAAAGCTCGTTTGTAGCTAGAACTTGGAGGGTTCAAGTACATTGAATAGATTAGGCCTAGAGGGTTTTTTTTTATATTCATGTACTCCAACTTTATCACTAGTGGATCATTTCGACTTGGAGGGTCTTAAAAAGGTTTTTTGCCGAGTTCTTCAATTTCCTCTTCGATAACATGTCTTGGTGTTATCTTATATTTGCCTCTCTTGTCTCTTATTCTTTAAGCTTTACATTAATTGTTTATTGTAAATGCTTATGCCTTGTAGTGTTTTTCCGGTTAATTGTTGTAGGAGGCAAAAATTTTTAGCCAATCATAAAATGCCACATCAAAATTTAGTAGCAAATTCTAAATTAATTTCATTAAATTAGATGATGACATGTGTCATCCAAATTGACATCACATTGGCCTATCAAAATTTGCCACGTGTCATTTGACCCACAAGATAAAGAAAAATTTCCTATTCAAAATTTATGGATAATTATCTTTATTAAAATAAATAAGTAAAATAAAGATAAATTTTATATTCAAAATTGATAGATAATTATCTTTATTAAAATAAATTAAATAGAGATAATTATTTTATCTTTGTTGATTATTATCTTTATCAATATATGATATAGATATATAGAGATAATTATCTCTAAGAAGAATTTGGGCCAATCAAAAGTCTACTACATATTTTCAAGCATATCAATTCAAAGTGGAGCTTATCCTTTGAAATCACTATAAATAGAGGACATCCCCTCTCATTTTGGGGGACCAAGTTTTCAAGAGACCCAAGCTCTGGAGAAATTCTGCCTTAAGAATCTTTGAAGAACTTGAAGAACATTTGAAAAACTTGAAGAACATTCGAAGGGCTTGAAGAACTTGAAGGACAACAATTCTCTAACAAGCTCAAAGCCAAAGATTCGTTGTGAAGACAATTTGATCCATCTTTCAACCAAATTGAAGAAAATTTCATGTTTAAGTCAAGACCATAAAGAAGATAGAATCAGAGGAGTACTTTTTGTAAAAGAGTCAAAACAGAGATTGTACTCATTACTTGATTAATGTAAATAATTATATTTGTGGAACACATTTTTCAATTTGTTTGATTTTCTTCAATTGGAAATTTTGTGTTTACAAATGCCTTGAATGCTTCTTTTTTTTTCGCAGTTAGTTGAGTAGGGTAAAAGCAATTAAGTCGTAGTTTAAAATTGGATGTCTAAACAAGATATAGTTTTTTCACACTATTTGAGATTTCAATTAATATCAAAGTGGGTACATTTTTCGGATTTAATTATCCTTGTGTGATCCTAGACCTCATTTGAGATGGATAGATCTCAATCCCTCAACGCTCCTTCCTTCTTTGATGGGTGTAATTACTCATTTTGGAAAGTACACATGCGTGCTTTCCTATGTGCCATTGATGAGACCATTTGGGACTCCGTTGAGAATGGTTAGGTGAGACCAGCAACACCTAAGACTGAGTGGGATAAGGTCGTTATTGCTTTGGCAAATGCCAATAACAAAGCTATTAATGCAATTTTTTGTGGTGTTTCAACTGTCGAATTCCACAGGATCTCTCATGTGAAGACAACCCAAGAAGTGTGAAAAATTTTTGAGACCACATATGAGGGAAGGAAGAAGGTCAAGGGCACCAAATTGCAAATGCTCACTACCCGATTTGAGGAAGTGAAGATAAGCAAAGATGAGTCGTTCGACTCATTCTATGGTAGGCTTAATGAGATTGTCATTGTCAAGCTTAATATTGAAGAAAAGATAGAAGATAACAAGGTTGTAAGAAAGGTCCTAATATCTTTGCCCGAAAGCTTCCAAGCCAAAGTCAACACCATTGATGAGAGCAAATACTTGGATGATATTAAGATTCAAGAGCTTGTTGGTTCTCTTCAAACCTATGAGCTTGGCTTGCCTAATTACAAGTCTAGCAAATCTCTTGCTCTCAAAACCATAAATGAGAGAGACGGTGAATCCTCGAATGAGGATGATGTAAAGAAAGAGGTGGCTTACCTTGCAAAGAACTTCTGTGAATTTTTGAAGATGAAGAATAATGGGAAGCCGTTTGGCAAAGAAAAATTTTCATCCTTCAAGAATGGCAAGAAAGATCTCAAGAAGAAGGATGCTAACAAGTCATCCCTATCTCAAGGAATTGTTTGCTATGAATGCAATGGTCATAGGCATTTGAAGAAGGAGTGCCCCAACTACTTGAGAGGGAAGGGTAAGGTGCTAACAACCACCCTTAGTGATTCTGAGAGCTCAAGTTCATATTTGGAAGATAGCTGTGATGGTGATGGAAATTATTTTGCCTTTATGGTAGCTACCTCGATGGATTCGAAAGAAGAATTAGAAGGATTGAAAGAGGAACTCGGTGAGCACACCTATGTTGAAGAAGATGAAGCTACGAATGATGAGGAAGAATTCCTTGTTGAAGGTGATAAGAAGCTTCAAGTCATGTATGACGCATTGCTTGAGGATTGCAGCAAGTATGTCAAAGTAGAAAAAATTGCGGTCAAGAAGATGAAGAGAATCGAAGAAGATCATTAAGCCACTCTTGCATAACTTATAGATGCAAAATGTGAAGTCAAGAATTTGAAAGAGGAGCTACTGAATGCTTATTCAAAGATTGAATTTTTTAAGCTTAAGGTGATTCAAGAAAATGAAAAAGTAGAGTGCACCACCACCAAGAAGCTTGACAACGTAATCTCATCTCAAAAGGCCTTTTTAGACAAAGCCGGTTTGGGTTACACCGGTGAAGGAAGTTCAAGTAATGAACCAAAAAGGGAGAAGAAGTTTGTATTAGCAAAGGTTGTGGAGAAGCCTAAGGTTGAGACTCCTATCATTGAGAAGAAGGCTAATGTGGCAAATTCTAAGGCAAAAGGAAAGTCATTGCCTAAGAATCAAAGGGGATCTCAAGTGAAGCATTTTTGCTATCATTGTGGCATTCGTGGGCAGACAATACCAAATTACTTTAGGCTTCATGCTCTCAAAAGAGCCGATCTTCAACGCGCTCAAGAAAATGAAAGAGGAATGCCAAGAGGAAAGCAAGCTAAGGAAGACAATGACGGACAACTCATTGGAAATGTTGTGGAAATGATTAATAACATCGCATCATGCCTTGCTAACTTTACCCCAAGGTTTGAGCATTATATTGCACGTACCCCTTCTTCTAAGGACCTCACCCAAAACACTCTTGCGGTGTGGATGAAAAATGGTACTCATGCATGATTCGTTTACCATGTCCATGCATTAATACTTCCAATATTTTAGGGACATAGTTTCATGCATCATAGCATGTGCATTCTTCTTGCTATCACGCACCTCTCTAGCATGTTTCTTTTTATTGTTTTGTTTTTAAAAGCTTGTTTGTTTTTTATCTTACTTTATTTCTTTTGTTTTGTGTGTGTAAAAAATCCAAAGCCATATAAAAAGTGAAAAATCTAAAAAGTTTGATCAATTGTGTTGTGTCATACCACATGTGAAGTTTGGTCTAGTACCTTCGTACTAATGGTATAGTGTATTTATAAGCTTAGCTAGTTATGTATGGACATATTGAATGTTAGTCAATTCTAGAAATATATGTTTGAATGTTGTAAATAGATCTTCAAGCTTGTCATGAATGTCTAGCTAATAGTCTTGATTGATCTTGATACATGCATAGACTTGCTCTTATATATCTATAAAAAAAATAATAATAATAAAAAAGAGCTAAAAAAAGCCTTGCTTTGAAAACTAGTTAGAGAAGGAAAAGGTGGAGCAAATTGTATTAAAAATGTATGATGCCAAAAGCCAAAGACTTATCATTCAAAGAAATATAAAAAATTTCATGGCATTGATGATCAAAATGTATGAAAAATGGAAGCCAAATGAAATGCTTTCAATCAAGTAAATACTTTTGTGATCAATAATATACATTCATTTCTATAAATAAGATAGGTCTCTTGACTTTGTGTTATTTGTGTATGACTTAATTGAATTGATCATTGAAGTTTCATGTTAGACTATGGACTAGCTCATGCTTGATACTCACACACAACACATAAGTCTAATGTTCAATGAATATCTATTTCATTTGTGTAATTGTACGTTTTTAAATGTAATGTGTGTATGCTCAATTGCATAACCCAAAAATATTTTTGAGTACTTTATTTGTTTTTGGAAGTGATTTTTGTCACTTTAGTTTTAAAAGATTTTCTTAAAATGCCAAATTTTTTGTGTTGAAAAACTTTCTGTTTGACAATTTTACAACTCACTTCCGAGTGGATGCACTCCCATCCAAGTCACGAAGTGATTTGAGGAAATTTTCAATTTCTTCACAAATTCAGGCAGAGAGTTTCATGACTCATCCGCGAGTTCTGTAGAATTTAATAAAAGCCCACCAGCCTATTAAGCTCATTAAGTGATTAGGGTTTCAAATCTATTTCACATAATATTTAAAGGAAACCCTAAGACACGTCTTATTAAGACTTTGGAGGCTCTCTTATGAGATCTAAAAAATACTGTGCCTTCTCCTTTCAAAGTCACTATTTGAAATCATTCTCATACTATCAGCAAATTAATCCAAGATAGAAGAGTCCGTGGAGTTGGAACTACACGTGGTCGTGTTAGTAAGTTCTACTTGGGGTAGCTTTAAATTTAGGGTTTAAATCTATTGCAATCTTCCATTCTGTCATAGTGGATTTGTTTATCCCAAGTTTTTACCTTAAAACGGTTGGTTTCATTAGTTTTCCTAGGTTATCATATTACCCTCTTCCTTCCTTTCCGCACCAAGTAATATGCTTGCACGTGTTTAACCTAGATCTCATAATTAACCTCAGTAAATACTTGACTAATTCATTAGATTAAACTAATTTGTTTTTTAAGGGGTCTAAACAAACAGACTTGGATTGTTAGGATTTCATTCACTAAACCTCTATATCGTATAAAAGTTTTATTTTAAGGTCATCATAGACACAGATTCTATTTAGAGAACATATAAACTCTGTGAAAAGCTAATGCGTTCTTGTGTACCTTAGGGTTTTGTAACCAAGTGCCTCCAAATCTTCAATGTGCTTTGAAGTGCATAACTTTGCATCCAACAACAATCAATCAGATGTTGAAATGCCAGACACGTATTGGGATCCATGCATAGAGGAAGAAGTCTCTACAAGATCAAGTCCAATTGTGGATTGGAATGAAGGTTCAACTGTAGGTTGGTATTTTAGGATAGTTCGGAGTAATGGTAAGATTTCTTATACTTGTAACCACTTGATTCTTGATTAGTGGATGCTTGGAAGTGGTCACCTAAAATTCACCCGATGAGGTTTTTGACTTTTTGCCTTGCAAAAGGTTTTCCCCATTCATCAACAAATCACTATGTCAATTTAATTTCCACTACAATTAGTTTATTTGGTAATTTGTTCGTGCCTCTATAATTTGCATGTAATTTCACCTAATTAATCAAGTTGGGTAATTGAATTAATTAACTACAGTCAATCTATAACCCAACAAAGTTAATGGAAGCCTTGAACAATTGAAAGTGATAGGCCAAAAACGTATTGACCCCTTATGATAAATTAATTTATTAATTAGCCAAGTTTATTAATTAATCAAATTAATGTGCAAACGCGTGGTAACACAAACAAATCACCAATAAACTAAAGTGTAGCGGAAAGTAAATTGACATGGTGATTTGTTTATGAATGGGAAAAATCAACACGACAAAAACCCCACTAGGTGATTTTAAGGTCACCATTTCCGAGAATCCATTATTATCAAAACAAGCGGTTACAAGTAAAGGAATCCTAATACCTTATACCAACCTACAGTTGAACCATTACCCCAATACCTAATTAGACTTGTTCTGTAGTGACAATCTCTCCTTGCATTGCATGGCTCCTAGTACATGACTAACTAATTGCGTAGATTCCAGTACGCTACTTCAATCACCAGCTAGAGAAGGATTGTTAGCTGCAAAGTTTTTCAATTCATTACACGATGAAGATTGAGAAGCTCATTGGTTAGAAAACCCTATGGTGCACAAACACAACAGCTTCTTCACAAGAAATATGAATTAGAGCAAACTAGGTCTCCGGTTACAATTTGCTCCTGTTCAATTGTGTTCTTTTCAATGCGGAACCTAGTACGGCCCTTAAAATAATCCTTATATATGTTTAGGGTTGTGAAAAAAGAAAGCCCAAATATACAATCAAGGATTGGATGAAAAACAGGCTCGAAAATCTGAGTTTCATAAATCTCGACAAATACCCTATCTGTCAAGATACTGTCGAGCCACGGGCTAAAACGGTTCATCTAGTCTCTATAGATGCTAGCTGTCGAGCTTTAATAAACAACACTTTTCACACTTGAATCTTGGATAGACTTGCATGACTTCAATACTTAGACTTGAAACAAGTTTTCTTGAAATATTAAACACATCCTAGATCTATCCAAATACAAGTAAAGTGCGTTTTGTCAAATGATTAGCTAATTACATAAAATGTTGACATATATTCCTAACATCAAATCACATATGTCCTAACAATCTCCTCCTTTGGCAATCCATGACAAAACCATAATAAACAAATGAACATATGAGTGGAGTCGTAAATCGCTCAACTCATACTCACTTGTTAAGCACAGTAAAATCTATCCTAATACAAACTCTTGAAAAACTTTGCAAGAAGAGAGTTCATGGCAAAAAGAGAGTTCATGGCAAAAAGAGAGTTCATGGCAAGTAGACTTTGACAACCTGTATTTCTGAAACACCTAAACAAAACTTATCAAGGCATCTTTATGTGAAAAAGAAATAAAAGATTGCAAATAATATATAAGAAACATGTGTATAAAGAAAGAAAAGAAACAACATATGTAGGGGTAGGTGAAAAACATACATCAACATATAAAGAATGTAAGTACAGTGTATGTCAAAAATGGTCACAAGACCCACGTACAAGAGATAATGTATCTAAATAAAAAGAAAAGAAAAGATATAAGTATTCTTACTATATCCCTCAATATCAACACTCCCCTTAACAAAAATCTCCTATAATAACTCTCCTTCTAACTATGACTACTTTCATAACCAAAACTACTCCTCATTTTTGTCATGAGTGACAAAGGGTAAGAGTATCAAGTAGACATCTTGTCAGCACTGGAAGAGCTAGCATCGCCATCAACCTCATCATCAGAAGCAGTAGCATTATCATCATCATCCTCATCCTCAGAAGCCTCTTGAGAAGGTGGGGAGAAGCAACAAAGCCACCCATGACCTGCCTGCCATCATGCAATACAACCAACATAAGTGTTCACTTAACATAACTCATCACTAAGAGTGTTAAGGCGAGCATCCATGCGCTAAAGCTACGCCATGATATCTTCGACAGTCACATCGCTTATAGAAGGAGAGGGAGTAGATATGGATGGAGTTGAAGAAGTGGGAGGAGCTGCTGACTTGAACCGCCTCGATCGAAACTATGCCTCACTCTGTTTAACAGTAGCAGCATCTATAACACCCATGAAAGAGAAGTGGTCAGACACGAGAAAGGGAACAGAAAAGTTGCGTAAGATTCTCATGATAGCAGAAGGGAAGAAGAGCTTATCACGGGTTGCCAACTCCTTATACATATCCATAATAGAAAGAATGAAAATAAGAGGGAAAATCTATACTAAGATGCTCAAGAAGGGAAAGCAAAAATCGAGCACGAAACTCTGTGATAGAGTTAAAATGAGAGAGGGGATGTAAAACAAAAGTCATAACCATGTTAAGAAAACGTGGACCTTTAGTGAAGGTCGAACAGTAAGTGAATTGACGCTTACCCCAATCAGAAGGGCACTCATAAAAAGCCGACATAAGCTCATCTTTAGACATAGTCTTAAGACACTCACAACCAAGGTAGTCAAGATGCGCTACCTTAGGGACGTGAAGCACTTCGGCTACAAGAACCGGAGTGACCACAATGCACGTACCTCGAACGCAAGTAAAAAACTGAGGTAATGAAGAATCGAATCCATGCATGTTGGAGTAGAACTCTTGGATCAGCACGGATGGACATGTGATCGAGATGCCATACAGTGACTCCCATTCCCTACTGTAGATAATAGTGGGAAAGTTAGTGTCAGAGAAATCCGACAAAATGATTTGGCGTTCCAAATGAATGCCTCATCAGGAAAAGTTTTCAAAGAAGTCCGATTTGGCCTTCTCATCACAGAACCAGACATGAAAAGGAGTAAGATCAGCAAAAAAGGTTGCCCCGGATTGTAGAGGGTTCCAGGACGGAACAAATTTACGTTTGGGTGCCATAGAAGCAGACTAACGCAAATAAAAGAGAGAGAGAGGGAGAGAAAGAGACAATCAGAAAAGTCCCAAGCAGTTCAAATATATTGAAAAGAAAAGACGTATGCTTGGGAATGCATGAACATGTGAAATGCAAAGATAATTGCATCATGGGCTCAGCCCAATCCAATCCTACCAGCACACAACCATATAACATATATAACACACATCTAAATGCATGAAAATATAGTTATAATACACATGAGATGCAATGCATGGCATTTTTAGGATCAAAAATACAAAACCCATTCCAAAAATTTGGCAAAAACCTCTTTGATTTGAAAAACCCCAAATTTCTCATCAAAACCCAAAAGTTAGGTCATAAAAGATGAAATGCATGAAAAATGAAGGATTTAGACACTTTCCAAGTGAAGAAAGACTTGATTAAGGTTCAAGAATCCTTGAGGAAGAGGTTTAGAGGGAGAAAAGAGTGTTTGGGAGGTGAAACAGCTGAGACCAATTGAGAGAGATCGAGGAAAGTGAGATCAAAATTGCGAGCGCTCCTTATATAGCACCTTAGTAAATCTCAACAGATTGAGAAGTATCGAGGATCTATCAAGCTTTAAAGAGTTCGACTGAAGAAGCCATCGAGCAAGTGTTCAAGGAAAAAATGAAGCTCGATGGATAGAAGAGCTATTGAGGGGACAGAAGAAATCTCGATCGATCCACATAGCTGTTGAGAGGTGTCGAGATTACGATAAAAAGCAACTGAAGAGCTCGATAGATAAGCTAGATGTCGAGATGTGTCGAGGAGCTGTCGAGATTTCTTATAAAAAGTTTTTCAAAGAATAGAAAAACACAGACATAATGCAATCAAACAAGCAACTCAACCAACGATTCAGTCAACATTTTAAGCTCTCAAAATCGTCTCTCAACAAAAACATTAAGCACATAGATCCCAAATTACACACACACACTAAACAAGTCTAATCAATTTTATATTTCAAAAACAAGTTAAGATAGATTAGTGAGCATACATCAACACATGAAAACTTTGTGATGGCCAAATCACATTGTACTTGTACATATATCAAACGTAGCAAAGAATATTACGTGTTGTGTATGAAAAACATCGCAAGATTGCATAAGTGTATCTATGTTATGATCATTTGAGATATGAGTAAATCAATTTAGCTCACACACGATCATAACTATTTGATGGGGACTATCACTTTAGAGGTACATCCTATAACTCTCACATCTCCTAGAATACACGTTTGCAATCATATTTTAAAGCATTTTGATCTTTTTGCTTTTTATTTTCTTCACATATTTTTTTTTTAAGCAAACTATGCATGGGCATATAAGAGATAGAGAAAAAATACCTAATTATGTTAAATTTTTTGACATTGCACTTTTGCTATGCCAAAGCATACGGATGTCATTGACATTGCACTTTTGCTATGTCAAAGCATGTAGATGTCATTACATGATTGGCGGGCAACAGTGATTAGATGGTCATTTATGTTTTTCTCTTAGAATTTTCTAGTCTTTCCAGTAAAAAAGAGTGATACGAGTGTTAAGTACAAGAGATTACTTAACCTTACTGATTATAAACAAAGAACCATAAAACTCACTTATTTAGTTGTGCATGGATATGCTCATCTAAGCTATAAGTGATACAAAGTTTAGAAAGTTTTGTTTCAATGGCCACCCAAGGTGAACAAGCACCAATGTACACAAACGCACACTGTTTTTGTATTTTTCAAAATTTTCAATTTAAAAAAAAAACAAAATAAACAAACTGAAAATAATCAACAAAAACATGATAAACAAAGCAAAGTAATGCATAAAACTAGACTAACTCAAACACAAGAAAGCAAAAACACACAAGTAATGCAATCAAAAAATAGATAGGAAGACAAAAGAAGTGATTAAATTACTTGGAGCCCTTTTCCTTCCACACCTTAGAGGAATGTTTCTTTTGAGCAAATCTTTGAACCGGTGGTAAGGGGGAAGAGTTGAACTTGTTCAAATTTGAAAGGAAATGAGGGCTTTAAAAAGATCTCCAATAGGTGTAAGAGAGGATGAAAACTAATACTGGTTTCCCAGTGCGATCATGCCGTTGCTCTATTAAGTGGCTAACCACTTATACCAATTAGGTCAAGTATGACCGACTGCTCCACAGTGATGACAGAGATGCTGCTTCTTCTGTTTAGGCTTTAGAGAGTTAACCTTCTTAGCCCTAGGATTTTTATTTTCTTTCTTATCCTGCTTAGAGGGTGTTCCTAAGATGGATTTCTATTTGTCTATGTTCTCACTAGCTAAATCAGTTCTGACATTAGTGTTCTCAATATCAACATTATTACTAGGAGGAACAAAAAGAGTAGTACTAGTAGAAGCAATGTTAGGAGAAGAGAAATCATACCCTAAACTAGTTTAATCAGAAGCAAATTTCTGAAGACTGAACATTTCATCAAGCTTAGCACTTGAAGTCCTTTCCAGCTGAGCTCTGACTTGGAACAGTTCTGCCTTAAGCTTCTTGGTCTTCTCAGCCCGAAGTTGTTCTCAAACCTCAATGCTCCAATAGTCTGATTGGCTTCATCAAACTTTGTGGAAATCTCTTCACGCTCAAGCTCCACATCACTAAGCTTCTTAGTGGTCAACCTATACAATTTCTCATGCTTTTCTGAGACCTTGTACAACTTTGCATAGGCTGTATGGATGTCATCTTACTTATCCATCTTCTCAAATTTTGACTCCCCCAAGCTTGCTTCTTCTTTCACATCTTCTACAAGCCTTCAGTAGGATTGACAGTGGCGGTAAAGGTATTTAGGATTCCGTCATCCTCATTTTCGAAATCATCCTCAAGCTCGGTGTCGCTTAATGTAGCAGCAAGTGCCTTACTTTTCCCAATAAACTTACGATAGGTGGGGCACTCCTATTTCATGTGTCCAAAGCCTTGACACCCAAAGTATTTAGGTCCTGAGGGAACAGTGTACTAACCGCCATCCCTTGCATCCTTCTTCCCTTTGTCTTGGTTCTTGAATTGAGAAGAACTGGATTGCTTATGGTCCTTATCGAATCTCTTTGCATTGGCATTTTTCATGAACTTCTTGAATTGCTGGTTGACGTAGGACTTCATTTTAGAATCTTCATTATCAGAAGACTCATCAATGTCACTGCTCTTGGCCTTCAATTTCATGCTCTTGCTCTTGCTTGATTTTTCGATCCTTGTCAAACCCAATTCATAGGTTTGCAAATTGCGAACCAACTCTATCAAAGGAATTTTTTCAATGTCCTTTGATTCCTCAATGGTAGTGATCTTGGCATGGAATCTCTCGGGCAGAGATCTGAGCACATTTCTCACAATCTTGGGTTCTGGAATGGTTTCCCCAAGATTGAATGCTGAGTTCACTATATCTTTAATCCTAGTATAAAACTTATCAAATGACTCATCCTCCTCCATCTTAATCTCTTCGAAGCTTGTAGTGAGTCTCTGAAGTTTCGAATCCTTTACAGTCTTGGTTCCCTCATAGGTTGTTTGGAGAATGGTCCGTGCTTTCTTAGCAGTTTCAATGGAGGATATCTTCTTAAATTTTTCATTAGTGACTGCACTGAATAACGCATTCAATGCCCTACTATTGAAGTTTGCCGCCTTAATCTTAGCATCATCACAATCGGCTGGCACTTCCTTGGGCTTGGTCCAGCCTATCTCCACAGCTTGCCACACCTTCTCACCTAAGGACTGCAAGAAAGTTCTTATGCGTACTTTCCAGTATGCATAGTTAGTTCCATCAAATAAGGAAGGTACAATAAGAGACTATCCTCTATCCATGACACAAGGGTCAATGGATCTTCATAGCAAAGATTAAACCCTAATCAGAGTGTATCTGCTCTGATACTACTTGATAGGCCAAAAACGTATTGACCCCTTATGATAAATCAATTTATTAATTAGCCAAGTTTATAAATTAATCAAATTAATATGCAAATGCGTGGTAGCACAAACAAATCACCAATAAACTAAAGTGAAGCGGAAAATAAATTAACACGGTGATTTGTTTATGAATGGAAAAAACCAACACAGCAAAAACCCCACCGGGTGATTTTAAGGTTACCACTCCCGATAATCCACTATTATCAAAACAAGCGGTTACAAGTAAATGAATCTCAATACCTTATACCAACCTACAATTAAACCCTTACCCTAATACCCAATTGGACTTGTTTGTAGTGACAATCTCTCATTGTATTACACGGCTCCTAGTATGTGACTAACCAATTGTGCAGATCCCAATAAGCGACTTTAATCACCAACTAGAGAAGGTTTGTTGGATGCAAAGTTCTTCAGTTCATCACACGATGAAGATCGAGAAGTTCCTTGGTTACAAAACCTTACGATACACAAACACAGCAGCTTCTTCACAAGAAAGATGAACTAGGGCAAACTAGGTCTCCGATTACAATTTGCTCTTGTACAATTGTGTTCTTTTCAATGCATAACCTAATACAACCCTTAAAATAATCCTTACATATGTTTAGAGTTGTGAAAAAAGAAATCTCAAATATACAATCACGGATTGGATGAAAAACAGGCTTGAAAATTTGAGTTTCATAAATGGACTAGAACAGCTCTTCAAGTCTCGATAGATGCTAGCTATCGAGATTTAATGAACAACACTTTTCCCACTAGAATCTTAGACAGACTTGCATGGCTTCAATACTTGGACTTGAAACAAGGTTCCTTGAAGTATTAAACGCATCCTAGATCTACCCAAATACAAGTAAAGTGCGTTTTGTCAAAGAATTAGTCAATTACATAAAATGTTAATATATGTTTCTAACATCAAATCACATATGTCCTAACAGAAAGTATGACTAAGCACTAAAGGCTTTAACTAGCATGAATATGTTGACTATGAAAAAAACTTTTAACCCTTCACTGTCGTAAGAGAGGATTGAGAGAATTGTGGGAGAAATGGGTTTATCTTGTCTTAGAGAGAAAATGTAGAAGAGTAAAGTATTGTAGAAGATACAAAGCCTACCAATTGATATTGAAAGAAGGATAAATTTTGGCTCCAAACATGTTTGGTAGCTTAGGCTTCAACTTAAAATAAAAAGATGATATGAGTCCTTATCATTTGAAATATATATGATTCAGTTGATCACTTTATAGGTATACATATGCATTGATGCCTAAGCCTCCAAATACATTTAGAGCTAAACTTTATTCTTGAAAGAATTTTTTTTTTTTTAAAGAAGAAATATCCAATTGATTTATGGAAACTCATGTACTGTATAAGACACATAACCATCAAAAGCTTTTGTTTTTTGTCTCACTTAATAAATAGATAAATAACTAACTTTTAGTTTTTTTAAAAAAAAAATTATAAAAATAGTTTTTACTTTTTCTCACACATTTAGCATAAAAACTATCGGCAACTATATCTTTGAAAGACACTATGCAATAATATTACTGAAAATGATAAGATACCCAAATGAATACTATATTAACATATTAGTTTGTACTTTCTAATTGTTTGTGAGAATAAACCCAAATAATCAATTATTTTATTATAGTTATTTATTTAATTTTAATATTTTATTCCTTTATATTTAACATTTACTGAGTTGATAAATGGATTTTTGAACTTCTTGTGTATTACCTTAATAATTTTTTTTTTTAGGTTTGATGCATTGACTAATTTATTTGTATTTAAATTAATTATAACAGTAAATACATTTTGGCCTTTAGTTGAATCTCAAATTGTTCTTAATTCTTAGTAATTTCAATAGGAACACGTAATGTTAAAAGTAATCCCTCTTTCCTCAACTATCCAATTATCCAAAAAATCAAAATTATAGTAGAGGCAATATCGTCATTAGGGTGATATTATATATATGTCACATATGTATTGGAATCTTGATATATTCCCTCGCCAAAGTTACTAGTATCTCACATTACCAGAAAATCTTGAAGAAAGAAGCACAAATCATCAGTTCAGCTCCAAGTTTAAGGCTGTGCACGTGCTACACGCGTGTAGTTAAATACTTGTCGGATGGATAAGAGTTTCTTTTGCTTGCTCAGTATATCGAGAAAAATGTTAGTAATATAACATTTTAGGCAATATTTGTTACAATTTTATCATATGGAGAGTTGTGAATGAAAAAAAAAAAAAACAAATAGATCCATATAAATCAATATCTTCATTATTTATAATTTACCACGTAACAAGTTAGGACAAAAATAGTAAAAATCGTATTGATTAAGTATTTACTGTTGGGTCCGTATAAACAGAGCCTTGATGTATATTCAATTCATTGAATAAGATGACCTAGTTTTATTTAGTTCTGTAGTTTTTCAGGTATACATCACATCACTACATGTAATCTATTCTCTCTCACGTCAGTCCATCTTGCTTGGACTACTTTGTAGTACTATCGTTTGTATTACCTTTCCTCAATCTCATCAGTTTCCATCAAAATGGATCCTGCAAAAACAGAACAGCCTGAGCCAACCGTCTGCCATGTGGTGGCTATGCCGTATCCCGGTCGCAACCACATCAACGCTATGATGAATTTGTGCAAGCTTCTGGCTTTAAAAACCGCCGATATTCTCATCAGCTTCGTCGTCACCGAAGAGTGGCTCGGATTCATCAGCTCAGAGCCAAAGCCACCAGCTAAGATACGCTTCGCCGCCGTACCCGGCCAATTGCATGCCTTCCGAGGTGGGTCGTGGGAAAGATTTTCCGGGGTTTATTAACGCCGTGAATACGAAGATGGAAGTGCACTTTGAGGAGCTCTTGGACCGGCTTCAGCCGCCGGTGAAAGCCATCGTGGCTGATACTCATGTATATTGGGCTATCGGCTTGGGGAACCGAAGGAATATGCCGGCGATGGTGTTCTCATTGTTGCATCATTTTGAGCTGCTCGTGCAGAACCAGCATTTCCCGGTTGATTTGTCAGGTGAGTCAAAACCATATCCTTAGGTTATCTATATTATCTTGTACTGGCTTTTTTTTTTTTTTTTTTACCTTATTTTGTAGAAAAAAAAAACTGTATTTTCTTATTTTATATGTACATATATATATATATATATATATATATAATTTTTATTTTGAAAATCTAATTTATAAATGAATAAATCAATTTAAAAATTAATAGAAAAGTAGTCCTATTTTTTAGACAATATTTTAGTAGGAGTTAGAGTTATATTTTTACTGAATTTTCTTTTAGTAGTTTTGTCTCTATTTAAACATAAGGGTGTAGGGGTATTTTTGAACTAAAAAATAAAGAATCTAAACAGGAGAAACCCCCTTAAATAATAGTATAGATTATAGTATATCATAAGACTTGGTTTTCATAATTTATCCCTTAAGAGGCATAAACTAAAAAATAATGATCTGTTTGGTTGAAGGAGCGAAAAAAGTGGGAAGATGGAAAATATTTTAACTTCCCTCTCTTTTTTTTTTTGGTTGGGAGTGGAAAAATAGAAGAATGAAAAAAGTGAGTTTGTATAAATTTACTCATATACTCTTATTAAAAAATAATACCCAATTAAAACCAAAAAAGTGACAAACAACCAAAAAAAAAAGCAGTCACCTAAATTTATTAAAAAATAAAAATCATGTCAAAAAAAAAATCACATCTAACAAAAAGAAGCAAAAGTAAAATAAAATAAAAAATTGAATATGAGCAACATGCACTGGATGCCTGCCAAGTAAATCAAAAGAAAAAACCAAGTAAAGAAGAAGTATTGTTCAGAAGAAGAAGAAGAAAAAAAAAAAAAAAAAAAAAAAAAAAAAAAAAAAAAAAAAAAAGAAGAAGAAGAAGAAAGAAAGAGGGAAGAGGTGGCAACGTAGAACAAGGAAAGAATAAATAAATAAATAAATATAAGCTCATGTGCAAGTTTATATGGGCATTTTCATCCATTAATCATCACTATTATCTCCCATTAGTTTTTTCTCTAGTTTGGGAGAAAACTTTTTGACAAGCCCGGGGAGGAAATACATGCGTCCCACCATTTATTTTCCTTCCTCCCCATCCAACCAAACACACTTTAATGAAGTTTTCTTTCCCATTTTTTCTTCAAAGTTTTTCATCCACCATATTTCACCTCCAAACAAATACACCCCAAACGTGAATGAAAAGCTTTTGGACTCACGTGCTCTGTCTGGATTTTGAGACTGATGCATAAGAAACTTAAAAAAGTGACTTTTTATAGAAAAGAGAAAAAAAAAGTAAATAATTTTTTTCTCAGCTTTTTGTTTGTTTTTTTTTTTTTTTTCCTTAATTTTTAATAAAAATAATACCCAATCATCTCTAAAATGATCCATTAATAAATACTTTAAAGGTACTTGTTAACTAGACCCAATAATTAATAAACTAAGAAAGACCTATTAAAGTTATCTTTTAGCCAAAAATGCAATTTACATTTGTTGATTTTATTTAAAAATAATTTTAGTTCTAAAAGTTTGTTGGTTATTTTAGTCTGATAATTTTATCAAAAAAGTGATTTTAATCCTCTAAATTTGAAGTGATGATTTTAATTTTATAACTTTTCCCAAAAATTATTTTATTTAGTAAAATTTAATGTTGCTAGACTAAAGTGACAAATTTCAAATTAAATGACTAAAACGATTTTCAGGCAAAGTTACCTATCTAAGATGACTAACTTCATACTTAAAGAAATAAAATAATTATTAGGTAGAGTTAATGGGAGTAAATTGCATTATTATTTTAACATAAATTACATTTAAAAAAAAAAATTGATTAAGAATATCTATTAGTTCATATATATATATATATATATATATATATTAGAAAGAATTTCAACCTATGGTGTTTACTCTTGATGATAGAGTTCTTTATTATCAAAACAAGACACCAATCAGTTTTTCGTGTAGGCAGAAATTGAACTCCAGATCTCTTATTCAACCTCAAAGATTTTATTAGTTACGTTAAGTGAAACCTACTATGTATATTTATATTTCAAAATAACACACTATTAATTTTTTATTAATGTGACCCACCTATTAATTGGTTAAACTAGTGAATTAATGGTTGCACCAAATCATTATATCATATTAATAAATATCAATAATTAACATTAAGTTATTTTTATTCCATGTTCCTTACAATTCTAATAGTTAGGACCATTGTGTACTTTAACGTTATATATTAAATATTTTTTTTTTTTTTTTTGATGAACAAATATTTTATTTATAGACTCCAAACATGTTTTGGGCTTTGGGCTCTAATTAACAATAGAAAAATAGAAAAATGATATGAATCTCATCGTATATATTCTTGGATTGACAAAATTTAATTGAGTTAGGTAAGTTGGACCAAACAGTTAAAGTCGTATTCTCGTATGGATAAGGTGGTTGCTAATTAAAATATTAGTTGGGAAATAATTTTTTCTTTTGGCTGAATAGTCGGGAAAAAGTCGTTACTCTTACACACACTTAAATTCGTTTGTATAAGGTGGTCATCAAATCAAAGTCCAAACAGTCAACCAATATGGTACATGACCCACAAACAGCTTTTTTTTACCTATCAAAGCTTTGTATAGTTGCAATGTTAGATATTCCACATCACGGGAAGTGATTATCAAAAAAATATCTTCTACTGCGTTAAAAGATTGGCCCAAAAAAAAGCTACTAAAGAAGCTAAGCTTCGCTTTATATCCCTTTTTTTTTGGCTTCATGTTCCAAGGCAGTTTCTAGTATTTAGGCTTTTCACTTATATTACTTTCTATATGTGTTTTATTAAGAACGGGGTGATGAGCTTGTGGACTACATCCCTGGAGTTTCTACCATCCGTATTGCTGATCTTCCCACCTTTACGTATGGAGATGATCGACTAGTCTTGCCAGGAGTCCTGGAAGGTATTTCAAGCGTGTCCAAGAAAGCGCAGTATCTTCTATTCACCACCTTTCACGAACTTGAAGCTGAAGCCATTGACGCTATAAAAGCCAACTTACCTATCCCTGTCTACCCTATTGGTCCTGCCATACCTTACTTAGAACTTGAAGAAAAGAATGCCTCTGTAACTAATTCTATCAATGGTGTCAACTATCTCCAGTGGCTTGATTCTCAACCTCCATGTTCGGTGTTGTACATCTCAATGGGGAGTTTCCTTTCGGTTTCGAATGCCCAAATGGATGAAATTATTGGTGGTATAAGGGACAGTGGTGTTCGGTGCTTGTGGGTGTCACGTGGATAAACTGGTTGGTTCAAGGATTGTAGTGGTGATATGAGCCTAGTGGTGCCTTGGTGTAACCAATTGAAGGTGTTGTGCCACTCCTCAATAGGAGGGTTTTGGACACATTGTGGCTGGAATTCCACTCTTGAGGCTGTTTTTGTTGGTGCGCCAATGCTTACTTTTCCTATATTTTGGGATCAAGTCCCAATCAGTAAACACATCGTGGGGGATTGGAAGATTGGATGGAAGGTTAAGGAAGATGTTGGAGTTGTGGCAAGAGGTGAAATTTCAGAGCTTGTGAAAAGGTTTATGGATAACAAAAACGATGAGATGAATGCGATGAGGCAAAGAGCAAAAGAACTTCAGAAGTCAAGGAGCAATTGCAAAAGGTGGGTCATCTGATACAAATCTTGATGCTTTTATTAGAAATATTTCAGAAGGCCATGGTCATTAAGCAAATTCTATTGTGTTGTGTTCATTAATCAGTTGATTTGTAGGAGTTGACTGTAATTTCATTTAAGATCGTGCAGTTTCAGACACTTTATTGTTCAACAATTTCCTATAAAATAAAATTGAAGCTGTCACCCGAGATGCACTCTCACTTACAAAAAGGACTCCCATTGTCCAACAGAATGAGGTTGAGAGTTCAAATGTCTCTTTTTGCAACATAGAATTTCCAATCAAATATATTATTACAAATTAAAGGTAGGAAATATCATCCATGATGAGGATGCCTGCCAATGAGATTTGTTATTTGGATCTACATATGGCAACAAGATCAACTTCGCATCTCCTTCAAAGATAACCCTAGAGAAGCCCATCTTAATACCATTATCTATAGCAAAAAGCTTGCCATTGCCTCTGCTTAGACTAAATTATCTTTGTATGTGATTTGTGTCCAAATAGGGGAGGCACTGTCCTCTGCTTTTCTATAGACTAAAGCCAAATATGTATGTTAAAGACATATTTTATGTAATTAGATAATCCTTTAATAAAATGCACTTTACTTGTAATCGGGTAGATCTAGGATGGGTTTAGTACTTCAAGAAACAAGAGTTCAAGTCAAATGTAAAAGTTATGAAAATCTAACCAAGAAACAAGTGAAAAAAGAGCTGTTTACTAAAGCTCGGCAGAAGTCTTGACAAAATCTTTTCTATCGAGATTTAATGTTGAAGCTCGACACAAATTGATCTGTCGAGACTTACAGAATTAGAATTTTCAAATCTGATTTTCGACACAAGCTGATGTATATGTGTTGAGTTTCTTTTCTCACAACCTTAGACATATATAAGGCTTATTTTAAATGTCGTCACACATGCATTAAGTGACCTAGTGCCTTTTTTTCTTTGAGAAAAGCTACTGCGTTTTTACGCCAAAGGATTTTGTAACCAAGGAGCTTCCTAATCTTTATTGTGCATGAAGTGAAGAATTTTACAGCCAACAACCTTCTTCAAGTTGCTGGAGTTAGTCACCTACGGGGATCCATGCATCATTGGTTAGTCGCATACTAGGATTCGTGCATTAAACGGAAAGAGTGACACTACAAGATCAAGTCCAATTGAGTATTTGAGTGAAGATTCAACTGTAGGTTGGTAATTAGGATAGGCCAAGGGTAGTTGGTAAGATTCCTTTTACTTGTAATTACTTGATTATTGATTAGTGGATTCTTGGAAGTGGTTACCTTAAAATCACCCTGTGGAGTTTTTGCCTTGATGGTTTTCCCTATTCGTAAACAAATCACCGTGTCAAATATAATTTCAGCTGCATTTAGTTTAGTTGGTGATTTGTTTGTTCTACCATGACATTGCCTGTAATTGAACCGAATTAATTAAGTTGGGTAATTAATTAATTTACAAGGGGTCAATACATTTTTGCCCTGTCAAGTGGTTTTAGAGCAGGCACACTCTAATTAGTTTTTAATCATTGTTGTGTGATCCATTGACCCCTATTGTCATTGATAAAGGACAGTCTCTAATTATTCTACCTTTATTTGATGGCGCTAACTATGCATACTGAAAGTACGCATAAGAGCTTTCTTGCAGTTTTTAGATGAGAAAGTGTGACAAGCTGTGGAGATTGGTTGAACTAAGCCAAAGGAAGAGCTGGCTAATTGGGATGATGCAAAGATCAAAGTGGAAAACGTCAACATAGAGCATGGAACGCCTTTTTCAGTGCGGTCATGAATAAGGAGTTTAAGAAAATATCCTCAACTGAAACTGCAAAGGAAGAATAAATCATTCTCCAGACGACCTATAAAGGAACTAAGGCCGTTAAAGATTCCAAGCTTCAAAGGCTTACTATAAGCTTTGAGGAGATCAAGATGAAGGAAGATGTGTCATTCGATGAGTTCTATTCCAAACTCAAGGACATAGTCAACTCAGCCTTTAATCTTGGGGAAACTATTCCCGAACCTAAGGTCGTAAGAAAGGTGCTAAGATTTTTGCCTGAAAGATTCCATACCAAGATCACTGTCATTGAAGAATCAAAGGATATTGACTGTATTCCTTTGACAGAGTTGATTGGAAACTTGCAAACCTATGAACTAGGGTTGACAAGACTTGGGAAAGCAAGCAAAGAAAAGAATGTGGCATTGAAGGCCAAAAGTAATGAGAAGGATGAATCCTTTAAAGATGAGGACTCAACGATGAAATCCTACATCACTAGGTAATTCATGAAGTTTATCAAGAATGTCAATGTCAAAGGATTAGATAAGGACCAATAGCAAGGAAATACGTTTTAGTCCAAGGGTTAGAACAAAGGGAAAAAAGACTCTAAAGATGGTGGTCAATACACCGTTCCCTCTAGTCTTAAGTGTTTTGGCTACCATGGTTTTGGGCATATGAAATAGGAATGCCCAACATATCTCAAGGCTACTAGAAAAAGCAAGGCACTTACTGCAACCTTGAGTGACAACCTTGAGTGGCATTGAAGCTGAAACTGAGTCCAATGACAGTGATGATAAGGGAATTCTAAGGCCCTGTTTGGATCAAAAATTTTGATCACTCAATTTCCATCACTTAATTTTCATCACTCATCACTTAAAAATACTATACCCGTTTGGCACCATCACTTAGTTGCCATCACTCATCTTTTTCACACTATTTATGGATCCCATGTCTGTCAATCAGTGCAGCTTTCTCCTTTTTTTTTTTTTTTTTTTTTTTTTTTTTTTTCTGGGTTCGGTCTTCAAGTCAGTATGTCTTTTTTTTTTTTTTCTTTTTTTTTTTTCAGTACCAGATCACCCAAACCCAGAAAAAAAAAAAAAAAAAAAAAAAAAAAAAAAAAAAACTAACGTTAAGACCGAACCCAAAAAAAAAAAAAAGGTCAGCTGGTCAAAAGTTACGACTGTGGGTCTCTCAATGTGTGTTTAATTACAAAAATGCCATTGAGTTATGAGTTATGGAAACTGAAAACAGTCAAAATGTGTTTTCAGTTTCCATAACTCATAACTCAAAAATTAGAAAATTAAGTGATGGAAACAGAGTTATGGAAATTGAGTTATCTTACTCCCAAACAAAGTTCCCGCTATGGGTCCCACCATTTTTGAGTTATCAGTTATGAAAACAGAGTTATGAGTTATGGAAATAGGCCATCCAAACGCCCCCTAAATGCCTTCACCACTATAGTCGATCCTCCTGAATGGATTACGGAAGTTGCTAATGAAGAAGAAGACTTGGCAGAGTCAAAATTTAAAAAGATGGATGAGCAGGATGACATTCAAATAGCCTATGCAAAATTATACAAGGTTTCAAAAAAGCATGAGAAACTGTATAGGCTGGCGACCAAGAAGCTAAGCGATCTAGAACTTGATCAAGAAGAGCTCTCCACAAAGTTTGATGAAGCAAATCAAACCATTGGAGCTTTGTGTGTCGAGAACAACTTCCTTGCTAAAAGGATAAAGAAACTTGAAGCGGAGCTGTTCCAAGTCAAAGCTCAACTAGATAGGACTTCCAGTGCAAAGCTAGACGAAATGCTGAGCCTTCAGAAATTTGCTTCTAACAAGACTTGGTTGGGGTATGAATTCACTATATCTCCTAATATTTCCTCTTCTAGTAAAACTATGTTTGTCTCACCTGCTAATGATGATATTTTTGAGAATGTTGACACCAAAACTGAAATAGCTAATAAGAACATAATCGATGGAAAATCTATTCTAGGAGCACCCCTAAAGTTGTAAAGAAAGAGACTAGGAACCCTAGGACTAGGAAAGACAATAATAAAAAGTCTCAACAAAAGAAGTCGCATATCTATCATCACTACGGAGCTTCAGGGCACACTCGTCCAAATTGCAATAAGTGGTTAGCCACTCCAGAAAGCAATAGTATGCTCTCGTCTGGAAACTAGAATCAGTGTCTATCCTCTCTTGCTCCTCTAGGAGATCTTCTTAAGGCCATTATGTTCCTTTCGAACCTTAATGGATTCAATTCTTCCCCCTCACCTCAAGATCAAAGGTTCGCAAAAAGCAAAAGTCATTCCTCCAATTCCAAAGTGTGGAAAGAAAAAGGCTCCAAGTGATTAAGTCACTTCCTCTCTCTTTTGTTCTTGCATGTCCTATATGTTTGTTTTTAAGCTTTTGAGTCGATCTAGTTTTATACTTTTGTGTGTTTTCTTTCATTTTTTTTTTTTTTTTTTTTTTTGTTTTGGTTGTTTTTGGTTTTGTTTTTTTTTTTTTTTCCATAAAAATTTAAAAAAAAAAAAAGAAAAATCAGAAAAAAAAAAACAAAAACAAAAAAACAAAAAACAAAAAACAAAAAAACAAAAACAAAAACAGTGTGTGTTGTGTATATTGGTACTTGTATACCTTGGATGGCCTTTGAAACAAAGCTTCTTAACTTTGTATCTTTTGTAACTTAGATGAGCGGATCTTTTTTTTCAAAATAACTAAATCCTTTAAACAATTTTATTAGTAAGTGAGGTTTTGAAACTATTTAGGAATCTAACAAATCAAGTGCAGAGAACTCGATTTTGTTGTGCTAAAATCGAGTTATTTAGAGTTGAGTTCCATGGATATCGAATCTCAGAGACTCAATTTCTATGGTTTCCCATAGACCCAATGGACATCAAACCAGAGCAAGAAAAAACAACGAAGCATCATCAAATCGAAAGACACAGACAAGAAAAACAACGAATTAGAGTTTCACCTTCGTAGAGCTTCGTCATTGTTACCGTCGCCTCCTGCTGGTTTGTGTTTCTTCCTTGCAAGCATCATCAAATCGAAAGACCCATACAAGAAAAACAACAAATTAGGGCTTCACCTCCACAGAGCTTCGTCACCGTCGTTGCCTCTCGCTGGTTTGTGTTTCTTCCTTCCTAGTTTGTGTTCTTCTTTGTTTAAGGTTCCTAGGTTTTCTTCTTTGCTGGTTTTCTTCAGTTTCTGGGTTTTTTTCTTCAATTTTTGGGCTTTTTTGTGTTCTTATTGAACTCGAGTGTGAAACACTTGATTTCAAACTGGAACTCGACCACTCTTGACTCAATTTCAAAGGGCAAAATCGAGTCCAAAGAACTCAATTTGTTAGATTGCTAAATAGTCTCAAAACCTTGTTAACTAATGAAATTGTTTAAGGGATTTGGTTATTTAGAAGAAAAAAAAAATCCTAGATGAGCATCTCAATGCACAACTAAGCAAGTGAGTTTTGTGGCTCATGTTTGTGATAAGTACAATTAAGTTGTTCTGTTATATCTCAAGCTCATATCACTCTTTTTTACGGGAAAAACTAGAAAATCCTAAGAGAATGGCATAAATAACCATCTTACCTCTAAAACCCGCCAATCATGAATAACATCTGTGTACTTAGGTATAACAAAATAGGGATGTTTTATCTTACATAGATGGGTATTTCTTCTCTCCCTTATATGCCCATGCATGCTATTCTTAAAAGAAAAAAAAAATTGCAAAGAAAAAACAATTAAAGTAAAAAGATTAAAATGCTTTTAATATGATTGTGAGCGTGTTTCTAGAAGATGTGGGAGTTATAGGATGTACCTTGAAGGTGATAGTCCCCATCAACCATTTATGATTGTGTGTGAGTGTATTTGATTTTCTCATGTCTCAAATCTTCATAATATAAGACACTTATGCACTCTTGCTATATTTCACACACAACATGCATATACTTTGCTATTCTTGATACATGTGCAGGTATAATGTGATTTGGTCATCACAAGAAATACATGTATTAATAAATGCTCACTAAACTATCTTAACTTGTTTTCGAAATATAAAATTGGTTAGACTTGTTGTGTGTGTGTGTGTGTGTGTGTGTGTGTGTGTGTGTGTGTGTGTGTGTGTGTGTGTGTGCTAGATGTATAGATGCCTTGCATATATGCTAAGAGATGTTTTGAGAGCTTAACATGTTGATTGGATCTTTTGTTGAGTTGCTTGCTTGTTGCTTTTATCTCCTTATGTTTTTCCTCCTTGAAAAACTCTTTTTCTTCAAGCTTGACAGCTTCTCGACAGATGCTCGACAGATTCCATTTCTATTGAGCTTATTTCTTTAGCCTTGATAGAAACCTCAACAAATTTTCAAACCATCGAGGAATTTTTCCTGTGCTCTCTGCCTTCTCAATAGAATCTCGACAGATATTCGATCCATCGAGATTTCTAGGACACTTCTGTTAGGATTTGTGCCCTAAAACCCAATTTATTGACATGTCATAAATAATTAAATTTTTAATTATATGGGACTATTTACAAATAAACTAATGGGACATTATCATAGTCCATAAGATGCATTGTATGTGATTTATGTGATTTAGTCGCAAAAAATACAAATCACAAGTTCCTTATAAACTCAAAACATAGTTGGTAGTCAGTGATGAAATTAGGCGTTTCATGTGCAAACACTATAACACATCAACTAAGATTATTTGTCTTGATCATGAAAGTGAAAACTTCTAGTTGATGTGTCTTAAGTGTTAAGAAATATTGAACTGGACCGCTGTGAGATTAATTATTCAATCAACATCTATCACCAGAATGATTACTCTCACGACTTCTAATTTAATAGACTCTTAATCTTGAAAGGATAGTGAACTTGATCATGAAATGTAAGTTACTTTAATATATCAAGAGTGACATCTAATATTAACGGTCAAAACCTCAATATGTTAGGTAACCACACGTAGTGTTGAAGGAACACATGTTCTCAAAATGGAATCTATAATCTCTTTTGTAGAGACACGAAATATCCCCTTGAGATAAGTTTAATAGGAACTGGTTATTCAAGGCACCCACTTTAGTATTAGTAAGGAGTTACTAAAGTTTATATTTATTAAAATAGGATTTCAATAAATATGAATAACTAAAAGATTAAATCGGGTACTCAAGGATAAAATAGTTGTTTACAAAATGATAGTTCATTATGACTTTGTTCACTATGAATATTTCATGGAGAGGTCAAATGATATCATTAGAGTCTTGGGATATAATTTATTAACAAGGCCTAAAGTGCAATTATATTTATATAGTGGTATTAAATATAATTAATGGTAACTTTAGACTTGTCAAGAGTTGACAGATAAGCCCAAGGCTCATTGGAGCTAAAGTTTTATTTGTTCCCTTTGGTCCCATCTCAAGCCACAAACTAAAGCCCAAAAGGCTGACCCAATTTAATAATCAGTTTTTATTTAATAAGATTTATTAAATAAAGTAACTACCAAAGGTAGTTAGAATGTACGTATTGTTAGGACATATGTGGTTCACTTTATATGAACATATGTTTCTCTTTTTATGTAATTGGCTAGTCCTTTGACAAAGCACATTTTAATTATAATTAGGTAGATCTAGGATGTTTTTAATACTTTAAGAAACAAGGTTTCAAGATCAAGTGTGAAAGTCATGCAAGTCTGTCTAAGAAACAAGCTAAGAAGTGCTCATCATTAAAGCTCGACAGCTGCATCTATCGAGCTTTAAGAAGCTATTTCAGCCCAGTGGCTCAACAACTGCTCGACAACACCTCGACACCTCTATCTATTGAGGTTTAAGAAAAACAAATTTTCAGTTCTGTTTTTATTTCAATCCATGGATATGTTTTTGGGCCTTCTGTTCTCATAACCCTAGACATATAAAATGATTATTTTAGGGCTGTCAAAGTAAGCACAAGTTGTACAAGCATTGAGCAAAGTCTGTTCAAGAAATTTGTGACCAGAGATAAGGTTTGCCCTAGTTCATCTCTTTGTGAAAAAGCTGTCGTGTCTTTGCACCGTAAGGTTTTGTAACCAAGCATCTTCTTGTTCTTCATTGTAAGGATGAACTGAAGAACTTTGCAACCAGCGTCTTTCTCAAGTTAATGATTGAAGTCGCATACTGGGATCCGTGCTATTGGTTAGTCACGTACTGGGAGCCGTGCATCAAAAGGAGAGATTGTCACCACAGAATAAGTCCAATTGGGTATTTGGGTAAGGGTTCAACTATAGGTTGGTATAAGGTACTGGGATTCCTTTACTTGTAACCGTTTTTTGTAATAATAATGGATCCTCGGGAGTGGTGACCTTAATATCACCTGGTGGGATTTTTTTACCTTGGAGGTTTTCCCTATTTGTAAATAAATCACCGTGTCAAATTTATTTTCTGTAGCACTTTAGTTTATTGGTAAATTTGTTTGTGCTACCACGCGTTTTCGTGATAAATTGGTTAATTAATTGAACTTGACTAATTAATCAATTAATTCATCACAAGGGGTCAATACGTTTTTGGCCTATCAAGTGGTATCAGAGCAGATACACTCTGATTAGGTTTTAATCTTTATGTATAATCCATTGACCCCTGTTTGTCATGGATAGAGGATAATCTCTTATTATCCCTCCTTTATTTGATAGGACTAACTATGCATACTAGAAAATACACATGAGAGCTTCTTTGCAGTCTCTAGATGAGAAGGTGTGCAAAGTTGTAGAGATTGGCTGGACCAAGCCAAAGAAAGCGCCAGCCGATTGAGATGAAGCAAAGATCAAGGTGGCAAACTTCAACAGCAAAACACTGAATGCGTTGTTTAGTGTAGTCACGAATGAAGAGTTCAAGAAGATATCCTCCACTGAAACTACGAAAGAAGCATGGACTATTCTTCAGACAACTTATGAGGGAACAAAGGCTATCAAAGATTCAAAACTTTAAAGGCTCACTACAAGCTTCAGAGAGATAAAAATGGAGGAGGATGAATCGTTTGATGAGTTCTATGCTAAACTCAAGGACATAGTGAACTTTGCCTTTAACCTTGGAGAAACTATCCCAGAACCTAAGATTGTAAGAAAAGTACTCAAATCTCTGCCTGAAAGATTCCATGCCAAGGTCACTGCGATTAAGGAATCAAAGAATATTGATAAAATTCCTTTGACAGAGCTTGTTGGAAATATACAGACTTATGAGTTAGGTTTGTCTAGAATCGAAAAAACGAGCAAGAGCAAGAGCATGGCTCTAAAGGCCAAGAGCAGTGAAATGGAAGAGTCTTCAGATGATGAAGATTCTAAGATGAAGTCCTACATCACCAGGCAATTCAAGAAGTTTATGAAGAATGCCAAAGGGAAAGGCTTCAACAAGGACTGTAGGTAATCTAATTCTTCTCAGTTTAAAGGCCAAGACAAAGGGAAGAAGGATGCTAGGGATAGCGGTCAGTACACTATTCCTACAGGACCTAAGTGCTTTGGGTGCCAAGGCTTCGATCACATGAAATAGGAGTGCCCAACATACCTCAAGACAATTGGGAAAAGCAAGGCACTTGCTGTTATGCTTAGCGACACCGAGCCTGAAGATGATTCCGACAATGAGGATGACGGAATCTTGAATGCCTTCACTATCACAGTTAATCCTACTAAGAGCATTATTGAAGATGTGGATGAAGAAGAGGAATTGGTGGAATCCAAGTTTGAGAAGATGGATGATCAAGATGACATCCACACAGTCTATGCTAAGCTATACAATGTCTCAAAAAAGCATGAGAAGCTATATAGGTTGACCGCCAAGAAGCTTAGTGATGTGGAGCTTGAATGTGAAGAGCTTTCCATAAAGCTTGATGAAGCAAATCAAACTATTGGAGTACTAAGGTTTGAAAATAACTTCTTGGCTGAGAAGACTAAGAAGCTTGAGGCAGAACTGTTCCAAGTCAGAGCTCAGCTGGAAAGGACTTCAAGCACTAAGCTCGATGAGATGCTCAGTATTCAAAAATCTGCTTTAGATCGAACAGGTCTAGGGTATGATTTTTCTTCCTCTAATATTTCTTCTTCTAATACTACTGTTTTTGTTCCTCCTAGCAATAATGTTGAAATTGAGAACACTAATGTTAAAACTGAATTAACTAGTGTGAACATAGACAAAGGTAAATCTATCTTAGGTGCACCCCCTAAGCAGGATAAGAAGGAAGTTAAAAACCTTAGGGCTAAGAAGGCTAACTCTCAAAGGCTCAAACAAAAGAAGCCGCATCTCTGTCATCACTATGGAGCAGCTGGTCATACTTGACCGAATTGCTATAAGTGGTTAGCCACTCAAAATAGCAACAGCATGTTGGCGTCAGGAAACTAGAATCAGTTTCCATCCTCATTTGCTCCTCTCGAAGATCTTCTTAAAACCCTCATGTTCCTTTCGAACTTGAACAGTATTAATTCTTCCCCCTCACCCCCGATTCAAGGGTTTACGAATAGGAAAGATTTTTCAAGGTGTGGAAAGAAAAGGGTTCCAAGTGATTTAATCACTTTTTCTCTCTCTCCATTTGTTTTTGTTTTTGCATTACTTGTGTGTTTTGCATTTTTGTTTTAAGTCAGTCTAGTTTTGTGCATTGCTTGTTTTACATGTTTTTGGTTATTAGTTTTTTAGTTTTAGCTATTTTGTCTTGTTTTAAAAAAAATAATAAAAATAAAAAAATTTGAAAATTTCAGAAAAATGCAAAAACAGTGTAAGTTTCTGTACATCAGTTCTTATAAGCCTTAAAATGGTCATTGAAACAAAATTTTCTAAACTTTGTATCTCTTGTAACTTAGATGAGCATTCTTATTCACAACTAAACAAGTGAGTTTTGTGGCTCTTTGTTTGTGATGAGTAAGGTTAAGTGATCTCTTATACTTAACACTCGTATCACTCTTTTTGAGAGAAAGGATCAGAAAATCCTAAAAGAAAGGCATAAATAACCATCTCACCGCTATTACCCGCCAATCATGATATGACATCTGTATGTTTGTGTACCCATGCATGGTTTGCTTATTAAAAAGAAAATATGCAAAGAAAATAAAAGTAAAAAGAACAAAATACTTTAAAATATGATTGCAAGCGTGTTTTCTAAGAAATGTAGAAGTTATAGGATGTACCTCAAATGTTATAGTCCTCATCAAAAAGTTATGATTGTGCGTGAGATAAAGTGATTTTCTTATATCTCCAATTGTCATAACATTGAGACACTTATGTAATCTTGCAATGTTTTTCATACACAACACGTAATATTCTTTGCTACTCTTGATACATGTGCAAGTACAATGTGATTTGGCCATCATGAGGTTAACATGTGTTGATGTATACTCACTAAACTGTGTTAACTTGTTTTTGAAATATAAAATTGGTTAGACTTGTTTAGTGTGTGTGTGTGTGTGTGTCTTTTAGAGCTATATGCTTAACACTTTGTTGTTTGAGAGATGATTTTGAGAGGTTAAAATGTTGGTTAGATCTTTGGCTGAGTTGCATGTTTGATTGCATTCATCTGTGTTTTTCTTCTCTCTCAAAAACTATTTTTAAGCCATCTCGATACTTTCTCGACACCTCTCGATACCTGGCTTATCTGCCGAACTCTTCAATTGCATCGTATCACAATCTCGACACCTCTCGATAGCTTCTGGATCGATCGAGAAACCTCCTGACCTCTCAATAGCTTCTCGATAGCTTCTGGATTGATCGAGAAACATCCTGACCTTTTGATAGCTTCTCGACAACTAGTGGATTGATCAAGCTTCTTTTGTGTGTCTGATGTTTGGTTTCTCAATACCTATCTCGACACCTTAGCTTGATACCTCTCGACACCTATATCTATCGAGATTTACTGAGGTTCTATAAATAGGTTTTGTGCAATTCGGTCTTCATTTTTCTCGATCTCTCTCTCGATAGCTTTGTCTCCTCACCTCATTTTTTCACTTTCTCTCACTCAAATTCTCTCCTTAAGGTTTCTTCAAGCTTTTTCAAGTTTTCTTCCCTTGGTAAGCTTCTTTTCTTTCATTCTACATGCATTTCATGTTTTTGAAACCTAGGTTTTTGAGTTTTTGGAAAATTTTTGGGTTTTTCAAAACTGTTGAGTTTTTGTGAAAATTTGGGATGAGTTTTTGCTTAGATGAGTTTCCAAATATCATAAATTGCATCTCATAAGCATAATAATTGTATTATCATGCATTTAGATGTGTGCAAATTGATTGTGCGCTAGTAGGATTGGATTGGGCAGAGCCCATGATGTCTTTTATATGTCATGTCACATGTTCATGCATTTTTCATGCATACGTTCTTTCCTTTCATTATACTTGATATATTTGAACTGTGTTGAAACTTTTCTGAGTATTTTCTTTCCCCCCATCTCTCTCTAGTTTACGTTAGTGCGTCAATGGCACCAAAACGTAAGTCTATTCCATCCTAGAACCCTCTGCATTCTAGGGCCTTTTCGTCTTCTAATCCTACTCCCTCCTCTGTTTGGTTCCGTGATGAGAAAGCCTAATAGGACTTGTCGGAGAACTTCTCTAAACGAGGTGTTCATTCGGAACGCCGAGTTATTTTGTCAGACTTCACCGACACTGACTTTCCCAATGTCATTCACATACGAGAATGGGAGTCACTGTGTGACGTCCAAGTCACATGCCCTTCTGTGCTAATTCAGGAGTTCTACTCTAACATGCATGGAACTGATACTTCAGTACCTCTGTTTCATACTCGCACTCGAGATACGTGCATAGTAGTTACACCGGAGTTGGTATCTGATGTACTTCATGTCCCGAGGGTTGTGCATCCTAACTACCCCGATTATAAGCGTCTACAGACTGTGTCCAAAGACGAGGTGATTTCTGCCTTCTGTGAGCACCCAACTGATCGGGGTGAGCGTCAATTCACATCATGTCGACCTTTTGCTAAAGGTCCTATATTTTTTAAGATGGTGACGATGTTTGTCTTGTATCCTCTCTCTCACTACAACTCTATCACAGAGCCTTGTGCTCGATTTCTGTTATCCCTTCTTGAGGATCTTTCCACAGATTTTCCCTCACACTTCATCTTTTCTATCATAGATGTTTATAGGGATACGGCTACCCATGACAAGTTCATCTTTACTTCTGCTATCACACAGATTTTATGCCATTTTTTTGTTCCTTTTCCCTCTTCTGACCACTTCTCTGTTACGTGTGCCATTGACTACGCTACCGTTCAACGGAGCAAGGCGTAGTTTCGTTCTAGGCGGTCTGGTTCGACAGCTCCTCCCACTCCTTCGGCTGATCGGCTCCTTCTACCTCCGCTCCCTCTACTTCAGCGGGAGGTGTAACTTTGGATGAGATCATGGTGCAGCTTCAAAGCATGGATGCTCGCCTTGATACACTTTCTACAAAGTTGTATCAGATGAACATTTGTATTGGTCGTATTGCTAGACGGCAGGTTCGCCTTGGTGGCTTTGTGGAGTCCCCCTCTCCTCCTCCCTAGGCATCCAAGACACTTGATGATGGTTCCGGCGATGATGATGATGAGAATGGAGATGCTAGCTCTTCTAGTTCTGACGAGATGTCTACTTGACACTCTTACCCTTTGTTACTCGTGACAAAAAATGGGGAGTAGTTTTGGATATGAGAGTAGTTTTGGATATGAGAATAGTCACTCTTAGGGGGAGAGTTAGGACATAGGAGATTTTTGTTAGGGGAAGAGTTTGTTTCTTTTTGTTGAGGGATGTAGTAAGGATTACATGTATCTTTTCCTTTCTTTCTTGTTGGAGATACATTGTTCATATACCTAGATCTTGTGATAGTTTTTACATACATGATGTTTATCTTTGATATATATGTGATGATGTATGTTTTATTCACCTATCTTTACATGTGTTATTTCTTTTCTCTATTTATACACATATTTCTTTATTTGTATGCAATCTATTATTTCTGTTTCACACTAACATGCCTTGATGAGTTTTGTTTAAGTGTTTCAGAATTACAGGTTGTCAAAGCCTACTTGTCATGAACTCTCTTTTTGCAAAATTTTTCAAGAGTTTATGTTAGGATAGATTCTATTATATTCAAAAAGTGAGTATGAATTGAGTGATTTATGACTTCTCTTTTATGTTCATTTGTTTGTAATGGTTTTATCATGGATTGCCAAAGGGGGAGATTGTTAGGACATATGTGGTTCACTTGATATGAACATATGTTGCTCTTTTTATGTAATTGGATAATCCTTTGAGAAAGCGCACTTTATTTGTAATTGGGTAGATCTAAGATGTTTAGAATACTTCAAGAAATAAGGTTTCAAGATTAAGTGTTAAAGTCATGCAAGTGTATCCAAGAAACAAGCTGAGAAGTGCTTATTATTAAAGCTCGACAACTGGCTCTGCAGTTGCATCTATTGAGTTTTAAGAAGCTGTTTCAGCCCCGTGGCTCGACAGCACTTTGACACCTCTATCTATCAAGGTTTAAGAAAAACAGATTTTCAGTTATATTTTGATTCCAATCCGTGGATGTCTTTGGGTTTTCTGTTCTCATAACCCTAGACATATAAAAGGATTATTTGAAGGGTCATCAAAGTAAGCACAAGTTGTACAAGCATTGAGCAAAGTCTGTTCAAGCAATTTGTGACAGGAGACAAGGTTTGCCCTAGTTCATCTCTTTGTAAAGAAGCTACTGTGTCTTTGCACCGTAGGGTTTTATAACCAAGCATCTTCTTGTTCTTCATTGTGAGGATGAACTGAAGAACTTTGCAGTCAACATCTTTCTCAAGTTGGTGATTGAAGTCGCGTATTGGGATTCGCGTAATCGGTTAGTCACGTACTTGGAGCCATGCATCAAAAGGAGAGATTGTCACTACAGAACAATCTAATTGGGTATTGGGGTAAGGGTTCAACTGTATGTTGGTATAAGGTACTAGGATTCCTTTACTTGTAACCATTTGTTGTGATAATATTTTTAGTTCTATTTTGATTCCAATCCATGAATGTCTTTGGGTCTTCTGTTCTCATAACCCTAGACATATAAAAGGATTATTTTAAGGGTCATCAAAGTAAGCACAAGTTGTACAAGCATTGAGCAAAGTCTGTTCAAGCAATTTGTGACCGGAGATAAAGTTTGCCCTAGTTCATCTCTTTATGAAGAAGCTGCTATATCTTTGCACCGTAGGGTTTTATAATCAAGCATCTTCTTGTTCTTCATTGTGAGGATGAACTGAAGAATTTTGTAACCAACATCTTTCTCAAGTTGGTGATTGAAGTCACTTACTGAGATTCGCGTAATTAGTTAGTCACGTACTGAGAGTCGTGCATCAAAAAGAGTGATTGTCACTACAGAACAAATCCAATTGGGTATTGGGGTAAGGGTTCAATTGGAGATTGGTATAAGGTACTAGGATTCCTTTATTTGTAACCGCTTGTTGTGATAATAGTAGATTCTCGGGAGTGGTGACTTTAAAATCACACGGTGGAGTTTTTTTACCTTGGAAGGTTTCCCCATTCATAAACAAATCTCCATGTCAAATTTATTTTTCGCTGCACTTTAGTTTATTAGTGATTTTTTTATGCTACCACGTGTTTGCATGATAAATTGGTTAATTAATTGAACTTGGCTAATTAATCAATTAATTCATCACAAAGGGTAAATACGTTTTTAGACTAGCATGTATGATTGAAAGAAGAGAAAATAGTTTTTTCTCTACAGATTTTTGGGAATACACTTTTCCAAAGGAAAATCAATTTACACAAGAACTAATTGAGAGATCACTAATCTTGGGCACCTTGTAGAATTGGGATGAAAATTGAAGGTATTCTCAAGTCTTGTTTTTGAATTTTATTGCATCATGCTACGCTTTCTATTCTTTATTCTAGAATTTAAGGATACATGTTATTTCTCATGAATGAAGTAGATCTATGTTTGTTGCTTCCGTTATGTGTTTTGTATGAGATGCAAAACCAAATTTTCCAACAGCTTCTCGATAGAAGTTCAACAGTTTCTTAATCTAACGAGAATTTTGGGTTTCATCTTGACAGAACCTCAACAGCTTCCTCAATCCATTGAGCCAAATTTCTTTGCTCTCTGTCTGCTCGATAGATTCTTGATTCATTGAGACCTTTCTTTTGTCATCGACAGATCCTCGATAGCACCTTGACAAATTCACTTCTGTTGAGATTTAAAGCTTAACAAATCCTTAATAGAAACTTCAATCCATCGAGCTGCGAATTTTATTTAAAGGTGAGGCGCAATTCAAATTTCATTTTTCACTCTCTTTCTCGATAAAAATCTCTCTCTCTCTCTCGACCTGAACTCTTCACTCTAACTCGTATCTTCACACCCAAGTGTTTTTTGGCCTAGATCTTGCTCCAAACACTTGGTAAGTGTTCTAATCCTCTTTCTTTTCATGCATTTAGACCTAGGTTTTGGGGTTTTTCAAAATTTTTGGGGTTTTTGAGATTCTCTTGACATTTTTGGGTTGGGTGTTGTGATGTTGTTGCTATATGATCATGCACTGCATTTCATTAGCATTATAACAATGGTACGTGCATTTGATAGATGTGAGTGTTGTTAGGTTTGAATTGGGTTTTACCCATGATGCTCTTAAATTTTCATGTCACATGTTCATGCACTTTTCATGCATACGTACTTCTCTTTTTCTCTTTTTATGGTCTAAGATTGTGTTTCTGTTTTGTCTTCTCTATCTCTCTCTCTCTCTCTCTCTCTCTCTCTCTCTCTCTCTCTCTCTCTCTCTCTTGCAAATAAAACCTTTCTATATCACCCAAATAGAGAAAATCCATTCCAGCTCGAAACCCTCTTCAAGGTTCCAGGTCATCCTCTTTGTCTCTTCCTTCTATTCCATCTCACATCTGGTTCCGTGATGAAAAGGCCAAGATGGACTTCTTTAAGAACTTCCAGGCCCTTGGCATTCATCCGGAACGCTAATCATTCTGTCAAATTTCTCCGACACTACACTACCCATTGTCATTCGGACTCGGAGATGGGAATCTCTATGTGAGAAACTCGTGCGTTGTCCTGTCATGTTTATACAGGAGTTCTATTTCGACATACACAACATCGATAACTTTGTGCCTTAGTACGCTATGCAATTCCAAGTTACACATATAGTAGTTACCCCAAATCTTGTTGCCAAGTTACTACGAGTCCTTATGGTAGCACATCCTAACTACCCTGGTTGTGATTGTCTCCGAGCCGTGTCTAGAGACGAACTCATCTCCCATTTTTATGGGACTCCTTCCATATGGAGTGATAAGCTAAACACTCCATGCTCGAGTTTTACAAAAGGCCCGAGATTCCTTAACATGGTGATAAAATTCACTCTCACACCATTGTCTCACTATAACTCCATCACTGAGCCGCGTGCTCGTTTTCTTCTTTCTTTGATGGAGGATCTTACCATTGAGTTTCCCTCTCATTTCATCACATCTATTATTGATGTCCATCAGGATACCACTACTCGAGATATGCTCATTTTTCCTGCAGCTATCATACGGACCCTTCAGCACTTCTCCATTCCCATTCCTCTCTTTCCTCTCTTCATTGTCATGGGTGCCATCAGCGCTAGTTCTGTTCGGCAAAGTGAGGCTCAGCTTCAGTCGAAGCGGTCATGCATTAAGACAACCGATCTTGCGACTCCTACAGCTCCACCATCTTTGGCTCTGTCTTCTTTAGCCCCTTCTACCTCTGCAATTGGTGGTGTGACCCTCGAGGCCATCATGGAGCAGCTTTAGAGGATGCAGGCTAACTTTGGTGGTCGTCTAGACTATCTCACTGATGAACACTTGAGTGGGTCACATTGCTCGCCAGCAAGCTCACATGGCTGGTTTTGCTCCCTCTCCTTCTCCAGAGCATCCTGCAGCTTCTCCTTCTGAGGACGATGATGATGATGAGGATGATGAGGATAGTGATAGCTTTTCCGGTGATGACGAGATGACTACCTTTTAGTGACTTGCTCTTTGTCATTCGTGACAAAAAGGGGAAGTAGTTTTGATTTTGAGAGTAGTCTTGTACTTAGGGGGATAATTAGTATAGGACATGTTTGTTAGGGGGAATGTGTATATCTTTTTTAGGGATGTAATAAGGACTTTATGTATTTTCTTCTTTTATTACATTAGCCTCCTGTACCTTGGTTTTGTGACCATTATATTTACATACATTGTACTTATTTAATGATGATGTATGTTTCTCTTCACCTACCTTTACATGTGTTGTTTCTTCTCTATTTTTATACTCATGTTTCTTTATGTATGCAATCTTTAATTCTATTTCAAACTTGATGTCTTGATAAGTTTTGTTTAAGTGTTTCAGAAAGACCAATTGTGAAAGTCTATCTTTTCATGAACTCTCTTCTTACAAAGTTTTTCAAGAATTTGTAGTAGGGATAGATTTATTTTGTAATACAACAAGTGGTTATGAGTTTAGTAATTTAAGACTTATCTCATGATTATTTATTTTATTGTGGTTTTGTCACGAATTACAAAAAGGGGAGATTGTTAAAGACATATTTTATGTAATTGGCTAATCCTTTGATAAAATGTACTTTACTTGTAATTGGGTAGATGTAGGATAGGTTTAGTACTTCAAAAAACAAGAGTTTAAGTCAAGTGTTAAAGCCATGAACATCTGACCAAGAAACAAGTGAAGAAAGAGCTATTCACTAAAGCTTGACAGAAGTCTCGACAAAATCCTTTCTATCGAGATTTAATGTTGAAGCTTAATAGAAGCTCGACACAAGCTATTTCTGTTGAGACTTACGGAATCAAAATTTTTAGATCTGATTTTCGGCTCAAGTTGATGCGTATGTGTTGGGTTTCTTTTCTCACAACTCTAGACATATATAAGACTTATTTTAAAGGCCGTCACACATGCATTGAGTGACCAAGTGTCATATTTTCTTTGAAAGAAGTTACTGTGTTTTTATACCAAAGGGTTTTGTAACCAAGAAGCTTCCTGATCTTCATTGTGCATGAAGTGAAGAACTTTGTAGCCAAAAACCTTTTTCAAGTTACTGGAGCTAGTCACGTACTGGGATCTATGCATCATTAGTTAGTCACGTACTGGGATTCGTGCATTAAACACTATGAGTGCCACTATAATATCAAGTCCAATTAGGTATTGGAGTGAAGATTCAACTGTAGGTTGGTAATTTGGGATAGACCAACAGTAGTTGATAAGATTCTTTTTACTTATAATCGCTTGATTATTGATTAGTGGATTCTTGGGAGTGGTGACCTTAAAATCATCTAGTGGAGTTTTTGCTTTGGTAGTTTTCCTCATTCGTAAACAAATCACCATGTTAAATTTAATTTCCATTGCATTTAGTTTAATTGGTGATTTATTTGTTCTACCACACCATTGCATGTAATTGAACGTAATTAATTAACTTGTATAATTAATTAATTTGCAAGAGGTCAATACATTTTTTCCTTATCATTGTAGAAAGGAAGATTCTTAACTTCATTGAGAAAATCACCTGAAAGAATTAGTTATAGCTCTGAAAAGACTTAGTTGTGAATATTCCAAAAGCATCACCTGAAAATTCACAACTAAGGGTCCGTTTGGGTAGAGCGTTTTGCTGAAAACTGAAAACTGAAAATTGAAAATACTGTAGTAAAATAATTTTTAAATGTGTGAATAGTACTGGGGGACCCATTTTTAACAAAAAATTTTCTGAAAAGTGAAATTTGTGGGTCCTGTGAATAGTAAACGGGACCCACAAATATGATAAAAAAGCTAAAAAGTCAACAAAATTGGCTACTGTTCATGTTACTGTTCATGAACAGTATCATGAACAGTAGCCGATGTCCCCCCTGAGGCTTGCAACAGCAGCAGAAGAAGAAAAAAAAAAAAAAAAAAGAGGAAACGTGGAACGCTGGACGCTGAACGCTAAACGCGTTATCTAAACCCAGCCTAATGCTCTCATAGACATCAACTTAAATACGCTGCAGTTTAGGGGAAAACAAAGTATAGCTTGTGGGAAAGTCACCTAAAAGTATAGCTTCTAGGCCATCCAATAAAAGTTATGAACTTCATTGGTTCGTCCAATGAAAATCGTTATAAGTGAAACCATATAACTCATATCTGACAAGAAGTACTACACCCCTCAATATAAAAATAAAATAATAATAATAATAATAAAGATTCAAGAAAAGATCCTGTCTCTACTATTTTTGTGAAACAAGATACAAGGATTTTCACTTGAATAAATTTCCAAATCATTAGAACCAAAGCCATATATAAATTCGATACAATATACCAGGATTTTCATCTAAAGGTGTGTGGATATATATATATAATCCAAAACATAGTCAGCTTGACAGAAATGCTTATGCACATCTAGTAGCCATAGCTTCAATTGAAATCCCACTATGAAAATCCTCTTCATTTATCAGCAAGACAAAGTATAAACGAAACAAAAGTGTCGTATTCTGCAAACATGTTAATCGTTATCATATGTATATATGTGAAAACTTGAGTTAGTATGTTACTACAATCAAAACAAAAAATAATAGTAATTCACTCATTCATAATCAATATAATTGGAGTTCCTCCTTTCATTTTCTAGAAGGCATGTCACCGATGATTATGAAGTATAGACATGATAAAGACTACGCAATCTCTAGTTTTCACGTGTCAAAAATTTATGAGGATAATTTCTCTTGCTTTAGCTAGCACGGTATAAGTTGAATATGAAAATTAGTACAATATACTTGCACGCTTACAAATGGGATGTCACAATCGGTCTGAACCATCTACCTTAGAAAAATCCTTTAAAATCGAAATACAAAACCTCATGAAACGAGGTTGGATATAGTTTCTATAGGACAATTGTTGGATTAATTAAGGAATGCGCACTGTTTCTTCAAATAATTTAACTAAATAGTAACAGAAATTGTTTCCTTTACTATATCTATATATTTACTAAACAAAGAAGTTGATCTAGGAAAGTTAGCGTTCAAAAAATTTAGATATAAAACAATAGAATGACTTCTCATTGATCTGCACTCTCATCATGTAAAGAGGAATTTAACACAATTTAAAAAAAAATTATAAAAAATAGAACAATAGCAATTTTTCTTTTATGAAATGAATAACACTCTTACTATAAAACAAAGACCAAAACAAAAACATCACATTGAAGTTAATTATAAAATAAAAAAAGCATTATAGCAAATATTTTGAGAGTAATATTCCTACAGTCTAGTAGAGGGCAATCATACAGTAATTTATAACAAACATGATCAAATGAAAAAATATATTTGAATAGTTTTGAGACCATGAAAACTCAAACTCGTTCATCATGAAATCCCAAAATTGAATTACATTTTTTTTCTTCTAGTAATGAGATGGAAATAAATAAATAACTAATAAGAATAATACAAATAACAAAACTCATTTTGAGTTCATATCCTTTGGACCTAGGCTACTAATGTTCATCTCTCATGTGCTTCAATTTTGTCTTTAAGCTCTAGAGTCACTCTCTGTCTCCTGAACTCTTTTGATTGGGTTTTGGCAAACGGACTTGAGTCATGACCGAAAGAAGAGTTAAAATACTCAAGAAACTGGCTATTCATTGAAAGCCATACCAATCAATTTGTGAATAGAGAACAACTGAAAATTTATAAAGAAAAAAAAAATGTGAGGAGGTAGCAATCTATCATCGGTGACTATCAAAATTCTAAATAATAGCAACATTAGAAGAGTCTGGGTTAATGGAGAGACATATGGTAGAGCTGGAGATATAATAGCAACACTTGAATCTAGGAGATGCTCAATAAATGTCAACCAGTAAATCGAAAAATAAAAATGAAAGGAAGAAAAGAAAACAAATAATGACATGGCATCGATATGGCTTAACTAGAAGGTGGCAGCTTATATATATATATATATATATATATATGCTTGGGCAATTAACATAGGATTCTGAAATAGGACTAAACAATCTACCTTAGCAAAATCCTTATAGCAGAACAAGAGTAAAGCTTGAGAATATATTTCCTATCTAGTCTATATCATTTATCCAACTACTTGTATGATACAATATCTATTAATTTGGATAGAGTCCTCGCCTTTTTTTTTCCCTTATTTTTTTCTATGACATGAAATCTCACCAAGGCAAAATCTTTTGGATTCACCCCTGATTTGGACAGGATCGTAACAGTCACATTTTAGGAATTTAAATTCAATAATTGAAAATTTATGGATTAAATTGTAGAATGGTCAAATTGCAAAAGTCAAATAGTAATTTACCTAAAAACAATATATATAATGAAGATAATAAACAATCTATAACAACATATTTATAATTCATAGAATGTTAGTTCTTTTTGTTAAATGCACCAACACTTTTAATAACAAAAGGGCAAGGGTCACAAACTATTTGTAATAGTACAAGTACAAATTACAACATAAATTTAATTAGTATATGTTGTAATGTTTCAATCCATGCATATTATGCTACATTCTAATAGCAATTTATATACTCCATTGTATATAAAAAAAAAAAAAAAAGACTTGTCATTTATTAAAATCAAGGGATTTTTAAATCCAAACCCTTTGTCTTTAAAGGAAAAACCCTTGAAACTTTTTCAACCAACCTTTTCCTCCAATGTTCTTTTTTTTCTTTTTCTTTTTTTGAATTTGTGTTTTTATACAAAAAAAAATTCAAAACAAGCTCCTTTTTCTTAAAACTTTTATCATCAAAATAAAAATCATGGAATTTTTAAATCTAAACCCTTTTCTTTAAAGGAAAAACCCTTGAAACATTTTTTTTTAAAAGTCAATCTTTCCCCCAAAATTCTTTTTCTTGCAAAATAGGTATTTTTGCTAATGATATTCAAAACAAACTCTTTTTTAAAAAAACAAAAGCCATGGGAATTTTCGGATCCCCCTCCTTTAAAAAATAAATAAATAAGAAAACCCATGGACACCCTTTTTCTCTAAATCAACTCTTTTCCAAAACCCTTTTTAAAAAGTTTTTGTTTTCACTAAAAATTTTCAAAACCCAAACTTTGCTTATTCAAAAGAAAACCTTTTTTCATCTCTTGTAAAATTGATAAAAGCCTCGGTTTCCAATTGAAACCCTTTTCTCAAAATAAAAAGGTTTTTAAACTATTTACACTCTATCTACAAAAAAGGAAGAAAAACCTTGGTTCCCAACAAATCTTGGAATCCATTTTCTTGAAAATAAATGAAACTTTTTCTCACAAAAAAAAAAAAATTCCAACCTCTTTTCTCTAAAGTCAACTGTGGGGGGCTAGGCATAGGGAACTATGTCAGCCCACCTGGACTAGGCCCAACATGAATCCTAAAGCCCATCAGGCGATATAAGCTCAATACGCACAGGGGGTAACCTCGAGCTCTATCACAATGGGCCCGATCTCTGACTATGGACCAAGGGTTGGGGCGACGGCACTCGAGGGGTTCCTAAGAGGCCGACGGGGCGTAGACCAACCACAAAGGAAATCAAGGTAAGGCACAACCCCTGCAGGATCGATAACTGAGAACTAGTGGTTTAGAAAAGATCCATTCCCTAACACTATCCGGTGTCTAGAACAAGTTCCAAGCGAATTCTTTGAATTCATGAGAATCCCTTGGGATTCTAGTGAGCATTGGAATGTGTGGGTAAATAGAGAAGGTAATGATGGCCACACCACAAACAAGGGACTATAAGAAGGGATAGAGGTCAGAATGCAAGGGGTTGGACATTTTTTGGAGAAAGGAAAGGGAAGAGAGCGAGAGATAGAGAGGGAAGATGCTGGGATACATAGGGAAATTTGGGGGAGGAACTAATACAAGTTTGGGGCCTAAATTGGTAGGAAAGAGTGTAATCCCACTTATAAATAAATTGTGACCCCATTATTGTATGGGAGACGATTCTAGGCATGCACACCAAAATTCTTTTTTATAAAATGGGGTCCTTTTTATGAAAACAAAAAATCCTTTAAGTATTTTACAAATAAGTCTCTTTTTATGGGTAAACTTGTTTTTTTCAAATAAGTCTTTTTTTTTTTTCAAACAATCTCTTTCTCAAAATAATTTGTGCATTTCTTTTTAGGTAAGTATTTAAACTTTTCATCTTTACATCCGAGCATTGTTGTTGTAAATCTTTTCTTTCTTAGAATTGCATCTTTTAGAGATTTGTACCTATGGTTCAACTTCATTAAACCAATAGACACTAATCAAGTGTACATGATTCCGTCCTTTTTATTGGCACTAATGTTTCTTCCTATTGTGTTTTTTGCATGATAAGTGAGAAAAAATATAGTGGATGACAACAATATGTTATTCTTCCTACTCTGTCTCTTTTGTTTTTACATTTTAAATAATCATGTTGTAAATAATAATGGTAATATATGGCATATAAATATCCACATTTAAATATATAGTATAAAAATATTCACATGCTATTGTATATATTAATTCTTGCAACGTGGTAAAATGCTTCTCACATGCTAATATATATACTTCACATGTTTTGTTTGTAATTAGATCCTAGAAATAAATATTCACATGCTATATTATAAATAAATAAATACTCACATGTGTATATATAACCATTAAAACTGATTAGTTTAATTAGGTAACTTAAAAAGAATTAGATAAATAGGTGACCAATCACACCTAATACAAAACCAATGGTTGGTGGCGACTCCTAAAATAAAAATAAGAAAAAGAGACTCTCTCCCTCTCTCTCTCTCTCTCTCACACACACACACCCCTCACCCCTAGAGACACATGCACACAAAGAGCCACGTTGCCGAGTATCCAATATGTGATAAATCAAAAAACAGAAGCCCTCTCACTTAGGCCATTCTATTTAAGAAATTTTTGAGGTGTCCACAAGGCCAAGTTGTCAATTAGGTCTATTGTGAAAGCCTTATGTTAATCAAACAAGCATCAATATCATGCATAACGAAAAATAAATATGGCACGGGATATGACCTAGGAAACCAATAAAACCTAACGAATTTCACAGGAAAAAGCTAAGGAGACTAATCCTAAGATGAAAAAATCCACTATCAGATAAAGATTAACAATGAAAATAACCTTCTTCGTAGAAAATATAACTACAGTTACCAAGGCGTCTCTGATAAATATCTGTTGCTACGTAAACCTCCAATCCACATCTTCAAAATCTCATAAAAGATTTGGATCTCTAGCACCTTTAATGACTACTATGAGGCACCAACTTTTACAATACTGGATCTTGAGTATCTTCAAAGAATATTATTAGAAGAAGATATGAGAAAGTTTTAGATACTGAAACCCTAGTTTTAGTGGTTTTTGCTTACATTTAAAACCCTAAATTCAATAAGAGCATTCTCATCAAAAATTGTAAAAATTTTAGCATTTAGCATCTAAAAAATCAACTTTATAACATTTAACACATCACTTTACAATACAACCTACATCAAAACTTCTACTTTTTTTACCACTTCATTTAAATATTTTTTCTTTATTATTTTTTATTCTTCCTCTCCCTCCCTCTATCTCTCTCTCTTTTTCAACCCAATAGATCTAGAACGTTCTCTCTCTCTCTGATCTTCTGCTCTCAAACTCGTGCTCCATGGCTGACCACCAAGCTCCGTCTTTGAACATCAACTCGACCACTCCACGGTGGTTTGACCCTAAGTCTCACCCTCTCCATATTCTCGGCCTAAAACCCTTCTCATCCCTTCGAGTCCTCCCTCTTAAATTGAGCTCTCCTAAACCTCCATGGCCAGAGCTTTTCAAGTTCATCAGCTCCAACCACGCACCACTGCTGAAACCCAGCCAAAATTAAATCACAACCACCACCACGGCCAAAACCCAGCCAAAATCAAATCACAACAAAGACCCAAAAGCCCACCAGATCACAAATCAAATCACACCCACCAAAATCAAAGCGCATATCCCACAAAACAATTAAAATCACAAAATGAAAACACTAAAAGTGAACCCACCATTAAAAAAACATATATTGGTTTAGTTATTATATTTTAGAAGAAGAATCATCTTGTTGAACTAATTTTAGATCCAAATTAATCAAACACACACCACAAGCAAGACTAATAGACTGAAAGCAAAGCAAAAAAATAGTATTTCCCAAAAAGTGTTTTCAAAAAATAGAAAGGGCAAGCAAAATAAAAAAAACTATTTGCTTCATAATCTTAAATAAAAAAAATTTTAAAAACCAACACACACCATAATTAGGTGAGCCATAGTTTCACCTAAGAGGATTTCCTGAGTTGAGAGGAAGAATAGAGAAATGAGAGTACGAAGAAGAACAAAGTACATCGTAAAAAAGAAGAAAAGGAAAATGGTCAAAGAGGCAGAGGGAGAAAAAGGCAAAGAGTGCAAGAAATAGAAAATAATAGTAAAAAAATATAGCGACCTGCTAGAGTAAGGTGTTAGTTGTAGCACTTTACTATAGCAAGTTGCTAAAATTTTTTAGATTTGGCACTTTTGATGTAGAGCATGTTTTTGTGTTTTGAGCTATGAAATAGCATTTTAGCATTTTTCACATCTTTGATGTGAATGCTCTAACTAGTGTTCTTTAATTTATCTAATCTACAATTCCAATTGTATCAAAAATAGATATAATAATCTTAAAAATTAATGATAAAAATAATTTTGGAGTATGAAAATAAAAAAGAAATAGGCTTGGGAAATATTAGGAAATTAAATTTTGTAATTTGTAGGCTACATTGTAGGACTCAAAGCTATCATTATTCATAACCCACCCCCCACCCACCCAAAAAAAAGGTGGTCGTGAAAATGACATTTCCTCATCCTTTTGAACATATAAAGAATGCAGAGAATTTTGAAAGAAAATTATTTTCTTTTGAAAATTTGGACACCCAAAGCTTTGAAATGAGTACTAGTTTGACTTCTTTTGGAAATAAAATATAATGATAAGATATGACGTTTTAATGTACAAAAATTCTTCAAAGCCTTCTTTTTACGAATTTTTCCAAATATTTTTAATCATTTTTTTTAAGTTTATGATATCAGTGTATGGTATAATTGGGACCACATTAGTTAAAGAAAATCAATTTCTCAGAGTTAAATTTAGGGTTTTAAGAAGTAGGGGAAAACCATAGATATCTTCTTTCCTCCAAATAGACTTTTGGCCAAAGAAAGGACAGGAATTTGGAGAGAGGAGAAAACTTTCAAATGATTTTTTTTTTATAACTATGTTGTGATTTCCCTTTAGTATATTAGCGAATTTGTTGAAGTTGTAATTCGTGTTGTGGTTTCTGGAGTTCTCAAGAAAAGTTATCTCTTTTAATTTACTTAATTTATTGTCGTGTTGTAATTATATTAGGGGTTTGATAAGAAAAATTCCAATTCCAATTCTATTCATGATTATTATTCACTATATAATTCAATTTCTTACATGTTTGGTATTAGGTCTTATTTAATGTTCATGCAATTATGTATAATTTAGTTTAGAGTTAATGATTTCCCATTGTTTTAATTTGCGCCTTTGTATGTTTCAAATTATTCAATGCGTGTGTTCCTTGCATGCATATTTCAAATTAAAAATAGCACACTGTAGATTTAGGGTTCATAGGGTTTTTGGAATTCTGTCTGAATATATGCGTATACATGTGTGTATAATGCTTAAATATATAACATAAATAGTTGTGTTCACATCTTCTTTGAATCTAAGCGCCACTTTCTTAGTTGCGTGCTCTCGGGTCTCAATTTTTCATTGGGGCAAATCAAAACTTGAAAATAATAGAACTTGAATAAACGTCGGACTTCCCCATAATTATTTTATTCAACAAATACATTATTTAAATAGGACACTCTAGATACCAACACTCCCTATAATATATAAACAACTTAAAGATCAATACTTCTTGAAAATATGTAACACACCAAACATAACAACAACTTTAGCTAACTAATAACGCTCAGCCTGTTATTTAGTTTAAATAACCTAAATATTTAAAGTACAATTAACCACCTTATCACTTTATCTTCAGATGTCCTCCACATAATATATTTGCTGCCCTATCTTCAATGTGTGTCATTAAGAAGATGTGTCAAAAGGAGTAGCTATTAGGTACAAATCATTTCTTCTCCTACAGAATAATCCAAAATCTCAGACATGTCAAGTTCTTTTGGTTTGTTCTCATTAGGGATTTTCCAATTAAAGTGATATAACAACTGAGAAAGAACAAATTCAATACTCGCAAGAGAAAATAATATGCCTGGACATATCCTCCTACCACCTCCAAATGGAATGAACTCAAAGTTGGTCCCTTTATAATCAATAAGAGAACCTTGGAACCTTTCTGGGCGAAAGCAATCAGCATCAATCCAATATTCAGTATCTCTCCCTATGGCCCATGCATTAATGATTACTTTGGTGTTGTTTGGTATCTCATATCCATTAATTTCACATTTTTCTCTTGATTCTCTTTTGATCAAGGCACCAAGAGGGTGTAATCGCAAAGCTTCTTTTACTACTAATTTCAAGTAATCTAGATTTTGAATGTTTGCCTCACCAAAACTTCTCCACCCTTCAAGGATTTGTCGCACTTCGGCTTGTGCCTTCTTCATTACTCTTGGGTTTTTCAATAATTCTGACATTGCCCATTCGATTGTAGTTGCTGTAGTCTCAGTTCCTGCAGCGAAGACCTCCTAAAAAATTATGTGTTAAATTACAATCACGTTGTGTGTTTACATGAATTTTCCTTCAAAATTCCTAATTCTGTGTGACTTTGATGTTGATTATCGTTAAGTGTACATGAAATTTATGACAAGAGAAAAATTGTTTGTGGCAATACACAATCATGTCTATTTGGCTTACGACTTAATGTTAAAGGTCTACTACTCAAAAAATAGTGTCGAAATACATGAAAACATGTATGATGTACCTCTACTCGTTCACCACTTTAGTTTATGGAGTAAAAAATCCTCGTAAAAATATTTGTATAAAGCCAATTGAACCGAGACACCCCGGTGTAGGAAAACCGACAAATGAAGACCGGAGAACCAACCTCTTGTGGTTATAATCAGAGCCAGCGAAGAGATAACCGATCCCTATGGTGCGTGAACACCTTAGTATAAAGATGCTTAGTTACTAACAGAGAAGAAGAAAAAATAATAATAAAGCAACATAAGAAATCCTGGTCATAAAGCTTTTTTAACACCTTCTCTCCTCTCCTTGTGTGTATGTTAAAAAAAACTTAGTATTTTTTTTGACATATTAGAGTGACTGCTTTGATGTAGTTGTTTGTGATATTTAATTCAAGCTCGCTTGTTTCCTGAAGTTTCAGAAGCACATCAATCATATCATCATGATTGCTTTCTTCACATTTTCTGGCAAAAGTGGCACTTCTTTTCTTATGATCGTTGATTATATTATTGAGAATGTTGTCTGTTTTTCTGTGCATTTTCAACAATGCGGTTTTGGTTCCTAAAAGGAAGCCAAGGAACTATAGTGAAGGGAACAAATCAGGCACATCAAATCCTCCACTGCGATTATATGTTTCCTGGATTAGTGATATGAGTTCTTTTTCATATCTGCACTTCTTCCCAATGACTGCCCTGACAGTTATACAATTTGTCAAGGAAACGATTTTCTCAGTGAAATTGATTGCAAGTCCCTCAGCCTCGGATGATGAAATGAATTCAATAAGATTCTACACCTCTTCTTCTCTTATTGTTCTAAATGACTGAACACGCTAGGGACTTAGGAGCTCCATGACAGAAATCTTTTGCATTTGTCTCCAATATCACGACAGGGACTAAAGACCATACTTGAATTATCATAGCACATAACTTCAATGGCAAGAACACTAGGCCGATTTGCCAAAGCAGCATCATGTGTCTTCATCACCTATTTGCCTACCTTTGGTGATGAAATGATTATAGCCAGGATCTCACCTAGCTGTACTCGTATAATATGTCCATATTTCATGGCTAAATCTCTCAAAGATCGATGCGGTAGAGAGAAGAAGTTGGTGCAAATTCCCTATAAAAGGCAGTTTCCATGGCCCTGGTGGCAACTTATGGCTTTGGTCTTTTAGACTCTTTTTTTTAACGTACAAAGAAATCAATTTGAATCTAGTAATTCAGGATGAAGTTCTTCTTTTAAAACACATTCAATATAAAAGATTCTTTTGGTTAAAACCATTTTTGGCGTATATCTATCGTTTTTTTAATCTTTGCAAAACAAAGTCCTAGCAGATAAATGCAATTCTCAATCATTCCCTTTCCATATATAAATGCAAGGTCCATATTGGTCCCTTTTAATCATCGGGCCCGTTTCAATTATTGCAGAAGTACCACTGTATCAATCAACTTATATACCTTTAACAAATCTTGGAGGAATTTGGTTATAAATAAGAATGAAAAATACTATTATTATAAATAAAATAAATGATTTTTTCTTTGAGTCAAGAAGGTATAAATCACTTGAAATCAGCGCATACATGACTCCAACGCAACATATGTTTAAAATTAACTATTTTTCAACATCATATTAACTCTAGTAAATCTTAATCTTCAGAGGAAAAAAAAAAATTATCTTATAAAACAGTTTTATAAGATATTTCTCTCGCAATATATATTACAAGAGAGATATCTTATGGGACCATCTTATGAGATATCTTCTCAAGAGGAGGGCCTCTGACATAAGAATCAATTAAATTGTGAAGTGTGCAAGTATGAGGTGTCATCTACTCAATAATTTGCATTGTAAAGGTTGGTGTAAGGATTTATTTTAATAATTATTATTATTATTACTATTTGTAAGTCAAGGAAGCACTGAAATCATGTCTCACATCTCCAAGTAATGATTTTAGGTCAAATCATGATTTCAAGTGCTAATTTCATTGGAGCCACTATTTCCACTATCCTTTCAATCATAAATAATTCCCAACTTGGGACAAATTATTAATGGTTAAATATTCTTGCCCGAAGTCTCATCATGAGAGAGAGAGAGAGAGAGAGAGAGGTTTATGATCTAAGAGCATCATATAAGAGTTCAATTTCTTTTTAGTCAACTGTCGCATCCATGTGGGATGAGGTATTTAAACCTTAGACGTCTTTATGTGATATACCAAGAAGAATCAATTAAGCTACAAAACTCTTGACATTCAAACCCTTGGTTTTTTTTTTTTTTTTTTCCATTGTATAACCATTTCTCTCTTTTTTTTTATTTATAAATATTGAGTTGTGGGACTTATTAAATAAACTAGACCATTTTCCTTACAGAAACTGTTCCAAAAGTACAAGCTGGAATATAAAAAGTATTAAAAGAAGAAAATTCATACACAAAGTAAAAATGTGATACAGTTCTTTAATTATATTATAGATATTAGGTTTTTCAATTAAATTCAAAGATTTAGTTGCATTAAGTTCAATTATTTTTGAAAAAAATATCATTATTTGTGCTTTTATTTGTCCAAGCAATCATGAAAAAATGAATATTAGTCCTTATAGAAAATTGTGCAAACAAAATCTATTCAGACAAATTAGGGATAGACAATAATACAAATGAGAAAAAAAAAATATTCAATTGCTTCTCTGAAAAAAAAAAATATACAACTGCTCTCCAAAAATGAGAGATACTACGTCCACAACATTTTCACAATAAATCATAGGTGATTAGTTATTATTGATTCAAATTTAAACCTAATACTAATGCTACTTTTTTGCCTCAGCAATAACAATCAGTAACAACCTGTTACTTAAAATTTGTTATAAAAATGTTATGCACATATTATTTCTCCTCCAAAAATTTACTTAAAATCCATTATAGCCAATCAAGGGAAACTGAGATCTTGAAGAAAAGCCCGGGAGCAAAGCTCATAGTGGAGCCAAAGAACCTAAGGGCTAGGGCACATTGAGAGTTTCTTTCTCAAGGGAGAGAGCATTTCCAAAAATTCAGCTTCTAAATATTTCTCTATTCCACTCTTAATTTGATTGTCCTTATTTGTGTAATATTCAATAATTTGTTGAATTACAACATTTATTATGATTTAATGAAACTGCCACTGCAACTCGCAATATCATGAAGTTGTGTGTTGTAAAACTGATTTCATCTCACGGTTGAGCCATTTTCAACAAACAACAAATTTTCCTATGCTCCTTATGCATTATTAGGCCATTGAAGCCATTTGAAAAATTATCAATAACAATGATAAAATAAAGGAGTAAGTCAAAATACTTAGTGGACTGAACTGCATATCATGTACCCCAAGATGCGCATCACGACTTTTCAAAAGACGTAGCTATAACCAAACATGTTAAATGAAGAAAAAAAAAAGTGTAATAAGAATAATTCTTAAGTGCTCTTGGAATACGATGGCATGATGCTCCCTACTCTCACATTCATCATAGATCTCACTAATTGAATGGTGAATATAATAGGACGGACTAGCACATCACCATACTTCCGAAATATCTAATAATTTTTCTTAAACTCATGTTGCATTATAGGGCATGAGAATTGCATCTATCAACTAATTAAGAGATGGTTGCAGGTGGAATTTGAGTAACCTGATATTTTGTGAGAGGCATGAGGATAACCTAATCAGATATGAGTTGGGGGAATTCAAAACTGATTCAAATTTTTGGTTTTTGTTAATTAAAATCAGATTTACATGAATTAATGTATAATTTTTCTATGAAGATGCCCAGTCATATTTTATAATTGCAAGGTTCTAGTGGGTCTTGCAATTAATGTCTTACCTCCTTATCAGCTCAACTTTGCCTTGTTTTAGAGTGGGGCAAAAGCGCCAGTCCTGTTTATAGGATCAGGAAGACAAGACGGAAGCCATGTCATAATTGACACGACAACTACAGTGTTTCCAATGCCAAAGATCAAGAACAATTATACTATCAAATTAAAATACTATACATCCAAACATAGTTTTACTCACACAAGTAAGAGAATTGGTACCTTACAAATACACGCAATCATCTGCAACAAGGGTATTACTTATTTACATCCCTATTATTCACTGTCCTTTGTTATTCACCGATATTCAATTAAAAAGAGAAGCCCAAGGAGTGGCAATTACATACAAATCATTCCTTCTCCTACAGGTTAATCCCAAAGACTCAGAGATGTCAAGCTCTTCAAGTTTGATGTCATTGGGGAGTTTCCAATTGAAGTGAAATAGTAATTGAGAAAGAACAAGTTCAACAATTGCAAGAGCAAATGACATGCCTGGACATATTCTCCTACCACCTCCAAATGGGATGAATTCAAAGTTTGTCCCTTTCAAATCAATAGAGGAACCATGGAATCTCTCTGGCCAAAAAGAATCAGCATCAATCCAATATTCAGGATCTCTTCCTATAGCCCAAATATTTATGATTACTTTTGTGTTGCTTGGTATCTCGTACCCATTAATTTCACATTTTTCTCTTGATTCTCTTGGAACCAAGGCACCAGGAGGATGTAGTCGTAGTGTTTCTTTCACAACTAATTTCAAGTAATCTAGTTTAGGAATGTATGTCTCATCAAGATTCCCTCTCCCTTGTAGAATTTGTCGCACTTCGGCTTGTGCCTTCTCCATCACTCTAGGGTTTCTCAATAATTCTGACATTGCCCATTCTATTGTGGATGCTGAAGTCTCACTCGCTCCAGTGAAGATATCCTGAAAAGTAACTCCATTTGCAATCACAGTGTATACATTTTTAATATTAAGCAGAATAAGTTGGCTTGATAATTACTCAGAGCATGTTTTTCATAGCACCTTACACATTTTTCTTCCAAATTCTTAAAGATGTTGATTTTTTCTACGCACATGAAATTAATGTCTAGAGATAAATTGTTTATGACACAAAATCCTTCACTGTATTTGGCTCAAGTAGTCTGCTCTAAAAACTACATTCTGGTATATAAAAAATAGATAAATAAATAAATAAACCAATTACAAAGCACCAAAGGATGTCAGCCCATCTCATTCTTTGGGTTGAAAAATTTCAAGGGGAATATATGAGATGTGAGGCGCTATTGCAAGCAGAAGTCATGGCTGAATGGATCTCACTTAGTTTATCCATAAAGTCTCTTATCATCAACTTGAATTCGAATCCCGCACACATAAAAACCAATCAATATTTTGACTGATACCATAGGAGGTTCAAATCCTCTCTCTCTCTATCTCTCTCTCTCTCTCTCTCTCTCTCTCTCTCTCATACACACACAACGCTTTTTGCTGCCAAAGCTATGGGCCAAGCTATTAAGTAAAAGTATAGTTGTATTGTCTAACAATTTCACTTTAAAATATTGTAAATAAGCATATAAACTAAATAAACTAAAAAGAAAAATCAAAGAAAACAAGAACATGTCTAAGTCTATATGTAGTAAAACAATAAATCTGATAACCTTTATATAAAGGGCTCTTTTCTTTTTTTCCTTTTGCCTAAAGAATATTTGTATTAACGTTGCTCATTTAATAATTAAGAAGAAGAAGAAGAGAAACAAAAAGAAGCAGAAAAGGGAAAACAAATTGATGGATCTTATTTGCATACCTGAGTTACAGCTTTGATGTGATTGCTTGTGACACTAAATTCAAGCTCACCCATCTCCTGAAGTTTGAGAAGCACATCAACTAGATCATCGTCACCGTCATCATCACCTGGACCTGGTTCATGTTTATTGGTTGAAGTGGCAATTCTTTTCATCTTATGCTCATTCACTATATCATCAAGAATCTTATCTAAGTTTTGTTGTATTTTCTCCAACGCAGACTTCATGCCAGTAAGGAAGCCAAGGAACTTCAGTGAAGGGAACAAATCAGGTAAGTCAAAACCTCCACTTAGAGTAAACGTTTCCTGGATTAATGATATGAATTCTTTTTCATACTTGCACTTCTTCCCAATGGCTGCCCTGGAAGCTATACAATATGTTGAGGAGAAGATCTTCTCACTGAGATTGATTGGAAATCCCTCTGACAAGGAAATGGATTCAACCAGATTATTCACCTCTTCTTCTCTAATTCTTCTAAATGACTGGACACGCTTGGCACTCAGGAGCTTTGAGACACAAATCTTTCGCATTTGTCTCCAATAATCACCATAGGGAGCAAAGACAATACCTGAATTACCATAGGACATAGCTTCTATGGCAAGAACACTTGGCCGATTTGCCAAAGCAGTATCATGCGTCTTCAGCACCTCTTCAACTACTTTTGGTGAGGAAATGATTATAGCTAAGACCTCACCCAGCTGCAGTTGCATAATAGGTCCATATTTCTTGGCTAAGTCTCTCAAAGATCGATGTGGTAGAGAGAAAAATAGCTGGTGCAAATTCCCAATAAGAGGCAGTTTCCATGGCCCTGGTGGCAAATTATGGCTTTGGCCTTTGGCTTTAGATCTCTTCCAGTAAATAATCAGAATAAACAAGAAGAGCCAAGTAAAAAGAGGAAAGGGGGGAACTTGAAGCATTGGGAACAAGTACAGAAACTCTTATTTTAAGGCAAAGGTTTTGTATTCATGAGACCATAAGAAACAATAAACAATAATACTGCAAAGATTTGAAAAAGAACATTAATATACTGCACCTTGGTTTTTAACATTTGTGGAGGCTAAACATGCTAGTGGTTTTAACTTTATAATTAACACTCTGTTGATTCTGTATCAAACCTTGATTCATTGCTATTGGGGTATGACTTTTTCCTTTTATTTTTTAAAGGTCCAATTTTGTAGTAAAATAAGTTTTAATCAGAATTATTGGTGCTAGAGGCCAAATTGACAGCTTCATTTTAGCTACTATGCATGTCACTTACATCAACTGCCGTCTGTTCCTCCTGTTTTAATCTGTTCATCTATTGTAGGTGCCTATCATATTTTCAAAGGGATCAAAAGGGATAACTCAGTATGCAAATTGTGTATATTTACAACTTGAGAATTTAATAAATTATGTTTGAAGGAACATTATTTCCATATTATTCTACTAGTAGCACAAATTTTATTTTATATCCATCACAACAGATCAACTGTCAAAAAATCTGTGCTCCTAGATCATATATATGTGTGCGTGTGTGAACAAAGATATTTTTGCTCTCCAAATAAAGGAAGTACTTTCCAATTGTTAAAGTACGACCACTCCTTTTATGTCCACTTTATTAAGCAATTTTATGTAACAGTTGATTTTATGTATATGACAATTGACCATCCAATAACAGTTCAAGCCTTGTTGCCAACAAGTTCTGGCACCACTATTTCTCTCATGTCCTCACTTTATTCAGCAATTTAATGTTTCAGTTGATTTCTCACAATTGAACAGCCAATAAGAGTTTAATCCTTGTGGGTGCACGGCCCCACAAGATTGAAAAGTTTTAAACTGTACATATAGCTATATGATAAAAGATCTTAATATCTGGACCACAAAAACTTGTACTTAGCCATTTCATAAATAAAAATTGACACAAAGAATGAAACACAAAAAATAAATGGATAAATTACATTAACACTTTGGGGGCATGGTGAAATTGAATGTAAAAAACCCAATTTTTCAAATATATTTTCATTTGAGTTTCTTGATTAGAATAAATCAAGTGGCAACTCCATTGTACATCCCTCTAGAGGATGAACATTGTTAGTTAAGTCTTCATTTTGTCCAAAAAATTCAGTCCCCTCATGTCATGGTTCTCACATTACTACTTAACCTATTATAGCATTTTTGCCGGCAGCCAAAGTTAAATTTCTTTTAGTGTGTATTTTGAAAAATCATCAATGAAGGCTATAAATTATTTATTTCTTCCATGAGTTAAAATTAATTCAAATTTTAGTAATGAGCAAAATGCATGTGGATGTTAAGCAAAAAAAAAATAGCAGAATACTTGAGGACTACAAATTTTGTAGACCCAAAATGCACATTGCCCACAATGTTCAGGTGGGGGGTGGCTATAATCTCCAACCCAAAAATATAAAATAAAAACTAAAAAAAAAAAAAAAGAAGAGGAAAGTGAGGTGGCAAATGAAATAATATATTATAGGTTGTAATTTGCTGAGAGATAGTGTTCAATATTATGCTAGAATTCTTACTAGAAAAAGTAAGAGTATTTAATGAAATTCTTTTTGGTTGTGTCACCAGTTTTTGGCATAGCATGATAATTTATTTTTAAAATATTATACAGTAAATAATTTTAAGTAAAACAGTTGCACACAAAATACACAATTTATGTAGATGATATAATTAGAAAATCGGATTATCTTTTATATATATATATATATATATATATATAAGATAAAAAATTCTACTCTAACCTAATCTATGTGTATACGTGTGTAAAGCTCCCTCCTGAAAACTTAAACCTCAGCCCTTGCCATCCACACTCCACAAGTACTTATACCTATGAAGTGACCATCACACCAAGATGCACGATGATATCAAATTATCATAAAACTTAAAAGCTCAAATAATTAGATTTTAAAATGACTTTTTTTCAAAGAAAAAATCAACTATTTATAAAAAATTAGCTTGTTTTTAATGAAATAATTCAATATAAAAAAAAAATTTTAAAAAAATGGGCAGCAACAATTTCTCTATACTTTTTCACACATTTTAACTAACATTTCAACCGTTTCCCCAAATTCTCTACAATTTTCCAAAATTTAATTTTTGGTTATGATGCATAGATTGCAAGGTTGGTAGAAGTAGGATCCTAAAAATAAATCAGTGGATGGAACTCACATATCAAATCATAAGTAAAGAAGAAAACATTTGGAAGTGATTATGTATCTTGAATAATTATTATAATTCTTAAATTGTCTATGAAAAGACATAATTTCGAATCAATATAGTGTAGTTGTACACCCTATATCTTTTTTTTTTTTATAAGCAAGAATGATATATATATACGAAAGGCTACTCTATGCATAAAAAACATAGAGCAAACCCAGGAAATACAAGGAGAAGAAAATAGAGAAACAGAAGAGAAAACCAAACAACTAAGAAATTATAAGAGAAAAATGGAGCAAAGAAAAGAAGGGAGGGAATCACTAGACGTAAGTCCCCACGCCCGAGACCAATCAAAAAGAGTTCCACTAAAAGAAGCAAGCAACTGAACACTAGAGCTATCCAAATCCTCAACAGTCCTATGATTCCGTTCCTTCCAAATACACCAAAGGATGCACAACGGGACTAAGTTCCAGATCTGAGACGAATGCTTCCCCAACCAATTCCACCAACCAAAAAGTAAGTCTGGGATCAATCTAGGAATAACCCAAGACAAGCCAAAAGTAATAAAAATGAAACTCCATAACCGATAAGCCATCTCACAATGAAGAAGTAAGTGGTCTACCGTCTCTCCACAATGACGGCACATAATGCACCAATCCACAAAATCAAACCTCCTCAATCTCAAATTATCTCCCGTTAGAATCTTATTCCGAGTTACACACCAAACAAAAAAAGAGACTCGCTTGGGGGCCTTTACTCTCCAAATGGCTTTCCAAGAAAAGACAGTTGAGGGAGAGTCCCTTAAATTGTTATAATACGACCAGATGTCAAAAGCTCCATTAGGCTTCAACTTCCATCTCATCCGGTCTCCAACCTCCATAGGAGGGTTAATGGAACCCATTAAACGAAGAAACTGTAACCCTTCATCCATCTCCCAATCATTAAAAAATCTACTAAAACGAACATTCCAAAATCTTCTCTCCTCCGCCCCCTGCCTAGACAAAGAAGCTTCTACAGAAGCCTCCTTATCAATGCCAATACCATACAGCCTTAGAAATGCCAAATGAAAAGGTTGATCCCCATGTCACCCATCCTGCCAAAACCTCACTCTATTCCCCAACCCAACAACAAATTGATAGTTTTTGCAGAAATCCTCCCATCCCATGCGAATACTTCTCCACACACCACACCCATGAACTCCCTACCCAGCTTTAAGGTTCATCCCCTCCAATCTTCCCCATATTTTGAAGCTACCACCCTCCTCCATAACCTACCCTCTTCCTTCCCAAACCGCCACAACCATTTCCCCAATAATGCCTTATTAAAGGTAGTAAGTTTCCTTATCCCCAAGCCACCTTTGGCTATAGGCGCACAAATTTTATCCCATCCTACCAAGTGAATCTTGCTATCACCCCATAAGAAATCCCTTTGCAACTTTTCAATTTTATTAGCCACATGAGTAGGAATTGTGAATAATGAAAGAAAGTCGGAAGGCTAGATAGCATACTCTTGAGTAACATCAATCGACCCCCATTAGACAGGTACAACTTCTTCCACCCAGCTAATTTCTACTCTATTCTTTCCAAGATTGGATTCCAAATTGAAGAAGAGTTATGAGAAGCCCCCAACGGCATGCCAAGATACGACATGGGCAAAGTTCCAACTTGCAGCCCAAGATATCAGCCAAAGCATGCACATCAACAACCTCCCCTATTGGAACCATTTCACTCTTAAGCACATTGACCTTTAAACCTGTTACCACCTGAAAACTAAGCAACAACAACCGAATATGAAGAATTTGCTCCACATCTGCATCACAAAAAAGAATAGTGTTGTCTGCAAATAATAGATGAGAAACACGTTCTCCTCCATCCCTCCTACCCTCAAGATCAAAATCATGGATCAAACCAGCTCCCTCCACTCTTCTCAACATCCTACTAAACACCTCCATCATGATCAAAAACAACAATAGAGATAGAGGATCTCCTTATCTTAAACCCCTTGAACTACCAAAGAAATCAGCTGGAGACCCATTAATTAAAACAGAAAACTGAATAGTGGATATACAAGTACGGATCCACTTGCACCACTTCACTTCAAAGCCCATTCTATTCAATAAATACATCAAAGCCTCCCAATTCACATGATTATAAGCTTTCTCCATATCGAGCTTACAAATAACTCCAGGAACCCTACCCTTCCTTCGGCTATCCACACACTCATTCGCAATAAGAACCAAATCAAGGATTTGTCTCCCACCCGCAAAGCTATTCTGATTCTCAAAATTCAACTGATCTAAAACCACTCTCAAGCGATTTGCCAAGACCTTAGCTAGGATTTTATACACACTTCCCACCAAACTAATAGGTCAAAAATCTCTAATATTCGAGGAATCATTCTTTTTAGGAATTAAAGAAATGAAGGTAGCATTAAGGGATTTTTTGAACTTGCAATGTTGGAAAAACTCTTCAAAGACCACTAAGACATCTTTCTCCACTACCCTCCAACAATGATGATAGAACGCCATAGTAAACCCATCCGGACCTGGAGCTTTGTCCCCTTCCAAGTCCCTTACAACTTGAAGAATCTCTTCTCTCTCAAACTTCCTTTCCAACCAAACCCTCTCCATACTCTCAATACGATCAAATTCCAAACCCTCCACAAAAGGCCTCCACTCCTCAGTCTCCTTGTACAAATTTTTATAAAATTGTACAACTTGATTAGTTACCTCGGAGGGCTCCTCAAAAACCACCCCATCCACCTCCAATGTCCTTAGATGATTAAACCTTCTATGGGAGTTAGCCATTTTGTGAAAGAACTTGGTGTTATTATCCCCTTCCTTGATACATAACATCCTAGATTTTTGTCTCCAAGAGATTTCTTCCAAGGAAAGAAGGTGCTCCACCCGAGACCTTAACTCAACCCTATGACATTTCTCCCCATTGGAAAGACCAAAATCCCCTTCCTTTGCGTCTAAAGAAATCAACTCCTCCAATAATTGCTTCTTTTGTCGCGCTACATTACCAAACTCTCGGCAATTCCATTGCACAATGTCCTCTTTCAGAGCCTTTAGTTTTTTTGCAAGCACGAAGCTAGGTGTACCTACAAAGGAATGCCGATTCCACTAGGTTTGAACTCTATCCACAAATCCCTCAGACTTCAAGCACATATTTTCAAATCTGAACGGAATTTTCCCCCTTGCCATCCCCCCTGCCTCCAAGAGGATTGGACTGTGATCTAAGATAGGACGGGGTAAAACCCTTTAAGTAACATCTGGGAAATGGTCCTTCCAATCTGGAGTGACCAAAGCTCTATCAATCCTAGACATCGCTGGTTGATCAAAACCACTAGACCAAGTATAGCTACCTCCTTCCAAAGGCAAATCAACCAAGTTAAGATCCTCAACAAATTTAGAGAATGTTTCCATAGCCAAGGTCAAACGGGTCTCACCCCTACGCTCGCTATGAAAGCGAACAATATTAAAATCCCCGAAGCAATACCACGGAATCCTCCAAAACTGCTGAATACCCACTAACTCATCCCACATGTGGCCCCTCTCAAGATTCTCATTTGGGCCATAAACGCCTGAGCAAGCCTATATAAACCCCTCCCCCACGCCTTTCCACTTTACCGACATTGAGAAAGTACCAACCATAACCTCCACCTTCTCCAAAATCCTTTTATCCCACATAAGCAAGATACCACCAGCAGTTCGATCAACCTCCAAAACAGCCCAGTCCACATATGGACAGCTCCACAAACTACAAACCAACTGCCTATTCATGCTAGCAATTTTTGTCTCTTGTAAACAAACAACATCACACTTCCACTCCCGCAACAAATTCTTCACCACAAGACGTTTCTGCAGATCATTTAAACCTCTAACATTCCATAAAATCATTTTTATCTTCATAAACGCTAAAATAACCCCAACGACAAACACCATCACAATACAAACCTTTATCTCCTGTCATAATTGACTGAAGAGATCAAATTTTGCAACTCTCTACGTCCCTTATTTTTGGACTTAGCCACCTTTTTACTACCCGTTGCTTTCCCGTGTGACACATTGGCTGCCTCCATCATTGATTCAAGTCTTTGTAAGAGAGCAATACACAAATTCTCATGTCGAGTCATAGATAACCCAACCAGTTTACTAAAACCAGGAATTCTGTGTTTCACCCACCTAGAAATATCTAACTTAGACTCAATTCTTAAAAACTCATTGACCTCCTCCAACTCTGCCAAGGTTGTCAACGCACTCGGATCAATGATTTGCAGAGGAAAGCCAACTGACAAATCAAATTCACCAACACCCGCCAAAAAATCAACTGCTTCCTCCACGGGCAAGACCTCCCTAGGAGGCAGAGATCCTTACTATAGGAAGAATTAACCTCCTGATCCAAAACCTCCAAACCCAGTGATCCAGCTTGCACCAACTCCAGAAAGAGATCAGGGAAAAAAGGTCCTAACAATCGCGGCACTAAATTGAAATCACTGTCCTCTTACCTTCAAAAACAAACCCACCCTGCAACAAAATGGAGCCCAAGATACTGTTCCGGTCAGATGTAGGCCTGAAGACCATGATCAGAAGAGACTCGGTACACCCCAACACTCCATCTGGCGAAACCACCTGAAATCCGATATGGCACATCTCCTGTAACAGCAAAACAGGACACATCAGAGGCACAGGAGGCACCGAGATGCTCGAACCACCCATCTTGGCTTGAATCCGTGCTGTCGGTGTCCACTTGTGACCTCTGGCCACCTATATCGGCATCTCGGATCCTGTCGAACTTAGCCCGGTGCGACACACCTCCTGTATTGGCAAAACAGGGCATATCGAAGGCACCGAAGGCGCCGAAGGCACCGAGAAGCTCAAACTACCCATTTCGGCCTGAACCCGTGCCGTCGGTGTCCTCACAAGATCTCCGGCCACCTATGTCGATGACTCGAAGCACATCGTGCTCACCCATGGACTCTCCCTATCCTTCTCATGAGTATCGACTGAGACTTTAGGCCCTCCACAATAATCAGAACATTCCCTCGGCTCTAATGTTTTTGGGCTTGTGGAAATTGGGCCTAAACTTGAGCTACTGACTGGCAGATAGGCTGCCAGCTTGTTTGGGCCCAAACCCAACTTGCCTTTGCTCAAATCCTTCCTAGCCCATGCTACCCATTTAAACTTCTGAACTCCCCTTTTCTTTCTATCCTAGGAAAACCGCCTCCTCCCTTTCATGTCAACCTCCACGATTAGACTACTCCCTGTCCAGCATGGTGTCCTCACATCACTCGTCTCCCCATGTGCATTTGCTTTTGAATATGATGGGAAGCGTATCCTAATAGCCGGATTTTCCTCACCTAACACTGACACCTCATTAATGCACTGCTCTCTCCTTTCTCCTTCTCCCACCACCATCTTCTCAGGCTTGCCCACCGGAAAATTCCCCCCCCCCCCTGGCACCTGTAGAACTCTGAATCACCCCCATCTTCCCCACCATCTTCTCTGCTCCTAACTGTGTCCTCTTCCCCTTGTTTGTGGTACCTAACTGCTTTAGATGTTGTCTATCCTTTGCTTTTCCATGATAGCCTTGCACAACATCAGCAAAAGTTCTAGAGTTGTTAGCCTCCAAGAAATGCCGATGCACCTGGGGAATAAAAATTGGATGACCATTTCCACCCGCATATTGGGAAGGATTCAACATCTTTTTTAGTTCAAGGCCAAAGGCCCTCCAACCACTTTTCTCTTTGCCTTCAGGGATAATAACCGACCTCCTAGACCCGCCCACTTTGAGTTTAGTCAATAGAAGGAACTAACCAAATGAATTGGTACTACATTGGAGACTATAGGCAGTGTCACCATCTCTGAAAGTGAAAAACTGTTTGGAATTTACCCCAACCCCAATGTGTTCTATATTATTCATCAGCCATTGTGCTGCATTCTTGCCCATGAAGATTGATCTCATGGAGTATTTGCCCCTCTCAAAAATTCGTAACAAGAAATAACGTCCCCCTTCCTCTACAACTAATTGAAGAAACTTAGATTCAATGAAAAAACTACGAAATCCCCCCATGAAAAAGCTTCAATGGTGATCACCACTCTCTACAACAGCATCAAAAGTATGACTATTCCTCTCCTTCCAAACAAGCCAGCACCATGTTCCAAATATCAAATGCGGATTCGTACACCCTATATCCCTACATATATAATAACTAAGGAGATTCCCTACATATATAATAACTAAAGAGATGCCTTATTTTTCAACACAATTTATCTAAACACCTAGTGGCAACAGCACAATCTATCAACAATCAGTAAGATATCAATCCAAAAGAAATTAACACAACTCAAGGTAGCAACCCAAACAACTAATGCTTATATTTACAAAGAAAAAACCTAACTCATTGATAGAGCAAATGAGCAATGACAGCCCATGTTCTGAAAAAAAAAATTATAAATAAATTAAAAAAAATATTGTGTTCATACTTATTTAGTGCCGGCTGAAGCTATAGGCCACTTAGGCGGTGGCCTAAGGCCCCCACTTACAAAAGGCCCCTAAATTGTAATAATATATTATATAATATTACTTTTTCATCTTAAAAAAAAAAATCACAAACGACCATCACCAAATCCCATCAGGCCATGAAGGCCCGTTTCTCACAGAGGCCCGTTTCTCACTGGAAAAAAATAAAAAAAAATAAAAGAAGAAGATTACAATCGGTCATCACCAAATCCCATCAGGCCATGAAGGCCTGTTTCTCACAAAGGCCAGTTTCTCACAGGGAAAAAAGCTGAAGTGACTATGTGACATGAAGGCAAAAGACTAATCCCATCAAGCCATCACCAAATCTTTAGCTTGTAGAAGAAAAGATTACAAACAGTAGAAATCTTTAGCGTGCAGAAGAAAAGATTACAAAAGGTAGAAAGAAGAGACAAATAAGAAAAGGCAGAAAAAAGAAAGAATAAAAAAAAAACACTCACTCTCTAACTCTCTCCATCTTGATTCAAAAAAAAACACTCTTTTTAGTTGGCTTACACATCAATTGGTGTTGGCAATAGACTTGGTGTGTTGACAAATCTTCATTTCAGGTTCTTTTTTGTTTTCCCTTCCTTTGCCTCTTTTGTCTTCTTCATGTTTGCTATTGGGTGTCTGGGTTTTTTTTTTTTTTTTTTTTTTTGAGAAAAAATTGCTGCTGGGTTTTTATTCTTTCTTTTTGGCTGAACTTTAGTCTTTAGTTTGTTTGATTTCTTTAGATTTTTCTAGAATGCTATGGAATGGTCCGAATGGACCCACTTAAAAGAGTTAAAGTATTGATTCTAAAGACTTCTAGTTCTAGTCTTACACTTTTTTTTTTCTTTCAAGAAAACAGATTTTGTGGGATGGAGCCATGGAGGGACAATGGGTTGGTCTTAGTCTTAGTGGATCCAATCAAGTTGAGTCCTACACATTTTGCTAAAAAATAAAGGTTTAGTGCTACACAAAAAGAAAAAAGAGTATTGATAACAAAATTATAAATTTAGAATAATTTACATTGTATTAATATTAATTTTAATTTTTTTGTGCAGGTTTAAAGTGTAAAGTGATCATATTAAGTAAAGCTGCAATTGTGCTTTTGATAAACCAGGTTCTATTGTTTTATACATTAAATTTATATTATTCTAGTTAAATTGTAATTTTTTTGTATTATAGATTGTGTTTCATTTATCCATAAATATTTTTTAATTACAAATGTCTACTAGAAAATATCTATCTGGATATGAAAAACTAAAAAAAAAAAAAAAGACAAAGTGAAGAACTAATTGAATCTCCAAAAAGAGCTATGAACAAATTTTTTACTAGTAAAAAACAAAATCTTGCAGAAAATTTGAGTGAAGGTTTCATAAATGAACAAGAAATTCATCAAAAAAAGTTAGAAGATAATGAAAATATACAACAAAATGATAATAATGAAGGTGGTCATGATAATGTTCAAACATGTAATGTCACCATTCTTGATAATGAAGCTCAAAATAATTTAGAGGAGAGTAAAAATATTAATCATCAACCTAATTATATTCCTACAAATATTTTTAATCCAAGTCAATGGAAAACTATTATAATTAAATATAATAAAAGGTCTCATTTAAAACTTTCGCCTAGGACCCCCAAATTCATTGAGCCGCCCTGTACTTATTTTGGCTGTTTGGTAACAAAATAAATATGAAAACAATTTTTTTTTTTTTAACTTTATATATTAAATGAGTAAGCATCTACCCATTTAGCATATCTAACATTATAAGAATATGAATCAGCAACCATACACCCATGTAGCGTATCTAACGTTATATGAATATGAATCAGCAAGCATATACAGTGTGAAATGTGAACCCATTAACACAGTCAATCGGTTTCACCAAAATAGAACGTGGGAGACTGGAAGCAAGTCAAGCAAAGAGAAATAACCAGTGCCGAAATATAAAAATACCAATTACTTAAAAACACACCCAGGCCAAAAAAGCTTAAACAAAAAAAGGTATACATACCGAAGAAGGGAAGTGGATTTGCAATGCCTAGCTGGTGTTGGAAGCGCTTTCCCCATCTCTTCAAAACTATCCTCCATTTTTAATATTGGCCCCTGTGAAATAGGCCCAAAATATTAATAAAATAATATGGGCCTGGACTTTTTTTAGTTTTAGAATAATATGGAACTATCTTCAAAAATAAAAGAATAATATGGAACTGTACTTATTCTACTTTCATGAAGAGCCGCTGGCCCTGATAAACTTACTAGAGACCTTGCATATGCAATAGAAGAGCATTCGCATCAACTTATTAAAAAGTTTATGTTTATTTTAGTTTAATAACCTACATTTTCTAATTTATATAGCCACGATTAAAAAATACTAACATCATATTATTTATGCTAAACTCTATTTCATGGAAATATTAATTTTTCTTTTTTTCTTAATTATTTATCTTTCTTCATATAAAACAATCACTACCCACTATTTTCTTTTATTTTTCAAGATAAGTAATGAGAGAATAAAAACCTAAATGTAAAATAAAAGTGTCAATGTAAATTTACATAGAAACTGTAATTGTGGATGAATTTTACATAATTATACATAGACTAATGTGAGAGGTTTTGGGGGTTGACTGGGCAAAATGTGGGTCTTGTTCTATTTTAAAAAGACTGATGTAAATGCTTGATATGGCAAGACGGGTTAGAATTTGCTAACCAACCTGACTTGAAAAATACCCAATCCGAATTTTTTGAAACAAAGCAAAAACGAGTTGACCCTTAACTCAACCCATTTTTTGGTGGGTCAACCCAACCTAACTTGTGACCCAAACCATTTTTTAAAACTTCTTTTTTTTTTTTTTTTGGTAAACAAATAATAAAATTAAGATAATATCGGTTTAATTGTTTGTTGTGAGCTTTAAAGAAATAATTGAGACGTTTACATAATTACATGCAATAGATTAATGGTTGAGACATTTTTGTAATGAGTAAAAATTTGTATATATCAAATATCAAAGTACATGCAAAAATAATCTGATTAAAATAGAGTTAAAAACATATATTTAAAATTATAGACATATATGATAAACTTTCATAAGTGTGAAAAGAGTGAAGCCAAAGTATCAATGAAATTAGCATAAATTATGAATGTTTAGGCCTATTTTTTTCCAATTCATGTCTAAATAAACAGCTTTTCAAAATGAATTATGATATTTCCTACAGTGTATACTGCTTAACAATGACATGATATTCATAAAAGAAGTCATATATAAATTATTAAACAATCAAATTGTAATGTTTATTCTCAAATTAAAATAGAGTGTCAACCACAATTGATAATAAATTATAAAATTAGTTTTTTTATTGTAAATTTCTTATATGTTTTTATTCTTTATCAAATTAGTTATCCAATAAGGCATTTGTAATTTTTTTATGTTTTGAGATGTTGACATTGTGTAAAAATGAAACTTGTGTATTTGTTTTACTTCTCTTTTGTGCTATTTTGTTTTGGTTAGTAATGTTGGGATCGGACTTGTATATTTTTAAAATTATTAAAAAATTATTAATTTTTTTAGCTAAGCTCATTCTTTATATGAGTGGTGAATTCAAAATGATGCATTTTACATCTAGTAATTTGCTGTATGATTTTTCAAATCACAAATGAATTTTTTTTTTTCTTTTAAAAAAATTTCATGCGAAAAATAAGGGCAAACCCAATCCAACCCACAACTCGTTTCTAACCTATATAAAATAACCCGTTTTAATCCGAACCTGTTTTTGACTTGTAACTCGATTGACCCGACTTTAACCCACCTCGACCCACCCATTTACCATCTCTAGTAAATGCTCTAAATGAGAAACCATTACATATTTTAGAAATATATTATTTTAAAAAAAGTGTAAGCTAATACCATGTATAATTTGAATAGTATAACTGTGATTGTTTTTAATTATATCTGCGCACATGCACAGCAAGCTATTGTTAGACGTGGGGGCAGTGCCCCCCCCTTAGATTAAAAAAAATAGTATATATAATATATTATTTTTAGCAATTGTTTGAATAAAATTGCACTTTGTCCCCTCATCAATTTTATTGATATTTTTAAAAGCTATAAAAAAAATATTAGCCCAACAAAAAAAATTAAGCCCAAAAAACACCCCAAAACAAACACAAGTAAAAAAAAAAAATCAAAATCGATTCTAACTTGAGATTTAACTAGCCTGGGAGGAGGAAACACCTAATTTACGGCAAAACACAAGGGAAAATGAAGGCGATTTTTAAGGCATTCAAAAAAAAAAAAAAAAAAAAAAAAAAAGGAAGGAAAACCTTACAGCAGAACGCAGAGGAGTTTAGAAGCGGCACTGCAGGTCTACAGCAAAATAGCAGCAGCAGAGGTATCCCTCTCATATTGAATCCTTATTTGATTAACTTAGATTTAATCATATGTTGACAGTGTTGTGACTTGTGAAGAAAACTAAAAGAGAGCAGGGATAGAGAGACATAGAAGAGACTAGAAGAAACTAGAGAGAGAGTCAAAGAGAGATGTAAAATTATGACCCTATCTCTGTCTTTCTCCTTTTATAAAGCCCAAAATTTATATTGTTATATAAATTAAAAAGTTGTCATCTCTTGTGACTAATAAAGTTGTCATCTCTTGTGACTAATATCTCTGTCTTTCTCCTTTTATGATGTTCTGCGCATTTTATTATAGTTTTGTCTATTAGTGTTTTTGTTTATTAGTTTAATGTCTTTTAAAACATTAAAGAGATTTTTTTTAGGTAAATAATTAAAGAGATTATTTGCAACTTTATAACTTATTGGTTAGTTGTTGAATGCTTGTTTGCATAGTGCTTGTCTATTGTGTGTAATGATTGTAGATTATTAACTATATTGTGACATAATAATTCTGTGTATCTTTCTTTGTTAATGGTTTATTAAATGAATGTCTATTTGGAGTTTCCAAAAAAAAAAAAATTGTTTATACTTCTGCCCCCTCTAACTCCAAGTCCTAGCTCTATCCCTGGTGAGCTACACACTAGTAATAGTAATAAAAGAAGTTTTTTAAGGGGAAATTTGCCATTTGACATGATTTTAGCAACAATTTTGTTAGTTGGCATGTTTTTAAAAAATTTTAGTAAATTAACATCTCGAGCCTTAAAGGCTCAAGTTCCAAGCTAATGTAGATAAATATTCTATGTAGAAAAGACTTGAGTTCCATAAATCGAGGGTACGGAGGAGAAGATCTGAAAATGAGAATCTGAAAATGGAGATGAAGAAGAAGAAGACAAACCCATACCCAGCACACACAAACCTAGATTTTCTTCAGCAAGAGAGCCTCGAGTTTCACATCAAATTTTTTTTCTTTCAAATCAAATTGCCATCACTTGCAACTCTAGACTTAGAGACCCGAGTTCCTTCACTAAAATTGAGTTTTAGAGCCTCGAAATGTTAGTTTGCAAAATAGTATTACAAACTTTACAACTAACTAAATTATTCCAAAAATAATGTTAAATGGCAAACTTTTCCCGTTTTTAGAGTGTATTTCCTTTTATCTTCCCTAAACATTCATTCGATTTATTACTAACATATGAAGTCATATATCTTGAAACGTCATTACTTAAGCATTGTTTATGTTGTATTTTAATTAACAAATGGTAAGATTATTTGACTTTCATATACACTAACATGATTTTTGTATAATTGTTGTTAACCAATAACTTTTTTATATTAAAAAAAAATGAGTGCTCTTGTCAAATATATTGTGACTGTTCATAATATGTATTCATGGAAAAGTCTCCTTTTGAAATAACTCACAATTGAAAAAAATAAAAAAATAAAAAGGATTCTTATTTTGCGCCACGTGTCCTATTTAATTTTTAGTTTTATTTCAAGTTAATTATTGATTATAAAAATTGATTAGTCCAAATATGATTAGATTCTAAATTGGATTTCAATTGGGGTCTAATTTTTTGTCACATGTTTATCTAAGTTTTTAATTTTATTCTAAATCATATATATAGAGAGAGAGAGAGAGAGAGAGAGAGAGAGAGAGAGAGAGAGAGAGAGCGAGAGAGAGAGAGAGAGAGAGAGAGAGAGAGAGAGAGAGAGAGAATTGGGTTCAAGTTACACTTAGTATAATTTTGAGCAATGTTACATCACTCAACATTTTTTAATTGAATGAGAATTTTGACACATACACCGTTAGATGACATTATTTTCATATATTCTCTATGCTTGCAAACATTCAAGGTGATTAAAGATTAATAGTCATATCATCGATTAATTTTTTAAATTCAAGTTTTTGCAGTTTAAAATCATGAGTAAAAGATGACTTTATGGATCAAATGGTAAATAGCATCCAATTGGCATGAATGTTAAGAGCATATAGAACATATAATTCAACGGTAAGATTTTTAAAATATAAATTCCATAACAAATTGTTGAATGGTATAATATTCTTTAGAGTTACAATAAATGTAACTTGAACGCAACTCATATATATATATATATATATATATTCAAATGATCATGCATTAGACAAGGGAATAATTATCGTTTATTTTTTGAAATATTATAATTATGTTCATGTATAACATATATTATAACGTGTTGAGTAAATTAAGTGCATAACAAGTTCATCACCGTGCTATAGGACCTTTTTTTTGTGGTGCAATCCATGGATCGAGGGGAATGAATACCAAACACCTTCCTTTCTTTGTAACTTAGCTTTTGAGTTCAAATCTCTAGGTTGAAATCTTTTCCTTATCATTTTTGCTTTAGTTTCTAGATTATAACCAGAAATAAAGCCATGTAATTTTCTACCTTGTAGATATAACAAGGATTAAAAAAATAAAAACTTTGTAATTTTCTATATTCTTAGATTGTACCTACAACTAAAGCCATGTATTCTTATTCTCTTTTAATCCAATGATGTACTTCAATATCATATTTAAAATATATATATATATATATATATGTATATTTAGATATGGTTTTCTTATTTTTCCCTTAATAAAATAAGTAATGACTCTACAAACGCGCACACACACAACACACAACTGGAGATTTCCAAGATCAATACGCTCTATACCAACATTTAGTAATAAAAAGGGGATCCCCACAAATATAACCATATATTATTTTCTTTTATAATTATATTTTTTCTTATTATTTTTTACTATAATTATAAGAATAGAAGCAAGATGTGTTTGATTTTGATAGGGTCTCAGAGGAAGTGAGATTTATGGAATATCAAACAAAGTCCTTATTAACCTTAACCATCAAAATTCCCTTTCCTTGGATGCTTCACTTTATTTAGCGTGTTTTCCCTTACCTTGGATGCTTCACTTTATTTAGTGTGTTTCTCTTGAACAATTGACTACGGTATATAGTTTGGAGAAAATGGGCTTTTGCCCTTTTTTTTTTTAAATATCCAACAAAATGTCCTCTGTTTGAAACTATTTAGGAAAATGTTCTTATTTTGAAACTCAATTTTTAGAAAATCGAGTTTCAATTTAAAACTTAATTTTTGGACAATCGAGTTATAGCGAATTGAAAAAAAAAAAAAAATTCTGGAATTCAAGTTACAGAAAAAAAAAAAAAAAAAAATTCTTAATCCACATTCACTATAACTCGATGTTCCAAAAATCGAGTTATATATTTGAAACTTGATTTTTAAAAAATCGAGTTTCAAAACAGGACCATTTTCCTAATTAGTTTTAGGCATAAGACATTTTGCAAGAAAGTTTGTGAGAAATGGGTAAAAGCCCATTTTAGCCTATATAGTTTTACTTCAAAAGAAACTTGACTATGAATGTTGGAAAAGAACCGTATTATTTTCCAAGTTCCAAGTTTGCCTTGATTTTATTTATGTGTTAAGTGAGTCTCGATATATAATAAAGGATCATGTGAGATCAATTTGATGTTTATTATTAAAATTTTAATTATCTTGTATAAGAAGCGATAACTACATCAGCACTACAACCAAGTCTACCCATATGCTTCGCACATAAATACTTTATAATAATAAAAAATGAGGCATGCAAGTAGTGATTAAAGCCATTTAGAATAACTTACATTATAGTCTCTCTCTCTCTCTCTCTCTCTCTCTCTCTCTCTCTCTCTCTCTATATATATATATATATATAACATTATATAAATTTGAATCAGCAAGTATATACCCATTTAGCATATCTATGCTTATATCCACACCAAAAAAAAAAAAAAAGATTATATGAATATGAATTAGCAAGTATATACCCATTTAGCATAATTTACATAGTGTGAAATTTGAACCTATTTACACAATCAATCAATTTCACCAAAATAGAAGATGGAAGACTGAAAGCAAGCTAAGAAAAGAGAAATAAACAATGCCAATATAGAAGATGCGAAATATAAACACCCATTACTTCAAAATACACCCAGGCCAAAAAGCTTAAAAAAATAAAAAAAAAATTATAAATAAAAAAGAGAGAAGGAAACACATTTTGAAGGAAAGTGGATTTGCAAAGCTTATTAGTTGAAGTTGGAAGAGTTTTCCCTTCTCGTCTCTTTTATTTGGAATTTTGGGGTTAAAAAAAAAGGGAAATATTAACGAAAGGCATTGATTAACAATCTATTTAAAAAAATTATAGGAAAAAAAAACAATTAATGTTTTGACTAATTTTTTCATTTTTCAAAAAAGTGGTGTCAAAACTTTCTTAAAATGAATTGTTAATTATTGCCTTAAGGGCATTCATTAACATGAGCCAATAAAAAATAGCTAAGCACCAATTTGGGCCAGTTCTTTTTACTTAAAACCATCCCCCTCCCCCATAGAGAATGATAATAATAATAATAATAATAATAAAACTCTTGCCTAAGTGCCGAGCACTTTTAAGATTAGCCCAAGTGAAATTAGCCTCATCACACGCGCTTCGCACCTGCGATGAGACTTTTTTTTAGTGGTCCTATTTTATAGGGAAAAAAAAACTATGTTTTTTTATTTTATATACATATAATTTTTATTTTGGAAATCTAATTTATAAGTGAATAAAACAATTTGAAAATTAACAGAATAGTGGTCTTATTTTTTAGGCAATGTTTTAGTGAGAGTTAGAGTTACATTTTTACCGGATTGTCTTTTAGTTTTGTCTCTACTTAAACATAGGGATGTAGAGACATTTTTTAATTAAAAATGAGGAATCCAAGCAAAGAAAGCCCCTTAAATAATAGTATAGACAACATATGCTTAGGATCAAGGATCCTTTGAACTTACTTTTTTTTTTTTTTTTTTTAAACGATTCAACCATAGCCTATGATCTTATCAATCCCAGCCAATTGTACCAATCTTACCACCAATTCTGCATGCTCAGCGATCCTAATCTTTTTGGAATAGTAAGATCCTAAAGATCCAAACTACAATTCTACAATATCACCAATTGAATGTTGGGGGGTGCATGGCACCTTGAAGTCTAGCCCATACAGGGCTTGTGTTGAGCTTGCCATGCAAGCATTGAAGGAATCCTATTCAATTAGAATAGGTGTATGTATTGCACAAGAAGTCCAAGACTACTATTCTTAATGTAATAAATCATATTTAACAACCAAAAACGAAACCCTAAATCATATTAAACAACCAAAATTATATAACAAAATAAAAAAACTTACCAGTTATGTTTGCGGAGAGAATCTAGTCTGGAAAAAAAAATCAGAGTATTAAGGATGAAACCCAGATTGTGCGAAGGGTTTTGTTGAGTTGAATCCATCATCAGAAACTTATGAGAGAAATGAATTAGTGAGAGGTTAAAGGGGAAGGTCTGTGTTTAGATGAGAATAAAAAGAGAGAGGAGGAATTGTCGAATGGTTAGGAAGGAAGAGAAGTTGAGAGAAGAGAGAGTTTTTTTTTTTTTTTTTAATCGAGTTTTTGTTATAGAAAAAGTAATATCTAGTTTTGTTTTAAGTGGCAAAGAAATTTTTTTCCGATTTTATAGTAAAATTAGAATTTTTTTTTTATTTAATTTTTGGAGCTTTTGGAGCTTCAAAGCTTCAGAGCCTTCGGTTATATATATATATATATATATATATATATATATATTAGGAATAGTGTGGTTTCATGATATGGAGAGATTTAGAGAGAGATTGTAGAGTGAAACACAAATTTGAAGCTAATTGAAAGAAAAAGAATAGTGCTTTGTGTGGCACTGAGTGAAAAAAAAAAAAAAAAAAAAAAGGTAATTTTTCTCTTGCTCTAGACACACAAGAAAGATAAATTGAGGTTTACTCTAAGATGATTATTTGGGTGCTACAACCACAAAGAGTTAAAGTATTCAGAGTGGAAGATCTTGCTACTGGGTGTGGCGTATTTTTTCTTAGAGGTATTATTGTATTTTTCTCAATTTATTGTGAACTCAAGTTTTGGGTATAACTTGAGTGTTGTAATCTCTATTTTATTATAACGGATTGAGTGGATTTGTCCCGTGGATTTGCTTCTCTTAAAAAAAAAAAAAAAAAAAATGCAATAGAATCTGGTTTGGTACAGAAAGTACCTTGAAATGATTCAAATACCTTATTTTACTAACTTAATGTGAATGAACCAAACGAAATAGCTTGATTCGGCCGATAAATTCATATCGGCTGATACAAGATTTTTATGTATTTGTTTTCCCTTCGCTGACATCACCCACAACACACTTCTTTCGCATAGTTAGTCAGCCTTCACCCCACCACCCACTGGACGCATGTGGAAAAGCTCTTATCAATAATTATGATTATATTTGTGGATATTTCCTCAGACATATTTATTCATACAAAATAATTTTTTGGGTTTAATAGTGAACAATATGATTATTTTTGGAGAGAAACTGTTTTTCTAATCGAATTACAGACTATATGAATTTAACATATTCATATCTAAGTATTTTCTACGAAGTGGTGGTAAAAGATATTAACTTATTTAAATCTTTCCATTTTTCAATTCATTTTTTATCATTCTTTCTTAAAGCAATTTACTTGATCACATAAACTTTTGAAACGCCTGTAAACCTCCAAGCAATCAAATAAGAAGTGATATGGATTCTTCAAAAAATCAAAATCAATTTTATTTATAAAATGAAGATACCAATGACTTCTATGAAATGTTTTCGCGGAATTTGGTCAATTGTGTTGATCAAGTGAGAGAACAAAGTTGACCATAGCCATTAGTTGGTACCCATAACCTTCCTTCATCTTTTTGGTTTTCTTGGGCCATCATTTCCTTCACTTCGCTGGCAGCCTCTCTCTCTCTTTCTCACTTTGTTTTCATTTTTTATTTTCGATTAGTGTGTAGCTCGTGCATATGCACAAGTACAACTAAAAATTTTAGAAGATGTTCAAATTATACATAGTATTAATTTATACTTTTTTAAAACTATACATTTTAAAATATGTATTGGTTTCTCATTTATATATATATATATATATATATATATATATCTGTGTGTGTATGTGTGATTTAGAATTTTTTTTTTTTTTTTTTGAGAAAGAAGAATTTTTAATTGGTTTTAAACTCTCTGGTTTTTGCACTTAATGATTCACTTACCACAAAAATAAAAAACTTAGATGGACATGTAGCGAAAAAATTGAATTCCAATTGAAATCCAATTTAAAATTTAATTAAATATGAACTCTGCTTAGATTTTTACACTCAATAATTCACTTTACATAAAATTAACAATTAAATAAGATACATGACGCAAATTGAGAATATTTAATTAAATTTTGACTCTTCGATTTTTACACTCAATAATTCACTTAGTACAAAATTAAAAATTAAATAGGACACATGACTCAAAATTGAAAATCCAAATAGATTTTCTCACACACACACACACACTCATAGACATATATATAAATATAAATATATATATATATATATATATATATGATAAGGGTTATCTTAATGATACAAGGCTGACGAGCCTAGGACTGACAACCCTAAGGCTGACGACCCCAACTCTAGGGCTACTTGAAGCTGACGACCTCAACTCTTGGGAGATTTGAAGCTAACGACCTCAACTCTTGGGAGATTTGGAGCTGACGACCTCAAACCTAGGGAGACTTGAAGACGACGACCTCCACCAACAAACCAACCTTAAATGTACAGCCAAGCTGACGGAAACAGGCTGAAGAAGTTAGTCTAGGCTCCGTCCACAACCTTACTTGGTCAGTACGCATACGAAAACGATTCTTGAACGACACGTCTAATTAAGGAGACTCCTATAAGGGCAAGGATTATGGGAAATACGTGAGATCCAAGAATCACTCTCCTAATAGGAAAAGAACTTCTTGATCAAGGCATAAATTTCGACCCGACACTACTATAAATGCCACAAAACCCTCTCAAAACAAGGTACGCATAATTCCCCTCAGCTCTAGCGCTTTAGAGTTGTGAATAAGAGATTTCTCTAACTTGACCGTCGAAGGGTGTTTGGCCCGTATCACACCGATACCCTTCCTTAGGTCTTCATCCTTTGTGTTGCGCTGGTACGTCGATAGGAGCACGTGCGGACCGTGTAGCTTACTGGAGATTTTGAGCATCATCAATATATATATATATATATATATTATTTTTTTTTTTTTTTTTTGAGTTTGATTTTGAGTGGCGTAGAATTTAAACCAAGGTTTTGTACCACTTCCTTCTTTCTTTTGTTTTTTGTTTTTTTTAATTTATAATTTTTAGTGGGTAGCATCTTCATCTCATTGGTTACCTAATTAAAACATATAAAAAACTTCACTTCAAATCAGTTTAGGAAGAAACCCATTGAACTTCTCTCATATCTTTTTATTAAGTGTAAATTTTGAAAATCTAAAACTATTAGATTGCATGTTCCTATCAATCAAATGTTTAAATTTCAAGTTTCTATAGTTTAAAATTATTCATAAAAAATAAGTTTATTAATCAAATAGTATAAACATCCGATTCAAACAAAATTTAATATGCATGTTAAGAACACGAAGAATATCAAATCCAATAGTTAGATTTTTAAAATTCACACCCAATAAAAAAAATATATGATGATTTTGAAGAGTTTTTTTTTTTTTTTCCTATACTAGTTTGGAGAGAAATCTTATTCTTAAAACATTGGTTTGCCCACCACTCTTTTCTTCCTCCACATGTTTTCTTTTCTTTTTGGAAAAAATACAATTTATGCCCTATAAATTTGGTAAATTGTCATTTTAGTCAACCAATTTTAAATTCTGTCATTTTGGTCCATTAATTTTGACAATGCTATTATTTTAGTCTTTCCTTCTCTTGTCTTATAAATATTGTCATTTTAAAATAATTTTTACTGCTAAAAGCACAATATATATAGTGTCAATTTAAGAGAGCTAAAGTAATTTTACAAACGGAAATAAATGAAAGACTAAATGACAACTTTTTCAAAGTTAACAGACTAAAATGATAAAATTTAAACTTAGAGGACCAAATACCGAACTTATTGTGTAAATTGAATTTTAATTTTTTTTAAGTTCTTGATATTTATTTGGGATTTGATTGTCTTACACTCCTTTAATTTATACACTTTCTGGACATATTCATGTTGCATCTTGTGTTCAATGTAGATTTTTTTTTTTTTTTTTTAAATGTAGACATGATGTGAAAGTGTGTGCATTGGGTGTAATGAGTGTACATTAGAAAGGGTAAAAAACTATTTTTCTTTTTATATTTATTGACAAATGGGCTAAAGCATGAACTTAGTAACTGTTGGCATTGGCTTGTGTTTCTTTCAAGAAACCGTAGAAATATGACTTTGATATATAATATATCAATATATATATATAGAGAGAGAGAGAGAGAGAGGTAATCTTGAAATGGTCCCAAAATGTTTTATTCTCCGATCTAAATCGAAACGAAATCATTATTAGTACAATATTGACAACATTGATCCGGAGGATTTTAACTTTACTAAGAAGTTGTCCAAACATATTCTAGTGGAGGATACTAGTGGGTCTTGCAATTCAAACACGTGATAGAGGAGACCAAGGAATGGCAATTCAATTAGGTATAGATGGTTCTTTCTTGTACAAGTGAATCCAAAAGACTCAGACATATCAAATTCTTCGGGTTTGACCTCAATGGGCAATTTCCAGTCGAAATGATACAGCAACTGAGAAAGAACAAGTTCAACATTCGCAAGAGCAAATGATATGCCTGGACATACCCTCCTACCACCTCCAAATGGAATGAATTCAAAGTTGGTCCCTTTGAAATCAATTAAGGAGCCAAGGAATCTATCTGGGTGAAAGCAATCAGCATCAACCCAATGTTCAGGATCTCTCCCTACAGCCCATGCATTGATGATAACTCTAGTGTTGCTTGGTATTTCATAACCATTAATTTCACATTTTTCGCTTGGTTCTCTTGTAAACAAGGCACCTGGAGGGTGTAATCGTAAAGTTTCTTTAACAACTAATTTCAAATAATTTAGTTTCTGAATGTTTGTTTCATTAATATTTCTTCCTCCTTCAAGGACTTGTCTCACTTCAGCTTGTGCCTTTTTCCATAGCTTTTGGATTTCTCAATAATTCTGACATTGCCCATTCTATCGTGGATGCTGAAGTTTCACTTGCTGCAGTGAAAACGTCCTGCAAAAGGAAGTTGAATCACAATGACATAGTGACATGCATATTTAGTACTAAGCAAAATAATTCAACTTGAAAATTTGTATATAAAAAAATGTATGTCGTAGCTTTGTTACATTATTTTTCCAAATTCTTGATTCCGTTACCTGGATGTTGATTTGTTATGTACACACAAAACTAATGTCAAGAGAAATTATTTGTGACACAACACAATCATGTCATCATGTGCACTAGGCTTGCAAACGTCTATCACTCAAAAAAATATATGTTATTGCAGATGCATGTGCACTTGTATAAATATTCCTAAGACGTTTCTCATTTACTAATAATAAGAAGAAAAAGTGTTAGAAGAAAGAAAATGTGGGAAAAAAAAAAAACAAAACAAAACAAATTAAACAAAAGAAATATGAGTAATAAATTGATGGATCTTATTGGCATACCAGAATGATAGCTTTGACGTGGTTGGTTGTGATATGAAATTCAAGGTCACTTGTCTCCTGAAGTTTCAGAAGCACGTCTACTAGATCATCATGATAATCTGGTTCGTGTTTGTTGGCTGCTGAAAAGTGACTTCTTTTCATCCTACGCTCGTTGACTATATTATTGAGAATCCTGTCTGTACTTTTGTGTATTTTCTCCATGTAAGGAAGCTAAGGAACTTTATTGAAGGGAATAAATCAGGTAAGTGAAAGCCTCCACTGAGAAGAAACGTTTCCTTCACTTATGATATGAATTCTTTTTCATATTTGCACTTGTTCCCAAATGCTGCCCTGGAAGTTATACTATATGTGGAGGAGAAGATTTTCTCACTGAGATTGAAAGAAAGTCCCTTGGACAAGGATATGGATTCAATAAGATTCAACACCTCTTCTTCTCTTATATTGATCTAAATGATTCGACACGCTTGGGACTAAGGAGCTCCAGAACACAAATCTTTCGCATTTGTCTCCAATAATCACCATAGGGAGCAAATATCATACTTGAATTATCATAGGTCGTAGCTTCAACAACAAGAACACTTGCCCGATTTGCAAATGTAGGGTCATGTGTCTTCAGCACCTCTTTGGCTGCTTTTGGTGATGGAATGACTATAAGAGGCAGTGGTGAAAATTGCTATAAGAGGCAGTTTCCATGGCCCTGGGGGCAACTTCTGGGTTTGGCCTTTGGCTTTAGATTTCTTCCAATAGATAACCAGGATGAATAGGAAGAAGAACCAAGTAAAAATAGGAATGGGTGGAACATGCAGTATTAGGGACAACTACAGATCTAGTTCTTATCTTAATTAGGGGATAGGTTTTGTATTAAACATGCTAGTAGTGGAGTAGCTTTATAGTAAGATAACATTGAGTTTTTATTTTTTATTTTATCTTTTTTTTAGAATCAATAGCATCTATCTATAATATATTATAAAAGTTGGATCTTTCAATCCAATGGATAAACAAAATAGTGACACATATCTTATCCACAATACAGAAAATAATGACACATCCCAAACACCATGTGATAGAACACTATTGGTATGTATCATTTCTCAAATGCCACATGGCAGACAACTATTATCTTGTGTCAATCATTTTGTTCTGTCACCAATAAATAAAAAAACTTAAATTTGCACTATCAAGTCCACCTTTTTAATAATTACCCACTATAAACTTCTAAAGTGCCCCATAAATATTTCCATTCTTTTTTTTTTTTTTTATACAAGATAAAATTTCTACTCTAACTCAATTTAAGTGTAATCTAAAGCCATGAGTTGTAAAAATGAATAGTTAAATTACATATGATTTTTTGTCAAAAAAAAAAATTGACACGTGTCTTATGCACAATGCAGAAAATAATGACACGTCTCAAACGCCACATGGTAGAAAACTATTGGTACATATCACTTCTCAAATGCCACATGGCAAACAAACTATTAGCATGTGTCAATCATTTTACTAGGGGTGGCAATTTGTGTATATGTCGAATTCATATCATACCAACTTATGAGTATCCGGCTATATGGGTCAACACTAACCCGACATATTTATTAAACGAATCAAGATTTCTCAACCCTAACACGACCTATTTATTAAATAGATCAGTTGTGTCAACCTATTTATTAGATTTTATCAAAAAGAAAAAGAAAAAAAAAATTTAATATTAACCAAATTGATATGAATTACGTAAAACCAAACAAATAAATATTTTTAATATAAAATTTAAAACTAACGAGTAACTGCGTCACAAATAATTATTCAAAACTAAAACATATCTTAATATTACAAATAATCAATTATAATATATCAAATAAAATAAACTACAACAACTAATAGGTTTATATACCTAGAATTTAAAGGGTATATTGGTAAAATGTTATTTAATTAAATGAGTTAGACAGTTCAAAAGAGTTCCATATGATGGATACTAACCAAAACCGTTTATTAAACGAGTCAATCGTGTCAACCTGAATATGATACGAACTCAATAAACCTCAACCCATAATTTGCTAATTTCATGTCATGTCAGGTTCTTGGACAGTCTAATTTTGTCACCCATACATTTTACTATATGTCACCAATAAATAAAGAAACTTAAATTTTCACTCTCAACAGTTTGTAAAAATGTTGTAAAATAATTAGTAACTATAGCATTACTCATATTCACTATAAGAGTAATGCTACATCCACAAACTATTTTATAACATTTTTACAAACTGGTGATGTAGCCTATTTCTTATTAGTTTTCATCTAGGCCCACTATTAACATCACTTTTAAATTTCCCCATAAATATTTTCATTCTTATTCCATAATAAAAATTTCCTTAGTAACAGCCATGAGTTATAAAAATGAATATTTAAAGGGTCATGCTAACGAGTGTCCTTAAAATATTGGTTAACACTAGTCCATTTTAGGAAAGTTTTAACATTATTTTTATGGGAAATAAAAAAACTGTCAAAACATTAATTGTTTTTTTTCTTTTCCTATACAAACTTTCTTTAAATAAATTATTAACCAATACCCTAAAAGCATTCATTAGCATTTCTCATATTTCCATTACATATGATTTACTCTCAAAAACGTGTCCAAGAAAACTAGGAAAAAATAATTGTAGAAAAACGGAGATTGAAGAAGAAAACAGAGAAATGAAGATTGGAACTAATCTTTCATTTACTGAAGAAAATACAGAAATTGACTAACTGATAAAATTAACACCGAAACTACTTATATACAAGCAAGAGAGCTTCAGCTCTGTACATCCCGCGAAGCAAGGAGGAATAACTAAAAATTAACTAACAACCAACTACCAATTGACAGCTGTAACCCATAACAGAAAACTTGGAACTTCCGCACGTGTGTCTCGTGTGTTTTATACAAACCAAAACGCTCCGTTTCATTAACCTTCTTTCTTCTGTTTCTTTCCTTTGCCGTTTTGCCTCTTTTGTCTTTCTTTTCTTCTGTCGTTTCAGTTTGTGTACTGCAGGCTTTTATTTTACTTCTGTCGTTTTTGATCTGTGATTCACAAGTGGCTTTTATTTCTTCAACAATAATAAATATCATTTATGAAGACAATTAACTCCCCATTAACACTTTTGGTGGTCCAATGACCGTCTTTCTCAAAGTACGTAACAATGACATATATATCACCATTTACAAATTTAATTTTTAAATGTATCAAAAAAATAAATTTAATTTTTAATGTAATGACTTTTAAGAAATTTGATTCACATTTTTTGTGATTATTTATGTCAATTTTGTGTAATTATGTATCTTTTAAATTATCGCTCATCTTCATTGTTGTCATCTTTTTCCTAGTACCGCTGATTCCTCCCAAAGCTAATAAAAAAAATTAATGAATTTTTCCTTTCCTTAAATTTCAATCCCTACTCTCTCACCTCATAATTACTTCATTTTCCTATTACCCTATTAATCTCCATCAACGTTAGAAATTGAGCAAATATCTCCACACTTCTCTCTGCTTCTTAATTACCATATGGATTGATAATTGCTTTTCTTTTCCTTTTTTTTTCCCATTATGATGGGAGCTGCTGTTAATTTTCTTAGACTCAAGTAACCCCTCTTTTATTAAAAAAAGCATTTATAATTTTATATTTATAAGTTTACTCCAACCTTTCATATTTTGATACGATTGGTACCAAAACGTACGAAATTCCTACTCTTCTACAACTATTGCCATTCCTCAAAAATATGTGCAAACTCAACTCTCTATATTTATAAGATTTGCATTATCTCAATGATCTTTAGGAATTGTAAAGGGAAAATTACAATTCCTATTAATTTTTTTTTTCTCCACTATCAACAACTCCTCTCTCTAATTCTTGATTTGCCTTTAGCCTTATTCTTTGATATATTTCCTGCTCTTAGCTCAATTTTTTTTTTATATATATTTTGATGTTTTTATCTCACATATTTCTTTTATGTATTAAGAATTTCAGGTTGACCAAGCATTTTGTGGCCAAAGATTGATTGTTTCTATGAGCTTGAGAATAATTGTCATTATTTTGAAGTTAGTATCAAATTTTGATTGGTATACATTGGATAAATATCTACTGGAGATTATTAGATGAAATCTAGTATATGGTTATTCAGTTTAATATATGTACAATTTTAAGCGCAAAAATAGTTTTAAAGGAATCAATTTATCAGTACAATTTTGTGTCTTTGGTATAAAATTTGTATTTGGTATGTATTATTTTTGGTATGGCATGTATTAGTATTTTAGGTCTTTTTTCTATATGTATTTCTTACAAGATCTGCCAAGGTTCTTATGATACCTCATTGATCTAAGCTTAGGAAGATTGGGATGAGAAGCATGGTTCAGAAAATGATCACTCTAAATTACCATAAAGTCATGTTGCCTATTGTCTCTATGGTTGTTGCTTTTAAAAGTTGTGAAATTACCTTTACTTCTAATGCCCGCACACAAGACATACACATATAATTTGTATAGTATAAAAAGTATGTCGTAGCTTTGTTACATTATTTTTCCAAATTCTTGATTTTGTTACCTGGATGTTGATTTGTTATGTACACACAAAACTAATGTCAAGAGAAATTATTTGTGACACTACACAATCACGTCATCAAGTGTATTTGGCTTGCAATGCATGCCTGTCACTCAAAAAAATATATGTTACTGCAGATGCATGTGCACTTGTAAAAATATTCCGAAAACTTTTCTGATTTACTAATAATAAGAATATCCCTTTGTTTGTCTATTAGGGTCTTGTTTTGTTTAAATACCATAAACATTCATATGAAATGAACATGCATCTATGCATAGGTAAGTGACAGGCATACATTCACATAAACATGCATTAGTTTAAATACAAGTTTGTTTTGATTGAATGATATGAATATTCTTGGTTTGAATGTCATGCCTTTGATGTTTGGATGTCATAACGAGAGCTTGTTTGATTCTACCATGTGATGTTTCTGCCCTTGGAGATTTGTGTTTGCATGCCTTGATAGATGAATGCTGCGTTTGGTGATGATTATGCCATGATGTGTGTCTTAGATGCATGCTAGTGTGTGTGGGTTAGATTAGAATAACATATTAAAATTTCCTTAAACCAGATTAATATTTGGAATACAATGAGTGAAAGTCGACCCATGAGTCAGGTGGGATTGAGTGCCTAACACCTTCCCATCCTCATACCTATACTCCGGACATTTGCTCTGGTAGAAGATCAGTCATTCCATGAAGAGCGCTATATTTATAATTCCTAGACCTAAACTAGTTGGCAACTTCATTTACACCCTCTGTCATGATCCACCCTAGGAAATAATAAAACATAATATTAAAAACACAAGATTTAAAAAATAATAAATAAACACCAAAACTTCACAAGCCCATAAGTAAAGTAAGCCCACAGCATAGCCATAGCCCACAAAAGTCCACCATGATGAAAAAAAAAAAAAAAGCACGCATGAAGATTCATAGTGCATTAAGGAAAACCGAAAAATTGGATTTAAAAGGGGGAAAGAGTGAAACAAACTGTATGTCTGTACCTCAGGTCAGGTCCTGGAGGAAGAGGAGAGAGAGAGAGAGAGAGAGCAATGGTGTGTAAATTTTAGGGATTTGAGATTTTTTATTTGTTTTGATTTGTAATTGTTTTGTGTCTAATATTTTTAGATTGGATTTGTATTTTATCTAGTTGAACTTTGGTTTGGCTAGAGATTAATAATGTTATTTTTGAGATAATTGATTTTGTTTAGACCAAAGAATTTTCTTCTTTGTTCTTTGGTCAAGAGGATATAGCAGTTTTTTGGAGTTTCATCTGCAAACCATTTTTTTTTTCCTACTACCCCTTCTTTTTCAGTTGTTTTTCCTGCTAGGCATTTCTTTTCCAAAATTTAGGGGCCCCCTTCCACTGGGCCGGGCCTTATGCAATGGCCTAGTTGGCCTAGTGGAAGGGTCGACCTTGATTAAATGTATTACAAAAGAAAAATGTTATATCTACAAAATGTTTACAACAGTTTCACAACAAATCTTAAGTTGTAGATTGTTATTGACTGTTATTAAAGGGCAAAAAAGTAATTTCAATTATGGTTTCAAATTAGAACCGATAACAAATTACCACATATAATTTGTATGAAAATGTTGAGCATTGCAAATCTCCTATAGCTTGTTTCTCAATTATTTGTTTTTGAATAGAACATTTCTCAATTGATCAAAATGGTATCTCGTTTCTCAATTGTTTGTTTTTCAATAGAACATTTCTCACTTGATCAAAATGGTATCTCTGTAATCTGTATGCAAATTGTTCATTTGAATTTTAATTTTAAAAGAAAATTCTCACTCTACAAAGTAAATTATGAAGTACTAATTGCCGAGTAATTCTTAGGTACTCTTTGAATACGGAGAATTATGTTCTATCCTTTCACATTAATGGTAAGGTTTACTCATTAAATTCATAGTAGGATCTATCATGAATGTGAGAGGAGGAAACATCATTTATCCATACTTCAAGAGTACCTAAAAATTTTCCCAAATTAGCTAGGGACTAAAACATAGCCACTCCTTTATATTCTCATTTTGTAAATATCATCCTATCATCCCTTCCAACTTATATGCAAATAATTTCTCTAAAATAAAATAAATAAAAAGGTATATGTAATAATCAGATTTCTAGCCTATAATATGATTTATTTGTTGTGTGAACTATATTACTTAACCCAAAAATTTATGCAAATAAGAAATGGTGATCAGTTTAATTTCTAAATAACTATTATATATTTTAAATGGCTTATCTTTAGGAATACTTGTTGTCTTCCTCTTGGATTTGTTAAAGCTAATGATAATTTTTTTTAAAAGGTGATGTGGACTTGCAGAGCAAAAAATTTTTTTATTTTTTATTTATTTTTAAAAACGATGTTGTATTCAATGATTTCTTTAATTATTGAGATATTCATAATAATAATCTTGAAGCCAGTGGCTGCTCCACTTGTAAGTAAGGGTCGTCACAGCCTCTTAGAAGACCACCTCAACTTGCCCAAAAAAAAATTTATACTTACGAAACAAAAATTCTATTTAAATAATTAGTCTGTTTTTTCTCCCTGCAAAAAAAATCTCAATAATGTAGATTTAACAAAAATTTAATAATGACAAGTTTATAACGTATTTTACAACAATTTCACAAAAAATCTTTGGTGACAAACTACTTTTTGTTATAAACTGGATCCACCATTGACATTAGTTTTTTATCCATCAATAACAAACTTGTTGTGAGGACAAAAGGTCCTAGGTGTATTCTTGGACCTTGGGCATGATCCGAGCATATTTACTTGTCCGAGGTGGGTTTGGTAGTGATAACGTTATTAAGGTTAAAATCCCATGAGCAGAATGGTATGAGGGAGGCTGGTGAAGATAGTCTGAAGAGGGGCGTCTTCTCGGCTCAATGAAATGTAGGTTATACGATACGCCATAATGACTAGAAAAGTATACAAGAAAGTCTTATAGACAAAGATATGTTTCACAAGGCTATAGAAAGGGAGAACAAATGGGAAATATCTTAGAGAAAGCTGCTACCACCGCATTAAAGACTCTACACCTACCTCTCTAGTCGCATTAATGAGGAAATGACATCTAAACAGTAATGGCCAGCCTTACAGCTATTGCTTGAAGACTTCAAGATGACGGTGGATGGGACAAGTACTTGCATTGGTGATTTAGTCTATACATGGACGATGGAGATAAGAAGGAGGGGAATATAAAAGAAAGAAAAGGGCATTCAAGGTGGGGTGGAGAAAAAACCAGAGAGAGAAAAAGAAAGAGAAGGATATTGTACACATCTTCTTCAAGTGTAATTTATTTTTAGAACAAAGAAAAGCAATACACATCATCCTTAGCATACGCCCGAGGAGAATTTCGGTTGCATAAACAGCTTGTTTCATGTGAATTTAGAATCCAACACATCATTTTTGTTATCCAACATCCAAAGAACCTAGGTCTCAAGCCCACTCTCTACAAATTTCATTGTATTAGGCTTTTTGGGCTTGCTCCCTTCACACCGTTGGGTTCAGGTGCAAATTGTGACCTTACACTTGTCACTTAACATTTTTTGTGAAAATATTGTAGAAATAATATTTTTTAGAAAAAATAATTTTGACCCCCAAACATAATCTTTAACCCTTTGAATAAAAATAAAAGAGAGGTGCTACATCCACAACATTTTTACAACATTTTCACAACAAATCAGAGGTGGTTAGATGTTATTGGTTTAAATTTAAACTTATCACTAAAATTACTTTTCTACCCTACCATTAATAACCAGTAACAACTTGCCATATAAGATTTGTTGTAAAAATGTTATGAAAATATTGTGGACATAGCATTTTCCAAAATAAAATCCTAACTAATAAAAATAAGAATTAGCCTAAATAATAGCAAAAATAGCCCAAACAACAACAAATGAACAAAATATTCAAAAAAAAAACTTCTAATAATTTAAATTCGTAACTCATTTAACCCATTTCAAAAATATATATAAAATCTTTAATTACATTTTTCCTAAAATATATATATATATATATATATATATATATATTATTTCAAACTCTCACACTTCATATGCTTAATTCTCACTTTATCTTTCATCACTTCCTTTTGTTCTTTTTATTTTCTTATTTGAAGGAAATTATAAAATTTCATATATTCGTGTTTTTTTTTTTTTTTTTGGTGATGTTCAAATTCCCTTTTTATTAGATTTTATATTATTTAAGTTTCATAATCACTATCTTAAAAAAAAAAAAAAAAAAAAAAAAAAAAAAAAAAAAAAAAATCCTAGAATTCGCACTACTTTGAAGCCTAAAATCTAAACCCTAATAACGTAGCGGTCAAGTTGCATGATAAAAGTTATAAGAGACTTTATCATTTCCAGGTGTTAAAACAAACAATATGATGAAGATGAAGATGAAGGGTGCAATCTTTAATGGAGAGCATCTTTTCCTAAACGGAATTGCTTATTTTTTTTACTCTAGACTTTGAATATTTCAAGGCCAAAGGGACAAGGAAAGCCGGCCACTATTAGAGCATTCTCATCAATAATTGTAAAAATTTTAATATTTATAATTTTAAAACACTACTTTTACAATTTTAACACCTAATTTTACAATATACCAAACATCAAACATTCTATTTTTTTTAATTTCATTTAAATATTTTTTCTTTAATATTTTTATTCATTTTTGTACAACTTCATTCAATTTTTATTCTTTCTTTGAAAGAAAGCAAGCCCCACCCGAATAAAAAAATAATATAAATTTTACAATTTGTGAACAGTGCGGTCTCAAATTTGAGATTGCACTGTTCATCAATGTTAAATATTATGACATTTAAAACATCTTATGAAAATGGTTTTTTAGAATTTGGTGTGTCAAATGTCAAATATTTGGCATTTGACACACTTGATGTGAATGCTCTTAAAATATTGGGCCGATATCGAATTGCATTTGCATGAGATGTTAGAGAAGTTAAAACATAAGATTAAGATACGACATCCAGCTTAATTTGTAAACTAACCAACATAACAATGTAATAAAAAATTAAAGAAAAATTATATGCTAATAAAAGTAGGAATAAGAGAATTAAAATAATCTTAATAGGCAAGGTGCCTTAGGGCCATGGGTCGATCTTGAAGAAAAACAAGCTTGATGACTGTTTAACAATGGCAGATTGGTTGTGACAAAGAAAAAAGCAATGAAAATTTAAAAGTGAAAACCCATTGAGCTTGCATAAATGAATACAACACCTATACACTCTATTTATACATTACAGAGTTGGTAACCGTATGGAGATTCCATCTAACTAACTCTAACAAGCTTCTAACTAACTAATAGAAGGATTACAGCTGTATACAAAATATAAATATCTAGCTAAGGGAGAAGAATAACAAAGTAAGCCCAGCTTTTAGACTTAGATGAAGGAGCTTCTGGATCACTTGAAACGACGTCGCTTGGTGATGTGGCACGCGTGAATTAGATTAGGACCAAATACAACGCCGTGCCTCATTAATCCAAAACGTTGCCGTTTGACTTATAATTGTGAGAGAGCCGTTGCAATAGTAGTCGTTAGCTCTGTATGTCTTCAACTGCTATGATTCTGTTTTCATCCCCCCTTAAAACTAAGGGGTCAACAGAGACCATCGTTTTGGAGCGCAAGAAGAGGAAACAAGAAGAAGACAGACTCTTTGTAAATATATCTACGAGTTGATCACCAGTGGCAACATAAGGAACCTAAAGATCTCGGTGAAGCACTTTCTTACACACAAAATGATAATCCACCTCCACATGCTTGGTGCAAGCATGGAAGCAGGATTAGAAGCAATGGCGAGAGCAGAGACATTATCACACCAGAGTTTAGGAGCAAATGAGAGAAAAATGCCAAGATCTTTCAACACCTGGCAGATCCAACATAGCTCAGCAGCAGTGGTGGTCAAAGCCTGATACTCTGACTTTATGGAAGAGCGAGAGACAGTGTCTTGTTTCTTAGCACTCCAAGTGATGGGATTAAAGCCAAGATAGACCAAAAAACCAATAGTATAGCGACGATCAAACGGATCACCAGCCCAATCAGAATCAAAGAAGGCAGAGAGAGACAAAGGACCAAGTCTAAAGAAAATTCCCAAATTGGGAGTCCCATTCACATACCTCAAGATACGCTTAGCTGCAACTAAGTGAGCATCACAAGGAGCTGACATGAATTGACAAACTTGATGCACAGCAAAACTAAGATCGGGTCTGGTAAATGTCAAGTAGTGAAGAGACCCAACAATACTTCGATACTCGTGAGGATTAGCAAGCAAAGAACCCGTGGCAGGAACTAATATGATGTTAGGGGCATAAAGGGTCTAAGCAGGCTTAGCAGTGAACATATTATGCTTCTGAAGGAGATCATGAGCATATTTGGTCTGATTAAGGAAAAGACCATTGTGAGTTCGAGTAATTTGCAACCCAAGAAAGTAGTGGAGATTACCAAGGTCCTTGAGTTCAAATTCAGAGCTCAATTGAAGAATGAGAGATTGCAAAAAGGAAGGACAATTGCCAGTAAGTACAATATCATCAACATATACCAACAGATAGACTAAGAACTTCCCATGCCTTAGAATGAAAAGGGAAGAGTCAGCAACAGAAGCAATAGAGCCCAAACGAAGAAGATAAGATGAGAACCTCTCAAACCAAGCTCTTGGTGCCTACTTAAGAGCATTGAGAGATTTTTGTAATTTGCAAACATGATTGGGAAATGCTGGATTTACATAACCCTGTGGTTGAACCATGAAAACCTCTTCCTTCAACAGACCATGAAGAAAGGCATTTCGAACATCCAATTGCCTAAGAGGCCAATTGAATTGAATAGCAAGTGATAAGATCAACTTGACAGTAAGAGGTTTTATGACAGGGCTAAAGGTTTCATCAAAATCAATACCATATTGTTGATGAAATCCCTTAGCCACAAGTCTTGCCTTGAACCTGTTAATGCTGCCATCACTATTATGTTTCAACTTTAAGACCCATTTACAACCCACAACATTTTGAGAAGGGGAAAAAGGAACCAAAACCCAAGTGCCCTATCTGGTGAGAGCATCAAACTCTTCATTCATGGCATTGCACCATTGTGTATACTGAGCAGCAACCTTATAGGTGGAAGGTTCAGTAATAGTATAATCAATCTGAGCCTTCTTAGTGGAAGAAGCACCAAAGGCCTTAGGCTTGAAAATACCTGTCTTAGACCTGGTGGTCATAGGATGAACATTCTGAGCAGTCACAGAAGGCAGAGGCACATCAATAGAAGATATGGGAATAGAAAATTTTGGGTCAGGTGAAGTGGATGGAACAGGTGTAGTAGCAGGTGTAGGCACAAGTGCAGGCACAGTTGCAGGCACAGGTGTAGTAGCAAGTGCAGTAGTAGGTGCAGTAGTAGGTGCAAGCACAGGTGGAGATAATTGGGAAAGAAAGGATAACCAGTGTTTGAGGGAACAAGAATTGGAGGATAAGGAAGTGGGAGAGGAGTGATCAGAAACTGACATGGATGAGGAAGAAAGAAACTTAGTTTCATTAAAGAGGACGTGTCTAGAAATATAAACCCTATGTGTGCTAGGTTCAAGACAAATATAACCCTTAGAATGGGTAGGATACCCAAGAAATATACATGGTTTGGTGTGGGGCTGAAGTTTGTGTTTGTTGTAGGGTCTAAGGAGAGGGAAGCAAGTGCAACCAAAAGATCTAAGGTGGAGGAGGTCAGGTGCAGACTAGAACAACACTTCCCATGGTGATTTGTGATTGAGTAAAGGTGTGGGAAGTCTATTGATAATGTGGGTTACTGTGGACACTGCATAAGACCAGTAGGACAAGGGTAAAGAGGAATAGGAAAGCATTGTGAGAGAACACTCTACAAGATGCCTATGTTTCCTCTCCACAATGTCATTCTATTGGGGAGTATGAGGACAGGAAATTTGATGGATTATACCATGATTAGAACAAAATTTGTGAAAGACAGTGGAAGTAAATTCCCCACCTCCATCAGTTCTTAAAGTTTGAATAGAGGTATGAAGTTGATTTTCAACATAAGCTTTGAAATATTTGAAAACCTCAAACACATCAGATTTATGTTTAATGAGATACAACCAAGTGAATTTAGAAAACTCATCAACAAAGACAAGATAGTATTTGAAGTCATTAACAGAAGTAATAGGAGTTGGTCCCCATACATTACTATGCACAAGTTGAAAGGGTTTAGAAGCAACAAAGTCAAATTTATTGAAAGGTAATTGATGCATCTTGCCACTAAGGCAGTGCTTACAATGAATATCCGAAATAGAAGCAAGTTTATTACAAACACCAGATGCTGAAAGAAAAGAAAGTGCACTTCTAAGTACACTGTCACTAGGATGTCCTAGTCTGTGGTGCCATAGTAGCCATTTATGTGTTTTCTGTACATGAAAAGATGCGGTGGCAGAATTATGTAGCTGTGAAGTGGAATGACTGAATTGTGCAGATGAAGTAGATACAGACTGTGAAGGAGGATTGTTGAAGAGCTTTGGATAAATTGGGTAAACCCCATTCCTACTCAATCCCTTGTAAAAGATTTTCCCCGTAGGAACATCCCGAATGAGGAGTTTGTTAGCATCAAAATGACAGGAGCAATTATTGTGCAAACAAAATTTGTGAATAGAGATGAGGTTCATAGCTATTTTAGGAACATGCAACACATCTTTAAGTAAAAAATTATGATGTTTGGTAGGGAGAGAAGCATTACCAACATGATTAATAGGAAGGTTCTGCCCATTTTCAACTGTGACCTGTTCTGAACCTTTGTACTGTGACTGGACAGATAAATTGTTCAAGTTTGCAGTAAGATGATCTGATGTTCCTGAATCAGCCAACCAAGGATCTTGACAATTGGTTAAAGCTGCATTGGATGCTGAAGCCATTGCAGCTAGTTTGGTTGGTGGATTCTTGCCTTGATAGGCAAAATCCATTCTATGATAGTAATCAACAGCAATGTGGCCTGCCTTCCCACATATTTAACAAATAGGCCTGTCATTCTTGAATGCTTGACCTCCAAACTGACTATTCCCTAATTGAGCAATCTGAGAAGTATTGTAATTTTGATGAGGTTGTGGTGTGTAGAATTGGTGTGGAGCTCCAACACTACCATTGAATCTACCTCCACTCTTACCTCTATTGTTGTTGTTTCTTCCTCTTCCTCTATTAGAACCACCATAATGATGTGGCTGAGAATGGTTAGAGTTCTTGTTGCCAGAGGCAAACATAGCCAAAGAAGGTGAAAAACTATCAAGATTCTCAGACATCGCATGTTCTTCACTTTGCAACATGATTGAAAGTTGTTCATAGGTGATAGGTTCACTTCTGGTACGGATTGCTGAACAAAAGTGAGCAAAATCCTTTGGTAAACCTCGAAGAACAATACAAATGAGTTCTTCATTATCCACAACCACTCCAACTGCAAGAAGTTTATCACAAGCAATCTTAATCTTCTAAAGAAAGGCGTTAACTGAATCAGATCCTTTCTTAAGACTTTGAAGTTCTAACTTCAGATTGAGGATATTTGCTCTTGAGGTTGATGTGAACCTCTGTTCCAGAGTGTTCCACACTTCTCTTGAAGTGGTGACTCCAACAACAAGAGAGAAACCTTGTGGAGTAAGAGTAGAATTTATCAGAGAAAGAAGTGCTTTATCTCTGATTTTCCAAGTATGAAACTCTGGATTCAAAGTTGAAGACAAGTGCCCTTGAGCATCAACAAGAAATTGATTAGGTTGTGGAGTTGAACCATCAATGTGTTCAAATAGAGAGTAAGCTTCCAGTATTGTGATTAACTGGTGCTTCCATGGAATATAGTTCGTGCAATCAAGCTTGATTGACATCAAGTTTGACATATTTGAGAGTAGCAACAATAGTGAAGGTGCTTGAGGAGTGATCTGTGATGGCGGTGAAGGAGTAGTACTTGTAGGAGTAGGTGAGGCCATGGATTTAGGCTCTGATACCATGAAGAAAAGCAAGCTTGATGACTGTTTAACAATGGTGGATTGGTTGTGACAGAGAGAAAAGCAATGAAGATTTAAAAGTGAAAACCCATTGAGCTTGCATAAATGAATACAACACCTATACACTCTATTTATACATTACAAAGTTGGTAACTGACAGGCCACAAACTCGTTGACCCCTTGTGATAACTTAAATTAATTAATTAGCCCAGTTATTAATTAATCAAATTAATCATGCAATATCAAGTGGTAGCACAAACAAATCACCAAACTAAGTAATGCAGCGGAAAATAAATAACACGGTGATTTGTTCACGAATGGGGAAAACCTTACGGCAAAAACCCCACCGGGTGATTTAAGGTCACCACTCCCGAAACTCCACTATTATCACAACAAACAGTTACAAGCAAGGAATCCTAGTACCTTACCAACCTACAGTTGAACTCTTACCCCAATACCCAATTGGACTTGTTCTGTAGTGACAATTTCTCCTTTCAATGCACGGCTCCCAAGTACGTGACTAACCAATTTGATGCGCGGATCCCAGTACGCGGCTTACTCCTTTGCACGAATCCCAGTACGTGACTCACTCACCAACTTGAGGAAGAAGAATGTTGGCTGCAAAGTTCTTCACTTCATCAATAATGAAGATTAAGAAGCACTTGGTTACAAAACCCTAAGGCGCAAAAATGCAGTAGCTTCTTTCTGAGAGAATAAGGCTTCGGTCACTTTTTGCATATATTCTCCTTGTATTCTCTTGTGTGACGGCCTTAAAAATATGCCTTATATATGCCTAGGGTTGTGAGAAAAGAAATCCCAAAGACACACTCACGGACTAGACTTGAAACAGACTTGAAAATCTGTTTTCTTTAATTCTCGACAGATAGAGGTGTCGAGAGGTGTCGAGAGGTGTCGAGAAGCTGTCGAGGCTCGGGCAAAACAGCTTCTTTAAAGCTCGATAGATGCATCTGTTGAGGTATGTGTCGAGATTTAAAAACTTGCACTTCCTTACTTGTTTCTTAGACAGACTTTGACGGCTTCAACACTTAATCTTGAACCACTGTTTCTTGAAGTGTTAAACTCATCCTAAATCTACCCAATTACAAGTAAAGTGCGTTTTGTCTAAGGATAAGCCAATTACATAAAATAGCGACATATGTTCACAGACTTGAACTACATATGTCCTAACAATCTCCCCCTTTGGCAATCCGTGACAAAACCACAACATACAAATGAAGATATGAGAGAAGTCATAAATCACTCAACTCATATTCACTTGTTACATACAGTAAAATCTATCCTAACACAAACTCTTGAAAAACTTTGCAAGAAGAGAGTTTATGGCAAGAAGACTTTGACAACCTGTATTTCTGAAACACTTATAAACAAAACACATTAAGGCATCTTTGTGTGAAACAGAAATAATAGATTGCGTACAAGTAAAGAAACATGTGTATAAAGGCAGAAAAGAAACAACACATGTAAAGATAGGTGAAGAAAACATACATCATCATATATATACCACTTGATAAATACCATGCTGTATGTAAAAATGGTCATAAGACCTAGGTACATGAATAAGGAGATAAACACTCTCCCTAACAAGATGAAACACAACTCCCCCTTACAAGGGCATGTATTTCTCCCCCTAACTTGTAGAATCTTAAAGAAAGAAACCACAAATTCTCCAACAACACATGTAAAGATAGGTGAAGAAAACATACATTATCATATATATACCACTTGATAAATACCATGCTGTATGTAAAAATGGTCACAAGACCTAGGTACATGAACAAGGAGATAAACACTCCCCCTAACAAGATGAAACACAACTCCCCCTTACAAGGGTATGTATTTCTCCCCCTAACTTGTAGAATCTTAAAGAAAGAAACCACAAATTCTCCAATTTCTCCCTCTTTTTGTCACGATTGACAGAGGGTACCGAGAAACATAAAGATGATCAAGGATGATCAAGGGGGCACAAAGAATCCATAAAAATGCATGAATGTAATGAAACAAGATGCTATGGATGACAAGATAAGAGAAACATGCAAAACATGTGAAAAACAATGCATGCAGAGAATCTCGATCGATCGAGAGGTATCGAGGAGCTATCGAGCAGACCTCGATGGATCGAACAGCTATCGAGAAGCTATCGAGGAGACAGAAACTTTCTCGATCGATCCACCTAGCTATCGAGAGGTGTCGAGATTGCGATAACATGCAACTAAAGATCTCGACAGATAAGCCAGGTATGGAGAGGTGTCGAGGATGTGTCGAGATGCCTTAAAACAGTTTTTCAAGAAGAGAAAAACACAAACATGAATGCAATCAAGTATGCAACTCAACCAAAGATCCAAACGACATATTAACCTCTCAAAAACATCTCTCAGCAAGAAATTTTGATGCACATGTATCTCAAAACACGCACACACACACTAAACAAGTCTAACAAATTTTATATTTCAAAAACAAGTCCAGACAGTTTAGTGAGCATACATTAACGCATGTAAACCTTATGATGGCCAAATCACATTGTACCTGCACATGTATCAAGAATAGCAAAGAGTATTGCGTGTCGTGTGTGAAAACATCGCAAGATTGCGTAAGTGTCTCAATGTTATGACGATTTGAGATATGAGAAAATCACTTTAACTCACACACAATCATAACCGTTTGATGGGGACTATCACCTTCGAGGTACATCCTATAACTCTCACATCTCCTAGAAAACACGCTTGCAATCATATTTTAAAGCATTTTTGATCTTTTTGCTTTTTATATCTTTGCATATTTTCTTTTAACAAGCATATCATGCATGGGCATACAAGAGAAAGAAAAGAAATACCCAATTATGTTAAGCTTTTGACATTGCACTTTTGCTATGCCGAAGCATACAGATGTCATATTATAATTGGCGAGTAACAGTGGTGAGATGGTTATTTATGCCTTTCTCTTAGGATTTTCTAGTTCAACCCATCAAAAAGAGTGATATGAGTGTTAAGAAAAAGAGATCACTTAACCTTACTCATCACAAATAAAGAGTTACAAAGCTCACTTGCTTAGTTGTGCAGAAGAATGCTCATCTAAACTACAGGTGATACAAAGTTTAGAAAACTCTGTTTCAATGGCCATTTTAAGGTTCACAAGAACCAATGTACACAAACACACACTGTTTTTGTATTTTTTTTTAATTTTTCAATTTTTTTGTTTTGTTTTAAAAAAAACTAAACAACCAAAACAAAAACAAACAAACAACATGAATGCATGAAAGAAAGATGCATATGCATGAAGGCATGATTTCAACAGCAGAAAAGAAATCAAGCAAAGAGAGTCCTGCTTTAGATAGAAAGAATTAAAGCAAAGGACAAAGAGAAAAGACAATTAAGTCTTAGGCTCCTTTCTCACCCACACAGCACGAGTCTTTGGCCGTGAAGATGAAAAGGCACGTGTCCTAGTATGACTACTAAAGGACATAGAAGAATTAAAATTCTCCTGAAATTGAGTTAAAAAACTCAAGACTTTTAATAACTCTCCAAACAAAGGTATAGGTCCTTGAGAGGAAACCTGTGACCGTTTGGACAATTGCTTATAAGGATACAACTTAAAGCAATTAGGACAAGTGTGTCCAGAAACACCACAATGGTGACAAACATGTGCAGTTTTAGAGCTACTCGGCTTCCTAGAAGGAGGTCTAACCTTAGAGGTTGACAGAGTCCTCAAATTAGGACAATTTGGCCTAATATGACCAACAATGTGACAATAATGACAAGTGGGGACAAAAACAGATTTATCATTCAACCTAGGAGGAGTTTTAGATATAAGTTTAAAAACTTCAGCGTTAACATCAGTTTGTTTGTCTTTGTCTATCCTAGCAATATTAGCCTTCAACTCTTCATTATTCCTTTTGAATGGGGGAATATAAAAATTCTTTTCTTTTGAGTTAGGCTCAACAACAAGTTTGGCACTAGTTAATTTTTCAACTTCAGTTTTAAATTCAACTAGTTGCTCTTCCAAACTCTTAATTTTGTCCACTTGAGATGAAATTTGATTTTTAAAATTCTCATTCAAATTAGTGGCTTCATCCAATTTTGCAATCAAATCATCTTTTTCAAGCTTGACCTTTTTAAATTTAGCTTTTAATTTTGTAGAACACTCAAGAGATTTCATACAAAAATTATAAAGCTTGCAATAGGCATCATGAATATCATCATCATCATTTAATACAAGATCATGCAAATCAAAACAATCAAGAGTTTCCATGACAACAGGGGTCAATGGATCACACATCAAAGATTAAACCCTAATCAGAGTGTGCCTATTCTGATACCACTTGACAGGCTACAAACGCATTGACCCCTTATGATAACTTAAATTAATTAATTAGCCCAGTTATTAATTAATCAAATTAATCATGCAATATCACGTGGTAGCACAAACAAATCACCAAACTAAGTAATGCAGCGGAAAATAAATAACACGGTGATTTGTTCACGAATGGGGAAAACCTTACGGCAAAAACCCCACCGGGTGATTTAAGGTCACCACTCCCGAAACTCCACTATTATCACAACAAGCAGTTACAAGCAAGGAATCTCAGTACCTTACCAACCTACAGTTGAACTCTTACCCCAATACCCAATTAGACTTGTTCTGTAGTGACAGTTTCTCCTTTCAATGCACGACTCCCAAGTACGTGACTAACCAATTTGATGCATGGATCCCAGTACGTGGCTTATTCCTTTGCACGAATCCCAGTACGTGACTCACTCACCAATTTGAGGAAGAAGAATGTTGGCTGCAAAGTTCTTCACTTCATCAATAATGAAGATTAAGAAGCACTTGGTTACAAAACCCTAAGGCGCAAAAACGCAGTAGCTTCTTTCTGAGAGAATAAGGCTTCGGTCACCTTTTGCATTTGTTCTCCTTGTATTCTCTTGTGTGACGGCCTCAAAAATATGCCTTATATATGCCTAGGGTTGTGAGAAAAGAAATCCCAAAGACACACTCATGGATTAGACTTGAAACAGACTTGAAAATCTGTTTTCTTTAATTCTCGACAGATAGAGGTGTCGAGAAGCTGTCGAGGCTCGGGTAAAACAGCTTCTTTAAAGCTCGATAGATGCATCTGTCGAGGTATGTGTCGAGATTTAAAAACTTGCACTTCCTTGCTTGTTTCTTGGACAGACTTTGACAGCTTCAACACTTAATCTTGAACCACTGTTTCTTGAAGTGTTAAACTCATCCTAAATCTACCCAATTACAAATAAAGTGCGTTTTGTCTAAGGATAAGCCAATTACATAAAATAGCGACATATGTTCACGGACTTGAACTACATATGTCCTAACAGTAACCGTTCTGGAGATTCCATCTAACTAACTCTAACAAACTTCTAACTAACTAACAGAAGGATTACAGCTGTATACAGAATATAAATATCTGGCTAAGGGAGAAGAATAACAGAGTAAGCCCAGCTTTCAGACTTAGATAAAGGAGCTTCTAGATCACTTGAAATGACGTCGCCTGGTGATGTGGCACGCGTGAATTAGATTAGGACCAAATACGACGCCGTGCCTCATTAATCCAAAACGTTGCCGTTTGACTTATAATTGTGAGAGAGTTATTGCAATAGTAGCTGTTAACTCTGTGTGCCTTCAACTGTTGTGATTTTGTTTTTAGATCTAGATACTTTTGTAACTTGGAACGAGGAAAATTCAATATTAATTGCATTCGTTGTGAATAAGGATGCTTTGTATCTATTTTTTTCTTAAAAAAGTTACCTCATCTCCCATAAATAAAATAAAAGTTACAAAACCTGTACACAGGAAGAATTGGTATCTTATTTGAATTAGTCCTCTTGTTTGGATGACCTACTACTATGTTCAGTCATTTTTGTTTTTGTCTTGTTGCTAGATTATAATATCCATACTCTATGTGATCTTCTAATCCAATTTTTATTATATATTATTATATTATAACATTCAGCGTGCAAAATTGGACTGAGTTACTGCTTCTTTTTTTTTTTTTGAGAAACGAGTTACTGCTTCTTATCCGCTGAAAAAGGTGATAGGAGACTTGCAATAGACAATGAGCAAAAAACTTACAAATCAACAGAACGGGAAGCAAATGATGTCACATGCACATTAATTAGTATATACAAAGCTGTCTAATTTTGACTTTTATAGACAATAATTCAGAGAAAGATATCTTAAATTCCAAGTAGTTAATTAGAAAGAAATCAAATCGCAATCAACTAAAAAATACGATACAGACTCATACTCCACTTAATGTTAATTAATCATAATGCTAAGTTACTAGTTAGCATCCACAAATTTTAAGAAAACGAGGTAGCATATTGTTCACCGACTCTGATTACAAAACCAAAGGCCAAAGATAAGAGCAACTCTACTTGTGTTGTCCACAATGCTCCAAGTTCCACAGTTTCCTCTTTTCACTTGGCTCTCCTTCCTGTTTATCCTGGTTATTTGTTGGAAGAGATCTAAAGCCAAGGCCAAATCCACAAATTGCCTCCTAGGCCATGGAAACTACCTCTTATAGGGAATTTGCACCAGCTTGTTTTCTCTCTACCACATCGATCTTTGAGAGACTTGGCCGAGAAACATGGACCCATTATGCAACTTCAGCTGGGTGAGGTGTTGGCTATCATTATTTCATCACCAAAAGTAGTTGAAGAGGTTCTGAAAACACATGATACTGCTTTCGCAAATAGGCCAAGTGTTCTTGCTTCTGAAATTGTGTGCTATGATTCAAGCATTGTCTTTGCTCCCTATGGTGATTATTGGAGACAAATGCGAAAGATCTGTGTTCTTGAGCTCCTAAGTTCCAAGCGAGTCCAGTCATTTAAGACAATAAGGGAAGAAGAGGTATCGAATCTTATTGAATCCATTTCCTTGTCACAGGGACTTCCAATCAATCTTAGTGAGAAAATCTTCACCACCTCATATTGTATAACTTCCAGAGCAGCATTTGGGAAGAAGTGCAAATATGAACAAGAATTCTTATCATTAATCAAGGAATCGTTTAAACTCAGTGGAGGTTTTGATGCGCCTGATTTGTTCCCATCACTGAAGTTCCTTAGGCTATGTTTGGATTGACATGTTTTGAGTTACATAACTCAAAAATCTTAACTCAAAACTTAAAAATTGTGGGACCCACCAGTTGAGATAATGTTTGGATTGTGTTTCAGTTTTTGTTTTCAGTTCTCATATCTCAAAATTTTGAGTTTTGAGAATGAGAAATGAGAATAGCTAAGAAGGTGTTTTTACTTTTTGAATTATGAGTTCTGTGACATTTTTTGTAAATAACTGGAAATGTGTGGGACCCGCGCGAGATATAAACCAACTTTCTAAGATGTGGGCTCCACCAAAAAATAAAAAAAGAGAGTACTGAGATGTGGAAACTGGCCTGAGATATTGTTGCCAAACAAAAATTTTCAGTTTTTGGTTTTGAGTGAGATAGAGTTTTGAGAAAGGAGTAATGTGTTTTGAGTTATGTATTTTGAGTTATGTGTTTTAAGTTATGAGATTATTCCAATCCAAACACCCTCTTAGCTTCCTTACTGGGATGAGGCCTGCATTGGAGAAACTGCACAGAAAGATGGACAAGATTCTTGATGAAATAATCAATGAGCATAAAATGAAAAGAAGTACTACTTCAGCCAGCAAATATGAACCTGGTGATCATGATGATCTAGTTGATGTGCTTTTGAAACTTCAGGAGATGGGTGACCTTGAATTTGACATCACTAGCGACCAGATTAAAGCTGTAACTCAGGTATACAAATAAGATCTGTCAATTTATAACCAACATTTCTTTTACTTTTCTTCTTAAAGTGAGCAACGTTTTACCAAATATGGGTCCCTTTTATTGGCGTCTTTGTGCACCTGTTGAGGTACAATTTTCTATTGCAATCGATTGGTTTTCTTTATAGAGAGTTGAGACACTTTCAATACTTTAGTAGGACCCTCATAAAACGTCATTTACATATGCATAAGGACATCTATTAACAAAAACCAAAAAATATTTTTTAGAAGTATTTGAGATACAGATGTACGCAACAGGAGGTCACGAACATGTATTTTGCCATTATATTCTTTAAGAGTGCTAGTCTGTCTAGCCAAAAACACAGGGTTGTGTAGTATGATGGTTTCAGAAGCAATTTATCTCTTGAATTAATTTCTTGTGCAAATAATAAATCAAAATTCAGGTCACTGAATTTGGAATTCAAAAGAAAATCGTAATTAGAGACTACGGAATACCCTTTTTTTTTCGTTTACAAATTATGAAGCTAGCCTATTTTTCCTAATATTGCCTTATGATTCAACCTTTATTTACAGGATGTTTTCTCTGGAGCAAGTGAGAGTTCAGCAACTGCAATAGAATGGGCAATGTCAGAATTATTAAGAAACCCAAGAGTTATGGCGAAGGCACAAAACGAAGTGCGACAAATCCTCAAAGGGAGGAGAGACGTTGATGAAACAGATATTCAAAAACTAGATTACTTGAAATTAGTTGTGAAGGAAACTTTGCGATTACACCCTCCTGGAGCCTTGATCCCAAGAGAATCAAGAGAAAAATGTGAAATTAATGGGTATGAGATAGCAAGCAACACAAAAGTAATCCTTAATTTATGGGCTATTGGTAGAGATCCTGCATACTGGATTGATGCAGACTGCTTTCATCCTGAGAGATTTCAAGGTTCCTCTGTTGATTTTAAAGGGACCAACTTTGAATTCATTCCATTTGGAAGTGGTAGGAGGATGTGTCCAGGTATATCATTTGCTCTTGCTAATGTTGAACTTGTTCTTTCTCAATTGCTACATCACTTCACTTGGAAGCTCCCCACTAAAATCAATCCAGCAGAACTTGACGTGTCCGAGTCTCTCGGATTATCTTGCAGGCGAACGAATGATTTGTACCTAATTGCCACTCCTTGGACAGATTAGTATTGTATAGAATTCTTAGGTAATTCTACCATGAAAGTAGATCATACATGTTATGTTATCAATGTTTTACATAAATTTTGGTTGTCACTATTTTGTTATACCTTTAAGTAGATTATACTTGTTTTGTTATCAATGTTTAACACAAATTATGTTATCTCTTTAAAATATTGATGATATAGCAACATCTAACAACTCTAATGACCAATGACCACACAGCATGTCCTTCCGTTCACTTCATTTGACTTGTCTACTCGAATGACCAATGACCACACAGCATGGGCACAAGTCAAAAGTTACACGGCATGTCCTTCACACTTTACTTCAATTTGGGGCGAAAATAGGCAGATAGAATCTTTTTGAAAAATATGTTGCAATTTACCACTGTTTTAAAAATATGTAAGAATTTATTACTATTTAGGTACTCAAGTTTAGCGAAATCAAGTTTTCCATGGTACTTGAGTACCATGGAAAAAATTTCAAAATTTTTCAAAGTATATTTTTTCAAATAACTCAAGTTTTTGAAACTCGAGTTTTACAGTAAACTTGAGTTTCACAAATTTGAGTTTCAAAAAAGTGGCAAATTTCTACATTTTTCTAAAACAGTGATAAATTGTTAATTTTTTTTGCTAAATAGTGGCAGTGGGCCATTTTCGCCTCAATTTGGCTTGTCTAACCACACCTGCTCCTGATGGTGTGGTTTGACTGGTTTCAACGGTTCAAACTTTTAAAGGAACTTATTCTTCAAGAGCTTGAGTTTCATATTTCATGTAATTCTAATTTTTAAAACTTGAGTTGAGGATTTTAAAATTATAAAATACATTTTAAATTATAAAATAAACTTGAGTTTCATATGAATCTTAAAATTTATAATTTAAAATTTATTTTATAATTAAAAAATCCTCAACTTAGCTTCCGTCACTTTATCACATTTTTTGAAATTCAATTTTCATAAACTCAAGTTTTATATCAGTGGTATTTGGCGTCCGCTACTAATAATAACTTTTTATCATCAAATTAAGACACCAATCAATTTTTAGTATAGATGAAAACTGAACTCAAAATCTCTTATTCAACTATCAAATATTTTATTAGTTGAGCTACGCAGAACCATAAAAAGTCGAAACTTCGTTATATTTGTCACAAGCAAACGTCTAAAATAAAGTCAATGATAAAACCAATAGAAAAACAGGTCAAAAAAGCCAGCAGGTTGGCTTCTAGCAATATACAATTAAAGAATAGGACTACCTTATCATCTCTCGTCTCAAAATTGTCCATTGATGGCTAGCAAAGGAAGGACTATCTTGCTTAGTTTGATTTATTTCTTACTGATTAGACACACACATTCTGAGACAGATATATTGGTACAAGGTCAAAAGCTTAGAGATGGGGAGCACCTGGCCTCATCTGATGGAACATTCAAGTTGGAATTTTTTAGCCCAGGTTCTTCAAGAAATAGGTATGTTGGAATCTCATTCAACATAGCTGATGATGGAGCAGTGTTAGTTGCCAATAAGAAGGTGGTGTGGGTTGCTAACCGAGACAACCCAATTGCTGACAAGTCTGGTATTCTTATGATTGATGAATTTGGTAGGTTGACAATTTCACATAGTGGAGGTAATCTCATTGTGTCAAATTCTGTTCAAGCAGCAAATAATGCTAATGCCATGCTACTGGAATCAGGTAACTTTATATTGAGAGAGCAGAATATTGATAGATCTACAAAACAGGTATTATGGCAAAGTTTTGATTACCCTACGGATACGCTTTTGCCTGGCATGAAACTGGGAATTAATGTGAAAAATACAGATACTTGGTCACTAACTTCGTGGATTAGTGAAAACAACCCAGCCAAAGGTTCTTTTACCCTCACTGCTGGTTTCAACATGGACGATACAAGTATGTTGATCATTTGGTGGCAAGGGAGAACCTATTGGAGTAGCGGCAATTGGCAAAATGGGCATTTTGAATTTGTGCCTCGGTTGTCCAATGAGAGGGACATCAGTTTTAGTTACATCTCAAATGAAAATGAGAAGTACTTTACATATTACTCAAATAAAAATCGCACTTTATCACGATACATGATAGATTTCACAGGTGCAATACTAGAGATAACAGGGTTGGCACCATTTGGTGGCGGCACTTGTTCCTATGGTTCCTATCCCGGCTGTGTGAAGCAACAACTGCCAGCGTGCAGGAAGCCTAATGATCAGTTCGAGAAAAGAAAAGGTGTTATGTCTGGTGAAGGATTCAAGTTTGATGGAAATCACATGAGTCTCTTCGATTGTCGGGCAAAGTGCTTGAATAATTGTTCTTGCATTGCTTATGCGGCCACAGATTACAACCAAACTAGCTGTACAATTTGGAGCAAAGGAGTGAATTTCAAAGAAAGCAACAATTCTTACAGCATGGATGTCTATTTTCTTGAGCCAGAAAAAGGTAAATTTACCTCAGATGTGAGCCTTCCCCAATAGTTTAAATTATTTAGACTTTAATCCTCTATGATGACAACTTTGGCACGCTTCTCATAATGCACACACTTGCACATGTTCTGCACATAGGAATGGTGGTAACTATTATTTGTTTCTGCAGCTATGTGGTGGATATGGGTTGTCCTATCTGTGACTGGGATTGTAGTTCTACTTGTTTTGTGCTTGTTATACAATTTCATTCAAAGAAAATGCAAAGAAAAAGGTAATCTCTCCGAACAAATCAAAATAATGTATGAAAATTACTAGTTATGAGTTAATTAGTCACTTTTTTAAGTGTTACTATATGATTAATAGGCGAGAGGAAAGCAGAGCAAGAAATCTTACAATGTGAGTTAGGAGCTAGCACAAGTCATGCTAGCATATCTAGGAAGAGAAAACTATTTGAAAAAGACAGGAAGAAGAGTAGTGCATTAGAATTTTTCAGCTTTGAGAGTATAGCAGAAGCCACAAACAATTTTGCGACTACGAGTAAGTTAGGAGAAGGTGGTTTTGGGCCTGTTTATAAGGTATACTTCAGAGACCTTTTAAAATAAAATGATTTAAAAATTAATCATAAATTGAAATATTAGGGATAATCTGTTAGTTATTTTTCAGGGAATATTAGCCAATGGTCAAGAAATTGCAATAAAGAGACTCTCAGAAAGATCTAGACAAGGAGAAGTGGAATTCAAGAATGAACTTATATTAATTGCCAAGCTGCAACACACTAATCTTGTCAGACTTGTTGGGTGCTGCATCCAAAGAGAAGAGAAGATGTTGATATATGAGTACATGCATAACAAAAGCTTGGATTTCTTGCTCTTTGGTTAGCAAATTCTCACTCTTAAAATTCTTTTACTGGTGACAAATTGTTTTCATATTATTAAATGCTTGTACTTACTTCCACAAATTGCTCGTGGGTAGATCCTATGAAAAAGGATCAATTAGATTGGACAAAACGTTTCAAAATCATAGAAGGGATTGCTCAAGGTCTTCTTTACCTTCATAAATATTCTAGATTGAGAATAGTACATAGAGATTTAAAAGCAAGTAACATCTTACTTGATGCTGAGATGAACCCAAAGATTTCTGATTTTGGCATGGCAAGAATATTTGGGCAAGATGAATCTGAAGCAAACACAAAGAGAGTTGTTGGAACATAGTAAGTAAATTTGTTAATCTATCAATGAGTATGTGAACAAGTATGCATGTGTATTCTTATATGCATAGTGCCTTAATATACTAAAAGTTTTGTTCAACTCTTTTATTCAGTGGGTATATGTCTCCCGAGTATGCGATTAAGGGTACCTTTTCAATGAAGTCTGATGTATTTAGCTTTGGAGTACTATTACTAGAAATTGTGAGCAGCAAAAAGAATAACAATTTCTGTGATCGGGAAGAATCACTTAATCTTCTAGGATATGTAAGTTTCTATTTATGTGATCCTTGTCCATAGATTGCTTTTTTTATGAGACCAATTCATTTTCTATTCGAGATATAACTTTGACCTTCCTTTTTCTCTTTTTCAGGCATGGGAATTGTGGAGAGAAGGAAAATGCTTAGAGTTTGCAGATTCAGCATTAGGTGATTCCTATCCATTAAATGACGTTTCGAGGTGCATCCACATAGGCCTTCTGTGTGTACAAGACAGTCCAATAGATAGGCCTTCCATGTCAGATGTTGTTTTCATGATTACTAATGAAACTGTGTCACTAGTTCCACCAAAACGACCAGCATTTTTTCTCAACAGGAGTTTGTCCAAAACCATGTTGGAGAATTTTTCCATAAATAAGGTATCAGTTTCAGAACTAGAAGCCAGATGAAGGGGCAGTGATTCTTGTTCTGTATTTGTGTACTTGTTTGAAGCTATAATTTCAAACTAGTCGTGGACCCGCGCGTTATGCGTGATTATTTTTTAAGGTGATCTCATCATTATTATTATTTTGTAATTTGAACTAATTTAATGAAAAGTAATGCATTTCATAATCATATTTATCACAAGATAATTTTTTATTATTGTAGAATTGTTTTATTTAAAATTTGAAACCTTAATTCTACCATAGTCGATGACTAATTTTTACGTCTCTAGGTTAATTAAACACAATTTCCATTGTACATGTAAACCTTCTTTTCCATAAGGGTTGAAATAATGTGGGTAATATTTTTTCTATGGAAGTTAAAAAAATTAAAATTCACCTTGTTTTGATGTTTTCTAAAAATTAAATTTGGCGATTTTCTTTCAATAATTGTGAAAATTCCAAAAAATAATTAGTAAACTCTATACATTTCATTTTCTTAGATACATAAAAGGACATTTATTCCATAATTATAGTGACTAATTAGTTTTTTCATGATCTCATTTATAACGATTTTTACTATTATCATATTTTATTGGCCGGTGAATTTCATAATAGAGGCATTAAATGAGAGTTAAATTCTTAGAACCTTTCATTAGATTTTAAAAGTCATGGTGTGTGAAGAACATAAGCATTTAAGGATTTTTTTTTTATATTTTATTTTTTATAAATAATGTTAAATGAAATGTCAAAAAAAGAATTTCAAAAATTTTCATCTTTATTTCTTATATACTTCTATTATTACTTAAGAACGTCTTCCATTTAGTTTTGATAATAAATATGATTTTCTAGATTAGAGTTTGATTAGTTTCAAGTATAAATTTTGTACTTTCTCAAAAAAGTTTAAATTTTGTACAGTTGTAAGTAATTGTTGATTATATGATTTAATTAAGTGAATTTAACAATTTATTTATTTGCATTGTAAAGTTTTTAATAACATTCGTAAGTTTATCTTTAATTAATTTTTTACTCCTTTAGCCGTTAGCCTCTTTGTTTTCCAATTAACGGTTACTAATTAATTTATTTAATTGACATTTGATTTCTTTTACTAATCTCTCTCTCTCTCTCTCTCTCTCTCTCTCTCTCTCTCTCTCTCTCTCTCTCTCTCTCTCTTCGTTAACATCCTATTACACTAAAACAAAAAATATATATACCAAAAACTAAAAAAAAAAAAAAATATATATATATATATATATATACATAGAGAGAGAGAGGTGTTTTGTGTGTGGAAAATAGAAATTATGCATGGAATAAGAGAGGGAATGACAATTTTATAGTATGAGAATAAGAATAAGAAGAGTCAAAAATAAAGAAAGATAAAAAGATAGAATAATTGTAATATTGAGAGTAGTGGGAATATGAAAAGTTAAAATGGAATGAGAAAAGTTGAAGAAAGTTAAGGTAGAGAGTAGTAGGGATATGAAAAGTTAAAATGAAATTAAAAATTTAATAATAAATAAGAATAGTTAATAATAAGATAAATTAAATATGATATTTTGATTGTAATATAATTCAGTTTTTAATTCACTTTAAATATTTAAAAATTGTATAAAAAATTGAAAAAAAAATTGATAATGATATGACTGCTGACGTGGCTTAACGTGAGCGTAGCACCGTGTAAAATTGGACTGAGTTACTGCTTCTTATCCGTTGAAAATCGTGATAGGAGACTTGCAATAGACAGAGTAAAGTACTTACAAATCAAAAGAACGGAAAACATATGATGTCACATGCACATTAATCAATATATACAAAGCTGTCTAATTTCGACTTTTAGAAACGATAATTCAGAGAGATATCTTAAATTACAAATAGTTAATTAGAAAGAAATCAAATAGCAATCAATTAAAAAATATGATACAGACTCATGCTCCACTCAATGTTAATTAATCATAATGCTAAGCCCCTAGTTAGTATCCACAAATATTAAGAAAACGAGGTAGCATATGGTTCATTGACTCTGATTACAAAACCAAAGGCCAAAGATAAGAGCAACTCTACTTGTCTTGTCCACAATGCTTCAAGTTCCACAGTTTCACTTGGCTCTCCTTCCTGTTTATCCTGGTTATTTGTTGGAAGAGATCTAAAGACAAGGCCAAATCCACAAATTGCCTCCTGGGCCATGGAAACTACCTCTCATAGGGAATTTGCACCAACTTGTTCTCTCTACCACATCGATCTTTGAGGGACTTAGCCAAGAAACATGGACCCATTATGCAACTTCAGCTGGGTGAGGTGTTGGCTATAATTATTTCGTCACCAAAAGTAGCTGAAGAGGTTCTGAAAACACATGATACTGGTTTTGCAAATAGGCCAAGTGTTCTTGCTTCTGAAATTGTGTGCTATGATTCAAGCATTGTCTTTGCTCCCTATGGTGATTATTGGAGACAAATGCGAAAGATCTGTGTTCTTGAGCTTCTAAGTTCCAAGCGAGTCCAGTCATTTAAGACAATAAGGGAAGAAGAGGTATGGAATCTTATTGAATCCATTTCCTTGTCACAGGGACTTCCAATCAATCTTAGTGAGAAAATCTTCACCACCTCATATTGTATAACTTCCAGAGCAGCATTTGGGAAGAAGTGCAAATATGAACAAGAATTCTTATCATTAATCAAGGAATCGTTAAAACTCAGTGGAGGTTTTGATGTGCCTGATTTGTTCCCATCACTGAAGTTCCTTAGCTTCCTTACTGAAATGAGGCCTGCATTGGAGAAACTGCACAAAAAGATGGTCAAGATTCTTGGTGAAATAATCAATGAGCATAAGATGAAAAGAAGTACTACTTCAGCCAGCAAACATGAACCTGGTGATCATGATGATCTAGTTGATGTGCTTTTGAAACTTCAGGAGATGGGTGACCTTGAATTTGACATCACTAGCGACCAGATTAAAGCTGTAACTCAGGTATGCAAATAAGATCTGTCAATTTATAACCAACATTTCTTTTACTTTTCTTCTTAAAGTAAGCAACGTTTTAACAAATATGGGTCCCTTTAATTGGCGTCTTTGTGCACCTGTTTAGGTACAATTTTCTATTGCAATCGATTGGTTTTCTTTATAGGGAGTTGAGGCACTTTCAATACTTTAGTAGGACCCTTATGAAACCTTATTTACATATGCACAAGAACATCTATTAACAAAAATCTAAAAAAAAATTCAGAAGTATTTGAGATACAGATGTACGCAACAGGAGGTCATGAACATGTATTTTTCCATTATATTCTTTTAGAGTGCTAGTCTGTCTAGCCAAAAACACAGAATTGTGTAGTATGATGGTTTCAGAAGCAATTTATCTCTTGAATTAATTTCTTGTACAAATAATAAATCAAAATTCAGGTCACTGAATTTGGAATTCAAAAGAAAATCGTAATTAGAAACTACGGAATACCCTTTTTTTTTCGTTTACAAATTATGAAGCTAGCCTATTTATCCTAATATTGTCTTATGATTCAACCTTATTTACAGGATGTTTTCTCTGGAGCAAGTGAGAGTTCAGCAACTACAATAGAATGGGCTATGTCAGAATTATTGAGGAACCCAAGAGTTATGGCGAAGGCACAAAACGAAGTGCGACAAATCCCTAAAGGAAAGAGAAACGTTGATGAAACAGACATTCAAAAACTAGATTACTTGAAATTAGTTGTGAAGGAAACTTTGCGATTACACCCTCCTGGAGCCTTGATCCCAAGAGAATCAAGAGAAAAATGTGGAATTAATGGGTACGAGATAGCAAGCAACACAAAAGTAATCCTTAATTTATGGGCTATTGGTAGAGATCCTGCATACTGGATTGATGCAGACTGCTTTCATCCTGAGAGATTTCAAGGTTCCTCTGTTGATTTTAAAGGGACCAACTTTGAATTCATTCCATTTGGAAGTGGTAGGAGGATGTGTCCAGGTATATCATTTGCTCTTGCTAATGTTGAACTTGTTCTTTCTCAATTGCTACATCACTTCACTTGGAAGCTCCCCACTCAAATCAATCTAGAAGAACTTGACATGTCCGAGTCTCTCGGATTATCTTGCAGGCGAACGAATGATTTGTACCTAATTGCCACTCCTTGGACAGATTAGTATTGTATAGAATTCTTAGGTAACTCTACCATGAAAGTAGATTATACTTGTTATGTTATCAATGTTTTACACAAATTTTGGTTGTCACTATTTTGTTATACCTTTAAGTTGATTATACTTGTTTTGTTATCAATGTTTAACACAAATTATGTTATCTCTTTAAAATATTGATGATATAGCAACATCCAACAACTCATTTCAAACAAATGGATAAAATTTTAGAAAATTGATTGGGGTGAATTTTTAAACTTAAAATCTGACCATTAATGTGTAGCATGCCACTTCAGCAGCTTGTAAAAAAATTTGTGTTTTTTGCATTATTGACTTATGACTTATAGCTGAGAATTATCGCTTGTGTGGGTGTAAATAGGCCTTGTATGTGGGCATTAAATATTGGACTGGGCTTCCATCCTGATCCTATAATATGGGTCTGGGCTTGTTCCATTTCCAAAAAGAACCAAAAGGCCCAGGCAAACTTATTAAGCAATTAAGTTGACGATCATAGATTGCGAAACCCGCTGGAGATCGGGTTTTGCAATAGAATGTGCTTGGGGCCTTTGGGCATAGTCTTAATTAAATTATACATTATTATTTTTTATGATAATTTTACACTAATTAATTATAATCTATTTTTAATTAACAAATACGACCCAGACCCGGACCCAAATCATGATGAATTCTGTGAGTCATTTGGCAGGATACTGTTAGAAGGGAAGTTTACAACGTTGCATACTTGCATGTGAAGTTTTTGAAGGAAATGAGGCTACTTTCTTTACAATTTGAATTAATCAAACCTTTTGAAGTAACATAGAAGAGAGAGAGACAGAATGAGGAAAGAAACACAGGTATAATATTTTTTTGCTGTTAATGCCAAAGTAAGTTAGAGTCTCAAAGGGAGGGTTTTTTTTTTTTTTTTTTAACGAATGAGCAAAAATTTGAAACCTTTTTCTTTCTTTCTTATAAAATTAAAAATTTTAAGAGTAGTGCTACTGACGAGTGCCGGCTCAATGGGTGAGCCAAATAGGCAACCGCCTAAGGCCCTAATGAAAAAAGACCCCTAAATTTTTACCAATAGAGTTATTCTTGTACCAATAGAAGTATTAATTAAGCCCTAAATGTTCACCAATAAATAAAAAGTAGTTGTTTTTTATCAAAGAAAAACCCGTTAGGGAAAAATATTTTCATTGGATGGGTTAACCAGTTAATCTCTCACACATAAATGTTTAAAGAACTCATTAATGTTACACTAGTAAATAAATTTATACTCAAATTCTATTTAGAAATATCAAATATATCACTTTATTAAAATTTTCAATCATAATTTTTTAGTATTTGGTTACTTCATTCAATAAATAGTGTTTATTTTAGTTGTATAGTCATTGAATAATACAATGGATTTGTTTTAATTTGTAATTTTTTTCTAAGAAAATAGATTTTAAATGGAAAAAAAAAAGTTAAATAAATATTCAAAGTATAAGAATAGACCTCACTTAAAGTTTTCAAGCCCCACAATACCTTGATCCGGCCTTGCTACTGACACAACAATTTTACAAAACCAAAGACAACATGTCAATTAATTTTTATTGTGAAAATATTATGAAAGTAATATTAAGAGGATCATATTCAAACTTATTTCAACTAGACTTAAAAAAAAAAAAAAAAAAATTAGAATTTGCATTTCCCTAACTATAAATCTCTGAAACTTCAGAGTTTAAAATCAAAACAGCTCTCAAATTTTAGGACTATAATTTGTAATTGACTCCTATATAAATAAATAAATAAATTCTCAAATTTTTTATAAAAATAAAAGGGGAAAAATGCATATTGTTTATGCTACAACCTCATATTGTTTATAAAAATTTTAGGACTGTAACGCATTCTTGACGAATGGACAAAGTAGCTACTGTAGGGCACGCCTACAATAGCTATTAATGCTAAAATGTAAAACTAACCGTCTAACTTTCTTCAAATTTCATTTCAGTCCTTTAACTTTACTTTCGTTCATTTCAATCCTCTAAGGATTCGTTTGGTTGAGAGATTGAAAAAGTGAGAAGATAGAAAATAAAGAGTAGATGGAAAAGTGGAAGAATAGAAAAATTTTTAATTTCTCATTTGTGTTTGGTTGAGAGGGTAGAAAAGTGAAGGGATGGAAAACTTTTTAGTTTAGTTGAAAATAAGGTTTGAATCATGTCATTATGTGTATTTGGCTTGCAAGTTCCAATGTCTACCACTCAAAAAAATATATATTATTGCAGATGCATGTGCACTTGTAAAAGTATTCCTAAAACGTTTATCATTAATTTACAAATAATGAGAAGAAAAAGAAAAATGAAAAAGAAACAAAACAAATATGGGTAATAAATTGATGGATCTTATTTGCATACCAGAATGATAGCTTTGATGTGGTGATATGAAATTCAAGGTCACTGGTCTCCTGAAGTTTCAGAAGCACATCAACTAGATCATCATGACAATCTGGTTCATGTTTGTTGGCTGCTGAAGTGTGACTTCTTTTCATCTTATGCTCGTTGACTATATTATTGAGAATCCTATCTGTGCTTTTGTGTATTTTTTCCATGGCAGACTTCATCCCAGTAGGGAAGCTTAGGAACTTTATTGAAGGGAACAAATCAGGTAAGTGAAAGCCTCCACTGAGAAGAAACGATTTCCTCATTAATGATATGAATTCTTTTTCATATTTGCACTTGTTCCCAAATGCTGCCCTAGCCTGGAACCTATACTTCATGTGGAGGAGAAGATTTTCTCACTGAGATAGATAGGAAGTCCCTTGGACGAGGATATGGATTCAATAAGATTCAACACCTCTTCTTCTCTTATTGATCTAAATGATTGGACACGATTGGTACTAAGGAGCTCCAGGACACAAATCTTTCGCATTTGTCTCCAATAATCACCATAGGGAGCAAAGATCATACTTGAATTATCATAGGTCATAACTTCAACAACAAGAACACTTGCCCGATTAGCGAATGTAGGGTCATGTGTCTTCAGCACCTCTTTGGCTGCTTTTGGTGATGAAACGACTATAGCCAAGACCTCTTCCATTTGCAGATGCATAATAGGTACATATTTCTGAGCTAAGTCTCTCATGGATCGATGTGGGAGAGAGGAAACCAGGTAGTGCAAATGGCCTATAATAGGCAGTTTCCATGGCCCTGGGGGCAACTTATGGATTTGGCCTTTGGCTTTAGATTTCTTCCAATAGATAACCAAGATGAATAGGGAAAAAAGCCAAGTAAAAATAGGAATGGGTGGAACTTGCAGCATTGGGGACAACTAGAGAAGCTTTTAATCTTTGGTGGTTGGGTTTTCTATTCGTAGGGGCAAGGAACAATATACTGCACGATTCTTGAGTAAAATAGTTTCATTATATTTTAATTTATCGCTACCACTTGTGACTTGTTGTATAGTCTCACCAATGGGAAAAAAAATCTGTTTCCATGGGAGGGGACTGGGGAGGGGCTCGGATAGCAGCCTTTCACCAACCACCTCTTAGGTGATTAGTACCTCCCACGCACATAAGTTCTTGGGAGTATACGGAGAGGAGAGGATCGGACAGTAGCTTTATCTTTCATTTGAAAATTACTTATTTTCGGTAACTGTATAGTGTTTATAAAAAAAAAAAAAATGGTTTTTTGGTAACATGTATATTAAAATTTAAATGTATTACAAAAGAGAAATATTATATCCACTAGTACTTTTACAACAAATCTTAAGTTGTTGGTTGTTATTGACAATTATTAATGGGTAAAAAAATAATTTCAGTTGTAGCTTCAAATTAGAATCAATAACAATTTACTACCTATAATTTGTTGTGAAAATGTTGTACATTGCAACTCTGCTATAGCTAGTTTCTCATTTGTTTGGTTTTTAATAAAATATTTGTTTGTTTTTTAATTGAACATTTCTCAATTGATCAAAATGGTATCTTTGTATGCGAATTTTGCATTTGAATATGAATGTTAAAAGAAAATTCTTGCTCTACAAAGTTAACTATGAAGTATTAATTACAAAATAATTATTAGGTACTCCTAGAGCATGGAGAATTATCATCCTCTCACATTTATGGTAGGTTTTACTCATTAAATTCATAATAGGATCTATCATAAATGTGAGAGGAGTGAACATCATTTATCCATACTCCGAGAATACCTAAGAATTTTCTTTAGCAAATTAGCTAGGGACTAAAACATAGCCACTCCTTTATATCCTCATTTTGTAAATATCATCCTATCATCCCTTTCAACCTATATATAAATAATTTCTCCAAAATAAAATAAACCAAAACCTATATGTAATAATCAGATTTCTAGCCTTCAATATGATTTATTTGTTGTGTGAACTATATTACTTATCCCAAAAGTTTATGCATATAAGAAATGGTGATCAGTTCAATTTCTTAATAATTATTATATATTTTAGGGTAAATTTCACAAGCCACCTCTAAGGTTTGTAATGATACCAACTAAGTCCAAAACATTTTAAAACCTACCAATTTCATCCTAAAAGACAATTTTGTCCCTAGACTTAAAAAAAAATATGCTATTACTTTTTTATTTCCTCTTCTTCCTCTCTCTTCTGTCTCTTTCCTCTCCCCCTTTCTTCTCAGAGTTCTCCATCTCAAAACCCTCTATCTAATGGAACCTTAGCCATGACGAAGCCCAAGACTTGGTCACCAACGTCAACAACAGATTCACACTGATTCTCTCTCTCTCTCTCTCTCTCTGAAAAAACAAAAAAGAAAAAACCTTTCTATTTCTATTCTACTAATGTACGCTTCCCAAGTTGAGTGACTAACAGTGACTTATCCTGCGCACCCTGAGATGTCTCCAGCGACATCAAAAGTGATAATAAGAATCTCACGATACAAAAGGGCCCATTAGGGTGATATTTTTTATTTTTTGGTTTTTGGTCAAACAGTGGGGATTGGTTGGTTTAATCAGAGGAAAGAACAAATAATGGACGGCCAGAAAAGCCAACAGGCGAAGCTCACAAGAACACAGTCCTCACTCCTTCATTCATCACCCACCATCTAATCATCCATTCACAACCGCTCTTCCATCACCAAAGGTGACACTATCACACCCCATCACCACCACCACCATCACTACCAACAAGAAGACGATGATGATGAAGAAGAGAAGCTGTTCAAGACGAAGACGAAGAAGAAACCGATAAAACCTAGTTCAGCTTGGGATTTTTAGGAGATTTCATTAGGAATTTACAAAGGGATTTATGTGTTGTTTGGCTTGGATTTTTTCTTGTTTTTCTAGGATTTCTATTGGGATTTTTACGAGATTTCATTGGGAATTTTCAAAAGGATTTATGTGTGTTGTTTAGCTTGGATTTTTGGTTTCTATTGGATTTGAAACAGATTTCCATTTGTGGTGTTGTTGATGCCAGTGACTAAGTCATGGGTTTCACCATGGCTAAGGCTCCATTAGAGAGAGAGTTCTGAGATGGAGAACTCACAGAAGAAAGAGGGAGAGGAAAGAGACAGAAGAGAGAGGAAGAAGAGGAAAAAAAAAAAAAAAAAAGGTAAAGGCGTATTTTTTATTTTTAAGTACAGGGACAAATCTTTTAACACAAAATTGGTTGATTCTAAAATGTTTTGGACTTACTTAATATTATCACAAACCCTAGGAGTAGTTCGTGAAATTTACCATATATTTTAATAGGTTTACCTTCAAAACTGCTTGTTGTGTTCCTTTTGGATTTATTAAAGATAATGACAATTAAAAAAAAAAAAAGTGATGTGGACTTGCAGAGCAATGATTTTTTTTTTATTTTTTTTTAAAGAGGATGTTGTATTCAATGATTTCTTTAATTAATGAGATATTCTTAATAATAATCTTGAAGCCAGTGGGGGCTCCACTTCTAAGTAAGGGTCGTCACAGCCTGTTACAAGACCACCTCAATTTGCCCCCAAAAATAAAAAAATTATACTTGCAAAAGAAAAATTCTATATAAATAAGTAGTCTGTTTTTTCTACTTACAAAAAGTTATTGAGGACTTCGCTTGAAAATCTCAATAATTTGGGTTTAAAAAATATATAATAATGCTATGTTTATAACATATTTTACAATAATTTCACAAAAATTCTTAGGGGCAAAATGTTTTTTGTTATAAACTGAGTTCACCATTGATAACAACTTATTACTTAAAGTTTGTTATGAAAATATTATAAACATAGAATTTTTCAAAAAAAAATTGACCCCTTTAAATAAAAATAAAAGTAAAAGCCTAACTAATAAAAAGATAGATACAAAAGATAGACAAGATTCTTGATGAAAAGAAGTACTACCATTTCAGCCAGCAAACATAAACCTGCTGGTGGTGATCATGATGATCTAGTTGATGTGCTTTTGAGACTTCAGGAGATGGGGGAGCTTGAATTTGACGTCACTTGCAACCAGATTAAAACTGTAACTCACGTATGCAATTAAGGTCTGTCAATTTATAACCCACATTTCTTTTAGTTTTCCTCTTAATTAGAACACTACAACAAAAGTGGGCTATGGTGACAAAATCTAGTGAGGATAAACAATTTCGTCACCAAATAATAACATATAGTGAGGAAAAGAAGAATTCGTCGCCAAATATTATAAAAATTTTAAAATTGGTGATGAAATCAATATTTCGTCACCAAAGATGTACCAATTGGGGACGAAATCAATATTTCGTCACCAAAGATGTACAAATTGGTGACGAAATATTTATTTCGACACTATAGGCCATGAAAAAAAGGCAAACCTAGGGTGACGAAATATTCGTGTCACCAAAGACTTACCAATGGTGACGAAATTCTAAATTCGTCACCCAATATTAGAATGTAGGTGTTTTTGGTGACGAAATAAATTTTCGTCATTTATTATTTAACCAAAGACAAACCGGAGGTGATGAAATTTCAAATTCATCATCCAATATTAAGATGGAGGTGTTTTTGGTGAAAAAAATAAGTGTTCATCACCCATTGTTTATAAATAATTAAGGATGGTCATGGGCAGAGTATACCCATATATACCCGACCCAATTAAATTACCAAAATATTCCCTAAACCTAATAAATGACCGAAACCCCCAAATTCTAAAAAATGACAAAAGTACACACGAAACTTAAAAAATGACCAAAATACCTCTAAAACTTAAAATTTAGCCAAAATACCCCTGAAACAAAAAAAAAAAATTTACCAAAATAACCCCTAAGCCTAAAAAATAACCGAAATACCTCCGAAACCTAAAAACTGACAGAAATAGCCTTGATGATTGAAAATTACTAAAATACCCCTAATCCTAAAAAATGACCAAAATACCCCCCAAAACCTAAAAAATGACCAAAATACTCCTAAAACTTATAAAATGACAAAATTGGCCCTAAAACCTATGTGATGATAAAAATACACCTTAAACCTAAAAGATGATCGAAATACCCTTAACCCTAAAAATGACCAAAATACCCCTATTTTGGTCATTTTTTAGGTTTAGGGGGTATTTTGGTTATTTTATAAGTTTCAGGGGTATTTTGGTCATTTTTTAAGGTTTTGAGGATATTTTTGGGTATTTTTTAAGTTTAGGTAGTATTTTGGTAATTTTCATATTTCGAGGGTATTTTGGTAATTTTTAGGTTTTGGGGAGTATTTCGGTCATTTCTTTGGTTTAGGACATATTTTGTAATTTTTAAGTTTTGGGGGTATTTTGGTCATTTTAAAGATTTCGGGGGTATTTAGGTTATTTTTTAGGTTTATGGGGTATTTTGGTATTTATTCAGTTTCCAAGGATATTTTGGTAATGTTTTAGGTTTCAGGGGTATTTTGGTAATTTTACGATTTTAGAGGTATTTCGGTCATTTTTTAGGTTTAGGGTGCATTTCGGCAATTTTAGAGAATTTTAGGAGTACTTTGGTTATTTGCAAGTTTTAGGGGCAATTTAGTAATTTTGATTATTGGGTAATTGGGTGGGTTGGGGTTTACTCATAATAATTTGGTTGAGTTAAGTTTGAATTAGATGTAATTAGTTAAATGGGTAATAATGGGTAAATGAGTAATATCCAAACCGTTTGCACCTAATAATGGGTAAATGGGTAAGAATTATTGACGGACCCAAAAAGCCCTCTCAAAAAATCTAATTTGTGATGGAAAAATGAAGCTCTTCAAATACTTGGTAAAATGTAAAATATTTGTGACTAATAAGAAAAGCTATCATAATTATGTGCCATAGTCGTCACAAATACTAATATTTTGAAGGGAACTAAAATATTAGCATTTTTCAATCTTGCATTATTTTTATATATTTTTCATACTTACAAAATTTAAAGGTGATCAAAGATCAATAGGCATGTCATCAATCAATTGTCTAAGTTCAAGTTTTTGTAGTTTAAAATAACGCATAAAAGATGAGTTTAAAGATCAAATGGTAAATTACACCCGATTGGCATGAAAATTGGTATGCATGTTAATAACATATAGAACATGTAATCCAACGGTTGAATTTTCAAAATATGCATTCAATAATAAATTATTAGGTGGTGTAGTATTTTTTAGAGTTACATCAGTTGTAAGTTGAACTCAACCCTATATTTCTCAATTCAATGAGAATTTTGACAAATCTATCGTTAGACTACATTATCTTCATATATTTTTCATGATTACAAAATTTCAAGGTGATTAAAGATTAATAGTCATATCATCAATCAATTGTTTAAATTCAAGTTGTAGTTTAAAATAACGCATAAAAGATGAGTTTAAAAATCAAATAGTAAATTACATTCGATTGGCATGAAAATTGGTTTGCATGTTAAGAACACATAGAAAATATAATCCAACAGTTGGATTTACAAAATATGAATTCAATAATAAGTTATTGAGTGGTGTAACATTTTTTAGACCAAAGATCAATAGGCATGTCATCAATCAATTGTCTAAGTTCAAGTTTTTGTAGTTTAAAATAACGTATAAAAGATGAATTTAAAGATCAAATGGTAAATTACACCCGATTGGCATGAAAATTGGCATGCATGTTAAGAACACATAGAACATGTAATCCAACAGTTGAATTTTCAAAATATACATTCAATAATAAGTTATTAGGTGGTGTAGTATTTTTTAGAGTTACATCAGGTGTAACTTGAACTCAACCTTATATTTCTCAATTCAATGAGAATTTTGACAAATCTATCGTTAGATTACATTATCTTCATATATTTTTCATGATTACAAAATTTCAAGGTGATTAAAGATTAATGGCCATATCATCAATCAATTGTTTAAATTCAAGCTGTAGTTTAAAATAACGCATAAAAGATGAGTTTAAAAATCAAATAGTAAATTACATTCGATTGGCATGAAAATTAGTTTGCATGTTAAGAACATATAGAAAATGTAATCCAGCAGTTGGATTTACAAAATATGATTTCAATAATAAGTTATTGAGTGGTGTAACATTTTTTAGATCAAAGATCAATAGGCATGTCATCAATCAATTGTCTAAGTTCAAGTTTTTGTAGTTTAAAATAACGCATAAAAGATGAGTTTAAAGATCAAATGGTAAATTACACCCGATTGGCATGAAAATTGGCATGCATGTTAAGAACACATAGAACATGTAATCCAACGGTTGAATTTTCAAAATATGCATTCAATAATAAGTTATTAGGTGGTGTAGTATTTTTTAGAGTTATATCAGGTGTAACTTGAACTCAACCTTATATTTCTCAATTCAATGAGAATTTTGATAAATCTATCGTTAGATTACATTATCTTCATATATTTTTCATGATTACAAAATTTCAAGGTGATTAAAGATTAATGGCCATATCATCAATCAATTGTTTAAATTCAAGCTGTAGTTTAAAATAACGCATAAAAGATGAGTTTAAAAATCAAATAGTAAATTACATTCGATTGGCATGAAAATTAGTTTGCATGTTAAGAACATATAGAAAATGTAATCCAGCAGTTGGATTTACAAAATATGATTTCAATAATAAGTTATTGAGTGGTGTGACATTTTTTAGATCAAAGATCAATAGGCATGTCATCAATCAATTGTCTAAGTTCAAGTTTTTGTAGTTTAAAATAACACATAAAAGATGAGTTTAAAGGTCAAATGGTAAATTACACCCGATTGGCATGAAAATTGGCATGCATGTTAATAACATATAGAACATGTAATCCAACGGTTGAATTTTCAAAATACGCATTCAATAATAAGTTATTAGGTGGTGTAGCATTTTTTAGAGTTACATCAGGTGTAACTTGAACTCAACCCTATATTTCTCAATTCAATGAGAATTTTGACAAATCTATCGTTAGACTACATTATCTTCGTATATTTTTCATGATTACAAAATTTCAAGGTGATTAAAGATTAATAGCCATATCATCAATCATTTGTTTAAATTCAAGCTGTAGTTTAAAAAAACGCATAAAAGATGAGTTTAAAAATCAAATAGTAAATTACATTCGATTGGCATGAAAATTGGTTTGCATGTTAAGAATATATAGAAAATGTAATCCAACAGTTGGATTTACAAAATATGAATTCAATAATTAGTTATTGAGTAGTGTAACATTTTTTAGAGTTACATCAAGTGTAACTTGAACCCAGTCTTATATTTGTTAATTCGATGTGAATTTTGATAAATCTACTATTAAATTACATTATCTTCATATATTTTTTATAATTATAAAATTTCAAGGTGATTAAAGATTAATAACCATGTTATCAATCAATTGTCAAAATTTAAGTTTTTGTAGTTTAATAACGCATAGAAGATGAGTTTAAAAATCAAATGGTAAATTAAACCCGATTGGCATGAAAATTAGCATGCACGTTAAGCACATATAGAACATGTAATCCAACGGTTGGATTTTCAAAATATACATTCAATAATAAGCTATTGGGTGGTGTAAAAGGTTTTTAGAGTTGCATCACGTGTAACTTGAACCCAACCCTATATTTTTTAATTCGATGTGAATTTTGCCAAATATACCGTTAGATTACATTATCTTCATATATTTTTTGTGATTACAAAATTTCAAGCTCATCAAAAATTAATAGCCATGTCATCAATAAATTGCTTAAATTCAAGTTTTTAGTGTTTAAAATAACGCATAAAAGATAAGTTTAAAGATCAAATGGTAAATTACACCCGATTGGCAAGCAAATTCGCATGAATGTTAACAACATATAAAACATGTAATCCAACGATTGAAGTTTTCAAAGTATGCAGTCAATAATAAGTTATTGAGTGGTGTAATATTTTTTAGAGTTAAATTAGGTGTAACTTGAACCCAACCCTATATTTCTTAATTCGATGTGAATTTTGACAAATCTACCATTAGATTACATTATCTTCATATATTTTTCTTACTTACAAAATTTCAAGGTGATTAAAGATTAATAGTCATGTTATCAATCAATTATCTAAATTCAAGTTTTAGTAGTTTAAAATAAATCATAAAATATGAGCTTATAGATCAAATGGTAAATTACATCCGATTGGTATAAAAATTGGTATGTATGTTATAAACATATAGAAAATGTAATACAACAGTTGAATTTTCAAAATATAAATTCAATAATAAGTTATTGGGTGGTGTAACATTTTTTAGAGTTATATCAGGTGTAACTTGAACCCAACCTTATATTTCTTAATTCAATGTGAATTTTGATAAATTTACCGTTAGATTACATTATCTTCATATATTTTTCATGATTACAAAATTTCAAGGTGATTAAAGATTAATAGCCATGTCATTAATCAATTGTTTAAATTCAAGTTTTTGTAATTTAAAATAACGCATAAAATGTGAGTTTAAAGATCAAATGGTAAATTACATCCGATTGGCATGAACATTGGAATGCATTTAAGAACATATAGAAAATCTAATCCAATGGTTGAATTTTCAAAATATGATTTCAATAATAAGTTATTGGGTGGTGTAACATTTTTTAGAGTTACATTAGGTGTAACTTGAACCTAGTCTTATATTTCTTGATTCAATGTGAATTTTGATAAATCTACCGTTAGATTACATTATCTTCATATATTTTTCGTGATTACAAAATTTCAAAGTGATCGAATATTAATAATCATGTCATCAATCAATTATCTAGATTCAAGTTTTAGTAGTTTAAAATAATTTATAAAATATGAGTTTATAGATCAAATGGTAAATTACATCCGATTGGAATGAAAATTGGCATGTATGTTAAAAACATATAGAAAATGTAATCCAACGGTTGGATTTAAAAAATATGAATTCAATAATAAGTTATTGGGTGGTGTAACATTTTTTAGAGTTACATTATGTGTAACTTGAACTCAACTCTATTTTTCTTAATTCAATGTGAATTTTGATAAATCTACCGTTAGATTAAATTATCTTCATATATTTTTCATGATTACAAAATTTCAAGCTGATCAAAGATTAATAGTCATGTCATCAATCAATTGTTTATATTCAAGTTTTAGTAGTTTAAAATAATTCATAAAATATGAGTTCATAGATCAAATGGCAAATTACATCCGATTGGCATGAAAATTGGCATGAAAATTGGCATGCATGTTAAGAACATATAGAAAATGTAATCCAACGGTTGGATTTTCAAAATATGAATTCAATAATAAGTTATTGGTTTGTGTAACATTTTTTTGAGTTACATCGAGGGTAACTTGAACTCAGCCTTATATATCTTAATTCGATGTAAATTTTGATAAATCTACAATTAGATTACATTATCTTAATATATTTTTCATTATTACAAAATTTCAAAGTGATCAAAAATTAATAGGTATGTCATCAATCAATTGTCTAAATTCAAGTTTTTGTAGTTTAAAACAACACATAAAAGATGAATTTAAAGATCAAATGGTAAATTCTACCCGATTGACATGAAAATTGGCATTCATGTTCATAACATATAGAACATGTAATCTAACGGTTGGATTTTCAAAATATGAATTCAATAATAAGTTATTGGGTGGTATAACATTTTCAAAATATCGCTGAAATTTATAAAATGACCAAAATACCCCTAAAACCTAAAAATTGAGCAAAATACCACCGAAACCTAAAAATTGATAAAAATACCCCTGAAAGCTAAAAACTACTAAAATGCCCCCAAAATGTAAAAATGACCAAAATACCACCCTAAACATAAAAATAACTGAAATACCCCCTAAAACTAAAATAGGACAAAAAATACCCATGATATCTAAATGGTTAGGGGTATTTTATAGGCTTAAATGGTATTTCAGGTAATTTTTAGGTTTCGGGGGTATTTAGTCATTTTTTAGATTTAGGTAGTATTTTGGTAATTTTTAGGTTTCAGGAGTATTTTAGTCATTCTTTAGATCTCGAGGGTATTTCGGACATTTTTTAGGTTTTAGGAATATTTTGGTCAATTTTTTAGGCTTATGTGGTATTTAGGTTAATTTTTAAGTTTTGGGGATATTTCAGACTTTTTCTAAGGTTTCGAGGGTAATTTGGTCATTTTTAGCCACAGATATTCAATTTTTTTTTAATAACACATAAATATTCAATTATTATTAAGCATCTGACCGTGGCTTTTAAAAAACCAAAGGAATTGACCAAAATGTTAATGAAGTACTATTATCAAGGGAGTTAATTTCATACCAGATGTTTTGGCCAAAGAACCACATAACTTGGTATCGGTGTGTACCGGTGTACTATTTCAAAGTTATAAACTATATATATATATAGTGAATGATATAAAATTTTTATTAAAAAAATAAGTACTGATTTGAATTAATGTATTTAATATAGAGTTATATAAAATTCTAATAAAATTATAAGATTTGTTTGAAAAAAAAAAAAAAAAAACTCAATTCTAGTTCTTTTGTAAATAAATCATATTGTAAAGATATTTGTGGAGAAAATCATTATTAAAAATGTATTACTTATGACCTTAAAAAAATGTGTTACTTATTAGTTATTGTTATTGTATTATTATTACTATTACTTCTATTATTTAGTATTTTATTTTATTTCTTCTCTGGCACAAACTCTATTTCACGGGATAGGATATTAGTAGCGGGAAGTTTTATTTGACAAAACAATTGGGGAGCGGGAAAGTTGAACTATTTCCCATTTCTTTCTCAACAGTTCCATTTTCCCATATCCTTTCAGTTCCGACTTTATCTCCATCCATGATTCCGTACCTCAAGTTTGAAGCTTATCTCTACTGGCTTCAATTTGGTTTCTCTCACGCAAACAACCACAAACTATCAACAACAAAAAAAAGTTTTTTAAGAGAGAGAGAGGAAAAAAAGTGAGATGAGAAGGAGGCAAAGATTGTGATTGGAGGAGCAGCAGAGGAGACGTTCAGTCTCTTTTACTAGGTTTTCTTTGAGGAATTTCAATCTTTCATTCTGATTGATTTGAGGAATTTCTCTATAAGGCTTACAGGTATAATTTTTTTGCTTCTCTTAAAATTTAATTTTTATTTATTTGTTTCTAGAGAAGGCTTAGCAAAAAAAGAAATTTTGGCTTTGAATTTTGAGCAATGAAGTAGAATGAAATAGCCTGATTGCAAAACAAATTTCAAAGTATTGGAAGTGATTCATTGCAATTAATAGTGATTCCAGTGAATATGTAGTTAGAAAGGAAGATTAAAATCTATAAACATCTAAATTAAGGATTAACGTTGGGATATTTCATTGCAAATTATTTTTGACTCATTGACCTCTGTATAATAGCCAATTAATTAAAGATCTAGTATCAAAACTTGATATTATTAAGAGGGAATGCTCCTAATTTTTAACATAAAATAAAAGTAACGTGAAGAGATTTAGTAAATGAAATGAAGTTGGAGAAAATGGGTCTATCATTTTACATTGATATAATTACAAGAATATGTGTGGTAATGCACTTGATATATTTCACAAAAGCATGAGTTGAGGTTATGTGTCTGACAATAGAGAGAGGTTTTGAGGTATGGGAGTGATGTGAAAGAGTGCTTGTGTGAGATAAAGAGAAAATAAAAGGGGAAAAACAAGTTAATACACGCTTATCTGGATTTGGCATCAAGAATGAGGCGGCGAGCAAAAGAAGTGTTGGTCAGTTCTCCATTTTTCTTCATACTTTTGAGAGACAAGATGTTGAACTTGAGAGAGTTAAAGAGAGAGAGAGAAAGAGAGAGAGAGAGGCAGAGATGTGTAGATTGGGTTGTGTGGTAGGTAGGGTAATAAATGGGAAAGATATTTAGACAAATTTATTATTTTTTTATTCAATCATCTGCTTGTATAAAGAGCTTTTATCTATGTTTTTAACTATAATATTGGGATGTGTATTGCTCACGTGAACTTTGGAAGAGAGTGTGAGCTTTGGTAGTTGAAAAGGGCAGCTCCTGAGTTCTATTCACTCAAACTCTATAATATAAAAGTTGTGCTAAGACCGCAAAAATGGCACAATTTTGTGTCATAATTCACCACGTGGTGAGTTGTGACTAATGAAGTATTGTCTGTGGGTTATGTGAGAACACACTTTTACTAAATACAACTCATTACATGGCGAATTGTGGTATAAAATTGTGTCATTTTCAGTGATTCTATCATTTTTTATAATATTAATCTGATCAATATGAGTCAGTGACCAGTAAATTATTGCCACCTAAGATTACAAGTAGGACCACCAAGGCAAACTGACTGACTAGACAAAAAAGAGGAGAAGAGAATAAGAGAACCAACTAGCAAGTAGTGTTGACCATCATTTCCAACTTCGAAGTACGTGCTCAATTTTAAAGTGATCCTCTGAGTGTTCATCATCTTGAGATTTTAATTCATGATACTTTAATTTTAAAATTTTTAATACCTTGTCACGTTAATTGAAGAGCTTTTGACTTAATATTTGTTTATGACATACTATATTAATTTAAATGTTTTAACTAATCTTAGGGTGTCCGTTGGACTATAACATAAGAGGTAAGGGGTGAGATAAATTTAATATGTCCTAGATTTAAACTTACAGAGCCAAAAAAAAAATTGTAATTTAAAAATTCTTTAAACTTAGCATGATAACTCTTTCAAAACCATGATAATATCTATATATATTTTAATATCTTCCTTGCTGATATCAGCCCAAACTACCCACTAGGTCATTGGTCTCTCTATGAGCATTCTCATTAAGATATAAAAAAAAATTCTAATGCTCTTTTGTGAGTCCAAACCCAATATATTCTGCTTCCCCTTATCCACTTTTCATAAAATATGTTAGAATTTCATTAGTCTAAATTTTTTTTTCTTGAATTGTTTTCTGTAGATTGAGAAAGCAAAGTTCAAATGTACATCTTGGTTTCCAGTTGTAACAAAATCCTTAATTCATAGAATTTTAGACCCCAATCCCAAAACTGTAAGTACTAGCTCTATGACAAGACGTTAATTTTTGCATGTAATATTTGTGCATTCTCTTGGTTACATCTCATATATAGGATTTGTGACAAATACACATGCTCATGCAATTTTTGGTATGTGGTTTAGAATTAAGTTAGGAAATGATATAAAAATAGCATGCAATGTGTTAATGCACGTGCCGCTACCCCACTTTGTATAACTTGTTGGGGCAACAGAAAACTAGAAATGCATTAAAATACTTGTTATTCAATTAAAATACTTTGAAATGTCAGCTTTGGATTATTATTACTTTAACCTTGTATAACAGTGGTTACCATTGCCTTTTTATCTTGCTTAAAATCAAGAACTTCTCATTTATTTTTGCATTGTATTATTTCTATTACTGAATTTTTTGGGATATTAGATATTGATAATACCAAGGGTTTTGCATCCTCATCAGATCACAATGAGGTAGGCAAGGGAAGATTAGAAGCTTATCCTCAAAAGCAAGTAGTTAAGAAAGTTGACTGACACAATCAAGGTTAATTTTTGCTAGAATGCTAGACTCATAATTTATGTATATACCTAAGTTACTTACTAAAATTTATTTATTTATTTTTTGTCTAAACTTTACAATGAAAATCATCTATCTTTATAACTGGTATTTTTTTTACTCCCGCTGCCCTCTAACTTGAACATGCCATTTTTGTTGTATGTGGCTTCCATGTTAGCAGCTAAATTGTGATTCTTTTTGTTTTATGTTTCTTACTTGGGAAGAATTTGCAATGAATAGACATTGTATTTTATTTTCTATGTCAATCTATATTTGAAGAAATGGCCAAAAAGGGCAAAGACACTCATAATAAAATAACAAAATATGAGATGGAAAGAGCACAAAGAATCAAGCAAAACCAAGAGAGAATGAATGCTTTGGGATTGAAGCATCTGTCAACTTTTCTGCCTAAATCTACAAATGTGGAAAAAAAGAGAGTAAGTGTTCAAGTAGATGACGACGAGTATGTACCAGTTATTGGTGAAGATGATGGTGATGATGAGTCATTTAGTTCTTTAAATAATGAGGTACTATATATATGATTTGGTGCATGTGATACTTTGCTCTTTATAATATTGTGATGAAATAACTTGTCTTTATAAAATTGTGCTTGGAATGATCAATGAAAATCATCGATTGAAGATATTTTAAATGATGAAATAGCTTGTTTATATCTTAATTTGTAATGAATTTAGATATTTATATATACTTTTGTATGATACAGATGGCTCGTTATAGGCATGAGGAATCTACCCCAGCAATCCAGCATATCGATCCATCATCGAGCACACATCTTGGTGGAGATTCTCTTACCCAAATTTCTACTAATGTAGAAGCACAACTTGTGGGCACACCGTCTACCACAGGTGGTGAGATATTTAAGTTCTATTACTTGATTTTGTAGTCACACTATATTTAATTCACTTGTTGATTTAATTTATATTATGTCTTGATAGCATCGACTAGTAGACGTGCCCGTGGCATGACACGTGGATTAGGGGTACGAGGACTTGTTGAGAAACATGGAAAGCTACCAGTCCGCATTGCCTTGGAGTTTTGTGATCCAATTGGTGAACATGCGGGGAAGCTTGCTAGCCAAATTGGTGTACAAGTGCGTACGAACTTGTCCACTACGAAAGCTTATAGTTGGAAGAATGTTGATAGCTGTGAAAAAGAGGCGATCATTCAAAATGTGGCGGTACTTTAAATGTTTATAATTGTCCATGAGCTTGATTTTGTTGTTTTCATTACATTGCTTTATACTTTATGCTATATTTTATAGTATATTGTTGATGTTGTCACTGTGCATATTGAATTCAAAGAATAATTTTTTCATTATACATACCTCACTTTGCAGGATCAGTTTGATCTACAAGGAGAATCTGTACTTGTGAACAAATCTTTAAATACGAAGTGTGGTAGATTATTGAGTAGCCACAACAGCAGGTTGTTTTCTCAATATAAAAAACTTGTAAAGGATAAAGGAAGCACGTATGCAAGAAACCACCCACCAAAAAATGCCACACGAGAAAAATGGATTGAACTAATTGATGGAAAGTGGAGTGATGAAGATTGGCTGGTAATTAATACTTCAAAAATTTTAATTAAAAGTGAAATATGTTCTCACCTTTCACCCAGATAATACCTACCTATATATGCATTGGATTAATGTTTTACACAAATCTTATTATGGTCTCATGTTTACTAGATTATTCGATCTATCAAATTCATTGTATTATACTTATTTGGAAGGTGAAATAAATTTATATTTTAAATTATATATATAACTTAAGTCAAAACTCTAATATTTTCTTGGTCTCTATTCTTTATAGAAAGTCTCAAAAAGAAATGCTGCAAACAGAAATGGAGAAGGAACGGTTAGCAAACATATTCATAGATGTGGAAACAAGTCACTTGCAGTTAGGGTGGATGAGGAGGTGTGTTGTTTCAATTTTTCAAAAGCTTATTATATTACTTTATTGTAATTGATTATCTTGTCTTCTAACATTGGAAAGCAAACTAATCAGAGACGGAAAAATGGAGGTCATATTCCTAACTTGGCACAACTCTACTATGATACTCGCTTCAATTCAAAGACAAAACAGTGGGTACACCCTGATTGCGAAAATACATACGTATGTATATCAGTACATGCCTCGAGTTTGTAAAACTAGAATATATGTATTTCTATTCTATATATGTTTGCAAAACTAGAACATATGTATTTCTAATGGTTTCTATTATTTGAAATGACAGCAAGAGATGTTGAGAGTACAAAATGAGCATTGTAGTGCTCCTGATGCACAACCTTTGACCGAAGAGGAGATATCTAAGATGGTTCTTAAGCCGAGATTTGGCTATGTAAAAGGACTTGGCATGAGACCTTCCTCATCTCTTAGGACTCCTGCATCATCTTCCTCAAATCAGTATATTCAACAACTTGAGGGTCAAATAGATGAGCTCCAGGATGCAAAAATTAGGATGGAGGAGAAGATGGATTACATCATACAATATTTGAGGAGCAAGGGTGAGAGTGACATTTGTGGCAGTGGGGAGAGCTCATCTACTAACTAGAACACACCTTGGTTAGTGTTTTATTTTCTTGCCTAAGAGCATTAGTATTAAGGCTTGTATATGATATATGTTGTTATATTTTAACAAAAAAAACACAAATCAAGCATTACCCGGTCTCTCAATTGTAAATTTTTTTACAATTGTGCTATAGTAACCTCTTATATGTATAAGGGTACTGTAGCACAATTGTGCTACAATTGTGTTTTTTATTTAATGGTGGTGGTGAGTTTTTTGTTTAATAGTGGTAGCTGGATTTTTTGTTCATTGTGTGGATGGGTGGTTTTTACATTTATGATGTTGGTTGGGTTTTTTGTTTAATGTTGGTGGTGGGTTTTTTGTTTATTGTGATGGCTGGGTTTTAGTTTATGGTAGTGATTGGGTTTTTGTGTTAATAGTGGTGGCTGTTTTTTTTTTTTTTTGTTTAATGGTGGTGGTGGGTTTTTTGTTTATGGTGGTGGCTAAGTTTTTTGTTTAATGTTTGTGGTGGGTTTTTGTTTATTGTGATGGCTGAGTTTTTTTGTTTATGATAGTGGCTGGGTTTTTGTATTAATGGTGGTGGCTGTAGTTTTTGTTTATTGGTAGTGGTGGATTTTTTGTTTATGGTGGTGGCTAGGTTTTGTGTAAATAGTGGTGGCTGGATTCTTTTTTCATTATGGTGGTTGGGTTTTTGTGTTTATGATGGTGGCTGGGTTTTTGTTTTGGATTTCACTCTATTTGTTCTATTTTAAGTTGAGATTTTTCTGCATTCTTTATGATTTCTCCATGGTTTGTAATGTGGGTTTGGTTTTTATTTGATGAGAATGTTGTGGGTCTTCTTTCTATGATAGTTTGGCTTCATATGATGTTGCAGTATGATTATTTTGTCTAGTTTGTTATTGGTTTTTCTATGGACATTTTTTGTATTGTCTCACTAATAATTATGCCTCTTTTTTGTTGTTGTACATCTTATCAGGGATATAGGTTTGTAGTCTAGATTGTTATTGATTTATATTCCTTTATACTTGTGCAGATATGGGATTGGTGGCAAAAAGACAGTCTTTGTGGAACTACTTGAACTCAAATAATTTCCTATAAAGTTTGGAAGACATCATTTGTATATAAATGGTTGTAATTATTTTGTGAACATCTTTATTGCATTTTTAGATTTTATGGATGTGGTTAAAAATGAATGGATGATTTGTTTATAGATGTGGTTGAAAATGAACAGGTTAATGTAATGACAAGTAAATGAAAAGAATATTAATAAAAATATAAAATTGGTGACAATAATTTTCGTCACTATATCTGACTATAAGCAAAAATTGGTGACAAAATAATTCGTCACCTAATCTATTGAAATTAAAAAAAAAAAAAAATTGGTGACGAAAAACTTCTTCACCTAATCTATTGATATTGGAAAAAAAATACACTTGGTGACGAAATATTTCGTCACTAAATTCGTCACTGGAAGTAAGGTTTAGTGACGAAAATATTATGTGACAAAAAACTTTCGTCACCCATCATTTTTTATTGGTGATGAAAAAATTTCGTCACCTATCCTTTTATTTTTGGTGACGAAACATTTTTGTCACCAATACATAAGATGACGGAGCTTAGGTGACGAACGTTGTTTCGTCACCATTTGTATTCGCGACGAAATAAAGACATATTGTGACGAAATATTTTTGTCACCATAGCCCACTTTTGTTGTAGTGGAAAGTGAGCAACGTCTTACAAATATGGTCCCTAAGCAAAAGGCAAAAGGAGTCAATTTCGTACAGTTTTATGGCACAATAACAAAGTTCCGGCGAAGCCCACCACTTCATTATGTCCCAGTTCTGTTAATCTGCGTCTCAATGCAATTTTTAAATCATGTGGCTGTGAAGTTGTGTTTATTATTCTTTTTCTGTTGCAATGCAATATACATTCCCTTTCAAAAAAAAAAAAATTGTGTTTATTATTTTTTTTTTAAAGTAATTTGTGGCTTTGGTAAAAGTTAAAACTAATGTTAGTCTTCGAATTCACTTCAGAATTCACATGGGTTAAGTGGAGTCTATGCCTTTTACACTTGCTCCAAGGTTTTTATTTTTCTTTTTTAAGTAACTTGTGGCTTTGGTAAAAGTTAAAACTAATGAATTCAATTCAGTATTCACGGAGCTTAGGTGGAGTTTATGCCCCTTACACTTGCTCTAAGGTTTATTATTATTATTTTAAATATAATGATTAAATAATTTAGATTTATATGTAATGGACTGGGGCAATTATATAAGGATAAAATTGATAATGAATTGGGCCTAATATACTCAAAGGCATAGGATTTAAAATACTGTGGAAAAAAAGAAAAGAGAAAAAAAAAAATATATATATATATATATATATATATATAATGATAACTTCGAAACGGTACACTGATATCAACCGATATCGAAATATATCATTCCTTTGACTAAACCAAAATGGCTTCTAGTACAAAATCAACTTCCTTATTGCCTTTAATTGGTGTCTTTGTGCATCTATTAAGATATAATTTTCAATTACAATAAATTGGTTTTATTCGTATATAAGGAATTGAGTCATTTTCAATACTTTAGTAGCCCTACTGAAACTTCATTTACACGTGCACAAGAACATCAGTTAACAAAAACCTAAAAATATTTTTAAAAGTATTTAAGATACACATGTACGCAATAAGAAGTCATGAATGTGTATTTTGCCACTGTATTCTTTGAGAGTGGTAGCTTCTCTAATCAAATACACAGGATTGTGTAGTATGATGGTTTCAGAAGCAATTTATCTCTTGAAATTAATTTCATGTACATATAATAAATCAAAATTCAGGTCACTAAATTTGGAATTCAAAATAAAATTAAGCATAACTGGAGACTACAAAATACTTTCTTTTGTTTACAAATTATGCAACTAGCTTATTTTTCCTAATATTGTCTTACTGTGTTCAACCTTCATTTACAGGACGTTTTCGCTGGAGCAAGTGAGACTTCAGCATCTACAATAGAATGGGCAATGTCAGAATTATTGAGAAACCCAAGAGTACTGGCGAAAGCACAAAACGAAGTGCGACAAATCCTTAAAGGGACAAGAAACATTAATGAAATAGACATTCAGAAACTAGATTATTTGAAATTAGTTGTGTACAAAACATTGCGATTACACCCTCCTGGTGCCTTGATCCCAAGAGAATCAAGAGAAAAATGTGAAATTAATTATGGGTACGAGATACCAAGCAACACAAAAGTAATCATTAATGCATGGGCTATTGGTAGAAATCCTACATATTGGATTGATGCAGATTGCTTTCATCCTGAGAGGTTTCATGGTTCCTCTGTTGATTTTAAAGGGACCAACTTTGAATTCATTCCATTTGGAAGTGGTAGGAGGATTAGGAATGGCAACGGGTCGGGTTCGGGCCGGGTTTTTATATACCCGGACCCGACCCACGGGGCAAAACTCGAGACCCAGACCCGGACCCGGCCCGATTATTAATCGGATTTTTTTTCCGGGGCCCAAACCCGCCCCACCGGGCCCCACAGGCCCTGCGAGCCCCGTTTATCTCTTGGGCCCAAATCTAGCCCAACCAAAAAAAAAAATTTGAAGCCCATTACAATTATTTTTCTAGATTCAAACCCATTCAGTCAAGTCCACAAGGTTACTAATATGATATATATATATATATATATATATATATATATAAATAAGGGGGGGTTTAATAATTTAATATAACCGGGTTTTTATCCAGGCCGGGGTTCGGATTTTTTTTTAAAAACCCGGACTCGGCCCAGATCCGCTTCGGGTTTTTTTTTTAAAACCCATATCCGACCCTATTCTTTATCGGACCGGGTAAAATCCGGCCCATTAAGTCAGGTTGGGCCAAAAAAAAGTGGTAGCTTGTCTAATCAAACACGCAGGATTGTGAAGTATGATGGTGTCAGAAGCAATTTATCTCTTGAAATTAATTTCATGTACAAATAATAACTCAAAATTGCCATCCCTAAGGAGGATATGTCCAGGTATATCATTTGCTCTTGCTAATGTTGAACTTGTTCTTTCTCAATTGCTGTATCACTTCACTTGGAAACTTCCCTCTAAAATCAATTCAGAAGAACTTGACATGTCCGAGTCTTTAGGATTATCCTGCAGGCGATGGAATGATTTGTACCTAGTTGCCACTCCTTGGATGGATTAGTTAGGTAACTCTATCATGAAGTTCCTTAAAATTCTTATATCCTTCTATTTTGAAATAAGTAGATTATACTCGTTATGTTATTGATGTTTACACAAATGTTGTATTATCAACAAAAAAAAAAATGTTTACACAAATGTTTATTATCACTATTTTGGTATCTCTTTAAAATATTGATGATATAGCTACATCCAACCACTCATTTCAAACAAATGGATAAGATTTTGGAAAATTAATGGGGGAGTTACTTTTAAAACAATCAAGAATGCTAATCCTCTTTGGACTCATTTTATCGTAAGAAACTGAATAATAGGGATGAAAATATGTGATACTGTTTTTTAAGAGATTGCATCTAAATTCAATAAATTGTACCCTACTGTTCAACACACACGCATATATATATATATATATATATATATATATAATCAAAGACATTTGATTTTTGGTTGAACTCATAATATTGTGCATGGTTTTAAAAAACCGAACCGAGCATCGAACTATTTTTTTCAAAATTTTCAATTCAACCCCGATTTTTTAGTTATTGACCGGTTTTTGGACTTTTAACCGGACCGAACTGAACCGATTTTCCAGTTGAACCGGTCGGATCGGTTAGTCCGGTCCAGTTTTTAAAACAGTGATATTTTGTCATATAAACTTTTGTGCTCTTACAATTTTCGATATCATTATTTTAATATAAATTTTCGGCAAAAATGCAAAACTCATTTTTTAAGTTTCATCATAGTTCATTCCAAGTATCTAACTTTGCTTTTATTCAATCAAATCCTCTAAATTTCAAGAGTGTTCAATCAAAGCCTCTCATTAGCCTCCTTTAAACTGATCTGTTTGCCGCCCAAAATGGCATCTTTTTGGTAATTTTCATCTCCTCCCTAAGTTTTCCTTCTGCCAGCTTGCTGGTGACTGTCCAAATATTATAATGAATTTTTAAAATTAAAATCTAAATATTTAGTCCAACTCATTTTCTTTTAGCTAATGTGTACTGAGCCACTCAAGCAATTTATAAATTGGGCTTGTTTGTGGGCATTGAACACTAGACTGGGCTTCCGTCTTGATCGGCTAATATGGGACTCGGCTTGTTCCACTTTCAAAAAGAACCACGGGCCAAGGCAAACTTATTAAGCAGTTAAGTTGACTATCATAGATTGCAAAGCCCACTCGAGACTTATGTGTTTGGGCAAGGTCTTAAGTAAATTATTATATATTATTTTTTATGATAATTATACACTAATTAATGATAATCTATTTTTAATGAACAAATCCGTCCCAGACCCAGACCCAAATTATGATGAATTCCTAGGAGGCGTTTGGTTCGCCACAATGTTACACTGTAATATTGCATTATTGTAATCTTATATTAATATAATCTCAATACAATAATACAACATTACATTATATAGAAAAGTAATGAGATAAAAGTAACGTGATATATTTTGTAATTTTAAATTATGGTAATGTTAAAAAAAAAAAAAACAAAAACCATAATATCTTATTATCATAATGTACATTACATGAAGGACACATCACAATAAAGCAAATGCCCCTGAGTCATTTGGTAAAATACTGTTAGAAGGGAAGTTTATTATGGGGCATGTGAAGTTTTTGAGGGAAATGAGGTTAATTTTTTTTAAAATATGCGTTAATCAAAAGTCACCTTGTTTTTTTTACTAAAAAGTCACCTTTTGAAATAACATAGAAGAGGGAAAGGGAGAATGAGGAGAGAAACATAGATACCTTTTGTTGTCAATGCCAAAGGAAGCCAGAGTTTTGGAAAGTTTTTTTTTTTTTAATGAATGAACAAAAATTTGAAACATTTTTTGTTCTTTCTTATAAACTTAAATATTTTAAAGGTAGTGCTACTGACACAACAATTTTACAAAAAATTCACAAAAAATTTAGGTGACAAGTTACTAATTAATGATAGGTAAAAGAGTGATGCCAGTTGTGGATTTAGATAAAAACCAGTTATAACTTGTCACTTAACATTTATTGTAAAAATATTGTCAAAGTAGTATAAAAAGGATCGTATTTAAACTTATTGCAGCTGGGCTTAAAATAGGATCAAGGTGTTCATATTTTTATTGTAAGGGTCAAAACCAAAAATAAATAAATAAATAATATTTTTATATATATATATATATATATAGGGGTTTTTTGTTTGACCAATGATAAGAGGCACAGGGTAAGGGGGGGGGGGAGAAATTATTTTGTACTCTCAGAGTACTATAAATGTGTATTCCCTCCTCTCACATAAATGGCAAGTCTTACTAATTAAATTCATTGTGGAACCCACTATTTATTTGAGAAAGAGAGTACGCATTTATGGTACTCTGGAAGCACCTAATAATTTTCCGAGAAAGTCAGGGGTTTCTAAACCTCTTGCTTCTATGACCAATGACAAGAGGCGCAGTGGTTCTTCATCTAAACAAAGCAAGACATCAATCCATTTGAGCAATGGAAGAGAAAAGGGGTTCTGTTTGTGTTTGTGATTCTGTTTATAATGATGTTACGAGATTTGGAAAAGAAAAATATTTTTTTTCTTCTCTCTATTTTTTGTTTGGTTATTGGGAAAGTGCTGGGGAGAGTTTTTTGATTTTTTTTTTCAAAATTTTTTTTATCAATTATATATATATATATATATATATATATATTTTAATTATGCAGGAAATTTTTGTTGTTTTTTTATTAGTGAGTTAAATACTTAACAAAATATTCTCACGAAAGTAGATGTAAGGCCTTAATTTAAACTTAGAGGATTGAATTGAATAAAAATAAAGTTAAAAACCAGAAATGAATTTTGGTCCAACTTAAATAGTGCAATTTGCATTTTTGTATATATTTATAAATAAAAACTTTTTTCTTGATTTTTTTTTTTTAAATAAAAGAGGAAAAATGCATATTGTTTTATGCTATAGCCTACGGAAGCTATTTTGTCCATTCGTCAAGATTGCATTTGTACTGAAAAGTGAAAACTAATAGACCGCAAACGTGATTCTAGTTTGCTCTTTTTTTCCTTAAGGACCAATGGTGGACCAAAAATGTTCCCATACCGTGACCATCGGAGAGTATCAAATTTCAATCTGTAAACCCACATGCTTTTGGGGGCCGTGTAAAACATGCATCCTACCCTGTATTTCAATTTTATGGGATTTATTCTATAATGATTTTTCATTATCATCATACTAAGGTATTAATTAGTTTTCTGTATAAGTAGGAATTAAACTTTAAATCTCTTAACGACAACATAAACCTTTTTTTTTTTTTTTTTTTTTTTTGGATAAGAAAATCATAACCTTATTAAGATGAATATAAACACATTATATGTTGAGCTAAAACCGACTCAATCATAATAGGACTTTCTTTTATCCAAACTATAAAACCAACTAAATTCCTAGCATATTAAGCTAAAGGGCGATTGCCTTGCCTTCGAATATGAGAGACTTGCACTCCCCTAAAATCCCTTAGCTTAGTTGTATTGCCTCGACTATATTGCCAATAATTATTAGTGGTTCACACTATCCTTTCATAGCCTCAGCAACAAAATGTGAGTCACACTCAAAGACAAGCCCCGCATCCCATGCAAAAAGAACGGTACCCCTTCCTCCAAAGCTTTTGCTTTCCAATGGCCCCAGCGGGTATGGTATATCTTTACTCAACGCTGCCTCAACTCTTCCAGCAAAATGCCAAAATCACTCCCGAAGAATGAGAGGATTTGAAAGTTGCGCCATCAACATTAAGGAGACTTTTTTTGTGCATTTATTTTGGTTTTTTACAATCTGGTACCATCAAAATTTTCCCATCATGACTTTCGGTTAGCTGTCCTTAACTCCTTGTGAGTATTCAATTCTTCTTTTTCTTTCTTAAGAATCAAACACAAAGAAAAGAGAATGAGGCTTTAACGTAAGGCACGTTATAAACCCCTCATGTCTATTCAATTCTACTAAAATACTTTTCTTTCCAAAAAAATATAATGCTTTTCATGGATGTATCAAAAAAAAAAAAAAAAAAAACATACCTTTCATGGGACTGCTGTAAGTCATTAGGTTTTCCTTAATTTCGTTTTGTCCAGTTGGGCTCTTGAACCCTGTTCCAAAAAGTTGATTACCGTACCTTAGAAAAATATGGAGATTTGCTGTAATTTTCATGGCTTCCATAACAATTGAAACAATATCAATTCTAATCCTCTAAAGCATTTGAAGGCAAATAGACATTTGCTGTAATTTTCGTGGCTGGCTTCCATAACAAATGAAACAATATCAATTCTAATCCTCTAATGCATTTGTACGCAATTCAGGCATAGAAGATCAAGGGCAACTAATATCAATCTTTATTATTATTTTTTTTATAATTAATATCAATCTTTATTTGAGTTGGACATTATATATGTTCCACATTATGGGACAGGTTTGACCAAAATGAAATTTAATCTTATGATGCTAATTATGTTGGGGCAACCTCATTAACCAATCTCATAAAATTATAGGGATTAAACGGATTACATTCGTTTCATAATAGTTGCTCCTTATCATAAGGTTAAAACACTCATTTCAAATGGAAGGAAAACTAGGAGACTAGCTATATGGGCGGCTCTAGGAACAATTCAAGTGGTTCAAATGAACCCCCTACTCTTGAGTTGGCCAATATATATATATATATATATATATATATATATATAATTTCATTTGACCCTCCTAAAATAAAATTTTGAACCTCCTAGACCTAATTTTTTTTAAAGTCTAGCTGAAATGAACTTGATTGTGATTATCTTGACAATATCTTGGTCTTCAACATTTTAAAAAAAAAAAAAAAAAAAAAAAACTCTCAATATCAAACCAATTTTATCTAAAATATGAGGGGAACAGTAAACTTAACAACAAAAGTATAAATTTGTTCTTCTTAAATCTTAAAAAAAAAAATCATTTATATCTTAACAAATTTGAAATAAACTAATACATAAAAGTTTATTGGATTTAGATCTCACTTGGAGTTTACTTAACAATAATAATTTATATATTTATTGTATTTAAAAACAATAGATGATTTTCAAGATTTAATCTTAGTAACAATAATTAATATCCTTATCGTATTAATAAACTATTATAATAAAAAATATCATATTAATAAGAGGGAATGTGTAGAATAGCAGTGTGAAGAGTAATTATATAGTAAGTTAGGCAAGGTTTGAAATTATTAGGTAAACTAGCATCTCGAGTCTTATAGACTCGAGATTCAATCAAAAATCGAGTCTAAAAGACTCGCTTTAAGGCTGCTGCTTGCTCGCTTAGCTGGAGAAGTTAAGCCACCTGGATCTCGAGTCTTAGAGACTCGAGATTCTAGAATATACACATAGAGTCTTAAAAACTCGATTTTTTGAAGGAAAACCAATTAAAAATTTAAAACGAAATAGCAGGGGCACTCGAGTTCCACTGGGAAAAACTATTTAAAATACGCATAACATGACTAACTCAGCCATTCTCACCCAAATCTCACCAAAAACAGAGCATCCTTCTCACTCACCCATAGCTCTCTAATTCTCACCCTCACTAACTCTCACTCACCCATAACTCTCACACCACATTGCCTCTCTCACTCACCCATAGCTCTCACACCATATTGCCTCTCTCACTCAACACACTGCCTCTGCCACTGCTCTTCCCTCTCAAGAAATTCATATCTTAGGTAAGGGTTTGCATAATTTGATTGTGATTGTAGTTGGGTATTAGTTGTTTATGGGTGTGGGTTAAAGAGTTTGACTATTTTTTTTTTTGTAGATAGTTAACATAACTTAGTTAATTTGCCAATATTGTGAATTATAGAACTTTGTTTTGTTAGTATGAATAATTTGATTATTTATTTGCATGGTTTTTGTTATCAAAATTTTATTCATCATTTGTAGACTTTTATTTTTATCATGATCTTACAAGTTTTTTTGACTTTATTCATCATTGTTTTGGGTATGAAATGGGTAGTGAATGAATGCATGAAATGGGCATGAAATGGGTATGAAATGAATGTAATGAATGGGTATGAACCGCTCAAAACCGTGAGAGTGAGAGTGAGAGTGACTGTGAGGGTGATGGTGAGTGTGAGAGTGACAAGTGAGGGGAGAGTATAGTTAGGTTTGAACCGCTCAAAACCATGTTTCTGAAACTCGGTTTCAGTCCAAAACTGTGTTTAAAATCGAGTTTATGAAACTCGATTTATAAATCGAGTTTTATAAACTCGATATACACATGGATATATTTAAACCATGTCAGCGTTTGAAAACCTCTAAAATCGAGTATTAAAAACTCGATTTCTCAAAATATCTCGAGTTTTAGAAACTCGAGATGCTAGTTTCCCATTTTATTTCCTATCCGGCCAACTAACTAAATTGTTAGGATCTTATGGTTATTTGGAAAGGGTGTTCATATTAATAAACAATATGCTTTGAACTTATAGTTTATCTTATATGAAAAACGCTATGTTCATAATACTTTCACAACAAATTTTAAGTGACAGATTGTTACTAGTTGTTACTGATAAAAAAAAATAAAAATAAAAGGTAATTTTAGCAATAAGTTTAAATTAGAACTAATAACAACTTATTACCTAAAATTGTTATAAAAGTGTTGCAAAAATTTTATAAATATAGCACTTTGTAATAAAGAATCACGTAAACTCCAAATTTATTTTTTACCTCAAATGCATCTACTTTCTGACCTCCACTTACTGGCGAGGAATAAATCCTAGATAATGAAATCAATTACGAATTTCTCTCAAGTTTTTGACTAAAATTTGAGTTCACAGCAAGTACAACAATATCACCATTAAATAAAATTTCTCACTTTTCTTTGCCCTCTCTCTTGCACATGCTGCACTCCTTTTCATGCACTATAAGTTTATATCCCAAGTAAAAATTCACGTTTTTTCTATCTTTGTTTTATGCTTAATTCTAATCTCCTCTTCTCCCATTTCTAGAAGGGTTCTTAAGGCAAAGCTATCAAATCCATAGAGATAAATACCAATTACTTTTTAACAAAAAATAGACTTTCATTAACACCAAAAAAATTCTAAATAAATTTTCCAACAAATTATGTACTTTGGATTCGTTAAAATTTAGAGATTTTGTTGGATTCCAAACTCATTGAGAGGATCTATGACTTTGTAGTATACTTAATTATCTTGCTAATAAATGTAGTTGTTAAGATTCACGTCCAATGTAAGTGTGAAATTTGTGGGATTAAAGAGGTTCTTAGATGACATAATTAATATTCACAAGTAGGTGTGGAATCATTATTTTTTTAAAATGGTCGATTTGCAAACTCTATCACATAAGTTGATGTGATTTCAATTTTCAACTAAGAATAAAGTCATTATCATTTAAAATCTTACCCAAAAAAAAAAAACTGTCTCCTAAAAGTTCCAATACTTAATTATGATATATTATGGGAGTTCAAGTTGTAAAATTTCATAAGAAACTTGGCTTCAAATCTTGTCTATTGTACACCAAAACTAATTAGAATCTTAACCCTTTTTTTTTTATGAGATAGCATTAGTGTCTTAACATTTTGAGAAGAAATGTCTTAATTAACTTCTTTATGGAACAATAATTATAAAGCAAATTTGACAAATTCAAACTATCTATCATTTGGTATAAAAATATATATAGATATCATATATGCCATTAGAATATGGTGTGAAAATTTCATTAATATGTTATCATATATACACACACGAGGGAAAATACTAATGTTATTTTGCGTTGGCTTTTGAAGGTTCGAATTGCGTAAAGGCTTTTAATATTTTTATCAAATCATAAGAGAAAAAACCCACATGTCTACGTAACTTGTTAACTTCGTGCATTGGTTGCATGCCAAATTAATTGTGTCTCTATATGTGGTTTGAACTTAATTTTTTTATGATAAATTAAAAAAATATATATTATAAGAACAATTTATAAGAAACCTTTTAACTATCGACCAATCTCCACTGTCTAAAAAGAAAACAAAAACAGATAAATTTTTTTTAAAAAAAAATGTTTCATATTCTAACTAAACCAAAGTTACTGATTATGAAAATAAAAATAAAAACTTAGATGTCATTTGGTAACGTCGTTCTAGTAACATTGTTTGTATTTTTTAAAAATACGTGTAGATAAAAAAATGTGTAAAAATATATATAATATTGTTTAAAAATTAAAAACATGTGTTTAAACACGTGAAAAACGGCGTCCAAATGTTCATGACTGAAATCCAAATCACTGATTTGCCAAAAAGAAGCACACCACAACACAAGTACACAGCTAAAATCATTGGAGCTTGTACTCAAATGCTTCCCCAAGCGCGTAATAATCAATAATTTCTTTCCATTTTTCATTATGTTTTTTTTTCGTTTTTTTTTTTTTTTTTTACTTTTCAATATTTTGATATGAAATGATTAATTTCCTACGTGGGCTGCTTTTTGTTTCAACTTTTAGCCTCCCTGACAGCTCAAATTAAAGTGAACTCACAGTCACAGGTCTTTACCACCTTTCAAAAGCCTATAGAAAATTTTGGCACCTTTTCAAGTCTTCTTTCTCAAACTCTCTCTCTCTCTTACTCTTACATGATATATATAAAGTTATAAACTTAACCAGACTTTGAGGGAGAATCTTAAACAGGCGCTACAAGTTCTTGTTTGTCTGAGAGAGAAAAAAAAAAAGAGTTTTGTTCTACTTTTGGTTCTTTGTTTGTTTTATGAATATCAGAATGAATGCTGCAGTTACTCCTAGCACAACAACAACAAGGTTTATCAAATGTGTCACAGTTGGAGATGGTGCTGTTGGGAAGACAAGTCTTCTAATCTCCTACACCACCAACACTTTCCCAACTGTATAAAACTCTTTTTTTAACTTTCATACATGTTCTTTATTTTTTTTATGTTTTTTTTTTTTTTCCATTTTTTAGTTGTTTCTGTTAATGTGCATTTGATTTTCAATGTGGGTTTATGTATTGTATGACAGGATTATGTCCCCACTGTTTTTGATAACTTCAGTGCCAATGTTATGGTTGATGGGAAGACTGTGAATTTGGGTCTCTGGGATACTGCTGGTATTCTCAAACTCTTCCTCTATTATGGTCAATTTGTTTGATGCATGGTTTATTTGTCTTTCAATTTTTAGTTTTCCTTCAATGATTGTTAACTTTGTTATGGTACAAGAATCATGACCTCCCTTAGGGTGAAGAAATTTTGGCCTCTGATTTGAAGCTATTGTTTACGATCAAAGTGATCAGGCAAATTTTACTTGTATGCAATTAATTTCTTTTGATGAAATGGCATTTGTCTAAACTTCTACTCGTATGTTTTTCTAGTTCTGTGATGAAAAGAACTTTTTTAATGGCTATAATTGATCGCCATTACTACCAAAGATTCAATTTTCATTATTTTTCAACCTTAATTGTGAGCAAGCATAAAGGATTTTTAGACATATATAGCATAAATGATAATTTCCAAAGGAAAAACACATCTTTTTTTTTCTGGCTTATACAAAAATTGGGAATAGGGAATTTAAACCTAGGTTCTCCCCATTAAGAGAACTTGATAATGTCATTGAGTTACAAGGATCATGGCAAGGAAAATATACATTCTAATCGAACAGTAGTGGTGATCTACAATTCATAAGAAAATCGAATAGGCTGTATCAAATGAAGCATTGGTATCATTTTTATTCATGTATGAAAAAAGCATGTGCGTGTGTATGTATTTGACTAAGGCTAATTAATTAGAGCTACTTAATATTGTAGTCTTGTAGATAACAAAAAAACTATTTGGATCTCATTCTAATGATCTGGCTGAATGACAGTGAAAAAGGCAGAATTCTGTATTTCCTAAAGCATTTGATTACATGAAATCATTCAACTCGTGTAGCAATTAGGCCTACTAATAATTTTAATATTTATTAATATGTTCCATATATCTTAGAAACACATCAGCACTTCCATGTGACATGAAATAAGCTTTGTTTTTGAAAACCAATTATTGCAAAGCACCTTGATTAATCTTGAAATAAATAGTAACTTTCCAAGTTAATATTGTGGGAACTCATATGATAATGCAAACGTGGCTCCTAAAACAAATTAGGATAGCTCTTTGGCTTTTAAAAGTCAATGGAATGAAAGTTTACTATGTCTGCAATGTTTGCAGGTCAAGAAGATTATAACAGGCTGAGGCCCCTGAGTTACAGAGGAGCTGATGTTTTCCTACTTTGCTTTTCTTTAATAAGTAGGCCTAGCTTTGAAAACATATCAAAGAAAGTAGGATTCTCTTTTCTTTTGTTAAAATCCTTTTTTGATTTTCTTTCATGGACAAAAAGTTTCAACCAAATGTATATACTAATCAGATTCTTTGTGCTTGTTTCTTTTTCTTCCTGCCTCTTCTTATGTTGGAGTAGTGGGTTCCGGAGCTGAGACATTATGCCCCATCAGTGCCCATTGTTCTTGTGGGGACCAAACAAGGTGATAGATTCTTTCCTTCATTAATTTTTAATTTCTGTTAATGATTATTGCCAGACTATGGCCTTGCTTTTCCATGAAGTGTCCCAATTCTCTAGATAATCGAGTATGCTCGGTGGAAAATATAAAGTGAAGAATGAAAAGTTCCTTTTTTTTTCCCCTTCTTTTTCTTCTGATTTTTCAAAATTCTATTATACAGGAATGTAAAAGCAAATTAAAGTATATTGTTGAAATCAAAAGCGCAACATGGTCATGCACTCCTACAATTAATGATATTTGAATGCATACATATATACATTTCAAGTAGATAAATGTAGCAAGAAATATCTGTATATGTTCTTGTAGTTTTGCATCAATACTTAGTATATATGGTCTGGTATATTCACAATTGTTTTGGACAGTCTAAGTATTCATGAAGATTAAAATCTCGGTACCCTCGCCCCAAAAAAAACCCAGATTTTTTCTGCTTATACATGTGTTTATTACTATTTTCTGTTAAAACATTGTTATTTGGGATTGCAGATTTGAGAGAAGATGAAGAGTTTCACTTGAATTATCCTGGGGCATGTACCATTGCCACAAAACAGGTAGGCAGGCAACCTGCAAATTTTTTTTTCCCACAATCACATAAGCATTTTGTATTTGTAGCAATACAATATATCATATAGCAATGCTACAGAAACAATCAGTCAACAAATTTTGTTTCTACAAATAATTGAGGTGGCAGAATTTTATTAATGTAACGTCACATCCATTGGAAGCACCTCTAACAATTGCGTAAGGTATACCAATATTAACCTGCCACCTAAACAATTGTGAAATTTGTTGGTCTTTAGACTTATTAATGTTTACCACATGCCACACGCAACACCAACTGAACATGGGGCACACACTGATTGTTTCAACAAAGCACAGTCAATTTGAATAGTGCACCCATATCTCTTTTTGGTGGAAATAATTAGCTTTCCAGACCATGTCACATTGTGTGTATGGCCTAGTCTGATGTTTATGCATCCCTCTGCTGAGACACAGACAAATCAGTGAAAAACCACTTGTGTGTAGTTGTTTCCTTTTCAATTATATGTATTTATATAGTGCATCTTTTAATACCAGGGTGAAGAACTGAAAAAGCAAATTGGAGCAGTAGCATACATAGAATGCAGCTCAAAGACACAGCAGGTATGTCTCTCATTTTTTTTTTTTTCCCTCATAAAGTTTATGAAATACTCCATCATTTAACATGAAGAAGATATCATATCAAACTTCAGTACTTGGTCTACTAGATATATTAGTGAAGTGATAACAGGAACAAAATGGGAACATATTGATTGATTGGTAATTCATAAAGGACATTAGATTTCAGGTCAACCTTGTTGTGCAGCCAATTTATTTAAATTGTTCCCAGTAGGGTCTCTGTGACGGTAGCCCATCATCATGGAAAAAAAAATTCTTCTAGTTGCCACCTGAATGTTAGTTTAGTGACACATATTTCAGACATCATTATAAAGGGAAAAATATAGGTATGTGTGTCTGTAAAAAGCTCCTCTAAACTCTAACACAAGCCATTTGGAGACATCATTGTCCCAGTACGGGAATCACTTATTAGTAAAATTAAACAAGGAATCAAATCATTGTTCTAAGCAAAGCAACCTATGCAGAATAGTAGATACAGAAATAAGTAATGAAATGGTACTAATTGGCATCCAAATGTGTTTCTTTTAACATATTTTAGACATTGTAAAGCATTGTTCCAAGTTGGTTCCAAGAACTGTAAATTGAAATTTTGCTACTGAAAATTGCAGAATGTGAAGGGTGTGTTTGATACATCTATAAAGTTGGTGCTGGAACCTCCAAAGCCCAAAAAGGCAAAGAGAAAGCAAAGGACATGCGGGATTCTTTGATAATCTTCTAGTGCTCCTGATCTTATTATATATGCCTATGATGATGACTACCTTCTCTCTAACAGTTGTCCATTCTTGTCTTTTTTTTATTTGTTCTGAGAGAAAATCATTGAATTTCACGCTGGTCATTACATTGATTTGTATGAGTTTGGCATTTCTATAAACTAGTATATGCTCTATTTGTATCATTCCAAGTTGGGAAAGAGAAACAAAAAAGCACGTCAAAGAGGTTGTGGCTTTGGAACTCCAAGCATGTTTGGATTAAAAGTATATTTGTGTTGTCTGATAAAGTAGATGATTGGATTGGATAGATTGCACTTTGCAGAGTGATGTACAAGCCCATTACATATGGGAAAAGTTTTTTTGATTTTTATTTCAGTTTTTTTTTTTTTTTTTTGGGCAAATATTCTTACTTTTTTTCTTTTAAGAAATAAGCTAGTTTTAAGTTTTGTCACATATTAATTTAACACAAAAATTAACAAAAATTATAGCTTTTGAAAAAAAACTATGCTAATAGTAACTAATAAGTTGTTTCTAAAAGCACTTTTTTTTTTCCTCATATAAAATATTACTCTTTTTTTCACTTAAGTAAATGCACTAAATAAAAATAAACGAATAAGCCGTTGTTTATGACTATGGGCCGAAACTCGGGAGAGTCTACGCGTTTGGGCCATAGAATTTGGAATCCCACCCCCCCAAAAAACAGCAGATAGTGATATATTGCATTTGCATATTACTCACTATAACTCAAAAAATTCAATTTTTTTCTAGGATGAAATAAAAATATTAGTAGATTCTAAAATTACCCCCTTGAATTAAACATATATAAGCTAAATTTATAAAAAAATTATTAAATAAAAAGTAATAACAAATTCTAAAATAAGTAAGTAATTTTAATATAAAAATTACTTTAAGTTATGATTGTGTTGAGTTTGGACATTATTAGTGTTTATCTATTTTTATATTTTAAAATTCTTTTTGTGTTTTGTGTTAATTTCTTAATATAAGATACGCAATGAATTTGATCATTCCTATTTGGGTTATGTCATAGCTAACACAAATAATAATAAAAAAAATAGTTTCCCAATACATATTTTTTTCCTAGAGATAGTCTAATTTTAAAAAATTAACACTCAAAAATTAAATATAGTAATCTAAACCCAAAATCAAAACATACACAAAAGAGTTCAAAATTTGAGAATATAAAAAAAAAATTAAAAATTTACATAAGAGAATCAAGAACTTAAATAGTTGTCTATTGTTTTGCTTTTTTATAGTAAACTTTCTTTGGCATAATATACTTCACGCAAATTTAGAAGTAAAGAACAATAAGTAAATTTTTTTTTTTTTTTGATAATCAGTAGAAGAATTTATAAAATTAAAACAATAAGCATGATGAACAATAAGGATAAGTTGCAACTTGGGAAAAAAAAGTGAAAGAAAAAATACAAAAACATGGGGTGTAATATGTGGGATTTAATTATATGGATGACTTTATTGGTTAGAAGTGATTATGTCAAAAAGTCATGAGTTAATATATATATATATATATATATATATATATATTCTGCAAATTTTGATAATAGACTATTAGTTGGAGTAGAATTTAAATTTTTAAAACTTAGATAATAAATTTTTATCTAAATTAAATTATTTTAAATCTTATCCCTTAGTCAAATATCTTTTAGCTTAGTATCCTAATAATATATATATATATATATATATATATATATATATATTCTGTAAATTTTGATAATAGACTATTAGTTGGAGTAGAATTTAAATTTCTAAAACTTAGATGATAAAGTTTTATCTAAATTAAATTATTGTAAATCTTATCACTTAGTCAAAAATCTTTTAGCTTAGTATCTTAATAAAATATTAATTTAATAAGATGCAACTTGAGGAAAAAAAAAACAAAAATAAAAATGTGAGTTTTGTGGTATTTAACTTTAGAAAATTTTGATGATCGACTGTTAGTTTCATTTAAATTAAATAATTGTTAAATATTATCTCATAATTTGAGGAAATATATCATAAAAAATTATAAAAATTACTTTACTAATTAATTATTGACGTAAATGCACTTTTAGTCCTTGTATTTTGACTTTTCTTTATTTTAGTCCCTACATTTTATTTTTACCACTTTTAGTCTCTAATCCAATTAGCACATCTCATTTTAGTCATTTCCGTCAGCCAACTAGCAAAAAAGGCTAACGTGGCTAATGGAGCAAATAAAAAAATAATATAAAATGCATTGTTGTCCACTGTGGCCATTCTTGCTCAGCCACGTGTCTTTCCCACCTTAATGAGTGAACACATGATTGTCACGTGACCACATTAGCAATTGATAGGGCATGTGAATGCTATGAACCACTCATCTCTTTCCCCAAATCAATCCTACACCATAGCTAAGCTCAGTGAATCCCTCTCTCACACTCATGACTTGAAATCACCATATCCAAGCTCAGGGAAACTGTATAGCCATCATCAGCCCACAACCCAGAAAATCAATTACCGAAAAAATGAAACCCAGAACAAGGGTTTAAAGTTTAAATATTTTGACCAAAGTGACAGAATGCAAACAATATAAAATCTAAGTTTTACTCACAAATCATTAAATTTCGAAATTTCATCAATAGGAACCTAATTACAAGTCCATTTCCTAATCAATCCAAATAACAAAGGTTTAAACATTTTGATCAAAGAGACAAAAATGTAGGCAATTTAAGAACTGGGTTTTGATTACAAACCATAAAGTTTCAAAATTTATTTAGGAACCTAACAATAAGCCTAATTTCACAACCATCACATCTCCCATTACCCAAAATCACACACAAAAACCCTAAATAGCAGAAATTTCCTTAGATAAATACTGGGTTGGGACAACTGGAGTAGTGTGCTCCAAGAACAGATCCAAATTCGTTTCTCCGGAACCACTCAAAGTCAAACCCAAACCCAAACCCAAACCCAAACTCGAATCTGAAACCACCGAACATTCTGACTTCAACAAAGACGAGGAGGTTGAAGACAACGACGAAGAAGAAGATGAATAACAAGCTCTGGTGATCATCGTCGTTGTCGACAACAAAGCCCTCTGCTACTGCTGCTGAGGAGTTCTCTCTGCCTTTCTTTCCTCTACTATTTCAAGAAAAGTTTACTATTTCCTGGATTTGATTTTTTTGTTTTTCTGGTTTCATTTTTTGGGTTTGGGTATTTGATTTTCGGGTTTGATTTTTTGCGTATTTGATTTTCTAGGTTTGGGTATTTGTTCTGGGTTTGATTTTTTCGGTAATTGATTTACTAGGTTGTGGGCTAATGATGGTTGTAGAGTTTCGATGAGCTTGGATATGGTGATTTCAGGTCGTGAATGTGAGAAAGGGATTCACTGAGCTTAGCTATGGTGTAGGACTAATTTGGGGAAAGAGATGAGTAGTTCACAGCATTCACGCGCCCTATCAATTGCTAATGCGGTCTCGTGACAATCATGTGTTCACTTATTAGGGTGGGAAAGACACGTGGCTGAGCAGGTATGGCCACATTGGACAACAGTGCATTTTATATTATTTTTTTATTCGCTCAATCAGCCACGTCAGCCTTTTTTCCCTAATTGGCTGATGGAAATGACTAAAATGAGACGCGCTAATTGGTTTAGAGACTAAAAGTGGTAAAAATAAGATATAGGAACCAAAATTTAAAAAAGTCAAAATTTAGGGACTAAAAATGCATTTATACCATTATTAATCTTAAATGTTAATAATGGACTTTTAGTTGGAGTAGACATTAATAGTTTTTTTTTTTTTTTTTTGAGAAAGAAAATGTAGATTGTTGTTTGGGATTCAAGTTTATAATTTTTTATAATAGACTTTTAGTTTGAATAGAACTTAAATTTGTTGAAGTTTAAAAATAAGTTTTATCTAAATTAAAAAATTGCTAAATATTATTTCTTAATTTGAGGATTTATATCATAACAAATAATATAAAATTAATTTTATTATTAGTTGTTCTTAAAATATTGATAATAGAGTTTTAGTTAGAGTAGAAGTCAGAACATGGGGTTTTTTTAAGAAAGAAAATGTGGTTTGGGATTAAATTTATAATTTTTTATAATAGACTTTTAATTTAAACATAATTTAAATTTGTTGAAATTTAAAAGATAAAATTTTACCTAAATTAAATATTTGTTAAATATTATCCCGTAATTTGAGGAAATATATACTAATAAATAATATAAAATTAATTTACTAATTAGTGAGAGTAATCATTTGGCATACCTATGGTTTCTAAGCTCAAATTTTATTATTATTGTGGGAGGTCCGAGGACTGAAAAGGATTTAAACATGAAATATCTCGCATAATCCCACCCGTAGAAGTATATCCACTCAGAAGACTTTGCCGACCTGAAGATGGGAGTGGATACATGATAGTATCTCATGAAAGCTCGTGATGAAGAGAAAGGACCATAAGGGAGGCAAAGATGGTGGGAGGAAGTTTCCTGTAAAGTTATATCTCTCCCCTCCGCATTAAATGCCCTGCAACAACCTTATCAGTTTCATTAATGAGGAAGTGACACCTGAACAGTGACTTCACAGCTAGCAACCTCTTCTACCAACTTCAGTAGAATTTTGATGGGACAAGTATCCTGAGAAAAGCTATGAGGCATAAAGGTGGAGGATTGAGATGTAAGGAGAAAAGAGATATAAAGGAGGGGAACCTCCCAAATAAGGGGTTGAACATTTTTTCTTCTAAGAGAGAGAAAGGCAAACAATGTGAGATCTAGTGTAAAATCTGGAATATTCATATATAAAAAACAAATCTTCGGACAAATCCGAGGAGAGCACTATTCTTAACAAATACTTGAATTACATCTCTCTATTACTTTGAATTCTTCGGCCTTAAACTTAAGCTTAGTTTTGAATTGCACTTGAGTTGTATTCCCACTCTCTATAGACATTCTATTGTTTGGGCTTGATTTGAAGGACAAGGCGTCACTATTTTAGTGGGCTTGAGCCTTCTTTTTCTTAGCAATTACAATTATTATTACTAGTATTATGCCCGTGCAATGCACGGCTTAATCAAGAACCACACATAAACTAAAGAAAATAATAAAATGTTTCTTAATTTCATTAAAATTAAATAATAAAAAATATGTATATATATATATATATATATGGAGGTGAAGTAATCTTTTACTTTAAGTTATATAATGTATATATGTTGTGTGAGATTATAAAAAAATTATATTTGTAGCTCCAAATTTATATATATTAAAAAACAATAAAATTGAAATTGAAAACATAAAGCACCACAATATACACACAAATGTAAATAAAGATGCCTTAGATTGAATATATAAATGCAACTCATAAAATAATTTAAAACATAGTTTAGTAAAAGCTCCAGATAAAAAAAATTAAAATAAAATGTTTATCTATAAATCTATACATCTAAAAATCTTATTTCATTTAAATATTTATATGGTCCCAAAGAGCAAAACGTTAGTTTTCAATCTAACATAATTTGTTTTGTTTTAGAGAGTTTCAGCTACCAGAGATTCTACCAGTTGAGCTAACTGGAATCCATTAATCGAACATAATTAATTTCATTGAATTAGAGAATTAAAATGTTTCTGCTCAAAATGTTTCTGCACACATCAATTAGTATTTTTTTATTAATATTTAAACTTAAAAAATAGTAAACAAATAGATTTATTTACTTAATTAAATCATCATATATAATTAGATAGAGTTGAAGGGAATTATATAATTTTATATATTTTAAGATCATTATTTCATTTTTTTTTTTGAAGATCACTATTTCATTTATATTTGAAAAAAAAAATGGTAATGATTAATACCTTGATGCTACCGTGGTCCTCTTTCTCGTATTGTTCTTTCTCCTAATCATTGGATCAAGCTTGTGGAGATTGTGTTGCATGGTGTATATAGGGAACTACTTGGTTTCATAAAATTAAAAAAAAAAAAAAAAAAAAATCAAACTCAGCTTATTTTAACTATTTTTTCAGCTTCAAATATTCTTTTTCTTTTCTTTACCTCATCCCCACACCAAAAAAACAAAAAAGTAAAGTAAATAAAACAAAACAAAATAAGGGTGGGGTATACTTGACTCATATGGTGAAATCCTATATGAGTCAGGTATCCTATATGAAATCCTATATCCTTGTTAGCTTTGAAAGTTGGTTTGGAGAATCAAAGACTCAAAGATTTCAGTGCTCATAATCCCCCACCACTATTCTTTGTCTTCTTATTTTTGTTCTTCGAGTTGGTTGCTGTTTTAAGGCATTGCATTGGGCAAAGTTAATCAACTTTTTTTGTTGTGGAGGTGAGCTCACATAATGACTGAAATTTAAATACTAAATAGCTTGTTGTATAATATATGATATGTTGTGATATGATTCGCGAGTTATGTGGTATTTAACTTTAGAAAATTTAGATGATAGACTTTTAGTTTTGTTTAAATTAAATAATTTTAAGTTTAGAATTTTTTATAATAGACTTTTAGTTTGAATATAATTTAAAATTGTTGAAGTTTAAATGCTATGTTTGATCTAAATTAAACAATTGCTAAATATTATCTCTTAATTTGAGGAATTATATCATAAATTAATATAAAATTATTTTATTAATTATTTTTTCTTCAAATATTAATAATAGACTTTTAGTTGGAGTAGAAGTCAAAACATGACTTTTTTTTTTAAGAAAGAAAATGTGGGTTGTTGTTTGGAATTAAAATAAATTTTTTTTTTTATATTAAGCTTTTAGTTTGAATAGAATTTAAATTTGTTGAAGTTTAAAATAATAAATTTTACCTAAATTAAATAATTTTTAAATATTATCCCTTAATGTGAGGAAATATAACAAATAATACAAAATTAATTTACAAATTAGTGAGAGTGGCCATTTGGCACAATCAAGGCTTTTAAGCACAAATTTTATTATATAATAATATATATAATATTATTAAATTTTCAAATAAAATAAAATAAAAATTTCAAAAACATAATTTTTGACCTTTTAAAGTCAATAATATTACAAGACATTCCAAGATAAAAAATTCAGCACATTCAAATAAGGCAATTTGTCAGGAGAAGCATCACAGCTTTATATACCACTACCAGGAGCCTTGTACCTTGCCAATGACCTTAATGGTCAAAATTCTATGTTCTAAATATTAAAAAAAAAAAAAATGGTGGTACCCTTGGTACTAAGTACCTAGGCGATAAATAAAAAAAGAAAAAAAATTTAGGTACAATATTTAGGTATTGTTTCTAAAATTTTTCTTAACAGCTACATAACTGATGTAGAGGACTAAATTTCTTGGTTCGAAATAAATCAAACAAGTAAAAATAGTTTCGCAAATGCGAATTTGTATTGATGAATGTGTGGTACAATTCTCTGTAATTATAAAGAGTGATCCTCTGATTCGATCTCCTTAAAAGATTTGTGATGTGGTTTTGATTTGAACACAAAGTATCCTTCAATTTGGCTGAAGGATGGATCGAATATCTTTGAAACAAAATTACAATGAATTTCTGGCTATGAGCTTGTTAGAAATCCTTTGTTCTTCCCGTTCTTCGTGTTCTTCGCGTGTTATTCGCGTGTTCTTCGTGCGTTCTTCGTCTTCAAATGTTTATGGTGGAAGCTTTTCGGGGTTTTAGAGGCTTGAATCCGTAAAACTTTGTTGATTTGTGATTTGTCGAGGTTTCTGAAGGCTTTCGAGCTTAATTTCAGTGACCTCTAAGATCTAGGAGAGTGATTTGGGTGATTTTGCTTCGAATGTTCGTCGTATTTGAAGGTTGAAGTTCTTGAAATTCTTGGAGGCTTTAAGGCTTGATTCCAGCAGAGTTTCAATATTTCTGAATGCTTCTTTGACGCAGCTTGTGCTCTAGATAGCTTGGTGTCCTCCTCTAGATGTCTTCAGATCTCTCCTCGTCCTCCCAAATGCCTTAAGAAGGCTTCTATTTATAGGAGTTTGGTGGTAGGTGAGCGACACGTGGCGGAGTCTGATTGGTGACACATGTCACAGCTTGATTGGTCTGCTTGTGTCATCGCTTACACAGCCGGATTGCCTGAGTCATCGCTTACACAGCCGAATTCGCTTGCATCATCTCTTACACGCGCCTCCATGTGATTAGCAAAAATTTGGCAAATTTTCAGTAGCAATATATGATGCTTTGTAATTAGCCATACTTTGTTGACTTTATGACATGACGTGTCAATTTGTGATAAGCTGAAAATTTTCCCTCTTTACAACTGAATCTTGAGAATGAAATTTAAATATCAGCACTTAAAATATTGTACTTCATTTTAAAAAAAAAATTCTTTTAAAAGAGTAATAGAAAAAGTGTCGTAACTCAATCATATAAGAAATTTGTTATACCAAAAATATTAATGTTTTCCAAACATTTTGCATGGTGATAGGCTTCCCAAGCGGGCACACGGCATCGGGGTGAGGCCCAAAAACCTTGTCATGTCAAATAAAAACAAAAAAAGCTGTATGTACTGAACATTAAATGAACTGATATTTGATACTCATGCCCTTTTTAAATGAACATTAATTAAAGGCTTTAATGAACGACAATGGATCGGGTTTAATGGGCTTTTCAATCCAACCTGATTCTAATACGGTTTGAAACTTTTTAAATGAATTTGACTTCAAATTTTTAATTAAGGTTTGGGAATTTTTTTTTAAATTTTACCTTATACCACCATTTATGATATTTAATTATTTATTTGACTCAAACTGCTGGTAATTTATATGAATGAAATGGATTCTGATTATTTCAAATGAGCTGAATTTAATTAAGATGGAATTACTAAATTATAAACGTTTTCAACTTCAAAACTTTGACAAGTAGTTAAAAACGTGGAAATTAATACGATTTGACCAAAGAATTTTTTAATCTTTTTATACCTTTGCTGGCGAGATATGCGCCACTCGTGACCTGTCCTAACACTCTGCACTGTGATCGATAACCATGTCGGTGTTGTACGACTGTTAGAGTATTTATACTTTCATTAATATCAAGGGATTAGTACTACAAGTCTCTACAACTACAACTACAACTACACTTCTAGAATATGACTTGTGCAACATGTAGTAAATTACCCCACGGAATCTAATAAAGTCATTTGCAATACAAATCATGATGATTCAATTCAATATCTAACACCACTTTCTCAGCAACAAAAAATATCTAACACCAATATTGTAAAATAATATTTTTTTTATAAAAGAAAAAAAGAAATTGTAAACTGAAAGTTAAAATAAAATTCTCACATAATTTTGTTCTGTTTAGTGTACAGTTTTTGGTGGTTTTATATTAATGTCTCTGAGTTTTACCAATTTGTTGAAATTCTCTGCACCATCTACAATTATGCTAAGCTTGTATTAGTAATGTCTATGTACAATATAAAATTACAGAAGTACCTACTTAGTATTATTTACTTATTTATCATTATTCACATAAGTATATATTTTTGTGAATTTCAGTTAGTTCAATTGGTAAAATTTCTGATAGTTGAATAAGATATCTAGGATTCAATCTCTGCCTACACTAAAAATTAATTGGTATCTTGATCTGATGATAGAGAGTTATCATTAGAGGCGGACGATATAAGTTGAAACTTAAAAAAAAAAATTCATATTTATATTATGAAATTCATAAAAATTTATTTATTTCTCTAACACATAATTCCCATATTTGGTGGGATCGAATAAGCATGAAGTACCTAAAGAATTTGGCCAATAAAATAAAAATTATAACTACCACAAGTACAATATCCTAAAGTGACGGGAATTAATATATATATATATATATATATACGCGCGCGCACACACACGAGGTTTGATTTTGCAGTTTGGGTATAAGCATAGACGTGTAGGTAGCAAAGTACAAACTTTCAATGTCCTGGCCACCATTTTCAACCATAAGAAATTAAACTAAATTTTCTTAGATATCAAGCAGATTGCATGTGCTTTCTATCCTTCTCTCCCTCTATCTAAATTCCCCTTCCCAAAAGTTTCCTTTACATACATACAAATCTATATATCAATTTTTCAAGAAGTGAAACATCTCGATGATCCAAAAACACCAAAACACACACATGGATTATGTAAGGAACTCAATTGGAAATCCTGCTATACTCTTATTCTTCTTCTTTGGGTTCTTTTATCTCTGTATTTGGTCCTCCTCTATTACAAATTCATTCAGTGTGTTCCAAAAGGAGTCTCTTTCTACACTATCAAACACAGTAAGTTTCAACTTTCAAGCTTATAATTCTTTCATTGACTTCACAAACCTGCATATGGGTTGTCTTAATTTTGTACAAAAAAAAAAAAAGAAAACTCAAAATTCTTTTGATTCTTACAGACCAACATCCATGTCCCTCAAGATGACCTTGAAGAAGCTTTATCCAAAACTTCAACGGCAGACAAAACGGTCATTATCACTATCATAAACAAGGCCTATGCAGACCAAGATATCAAAGCTGACACCACCATGCTTGACCTTTTTCTTGAGAGCTTTTGGCTTGGGGAAAACACTAGGCCACTGCTTGACAACCTTTTGATCGTGGCAATGGATCAGACGGCCTACGATCGCTGCCTGTTTCGACGGCTGAACTGCTACATGTTGAAAACGGACGGTGTGGATTTTGGGAGAGAAAAAGTTTACATGTCCGACGATTTCATCAAGATGATGTGGAGAAGAACTCAGTTTCTCGTAGAAGTTCTGAAGCGTGGCTACAACTTCATTTTCACGGTACGTTACTATTTTTTTTTTCTTACCTCAAGTATATTTTTGATCGAATATGTTTTTCTTTAAAACATACAATAATATGTGGCAATAGATTTTAATTTTCGTCTACTATTTAATTAGTGAGTGGTATAACTTTTTCTCGTTAAAACAAAAAAAAAATCTAATTAAAAGAATATTAAAGATAAGCCAAACTTAAAAAACTATAACACATGCGATGTTACATAATACATTACACAATCAATCATTAGAAAAAAAAAAAAAACAATAATTAAAAACTATGACTTAAAAGACGCTATTTTCGATCAAGTTATTTTTGAAACCGCGTGTAACATACACTATTCTATAAACTATTCTATACACTATTCTAGAAAATAATACTTTTGAAGTGAACTTAAAGTTTGCACTCGTAATAAAATTTATCGATTCCTCTCATTCTACTTAATTAATAAGGAAAAACAAAAGTTTCACCATTAATTATATAGCTTTTGGTTGATAATGTTAATGGTTGGTTGAAATTTAGAAGATAGTGATTGGAATATGATATAGGAATGTGAATACGGCTGTGATTGACTTTTTGGATAAAAATATTATGATCCGTGTGGAATGGGATGATATAAATAGTGGGAGAATGAAAAAGTAGGGGATATAAAAGATATTAATTTGTTGTTTAGTTGGGAGTAGAAAAGAAGAAGGATGAAAAAAATGAGTTTATATAAATTTATGCATATTATCTTGTTAAAAATGATGCTAAAATAAAATTCAATCACCTAAATTCATTAAAAAAATAAAAAAGCATGTAAAAAAAAATCACATCTAAACAAAAAAAAAACACAAAAGAAAAAAAAAAAAAAAAAAAAGACTATGAGCACCGGATAAGCTTGCCCAGTAAAAAAAAAAAAAAAAAAAAAAAAAAAAAAAAAAAAAAAAGAAAGAAGCAGAAGAAAACACAAAATAAAGCAAAAGAAAAAGAATATGAGACCTAGACAAGCCTGTCCCGTAAAAAAACAAAAGTGTGAGTAGTAGAAGGAGCAACCTCCAGCAGGAGGAAGAAAAAAAAAAACGAAGCAGAAGAAGCAAGTCCGGAGGAAGAAAAAAAAAAGTGTGAAAAAGAAGACATTTTTGTCCAAAAATAATGTCTAATTTTTTTTTTTAGTTTCACTCTATTTTGAGAAGAAAATTTTTTGATAGGCTCAGAAAAAAAAAAAACACATAAATTTTACTATTTATTTTTCTTCATCTTCATCCAACTAAACATATTATAAATTATAAAAATATTTTTCTTCTCATTTATCTCCAAAATTTTTCATTTACCCTAATTTTCCCTCTAAACAAAAACGCCCCTCACTTTAGGATATCCAATCTCAAAATATTTTTTTATTATTATTTGTTTCTTTCTTAAAAGAGTTGTATTTTATAAGAAATGAAAATATTAAGATATGATTCTATGGCAATATTTCATAAAAAAAAAATAATAATAAAAATAAAAAAGAAGAAGAGAGAGAGTAGTATATCGATGTAACATGTGTCATTTATGCCAATAGTTTGTGATGTAAACGTGGGCCTCTAAGTTTAAGCATTCCAAGAAGCCAGTTGTCATGTGAAAATGATTTTAAATGGTTTGTACTTTGTTTCCTTTGATGGGACTCATGCCATTTGGATTTTTCCGGTGTAATTTTTTGGTATGTCAAGAATTAGCAATAGAGTAATTATATCCCAATATAGTTCAATTAAAATTTGATTACCCACCTCAAGGAGGCTTAGTATTGGATTAATTAGCTTAGCCTGAACAACCTGTCTTGGACATTGGGTCGGTTAACGGGTTAAGTGTTCGATAGAGTGGCTAATATGGCCTTTGGGAATTCGATTTGGCTGAAGATGTTTGATATTAGTTATTAAGTGGCTGATTTATGTTGTCGGTATCCGATCTTTTTTTTTTTTTTTTTGGATAGGGTCGGTATCCGATCTTGATTGTCCGTTATATTTATTTGGGATTAAATAGAATAGTATCTAAATAGAATGGTACAAAAGTAGAAAGTATAGTGAAAAATAGACTAACAAAATAGAAAAAAAAAATGAGTTTAAAAAAAAAAAAAAACCAAAACTTAGCTTAAACTTATAAAGAGATTTATGTGAATGTTCTTATTGGAGTGTCTAAATTTAGGTTTATATGGTCAGAAAAAAAAAAAATAATAATTTAGGCTTATGTGAATGTTCTTATTGAGTGTCTAAGTTTAGTATTCTCTAGGGCTTTACTTTTAACAAGATGGATTATTTGAGAAGAAAGCTTAGAAATTTTCAGAGTCATCTAGGAGAGCAAAGGCATGTATATATAACTATATAAGACAAAAAGTTTGGTTTGTGTTTTGAAGGAATTGTCGGTAGTTGAGATTGTGATAATAAAGAAATGTTATGAAGTTAATAGAAGTAATAAAAAAATAAAAAAATAAAGGTGACAACTTTTACTATTGAGAATTATGTGACAAGTCAAGAAGTCTACCACCACTGCCTTTACCATACTATTTTCTACGACTATTATTGCGGCCGATTTTGGGTAGCGTAAAAATAGTGATAGGTTTATATGTAATTAGCTGGCAACCAATTAGGGCGTAACTAGGAATTTATACTTGGGGGCTGGTTTGTTATAATTTTTTTTTTTAGAATCTCCACAACAAAAATTGTACTATTAATACAATAATCATAATTCAAAAATTTATTGAATATAGAATTATCAATTTTGATATATCATTGTATTCTCAACAATTATTTAGTTGACTGTAGATATATACAAAAATTTCCACTATTATTTTAAAAACTATCAACCCATTATTATTTGTAATATTGAAAATTTTCTATATTTTTTAATTTTTTAATGAATTATTTAGCACCTAATTTCAAACCAAAAAAAAAAAACAACTTAAAAAAATGATGACATAGAGAGATAAAATATATTATAATATAGCAAGCAATACAAAAATTGAAGAACAAAATCTTGATAAACAATATATATTCATTAAACTAATTAGAAAAGCAAAAACTCATATGGTCAGATTCATATCATAATAATAAAATAAAAATAAAAACAAAACCATATGACCATTATCATATGTATAACAAAACTTAAATCTAAATGCCCATATGCTTGAGTTTATTTGGTTGTGTTGAGAAGTGAGTTTTTTTTTTTTTTTTTTTCGCTGAATAGTGTTGAGAAGTGAGTTAAGCGTATTGATTTGAGAGAGGGCAGTGTAGGCTGGCAGCAATAGGGACAAGAACTAAATCTAGCTTCTTGAGATTGAGAAAAATGGAAAAAATATAAGTTTTTGTTTAAATGATGTTCTTTTGAAACAGTTGTTATTATCCATTGGGTACGCAACAAATCATTCGAACAATTAGGAGGGTTAGCTAGTATATTATTTGAGGATTTGTGGACTTTGAATTATATATTGACTATGTTGAGATCTTAGGAATAATTTGGGGGGGGGGGGGGGGTGTTGTCGTATTTTTTGTGGGGGCCCATTGCCTATTACTTCTTTGTTGGATCAGACTTGTAGTGTAAAATTATCATAACAGTAGAAGAAAATTAAAATTTGGGGGACATAACTCCCCGAGCAATAAAGTAGCTTTACTCTTACAGCCAATCATAATCTACCACATAAAATAGTTATAATAAGGTGTACTATAAAAGCCGTGCTACTAGAATAACATGTGAGAAATTAATCAATGCTAAGAACTTTGGAATTTGGATTATGCATTATTGGTCAAATTCTGATACACACATAATTTTGTGCACACATCCGTACACATGTAAATTTGAACTGAAATCGTGAGTTAATTTTAGTGACCAAAGCTTTCGAGGATTTTTATGATCTACAGCTTCACTTGATTTTAGGGTGAAACTTTCTGGATGACCACTGAAAGATTGACAATTTAGCTATAGCTGGAATTCAGCTTTATAATTTCTTTCACGTGTAGATCTAAATATGAGCCGAAATGAGACAATGACTAAGAAAAGTCTCCGAATTCGACCATAAAAACTGTAACGTGGGGACATTTATTTCTCAGACCATATGCTCAAAAGGTGATGTCTATGGCTGAGATCATATATGCGAATTATTTTTGTTGCCCTCAATCATTGTACTAACCTTATTCATCCCCCAAAAAAAAAGGCTTTTATATAATACATTCAAAATAAAATTAAAAAAAAAAACCCCAGTACATAATATTATTTCTTCTATTTGTTTTTGTGTTACATGGCCCCCATGACGTACAAAGTCCACCATCCTCTAATAATGCACGTAGTTTCAAAAAAATAAATAAAATAAAGTACTTTTTTTTAGTTTGTGTGTGTGTATATATATATATATATTATTTATTTATTCTTTTTCATTTGTTATCTAAATAATCAACTCATTCATCACATTGATTAGACTTAATCAAGTTCAAGTTATCGTTATTGAGACTCTGTTTAACATTTCTACTTAAAACGAATTTTACATATTTCAATAAAGTAATATTATACATCTAATAATAAATAAATAAATGATGTTTGGTAACATCTTCAGGTTTTGATTTGCATTTTCAAGAAAACTTATGTTGCATTTTTTATTTTCTGAAGCAAAAAATGAGAATTCCAAATTTGAGGATTCTCATTTCTGTATTTTTCTTTTTCTTTTCATTCTCCATTAAAAAACAATTTTATCTCTCATTTTTTGGTATTTTTCTCTCATTTCCTTTTGAATTTTGTCTTTCCTCCCATGGGATCTGCAATCATTGCCATTACTAGCAATTGTGCATTTCAATAGTTCATAGGGTTAAGTGTAATTGATGCGATAGATTAGGGTGAAAATTATAATTTGCCAAATCTATCTCCAAAACTAATCACTACCACGTCTACAATTCTATTTCATTCTTATTCCAAAGGGAAATCGTTGTTACATCTTTTGGTATGGCAATATTATTTTCCATTCTCATATAAATCCATGATATTTCAAAATTTCACATATAAAACTCTATTTAAAGATAAATTGAGGAGGGTGAGGCAAATAAGAGAAGAGAAGAATAAACATTCACAATAATAAACATTCACATGTGATATTAGCCACACAAAAAACAAAACAAAAACAAAAACAAACAAACACTTGAATGATTATCTAATCAACTCGTTTGTGTTCATTATTTTTAGAGAAGTGTTACATCTACTATATTTTCAGAACACTTTACAGTAAATTATAAGTGGTAAGTTATTATTGGTTTTAATTTAAATTCACAACTTTAAAATTACTTTTTTACCCACTTATAAAAGTCAATAATAACTTACCAAATTAAAATTTGTAATGAAAATATTGTAAAATTATTGTAATCATAGTACTCGTTTGGATTCACTTTTGCGTTTTGAGTTTGCATTTTTTTTTTTTTTTTTTCATGACAACTTTTTCACTGTTACAGTTACTGTTTATGAACAGTAACTTATACTGTCAATCACTGTGCGGGAGACAAAGTTACTGTTTATCCACTGTTTACACACTATTCATGGGACCCACAAACACTTTATTCAGAAAAAAATTAAAAATGGTCCCACAACACTATTCACATTTAAAATTTATTTTACTACAGTATTTTTAGTTTTCAATTTTCAGCAATAAATCCTATTCAAATGAACCCATAATATTTCTCTTATTGTTAAGGGTAATAACTAGTGCACATATACTGTTACACACAAAGTACACACACAGTTTTGTATTGAACTCATTACTTGAAGTCCGATTTCAGTAGTTCAATGTAAACTTGTGCAAGTGTGCAATTCGTGCGAAACAAAGTGTGTAAAATAACGCCACTCTATTTTCTATAATAAAAAAGTGGTCAAGTTAAAACTAATAAACCAACATCTATGGAAAAATTTCTCTTATCCTCTACTAGAAAAAGACAAGCTCGTAAAAAGAGAGTTGAAATGTGTAACACATAACTTAGTCGATTGGGCTTTTTTTATAGAGGCCCATTGCGTTTTCTTTTGTAACACGTTAGGAAATATAGATGTGTAACACAAAACTTAGCCGATTGGGCCTTTTTTATAGAAGCCTGTTCGGCTTTCTTTTGTAACACATTAGGGCCTATTTTTTTTTGGGCTTGTTTGTTGTTTACACCCTGTAATCTTTTAGATGGAATTGAACCCATGCTCCATGAGTGACACTTAGATAGTCCCGGGACTATCTAAGTTTTTCCCTTTTCCTCTACAAAGAATGTCTTTTATATATTCAGGGGGAAAATGTGACCTGGCAAAAATAAATAAATCACATATTGTGTAATCAAAGTATTTATATTCTCGTATTCTGTCTTCACTTCCCCCCCCCCCCCCCCCCCTAAATCCATAATATTTTTCAGTAGAAAAAAAATTAAGTGAATGAAATTGTTCAAGATTAGTTTGCTAATTTCTAAGCATAACAGATTGCTCATATAGGTAGATGTTCAATTTAGTTTGTGTCACTTAATTCATTTCACAGAGCACCATTTTATTAGCATTAAGTGAATGAAATTGCTCAAGATTAGTTTGTTAATTTCTAAGCCGAATAATAGATTGCTCAAATAGCTAGATGTTCAATTTCGTTCGTGCCGCTTAATTCATTTCATAGAGCACCATTTTATTAGCATTTGGTTGGATGGGAAAAATTATCTTATGAGACTCTCATGGGGCACTTCTCTCGAAATATATGACTTTCACTAATATATGGTAATGGGATCTACCAAATATGAGAGGAGTACTCCATTAGATGATATCATGATACTCTCTCCCTGTTTGGGCCTATATCTAACAAAAGGATATCTCACGAATTTGTCTTATGAGACCATCCTCTCATTTCTAGCTCATGAGATCCACAAATGTGGAACCCACACATCTTGTGTAAGAGAGGTCTTAGGAAACTGTCTTATATGATACTTCTTTTTCATATCTAACCTCTTTTGATGAATTGAGGTTAAATATTGAACTTTCTAAACCATATCAAGTCTTTGCTAGGCCATAGGCCCATAAACGAAATGCTCTTTTCTTTTCTCTTTGTTTTTTCTTTTCCCTCTTCATTTGTATGTTCTTAAACATTATATTATTCTTATATGGTTGAACTTTTTATAACAGGATACGGATGTGATGTGGCTAAGGAATCCCCTTATTAGGCTAAGTACAAATGAAACCAAGGATCTTCAAATCAGTACTGACAAATTTTTAGGTGATTCGCAATCTAAAAGGCATCTTATCAATACTGGCTTCTACTACATCCGATCAAATAATAAGACCATCAAATTATTAGAAAAATGGTATGCCATGAAAGACAACTCAACAGGACTGAAAGAACAAGACGTGTTATTAAACTTGATAGGAGGGGGGATAATTAGAGAATTAAATCTTAGTGTAAAGTTCTTAGACACCCTTTATTTTAGTGGGTTTTGTCAAGATAGCAAGGATTTGAGGGCAGTGGCCACAGTACACGCCAATTGTTGTAGAAGTATTAATGCCAAGGTGAATGATCTAAAGGCCGTCCTTCGTGATTGGAAGCGATTCAAGAAGTACTCTTCTTATAAACGATTGGCTAATGTAACAGCAAATTTAGGGTGGTCATTTCACTGGGGATGTTTCAAGTCATGGAGAGTAGCTAATACGACTATGGGTTAATTAATGTATAGTTTGTTTTATATGTGGCTTCAATTTTTCAAACTCAAAGGGAATAAAATCTATTTGATATACATAGATAGATAACCGTGTAGTGTTATATTTACTTCGACGCTATTTTGATCCACATTTTTGCCGCATATGTTATCTCTTATACCTTATGCTGTTACGACAAGTTTTGCACCAAGTAAATTGGTGTTTAGGGTTGGTAAATTGTCCTATACTGTTTGACTAAGGAAGTAAATACCTTACTAAAAGCCGTTTTGGTTAGTCTAAAAATCGAAATATTTCGGTACCAATTAATACTAGTGTACTGTTTAGAATTTATCGCTAATGATTATATATATATATATATACATGTAATATAGTTATTTATGAATTTATATGTTTATTGGATAAAATAAGAATTTTTTCTCTCTCTACTCTCTCTATTGGGTGATCAGATTGTAGAATCTCTATTATCTTCCTCGGAATGATATTCTTCTACCTCTAATAACACTGTTTTTAGTAGGTTTTGTTGGTTTAATTTTTTCGGGGGTGGGGAAACACTTTCTTCTTTACCTTTTCCTTACCTTTTCCGGTTCTATTTCTACCTTCAATCCTTTTCTCTTCATCAACAATGGATGCCTTCCTTGATGATTGGAAGAAACTCTCTTTAACTGACGTTGAGGGAGCAAAAGTCAGTCTCAAGAAATCAAAAAACGGGAATGCCAAAGAATTTGTCTTAGCTGCAAAATTCTTGACCAAGAGAGCTCTCAACGTGGAAGTTATTAGCAAAACGTTTAAACCCCTCTGGAGGTCACGAAACGACTTCAAGATTCGAGAAGCCGATGATCACATACTCTTATTTGTATTTGATTTTGAGAATGACGCGGAAAGGGTTTTAGCAATGGAGCCATGGGTCTTCGACAAACACTTAGTCCTATTCCAGCGATATGATTTCACTATCCCAACGAGAAATTTGAGGTTTACTACAACGAAATTTTGGGTCCAATTACATGGACTACCGCTGAGCATGCTCGACGTTGAAACAGCTGTTGAAATTGGTGAAACATTAGGCTCTGTATCCCAAGCAGAACACGATAAGGAAATGGTAGGTGGAACTTTCCTGCGTGTTAGAGTAGAAGTGGATGTAACAAAACCACTCTGCAGAGGTCGGAAAGTTGCTCTCACTGATGATACTGAAATTTGGGTCTCCTTCAAGTATGAAAAACTCCCGAATTTCTGCTATTGGTGTGGTATGGTCTCTCATGCTGATAAGGAGTGTGATGTCTGGCTTAGTAGTAAAGGAAATCTTAGGTTGGATCAACAAGGTTATGGAAACTGGTTGCGAGCATCCCCTTTCAATCCAAAGAAAACTACTGTCACCAATGTCTCAAGAATGGGTGATGGCTTTGGCCCCAAAGCTAATAAAAATCATCAATCCTTTTCCGATGAAAGTCCGGCCAGTACACACGGTGGAGGGGTGATCATTGATATTGAACAGGTTAACAATTCAGGGGAGGAGTTACCTCGTCCCACGTTGCCTGAAATGAATGCATTAATTGAGGAGATAAATTCCATATCAAAACCGTCAACTGCCCATAATTATCCCATTGATCACGAAATGCAAATTAATGACAATGATTCGGTCATTACCAACATTGAAAGAGGAGGTAACGTGTCTAATGTACCCACCTAAAATTTGATGACTCATGTGGAATTGAATGGCGTGTCAACTAGAGGCATTATGCAATCCGTTCCACCTAGTCACACGGAATTAAAGGGAGAAAATATAGGACCAATTAATGCAAATCAAAGCTCATCAATTAGTGATCCTCAAGAGCCGAGAAAGTGGAAAAGACTCGAGCGTGGGTCACACACACGGGATGTTTGCCCTAGTACACAAGATTGCACAAGAAACAAACGAAACAGAGAAGATGAAGATATGGACCAACCGGAGTTACCTAGCAAAAAAATGTAAGTTTCAATGGCGGAAAGTCAACAAATCACAATGGTGGAGGCTGCGAGACAGCCCAACCAAAGCCAATGAGTATTATTGTGTGGAACTGTCGTGAACTTGGGAACCTACGTACAGGAAAGGAGCTCGAAGTTTTGACTCGGGCAAAAGATCCCTCTGTCATGTTTTTAGCCGAAACATGGGCGGATGAAGCAAGGCTAAAAGAAATAAAACGCGATATAAATTTTGAAAATCTCTTTTTTGTTGAAAGGAATAATAGAGGTGGAGGATTGGCAATATATTGGAGAAATTCTATCGATGTTAATGTTGAATCATTCTCAAAAAATCACATTGATGCTATCGTGAATAAGGGCAAAGAGGATGCATGGAGATTCACTGGATTCTATGGAGAGCCAGTGACACATAAACGCTTTGAATCATGGGATATGCTTCGACAATTGCACAACTGGTTTCATTTACCTTGGGTTTGTGCTGGGGATTTCAATGAAATAGTTGGCAGCTCTGAAAAATTAGGGGGGAGCAGCAAAAGTCACAGCCAAATGCAATTATTCAGAGATGTTATTGATGAGTGCGGGTTCATTGATTTGGGCTATGTCGGCTCGCAATTCACTTGGCAAAAGCACTTTAATGATGGTCACTCCATTTAGGAAAGACTGGATCGGGGCTTGGCTAATAATGAATGGTTCCTGAAGTTTGCTGGCACAAAAATTCATCACCTCTCCTCTAATAATTCTGACCACTGCCCTCTATGGATCATTCTTGATGGTCTGGAATTGCAACAAGTCAAAAAACCCTTCAGGTTTGAAGAAATGTGGCTATCTGACCGAGGTTGCACAGATATTGTTGAAGCTGTATAGGCATCTCCAGAAGTGGCCGAACCTAATGTCAAAGTGGTTAGGAAAATAAAAAAATGTGGGAAGGAATTACATGAATGGAACCGAACCCATTTTGGGAATGTGCGAAGGGAACTAGAGAAGAAAAGAAAAATGTTAGCTGAAGCCGAAACAGAATCCATGAGGTCCGGAATAAATTTCAAGGTACGGGAACTCAAAAAGGAGATAATTGATCTTGTTGATAAGGAGAATAGAATGTGGTTCCAAAGATCAAAAGTTTTGTGGGCAGCAAATGGCGATAAAAATTCCAAATTTTTTCCTTGTCGAGCCACTCAAAGGATGAGGAAAAATTCAATCTTAAAAATCAGGAATGATGCTAGCAATTGGAGTTCAAACAGTAAGGATGTAGCGGAAACATTATCCGCTTACTTCCAAGCTTTGTTCATCTTAACAAATCTACCTCATTGTGAAGCTGCCACCGACTCTATCAATAAGGTGATAACTGAAGAAATGAATGATCAACTCTCCTTGGAGTTTCAGAATTGGGAAGTTAAGCAAGCTATAAACTAGATGGCACCCCTCAAGGCACCAGGCCTAGACGGTATGCCCCCATTATTCTATCAGCACTATTGGAGTCTAATTGGTGAGGATGTTATACAATCAGTCCTTAATTTTCTGAATTCAGCATCTTTACCTGAACATCTAAACCATACATTCATTACTCTCATTCCAAAGAAAAAAAAATCCAGAGCATGCTTATGAATTTAGGCCTATATGTCTTTGTAACGTTTTATATAAGATTTTTTCAAAAGTCTTAGCAAATAGGCTTAAGAGAATTTTACCAAAAATTATCACTGAACATCAAAGTGTTTTCACTAAAAGCCGGCTCATATCTGATAATATTTTGGTAGCCTTTGAGTCTCTACACAGCATGCAGAAGCATACAGGGAAGGATGCATTCATGGCAATCAAGCTTGACATGAGCAAGGCCTATGATAGGGTGGAATGGCCTTACCTTGAAGCAGTAATGAGAAAAATGGGGTTCAACGACAAATGGATCAAACTCCTCATGCTTTGTGTCACCACCGTTTCCTATTCCATCCTTATCAATGGGGAACCAAAAGGCTTGATCCACCCATCTAGAGGCATCAGACAGGGCGACCCCATCTCTCCATTCTTGTTCTTTTTGTGCACAAAAGGATTGCATGGCCTAATCAGTAAGGCTGCAGCTCATGGTGATATTAGAGGCTATTCATTATGTAGAAACAGTCCTCGGTTGACCCACCTCCTATTTACAGATGATAGCCTGTTGTTTTGTAGGTCAACAAGCCAAGAATGCCAAAGGATTCTAGAGATTCTAGAGACCTATGAGAAATGTTTAGGTCAAAAAATAAACAAAAGTAAAACCACCATCTTTTTCAGCAAATCCACCTCTGAGGAAATGAGAGATCAAATCAAGCTTGCATTGGGGGTTCCAGAAATAAAGCAATATGAGAAATATCTTGGTCTTCCATCATTAGTGGGAAGACACAAGAGAGCCAGCTTCAACTATATAAAAGAAAGGATATGGAGGAAAATCCAAAGATGGAAGGAGAAGCTTTTGTCACAAGCCGGAAGAGAAGTCCTAATCAAATCAGTAGTCCAAGCTATCCCTACATACACAATGAGTTGTTTCAAACTTCCTTTGGGGTTATGCTTGGAAATTGAGAGTCTCATAAGGAAATTTTGGTGGGGACAAAAAGGAGATAGGAGAAAGATCCATTGGGTAAAATGGGATACTTTATGCTGCCCAAAATCTGATGGTGATATGGGCTTCAAGGATTTAGCCCTTTTTAATGATGCACTTCTTGCCAAGCAAGCTTGGAGACTGTTGCATCATAAGAATTCCCTTTTCTACCGAGTGTTTAAATCAAGATTCTTCCCGGATTGTTCAATTATGGAAGCTGCTGATTCTACCTCTGGCTCATACGCTTGGTGTAGTATTCTAAAGGGTCGAGATGTTCTTTTGAAGGGAGAAAAATGGAGAGTAGGCTGCGGGAAATCCATTAATGTGTGGCTTGATGCTTGGTTGCCACCCTTAGATCATCCACAGATCTTATCACCACAGGTTAAAGGTTTTGAAGATATGAAGGTATTTGATCTCATAGACCCGGATTCAAGGAGCTGGGATGACAGTTTGTTGCATGGTCTGTTCAACCCCGAGGAGGTAAGTTTGATAAAGAGTATTCCCTTATGCATTACCTCAGTTGAAGACAAGCTTGTATGGCCCTTCACAGCATCGGGAGAGTATACTATCAAGTCTGGTTACAACTTCCTAGCAAAGGAAAATTTAAATAATCAGGCTTTAGGACACTCGGTGCAAGACAATGGGATTTGGAAGCTGGTTTGGGGTCTTCGGGTCCCAAATAAAGTCAAGAATTTCATTTGGAGATCATGCAGAGAGGCTATTCCAGTAAAAAAGAATCTGAAGAAGAGGCAAATTCTCCAAGATGATAGCTGCGATCATTGTCAACAAGCCCCTGAAACGATGCTCCATGCAATTTGGGAATGTCCGAACCTTTCACCAATCTGGGATTCCATTTAGGAATTCTCTTTCCGCGGCAACCAATCCTTCTGTGACACAAAAGAGCTGCTACTTTATGCCAACGAAGAGAAGAAAAATCTGGAGTTGTTGGCGGTAATAATGTGGACTGTATGGTTTCGCAGGAATCAGATTAGAGTGCATCAGAAAGATTACCCCATAACTCAGGAAATTCCAAATTCTCAGCAAGCTCTCTCAGACTTCCATCGTGCAAACCGAGCCCAACAATCCTTTGTTTCGGTAGCTAGCATAAGCAAAGCTTCTTGGACTCCACCACCAACAAACTTATTCAAGATTAACTTTGATGGGGCACTTTTTAGAGATATTAATAAAGCTGGATTAGGTGTAGTGATCTGCAATGATCTCAGGCAAGTGCTTGCATCCCTTTCGGAACAGGTTCAGATGCTGTTTTCCTCTGACATTGTGGAAGCTCTAGCGGCGGCAAGGGCCATTTCTTTTACTCGTGAACTTATATTCTCCAACTTCATCTTGGAAGGTGACTCCGAAGTGGTGATAAAAGCACTCAAAAGCAATGACTAGTCTCTATCTTCATTTGGCCACATTCTTGCTTCAGCCAAAACCTTAACAAATGTCAATTGTATTTCTTTTTCCCATATTCATATAATTGGCAATGCTGTTGCTCATAACCTAGCAAAACATGCAAGACATGTCATAGGTTTTAAGGTGTGGATGGAGGATGTTCCTCCACATCTCCATTCTGTTTTGTTAGTTGATTATGGCTGATTTTAATGATATTCAAAGTCTTCATTCTCAAAAAAAAAAAATTAAGAATAACAATTTATTAAGAATATTTAAAATTATAATCTCTCTTCTTCTTCTTTTTTTTTTTAGATAAGTTCAGATATCATTGTTTATGAAAATGTATCAATATTAGCTCTTTAATAATATTTCATGGCAATGTGTTGATTTTTTTCCTTTCTTTTTTGTTTCATTTAAATATTTGTATTGTCTGATAAAGTAGATGATTGGATTGGAAAGGTTACAGAGTGATGTTATATACAAGCCCATTACAAGCAAGCTAGTCATATTCCTGGGTGTGTTTGAGAAAAGTTTTTTTGCTTTTTTGTTTCAAGTTTTTTTTTTTCAAATAATCTAACTTTTAATTTTTTTTTAAAATAAGTTAGTTTTTAAATTTTTTTTGTCATATATTTAACATAAAAATTATCAGAAATTATATTTTTTGGAGGTGAGTTTTGATAAACACTATGCCAATAAGTTTTATTCCAAAAAATTTCTCAACAAAAAAGTTGTTGCCAAACTCACTCTTTTTTTTTTTTTCTTAAACAAAATATTGCTCTTTTTTTTCACTATGTAAATGCACTACAGAGAAACAAACGTTTAAGCCATTGTGATGACTATGGGCCGAAACTCCTTGCTACCCAAAAAAAAAAAAGACTGGGCCGAAACTAGGGAGAGAGTTCGCGTTTGGGCCATAGCATTGGGTACATAGTGTGAGCTTTGACTGCAATAAAATGATATTGTGTTGAATTCTTCATTTTTTTTTTTTTTCCCCACCTAAGTGTGCGTTTGGAAATTATTTTACTATTCAATTTATTTTTGCTATTCTTTATGAATCTCATTGTACTTTTTGATACAATTCATGGGCCTAACTGTACTATTTTAACTAATTTTTACCTTTATCTAGAGTATTTTTAGTAATAAGTTTTTAGTTTCAGTAAAATAAACACTATCCAATCAGACCAAAATAAATAGTGTGTTGAATTCAACATGATATATTGCATATTTGCATTTGCATATTAATTATGACTCTACTGCAAAAAATACCAATTTTTTTAGGATGAAATAAAATATTAGTAGTTTCTAAAATTACTCCTTGAGTTAAACTCAACTATATAAGATATATATAACATTATCAAATTTTTTAAATTAAATAAAGTATAATTGAAAAATATATAATTATTGAATTTTTAAAGTAAGTAATATTTCACGACATTCCAAAATCAAATATTTGGCACATCCAAATAAGGCAATGTGTCATGAGAAGTATCGCAACTATATATACTAAATAACACCAAGAGCCTTGTACCTCACTAATGACTTTAATAGTCTAGTGACACCTTCCTTGGTAAGAAGTATCTATGGGTGGGCAAGGTTAAAAAAACAAAAACATAAATAAATAAATAAATAAAAATCTTGCGACTCAGTTGGTTTGGTCTCTTTTATAACAGGTCGGAATTCCCCCCTCCCCACCACATTGTTGGAACAAATGATATAAAAGAAATGGTAATACGAAACATTAATTGGGAATCATGCCCTTTAATGAAATGATAATGGACCGGGTTTAATGGGCTTTGCGATCTAATATGATTCTAATAATAAAGGTTTGAAACTTTTTAAATGAATTTGACTTCAAAGCTTTTGAATTTGACCTTAAGGGAGTACATATGAATTTACATTGTTAAAAGGACTGGTTTGTAACCAATAGTTACAAATTCATTTAATATCTTTTTATTTAATGTGAATTTTAAGAAATTTACAATTGGATAATATTTTTTTTTATATCATCCATTCTTGCAAAATTTTCAGAAAGTAAAATATTAATAGCTATGATATTAATCAAATGTTTAAATTTCAAGTTTTGTAGTCTAAAGTTATGGATCGAATAATAAATAACATTTAATTGACATGAAGTTTAATAAGTGTATTAAGAATATAAAAAAAATGTAATCCAAAGTTTAGATTTTCAAAATATGTAACCATGTTAATTTTTCTTAGTGGCAATTATAACTAATTTTACAAAGTTTGTAGCCAAACTTTGTCCTTACTAAAATACTTTCATTTCTAACAATTTTATTTATAATAAAAAACTATGATTTTTAGTTATTCCACAATAGGGAAAAACAGCAAAGAGCAAAAAATCCAATGATTTTTTTCTATAACAAAAGTAAATGTGTACCTATATTTCTCTCTTAAAAAATTATTGGACATTCTTGATACGATGATCAATCCATTAAGTATAAGTGTTTGTGGGGTGTGGGAGGCAAATGCTAGGATTCAAGTCTCTAGAAAGGAGTTTTACACACATGTATATTTAGAATAAGTTAGAATAAAATTTATATCTTTGTATAAAAAAAAAAAAAACTTAAAAAAATGTTTCTGTATACCACCATTTATGATATTTAATTAATTATTTATTACACTCAACTGCTGGTAATTCATATGAATGGATTTGATTATTCAAATGGGACGAGTTAAAGATGGAATTACAAAACTTTGATAGCATTATAAACGTTTTCAACCCCGTGATCACCATTTTAAACGTTAAAACTTTGACAAGTAGTTAAAAATGTGGAAATATTTTGTTATCTCTATTAATTGAAACTTAGATGCATGTTACATATTTTGTTAAAACATTTATTGTTACTTTATTTAAAGAAATTGATAAGAACAAACATGTTGTTGTTTCTATCTTAAAAAAAAAATTTATCCAAAATATTGCTGTAATTTGGTGAAGCCACTTAGCACAACCATAGTTTTTAAGCCTAACTTTTATTTAAAGAAATTGATAAGAACAAATATGTTGTTGTCTCTATCTAAAAAATAATTTTATCTAAAATATTGCTGTAATTTGATAAAGCCACTTAGCACGGTTTCTAAGCCTAGTATATTGTTCTTTAGAAACAAACTAAATGTTAAACACACACACACACACACACACACACACACACACTTAATGTAATACCCCACATAATTTTATTTGAGATTATTATTAAGTTTTTTAAAAAATATAATTGATGGGCCATAGGTTTTCTTTTATTAATAACTACAGTCCACTGACCACTAAGCTCACATCTCTAATATGAACTACAGGGTAGACAAAGAGATAATCGGGGTTTTCATAGGAAGGGTTTTATCATAAGGCCAACCCTTCCACTAGGCCAATTTGGGAATTGCCTAAGGCCCCCAAGTGGAAGGGGGGCCCCAAAATTCTAGAAAGGAGTAGTAGGGAAAAGAAATTTGGTTTCAGATGAATCTAAAAAAATTTGGCACATCCTTTTGACCAAAAAACAAAATTTCTGTTATACCAGTTAAACATTGATAGCACAAAAAAAAAAAAATGGTCTAAATAAAATCAATTGTCCAAAAAATAACATCATTATCCAAATGCATGCATTGTTTATAGGATTTTACTAACAATATACAGTAGCTTCCGTAGAAAGAATTTTTTTCAAAATTAAAATTAATAAAATCATATTTGAGATCGACAATGTACCAAGAAAGATTAAGTGAATTAGCTATATTATCGATTGAAAATGAGATGTTAGAAGAACTTGAATACAAAAAATTTAATTAGTCAATTTGCATCTCAAAAGGCAAGAAAAATAGATTTTAAATGAAATATATTATAATATAAAAATAATAAATGAATATTAATTTAATTAATACATAAGTATAAAAAAGACCTCATTTTAGTTCTTGCCTTAGGCCCCAAAATGTCTAAGGCCAGCCCTGTTTTATCAAAAAAGCTAAAAGGAGTTTTTCCTTGGAGTTTGGAGCACATACAATTGAAGAAGTAATCAGATTGTTCAAGATATGATTTCTCATCAGTAGAAACAAAGAATTAAGGAGTTAGAATTTTATCATGGAAAACTTTAGTAATGTCTAGATTGTGAGATTGGTAATTTCTTAGATTATGATTTTTACACTTTCAATTATTCTTGAATCCTAGAATGCCACTGTTCAGATTTTAAAAGAACAGCCGAAATTATTTAAAGCATGAATAAGGCTGCATCGTTTTGTAGGACTATAAGGGCTTTAAGGTCTATAGGAACTTTTGGGCTGTTGATCTATGTCGTAGGATTAATTATAAATTGCTGGAGAAATTGCAACCAACCCCACACATGAAATCTAATTTTGTCAAAGTCCAAGTTCTCTGATGGATGATTAATGGCCTTGGTAGTCTTTACCTAGACTTTGACTATTCCCTACCACAATGAGCCATTAGAAATCAACACGTTTACAATTCTTTCAAACTATAATGGCAGACTTATTTCTTTTATCCAATTCTAATTGCATCTCAAAATGCTTAGATATGAAATATATTAGGGTCAATGATATTAAGTCCATGAACAAGTCAAATTAGTTTTTGGCCCATGGTTTTCATTAGGATATATATTAAATCCTAGGTTTATCAATAGTGTGAATTTTAGAACAAAGTTACGGTTATATAGCCTCATTCATGTTTAAGGTTTTACTTTTGTTTAGGACATATATTAAATCCTAAAGTATTAGCTGTTGGCTCTGAGTTTTGATAAATTCAAGGAAACATGTTCTTGGGTAGTGGTACTTTGCATTAGTGTTATCATTTAGTTCAGCAAGTATAATTTTAGTGAGTCAATTGTATAAGTCAATAAGATTTATATTTTGTGGAGGATATTTAGTAATTTTCATGATTGATTATAGGTCCTATTTAAGAGTATTTTGAGACTATTTGGAGGATGTTTCAGCTGGATTTTCAAAGTGATTCAAGTGTTGTAAGTAATTATGCATAATATGCACAAGTTTTGTCATTAAGGTTCTTAGATGTCAAAGGTTTTCAAAAGTTATATTTTAAGCTTACGTTTTCTAAAGTTTATAGAAAGCATTTTTATATCATTGAAAGAGAAACTTCGACTTTTGAATAATGTTTTAAAGAGAAACTTTGAATTTTAAATAACGTTTTGAATGTCCAAATCTCATTTAAAAAATGATTTCTAAACTAAACTCTTTTCAGAAAATAATTGAGTTTCAATGTAAGTTTTCTAAAAAAGTTCTTGTTCTTTAAGTTTATTTAAAACCAAGTGATTTCAAAGTCATACTCTTATTTTTCAAAAGGTATTTAAGACGTTTCTTTTAACAAATTAGGTTTTCAAACTTACTCAAGAATTGTAAATATATATATATATATATATATATATAAATTCTTTAGTTCTTATTCATTCCCTAAGAGAGTCAAGCATCCGTTGATTCTGTTTCAATTCAACATTGTGATATTCAATATGTTTCTATCTCTGGAATAATTGTTAATATTAAGAAAATTATTCTATTTTGTATATGTTTTGTTTTGTGATATGTGACTCAAATTAAGTGTTTTTAGAATTGATCAAATATATGTGTAAATCCGCTCACAGCATTGTATGTGAGAATATGTATTGATCCCTCACCAGCAGGGGTTAGATGTTGGTATTCGCTCACAAGATTGTATGTGAGAATATGTGATGTATATATGTGACACTATGTTCTGATCAATTTTATGCATGTGTTTTCTAATGACTGCGAGATGTGATTACATATGTATTAAGTGATTCATTATATGTTTTGCAATAATTATTTTTGATATATTTGAATGAGTTTGTGAAAAATCAAAATACTCATGCTTTGCTTGACTCTATTATGCTGTATATTCTATATAGTTACTTACTAGATGAGTGGCTCACTCCATCAATTACTATTTTCAAATTAAAGTGTAGTTAGGAATATAGAACATTTGGATCGCTTCGTATGGTGCGAGGTAGAGCGTGGAAGTTGTAGGCGACTTCAGTATTTCTTGAAGACTTATAGAATTTCAATTACCTTGTTTTGTAATTCATGTTTTATATAGTGAAGATTATTTTCGATTTGTGGAGTTTAGATTGTTGTAAGAGGTTTTTAAGATTACTTGTTTCTTTGGAGGTTTAAATTTATTTTGGATCAATAATGTTTATTAAGTTATATAAGTTCAGCAGGTTAGTCATACATCTAAATTCATGTTCCATGGATTTGGGTCGTGACAGTGTTGGTATCAGAGCTTTAGGTTATGATTCTGTAGACAATTAGGACTTACTATATTTTATAAGATGTGGAGGAATAGGCTTGAATTATTATTCATAGGTAAAAGGTAGTTTTGGGAGTTTGATAATTGTTAGAAGCTATATGCTTATATGCTTAGAATATTATAATAGTAAAGGGTTTAGTATGTCTTGTATACCATGACTTTGCTTGTGATTTATTTGACTCTAAGGTGTTCTTTATTTGGTTATAGGAAAATGCCACCCCGCAATCCTATCCTTTCTGGTCTTGAACCAAAATCTGAGAGCCTTGAAGGTGTTTTAAGTGCTATCAAAAGTCTTGCTGAGGTGGTGGAGAAGCATGTTAGTACTAGTGGAATAGTTAAGCCCAAAGGTGCTGAGATTGAAGGATGCACTATTGAGCAATTCAGGAAATTGGGTCCTCCTTCATTTTTGGGCAACCCTGATCCTACAGAAGCAGAATCTTGGATAATGCAAATGGAGAATTTTTTTGATGTGATTGGTTGTATTGAAGTGCAAAAAGTCTCCTTTGCTTCCTTTATGCTGAAGGGGGAAGCAGAGCACTGGTGGAGATCTACCAAAAAGAATTTCCCACTTCAGGAAGTCAAGATACTGACTTGGAGTATTTTCCTTGAGGCCATTTATGAAAAGTATTTTCCAAAAAGTGTATGAGATGAGAAAGCAGTGGAGTTTATGAAGCTCATTCAAAGGAATAAAACGGTATTACAGTATGAGGCTAAATTTATCAAGTTGTCTTGATTTACCCCTCACATTATGGCTGATGATGTTAGAAAGGCTAAGAAATTTCAAAGGGGACTACGACCAAGTATCAGAACTAGGATGGCGGCCTTACAATTGAAGTCATATTCTGAGGTTGTGGAGACTACAAAGGTTTGTTGAGAAGGAGTGTGAAGACTATCAGAGGATTAGGAGTCAGAATAACAAAAGGCCTAAGACTGAAGGGTTTCATAGAGGGAATGAGCACAATAAGCCATTTAAGAAGAAGACTACAACAAAACCAGAGACTAAAATGGTGCAACAGGTAATAAAGGTTTGTCAAAAGTGTGGTAAAAAGCATAAGAGTGTTTGCTATTGTGAAAGTGGGGCTTGTTTTAAGTGTGGTCAAATGGGTCATCGTATCAAAGATTGCCCATTCTTGAAGAGTGAGTTGATGGCTAAGCCTACTGATGTGAAGCAAAGGCCAAAAGTCTAAGGACGTGTGTTTGCTATTACTGAGCAAGATGTTAAGGCATCCAAGACACTAGCAACAAGTACCATTCCCATATTTTCTCATACTGCACGAGTTCTTATTAATCTTTGTTCTACTCATTCCTTTGTATCTTGTGCTTATATGAAATATGCTGATTGTGTGCCTAAATTGTTGGACTTTGAACTTTTTGTTACTGCTCCTTTGGGTGAAACTATGGTTGCTGAGTTTATATGTAAGTCCTGTGTGATTAAGATTGAAGGAAATGAGTTGTTGGCTGATTTGATTCTCTTAGAAATTCAAGAATTTGATGTAATATTAGGCATGGATTGGTTAACAGCTTATCATGCTAATGTTGACTGTTACAAGAAGGAATTGGTGTTTTGTATTCCCGGTCAACCTAAATTTGTATTTCATGGGTCAAGATAGAGCCTCGTGCCTAATATTATTTCTGCCATTCACGCTAATAAGTTACTTAGAAAAGGATGTAAAGGTTATCTTGCATATGTGGTGGATAACCAGAAGGAAAGGATTAAGATTGATGACATTCCTATGGTGAGGGACTTTGTTGATGTATTTCCTGAGGATCTCTCTAGGTTACCATTTGATAGGGAGATAGAATTTTCCATTGACTTAGTGCCAAGAACTGCACCTATTTCTATGGCATCATATCGCATGGCACCAGCAGAATTGAAGGAGTTGAAATTGCAATTGCAAGAGCTTTTAGAAAAGGGATTTATTCGACCTAGTGTATCTCCTTGGCGTACTCCTGTTCTTTTTGTAAAGAAAAGAATAGGTCTATGAGATTATGCATTGACTATAGGCAGTTGAATAAGGTCACTATGAGGAATAAATATCCTTTACCTAGGATTGATGATTTGTTTGATCAATTGCAAGGTGCTAAAGTCTTTTCAAAGATTGACCTTAGATCAGGTTACCATCAACTCAAGGTTAAGCAAGAAGATATACCTAAGACTGCCTTTCGTACTCGTTATGGACACTACGAGTTTCTGGTGATACCATTTGGATTGATTAATACTGTAACAACCCAAAAAAAAAAAAGGTTAGCCACATCTGCGTTATACCTTAAAAAGACTAGTCACAATTGAGGATCCTTATAGTTGTTAATAAAGCTCGAATCTACCCAGTAAATACCCGATGTGGGACTCATCATACACCCACACACATCACTCAATCAATCAAATTGGGGCATCACAATCTCCCCCACTTAAATCCCTAACGTTCTCATTAAGGCCCACTTTGTGGGTAGTGTCTTTGTGTCCACACGGGGTTACCGGGTTGGCTCTAATACCATGTGTATCGACATAAGAAAAAGCGCTAGCTAGATCTGCATTATACCTCAAAAGGATTAGTCACAATTGAGGCTCTTTGTAGTTGTTAATAAAGGCCAGAATTACCCAGTAAATACCCGATGTGGGATTCATCATACACCCACACACATCACACAATCAATCAAATTGGGGCATCACAAATGCCCCTGTTGCCTTCATGGATTTAATGAATCATGTGTTCAAGCCTTATTTGGACTAGTTTGTTATTGGACCAGTTTGTTATTATTTTTATATACCAAGTTTAAGAAGTGTGAGTTTTGGTTAGATGAGGTACGGTTTTTGGGGCATGTGATATCTAAGGATGGCATTTTCATGGATCCTAAAAAGGTGGAAGCTGTGGTAAATTGGCCTAGACCAACAAATATATTTGAAGTTCGCAGTTTCTTAGGTCTTGCAGGTTACTTTAGGAAGTTTGTTGAAGGTTTTTCATGTATAGCAGGTCCCTTGACTAGGTTGATCCAAAAGAATGCTAAATTCTTATGGAAAGAAGAATGTGAAAAGAGCTTCCAAGAATTGAAAGACCAGTTGGTTTCTGCTCCAGTTTTGACATTGCCAACGGGTTCTAGAGGGTTTGTAATTTATGGTGATATTCATAGAAAGGTCTGGTGGGTAGTGTCTTTGAGCCCACACGGGGTTACAGGGCCGACTCTGATAATATGTGTAACGACTCAAGGAAAAGCGCTAGCCACATCTGCATTATTCTCTATCTTATGGATATTTTTCCTTTCCTTTATCAATTTCCTCTCCTTCTCTCTTATGCCCAGGGGTTGGTGTATTTGTTCGTTTACTAAACCGTTTAAAAGACTAGTCACAATTGAGGCTCTTTGTAGTTGTTAATAAAGGCTAGAATTACCCAATAAATACCCAATGTGGGACTCATCACACACCCACACATATCACACAATCAATCAAATTGGGGCATCACAAATGCCCCTGTTGCCTTCATGGATTTAATGAATCGTGTGTTCAAGCCTTATTTGGACTGGTTTGTTATTGGACAAGTTTGTTATAATTTTTATATGCCAAGTTTAAGAAGTGTGAGTTTTGGTTAGATGAGGTAAGGTTTTTGGGGCATGTGATATCTAAGGATGACATTTTCATGGATTCTAGAAAGGTGGAAGCTATGATAAATTGGCCTAGACCAACAAATGTATTTGAAGTTCGCAGTTTCTTAGGTCTTGTAGGTTATTATAGGAAGTTTGTTGAAGGTTTTTCATGTATAGCAGGTCCCTTGACTAGGTTGATCCAAAAGAATGCTAAATTCTTGTGGAAAGAAGAATGTGAAAAGAGCTTCCTAGAATTGAAAGACCAGTTGGTTTCTGCTCCAGTTCTGACATTGCCAACGGGTTCTAGAGGGTTTGTAATTTATGGTGATGTTCACAGAAAGGTCTTGGTTGTGTGCTTATGCAGCATGGAAATGTGATAGCATATGCTTCTAGGCAGCTAAAAAGGTATGAACGTAATTACCCTACTCACGACTTGGAGTTAGCAGCAATGGTCTTTGCATTAAAGATATGGAGGCACTACTGCTGGTAATTCATATGAATGAATGGATTTCATTATTTCAAATGAGATGACTTTAATTAAGATGGAATTACTAAACTTTGAAAGCGTTATAAACGTTTTCAACGATTTTAAAACTTAGAAGTTAAAAACTTTCACTAGCAGTGAATGAATGGATTTCATTATTTCAAATGAGATGACTTTAATTAAGATGGAATTACCAAACTTTGAAAGCATTATTAACGTTTTCAACCATTTTAAAACTTAGAAGTTAAAAACTTTGACTAGCAGTTAAATACGTGGAAAAACGTTTTGACAACTCCATTTTATGACCAAAGAATTTATGACTCTTTAATCTTTATACTGGCTGGCGAGATAAGAACCACTCGCGGCTCCTGAGGTAGCATATCGTGTACCCGGCACATTCGCCGTTTCTTTCCGTGACTCCTAATTCCTAACACTCCTGTGACTAGAACAAGTCTCTACAACTAAGCTTCTAGAACATGACTTGTCAGTTGTCACATGTAAATTAACTTACGGAATCTAATTACTACAAAAATCAGAATTATATATATATATATATATAGTCATTTTTATTTTCTAATAGAAATCAATGATAATTTAATTCAATATCTAACACCAATATTGTAAAATGAAATTCTCGGACAATTTTATTCTGTAGTGTTACAGTTTATGGTGGTTTTATATTCATGTCAGAGTTTTACCAATTTGTTGAAATTCTCTGCACCATCTACAATTATGCTAGGCTTGTATTAGTAATGTCTATGTATAATTTAAAATTCAATATATAACTATTATAGTGTTATTTATCATTATGCACATAGCTCCTAAGAGCACTTTTATTAGTGTTTTTTTGTATGATAGAAAATATACCACATTTTAGTTTACCAAGTTGAAAATTCACCCATTTTAGATTATGTAAAATTGTGTAAAAATATATTGTTGTTGCAGTAAGTAATTGTGTAGATTTACATTGACACTATTAATTTTGTATTTAGTTTTTTTTTTTTTTTTTTTTTTTTTTTTTTTTTTTTGTATCCTGAAGATGAAAAAAGAAAGTGGATGATAATTGTTATGTATGAAGAAAGAGAAATAATTAAAAAAAAATCAAAGTAATTTAATATTTTAATAAAATATAGTATAAAATAGATAATTTAATGTTTGGTGTTTTAGAATGTGAGTGTGTAAAATAAAATGAAAAAAAAAAAAACAAAAGTAGATTCTAATGCTAAAATAGACATAAAAATTTACACGAGCTAGCTATGTGAATGCTCTTATATACTTATGTCTATCTATATTATGAAATTCATAAAAATGGATGTATTTCTCTAACATATAATTTCCATATTTGGTGGGCTGGAATATCCATGCAGCATGCGGTAACTAATAATTTGGCCAAGAAAATGAAAATTATAACTGCCAGTCTACCACAAGTACAATACATCCTGAAGTGATTGGATTTAATATTTAGGAAATTAATATGACGTTTCTTAGAGACCTCAGGCAGATTGCATGACCTCTCTACCTTTATTTTTTGGTGGTAAATGTTGACCTTTCTACCTAGCATGACCTTTCATTCCGTCTCTCCCTCTTTATCTAAGTTCCTTCTCTATCAATTTTTTCCCCAGAAGTGACATCTTGATCATCCAAAACCCCCAAAAGATAGGCATGGATCATGTAAAACACTCATTTGGAAATCCTGCAATACTTTTATTATTCTTCGTGGGGTTCTTATGTCTTTGTTTTTGGTCCTCCTCCTATATCACAAATCCATTGGATATTAATCCTTACCTTAAAGATCTTAATTAAATTTCAAGAACTACATATATAAGAACCTAACCACTTGCTCAGACTTACCAGTATATTTTATAATACAAAATGTTATTCTGATTTTAACTACAATTCTTATTCAAGGGGTGGCATTTACAATTCAGTGTGTTCCGAAAGGAATCTCTTTCCACACTATCAAACACAGTAAGTTTCAACTTTTTCAAGCTTATTCCTTCATTTATTTCACAAACATGCATATGGGTTGTCTTAATTTTGTACAAAAAACTCAAAAATCTTTTAATTCTTACAGACCAACATACATGTTCCTCAAGATGACCTAGAAGAAGCTTTATCCAAAGCTTCAATGGCAAACAAAACGGTCATAATCACTATCATAAACAAGGCCTATGCAGACCAAGACATCCAAGCTGACACCACCATGCTTGACCTTTTTCTTGAGAGCTTTTGGCTTGGGGAGAACACTAGGCCACTGCTTGACAACCTTTTGATCGTGGCAATAGATCGGACGGCCTACGATCGCTGCCTGTTTCTACGGTTGAACTGCTACAGATTGAAAACGGACGGTGTGGATTTTGGGGGAGAAAAAGTTTACATGTCCGAGGATTTCATCAAGATGATGTGGAGAAGAACTCAGTTTCTAATCGAGGTTCTTAACCGTGGCTACAGCTTCATTTTCACGGTAAGTTATAGTTTAATAGTGCATTTATAGTAAATATGTGGAGTTATAACCATAGATAAAAGCTATTACACACGTTCTGTTACGCGCACATGAAAAAACAACTATAACTTGCAATTACAATTTTTAAATTATTCTTAAAACTGTGTAACAGAGTATGTGTAATAAGTACTACTTTATAAATAATAGATAGTTATTCTTACTATGCTGGTATGGTTAAAGATGTTCGCTTTATAATTAAGATGTCCTGTAGTAGTAACTAGAGAGTAAACTTGAAGTTTGTACTTACTAACAAAATTGTCGGCTCCTCTCATTCAACTTTTATTAATTAGGAAAAACAAAAGCTACGACTTTAGATGGTTTTTGGTTGATAATGTAAATGGTTGGTTGGAATGGAAACAATGGCGGTTGGAATATGATAGGATTGTGAATATGACTTATATTGACTTTTTGGTTAGGAATTTCCGTGCTCGTTTGGTTCAACTTTTGGGCTCGTAAAAAAGCCTTTTTTGGGGCTTGTAACTGCGTTTTTTCGCATTTTTGTATTGGACTCTCAGGTTTTGTTAGAGTTTTAGGAATAATTTTTGTTGTTTGGATAGAGCTTATTTTTGCTAAATTGAAAATTGAAACTGAAAATACTGTAGTAAAATAATTTTTTAATGTGTGAATAGTACTGCAGGACCCATTTTTTAAAAAAAATTGTTAAAAAAGTACATGAACAGTGTATGAACAGTGCATAAACAGTGCGTGAACAGTGCCAAACAGTGATTTTTGTCTCTGCACAGTATTACTACAGTGAAAAAAGTGCATGAACAGTACCGGTTACTGTTCATGCACGTTGAAAAAAAAAAAAAAAAAAAAAAAAAAAGGGAAAACGCAGAAGAGGAAACGCAACGTGAGAATCAGCTCTATCCAAACACTCACAAAAAGAGCGTTTTAAAAATGTAAAACTCTGTTTTACTATCATAATTTTTTTTACAAATTCTCTTTTTAAACTCAGAAGATAGCATTTGCTTATACAAACACACTCAGAGGTGCAATACCAATTTGCATTAAACACAATCCAAGGTTGGTTTTACTAAAGCCTTCATGTCAGTCGTGTATAATAGAGAAAGATGTAGAATTTATACACTTTTGCTAAAAAATGACCCACATCAGTATATGTGTAATTATGTAAATTTATAAGTTTGCTACAATATTCATGTAAATGTACACTGACATTATTTATTTTGAATTTAATTGTTTATTTTTTCTTTACGTATCTCAAAAATGAAGAAAGAGAATGATTGATAGTTGTTATGTGTGAAGAAAGAAAAATAATTAAAAAATGTTAAAATTTGATATTTTTATAAAATATAATGTAAAATAAATAATTTGATGGAGGATGTTTTGAAAAGTGAGTATATAAAATTGAAAAAAAAAAAGGGTCCTTATTCTAAAATAAACATGAGTAATGAGTTTTTGCATGAACAAATGTGAATACACGTTATTGGAATTTTTTACCATTATCTCTAAATTACCCTCACCTTTTTCGTGAACTCTCTATTCAGCCCCTCTCTCTAACAAGAAAATACATAGCCAACGAGAAAGAGAGATTTGGGTTCCAACAAAAATTGCTGGGAGTCACTGTACCCAAACACAACTTTTAGGTATGTTGCCCTCAAAAGCTATTTTTTAGCACAACTGCATGTTGTGGATGCTACTGAAGTGAACTAGGTCTTGATTCTTCAAGAGAATCATGGACTTACCAATCAACACAACAGTCAAAAAATTTGCTTCAAAGGGTGATACTGAAGTGGGTCTTGATTCTTGGTAAGCCATGGAGGCGAGGGCCTCATTGCAAGAAGGAATTTAAGACTCACCGAAGTCGCTTTGTTGAAGAAATGGCTAAGAAAATAACAAAAAGAAGTATGCTTATGAAAAAAATTAATAAATTATATTAGAGTAATGTTTTTAATTTTATAAGAATATTAAAATAATGTTATCGTTATTATTGGTTTTAATTTAAGATACTACTAGCATAAATTTTTTACACACCAATAACAACACTTGTCATCTAAAATCTATTGTAATAATATTGTGGGCCTAACATTATTTATTATAGTAAGCAGGAAAGGAAAAGGAATATGAAAATTACAAAAGGGAAAAGATATAGGTCTTAATAAAATTATAATTTGTAGAGATTCATATTATTAAATATTTTAAGATAATTATTGTGTATTCTATTACAATGAAAATTAAAAGTGTCATTTGTTATTGAAAAGAAGTCATTAATAATCTTCTAAAAAAAGCATCAACAATAATAAATAACAACTATTATTATTATTATTATTATTATTATTATTATTATTATTATTATTATTATTATTATTATTATTAAGGAGGTGAAATCATAAGTAGGAAAAATTCCTTTATGTTTATATTTTGTCAGTTTGGTAATTTATACCGCAAACTACAATTTTGATAAATGTTAATTAAACATTATTCAATCATTTTTACCAAACGCTTCGTTTTTTTTTTTTTTCTTAAAAAGACTCAATTTGATGCTACATTTTTTGAAACCATCACTTTTTCAAAAAGCACAACATAAAAAGCTAAACTAAACTTGATGTAGGATGTATCCCGAATTGTTTTTTATTTATTTTTTTCTTTCTAAGGAAGAGTTATAGTTTATAAGAAATGAAAATGTTAGGATATTAGCTAGGCTATGGCAATATTTCATATATATAAAGTGCATTTATTACAAAGGTACATGGGTACATCTATCATTTATGCCAGATTGCCAATTGTTTGTACTTTGAACGCGGACCACTAAATACTAATGTTGAACCTTCACATCAAAGTTTAAGCATTTTATGAAGCTAATTGTCATGTGAAAACTAGTATATAACACGAGGACGGTAAAATTAAAAACTAACACAATTACATATATATTCAAATTATATTTAGTGTAAGAGTTATATATTTTTTAAGCTATAGATATATACATGAGTTTTACTCATTTTTATTTTTTGTTTTTATAATTATACACATGAGTATACTTAAAAAAAAAAAAAGGTTTTTGATATTTTATTTATATTAGACTCTTCGTTTTTTACACAACATTAACTCATCTTAAAAAAAAAAAAAAAAAAAAAAAAAATTAAAGAAAAAACTTAGATAGGATACATAACAAAAACTCAAACAACAATTTGAATCTAATTTAGAATTTTATTAGGCATGCCGAAGTCGAGGTTGCCATAGGGTGGCTAATATGGTTGTTGGGGGGTAAATTAGGTTGTAAGATGTTCGATATTATTAGTTATTAAGTGGTCGATCTATGTTGTGGGTATCCGATCTTGATTGTCAGTAGTCAATTTTCGTCATTAGATTTGTTTGTGAATAAAATAAATAATAAATAAATAATATCTCAATAGAATAGTAAAAAAAGTAGAAGCTAAAGTGAAAAATAGACTAACTAAATAGAAAGAAAAAAAATGAGTTCTTTTTTTTTAAAACCAAAACTTAGCTTAAACTTATAAAGAGGTTTATGTGAATGTTATTATTGGAGTGTCTAAATTTAGGTTTATGTGTTCAGCAAAAAAATAGTTTAGGTTTATGTGAATGTTCTTATTGAGCGTCTAAGTTTAGTAATCTCTAGGGCTTTACTTCTAACAACATGAATTATGTGAGATTGTGGTAATAAAGAAATGTTGGAAAGTTAATGAAAGCCATAAAAGAAGGAAGTGACAATTTTTAAGCTTGAGAATTGTGTGAGAAATCAAAAAGTTTAACGCCACAACTTTTACCATATTATTTTTCACAACTATTCTATGTAGTTAATTCCTAATTGTGAGTGTTGTAGAAAAAGTAGAGAGTTTATGTGAAAGTGATTGGCAACTAGTTACAATTTGCCATTTAGGATAGTTGTAGTAAAGGGTGTAGTAAAAATTGTGGTCTTAGAATACTTGTGAGAAAGTGGGTTTATGTGAAAGGCCGATACCGTACCGGTATCGGCCGTACCGGCCTGTACGGTATGCACCGATACCGGTACACTCTTATTTTGTACCAGAAAAAATACTAGCCTTATCGGCCATACTGGCGAATTTCGGCCATACTGACTGCGTACCGGCCGTACCGGACCGAAACACAAAATGTTGTGTTTTTTTTTTTTTTTTGGTAATTGTGGAAGTTTTTGTCTCTAAAATAATAAATAATGAAAGTATTTTGTAGATAATTTCATTATTTCACCTAACCTTTGATCTCGCCAATTTTTTTTACTTAATTTGGATTTGGTGTGTGTGTGTGTTTATATTAAATATATAAAATAGCGGTAAACCCGAAACGGTACATCGGTATTGACCGGAATCCGAAATATACTGTACCGGTGGCCAAACCGGTACAGCCTCCGGTACGGTATTGACTTCCTTGTGTGAAAGTGACTATCAACTAGTTTCCTCTCATTTTACTTTTTGCATGGTTCTTAATTTGCTACTTGACTTCCAAGATGAAGAAGAACCCAGGAATGCTTGATGTCCATCATTGGCAATAAAATTACATCAACTATTATAAAATTGTGTGAGCTCCCTCTCAACTCCCTCTTCTCTATCTTCACTTCCCCCAATTCCATAATATTTTTGTGAATGATCTCAAATGCGTAGGAAATTTCAGTGAATGAAATTGCTCAAGATTAGTTTGTTAATTTCTAAGCCAAGGAGTAGCACTATTCTATTTGTCTTAGGTTGGATGGGGAAAATTATCTTAAGAGACTAAATCATGGAGCACTTCTCTTACAATATATGAGTCCCATTGATATATGGTATTGGGATCTACCAAATATGAGAGGAATACTCTATTAGATGATTTCATGATACTTTCTTGTTGGATAGGTCTATATCTAACAAGAGGATATTTTATGAGACAATCTCATGAGACCATCCTCTTATATCTTGCTTGTGAGATCCACAAATGTGGAGCTCACACATCTTGTGTTGGAGAGGTCTCGTGGAACTGTTTTCTAAGATACTTTTATCATATCTAACCTCTTTTGTTGAATTAACAATAAACAAAGGTGAAATATTGAACTTTTTAAACCAAACTAAGTCTTTCCTCATAATGCTCTTTTCTTTTTTCTTTGCTTTTCTTTTTTGCATGCCCTCTTTATTTGTATTTGCCTAAACCTTATATTTATATTTATACGGTTGGTAACTTTTTGTAACAGGATACAGATGTGATGTGGTTAAGGAATCCTCTTATTAGGCTAAGCAGAAATGAAACCGAGGATCTTCAAATTAGCACTGACTATTTCTTAGGTGATTTGCGATCTGAAAATCATCAAATCAATACTGGCTTCTACTACATCCAATCAAATAATAAGACTATCAAATTATTAAATATATGGTATGCCATGAAGGACAGCTCAAAAGGACAAAAAGAGCAGGATGTGTTATTAAACCTAATAAAAGGGGGAATAATTAGAGAATTAGATCTTAGAGTAACTTTCTTGGACACCCTTTATTTTAGTGGGTTTTGCCAAGATAGTAAGGATTTGAGGGTAGTGGCCACTGTACATGCCAATTGTTGTAAAGGTATTAGTGCCAAGGTGAATGATCTAAAGGCTGTCCTTCGCGATTGGAAGCAATTCAAGTACACTTCTTCTAAACAATTGGTTAATGTAACAATAAATTTAGGCTGGTCAATGCATTGGGGATGTTCCAAGTCATGGAATTAAAGTAGCTAATATGACTATGGGTTAATTAATGTAATATATTTTATCTTTGGCTTCAATATACTCAAAAGGAATTTAATTGCTTTGATATACATAGATTGATACATGATTTGACCTTTCATGGCATGGGGCCAATTTTCATTTTATCATGGAGCGTTATATTTGCTTTGGCACCACCTTTTTTTTTTTGGCACCACCTTGATCCATATTTTTGCCTCATATGATATCTCCTATCCCTTATTTTATTACAACAACTTTCGCACTACGTAAATTTGTGTGTATGGGTGCTATTATGGTAAATTGGGCTATCCTGTTTGACCCATTTTGTTTGACTCCACCTCGTATAGACTTGGATCCTTGACTTCTGAAAAGGTGACGAGTCAAAAATGAGTTTTGTTTGTCCCATCCCATCTTGTCTTGTCTTGCCCTGCCCATAATATATATATATATATATATATATATATATAATTTAATCCTTTATATTCGTATCCTAGTCATTATTTAAGTTTTTATATACATTCTATTACTAAATTCAAAACACTTTTCTATCCTCCTCACTCAATACTCTCATGGTTACCATTTCCCCTTTTTGTTTCATTTTAATCTTATCAATGTTGGAACCATCTCATTATTGTTAATAAAACACCTTCAATCTCGCCCCAACCCAACTTGTGCCACTCCCACCCCACACGGGTTTTTCCTATCCCGAAAGAAAAGGATGGGGTAGGAATGAGGCACCTATGATATGATCCCAACTTACCCAATTGCCTTTGGTGTGAAACCCTTGTTTTAGTAAAATTTTTTATAACATGTGTATGGTTCAACAATAAAGTGTGCATGAATGAAGGATTAATACTGGTGAAACGACAGTACGAATTTGGCAGATTAGATGGCTTCCATTGGGTACAACTTACAAGGTTGTTTCTCAACCTAAACTCCATCCAAAAAATGCTTTGATGAGGGATTTAATTGACACGGTTAATCATTGTTGGCAAGCTGATAGTCTTGAAACTTCTTTGATTAAGTATTCCTTGAGACAATTTAGGCCAGATGATAGTCTTCTCTGGGTGTGGGTCGGAATGATCAAAGGGATCTTTACAATGAAAAGTGCTTATTAAACAAAAGGAGGACAACGGTCAAAAGATATTTATCGTTTCTTAATGCCAACAAGGGTTGTGGAATAAATTTGATTTTTTCGTGTTTTTGATATATAAAGATAATAATTGATTATTACAATTATAATTATTTGAATACTTTCAACATGACTAATGTTCAATATCACATGTGCCACATGACAAAGTGAGTAAGGGTAATTGTAAATTCATAGCACTTGATCACTTTGGCCTGTAGCTTATGTGAATCTTAAATGAGTCCGAATTTGATAAAGATGAGGTGTAAAACTCATATTTTACACAATTCAATAAAAGATTTTCACATCAATTTTTCACTAAAAAATCAATACATTTTGTCACACCTAATAATATCATATCAATCTTTTACTTAAAACCTGAAATGTATAGTTTTAATTGAAATGTTGTCCTTTGTAATTAGATATATTTATATTTTCGTAATATAATGATGTGATATGTCATTATTGATGGGTATATATCAAAGGGTTTACATTAAGTTCTTATAGAATTTAACTTCCTCTTAAATATTGTTATCTTAAAATCATTCAACTAATCAACTGTGCATATAATGATCAAGTGCTATGATATATAAAGAATCAAAATATTTAAATTTTAACATTAAAAAAAAAAAAAAAAAAGAACCTTATTCAATTACTACTGTAAGGCCTCAAATTGATCCGTAGCCCAAAAGATTTGGACAATGACCCAACAAGCCCACAACAAAAAATTTGTTTGAGAGTGGGTTTAATGTTGAACATTTAACGAGTCAAATATGAATCACTATGGGTTAGTTTAGTGTTGGAAGGAATGAGAATAACAATTTGAAAAGAAAAACACTCCTCGGTCAAATCTGAGGATGGTATGTTCTTGTATTTAACTCTCAGACTTATAGAAATATTCAAATTCTTGAGTACAAAGTGGTTCTTTTCGTTTCTCGCCCCCTCCATCCCTTGTAATGAAATCCTTTCCCTTTATATTCCTTCACCTTCTCTCATCTTAACTTTCCACTTATTGATTAAATAACTAATTTTCTTAATATTTGTCCCATAAGAACCTTCTTGAAGTCTTTGTGGACAGCTGTAAGGCTAGAAGTCACTATTCAGGCATTACCTTCACGTTAATGCGGCCAGTTGATTAGATGCAGAGCATTTAATATGATGGTAACAACTTTTTTCCCAAATATTTCTCAATTCCCTATTGACTCTTATCTCTCTGAAACTTATCTTCCTTCCAAGCATGGTTGTCCACTTCCTGGTACTTACTGGGTGGTTGGACTTCAGGCTTCTCTCTGTTTTCTAAAAAGGTCTGTCTCCTCAAACAACGTCACCTGCTTATCGTGACCAACTCTTGTCCTCAGCCGAATAACCTACTTTCCTTTACTAACATTTGTTTGTTCTCGACCTCTTTGGCGTCCTCAAGTACGACTCACGGTCCAATACCCTTATCTGAGCCATTTATCCTCACAACTACTATAATTTCAAATAGAGTGGTGTAAATGAAACAACATTATTTGACCAGTCAAAAGACATAGTTTTAATTATATTTTATAACAAATTTTAATTAAGGACAAAACTTAAATACCATTTATTAATAGTTATAATTTAAATTTTTGTTTTCGTATTAAATTCAACCATGTGGCTATATTAGTTAATGAATCACATTATTATTATGAAATCATAGCACTTGTTTTGATTATTTTATAAAAATTATTATTTAAAAGTAGTTCATATATATTATGGCATGGTAGAATCTTAGGTTCCCTTGCCAATAGCCTTGTAGTCGAATTGACACCTCTTCATATACAAAGTACTTAGGAGTTTAGGGAAGAAAGAATTCGAACTGCGTGATTAGCAGTATGTTGTAATTATTTCTCAAAAAAAAAAAAAAATCTTAGGTTCCCTCTTGTATTTAGCCTATGACAAATACATAAATTTAGCCTATTTTGAAATCTTTTTTTTTTTTTGGAAGCTTTAATAGAGAATTTTCTTATATGATTATAATAATAAAAATAAAAGTTAGGTTTTTGACACGGTCACTAATCTATATCATATACTATATAATAAAAGCTGGGCTTAGAAGCCGTGGTTGTGCCAAGTGGCATCATTAAATTACAAAAAAAAAAAAAAAAAGATTTTTAGATTTTAAGGAAAAATATATACAATTTTTCTTCTCCTATAATTTCTAAGTTGATAAAAATCTTAATTTGATTACAATCCAAATTCTTTATTTAATTTATCTAATCCTTATTTTTTACAATATATTTGTTTTTATTAGTTTCTTTGGATAAATAACAATAAGGGTTTTAACAAAACGTGTAACCTACAACAAGTATTTTGTAAAATTTCAAAAAAAAGATTAAATTTAGTTGGTTGGTCTATCTAAAATATTATCAGCAAAGCCTAAAATGAATAGGGTAGAATTACCTAAAAATAAGGACAGAATTTCAATAAATAAAAAATACATAAAATAAAGAAAATAAGATAGAATTAAAAAAGAAGAAGATATAATTGAATACTATTGCGTATCAACATCCGTTCACTTTTGTTAATTTTTTAAGTTCTTTTTTTTGGATAAATATGCATTTTATGTCATCTTTTTCCTAATGATCAAGTGACAAAAGAAAGTAGTATTTAATTTACAACTACAACTACATTTGTGTTTATCTAAAATGTTATCAATAAAGCCTAAAATCAATAGGATAGAATTACCTATATATAAAAAAGGATAAAATTTAAATAAAAAAGTGAGATAAAAATACGTGAAAGAAAAAAAGATAGAATTTAAAAAAATACGGAAAACAAAAATACGTTTTTTTTTTACTATGTTTCTTCTTCTTTTTGTGGATAAATTTCCATCTTATGTCATCTTTTTCCTAATAATAAAGTTTTAAAAAAAAAGTATTTGAATTTCACCTAAACTCCTTTTTTTTCATATCATCTTCTTCACAACCTAAAATTATCTCTATATACACACACACACACACACTTTTTTAGTGTATTATTCTTTCTACTGCATACCTTACAATTATTTACTATGTTCATCCCTTCTCCTCTCTACCCTCCCTGCAACCTTGCAGGTATTTTTTTTTTCTTTCATCAAATTGAATAGATTTTGTGTATTTGTTTCCTTTTTATTATATATTATATGATTTTTATTAACAAGTTGTATAGATAGGTTGAAATTCTATATTTGATCGCACATTTTAGTATCTTTTTTTACATCAATATAGCAAGCAATATATTTGTATTTTTTATTTTCTTATCACATGATTATTTGTTGCATGTTGACATCAATATTTTATTGTACGTGGATTTAATTTGTTATGGTTTTGGTTTGGTGCTTTGTTCCATGTAATCTATCTCCTTTAATTAAAAGCAAAATTTGAAATTTGATATGAGAGAAAAAGAAGGATCTAAAATCTTCTTATATCCACCAGTCCAAATTCTTATGTAAGTCTATCTTTACTTAACTCCGTTTTCATTTTTTTAAAAAGTTTAGAAATTTGGATATTTTTTCATTAATGAATTGGGATTTTGGCTTAATTTTGTTTTCAATTGTTTCAATTATTGAATTCATTATTTTTCATGCGTAATATCTGTGTTTTTTTTATGAGAAAAAAAATAATATATGTGTTCTTAAAGGCTAAAGCACAATACAATTACAAACATTACTTTAAGTTAGGGTGTTATATTTATTTATTAGGAAGTTAAAATGTTACATTAAGTTAGGGTATTATATTTTTATTTATTATTAAGTTAGAATGTGCGATATAAATTATAACCATTTGAATAAAATCAACACTAAAACAAATTATTTAAATATTAAAATAAGAAATAAAAATTAAATTTCTTTTAGGTGTGCAAGTACAATTTATTTTTTAATCTTAAATTTTGAATTAATTCTTTTAAGATGATACCCTTTTCATAAATAAATAGGAATTATTAAAATAAATTATAAAATTTTTTATTGATCATTGTAATTAGATATATTATATATAAGGACAAATATACAAAATTCAATTATTTTTTATATTTTAAAAAAATAGATATATATTTTTTGTTTTTATCTTATATATATATATATATATATAGAGAGAGAGAGAGAGAGAGAGAGAGAGAGAGAGAGATTTCATTAATAATTGTTATACTATTTTTCCAATTTGCCATAGTTTTTAAAATATTTTATAATATTTGTTTTTGAAAAAAAAATGTCAAACTTGAACTTACATAATATACATCTTCCATGTAACTTAATTCTTTTTTTCATTTTAATTGTTATTCAATTTGAGTATATTATCAAAATATTTTTTTATTAAGCCGTGCATCGCGCAGGCATAATACTAGTAATAACTAATAGTCGAAACGTTTGACTTTTTATTGACCGCTTCTCATTGAACCACATGACTACATAAATTACTAACACGTATATAATTAAAGACACAAACAATTGTATCTTTTCAGTAAATGTTCACCTTTAAAAAAAACAGCCTATTCTTACAAACTAGAGACATAACTCTTAGGGCTGTAGTGTTATAAAACTACCGATGTCTTTTCTCCTTCACAATATACATATAAAATAAAATTTTTTTTCTTTTAAGTTTATACACCACATTTACTTTTAAAAATGATAAACAATTATATCTTTTCATTTTGCCTATTATAAGATTCACTATCTACTAAACGTTTGGCATAAAATATATATTAAAAAAAAAAAAACTATTCAGAGAAAGAGATATAGTAGAGTTATAAACGAACATATATCAACAGAGATTAGAAACCATCTATGACCGTGAGACACAGAGATAGAAATCTGATAAGAATCAGAGAGAGTTGGAGAGAGATATGAGGGAGATGCCTCTTCACTATTGTCAGATCGTTCTTCCTTCATCTCCTAGTTCCATAAAGTCGTCGGTAAGTTTTATTTTCTTGAAAACTTGGGGATGGTGCTAGGCACAACCATGGGTGCAATCTTTTTCAATCTCTGGCCCAACCCCAGTATAAGACCATTCTTTCTCAATAAATTTTCAACTAATCTCTTATCCTATTGTCTACAATTAGTTTTGCTATCAATTTTGGGATTTTGTTGAAATCAGGGAAACAACCTAGATGATCAAATTCTACTTGAATTGTTATTAGGATTTTTTAGTTTTTGGGTTTTTTTTTTTTTTTCCTTTTCTTTCATGAGTTTTAGTTTCATGTTTTGTTTTGTTTTTGTTTTTGTTTTTTTTTTTTTTTGTTTTTTTTTTTTGTTTTTTTTTGTTTTTGGCTTGCAATCTGGGTTATTAGAGAAGAAGAGAAGGCAGTGGAGCAAACACAGGCAAGAAGGTAAAAGATTTATCAAATCCACAATGATTACAAGGTTTCCCACGACTCATTCCCCAACAGGTATCTCCCCCAAAAAAGAAAATTGCTGGTATTAGTCTCTGTCACATTTTAGAGTTGGTCACGATAAATTCATATAAGCCATTACTTTTTGTTGTAGAGAAATTATGAATCTATCAACTATCAAACTATTTGACTAAGGCAAATAGCATTAGACTTGATAATGGATTTTTCTTTGCATGTTTCCCTCATTAGGCACATCTCTTAGGCTTGTTTAGTTGCCCATAAATCAAAACCATTCGTATTTTCAGTATAATATTGCATTCACAAATGGTCTCTATAGTGGATAGAATGACTTATTTGTGTTTTACTATGATGTGGATTTTAGCAAAAGATTTTTAAATTTTGTTTTAAGAAAATTGGAACATGTTTGAATTCAAAAATGGCTTGAGAGTGAAGTTATGATAGCTATTGTCCAACCCTATATGCATATAAACATGTAAGGCTGTGTGTGTATTTTTCTCATTGGGAAAAGTTAATTTCATTAAATGTCTTTTTTATATTTGGAGGTTATTGTTTTACATTGTAGGTTTGGAGAATTGATAGGTTTTTTTACTTAAATTCTGTTGTGATGCAGAATGTACATTTTTTGATGTGTCACAGTTTGCATTCTTTGGCAAAGATGTTGTTGAGTTGGGGGGTTGTCATTCTTCGTCGCTTGGAGTTTTTAAAATGGTTAGTGATGTTTTTACTTTAATTTTAGGATTTTCCCTCTTACCTATTGTCTTTATTTGGCCCTTTGGTTTACTAATCTATTTAAATTTTGTTATTTTAAATCAAGGTTTTCTAAGCCAGGTTTGATCTTATCGAAATAAATAAGTTTCTGAGCGAAGTATGCTTCTTTAGTTTTATGCTCTATTTGTTTTAGTATTAACGTTTTCTGGAAAATTGATCATTTTCCAAAAAACATTTTCTAGAAAACTATCACATTTTCCTACATTTGGTAATGGCCTTGAAAATGAGATTGAGAGCATTTTCTAGTGTTTGGTATGCTCAAATTTTTTATAACATTTTTTATAATTTAAAATATCTATAACATGTGTATTGTGTAAACTCAACTAATGTAATCAATATAAATAGTTAAAAAAAAAAAAAAAAAAAACTAAGTATGAATTTGGTTTTCAATAAAAATGTTGACAACAAATACAATTAAATAGTTCTCCAATTTATATAATCTTTACCACTCATCTTGCTCATATATTATGGATGGTAACATACACACACACACACATATATATCAACCATACTTCTCATAATTCAAAATAACCATAAGTTCCATTTCAAATAGTTCAAGATGCCACATAGACTAAATAGTTCAACTTGCAAAATAGTCTAGTACAAAGTGTTTGATAAATACCAAAATGCCAAATTGTCCAAACACTTGATTTATCTTTGCTTTTAAGTTTTAAGAAGCGGAACACTGGATTTAATGTTTTCAAATTTTCTATCAAGAAGCATTCTATAGTCAAAAACTCGAGGTTTAGAATTTTTTAAAAAATTTTCTTCATCTTCTCAGCAAATAGTTAGTGATTACTTTATTTATGTGGCAAATCAATAAGAATGGACCCATAAGAGACTGCTGGGGCCGCCCTTTACTGACACCAACCAATAATTCCAATCCATGGTGGTCTGTTTTCCAGCAAGCATCACAACAGTTGGATGGAAACTTGCGAAGCCTGAAATATTGGCTTCAACTATTGTTGCACGATTTATAAGACAGTTGGGTTTCTCTCCAATGAAAAATATTCCCGTCTTACTTGATGAGGTTTGACAAGTTTGCTAATCTATGGGAAGAGAAGAGAGAAGAGACCAGGGAGAAAAAAATATTGTTTCCCGCAAGCAAAAGAATAAGAGTTGTAAGCCACGCAAGACAGAGATTGTTTTCCAAAAAAAATTTCTGGAAAACAACTTATAGAAAATTAGTTTTATTTTTGTTAGGGTTTTTCGTTGACTAGAAGATAGTTTTCCATTGACCAATTTTTTTTATGCTACTAAACACTGAAAAATATGGAAAACTATCTTGAGATAATATTTTCCAACGAATCAAACAGAGCGTTAGATATTAATTTTTGCGTGTCAATGACTTTTAATTAGTGTTTTATTTGTATATTTAGCTACTATAGTTTCTTTTTTCTTTTTCTTTTTTAGGTTTCTTCATTGCATGTTATATAATTTATTTGGAGTTTGATATTAGAATTCATGCTTGTTTTATAAAATTTTAACTTTGTATTAGAATTTATTTATTTATTTTTGGAGCCTAATTGATTTAGTTTTGCATATAATTCTAAATATAAAAGCCAGTAAGGACTAGATGTAGTTTATAATTGAACATAAGGGTAGGATTCAAAAGTTGGGCTTGGTGCAATGATAAGTACCTTCCATAGAACCAGTGGCGGCGCCACGTTGAGTTCAGGGTGTTCCCAGGAACACCCTGACTTGGAAAAAAAAAAATTTATATATAATAATTAAAATTTTTTATTTGTTTACCTTTAAAAAAACAATAGGAACACTCTCAACTAAAATCAGGAACACCCTCAAAAATTTTATGCTAAACAAATTTTGAACTAAAATCTAAAAAAAATGGTAACAGAGTTACATAAAAATTATAACCAAAAAATAAGACATAGTGAGAGAGAGAGAGAGAGTGAAAGAGTGAGACGGGTAAAAAGCTGAAGGTGACCTTTGATAATTCTTTGAGCTTGAGGTGGATTGCTCATGAAACTTCGACCTTCACAATGTTCACATATTTGCAGCACAAAGAAAATGGGTGGTAGAGAGAGTGTGGAGCCTTATAAGATAGAAGTATAAAACACAGGTTGAGAAATTGAAAACTAGGGGCTCTATCTGGGTAAAAAAGGTGGGATTAGGTGGGGTTGTTGAAATATTAAATGGGCACCAAGCAAATATTGACACGTTTTTTCTTTTCAGGCAAATAGTGTCCCTTAGGCCAAAATCTAACATCAACTTGCAGTTAAAAAAAAAAACACACACATTGTTTTAAAAAAAAAACACACACACACATTGTTAAAAAAAAAGGCACCCAATTAATAAAATATAAAGCACATTGTTAGGGTTGTTTGGCAGAGCATTTCAAACGCATATTTTTAATTTTTAAATAATATTACACGAATTTTTATACATTTTTTCACTTACATATATTTCAAAAAACTACAAACAACATTATTCAAATTACTCTACAAAAACAGACCCTTAATTTCTTTTCTTTTCATTCTTTTTTCCTTTTGAGGTTTTTTGGTGTACAGAATACAAATTTATTTTGGTTTCAAGATTTTTTTTTTTTTTAAGCACAAACTTCATGCCGGCCAAATCTTGAATTTTGGCCGGTATTTACCTAAACGTCCCGAAATACCTGAATTTTTTTTAAAATAGAATAGGAACACCCTAAACAAAATTTCTAGAGCTGCCACTGCATAGAACAAGTCACTACGGTAGTTGGAAATACTATAGTACGATCCACATTTTTTTGGTTTCAAGAAGTCACAAATCACATAAACCCAAAATAATTTGGATTCCATTTTTTTTTGTTTTTGGCAAAATCTTTTTGTTGAGAACAGTATACTCTTTCGAAACTGAAGGTCCAGTTGTTTCCAATTGATGATGCCATTCGAAAAATGGTGAGATTAAAAAAAATATATTAGTTTTTTGATAAGCGAGATTTAGTTAAGCATAAACCTCACATGAAGCTTTTTTGTGTGTGTATATTGTTAATGTGCGTGCCCGAGCTTGGTCGTAGGGCCTGACGTGCGCTGGGCTCACAATTTACTTGTATAGTGGGCCTGCGTATTTCCTACAATGGGCTGTCCTGCGCCTGGTAAGCCCAATTTCCCTCAAATGCCTCTCTTCCCACAGGACTCTCCACAACGGTCCGCCTTTTTGAACCTAGGTTCCCCATTCTTCTCCTTTCTTCCCTACTATTGCCAACCCCTTACTTCGTACATCCTACGTCTATTTATAGGTTGAGCTGGTGCGATTGCGTGTCAATTTTCCAGGTCAGTAGAGAGGGAGGCCCAATATCCTCTATCCTAAGTGGGCGCCTTTAATGAGAAGGAGAAACGGTAGTGGCTTTGGAACTAGGTTCTCCGCGAAGTCTGCTACTTGGCAGGGACGTGCTCCCTAGGCAATGGAATAAGAGGTCCAATGCCGTCGATCCGGAGTGGGCGTTAGGATATGGTAAGTGGAGATAATGGCATTGGAACTAGTTTCCCATATAGGTCTGTTGCTCGGTGGGGGTGTGCTCCCAAGGTAGTGGAATAAGGGGTCCAATGCCGTTGATCTGGAGTAGCGCTTGCCGGTGGGCGAGTGTGGGTAGTGGCATTGGAACTTGCTTCCCACTCGGGTACTTTGCTCGGCGAGGGGAGAGGTTACCTGCGGAACTGCCGGGTATGGTAGAGTAGGTGATTTCCTGGCACGTGCTAATGAGCAAGCGCCGAGCACTATGAACACGTGGCAAAGCAGCAATGGGCCTTTGTGGGCGGGTAGTCCCATTGAGGCCCACGCCCGTACAGTTAATTTTTAATTGTCTCGGTTGTTTGTCAGAACAAGTTTCTAATTTGTATATTACATTATTCTCAAATTTTTTAGGTACTTGAAATTTATGATTCTCTCTATATCAGCACCTGTAGATCAACCAAGTTCAATTTAAGTACATCTTGGCAATATTTGCTAGGTGTTCGACAAAAGTCCTTCAAGAGCAACTGGTGTACATGTGTTGGGATAATAGAATAGATGAATTGGCATAAAATATATAATGGCGGATGAGTGACTAAGCTGCTTAATTAATTTGTGTATCTCTGTCTCATAACTTTTATTGATGAAAATTGTTATCTGGAAAGTGGATTTCTGCTTTACGCAGAATGAGGTCTACTAGCATAAGTTTTATGCACTAGATCATTAAAATTAACAGTTTGATACAAATCATTTTATGTTTCACATGGCAATTTGTCTATGCATCTTCTGGTGTTAAGAATAGGTATTTCCCAACTGAAAAAAAAAAAAAAAAAAAAAAATCAAGTGTTTTTTAGTTTTATCATGTAAGTATTATGAATTAGATCATTGAAATTCAGAATTTGATACTATTCATTTTATTTTTTTCACATGGCATACGTCTATGCATCTCTTGGATATAAGATTTAGATCATTTCGTTATTTTCCTGTGTAAGTTAGTGTAATTGTCATAAGGTACCCTCAAAAATTTAAAAGAGACGTGTAAGCCAAATGCATGTCTTGGATACTTCCATAAGCGACTTTAAATGCTATTTATGGTAATTTTGTTCTTAAGTTTTAAGACATTTTGCAACAAGTGTTTTGTACGGAAATTCCACGAAATTCCCAACCTGTGAGAAACAAAATAAAGAGAAAAACACACACCAAAGAAAAAAAATCACACGCACAAGACAGTATTTACATGGTTCGCCAATTTGCCCATGTCCACAGAGTTGCAGAGATTTCACTATTATTAGGAAAAAAAATACAAAGTGCGGCTATAGTATTTTTCTCTCTCACAACCACAACAACCAAAACATTAAAAAACCACACAACATTATTTAGGTTGGATCGAGTCGTCAACTGGATCAAACACAACTAAATTTCACAAAGCCCAACAAATCTCCCACTTGGAGACTAGTTCAATCACCATCATCAGCCGCTATCCTCCAAAAAACAATCCCTCATCCCTGCAACTCATCCTCCTGTCCTCAAGCTAGAAGGCCAACTAAAGCTGCACACAGCTTCAACTTCTCAATAGTGACACCTTTAGTCAACATGTCTGCCGGGTTCTTAGATCCACAAATCTTCTCAAGTATTACTAGCTTATCTTCAACAAGGTACCGGATAAAGTGGTATTTTGTCTGTATATGGTTCGACTTTGAATGAAAAAATGGATTTTTAGTAAGAAAAATTGCACTTTGACTGTCACTATGTAAAATGCCCATTTTTTGCTTCTTACCCAATTCATCTAAGAAGCCATGTAGCTAAATCTTCTCCTTTCCAGCTTTAGTTACTGCAACATACTCAGCTTCTGTAGTAGAAAAAGTAACAATCTTTTGTAAATTTGAAACTCAAGATATAGCTGTACCACTCAGAGTAAATACAAACCCAATAGTATTCTTTCTACTATCAATATCATCAGCAAAATCAGCATCTACATAACCCTGTAGTTTTAAACTTGTACCTGTGAAGTAAAGACTTGTATCTGATGAACCCTTCAGATATCTCAGAATCCACTTAACTGCCTCCAAATGCTGCTCTCCTAGCCTACTCATGAATCTACCCATAACTCCTACTTCATGTGCAATGTCTGGCTTTGTACACACCATAGCATACATCAAGCTGCCAATAGTTGAAGCATAGGGCACCTTGCTCATAAAGTCCATTTCTTCTTCTGTCTTTGGTGACTATTCTTTGTTAGTTTGAAATAACTACCCAAGGGTGTGCTCACTGGTTTAGCTTCATTCATGTTGAATCTGCTAAGAACTTTCTTTACATACTCTGACTGCGAAAGCTTCAATGTATTATTAGCCTTATGTTCAATGATTCTCATACCAAGGATTTGCTTTGCAGCTCTCAAATCCTTCATTGCAAATTATTTTGACAATTGCTTCTTCAGATTATTAATCTCCTTAATGCTAGACCCTACAATGAGTATATCATCCACATGCAACAGTAAAATGATGTAAGAATTGTCAAAAAACTTAACATAGTAACAGTGATCAGTTTCACATCTCTTGAACCCAATTCTATGCATAAAACTGTTAAACTTCTTATACCATTGTCTAGGAGCTTGTTTTAGGCTATACAAGCTCTTTCTCAGTTTGTAGACTAGACTCTCTTGTCTCTGAACAATGAACCCTTCTGACTGAATCATGTAAATGTCTTCCTCCAAGTCACCATGAAGGAATGCTGTCTTCATATCTAATTGCTCAAGATGTAAATTTTTTGTAGCCACTATTCCTAGTACCAGTCTAATTGTTGACATCTTCACAATTGAAAAAAAATCTCTGTGTAATCAATGCCCTTCTTTTGCTGGAATCCTTTAACAACTAATATAGCCTTGTAACGTTTGCTACCATCATGCTCATTCTTTATTTTGTAGAGCCACTTGTTGTGCAAGGCCTTCTTTTTTGCTGGCAATTCAGTTAGTTCCCATGTCTGATTTAACAAAGAATCCATCTCATCATTCATGGCTAACTCCCACTTGCTTGAATTCTCATCTTGCAAGACTTCATCATAACATTCTGGCTCACCACCATCAGTCAACAGGAGATAATTTAGAGCGGGTGAATAACACTGTGGAGGTCTAATGGTCTTGGAAGATCTGCGGACTTTAGCTACAGGTGTACTCTGATCTACCTGTGAATCTACATTCTCCTTATCTTCTTTACCCATTTTCTAGACAGTACTTTCAGTCAATTCATCTAAGTTGACAAACTTAGATTTATTTTGATCTATCTCTGTAACATCTGGCACTACAATTGACTTGTCCTTATATATAACCTATTCATTAAATATCACATTTTTACTTATGATTATTTTCTTGTTTTTTTCATCCCAAAACCTATAGCCAAATTTCTCATCACTATAGCCAATGAAAAAACATATTTTAGACTTTGTATCAAGTTTACTACGAGCATCAGAAGTAACATGAACATAAGAAACACAACCAAAAACTTTTAAATGGGAAAACTTTACCTCTTTACCGCTCCAAACCTCTTCAGGAAGTCTGAACTCCATAGAAACTGATGGTCCTCGGTTTATCAAGTAAGTTGCAGTGCTAACAGTATTAGCCCAGTTTTTGGTAGTCCAGCATGCAACCTCATACTCCAAGCATGCTCATTGAGAACTCTATTCATGCGCTCAGCCACACCATTCTGCTGTGGTGTCTCGGGAATGGTTTTCTCCATCCTAATTCCTTGTGCAGCACAATATTCACTGAATCCTCCATCTATGTACTCTCCTCTATTATCTGACCTCAAACATTTTACTTTCAAATCTGTTTCTGTCTCAACCATGGCCTTCCACTTCTTAAAATTTTCAAATACATTTTCAAAAAATAAACCCATACTTTTCTGCTTGAGTCATCAATGAAAGTGATGTAGTATCTTGAGCCTCCAAAGGATGCAACCAGAGAAAGGCCCCACAAATCAGTGTGTACTAACTCCAATTTCTCAGCCTTCGGTGTCCTGTCAGTTTTCAAGAAGCTCACCATTTTTTGCTTTCCTAAGATGCAGCTGTCACACATGTCAAAATCAAAGGACTTCAATTCTGGTAGTTTATTTTTTACAGCAGCATCTTCATCCCTTTCTCACTCATGTGACCAAGTCTGCGGTGCTATAGGCTTGTATCAGTACTTGTTTCTGCAACTGCAACTGTGTCTCTTGGACTTGAGGTCATATAGAGAGTACCAGTCTTCTTTCCATAAGCCAATACTCTAGCTCCCTATGTAACCTTCCAAGTTCCACCAACAAATAGTAGTGCATGCCCTTCATCATCAAGTTGTCCAACAAAAATCAAATCTCTCCTCAAGTTAGGAATGTGTGGAACCTTCTCTAGTAACCAAACAGACCTATTGGGCAACAATATCCGAATGACTCCCATACCCACAACATCCAAGACTAGATCATCTGCCAAATACACCTTACCAAAATCAGTTGAAACATAATTCTGTATGATTTCTCGATGTGGAGTGGTATGAAATGAAGCTCCTAAGTCCATAACCTAATCATTAAGTGGACTGTCTACTGTAAGAAGTAATGCATCATGTACCTCTTCTATTACAACATTAACAGAATCATCTTCATTCTTCTTCTTGGGACTTTTGCATTGCCTCCTAAAGTGACCTGTTTTCCCACAGTTGCAGCATTGTACTTGTTGGCCTGATCTAGATTTACTTCTGTTCCGATTAGAATTTCTAGATTTTGATCTGCCCCAATTTGAATTTCTATCATTACCTCTGCCTCTTAACTCAAGGTTTAGGGCAGAACCAGATCTTGAGGTTTCACCTTTATTTCTAGATTTTCCTTTCTTATGGAATTGCTTACTGTCATCCTCATTGCCTCCCAACTATTTGGCAAAGAAGCCAAAAAAATTAGTTCACGAATCTCATCATCAAAATCAATTTCTACAGATAACAATTGATTTGTGATAGTGTTGAATTCATTCAGATGTTGTGCTACTGATGCGTTCTTTGTCATCTTCAGATTGAACAGTTTTTTCATTAGATGCACCTTGTTGTTTGCTGACGGCTTTTCATACATACCAGCCAAAGCCTTCATCAAATCTACTGTGGTCTTCTCCTTTATAATATTGTGTGCAACAAACCTAGACAGCGTTAACCTGATAACTCCCAGTACCTGTCTGTCAAGAAGAGCCCATTCCTCATCCTTCATAATCGTACGTTTTGTCCCCAAAAGAGGTAGATGCAATTTCTTCACATAGAGATAATCTTTAATCTGCATCCTCAAATATGCGAAGTTTGTGCCATCAAACTTTTCTATTCTAAACGCCTTTCCTACTTCCTCTACCATTGCTCCCACTCAAACCTAACCTTAGGCTCTGATACCAGTTGTAGGGAAATTCCACGAAATTCCTAACATGTGAGAAACAAAATATAGAGAAAAATACATGCAAAAAAAAAAATAATCACATGCACAAGAAAATATTTACGTGGTTCGGTAATTTACCTACGTCCACGGAGTTATAGAGATTTCACTATTATCAAGAAAAAAAAATATAAAGTGCGGCTACAGTCTTTTTTCTCTCTCACAATGACAACAATTAAAACATTAAAAAAACCACGCAACATTATTCGGGTCGGGTTGGGTCGTCAACCGGATCAAACACAACTAGGCTTCACAAAGCCCAACATGTTTTGGGTCAATATCCTATTGTGGGTTCAGTATGGGGAAGGAAATAAGCAGATTTTAATGTTGTTGGTTAGGGTATTGAGTGAATGATAAGGTTTTACTTGAGTTATTGGTGTATTAGTGGCTTTTGCTATATTAGTTGATTGTGACGTTGAGACTAAATAGGGTGTTGGTACAATGATAACTTTTAGTCAGTTTTAGTTGTGGGGTAGGGGTGGGGGATGAACCAAGTTAATTTATAAACTTATCATTAAATAGTTGGTGTATCAGGGGCATATTCAATTAAAAAATATAAAATACTTAAAAAAAAATAAAATATGGCATTCAATAGCTTTTCGGTGCATCGTGCATGTTAGCGACTAGTCTATATATATATATATATATATATATATATATAATCGAAGCCTCTGAAACTCTCACAATTTTTCACGTCAGCACAATATTTAAATAAAATTATTTTTGTTTAGTCCCAACTTAACAAGGAGTAAAACTCTATCCCTCTAACAAATCTAACTTAAACTCAAACTCGTCTAACTTAAACTCAAACTCGTCACTATCATTTTCTTAAAACAAAATTATTTTTGTTTAGTTTAAACATAACAAGGAGTAAAATTGTATTTCTCTAACAAGTCTAACTAAAACTAAAACTCAAACATTGATAAAAAAAAAATTGAATAAATCCTATATTAAGATTATCCTAAACATGGCTTTATTTGGATAAATATAAAAATCATCAACTATTGATATAAAGTTTAACTTCTTTGGATAATAGAACAATTCTATTGCAACTTCTTTAAAAAGTTTTTTTTTGTACATAAACCACTAAACTCTTTTTAGCTGTTTTTTACGAGATAAAAAACTTGTAATAATTGAAATTATTCTTTTGAATGTAACCTATAATCTTTCTTTTATATTCCTCTATTGTTTAGTCATATATATTTTGTTTTATTTCAATAATTTCTAAGCAGTGAATCATCTGATTCTTTAATATTTTTTTGTCTTTTAGAAGTTTTAATATCTGAAATTTTGAGATACTTTTTTGCAGTATTTGAAATTTTCTGACAATTTTTTTGTAAGTCATTGTACGTTCAAGCAATAACTTCTTCATCAAATTGAAATCATACAAGAGCAAATCATGCAATGGTGTAATTTTTTTTTTTTAATTTAAGATTTTATAAAATTATTTTAGTTTAGTTTACAAATATGTAGGCTTCCGTGCATAGTATGAGTTAGCAACTAGTTATTAATATAGGTTTAAATTATTTATTTTTATATAGGAATAAAAGTAATTAAATTAACTATTTTGACAAAAAGCACGTTAATTTTACTGTATGTGTTTTATTGAGGTATTTGATGCAAGCAACGGGGGTAATGCAAAGTTATTATTTTGTAATACATGTACAATCTACAACTCTATTCCTCTACATGCGTATGTGATGCGGCTATGGTCGTCGTCTATACTTGGTTACCAACTAGACTTAGGAATAGAATAACCACTGTATAAGACTATAACAACAACTCTGTGTAGCCAACTCTAATTTCACAAAACACCACCGCCACTTTCGTATTTCACTGTAAACTGCCAAAGTGTATCACTACCTAAACTCTAATTTCTATTCCTACATGGAATCGGAATGTGTTTATTACTTCTATATATAAATACCCCTCGTCTTTACTATTCAATTCTATTCTGATTTCTGAAATAAATTGCAAACACAACAACAACAACAAAAAATCCTTGTTTTTTGAGAATCTCTTATTGGGTTTTTGATTTGCATTACACTTTCACATGATGGTTAGACCAAAAGGCACGGGACGCAGCAAAATAGAGATAAAGGAAATACAGAACAAGGGAGCCATGTACTGCACCTTCACAAAACGTCGCAATGGCCTGTGCAGCAAGGCCAGGGAGCTCTCTACCTTGTGTGGTGCCCAAGTTGCTGCCATTGTCTTCTCTCCCAAGAACAAGATGTACACCTTTGGTGAGCCATCTGTGGACTCCGTGGTGAATCGCTTTCTTCATGAACAACAACAACAACGACAACCCTTGAACAGAGGAGGGCAGAAGAAGAAGAAGAAGACGACGATACCGTTTTTGTCAGACGACTGCATTGAAGGTTTTGAGTTGCATGAGCTTAAGCATTGCACGGCTTTGATGGAAGAGTTTGTGAAAAAGTTAGAGGAACGACTAGCAGACGTGGTGTATAGGAGGGTTCAAGTGAAGGATTTGATTAGTTTAATTAAATAAGAATAGAGGGTAGATAATTGTCTTTTAGGACATAGATAATTCGTTCTATTTTAAAAAAAATTTTAATTCAGTCTTGTATTGGCAACTTAAGCCCTTTACTTTATTGAGTTTGTGTTTTATTAAGAAAAATTTATTTGCTATAAGTTTCCTCTCTTAAGTTAATTCATTGTTATTAGCACTTGTTTATTTGTTTGGTTATTTATTTATTTGTGTTTAGATGTTTAAGTATTTTTTCGTCTTCCTTTAACTTTTGAAGAATATTGAACATATTATTAATTACCTAACATAATTTTTATTTGTTGAGACTCAGCACGCAGTATCAACTACCAAAAACATTTTGTTTGGATTTTCTTTAATTAACTTAACAACACTAACTAGGTTTTTTTTTTTTTTTTTAGTTAGAGGGATATTTGACATATAATGAGATAATAATATGATTTCTATTTGATTTATAGATTATGAAAAAATCAATTTAAATGTTTGACTTTTCATGTCATGAATATAGTCAAAAGTCAATAAGAACTCTACTGTGGAGTTATCCTAAACAATTTTGGAATTCCAACTCCAGTTTTGGGATGTCATATTGTTTTTCTATGTAGCATGTCTTTAGTATAATAATTAAGAATCGAACTTATGTCTAAAATAAAAATGATAGAAATAGTGATAAACCATTCCTTAAATAAGAAGGCAACAAAAAACCTAATTTTCGCGAGGAAAAAAATAACATAAAAATAGGTATAATCGTGTATAAGGGAGACCTCAACCAATTAATGAGGATCTATAGGATTAACCCTGATTTATTTATGATTAAGGCTTCATTAGTTGAATTGAGTAATAAATAAAGAACATTGATTTCAAAAAAAGTAATGAAACTTAATTTTTCACATTCTTTTCCTTATCATAAATGGGGGAGGGGATTCAAACTTAAGTTTTCCTCATTGTGTAGTGGCGGCTTAAGTAATTTTGTTTAGGGTGTTCCTTAGGAAGCATAAATTACACAATCTTATTTTTTTTTTTTTAGCCTTTAGGTAATTAGGTTTGATTCAATGTTATTAATTCCATTCCGTTCTGGCCGGAAAATACCATACCAGTAAACAAAACGGAACAGTAACCTACCCTATTCCACTTCAGAAAAAATTTGGTCATTCCGGTCTATTTCGGGTGTTTTAGTAAATACTAGCCAAAATTCAAGATTCAACCAGCATGAAGTTTGTGCTTTAAAAAAAAATTGTTCTTAAAAAAAAAAAAAATTTGCATTTTGCAAATCAAAAACCTCGAAAGGAAAGAAATGAAAAGAAAAAAAAATGAACAAAGGTACCTATACAACTAAAAAAAATTGTATTGAGAAATTTGAGAATCAAAACTTGAGAAGAGGCATTGCTACACTGGTACTAGTAGAAGACACGGAAATTACGAACACTGTATTGAGAAATTTGAGACTCAAAACTTGGGAAGAGGCACTGCCGCACTGGTACTAGTAGAAGGCACAGAAGTTAGAATAAGAAAGAAGGCAAAATGTAGATGTAAAAGTGTAGATGAAGATGTGATAAAATTTAAAAATATGAAGTGTAAAAATTGAGAAGACAGAAGACGTGTGTCGTTGAGAATGAACAAGAAAAAATAATTAAAAATGAGAAGTAAATAATATATGTCTAGTGAGGAAAAATAATACTGTAATAAAAAATAATAAAAGGTTGAAAATTGTGTTGTATTGGGCAGTGTGCTTAGTCGAAGGAATCAAGTCACTGCCTAACCTGTAGTAGTTTTATTATAATTTTTTTTTTCCAAATTTTAGCTCAAATTTTTTTTTTAAGTTTTTCCTTTTCGCTTGAAAGACCACAATATATTGTTAAGTTGCTCAAATTATGGACCAAAATTTAATTTTATTAGTATAAAAAAAATTCAGGGTGGTCCCAAAATTTTTTTAAAAGGTAAATAAATATAAAATTTTAAATTATTATATATAATTCTTTTTCCAATTCAGGGTGGTCTTAGGACCCACCTTGGCCATAAGGTGGTGCCGCCATTGTCATTGTGAGAATTGGATAATATCACTAAGTTATAAAATTATTGATATGTATGATTGTGTTTATAAAAATTGCAGGCTTATGTGATACTTAGTGAGCACATCAACAGCGTATATGGATGGAACAACATGTTTTAAAACATTACATATAACATTAGGGTTAAAATTATACTTTATCACCTTAAACTAAATCCAAGATTACACTTTGTAACCTAAATGTTTCAAATGTATGATTTGCACCCTAAATTATGATCATTGTTATATTTTGTACCCCAATGTTAAGCTTTCTATTAACTTGGATAGAGAAATAAGACACCACTTGAAAAAATCTAATTGCATCTTCTCAATACTTTATAAACTAAAGATACATTACACCTTAATTACTACTCTAAATTATACTCCTGATTACACTTTAGACCCTAAATTTTGAATTTCCATAAAAAAAAATAGAAAAACTCTGGGGATGCAAAGTGTAACAAGAGTCATAGTTTATGATGTAAAATGTGCATTCAAAAAGTTTAGGGTGCAAAGTGTAATATAAGGTATAGTTTAAAGTGGTAAAGTGTAATTTCCTCTAACATTAAGTGTATAAATTTAAATTAACCTTAAAGTAGTAAATTGCAAACTATAAATATACTAAACGTTTTACTTATTTTTGTTTCCATTCAATTATCTAACTAGCACCACTGCACACCTTTGATGCGATGATCACTCTACAAGTATAAGTGATTGCCAGGTGTGAGGGGCAAGGGTCGGGATTCAAGTCTCCAAGAGGGAGCTTTACACACATATACACTTAGATTAGGTTAAAGTAGAATTCTATTTTGTATATATATATATATATATATATATATATATAAATCTAACTAGCCTTTGTGTACATACACTTAATTGAAATTAAAAAAAAAATATATCATTATATTATCTCTCTCTCTCTCTCTCAACAGCTTTTGCTAAAATTCGAGCGATTCTTGAAAACTCGCTTCGGATATAAAACTTTGAGTATTTAGAGATGATTTTGTTATTCCCAATAATATAGCTCAATAACTAATTTCTTCTTTCAAAGTAGATTGTTTTGCCTGCAATAATTCAATTAATTAGTTCTCTAGGTGAAAAAACATTAGACATTCCCTCTTCTGAAACCAACACTTTGGATGTTATTTAATGCATAGTAATTTTTATCTATTGATTATGAGTCTACACCCCTTGAGATTGATAAACTTTTTGGATCTTATTAATTAAAGAGATACAACTTTGCACTATAGTTAGCTCATTGCTTATTTTGGCTTTTTGACCCCAAATTGTTGGGTGGATTTCAAAAGACATGAAAGATCTCCCTCCAAATTGTACATATAACTGTCATCAAATACGACACTAACCCCTCTCGGGGACATGATTAAACCAAAGAGAAAAATCTCATCTAAATACCAAAGAATAAGGTTTGATCTTGGGAATTCTGTAAACATTAATTAGAAATAATTGCATTGAATGAGACTTTTGATTCAATTCGTAGTCACCTTCTCGTTGTCACTCTCATTTTATGATAAAGTAGAAATAATTTAATTGTTTAAGGCATTTGATTCAATTCAAAGTCATATATTTCAATATTAAAAAAAAAAAACTATCTTAAATTTATATTGTAGTATATATAGATTATTAGAATCTTAAATTTTTATAAAAACTCACAATGAAAACATATTATGTTAAAGAAGACAAGAATGAACATATGGGTAGGATAAATGTTATTAGGTCACTCCCTAATATTTTTTATTTATTTATTTTACTATTCAGTTTATTTTTGCTACTATTTATGGCCTCGTTGTACTTTTTGGTATTATTTATGGGTCTCACTGCACTATGTGACTGTTTGGATTGGGCTGATTTTTCTACGCGTTTGCGTTTCAGCATTTTAATTTTTTTTTTTTTTTGAGAATGTGCACTGGCCTTTTTTTTCTTTTCAAGTGGGTCTCGTGCACTGTTCACGGGACCTGCAAATCACTTTTTTACCAAAACTTTCATTAAAAATGAGTCTCACGGCACTATTCACATATTTAAAAATTATTTTGCTACAATATTTTCAATTTTCAGCAAAATAAGCAATATCTAAACGCACCATATTTTAACTAACTTTTACTTTTATCTATAATACTTTCAGTAAAATTTTTTCAATTTTAGCAAAATAAACGAATCTAAACAAACCCTTAAACACGAAATGTACCATAATTTCATCATTCCCATTTTCCTCCCTCTCCCCATAATCAACATTGACATTGACAACAGAAGAAGTAAGCTACAAGATTGGAAAAGAGTAAGAAGCCTTTCACAAACAAAAATAAAAATAAAAATAAAACGAAAGGAGTTAGAAGCATCCATGGCGAGAAAAAAGCCCAAACACGTGTATAGGACTCTTCCAAGTTCCAACTCTACCACTCTACAATCTCTATACTTTTTCAATACTCGGTTTCCCATCTACGATAACAACAAATAAAAAATTTAATAAAAAAAATTTAAATATTTTAAAAAAAATTCAACTTTTTCTCCAACCCATCCACAAAAGCAGGAATCCAGTGCATCACCGACTACAATTCCCATGACAACAACATCTATTTCGGCAAAACATCCACCAATAATACAAAGCCAAGTGTCAAAAAAACCCACTCACAATTACTCTTTAAGTCCGAGTAAAAACACTCAATGAACCTCTTCGCTAACACCTATATAGTAAAACCCGAGGTTGTCGAATCTATCTTCAACTTGCTCTCTCTCTCTCTCTCTCTCTTTCTCTCTGCTAGGGTTTCATATTCGCTCTTCAATTCTAGGTTTTTTAGTTTCAATCTCTCTCTCTCTCTCTCTCTCTCTCAATTGGTTTCAATTCTTTGCTTCTGTGATTTTCTAGGGTTCCGATTCTTTTTTCAATCTTGCTCAATTCGTTGAGTTTTATTCGAGCTAAACTAAAATTAGGGTTTGTTTTTTTTTGGGTTCTGTTCAATTTTTCGATTTTCCCAATTGTTTTTGTGTGTGAAAGTTTGAGTCTTTTTGTTGGTGAAACAATGCCTCCACGGACTGTGAAGAGGGGTGCGGGTTCGACGGGCCCGAAGAGGACGACGAGAGGCACAAGAGGAGCCCAGAAGGCTCAGGATCCGCCACCGGAAGATGTGGCTGTTGTTGCTGCGGCGGCGGCGGCGGTTGTCGAGGCAGAAGAGGCTGTGAAGGTTGAGGGGGAGGTTCTGGTTCCGGTGGTTGTGGAGGAGGTTAAGATTGAGGAGAAGCCGGTTGTGGTGGTGGAGCCTGAACCTGGGGCGAAACCTGTTGCTAATGGATCGGGTCCTGTGAAAAGTAAGTTTTTTTGTTTTTTATTTTTATTTTTTTGGGGTTTCTTGAATCTTGATTTGGATTGTTTTGATTGAGGAAATTGAGTTTTGAATTATGGTGATTTTGGGTTATGTGTGTGTATGTGTGTGTGTGTGTGTGTGTGGCCTTTGTTTGAATTGTTCAAAGTTTGTGCTTTTCTTATGGGGTTGTATCAAAAGAAGGATTCTTTTTTTTCCTTGGTTAGTTTATGCAAGCAGTTTTATTAAAAAAAAGAAAAGAAAATATCTGGATCTTGCGTATGGTATCTTTGTTAATAGTTGAGAGTGTTTGTGGTAATGGATGAGTTGCGGAAAGTTTTTGTGTTTTGTTTGTTGTTAATTGAATTCTTTCTATCTATAGTTTCTTTAAAATATAATTGAAAACATGGGTTTTTGTGGAAAACATTGAATAATGAACTAATCAGCTTCCAATGGGAATGGTTCAGTTGGTGCACTTTGGTGCATTGAATTGCAGCGAGTATGATTAGAAATTTGTTACAGTAAACAGATAATGTCCTTTTATTTTCCTTTTCGTGAGGATTTTGGTTTTATTGGGAGCCCAGAATGACAGGTTTGTGGTTAGGAATTATTTATTGCTCCAATGTGTTCTCAGACCATATTTATAGTTACGGTAATTATTTAAATAACAAGAAGGATGAGGATAATAGTAGTAATCATGTATATAACTTAGCTCCCCCATGTAAGTTCTAGGTGGAGGATGAGGCTGTGGGTTCAAGATCCATTGGGTACATAAGTTATTAAAATAAAAAAACTTCGAAGAAAAGGACTTTTTGTGGGTTTTGTTAATTTTGCATTATAAGTTTCCCTGAGCCTATTTTGACTGGGCTCATCTACCCTTATTTCATGACAGAAGAAGACGAGGTGAGGGAATCTGTAGACGAATATGAAAAAGATGAACGGTTAGAACTAGATGATAATGACCCTGAATATGAACCTGAAGAAGATGGTGGGGTTGACTATGATGAGAAGGAAACAGAGCAAGAGGATGAGAAGGAGATGGTAGAGGAAGGAGAGGAAGAAGCTGAGGAAAATGTTGGTGAAGAAGAAGAGGGTGATATGGTTGAGGAGGAAATGGAAGATGTTCATGAAGAACTTGAGGGTGAAGAGGACGATGAGCATACTGGTGTTGAGCAGGAGCATGCAGATCTGGTTGATGCAGAGGAAGAGGAGCACCATGAAGTTGTGAAAGAGAGGCGCAAGCGTAAGGAGTTCGAAGTTTTTGTTGGTGGTTTGGACAAGGATGCATCTGAGGATGATCTTAGGAAAGTATTCGGCACAGTTGGTGAGGTTACTGAAGTCAGACTGATGATGAATCCTCAGACTAAGAAGAACAAGGGCTTTGCATTCTTGCGTTATGCATCTGTGGAACAAGCAAAACGGGCTGTTGTTGAGCTCAAACACCCAGTGGTAATTTTTGATCTTCTAATAGTCTGAATAGGAACTATATTTCTTCACACCGTAAATTATATTTTTGTTAATTACTGCAATTCCAGATTAATGGGAAACAATGTGGTGTAACTCCAAGTCAAGACAGCGACACCCTTTTTCTGGGTAACATATGCAAGACCTGGACAAAAGAAGCCGTAAGTATATTGGTTCACTTAATGTCACTATAAACTTACTAGTCATTAGCAGGAGTTGCTAAATACCTGACTGTTTGGTTATCAACTTTGGTTCCAGTTAAAAGAGAAGTTGAAACATTATTCAGTGGAGAATGTTGAGGATTTGACACTGGTAGAAGATAGTAACAATGAAGGAATGAATCGGGGGTTCGCTTTTTTGGAATTTTCATCTCGCTCAGAAGCCATGGACGCCTTTAAGCGTCTACAGAAAAGAGATGTTGTGTTTGGAGTTGATAGGCCTGCAAAAGTATCTTTTGCAGATTCCTTCATTGACCCTGGTGATGAAATTATGGCACAGGTAATATTTTGGGTCTAACTTTTCTCCATTCTGTTGCGTTATAATTGCAACTCCTGATAGTTTGGCTCTATTTTGATCCTGTTATGTATCATGGATGTACCATTCTAAGCTTGTAGGGATCCTATTGACATTTCAGCTTGAGACATATAGACTAGTTATTTCTCTTGGAGTTTTTAGTTTGGATATGTGCATATCCTTTTGTAGTGATCACTGAATTAATTTTATAGTTCAATTGAAGTGATATCTAAGGAGCAGATTGAAGTTCTAATGTTTTGTTTTCAGGGCTTTTTTTTGGTATTCTAAATTTGTTAAATCTACCCTTGGGTAACTATTTTTTGGGCTGTTTTAGAGGATAACTTTCAATAATTTCAAAAAGTTTATGTTTAGTCATTTTGTAGTGATGTTATACACTTTCATTACATATCTGAGAAAATATTTGGAATTGCTGATCACATATTTTTAAGTTGCAGGTTAAAACTGTATTTGTGGATGGTCTGCCTGCTTCATGGGATGAGGACCGTGTCCGAGTGCTTCTTAAGAAATATGGGGAGGTTGAAAAGATTGAGCTTGCCCGAAATATGCCTTCTGCCAAGAGAAGAGATTTTGGTTTTGTTACATTTGACACTCACGATGCTGCAGTGACATGTGCGAAAAGCATTAACAATGCTGAATTGGGTGAAGGAGACAACAAGGTTTGTCTTGTTTTTTCAAAAGCTTATGATTTATTTTTCATATTTTACAAGATGATATTGTTGTTGTTGGCATCAGTTGCACATGGCTTTGAATTATAACCATTTCACATTTCAGGCCAAAGTTAGGGCCAGATTATCAAGACCACTTCAGAGAGGTAAAGGAAAACATGTTAGTCGTGGAGATTTCCGATCTGGGCGTGGGTCTGGACGAATTGTCAGGAGTTCATGGGGTCGTCCAGCGCCACGTAGTCTCCCTATTCGTGGAGTAAGAGGAATTGGAAGTCGCATCCCACCAGTCAGTATGAAGAGGCCTGGTGGATTGAGAGATAGAAGGCCTGTTGTGTCCATGCCAACAAGAGGCAGGCCCTTGCCTCCTCCAGCTAGGTCCTATGAGAGGAGAGCACCTGGTATGCTTATATTCATGCATCTAAATGGCTGTATACTGCTCTTTTTCCTGTATAAGTAATTATGTTGCTTTGCACTTTCTTGACAGTCCCTTCATACCCGAAGAGTAGCTTGAAAAGGGAATATGTTCGGCGTGATGAGCTTCCTCCTCCAAGGAATAGAGCTCCCGCAGATTATGGCCCTAGGGCTGTCCCTGAGAGACGCCAATCATACAGAGATGACTACTCTTCCCGTGGTCCTGGTTACTCTGATCTTCCTAGAAGTACATCCCGTCCAGCGGCAAGAAGAGCTTATGTGGATGATGGCTATGGCCAAAGGTTTGAAAGACCTCCCCCTCCTCCCCCAAGTTATCGTGAGGGACGCCCTCGTGATTATGACTCCATTTCTGGGTCAAAACGTCCATATGCTGCACTGGTTAGTATACTGTCTGTATGGTTCTGCTGCAGTGCTATTTTTTAGGATCATATTCTGTCTTCTCACTTCATATTTGAGCAAATTCTGAAGTTTATCTGATGTGTTAACAAAATTATAGGATGATGTTCCCCCGCGTTATGCTGATTCGGGAGTCCGCCAATCTAGGACTCGTTTAGACTATGAATATGGTGGTGGTGCTTCACAATATGGGGATGCTTATGGTGACAGGTGTGTTATTGTTCTCTGAATTGAAAGCAGTTTTACTTCTTCTCCCCTTTTTCTGATTGATGTTGCTTTGGTTACTCACATTTATGTCTGTGATGGTTGGTAGAGTTGGGAGATCTAATCTAGGATATAGCAGTGGCAGAAGTTCCATCTCCAGTCAGGATTCACATGGAATTTATAGCAGTCGTCAGGGTATGAGTTATGGAGGAGGTGTGTTATGTTGGTAGCTACCTGATTTGGCATTCACCTTTGCAATTATTGTGCATTTGTTTAGGTGATCTTTTTCTCCAATTTTGCATGTTTTTCAGGTTCTTTCAGTGGTAGTGATGTTGGCGGAATGTACTCGTCAAGCTATGGTGGTGATTATATGTCCCGTGGAAGTGATGTATTTTCCTAACCTGCTCCAATTGAATGATACTGTTGACTGTTAAGTCTTTAGCAATTGTGTAATTATTCTATTTCTGGTCTGTGTCATAGGTTGGTGGTAGCTCTTACTCATCAATGTACTCTGGTCGTGGCATGGGTGGCAGCAGTTACATGGGATCTGGTGGCTCTGGATCATATTACTGATGTAAGTTTTTATACTCTTGTTTTCTCTAATAAAGTGCATAGGGATTTAGATGGATTATGTGCGTCCGTATCTTTTTATTGGAGGATGACTTTTTCCCAAAGGCACGGTATCTCTTTATTTGTCTAAGAGGTTTGCTTGGTAAATCTTGGAGCATTCTCGTCACAAGTGAATTTGTCTATGGAACAGATCTGACATGACAAAGATGCTGCAGTAGGATGTGAACTAAATGAAGCTTAGGCATTATGTGCCTACTGTCGAGTGAATGTTGCCAAGCCTAGTAGCCCTCCATATGTTATGGGAATTTTTACGGAACAAAGGGGCTGTTGGTTAATGCCAGCTTAGAAATTGACCAATGTGTAGTTTTTCAGTTGGATTTAATACTGTAAGGAAAACTAAGTTATTCAGAAGTTGAATACAAGAAGTTCTTAGCATGTGATGTGTATTACATATTTTATTTTCTATATAAGACTCCACTTGATGGACAGATGGAGGAATGCTGCATCTTCTGTTCTTCTGAACACAGAATATTCTGAGAGCTTGAGGTTTTTTCTATAATTGGTTAAGGAATTTTGGAAATCTTCTTGTGCTTGAATTCAATGGAAAAGTTTTGGCTTCTACTAGGCATTTTGGTTATTTTGGACCACATGCTTTTTTCAGGGATACCCAACCTTGAATGAATAAGAAAGTCAGTTAACCAGCTACTTCCTGAAGGTAGTAGAAAATATATGAACTTGTTTGGAATAGATATGAAGTACGAGAATGAGGTCATAGAATGTTGGCCATGATATTCTTCGGTTGGTTTATAAGCTATGTCAAAAAGTGACATGGTTGCTAAATACATATTAGTTGTTTTGTTTTCCATATGGAATGGGAATTGTGTTTCTTTGGTTATGGAAAATTATTGATGCTTTCCAACTGATTGAGAAGATCCTAGCCAATGGGGTTTAGAAGACAAGCTTAAATGGCATGGTAATTAGTAGAGATTATATTAATATTGTTTGTGGAATATTAACTGACAAGAGCCCCTATATAATTGTCCCGTCATTTTTCCTGATACGTTTTGTCTTTGCTAACATCATTTAACCTCATGAGAGCTTTATTGGAAACTTGTCACTGCTAAATTATTGGTAAATTAAATTTTTTAAGTTTGTATAACTAAGGAGAAGTTAAGCGTGGAGGAGTTCAATTGTTACGATTCACATCATTCCAGATATATAACAATCCGGAGTTGGCATTTTGTTATCTATGATCATAGATCAGTTGTGATATACAATTGAAGAAAAACTTGGGTATTGGTTACTACCCACTTTGTTGAGGTTTTTCCTAAGGAGGATTTTGTTCTATGAATATTTTTGCCTTTATTTGAGTTTTTCACCTTTGTTATGGCTAGGATGAGTGATTTGATGCTCAATTTATGATACATAGGAGTCTCAAGCTTCAGTGTCTTTTGTTTAGGACTAACTTCTATTAGCTATTCCTTCATGATTGAAGGTAGCTGTTTACCTTATGAGACTTGAGGGGCATGAGATTTGAGAATTTTCTTATGCAGGCTGTTACTGATTAGGCTTCTTCAATTTCCTTAGTGCAGGAGTCTCTAGTTTTAGTGTCTTCCATTGTTTTGGACTTACCTCTATTAGGCATTAGCTAGTTCTTGATTGAAAGGTTGCTGTTTACATTATGAGACATAAGGGGCATGGGAATTGAGAATGTACATGCAGGCTGTTACTGAGTACGCTTTATTCACACAAGTTTCTGGCTAACTATCCCATTGTTAGCCCCATGTATTATCGATAAATCATGCATTTTTGATTTTATAGTGGAATGTTAAAAGTGTTCATTGCTAACCCACCCCATGCGTTATCGATAAATCGTGCATTATTGATTTTATAGAGTGGAATCTTAGAAGTGTTCATTGCTCATAACAGCCTCATATAAGTTCTATTCATTGGGTTTTGTACAATATCTTATAAAAAAAATCCTGTTGGGTCTGGTTCAGACTAGAATTTTGTAGTTGTAAATGTTTTTATAATGAAAGTATTATTTCATTACTCTCCAATGTCACAGGGTGTAGCTCCTGACTAGTTTTTATTTGGTTCCAGAAGCTTTTTTGCCTTTAAAAACTGTTTTCAGTTTTAGGTATTGTAATCTATTTAACAGTGTATTTTAGCTTTATAAACAATTTATGTGAAATGTAATTGCTTGAAATTTTGTTTCTGTTGTGCTCTCTCTCTCTCTCTCTCTCTCTCTCTCTCTCTCTCTCTCTCGTGCTTAAGTATGTGATACATCTGTATTAAAAAAGGAGCCAAGGCTGGTTATGTTTTATTTTAAGATGTTTGGAAGGAAATGATTTGGAGCTATCTTCTTCTAATGGTCCAACAACTTATGTGGTGATTGAAGAGATTATCTATATCTAGTTTTTGTCAATACCCTTTTAACGAGTCTGTGAGTTGTTTAGATTATATATATGGATATTCTGCATAAATCATGGGTTGAAAAAGATAGTTTGGAGCTAAATTTTGTTGTCTTCGAAAATACTGAAGGTATAAATAAGAGTGTAATGCTATAAACAACAAATTTCACAAATTGCCGAGTTTACAGGTTATTGATTGATTCTCATATAAAGGCTCACAACTAACATTGTTTTATCATCAACTATTAACAATTTGCCAAATCAAACTTATCAAAAAAAAGAAAAACAATTTGCTAAATCAAACATGTGAAATTTGCTGTGAATTAAGTACGTGCTCTAGACTTGTATAAATTTATTGGTAAGAGGGTTTTAACTCTTACAGAGTGTCAAGTGGTGTATAAGTTTACCCTATCCCTCTATGTACTTAAGAGCTTCTACAGTAATGGAGCTATATTTTTAGTTATTTAGTATTAAAAAAGTTACTTTATCTATTTTAATTACTCACATGCTGGAGCAGTTGATCTATTTTAGCTTTCAATACAATAAAATAATCTAAACATCACAATAAAATAATATATTTTTAACAATAAAATAATACAAATCTACGGCCACTACAAAACAAACTCACAGTAACTCGAAAATCCAGCAACCTAAAATTGAAACTCATCACGCCGGTACGTTGAAACCCACTCCTATCCATGAGCAAGCACAACCATGAGCGACAATCACTTCGATCCACGAGCAAACACTCCGATTCACGGAAAGCCACTTCGATCCACGAGGCATGAGCAGAACCATGGCTTAGTGGCGGAGTGGAGGTTAGGGAAGAAGAGCAACAACTGTTTCGGCACTAAGACCACCTACGAACTGTTTCAGCACTGAACCCAACTGTTGTCAAGCTTGGTCTCACTATTTCGGCACCGAGATTCTCACTGAAATCATCAACACTGTCCATCTCTGATCTCTCCATGGAGGAAGAGGGGGAAGAAAAAGAAAAAAAAAAAGGGAGAAGAGCTTAAGTGTGTTCGGGCTGGATGAGAGTAAATATTATTTAATTAAAAAGATAAATAAAATATTATTATTTTGGTATACCTTTGAGTTACAAAATAGCTTTTCAAACACATATATTGTGGTGTTAAAAATAGTTTTTTAGCTGAAAAAAAAAATATATATATATATATATTTTTTTTAAAAAACTTTCAAACAAATACAATTTAAAATATTGGGGCGTTAATTTCCAACATGGATTGACACCATATAATATTTATCAATGCCAACAAAATATCCCCTAATAATATTTAAAAGCTCTATTAAAATATTTATCAATCCCAAAAAAATAATTGATTCAAGTATTTGATGGGCCGACTGCTAACAAATTGTCTCACATGCGATTGTAATATTTTTTGATAAAAATAAAAAAATGAAAACTAGTTATTCACGTATAAGGTCTGCATCTACAAATCAAGCATGGGTAAAATACGAGGACAGTCCTCCAGCCGAATTGCTGGTTCCGCAGGCTAAAGTTTTTTACAACATTCCTATTACAGGCCGTCCAATTCGGAATTGATTCGGTGTGTACAAGATGTTTTATGAACTTAAGGTGTCCATTCTCTCTTTTTTATTTATTTTTATTTTTTTAAAAGAGTGAATATATTTTTTTTTTTAGAGATACAAAGAGTGAATATAAGTGGTCTAAATTAAGTTCTAGATGGATGCTATTATTTTTTCCTAAAGTTTTCCATAAAACTGGACTTGGAGGAATTTCCTCCCATTCATAAAACCATACATATGTTTTCATTTTATTTTAAAGATGTGATAAAACTTATAGTGTTAGGCTTAAGACATTAGTTAGTTTTTAACGTAGACGAGGTTTGAATTTTGGTTTTTTTATTTGACAATAAGAAGAGATGGCTAATTGGAATCCATCAATTTATATGTTTTAAATTACATAACTCATTAAATTATATAAAAGTCATGGGGCTTGTTAAATTGATCATGTGAAAGGATGTTGGTATAGAAACAATAGATTGGGCTTTTCATATATAAGTAATTGTTTAGTGATCTAAGTGCAATACTTCCCCTCTCTTACATACTTAAGTCCATTAATTCCACAATGGAACTTATCATTTGTGAGTGGAGGAAGTTTGGATCTCAAAATATGAATAATTTTCCTCAATAGAGAAAGCTTGTACTTGAGTTATAATTGGGCAAACTATCTTATTAAGGCTCTTGAGCAACTCAACTCAAACCCAATGTAATAGCCATTTTCCTTGGGCTTGGGTTAATCATCTAGGATTGTATTCGATTTGAAAAGAATCTTATTTTTTCACAAAATTTAAGTAAATTATTATTTTTATAAAAAATTAAAAATAAAGGAAGGAAGAAGTCCATAATATGTTTATATATATATATATATAAGACAGCATTCAAATTGAACTAAGAAAACTTTTAGCCAAATCTAATCCAAAAAAAATTACTTTATTTATTTATTTATTTATTTTAGTTAGTCTATTTATCACATGACTCTTCATCAAACTTCATTCCCACCCCCCTATATTTCTAATTAAAGATTTGAAAAAAAAATCGTTTATTCATTATTTTCTCTCTACTTCTTTCACTTGTCTTTTTCGCTAACCACACAAACCTATAGCCATCACCAATTGTCATTGCCATTGTCCATGCAAACCCTAAAATCTAAAGCCACCATTGCCATCCAATCACCACCCATACAAACTCCACAAACTTGAAGTCAATCTCAACGATCATACACAGTGGTCAAATCAATGACCCCAAATCACCCCATCCGAAACCTTGCATAACTAAACCCACAAACCCAAGCCATGCCTCGGACAACCCAATCCGAAAATCCAAACAACTTAAGCTAGAACACGAAGAAGCCAATAAGGCACTCCTTGGCCAATTAACCTACCCGTAACCCATACCCTTCATCACTGAAACCCCACATATAGAGATAAAGTATGAATATAGGAGGAGTTTCGGTGATAACTTGGTGGAAAGAGAATTAGAGAGCTTTGGTTGAGAGAGATATGTCAAAAAAAATATAAAGGACTCATTTTGCTAAGCTACAATGCTAGTCAAATATGGCTATATATTGTAGCTAGCAATTGTTAGCTAGCTCAATGTTGATCCCATTTTTGATCTAGAAAGTCACATTTTAGATGGATTGATCAGATTATTCCGTCTAAAATTTCTTTAGAAGCAGATTGATGTTGACTGAACTTAAGCTGACTTGTTCACCTTGTTTCCTTCATTGTATTTTGAGTAGTTAATTACTCTTTGTTTTATATGTATATTTGATCACTTCCTAACATAACATGAAAAATTGGACTTGTATTTATAGTACAAAACCATTTTAAGACTTGGCCGTGGTGCCCTTCCTATCAAGAAAACAATGTTAAGCATGACAAAGTTTGACTTATATTTGTAATTCACTTAAATATAGAGGATAAAAATGTATGAGTATAATTTTTTAAACCAGAGATAAATAATTAATTGTTATCACATACTCAACACGCTACAATGATGGGTTAGATGGAGTTGACCCGTTTTTAGAACAAAAAAACGCAAAATATCAGTAATTTTTGTATTTAAATGGAAATTTATTTGTACTTAGAGTTTAAGTAAGTTATTTTACTGATAATTTATTTATTTTTTTAAAAATTTAATGATTGGATTTATATTTGAAAGAGCCTAGACTTAACTCAAAACAAAATACACTATTTGACGTGCTCTTTATGTGAAAAGAAAATTAAAATTAAGCTTTTAAAAAATGGCAAGACTTAGGCACAGTATTTAGGTGCTGTTTCTTAGGTTCTCTTTTTAAAATTTTTCTATGTAGATTTTTTCTCATGGGATGGAAGTATATTTTTTAATTAAATACTGAAGTTTTATCCTTTAAAAAAACTCTAATGATATGTTTATTTTTTTGGTGATAAGTGCAATGGTTTGTCGTGTAAAATCATATTTCACAAATATTTAAGTTCTCAAGAAGTACCCCATGATATAATTATTAAGTCTAGACAACAAAATTTGATTTCTTCATATTATTATGCACAAAATTTGATTTTAAAACAACTATCAATTCTAGAAAAATAAGTAAATATTTGAATAAAAAAAAAAACGTGTAAAAGTAACTCAAAAAAGAGAAATGGGATTTAGGTGAAATAAATAGTGAACAAGGGAAAAACATAAAAAGCATTAATATTCTTCTCCAAAATAAATAAATTAATATAAACAAAGTTCTTTGGTAGGGTCTATTTGAAATCCGCTTATTTTGTTGCAACTGAAAATTTTTTGTTAAAAATATTGTAAATAAAAATTAACTGAAAGAATATAATGAGACACATAAATAATATTAAAAAGTACAATAAAACCGGTATATATAAATGAAAACAAGTTAAATAATAAATAAGTTGACAAAAATATTTTTTTCTAAACAGACTGCCAAATGGGATTTAAGTGGAGTAGAATATGAGGAACCAGACAAATCTTGGTTGAACTTCACGTGTCTTTTTATTCTCTCCTCGGCTGTTTCCCATGACAGCCCTACAACATTTGACAAAGAGTTCCCTGTTCTATCTCAGCAGAACAATTCCCAGAATTCACAATAACCACAAGATGAGGAAGAAGAACTAAGAGAAAAAAAAAAAAAAAAAACAATTTCTGGGTTTGTCAATTGGGTTCGTAGGCTCAAATGGGTCGCAGGCAAAACGACTCAGAACTCGGTCGTTGTGCAATTCTGAGCCTTTTGTTTATGGGCACAATCTCCTGCTGCATGGTCTATGTTTGCCTCTCGGTGGTCTTCAACAAGCCCAGTAGGATTGCCACTGTTTCATCAGTTTCAGAAGTTGTTGAAGATGGTGGTCAAGAAGAGAGTGAGTGTTGCAGAGGGATTGAGCATTTGGAGCTCTGGGGTGATGCTGTGAAATGGGGTTCTGACTTTAAGGTCAGTTCTTCAGAGGACTGTTGCATGGCTTGTAAGAGCATGTGTGGTGGTGAGGATGGGCCTTGTTTTTGCGATTCTTGGGTGTATTGTGGGGATAAGGAGGCTTGTGGTCCTAGGTTTGGTGAGGTATTGTTTCTGTTTTCGTTGTTTTTGGTTTCAGTTTCATTTTATTGAAATCTGATATCTCATCTGGGTTGGTGGATTTTAATATTTTATCACTTTCAATGCAAATAACGATCTGGAATGCTGGGAATTTCAATATGTGGAATTGGGTTGAGGAATATTCATCTTATTAATGTGGCTCAAGAACTTAATAAATTGTTATATGTAAATTATTTATATAAAGTAAGGTAATTTGTCAACTCAATGCAGCATATATAGAAAAACATTGGGAAAACAATAATATTTATTCAATAATCAGTTTGAAATTTTGGCTATAGTGTATGTATAACCGGCCTAGTAACATGGATTGATAAAGTTAGAAATTTTGACTTTTGTAGTCTCAATTGGTGCTTATTACTTCAATGGAAATTCTTTGTTAGTTTGTTGATCCAAAAAGCTCATGGTTTTTTGGTATTTTCCCTTTAAATTAGCTAGTAGGATGTGATTCACGCAGCAATTAAGAGTTTAGAAATGTAAGGTTGAATTCATGATGAAGGTGTGTGGCCATTGGCTAAGCTAAGTCTTCTGTTTCCCTTAAAGGTGCTATTCAATGTTTTAGAACTCTCAACCTTCAGATCTGAACTGGAAGGACATTTGACATGATTAACAACTGCATTACATTTACTTATTTGTCCTCAATTACAGATAACCTAAATTCTCATGCACATATTCAGTTTAATTATATCATTTATTGTAATACCTTTTCCACTTTATTTATATTTTAAGGAGTATGTTGTTTCATTATTGAGCTATATATGAAACCATAATGTGTGAATTATAGCTGCTCTGCAGTATGCTACAGGCAGTTTGATATAACTGTATGGATCACTTTAAACTGTCAAACCATGATCTGCTCTATTCTTTTGCCGATATTGCATGTATATATATATATATATATATATATATATTCTTAATTTTTTGGCCACTCTGCCATCACTTTTTCCCTCCTTGTGGATGCTTAAACCAAGATATTAAAAAGTTTCTGTAGAGTATCTGGACATCTATTCCAATAGTACCCATCCATTTTACAAAGCATATTTTTATTCCTACTGAGTGCTGCCTAACTAGAATTCTGCTCACTGTAAAGCATCTCACAACTCTCCCATTTCACATTGATATCCCTGCAGAATCTGATAAAAAACACGCACTGTGCCTGTTGTGTATTTTTTTTTTAATTTAACCTCCCAGTTAGGAATTTAAAATATTATTTGAAAAAGAAATCAATGTAGCCCAATGTTGATATTTAAGAGAGTTGCAACTAGAAATTTTAGTGAAGAAGCAGCATAGAGAGATTCTAGATAAAATGTTTTTAAAACAGTATTATGGATCAGTAGGCTTGAAGTCTGGTCAAGTTGACATTTGGAATTTGTAACATGTGTGCCTTTTGAGGCTTTTTAGTGCAAAAAGTTCAAAGTGGGTTGAGATGTAATTCCCTTCTGAAGATAATAGATATGTTTGTGTGTGTACATGCCTTAAGAGACTTCAACAAGTCTATTCACATTTCCTGATTATCAGATTCTTGTCTTCCTGTTCTTGCTGTTAGTGTTGGTTGAAGAAACAAAAGGATGCATTGGAACCTGATAGGCGAGACTCGGGTGATAAAGTCATGTGGACTTCTGGGCTTGTCTTTGGAAAAGGAAAGGTACATTATTTGTTGAACATTATTCGACTGTTTATTACAGTTTGTGAACTTTTAATTTAGTCTGGACCAACATAACTCAGTATGTATAGTTGAAGCAGTTTTGTTTCTTTCCTCTAGAGATTTCCTTGATGACGTGCATCTTAGCTCAGTTTATATACTTCTGATACTGGCTGCATATGGCAGGCATGATTGACTGTCTTGCAATTACAATAGAAAATATGCCAAGGGTAACATTTGTGATTATATGGTCTCCACTTCAGAATCTGTCCCTGTGGTGAATGATTTCTCATAGATTTGAAGGCACAATTCTAATTCCTATAGAATAAAGGTTTAAAAATTAATGCCACTATATGCATAAAGATATTGCTTGTAGTGGAATTAAGGAAGTTGCACAATGCCAGAAGAGGTCCCTGTGCTTGTCGTGCAGTCATCTCTTGTGCCAGACAAAAAGTCCATAAACTAGTTTCCTTGTTAATTATACCTAAGTTTTTTCTGAGCCAGTGCTCATTTTAATATATTCAGCAATCTGCGGAAGGAACTGGTTGTTATATAGCCCACAATCAAACAGCAAATTTTTTGGGCTGAAAGAGTCAGTTACTTGAGTTCTGTATGAATTATTTTTTTCCCCCTTGATGATACTTTTTTTTTAAGCTTTTCTTGCAGCTATCCTTGGAAGAAAATTTTATATTAAACTGAAATGTTTGCTTTTTTTTTTTTTTTCTAAAATTTATTCTGCCCGGTGTTAATTCATACCTATTAGCTATGATTCCATCATTAGCTACCAAAGAGAACTTAGACTACTCATTATCAACGGTATCAGGAGTTTCACAATTTCTGACTATGAATTTAAGAATTCTAGGGCTTTTTTAGGACCAAGAGATTCTATAGTAGTTACATAAGAAGTTATCGATTTTCATGTCATGTATTAGCTATATTTGGTTATTTGATTGGTAAAGGTAACTTAAAAAAAAAAAAAAAACACAAGAAGGGTGCAACCATTTGTACATATGTACTAACGACATATTGAGGATATATAATTCTTAAAAATATGGTGTTTGGAGAAGTTTGTAAGGTTTTGTTAGTATTCAAATCACTGCTGTGTGCAATGAACTCACACTGCTCATTTTTTGCTCACGTATATTCTTTTTCCTTGTAGGGTATTTTTGGCTTGAAAACTGAATATGGGGTTATTCACATCAAAGTAAGTGCTTTTGGATTTTGGTTAATCATGCATTCCAGCTTATTAATTCAGTTTTCCTGTTGCTTAACAATACTTGATTGCCCCAACACATCACATTACACTTCTTTCTGGACTCATTTTTTCTATTATTTAATCTTTAGAAGTAAATTATGTGAGCTTCTTTTGCTTAAATATTTAGGGTGTGTTTGGTTAGGGTGAAAACAGGGAGGATGGATAATAAAGAGAGGAAAATTGGGTGAAAAATGCTGTTTTCTACTGTTTTGTTGAGGAAGGAAAATAGGATAAACAAAAAATAGGGGAGAAAGTTTCCCCTCCTGGGCCCACTTTTTTTATCCTCCCAAATTGGGAGGAAAATGAGGAGGAAAAAGTGCTCAGAAATCCATTTTACACAAAGACTCTCTCACCTACCCCTCATTTTAATGAATATAAATAAATTTGTTTCTTACATATAATGTAATAAGGGTATAATAGTCAATTTATATAAATTACATTTTCCATCCTTCCCTTTTTCTCCCTAACCAAACAAAAGAGTTTTTCATCTTCCCGCTTTTCCACCCCTCCAACCAAACACACAAAAGGAAAAACCAAATATTTTCTATCCTTCCACTTTTCTATCCTCTCATAATTTTTCATCCTCCCACTTTTCCACTCCAACCAAATGGACCGTTAATGGTTATATGAGAGAACATTATGTGAGTTGAAATTGACCAGATAGCAATAATTCACATCTAAGGATATTTTGTCATGATCACTGTGCAAGCAGATATTGACCTCAATAACTCATTCTCCTCTCTCTCTCTCTCCACCTTAATATATTTCTGTGCGTTGCTCTTCTATTGTTGGGGGTCACCAAGAACTCCCAAGTACATTTCTGAAGTCAGCTGACGTTCTGTTGTTGCCTTTCATAAGTTTTTTGTGATGCCTGAGAGAAGGAATTGGCAGTTCTTTGGCCCTGCTTCATCTATGTTTTCTGCCTATTTATGTACACTATCTTTACTTTCTCTTTTTCTATTAAATTTTTATATTTGATTCTAGATTTTTCTTAGGCTAATGTCTTTGGACCCTGACATTTGCTCTCTCATTGGTGTATTTACATACACTTTTTTTTTGGGACAAAAATATCCCTTCGAGTTACTAAATTTAAGTGTGAGGTATTAGTGTCTTTGTAAACAGAATACAACTTCTTTTATATTGTGAGTGTCTTGAATTGTTTTAGCTGCAGTCACCACAAATCTTGTGGCAATGCATCTCATTGTTGGCGAGTCTGGATCTGCAAATGACTCTTTCCTCTCCCTTTCTCTCTCAAGTTCCATTCTTTGCACCAAGATATAGTGTCCAACCTGCATCGTAAACTCAACACTTGTTTTGGATTTTTCTGCTGGTCATTTTCATTCCTTACAGTGGCAACCATGACTGCAAGTAGACATGCCAAGCTATGGCTCTCACACTTTTCCTTCTCCCTGCCACTTCACTGCTTTTCTTGTCTAATTTACACCGCATGAGGGACTTCAATGCCTAAAATGAGGATTTTATTTGTCAACGTCGATAATAAATGAAGAAAGGAGGAAAATTTTTAGAACTCTTATTTTTAGCTATTATTGGTGAACAAGCTTCATTTCTGTTTCAAAGGATTAGAGGGTGAGTAACATAAGTGGATTTTTTTTTTTTTGGGTAAGAGGCAGATGTGACGCTAGAAGCTCTCATTTTCCCCCCTCCAAATGATGGTATAGTGTGGAATGAAAAAATTACCCTCTTATCTTCAGTTGTTGCAACAATCCATCTTGTCTTTTGTTGGCTTATATGATCTGAAAAATGTTATTGATGGTTTACAATGTGAACTTGTGAAAAATTTAAAACATAGAGGCTTTGACTTTTGTATATTTGCTATAGTTTAATATTTATATTATTTGAGCACACTCTATTTGCCTCGAACACAAAAAAACGAAAGAGTTTGTAAACTTGCAAATTTTTGAAGGCCAATTTAAAGTTTTATTAGTTTTCTGTTGGCATCTCAATGACAAATGGCTTCTTTAAGGTTTCTTTTATTCAAAGTACTTTGATCTGTTTCTTAAATGTTAAACAAAATAAGTTTTGTATCCAAACTCTCAACTTTGTCTTGATTTTTTATTTCTGCAGCTATTCCCTGATTGTGCCCCACATTCTGTTTCCTATATTCTTGAGATGTTACAATTGCGTCATTTTGTGGGTTGTCAATTTTATCGAGCAGAAAGTCGGGGAAACTTTTGGGATTCAGAAGGAAATCACATAGAAAATGTAAGATTTTTTATGTTTATATGCCAGTTATAGCAGGTTGATACTAAGTAGACTGCTTTAGGATGCTTACCTACTAATAATAGTTCAACATCTTTTTCATTGATTCCATTAAATATTTTTTACCTTAAAGATGAAAATAATCTGAAGTAAGAGTGCTTAAGTCTAAGGCTATTTGGAAATTTTAATGGACAGAAAATTACCCATTGTTTATTTTGTCACACATACACACACTAACTCTCCCCCACCCAAGCACACACACACAGCAACAGAAGTGCTTGTGCTACTAGTGTAAATATTATTTGCAGGATGTAGAGACACAGAAAGCTTGAATTGAAAAGGAGTTAATCTTAAGGATATTTCAGAAAAAATAAGTAGTTCTTTGGTAGATGCATCAAAGTACTAATAAAAAGATTTACTTTCTTATTTTGATATTTCAACCTATAAAATGGATTAAAAAATCTAGTTAGTCTTTATAAAATAACTAAGAAACCACCTCTGCTTTGTCAAAAATTTCAACCTCCCAGTCATGGGTTTCTCATGTGCTCTTGCTCCTTACTTTGCTTTGACGTACAACCCAGCCTTTTTAGTATAGAAGGTGTTTAGCATTAATTTTATTCTATGAGTAATAAGGTAGTTTTTCACTTTTTTCTTTATACAACAGTTCTTTTTGTTTTTATCAATAAATTACACTGTCACATGCACACTTGGTGAGTCTTGAACCCACGACATCACTGTCTACCTTACTTTTTACACTGGGGGAGATGCCATTTGAGCTAAAACTCATTGGCTTCATACAAAAAATGCTATGTTTATACTACATTTGTTTTTCTATTTGATGCATACTAAATTATAGGCTCCAAATGTTTGAACTTCCAATATATTTGTTTGTTTACTCTCAACTCCACACCAGCTTTATTCTTTGACCCAGTAAGGATAATTTCTTTAGCATGAGCTCTAGTTTCAGAAGATGTTGCTCTGAAAACAGTTCTTGCTTTCTTTTTCTATGTTTTAATAATAGCATATATAGATTTTGATATAACTTTAATATCGGCAGGTAGTGTGAAGCGAATATCAATATTTGTATTTATACAGATATATTTTCTAACTCAAAAGAGTTTTACTTGAGCTATGCAGGCTCCATTTGGTCCACCTTTTGCAGTAATACAAGGTACACTTGAAGCTATAGGAAGCAGTTTTAAGGATATTCCTATGGAGGCCTGCCCAACCATAAGAAGAGGATCAGTTGCATGGGTTGGTTCTGGCCCAGAATTCTTTATCAGTTTAGCTAACCACAATGAGTGGAAAAAAGCTTACACTGTGTTTGGTTCTGTTCTTCCTGAAGATATGGAAATTGTGGAGTCAATCGCACAGCTTCCTACCAAACCGGAGGTTTGGAGTAACATTAATGTCTCTGTCTTGGAGAAACCTGTTGCCTTCCAATTCCAAAGAATCAAGACAGGTATTGGAAACCTGAAATGACGTATAAACATGGATAGAGAGTCAAGTGGGTCATAGAATTTTGTTCCATTATGGTTCCAATGATTGAATACAAGTTGTGGATATTGAAATTCAATGCAAACATAGATGAAGATTCCAAATGGTATCAGAGAAACCTGCTCCATTATGGTGGCAACAAATCACCTTAGGCTCGCAGTTTACCGGAACTTCTCAATGCCATCAGATTTTGAAATAATGTATATAAAAGGCTTCGATTTCTTGGGAAATTTCTCTAGAGCTCCGTACTTGTAATTGGTTTTGAAAGTATTATAGATATATAGCCATTACATTTGTTGATACTTGGGAAATCAGAAATGAAAATAAGATCAATTTTTGTCCTAATTGAACTTGTATATTAATTGTTCCAAGATTCTTATGAAAATGTTTGGCTTAATTTCATTTTCTTCATTAACTCAAAGCTAAGATTAGATGGACAAAGGTTTGTGTACATTTTATGGATTTGATGACTTTGGTCTTGCTTTTTTGTCCTATGGTTGTTAAAATGACGCATATCTGTATCTTTTTTTGGGATGAATTTCTGTGTCTGAAACAGAAAGCAGTGAACAAATTCATTCAAAAACTTGTTTAATAATTGAATCAGAAAATCCTAATGTATTTTTAAATAAGTACATCAAGTTCAGAATTGCCTAAAATATGTTGTACATTGCATCACTATAGCAATGATAGCCAAGAATTCCCATAGAGCTCCAACCCTTGAGGCACATGATTTTCACATTAGGTTGTATGGGACTCCAAGAGGTGTACATGTTTGTCGTTACCCTTGATTCACGTTTTATATGTACCAGTCAGCTTGGGGTTGGGGGAGCTGAGTGTGATCTATGAGTATGATCATTGAGTGAAACCAAAATTTAATAAAGACATAGAAATAGAAAAGTGAGCATTATTGTACACAGTAACTAATTTTTAATTTTTAATTTTAAATGATGTAACATTATATTGGCTTTTTATATTTGCGAAGGGTTAAAAATTTGTGAACTATTAAATGTTTTATGAGATAGACTTTCTTCATTTTATAAACAAATGGAGAGAATCTCTTTTCCTATCAAGATAGGGGTTTCTTGTTAAAGACCTTTCTTGCTTTCCTGAAACGGTGTGTTTGCTATTCAATATGGTCAAGAGAAGTGCTATATGTACAATATTTTTACAACAAAAATTCTAATTAAAACTCACCATTAAAATTACTTTTTTGTCCAACTGTAACAACTTAACAGTTAGAATTTATTTTGAAAGAATTATAAAAATGTTATAAACATAGCAATTTTCATGAATTTAAAAGCATTTACGTATGTCCAACTATGAATTCTAATTATATAGTTATAAATAACAATGATAGGATAAGAATGATTATAATGAAATGTTTAATCCATATGGTTTCTCTTATAAATTTTATAAGAGAGTTTGCCAAATAAAATTATATATGAAAAGAAAAAAAGAGTTAGCTTATATTCTGTTTGTTTTGAAGTAAAATATTTTTTAGAAAAAATGTTTAAAAAAAAAAAAAATTTTAGGTGTTTGTTGTAGGTAAATTGTGGTCAAATTTGTAAAATAATTTTCATTTACAATGAAATCCATATAAAAAGTTGTAAAATGTTTTACATTTAAAATTTTGGTAAAGAGTGACTTCCTTTACCCTCCATCAAGTGGCTAGGTCATTGGTTTGGTGGCCGAAGTTGTTGTTTTGATGATTGGTGCTGGCGTTTTGATGGATGGAGCTGTCGCTTCAGCGATTGGTTCTAGGGTCTGATGCTCAAAGCCACTACTTTGGTGACCGATTCTAGCGCTCCAATGATTGATGTTGGTAGTCCGGTAAAGAGAGTCGTCGTTCTAGCGACTGGCTCCAGCGATCTAGTGGCTGAAATCACTATTCTATTGACAGTCCAGTCATTGGAGACAGACTTTGGTAGTGGTCGTCAAAGCCACTGTTCTTGCTACTGGTTTCAGTAGTTCGGTCATTGGCCTTTAACACTAGTGGCTCCGATGGCTAAGTATTTTGGTGATTTGCTTGAAAATTTTTACTTGTCATACTAATATCTTAAAATATTTAATTTCAAAATAAAATGGAATGTTAGAAAAAAAAAAGGGGTAATAATTAGAATGGTGATTATTTATAAATTAAAAGGAAAAAAAAAATTAACCAGGCATGGAATAGAGGAGACATAAAAATCATGAGGGTCGTATCTAAATTATGGTGCCACCTACTGATAAATGATAAGTGCCTCACTATTATTTTTTATCCAAACGTGATAGGAAAATAGAAAACCTCATTTAGCATCTAGAAAATATATTAACCCGGTTTATTTAAAACTTAGTTAGCAATAAGCACAAGAGGATCCGTGGCGCAATGGTAGCGCGTCTGACTCCAGATCAGAAGGTTGCGTGTTCGATTCACGTCGGGTTCAACTCCCTTTCATCCTCACCCTTTTTTTGTACCTTCCAGTTTAATACTTGGTGAACTGAGAATCTAACTTTTTTGTAGGTGCCCACGCACACGCTGTTCCTCTTTCAGTTTAATATTGGTGAACTGAGAATCTAACAAGCATAATATCATACAGGGTGGTACTCCTTTAGAACCTCGGGTGTATCACACTTTATTCTTAAAAAATTACCTGTTGTCTTCTTTCATCTAAACTGGACCAATAGTATTCTTCTCTTTCTATATCCTCACATGGATATATGAAGGGAATATCTCACATAAATGCTTGCTTCACAAACATTAGTCACAACAACTGAACCCAGATTAAACTATCTTACAAAGATAGAAATTGAGAAAGGATTGGATATAAGTTATAACAAATGAGAGCAAATTTTATGGGGAGAGAAGTTTTGCTGGTTAATGGCTTAAAAGTGTTTTTCACTCAAATGCATGATGCACTTGGAACCACTTGAAATCTTTTTCAGATCAATAAGCATAATTCACTTGGAACCTTTGAAGATCCCTTGGAAAGACACTAGGAATATTGCACTTACTGTTAGAGGCACTTGGAAACACACTAAAAAGAATGCTCTTACAGTTGGATGCACTTATATACTGCCTGTAATTATATACTTGCTATTGGACATTTTAGCCTTTAGTCAGCCTAACAGATGATTAGGTGTTTCTAGTTGGTGGCCTCTTGACTCTCAATAGTTATGACTTGTTACTTATGAGAGATAAATCACTCATTGTGGGATTAAGAAGTATGTAAGTAACTATTAATATAGTATAATGGCATCAATTGCTTTAGATTTGATAGCTCTGCATCAAGTAGAGCTCTTGGGTCACTTCAATCTAATGTGAAAAATGATGAAGAATTTAGTATAATGGATACAAAGAATGATTTGAACAATTAGAATATCCCACAAAGTGCCAATTGAGGTGTACATACAAGTTTCTCAAAATTCTCTCTATTATGTGATTACTCAGTTAATATTGTACAACAAACAAGTTCTCTACAAAATGAACATGAAAAGTTACAACTATTTCCAAAAGAAAAATTAAAAGATACCATCAAGAATGAAACATTTTATGTATTGGATTAGTACAAGTGAAAATTAAACCTCTAACAGGATAATGATTAAGTACAGACATTTTATTATAATATGCAAGACATTTAAATTTTCGGAATTGCATAAGTTACCATGGAAACTCATTCAATTCTCATTGTTGATGTACAAGCATGGCTTTTTGGATCACGAACACCTATAAAAGAAAGATAGAGCTTATTGGAGGCCACCAATGTGGTGACGATGCTAGACATTTAAGCTTTTAGAATTGCATAAGCTACCATGACAATTCATTCAATTCTCATTGTTGATGTACAAGCATGGTCATTTGGATCACGAACACCTATAAAAGAAAGATAGAGCTTATCAAAAGTCACCAATGTGGTGTTGGCCTTAGGTTCTCTTTTTTCTTTATGAGTCTCAATTTTTGTTTTTTGGTTGAGTCTCTATAAGTCTCAATTGATAGGACTCTATGACTTACTTGGTCACGTCTCATGTGTTTGTCAAGCTTCCTGATTGAGGTTAGTTGCCATATGAGACAATACTCTCTAATTAGGCAAGTTAACTCATTTGAAATGCGCAACTCAATCATCATCGATTGATTATTCTTTCCTTTTTTAACCTAGGCCTTACCCACTATTTAGATAAGGTGCCAACTTTAGCATGTTTGTAACGGAGGGAGTGGGGAGGAGAGTAAAGAAGAAGGTGACTGAAACACCTCTCTCCTCATCTCCCTTTATCCAAACATAAGGTAATTCTAAGTATATTAGCCATAATTCTAGTGACTGCTAACAGCAATTTAACTTCCAACATTTGGTTATCAACCACATCCCCTTGAAAATTGTTACTCAGCCAAAGTTTCTTGGTGACAACCACCTTCCTTTTGATCTTTAAGGAGACATGCATGTATCTCATACTATAGATATGTTTTCTTGATGGTAAGGGGCACTATAATCATTGTATACCCGAAAAACCAAAATAAGTAGAGGAATAGTGCGTTGGATATCATGTACAAGAATTGCATGCTCTTCAAAATCCTCCTCCGGTTTTATTTAACGGCCGGAATCTAGATCAAGCATCATTATGTGAGTTGATGGTGTTGTGTGAATTGGCCACTTGGAACATTTAAGGTGCAGTAGAAAACATCACTTTCGACCAAAGGGGACAAGAATTACTGCTTTCTCATTTAAGGTGTAACGATTTGATAACAATTGACAATTTAGAAAATACTGTTGCAAACACAGTAACACACATGACACACATTGCTTTTTAATTGAAATTGTGACTTGAAGGTACGATTACTTCAGTTAAAAACTAATGTATGCGTACAACGTATGTGTTACTGTGTGAGATTACCATTGCTCAGACCATTTTTCTTATATAAATATATAATCGAAAAGAAAGGTATTCACGCATGTGGTCACTTTTCCTACACACCAAAATCCTGTTATGCAAACTATTTAGAACTGAAAGTGCCTTTCGAACTCAGCAACGCTGAGGGTGTAGAGGCGTGTTACTGTCTTGCTTTTTGCAAGAGTTTGGTCGTCTCTTTATGAGACTCTTTGGTTGATTGTCTAAGGTTAGAGCGTTAAGAAATGGCAGAAGAACTAGAACAGCTTTGGAAGAAACTCTCCTTCACTGAAGAGGAAGGCGAAGACATAGTTCTGGGGGAGAACAGTACGAAATCAGCAAAAGAGCTAGGCAAAAACTGCCTGGTCATGAAGATCCTTACTCAGCGGTGCATTAATATTGAAGCTCTGAGAAAAAATATGAGGATGCTATGGAAGACAAACAAATCCGTCCAAATATCGGAGATTGACGAAGAGCTTTTCTTAGTGGAATTCAGTGATCCAAAGGACAAAAAGAAAATATTGGAAATGTGTCCATGGAGCTTTGAGAAAAATCTGGTACTGTTGCAGGAATTCTCGGGAGATCTGGTTCCAAAGGAAGTTGAGCTCAAATGGTCACCCTTTTGGGTCCAAATCTCAAATCTCCCTCTCAAAAGTAACACAAGAGAAACAGGGATGGAAATAGGCAGTAAGCTTGGGAAAGTTCTTGAGATTGATGTCCCAGAAAAAGGCGTTCATTGGGGAAAATTCTTACGGGTCAGAGTCTTGATTGATGTCACCAAAAAACTTATCCGAGCAAAGAAAGTTACCATTGAAGAAGATGTTCCTAGATGGGTCTTCTTCAAATATGAAAGATTGCCTAATTTTTGTTATATGTGTGGCAGAATTGGGCACAGTGAAAGGGAATGTGCTGAAAAGGGAGATACCAGTACAGGAATGGAAGCAGAAAAATTCCAATATGGAGCTTGGTTACGTGCCGAACCGATGAAACGTTCAAATTACAGCTTGGAAACTCCTAATCGGCGATCTGAAGAGTCTGAGCAGCAAGCGGGTGGCTCTTGGAAAAAACCAGACACAATTGAAAGGCACGTGAGCCACGCGCTCCAAGACCCTTCAGTGGGCGCGGAGAAATCAGCCCCAAAAGGTGAAGTGACATCAAACAGTGAATCAAGTCTGGCACAAGCAAAAGATTTTGGAAAAGACAATGGCAAAAAGCCTGACACTGGTTTGACGGAACAAGCTTTAGGGGCTCAACACGCATCGGAAATACCTGACCACACTCAATGGAAAGCTCAGAGTGAGGCAAAAAATCAGAATCAAATGGGAATGCCTCAGGAAACGCACAGATCTCATGGGCCACTAAATGAGACGAGGCCCGAAAGCCCAAAGGCTATGATCTATGATTGCGAAATGGGCTGGGTTCCTGAAGCTCCTGGGCCTAATCCAGCCTATTGGAAACGAATTAAAAGGGAGAAGGTGAATGCGGGGCTTCCTAATGAGAGCTTAGCCATCAGGTTGGGACCAATTGGGCTAAAGAGGGCTGGCCCAACCCCACTGCAGGAAATAGACCCAAATGTCCCACATACTAAGAAGTTAAAGGAAGGCAGTCAGAAGGAAAATAAGCAAAAAACAAAAGGTTCGGGGAGCAACAAAGACGTGGATGGCGGCATGGTGGTGGCTGCGGTGCAGCCCCACCGAGCCTAATGACGACATTAGCCTGGAACTGCAGAGGGCTTGGGATCCCTCTGTCAGTTCAAGCTCTCAAGGACATGGTGAGAGTAGAAGATCCCTCGCTGGTTTTTATAATGGAAACGAAGGCAAGCTTGAGTCAGATGAAGAAGCACAAGAATAAAATTAACCAGCATTTACAAGCTCTAATTGTCCCAAGTGATGGTAAAAGTGGAGGCTTAGCCCTCCTGTGGAAAGAAAACTGTGATGTCAGAGTCCAGAGTTATTCCCACTCCCATATTGATGCTATTGTTCATGATACAGGTCTGCAAACCACATGGCGGGCTACTGGTTTTTACGGACACCCAGATGTTGCTCAACGGTCAAGCTCATGGAAGCTCTTGGAGGTTTTGAACAGCCAATTCGATTTACCGTGGGTCGTGTTCGGTGATTTTAATGAGATTACTCATATTGAAGAAAAATGTGGAGGAGCCGAAAGGGATGCAAATCAGATGGAAGCTTTTCGAAATGCTTTAGACAGTTGTGGTCTGCGGGACTTGGGTTTTGTTGGCCAACGGTATACATGGTGTAATGGTAGGATTGGGGATCAACGCACTCTGGTTAGATTAGACCGCATGGTTGCAAACAATAAATGGACTGAGCTCTTCCAGCATGCCAAGGTCTGCCATAAGTCCATGTCTTCTTCTGATCACTGCCTTCTTGCTCTGTATCCCATTCCTCTGCAGCGGCGACACCACGGTAAACATCAGTTTCGCTTTGAATCAATGTGGACTAGGGATGAAAGATGTTGGGAGGTAGTTGAGCAGGCGTGGGTTGAAGCTAGCTTGACGAATGAAAATTGCTCAACTCAAGACAGGATAAAAAATTGTCAGCATCAACTTCAATGGTGGAACAAAAACATTTTTGGCAATCTTAAAAAGCAGATAAAAGAGAAGCAAACAAGTCTGCAGTGTTTGGAAAATCGGAACACTCTTCATGAGGATGCTGTAAACATTAGGAACCTGCGTAGGGAGATTAATGAGCTGCTAGAGCGTGAGTCCGCAATGTGGAAGCAGAGATCAAAGTCTTTCTGGTATCAAAGTGGGGATAGAAACACTAGATTCTTTCACACTGTTGCCTCACAAAGACGACAGAAAAACAGAATTAGTGGGTTGGAAGATGCCAATGGCGTGTACCAAGGCCATGAAGAACACATACAGGGCATTATTCTAAATTACTTCTCTTCCATATACCAGTCGGACCTACCCTCCCAATTCGATCCAGTTACTGATGCTGTTGAGAGAAGGGTCACAGATGAGATGAACACTCTCCTCCTTCAGGAGTTCCGCCCAGAGGAAGTTCGGAATGCACTCTTCCAAATGCATCCCACCAAATCCCCAGGACCGGACGGTATGCCCCCACTCTTTTTTCAAAAGTATTGGAGTATTGTGGGTCAAAATGTTACTGAATGTGTACTTAATATTCTAAAAACTGGTGTGATGCCCCCAAATTTCAATGATACTCATATTTGCCTTATTCCAAAAAACAAAAATCCCCAAAAAATCACAGAATACCGCCCTATAAGTCTATGCAATGTAGCTTACAGAGTCTTGGCCAAAGTCTTAGCAAATCGCCTCAAAAAAATTCTGCCTGAAATAGTTAGTGAAGCCCAAAGTGCCTCTGTCCCTGGGAGGCTTATCACTGACAATGTACTAATTGCCTTCGAAACAATGCATCATATTAATCTGAGAAGAAAAGGAAAAGAAGGTTGTATGGCAATCAAGTTAGATATGAGTAAAGCCTTTGATAGGGTTGAATGGGATTGCTTAGCTAGGATAATGTATAAGATGGGATTTCATGACCGTTGGATATCTATCATCATGATGTGCATAAAGTCTGTTTCTTATTCTGTGCTAATCAATGGGGTGCCGAAAGGTAAAATTATCCCTTCCAGAGGCATTCGGCAAGGGGATCCGCTTTCACCCTTCCTGTTTGTGTTGTGTGCAGAAGGGCTGTCGGCAATGCTTCGAAGGGAAGAGGGATGTGGGAATATTAAGGGGGTATCTATATGCCGGGGAGCTCCTCGCCTGTCTCATTTATTTTTTGCGGACGACAGCATCATTTTTTGTCGAGCTAGCATGGGTGAATGCCAGCGTGTTTGGGATGTTCTAAAAGCCTATGAGGCTGCATCTGGTCAGAGAATAAACAAAGACAAAACATCCCTTTTTTTCAGCAAGAACACCGAAGCTTCTGTCCAGGCTGAAATCAAAGCCCTTTTTGGTGCCCAAGTCATTAAGCAACATGAGAGATACCTAGGCCTCCCATCCTTAATTGGCCGAGGAAAAAAGAAGGCTTTTAACAGAATTAAAGATCAGCTCAGTCGAAAAATTGCGGGCTGGAAGGGAAAGCTATTATCCTCCGCTGGTAAAGAAGTCCTCATCAAAGCGGTTGCCCAAGCCACTCCTACCTTTACCATGAGTTGCTTCAAGTTGCCCGACTCGCTTTGCAAGGAACTCAGCTCTTTGATTTGCAAATTCTGGTGGGGTCAAAAATCAGATGAGCGAAAAATATCTTGGATCTCGTGGGATAAGATGTGTCGATCCAAGGATGTGGGGGGCATGGGCTTTAGAGACTTGAAAGCATTCAATCTCGCTCTTCTAGCCAAGCAAGGTTGGCGTCTCCTGCAAAACACGAACTCCCTCTTTCACCATGTTTTTCAAGCCAAGTACTTTGCTGGTAGGTCTTTCCTGGATGCCCAACTCGGCAATAGGCCTTCCTTTGTTTGGCGGAGCATCTTTGCTGCTAAGGGGGTGGTGGAAGATGGGATGCGATGGTCTGTTGGAAATGGTGACAAAGTGGAGATATGGAATGACAAATGGCTTCCCAACCCCGAAACCCATAGGATCATGACTCCTATTAACCCCCTAATGCACAACACAAAGGTTTCAGCTCTAATTGACATTGAAAGAGCGGTGTGGAAATCGGAATTGGTTAGCTCCACCTTTCTCCCCCATGAGGCTGCTACCATTTTGGCTATACCCTTATGCTCCGCTCTTCCTGAGGATTGTCGGGTTTGGTCTAGCACGGCCAATGGAGTTTTTTCAGTCCGAAGTGCTTATCATGTAAGTCTTAAACACTTGTCTAAATTAAATGAGGCTGAATGTTCAAATAATTCCAATATGAAATCTATATGGAGATCAATCTGGAAGCTACACTGCCCAAACAAGATCAGGAACTTTATTTGGCGTGGCTGCAAAGATATCCTCCCAACCAAGACAAAACTCAGGGACCGTAAGATTGCTGTGGATGTGGACTGTGACTTGTGTGGGGGCGTGGAAACTGCGGGTCATGTCTTCTGGAATTGTGAGTTTGCTGCAGCGGTTTGGCAAATGGCTAATATTAAAGTTCCTAACCTCATGAATAACCCCTCAAATTTCATTGATCTTTTTTGGAGTATCTCTGAATCCTTGACAGGCCAAGGGATTGAAGCCTTTGCAACAACTGCATGGTTCCTCTGGAATAATCGAAACGCAGTAAGACATGGGGAGGTGAGTCGAACAGCCTTGCAGATTTTTGAAGCTTCAAAGCACTACTTAGCTGACTTCCAAGCCCACTGTACCCCCCTTGAAGTTCATCATCCCCATGCTCCCATTTCATGGAAACCTCCTCCACCGGGCTGGTACAAGACAAATGTGGATGCTGCGGTTTTCAAAGAGCGTAGGCAGTGTGGGATTGGTGTGGTGGTGCGGAATGAAAAAGGTCAAATAATGGGAGCTCTTAGCAAAGTAATCCCATATCCGCTAGGTGCCCTGGAAGCTGAAGCAAAAGCTGCTGAGATTGGTATAGCATTCACATGGGAGCTGGGCCTTAGGGAGATCATTCTCGAGGGGACTCTCAATCTGTCGTAAATGCCATTGCCAGCCATGACCCGGGCCCTATTCAGATCCAGCACATTGTAAATGGTATAAAATCTTGGGCGCCACAATTTAGAGCTTGGAAGACCTCCTTCACGCGTAGAGAAGGAAACAGGGCAGCTCACCTCATGGCAAAATATGCCAAGCAAATTACTGATTGTATTATTTGGGTGGAAGATACTCCTCCTATGATTGTCTCCCAAACCTTAAATGATGTATCTGTTTTGGGTGTTAGCCCAGTTCAATGAAAGTTTCTTAGCATTCCTATCAAAAAAAAAAAAAAAAAAAATCCTGTTATGCATGATGTGAAGCTATTGCTCACTTAAATCCTGTTATGCATGTTGTGAAACCACTCAAGTAATAGTGAGGTTTGCTACTTCTAGACTTACGGGAGTGGTGGACTATAAGAGCTTCCTGCCGGTAAGTCACGCCATCCTGTGGGTGATATCAATTTTCTGTTGACACGCATCCACACAATGACCGACCTAAGAAAATGTAATCGCCGACATTCCCAAGGCAGATAATGGTTCTCATTGTTATTATTTTTTTATGGGCAGATAGTGGTTGTTATCAATAAAATACAAAAGTAAATTCATACGTAAGTTCCGCTACAAATCATCACACTCACACGATTCCAAAAGTCAGAATCTCCACCGATTCATACATGATAGGTTCCTACTTGTCCTGTTCCTCTTCTTTTATTTTTTTTGGGGTACTTGTCCTGTTCCTCTGAAACCAATGCATTTAACTGACTTCATTAATAAATGCAAGAATATACGCAGAATAACGAGCTGTGCTTTTATATTTTAAAAACATATTTAAATAAGATAAGGATAAAGAGCGCAGGATCGTAGGCTTTCTGAAATACCAATTAATTATCATTCAAGCTTGTGAATTCCGTAATTCCGTGCTTTCTGGCTTTTAATATATATATATATAAAATTAATTTTAAAAAAAAGAAGGTTGGGAATATTACACTTGAGCTTTCAACACAACTTCGGCTTGATGAATTGAATGGAAAAACACGAATTTGGCCCCAACACCTACACAAGGGACCAGAGAGCTAAGGGTGAGGAGGACAAAAAAAAGTGGGACTTGTATTCGCTTTTAAGTCATTTGTGATCACTTATTGAGTGAGTGAAGAATGTAACAATGTGAACTCCACATTGGCTGACCATTTCTAATGAGGTGATAATCATTTTTCATACTTGTCAAAGTAATCAAGGTAAAAAGGATAAAATCAAGTAAAAAATAGATAATCAAATTAGGAAGATCCTGCAACCCACATCCTAGTCCTGGACAGGACCATCCTAATTTTCTAGCTCATACGTACCCCATGTTGTGCTCCTGAATGAAGGAATTAACTAGAAATAGAATTTGAGATTGTAATGTCTCATCATCAGAGTGCTGGAAAGATCTGAAGCTCATCAAGTGCCAATGAAGATTTTTGAGATAATGTCATTATGCAGCAGCAGGTAGCCGACTTTAGATGGATACATGCTTTAACAAGATACCAAACATTATCATCCCAATCAAAGTCATAGTTCTAACTTGTGAGTTGTGAGCTACTACCAGGACTAACCAAGACTAAAGATTTACAGCTCCCTGTGAATCAGGCATGTACTTCCAGCCATGAGAAATTGGTTCTCTGAGGCCTAACGAGTTTTGTACCCACTAAAATTAACATTCAAATTTAGGCCCTAGCGTTATAGAAAGCAATGACAGAAACCTAACTGGAATTCCGAAGTATAGAAGGCTTTTTAGTTGACCGATGATCTTCACCAAATGAAACAAAGATGGCATCTAACTTCTATCAATTGAGAAGACAACATAACCTCTGGCATTAGGATAAACACTTCTTACCACACCACAGAAACACTATATTTGATACCAAAAGGAACATGTCCTGCGGTACTAAGATTAGCAGGAACTAAAATATGTTCATAGGTAAAATCCAAGTACCTTTTTCATGTATTAAGAAAATGAAACCCCTAACAGCTTCTCCTAGTATCATATCAATGAAACATCTAAACCATAGCATTACATAAGAGTATGCATGTTTCTATGAGTTTGTAAATCTTCAAGTAGAGTTTAGACAGATTCATACTTCTATCAATTACCATCTGGTCTCCTGCTTTTGACAGTCACTGTTTTCACTATACCACATTAAGCATTAAAACAGAACATAAAACCCAATACTCCTAGGATCTTATGCATAACAATCAGAAATAGCATTGGCAAAAGATATGTTCCAACATAAAAACTTTGTTCCTAAGCTTTGAATAAAAAAACACGAGTAACCACTATTAATGATTACCGAAAATAAAACTATTACATTCACTAAAAATCAAAGCTACAACTACACAAATTTCCAAATTCTACTATCTCTAGTGGCATGGAACCAAATGAAAGATTGAATCAAAAAACACAAAGGGTAAACACTATTAATGATTATCGAAAATAAAAGCTACTACATTCACTGAAAATCAAAGCTACAACTACACAAATTTCCACATTCTACTATCTCTAGTGGCATGGAACCAAATTAAACATGAAAACTAAAAAAAAAACCTAGCAAACTCACATAATAATTGAGTCACAAAGACTAATACCCATTTGGCCTCTTGAACTAAGCAAAGCTCCCAACCCCCACAACTCTCAAATTACACAACAATTAGGCCATTTTAATAGCCGAATTCGCCAACATCTAAGACTCCGGTGAGGGAATTCTCTTGGGCTTCTTCTTCTTCTCCGATACCGCCTTGGCAAACGCCTCAACAATCCTCTGCTGGGACTCGAGAATCATCTCGGTCCGCTTCATCTCCATCTCCATCCTCATCCCTTCAATCTCCCTAGCCATCTCCATCTTCATCTGCTCCACTCTCACAAACCCATCTCCCAATACCTTTATAGCCGAAACCATCTCGGCCACGGGGTCCCTCTCCCTCTCTCTCTTCCCCAAACCCGACCTCACCGCCGTGTTACACTCCCTCAAAACCCTAGCCCCAAAATTCACACCAGAGCTAGAGCTAGGGTTAGGGTTCGAATTGAATTTCGGCTCAACTTTCGGATAAAACTTCGATCCGAGATGCGCTACGCTCACACCACTCGGAATCCGAATCCGAAACCCACTTCCTCCACCACTACCACCACCACCGCCACCGCCACCGCCTCCGCCGCTACTTCCACCAATTCCATTATTCCTGTAAAATTTACTCATGTGTCTCATGTTCGACCCTCCATTCTTGAACTCTTCGTACAAATCTTGATCTTCCTCCTCGTCGTTCTCAACGTCGAGCCCGTCGTCGTTGTTATTGTCGTTTTCGTCGCTGTCGGAGTCGTTGACTCGAGGCTTAGCCGAAGGGCCTTTCTCCATGGCGTCCATGCGCTTGAAATGGACCCAGGAGGAGATAAACCTCGAAACGGGCATGGATCTCGCTCTCTGCAGCTCCGTGCGGTACCGCTTCCGCAGCTTCTCCATCTTGTGACGGCACTGCACGGCGGTCTTAGGAGGAGACGCGGCGGAACAGCGACGAGCGACCGAATCCGCCACCTCCTGCCAGTGCGTCGCCTTCAGATTCCCGCGCCGGAGCGAGTACCATTTCTCGCGATACGAGTCGATCAGCGCGACCGTCTCGTCGTGCGACCAGCACGGCGGCGGCAGGCGACGCGAGGCGGTGGAGGGCTGGGGTTGGGCCTGGGGCTGGGCCTGGATCGGAGTCTGGGTCGGGGTCTGGGCCTGGGCCTGGATCTGGGCAGCGGGCGGAGCGGGGAGAGGGAGCGGGAGAGGGAGAGGCACGGCGGTGGGCGGGCTGGAGGGTATCGGCGGTGGGGTGGAGGCGGTGGTGGTCTCGACGGGAGAAGAGGAAGAAGCAGCAGCAGCAGTAGCCATGATGATGGGTTGTTATTTGCTCAGTGGTTGTGGGTGAAGAGGGATAAGAGAGGAGGAGGCGTAAGGTAGCAAGAGAGAGAATGAGAAGTTGTGGTGGTGGGAGGGGGAGTGGGACATAATGGGGTTGAGGATGAGGAGGCGGCTGGTTTATTAGATCTATAGAAAAGGAGGCCACCGTTTAGGTGGAGGGCTAACGTGCGCCAGAGGGGGGTTGTGATAGGGTGTGGGAAGTGGTTGGCAGAGGAAGTATAGTAGGTCCACACAAACACAAACACAAGCACAGGCACAAGCACAAACAGAGAGGTGTCTGACTTTGGGGCCATTATTATCGCCATCAATTCGTCATGTTTTAACGTGTGTGTGATGTTAGTGTTACCCACCGTCTAGGGTGGGTGGGTGTGTGGGGGCGTGTGAGCGTGAGCGTGTGGGAGTGTGGGTGTGAGTAGGGTGGGGGTGGTTCTGACTTTGGGGTTTGTGGTTGAGTGGCGGTGTTGTAAATATTTGGGTTTTGCATTTTTGTTTTGTTTTTTTTTTTTTCGGTTTGGTTTGATGATGTTGTGGGCTTTGTTGAGTTGTTGTTGTTGTGGATGTGGGTGTTGTGGGTGTGGTGGCTCTTTGTTTCGTGCTTTGTTTGGTTTGACTGGGGGGACAAGAGATGGTGGTACTATCTCTAGTAGTGGGGGAGTTTGTATTTATTGGACACGGAAAGAGAGAGAGAGAGAGAGAGTTTTGGAGACAAAGGTGATAGCAACTTGGGGTTCTTTCTTGCGTTGGTTGCGTGTTCCAATAGATAAAAAATTAAGTGAAATTCTCACATGGGGGTAGCAAGCTAGCTAGCCAAGCTAAAATTAGCCAGATTTCCAAGCCAATTTACCCTTAGTTTTAGCGGCTTTTCACAGTTATGAACCAACTTTTTAGAGTTTTTTAGTTGTGATTTGGAATGAGTTGTGTGAGCCAAACCGTCTTTGTCTCGTCTCATCTCATGGGCTTTGAGAATAAAAAGTACAAGGGGCGTACACCAGCATTGGATCTGTGTATATTGCAAGGCAAGCCCAAATAAGTAAACACTTGACACTAGAGCTATCCATGGCTTGGTTCGGGACGGGTTTGTGCCTAACTTACAACTGACCCGCAAGGCTATTGGGTTGGGCGGTTCAGGTGACTATCGGGTGAAGCCAAAAACCATCAAAAATCGTCGAAAATCTCTTCAAATCTGGTGGTATCTTGCTAAATCCGTCTAATATCCAATGAGATTTAGCCAGATTTGGCAAAGATTTTGTTGATTCTAAAGAGATTTTATCAAATCATGTGAAGAACTCGCCAAATTTGGTATATTTCTACTGAATTTAGTTGTTTTATTTGTCGAAATTTGACACATCCAGCTAAAAAAAATCGTTGAAAAGCGTAAATTCATTGGACTTGATGTTTTTCAGTTCGGTTGAGTTTCATAGGTTTTGGAGTATGAGACTGCAACTGACTTGCCAATGTTGGTTTTTGAAGTTTGAGACTCACATCCAACTGCCAAAGTAGTCGGATTGGGTGGTAGTGGGTTGAGTGGGTAGGAGGGTTGGACACCCCTACTTGACATGATTTTGGATAGAAGAGCCAAATTTACCAACTATTTTCAAAATCTATGATCGATAGTTAAGGGCCTGTTTGGTCATTGAATTTTTGTTTTTGGTTTTCAAAACTTTACTAATTTCTTAAATGTGAGTTTCAAACCAGTTTTCAAAACCAGTTTTCAACCCACAAATTTGATATGATTTGTGTTTTGTTCCTATATTTGAAAACAATTTTTCAAGAAGATAAAAACAAGAAATGTTGTCTGGGTGATATTTTCAGTTTTGAGAAAAAGTTGTGTTCTTAAACACTTTAAATGGTCATTGCAAATAATGACACCCAATTCTACGTATCTCTTTTCTCCTCTCTATCTATCTTCGCCACACAACTATATATATATATATATATATATGTATATGTATGTATGTATGTATGTATGTAAAAAAATCATTAAAGTTCTCCATAATTACCTTAAGGAACACCACAATCACTTCCTTGCCATTTTGCCCTGACTTGGACCAACCATGGAAAACCCATTTTGCCTTTTGGATAACCAATTGGATAGTCATACATTATTTTTATATATGGTATTTACTCAATAGGTATTACTTGTGTCTTTATTTTGAACTAGGATTTTATAGACTTGTTTTCCCTCACGAAAATAGATATTTTCAAAAATTATAGTTTGAAATCCTGAAAAATGATGCTCATGATGGAGATTAGAAAAAGCATCTTGTCACAAAACATCCAAGATTTGGTCACACAATTACTACAGGATGTATAATTGCTAAGCTCAATTCAAAAAAGGACATTCGAGAACTAGATTACTATAGGATGTAAAATGTTAAAGAAATATAGAAAATTACTTGAAAGTGTGGAATAAACAAAGAACTAGATACAACAAATTGACTAACATTATTAGATTCAACAAATTCTTTACATACGTCATCAGGATTTTTGAAGGAGGCTATCTTCTGCCATTACAAAGATACAAAGAAGTTATTTATAGACAACAGAAGTCAAACCAAATTCAGATACAATTTATAATCAGCTTTGCATAAGATGGTAGGGGTCTGGCTTGTGATTGGCAAGTGTTAAAAGAAGTAGGGGTCTGGCTGTAGATAAAGTTACTTTTGGATAAGTTTCTGCAAGGACGGAGCTATTGTTGGACCTGGGGGGCAATGGCCCCCCAGATTTTTTTAAAATTTTTTTAGTATATATATAATATATTATTTTTAGCAAGTTTCAATAAAATTGCACTTTGCCCCCCTTAACAATATTATTGATATTTTTAAATGCTATAACAAAAAATTAGCCCAACAACAAAATTAAGCCCAAACAACTCCCCAAAACAAACACAGGCAAAAAATAAATAAATAAATAAAAGCCGGTTCTAATTAGATATCTACCTAGCCTAGGAGTAAGAAACACCCAACTAACCTCACACATATAATAAAAGGGAAAAAAGAAGGGGATTTCTAAGCCATTTAAAAAAAAAAAAAAAAGGAAAAAAATAAGGAAAACCTAACAAAGTAATGGCTGAACACAAAGGAGAGGAATTTGGCCGCCAGTGACAGAAGCAAAGGTATCCTCTCATCTAGGGATGGCCATACCCATTGGGTAATGGATATCCAACCCTACCCGATCCAAATATTTCGGGTAATACCCGATTTTTCATGGGTAGAGCTGAATCGGGTAGGGTATGGATATTACGCGAGTTGTTCGGGTAGGGTATGGATATTATCCAAACCCGATCCATTTAAAAAAAAAAAAAATTTCTCACCGAATGAAACCCTCAAAAAATAACAGATAAATTAAAATCAAAATTATGCAAAATGAAAAGAAACAAACCGAGCGGACTGTTCACACTCACCGGAAAAGGTTTGTCTCGCCAAAGTAAATTATGCAATCAATATTATTAAATGACCGATCGGACTGTTCACCATTCGTCTAGCATCATCGTTTACCAACGGCATCGGAAACACCTCACCGGAAAAAAATCGTTGTTGTTCAGTCGAAGATCTGATTCCCATTCGTCCATATCAGCATCTCCGCCTCTAAATGACCGATCGGACTGTTGATCTGTGTCGTCGTTTTGGTCATCGCTCTCTCTATGAAGCTTTCTTCGCAAAGCTCTTTGGTCACTCACCGACGGCGAGATACTAACGACACACGCGATCGCGACAATACACCGTGCTCATCGGTGTTCGACGAGTGCTCACCGTGACCGCGTGTGTCGTTGTATCTCGCCTCCATTCTCGTCGCTTGAGCTCGCCGTCGGTGAGTGACCATGCCAATGATTCCGAGGATGCAAGGGATCTAAACACCTTTTCGACTTGGGCTTGGAGCTATGGTCTATGGATTCTGAAGGAGAAGGAGATTTTTTTAGGGTTTTTTTTTTTTTTTTCATAGGAATTTTTTGAGGTTTTCATTCGGTGTTAATTATGTTTTTAAGTAAAATCTTTTGCTCTTTCAAAAAAAAAAAAAAAAAGTAAAATGTTTTAGATTTAAAAAAAAAAAATTAAATGGGTTTCGGGTAGGGTATGGATATCCATGAATAATATATCCGGGTAAGATTCGGGTATGGATATTAATGGGTATTGGCATTTGGATATCTATGGGCAAACTTTTCGGGTAGGGTATGGGTAAACCCGATCCATACCCTACCCATGGCTATCCCTACTCTCATCTCATATTGAATCTTTGTTTAGGATGACTTACTTTAATAATGTGTTATGTTGACACTTGATATTGTTGTGACTTGTAAAGAAAACTTAAAAGGGAACACAGAGCAACTAAGCAAGTGCAGGAAGGGAGTCAAGACCGCTGGGCCTTGGAGCTTGGGACGGAGAGACTCAAGGCAGATAAACTAGACTAGAGAGGAGTTAAAACAGAGGTAAAAATATGACTAACTCATCTTTGTCTTTAGCCCATAATTTATAGTCTTTTACACGTGAAAGGGTTCTCATCTGACAAACACAACACCTCACGCTACATCAACTCTTATTGCAATTAATGTTTTGTAATTTTTCTTTTTTGTAGTTTTATTTTTAGCAATAGCATGTGAAGGTGATGTTTTGTGATATTTTTTGTAGTTTTATTTTTAGTGTTTTTGTTTATTAGTTAGTGTCTTTTAAAACATTAAAGTTGGGTAAATAATTAAAAAGATTATTTTGTAACTTTAAAATTTATTGGTTAGTTGTTGAATGTTTGTGTGCATAGTATTTGTCTATTGTGTGTAATGATGATAGATTATTGACCATATAATAACATAATAATTTCGATTATAAATGATTTTGAAGATTTAAAAAGAGGGCGAGTTTCATTTTAATAAATAATTGCATTGTAATATCTTAAAAACAATAATTTTGTGTATTTTTCTTTGTTGATGGTTTATTAAATGAATGTTTATTTGAAGTTTCAATTATTATTATTATTTTTTTATACTTCTGCTCCTTAACTCCAAGTCTTGACTTTGTCCCTGTATATAAACACACGTTTTTTCACAATTTCTCAAATTTATTTTTATTTTTTATTTGACCTTGATATTTGACGTGGCTCTGATACAAGATAATAAGTTATTGCAACTAATCCCTTTCTTTAAAACTTTCCTACTATACTCTGATGCTAGCTTCCACTACAAAATTCCCTGAGAAACGTGATAAGCGGGCATCCTATAAACTATAAAATTATTTCTCCAATCCAATTAACGTTGTAAAAACCAAGAGCTCTTACAGTCTGACATATACTTTTATACAAGGATGGATCCAAGATTATTTGAGGCGGCTTCTCACAATGACATCATTGCATTTCACGCCTTACTAGTTGAATGCCCACTTTTTACTTGACCAAGTTGTGCTGAACTTAGTTGAGAACTGTCTAGTGTCTACAACTACAATACATATCATCATTGGCTGGACTACCGAAATCATAAAAGATATTGAGAACCTTTTCGTCTATCAAACATCTTGACAAAATTAACAAAAGAAATTGAATAATCATCAATGGAAAGCCAAAATGCACTCATGGATCATGGTTGTCGTGGTACTCATAGGGTTCATTCGATTAGAGGAGTGAAAAAGTGAGAGGATGAAAAATATTTAATTTTCTTTTTTTGTGTTCGGTTGGAGGGGTGGAAAAGTGGGACGGTAAAACTTCTTATTTTCTACCCTATTTCCGTCTCTTTATTTTCCATCCTCCTTATTTTTATCCCAAATGAACCCATAGTGATAGTGACATACCAAGCAATTAATGCTTAACCCTTCAAGTGGTATTTTGTTAGTAAAGAACGGAAAATCTAGAATCAATGAAATGTTCCAATGAGAGTGATAGCACCTGGAGAAGTTGTCATGGCCAGGAATCTTTTCTGTGTTCATTGTTTTTAATGCTGATGATGCAAAGAAAATCAGTAAGCTGGATGCTTCAGATTTCCAAGGTCTACTGATTGTGTTGATGGCCTGAAAAAGAAAAAAAAGTAATCAAAGGTAACCAGGGTTGCCGGCCAACAATCCTCTGATGACAAAGTTAGTTTTTCTCTCAACAATTTGAGTTCCAACTTTTAAGAATTGTCAAAAACATACATTTGTTTGGTTTAAACGAGCGTTTATATAGTTTCTTGAAAACAGTTATTAGATTCACAACTTCCTCTGTTTCTTAGGAGATCAGAGAATTAAGGGTAACTTCCACAACTGCCACGGGAGTTACATTCCATCCTTCTATAACTGTTGTCAATGGTTAAACTCCTCATTGGAGGGCTCAGTAGCAAACCTAGGTATTGCTTGTGCCTTGGAAGCTTAATCCATGGTCACTTGAGGGAGGGAATTATATTTGGTAATTTTCCAAGTGCTGTGGGTCGTCCATGAACTTTCATATGGACGACCCTTGGTATGTGCGACCATAGAAGACTTGTCTTACTTATGATGCTGTAGCCTTGTCCCAGTGCTTTCTTATGGACGACCATTCGTATGGACGACCATGGACAAAACCACAAGGACGAGGACCACTGATATCGATGACCGTGGACAGTCTAGACTACATCATCTTTCACAACTCATCAGTTGCCCCCTCGTCCAGGGGTCATCAATATATATATATATATATATATATCACCAAAAATTGAGAGAGAGAGAGAGAGAGAGAGAGAGAGAGAGAGAGAGAGAGAGAGAGAGAGAGATATTTTTTTTTTTTTTTTTTTTTTGTGAAAAAAAGGAATTGAAAGAAGAGAATTATATATATGTACGTATACAAAAATGGTATTCTTGGAAAGCTCGTCCCCAAACTTCTGGATGCTTCGGAGATCCAAGGCCTACTGATTTTCTTTGCATCATCAAATGCTATAGGGTTCTTTGCATCTGTTGGCATGATATAACTCCTCAGAAGTGGATTTCCTCTTAATAAGGCAGGCTTGCGGCTTGCGATGATCGCTACATATGTTATTGGAGTTTTTTATGTTCTTCAACGAATCTTGGGACTGTATTTGTTGTTGTTGCATTAATGGCAGTGATTGTTCTTGTGGAGTTAATTTGCTCGGTTTTAATTTACTTTGGTTGCTGAGGATATGATCGAGGAGGTCTTCCTACTAAAAGAAGAAGATGTTTTACTGGCGGGAATCAATAAGGGTTTTTGAGTTTTCTTGTATAGTAACTACTGATCAATTACTGTAGTTAATAAGCTTGCTGAAAAGTTATTTAACAAGTTAATTTACTACAAAAGTATTCATTTTTTTTAAATTAATCAATTATGTAATTTAGTTTGATTTCTAGTTTATTACCATTAGCATATAAGTCACCAATTATAAAAATATAAACAATAAAACATGCAAATACCATAGAAAACTAGTGACGAAATGAAAAACTTAGGGACACATTCAAAAGAAAAAAACAATACAGAGGTTCCCTAACCGGAATTAACTATATAAAATTGCAGCATTCCAAGAAGTGAGGGAATGAGAGGAAAGAACGTAGTAGGGTGAGATATTGGCACGATGACGTACAACTGAACATATTTGGATTCTGAAAATAATTTTTTTTTTTTTTTTTTCAGTCAAATACAAGCAAATTAGAGGGATTTGGGTCGAAATGATACAAGCTTGGGCAGGTGGGGAGTAAGAATTGAAAATGTTTGTGCCCAATTATGGGAGTATATATAACATTTTACGTCTTAGGGAAACTGATTTTCTAATTGAAGTGAAAATACTTTGGTTTGACCAGAATTTCACACTGACAGGCCACAAATGCGTTGACCCCTTGTGATAACTTAGATTAATTAATTAGACCAGTTTTTAATTAATCAAATTAACATGCAATATCACGTGGCAGCACAAACAAATCACCAAACTAAGTTAAGCAGCGGAAAATAAATAACACGGTGATTTGTTCACGAATGGGGAAAACCCTTACGGCAAAAACCCCACCGGGTGATTTAAGGTCACCACTCCCGAAACTCCACTATTATCATAACAAGCAGTTACAAGTAAGGAATCCCAGTACCTCACCAACCTACAGTTGAACTCTTACCCCAATACCCAATTGGACTTGTTCTGTAGTGACAGTTTCTCCTTTCAATGCACGACTCCCAAGTACGTGACTAACCAATTTGATGCGCGGATCCCAGTACGCGGCTTACTCCTTTACACGAATCTCAATACGTGACTAACTCCACAGCAACCCTTTGATTGTTGTAGTTGATTTGCAGTAGCTTCACATAGAAACACCAATAAGATCTTCAATGTTGGTGCAAGAGACTTTGCTTGGTTACAAAACCCTAAGACGTACAAGAAACGCAGCAAGAACTCTTTCTTCTGTAGGAGGAGGCTAGGGTTTCAAAAAGAAAACCTTATGAAGCTCTCTCTGGGGTTAGGTTTTTCTTTTTCCACCTCCTTTAAATAGGAGCTTAATGGGCTCTCTTATTCCAAATAGGTTTACACAAACCTTTGGTTTTCCTAGTCCAATAAGAATTATACAAACCCATAAACAATTAGTCTTTTAGAATAAAAACGTTGCTGGCTATAATCTGAAACCCGTAAGCTCGATCGATCGGGACATCTGTCGAGCTTTAATGAATCTCGACAGATCGAGATTCTGTCAAGGAGGTATCGAGACCTGCAGATTGCACTTTTCTTGAGCAGTTCTTAAGTAATCTTTATGTCTTTAATTTAACCACTTGTAATGATCATCTTGAACCTACTTAGATTTACCCAAATACAAGTAAAGTACGTTTTGTCAAAGGATATGCCAATTACATAAAAATATGTCCTAACAATCTCCCCCTTTGGCAATCCGTGACAAAACCACAAGAGTACATTGAATGTCCTAGAATACATTCTACTCAAGAACAAATAAGCCTAGTCTAAAAGATTTGAACCTTGGAAGTTGCTGCAAGAAGAAGGTTCGAAATTTTGACTTGGCTTTAACTTGTCTTTCCTGAAAGGCACTAAACAAAACACATCAAGGTACCTTGTGGAAAACAATGACAAGTTGAATAAACAAGAAACATGTGTATAAATAGAGAAAAGAAACAACACATGTGAGATAAAGAATGAAACACATACATCATTACATATACCACTGGATAAGCATCATGTATGTAAAAATGGTTATAAAACCAAAAGATACACAACACAAAAAAAATATATCAATATCAATGTGTATCAAACTAACTCTCCCCCTAAGTTAGTTACAACGAAAACTTTCTTCCCTTTAACATGAAGTTCTCCCCCTAAGTCTATTACTCCTCCTGAGGAATGACATTCAATTCTCAAATTTCTCCCCCTTTTTGACACGATTGTCAAAGGGTATAAAAAGCCAAAAGACTTGACCGGAGAGAGACAGAAAACAGATAAAGAGGGAAAGAGGAGAACAAGGAACCATAGACCTATAAGAGAAAGAACAACAAGATGCTATGGACACAAAGGGAAAAACATGCAAAATAAAGAAGGATGAAATGCATGCAAGGGTATCTCGATGGATCGAGAGCTGTCGAGAAGCTATCGAGCATACCTCGATGGATCGAGAAGGTATCGAGGATCTATCGAGCAGACAGAAAGTTTCTCGATCGATCCAGCAGGTGTCGAGGTATCTGTCGAGACTGCGATAAGAAAGAGTCTAAGGAGCTCGACAGATAGCCTATGTGTCGAGAGGTATCGAGGAGGTGTCGAGATGCCTATAAAAGCAGTTTTTCAAAGGAGGAAAAACACAGACATGAATACAATCATGCATGCAACTCAACCAAAGATCTAATCAACACATTAAGCTCTCAAAATCATCTCTCAACAAGAATTTTGATGCACATGTATCTCAAAACACGCACACACACACTAAACAAGTCTAACCAATTTTATATTTCAAAAACAAGTCTAGACAGTTTAGTGAGCATACATTAAAGCATGTAAACCTTATGATGGCCAAATCACATTGTACCTGCACATGTATCAAGAATAGCAAAGAGTGTTGCGTGTCGTGTGTGAGAACATCGCAAGATTGCATAAGTGTCTCAATGTTATGACGATTTGAGATATGAGAAAATCACTTTAACTCACACACAATCATAACCGTTTGATGGGGACTATCACCTTCAAGGTACATCCTATAACTCCCACATCTCCTAGAAAACACGCTTACAACCATATTTTAAAGCATTTTTGATCTTTTTGCTTTCTATATCTTTGCATATTTTCTTTTTAACAAGCATATCATGCATGGGCATACAAGAGAAAGAAAAGAAATACCCAATTATGTTAAGCTTTTGACACTGCACTTTTGCTATGCCGAAGCATACAGGTGTCATTGACATTGCACTTTTGCTATGCCGAAGCATACAGATGTCATATTATGATTGGCGAGTAACAGTGGTGAGATGGTTATTTATGCCTTTCTCTTAGGATTTTCTAGTTCAACCCGTCAAAAAGAGTGATATGAGTGTTAAGAAGAAGAGATTACTTAACCTTACTCATCACAAACAAAGAGCTACAAAGCTCACTTGCTTAGTTGTGCAAAAGAATGCTCATCTAAGCTACAGGTGATACAAAGGTTAGAAAACTCTGTTTCAATGGCCATTTCAAGGTTCATAAGAACCAATGTACACAAACACACACTGTTTTTGTATTTTTTCAATTTTTCAATTTTTTTTTTGTTTTGTTTAAAAAAAACTAAACAACCAAACAAAAACAAACAAACAACATGAATGCATGAAAGAAAGATGCATATGCATGAGGGCATGATTTCAATAGAAGATAAGAAATCAAGCAAAGAGAGTCCTGCTTTAGATAGAAAGAATTGAAGCAAAGGACAAACAGAAAAGACAATTAAGTCTTAGGCTCCTTTCTCACCCACACAGCACGAGTCTTTGGCCGTGCAGATGAAAAGGCACGTGTCCTAGTATGACTACTAAAGGACATGGAAGAATTAAAATTCTCTTGAAATTGAGTTAAAAAGCTCAAGACTTTTAATAACTCTCCAAACAAAGGTGTAGGTCCTTGAGAGGAAACCTGTGACCGTTTGGAAAATTGCTTATGAGGATACAACTTAAAGCAATTAGGACGAGTGTGTCCAGAAACACCACAATGGTGACAAACATGAGCAGTTTTAGAGCTATTCGGCTTCCTAGAAGGAGGTCTAACCTTAGAGGTTGACAGAGTCCTCAGCTTAGGACAATTTGGCCTAATATGACCAACAATATGACAATGATGACAAGTAGGGACAAAATCAGAATTTTTATTCAACCTAGGAGGAGTTTTAGACATAAGTTTAGAAACTTCAGCGTTAACATCAGATCGTTTACCTTTGTCTATCCTAGCAATATTAGCTTTCAACTCTTCATTATTCCTTTTGAATGGGGGAATATAAAAATCCTTTTCTTTTGAGTTAGGCTCAACAACAAGTTTGGCACTAGTTAATTTTTCAATTTCAGTTTTAAATTCAACTAGTTTCTCTTCGAAACTCTTAATTTTGTCCACCTGAGATGAAATTTGATTTTTAAAATTTTCATTCAAATTAGTGGCTTCATCCAATTTTGAAATCAAATCATCTTTTTCAAGCTTGACCTTTTTAAATTTAGCTTTTAATTTTGTAGAACACTCAAGAGATTTCATACAAAAATTATAAAGCTTGCAATAGGCATCATGAATATCATCATCATCATTCAACACAAGATCATGCAAATCAAAACAATCAAGAGTTTCCATGACAACAGGGGTCAATGGATCACACATCAAAGATTAAAACCTAATCAGAGTGTGCCTGCTCTGATACCACTTGACAGGCCACAAATGCGTTGACCCCTTGTGATAACTTAGATTAATTAATTAGCCCAGTTTTTAATTAATCAAATTAACATGCAATATCACGTGGCAGCACAAACAAATCACCAAACTAAGTTAAGCAGCGGAAAATAAATAATACGGTGATTTGTTCACGAATGGGGAAAACCCTTACGGCAAAAACCCCACCGGGTGATTTAAGGTCACCACTCCCGAAACTCCACTATTATCACAACAAGCAGTTACAAGTAAGGAATTCCAGTACCTCACCAACCTAGAGTTGAACTCTTACCCCAATACCCAATTGGACTTGTTCTGTAGTGACAGTTTCTCCTTTCAATGCACGGCTCCCAAGTACGTGACTAACCAATTTGATGCGCGGATCCCAGTACGCGGCTTACTCCTTTGCACGAATCCCAATACGTGACTAACTCCACAGCAACCCTTTGATTGTTGTAGTTGATTTGCAGTAACTTCACATAGAAACACCAATAAGATCTTCAATGTTGGTGCAAGAGACTTTGCTTGGTTACAAAACCCTAAGACGTACAAGAAACACAGCAAGAACTCTTTCTTCTGTAGGAGGAGGCTAGGGTTTCAAAAAGAAAACCTTATGAAGCTCTCTCTGGGGTTAGGTTTTTCTTTTTCCACCTCTTTTAAATAGGAGCTTAATGGGCTCTCCTATTCCAAATAGGTTTACACAAACCTTGGGTTTTCCTAGTCCAATAAAAATTATACAAACCCATAAACAATTAGCCTTTTAGAATAAAACGTTGCTGGCTATAATCTGAAACCCGTAAGCTCGATCGATCGGGACATCTGTCGAGCTTTAATGAATCTCGACAGATCGAGATTCTGTCGAGGAGGTATCGAGACCTGCAGATTGCACTTTTCTTGAGCAGTTCTTAAGTAATCTTCATGTCTTCAATTTAACCACTTGTAATGATCATCTTGAACCTACTTAGATTTACTCAAATACAAGTAAAGTGCGTTTTGTCAAAGGATATGCCAATTACATAAAAATATGTCCTAACACACACCATATCAAACACTTGAAGACAAGGAAACCATTTTCAGTAAAATGCTTTATACTACGCCAAATGAAGGCCTTGTAGGGATGCCGTTAGTAGTTAAAGTGACCAAGTGTAAGCATGTATATGGGTCACTCACATCACAAATGAGAGTTATCATGGGATAAATGCTAAAATTATTTCTATCTTTCAATTAAAAAAAAAAAAAAAAAATTTTAAAACTAAGGTATCACGTTGACTACATGCCTCTTTTGCTCTCCCAATTCACAAACGTTTCTGTAAACTGGTTTCCAATTCTAGGAATTCTAATGGTGCAGCTCACACCTTAGCTAAATGGTCTCTCAAGCATAATGTATTTGGTTCTTTTGATATTGGTTATTGTCCCTTTTGTTTTGAGTCTATTATCAAGGTCGAGGCAAGCGGTCCTACTTCTCTGTAGTTCCTCTTATTTGTTTTAATAAATTCCTCTTTTTCATAAATTAAAAAAAAAAAAAAAGTAACAACTAACAATCACATTATTCAACAAACAATTGCAAAATCCAAAAAAACATGTTCAGAAGCACACACTAATATCCCCAACTAACTGAAATTCGTTTTATTATGAAGACATCATGTAGAGCAAGCCTTATCTATTGTTTAACAAAAAATGAGTTAACCCAATTCAAAATGTGTATCAAATTGTTCAAGTTCTTCCAATATTAGTAGCCAAGCTGAGATTAATTGTGTTGCTTTGACATTTCAAGATGGGTTAAAGTTGAAACCTCCCGGAAAGTATTAATTTGGTGATCATCGGGGTGGCTTCACTTGGAGCATGGGGGTTTCATTTAAACCCTTTGAACTGACCCAAAAAAAATTATATATAATATGTTTTACTTCTTCTTCTTTTTTTTTTTCAAATTTTTTTTTTCTGGGTTTTGGCCCCCTAAAAATAAAATTTTGTGCACCCTGACCTTAAATATTTTTTTTTATTTAACCTAGCTGAAATAAGTTTGAATATGATCATTTTAACAATATCTTGACTTTTTAAATACAAAAAAAAAAAACCAACAAATTAAAAAAGTAGAAATTTGTTAATCTTAAACTTTAGAAAAAACTCATTTAGATCTTAATAAATTTGAAATAAACCAATCAAATGAGAGATCAATTGATGAACGATTGCTTGACTGTATACATTGAAAGAGAAATAGTTCATAGGATTGATAATAAAGATATCATGTAACGATCTTAAAATATGAAACATCTTAGAAAGCAATTGTAAAACATTATATATTTCAATTTTTTTTTTGTTTTTTTTTTTTGTGATATTGATTTTTGAAGTTCTCTTTTGTTTAAAATTTTATATAATTTATGTTTTTAATTGACCCTCCTAAAAAATAATCCTAAAGCCGCCACCGGTGATTACGTCCCTCACATAATGCTTTTGATTTTCATTTTGGATTATTGATTATTGCCTATATAGAGTGAAGTGTCTATATGGTGTAGTTATGCTACTTGAGATTTTTAAAGTTAATTTCTATGTAGAGAGATCCTTTAAAGTTTTTGGTGGCGTTGGTTCATGAAGACCAAATTTTCCATTTAGATATCGTTTTAAAGTGTTGCTAGCATTAATTGGTTCATGAAGATCCTCAATGCAATAATAATTGGTGAACTAGTATTTGTTTTAAAGGTTAAAACTTATGACAAAATATAATCACCTAACAATCAGTCTAAAATATATAACTAATATGGTTTCAAAAAAAAAAAAAAAATATAACTAATACTTTTGTGTTTTAGTTAAATATCAAAGAGGCTAATGGTAATTTAGCCTAGTTAGAGTCTCGTAATCCACTTCCGTTAAAAACATGGCTAAATATGTAATTTTACTCTATTTTTTATGCAATGGCCCCCCAGATTTTTTTAAAATTTTTTTAGTATATATATAATATATTATTTTTAGCAAGTTTCAATAAAATTGCACTTTGCCCCCCTTAACAATATTATTGATATTTTTAAATGCTATATAAAATAATTAGCCCAACAACAAAATTAAGCCCAAACAACTCCCCAAAACAAACACAAGCAAAAAATAAATAAATAAATAAAAGCCGGTTCTAATTAGATATCTACCTAGCCTAGGAGTAAGAAACACCCAACTTACCTCACACATATAATAAAAGGGATAAAAGAAGGGGATTTCTAAGCCATTTAAAAAAAAAGGTTATGCTAACGAATGCCTTTAGGGCATTGGTTAACAATCTATTTTAAGAAAGTTTTAATACCATTTTTATGAGAAATGAAAAAAGCTGTTAAAATATTAATTGCTTTATTTCATTTTCCCATAAAAAATATTAATTGCTTTATTTCATTTTCCCATAAAAATTTTCTTAAAATAGATTGTTAACCAATGCCCTAAGGGCATTCGTTAGCATTTCCCTAAAAAAAAAAAAAAAAGGAAAAAAATAAGGAAAACCTAACAAAGTAATGGCTGAACACAAAGGAGAGGAATTTGGCAGCCAGTGACAGAAGCAAAGGTATCCTCTCATCTCATATTGAATCTTTGTTTAGGATGACTTACTTTAATAATGTGTTATGTTGACACTTGATATTGTTGTGACTTATAAAGAAAACTTAAAAGAGAACACAGAGCAACTAAGCAAGTGCAGGAAGGGGTTCAAGAACGCTGGGCCTTGGAGCTTGGGACGGAGAGACTCAAGGCAGATAAACTAGACTAGAGAGGAGTTAAAACAGAGGTAAAAATATGACTAACTCATCTTTGTCTTTAGCCCATAATTTATAGTCTTTTGCACGTGGAAAGGTTCTCATCTGACAAACACAACACGACACGCTACATCAACTCTTATTGCAATTAATGTTTTGTAATTTTTCTTTTTTGTAGTTTTATTTTTAGCAATAGCCTGTGAAGGTGATGTTTTGTGATATTTTTTGTAGTTTTATTTTTAGTGTTTTTGTTTATTAGTTAGTGTCTTTTAAAACATTAAAGTTGGGTAAATAATTAAAAAGATTATTTGTAATTTTAAAATTTATTGGTTAGTTGTTGAATGTTTATATGCATAATATTTGTCTATTGTGTGTAATGATGGTAGATTATTGACCATATAATAACATAATAATTTCAATTATAAATAATTTTGAAGATTTAAAAAGAGGGCGAGTTTCATTTTCATAAATAATTGCATTGTAATATCTTAAAAACAATAATTTTGTGTATTTTTCTTTCTTGATGGTTTATTAAATGAATGTTTATTTGGAGTTTCAATTATTATTATTTTTTTAATACTTCTGCTCCTTAACTCCAAGTCTTGGCTTTGTCCCTGTACGTATATAGACACACGTTTTTTCACAATTTCTCAAATTTATTTTTATTTTTTATTTGACCTTGATATTTGACGTGGCTCTGATACAAGATAATAAGTTATTGCAACTAATCCCTTTCTTTAAAACTTTCCTACTATACTCTCATGCTAGCTTCCACTACAAAATTCCCAGAGAAACGTGATAAGCGGGCATCTTATAAACTATAAAATTATTTCTCCAATCCAATTAACGTTGTAAAAACCAAGAGCTCTTACAGTCTGACATATACTTTTATACAAGGATGGATCCAAGATTATTTGAGGCGGCTTCTCACAATGACATGATTGCATTTCACGCCTTACTAGTTGAATGCCCACTTTTTACTTGACCAAGTTGTGCTGAACTTAGTTGAGAACTGTCTAGTGTCTACAACTACAATACATATCATCATTGGCTGGACTACCGAAATCATAAAAGATATTGAGAACCTTTTCGTCTATCAAACATCTTGACAAAATTAACAAAAGAAATTGAATAATCATCAATGGAAAGCCAAAATGCACTCATGGATCATGGTTGTCGTGGTACTCATAGGGTTCATTCGATTAGAGGAGTGAAAAAGTGAGAGGATGGAAAATATTTAATTTTCTTTTTTTGTGTTCGGTTGGAGGGGTGGAAAAGTGGGACGGTAAAACTTCTTATTTTCTACCCTATTTCCGTCTCTTTATTTTTCATCCTCCTTATTTTTATCCCAAATGAACCCATAGTGATAGTGACATACCAAGCAATTAATGCTTAACCCTTCAAGTGGTATTTTGTTAGTAAAGAACGGAAGATCTAGAATCAATAGAAATGTTCCAATGAGAGTGATAGCACCTGGAGAAGTTGTCATGGCCAGGAATCTTTTCTGTGTTCATTGTTTTTAATGCTGATGATGCAAAGAAAATCAGTAAGCTAGATGCTTCAGATTTCCAAGGTCTACTGATTGTGTTGATGGCCTGAAAAAGAAAAAAAAGTAATCAAAGGTAACCAGGGTTGCCAGCCAATAATCCTCTGATGACAAAGTTAGTTTTTCTCTCAACAATTTGAGTTCCAACTTTTAAGAATTGTCAAAAACATACATTTGTTTGGTTTAAACGAGCGTTTATATAGTTTCTTGAAAACAGTTATTGGATTCACAACTTCCTCTGTTTCTTAGGAGATCAGAGAATTAAGGGTAACTTCCACAACTGCCACGGGAGTTACATTCCATCCTTCTATAACTGTTGTCAATGGTTAAACTCCTCATTGGAGGGCTCAGTAGCAAACCTAGGTATTGCTTGTGCCTTGGAAGCTTAATCCATGGTCACTTGAGGGAGGGAATTATATTTGGTAATTTTCCAAGTGCTGTGGGTCGTCCATGAACTTTCATATGGACGACCCTTGGTATGAGCGACCATAGAAGACTTGTCTTACTTATGATGCTGTAGCCTTGTCCCAGTGCTTTCTTATGGACGACCATTCGTATGGACGACCATGGACAAAACCACAAGGACGAGGACCACTGATATCGATGACCGTGGACAGTCTGGACTACATCATCTTTCACAACTCATCAGTTGCCCCCTCGTCCAAGGGTCATCAATATATATATATATATATCCCCAAAAATTGAGAGAGAGAGAGAGAGAGAGAGAGAGAGAGAGAGAGAGAGAGAGAGAGAGAGAGAGAGAGAGAGAGAGAGAGAGAGAGAGATAATTTTTTTTTTTTTTTTTTTTTGTGAAAAAAAGGAATTGAAAGAAGAGAATTATATATATGTACGTATACAAAAATGGTATTCTTGGAAAGCTCGTCCCCAAACTTCTAGATGCTTCGGATTTCCAAGGTCTACTGATTTTCTTTGCATCATCAAATGCTATAGGGTTCTTTGCATCTGTTGGCATGATATAACTCCTCAGAAGTGGATTTCCTCTTAATAAGGCAGGCTTGCGGCTTGCGATGATCGCTACATATGTTATTGGAGTTTTTTATGTTCTTCGACGAATCTTGGGACTGTATTTGTTGTTGTTGCATTAATGGCGGTGATTGTTCTTGTGGAGTTAATTTGCTCGGTTTTAATTTACTTTGGTTGCTGAGGATATGATCGAGGAGGTCTTCCTACTAAAAGAAGAAGATGTTTTACTGGCGGGAATCAATAAGGGTTTTTGAGTTTTCTTGTATAGTAACTACTGATCAATTACTGTAGTTAATAAGCTTGCTGAAAAGTTATTTAACAAGTTAATTTACTACAAAAGTATTCATTTTTTTTAAATTAATCAATTATGTAATTTAGTTTGATTTCTAGTTTATTACCATTAGCATATAAGTCACCAATTATAAAAATATAAACAATAAAACATGCAAATACCATAGAAAACTAGTGACGAAATGAAAAACTTAGGGACACATTCAAAAGAAAAAAACAATACAGAGGTTCCCTAACCGGAATTAACTATATAAAATTGCAGCATTCCAAGAAGTGAGGGAATGAGAGGAAAGAACGTAGTAGGGTGAGATATTGGCACGATGACGTACAACTGAACATATTTGGATTCTGAAAATAAATTTTTTTTTTCAGTCAAATACAAGCAAATTAGAGGGATTTGGGTCGAAATGATACAAGCTTGGGCAGGTGGGGAGTAAGAATTGAAAATGTTTGTGCCCAATTATGGGAGTATATATAACATTTTACGTCTTAGGGAAACTGATTTTCTAAGTGAAGTGAAAATACTTTGGTTTGACCAGAATTTCACATTGACAGGCCACAAATGCGTTGACCCCTTGTGATAACTTAGATTAATTAATTAGCCCAGTTTTTAATTAATCAAATTAACATGCAATATCACGTGGCAGCACAAACAAATCACCAAACTAAGTTAAGCAGCGGAAAATAAATAACACGGTGATTTGTTCACGAATGGGGAAAACCCTTACGGCAAAAACCCCACCGGGTGATTTAAGGTCACCACTCCCGAAACTCCACTATTATCACAACAAGCAGTTACAAGTAAGGAATCCCAGTACCTCACCAACCTACAGTTGAACTCTTACCCCAATACCCAATTGGACTTGTTCTGTAGTGACAGTTTCTCCTTTCAATGCACGGCTCCCAAGTACGTGACTAACCAATTTGATGCGCGGATCCCAGTACGCGGCTTACTCCTTTACACAAATCCCAATACGTGACTAACTCCACAGCAACCCTTTGATTGTTGTAGTTGATTTGCAGTAGCTTCACATAGAAACACCAATAAGATCTTCAATGTTGGTGCAAGAGACTTTGCTTGGTTACAAAACCCTAAGACGTACAAGAAACGCAGCAAGAACTCTTTCTTCTGTAGGAGGAGGCTAGGGTTTCAAAAAGAAAACCTTATGAAGCTCTCTCTGGGGTTAGGTTTTTCTTTTTCCACCTCCTTTAAATAGGAGCTTAATGGGCTCTCTTATTCCAAATAGGTTTACACAAACCTTGGGTTTTCCTAGTCCAATAAGAATTATACAAACCCATAAACAATTAGCCTTTTAGAATAAAAACGTTGCTGGCTATAATCTGAAACCCATAAGCTCGATCGATCGGGACATCTGTCGAGCTTTAATGAATCTCGACAGATCGAGATTCTGTCGAGGAGGTATCGAGACCTGCAGATTGCACTTTTCTTGAGCAGTTTTTAAGTAATTTTCATGTCTTCAATTTAACCACTTGTAATGATCATCTTGAACCTACTTAGATTTACCCAAATACAAGTAAAGTGCGTTTTGTCAAAGGATATGCCAATTACATAAAAATATGTCCTAACAATCTCCCCCTTTGGCAATCCAAGACAAAACCACAAGAGTACATTGAATGTCCTAGAATACATTCTACTCAAGAACAAATAAGCCTAGTCTAAAAGATTTGAACCTTGGAAGTTGCTGCAAGAAGAAGGTTCGGAATCTTGACTTGGCTTTAACTTGTCTTTCCTGAAAGGCACTAAACAAAACACATCAAGGTACCTTGTGGAAAACAATGACAAGTTGAATAAACAAGAAACATGTGTATAAATAGAGAAAAGAAATAACACATGTGAGATAAAGAGTGAAACACATACATCATTACATATACCACTGGATAAGCATCATGTATGTAAAAATGGTTATAAAACTAAAAGATACACAACACAAAAAAAAATATATCAATATCAATGTGTATCAAACTAACTCTCCCCCTAAGTTAGTTACAACAAAAACTTTCTTCCCTTTAACATGAAGTTCTCCCCCTAAGTCTATTACTCCTCCTGAGGAATGACATTCAATTCTCAAATTTCTCCCCCTTTTTGACACGATTGTCAAAGGGTATAAAAAGCCAAAAGACTTGACCGGAGAGAGACAGAAAACAGATAAAGAGGGAAAGAGGAGAACAAGGAACTATAGACCTATAAGAGAAAGAACAACAAGATGCTATGGACACAAAGGGAAAAACATGCAAAATAAAGAAGGATGAAATGCATGCAAGGGTATCTCGATGGATCGAGAGCTGTCGAGAAGCTATCGAGCATACCTCGATGGATCGAGAAGGTATCGAGGATCTATCGAGCAGACAGAAAGTTTCTCGATCGATCCAGCAGGTGTCGAGGTATCTGTCGAGACTGCGATAAGAAAGAGTCTAAGGAGCTCGACAGATAGCCTATGTGTCGAGAGGTATCGAGGAGGTGTCGAGATGCCTATAAAAGCAGTTTTTCAAAGGAGGAAAAACACAGACATGAATGCAATCATGCATGCAACTCAACCAAAAATCTAATCAACACATTAAGCTCTCAAAATCATCTCTCAACAAGAATTTTGATGCACATGTATCTCAAAACACGCACACACACACTAAACAAGTCTAACCAATTTTATATTTCAAAAACAAGTCCAGACAGTTTAGTGAGCATACATTAAAGCATGTAAACCTTGTGATGGCCAAATCACATTGTACCTGCACATGTATCAAGAATAGCAAAGAGTGTTGCGTGTCGTGTGTGAGAACATCGCAAGATTGCATAAGTGTCTCAATGTTATGACGATTTGAGATATGAGAAAATCACTTTAACTCACACACAATCATAACCGTTTGATGGGGACTATCACCTTCGAGGTACATCCTATAACTCCCACATCTCCTAGAAAACACGCTTGCAACCATATTTTAAAGCATTTTTGATCTTTTTGCTTTCTATATCTTTGCATATTTTCTTTTTAACAAGCATATCATGCATGGGCATACAAGAGAAAGAAAAGAAATACCCAATTATGTTAAGCTTTTGACACTGCACTTTTGCTATGCCGAAGCATACAGGTGTCATTGACATTGCACTTTTGCTATGCCGAAGCATACAGATGTCATATTATGATTGGCGAGTAACAGTGGTGAGATGGTTATTTATGCCTTTCTCTTAGGATTTTCTAGTTCAACCCGTCAAAAAGAGTGATACGAGTGTTAAGAAGAAGAGATTACTTAACCTTACTCATCACAAACAAAGAGCTACAAAGCTCACTTGCTTAGTTGGGCAAAAGAATGCTCATCTAAGCTACAGGTGATACAAAGGTTAGAAAACTCTGTTTCAATGGCCATTTCAAGGTTCACAAGAACCAATGTACACAAACACACACTGTTTTTGTATTTTTTCAATTTTTCAATTTTTTTTTTTTGTTTTGTTTAAAAAAAACTAAACAACCAAACAAAAACAAACAAACAACATGAATGCATGAAAGAAAGATGCATATGCATGAGGGCATGATTTCAATAGAAGATAAGAAATCAAGCAAAGAGAGTCCTGCTTTAGATAGAAAGAATTGAAGCAAAGAACAAACAGAAAAGACAATTAAGTCTTAGGCTCCTTTCTCACCCACACAGCACGAGTCTTTGGCCGTGCAGATGAAAAGGCACGTGTCCTAGTATGACTACTAAAGAACATGGAAGAATTAAAATTCTCTTGAAATTGAGTTAAAAAGCTCAAGACTTTTAATAACTCTCCAAACAAAGGTGTAGGTCCTTGAGAGAAAACCTGTGACCGTTTGGACAATTGCTTATGAGTATACAACTTAAAGCAATTAGGACGAGTGTGTCCAGAAACACCACAATGGTGACAAACATGAGCAGTTTTAGAGCTACTCGGCTTCCTAGAAGGAGGTCTAACCTTAGAGGTTGACAGAGTCCTCAGCTTAGGACAATTTGGCCTAATATGACCAACAATATGACAATGATGACAAGTAGGGACAAAATCAGAATTTTTATTCAACCTAGGAGGAGTTTTAGACATAGGTTTAGAAACTTCAGCGTTAACATCAAATCGTTTACCTTTGTCTATCCTAGCAATATTAGCCTTCAACTCTTCATTATTTCTTTTGAATGGGGGAATATAAAAATCCTTTTCTTTTGAGTTAGGCTCAACAACAAGTTTGGCACTAGTTAATTTTTCAATTTCAGTTTTAAATTCAACTAGTTTCTCTTCCAAACTCTTAATTTTGTCAACCTGAGATGAAATTTGATTTTTAAAATTTTCATTCAAATTAGTGGCTTCATCCAATTTTGCAATCAAATCATCTTTTTCAAGCTTGACCTTTTTGAATTTAGCTTTTAATTTTGTAGAACACTCAAGAGATTTCATACAAAAATTATAAAACTTGCAATAGGCATCATGAATATCATCATCATCATTCAACACAAGATCATGCAAATCAAAACAATCAAGAGTTTCCATGACAACAGGGGTCAATGGATCACACATCAAAGATTAAAACCTAATCAGAGTGTGCCTGCTCTGATACCACTTGACAGGCCACAAATGCGTTGACCCCTTGTGATAACTTAGATTAATTAATTAGCCCAGTTTTTAATTAATCAAATTAACATGCAATATCACGTGGCAGCACAAACAAATCACCAAACTAAGTTAAGCAGCGGAAAATAAATAACACGGTGATTTGTTCACGAATGGGGAAAACCTTTACGGCAAAAACCCCACCGGGTGATTTAAGGTCACCACTCCCGAAACTCCACTATTATCACAACAAGCAGTTACAAGTAAGGAATCCCAGTACCTCACCAACCTACAGTTGAACTCTTACCCCAATACCCAATTGGACTTGTTCTGTAGTGACAGTTTCTCCTTTCAATGCACGGCTCCCAAGTACGTGACTAACCAATTTGATGCGCGGATCCCAGTACGCGGCTTACTCCTTTGCACGAATCCCAATACGTGACTAACTCCACAACAACCCTTTGATTGTTGTAGTTGGTTTGCAGTAGCTTCACATAGAAACACCAATAAGATCTTCAATGTTGGTGCAAGAGACTTTGCTTGGTTACAAAACCCTAAGACGTACAAGAAACGCAACAAGAACTCTTTCTTCTGTAGGAGGAGGCTAGGGTTTCAAAAAGAAAACCTTATGAAGCTCTCTCTGGGGTTAGGTTTTTCTTTTTCCACCTCCTTTAAATAGGAGCTTAATGGGCTCTCCTATTCCAAATAGGTTTACACAAACCTTGGGTTTTCCTAGTCCAATAAGAATTATACAAACCCATAAACAATTAGCCTTTTAGAATAAAACGTTGCTGGCTATAATCTGAAACCCGTAAGCTCGATCGATCGGGACATCTGTCGAGCTTTAATGAATCTCGACAGATCGAGATTCTGTCGAGGAGGTATCGAGACCTGCAGATTGCACTTTTCTTGAGCAGTTCTTAAGTAATCTTCATGTCTTCAATTTAACCACTTGTAATGATCATCTTGAACCTACTTAGATTTACCCAAATACAAGTAAAGTGCGTTTTGTCAAAGGATATGCCAATTACATAAAAATATGTCCTAACACACACCATATCAAACACTTGAAGACAAGGAAACCATTTTCAGTAAAATGCTTTATACTACGCCAAATGAAGGCCTTGTAGGGATGCCGTTAGTAGTTAAAGTGACCAAGTGTAAGCATGTATATGGGTCACTCACATCACAAATGAGAGTTATCATGGGATAAATGCTAAAATTATTTCTATCTTTCAATTAAAAAAAAAAAAAAAAAAATTTTAAAACTAAGGTATCACGTTGACTACATGCCTCTTTTGCTCTCCCAATTCACAAACGTTTCTGTAAACTGGTTTCCAATTCTAGGAATTCTAATGGTGCAGCTCACACCTTAGCTAAATGGTCTCTCAAGCATAATGTATTTGGTTCTTTTGATATTGGTTATTGTCCCTTTTGTTTTGAGTCTATTATCAAGGTCGAGGCAAGCGGTCCTACTTCTCTGTAGTTCCTCTTATTTGTTTTAATAAATTCCTCTTTTTCATAAATTAAAAAAAAAAAAAAAAGTAACAACTAACAATCACATTATTCAACAAACAATTGCAAAATCCAAAAAAACATGTTCAGAAGCACACACTAATATCCCCAACTAACTGAAATTCGTTTTATTATGAAGACATCATGTAGAGCAAGCCTTATCTATTGTTTAACAAAAAATGAGTTAACCCAATTCAAAATGTGTATCAAATTGTTCAAGTTCTTCCAATATTAGTAGCCAAGCTGAGATTAATTGTGTTGCTTTGACATTTCAAGATGGGTTAAAGTTGAAACCTCCCGGAAAGTATTAATTTGGTGATCATCGGGGTGGCTCCACTTGGAGCATGGGGGTTTCATTTAAACCCTTTGAACTGACCCAAAAAAAATTATATATAATATGTTTTACTTCTTCTTCTTTTTTTTTTTCAAATTTTTTTTTCTGGGTTTTGGCTCCCTAAAAATAAAATTTTGTGCACCCTGACCTTAAATTTTTTTTTTTTTATTTAACCTAGCTGAAATAAGTTTGAATATGATCATTTTAACAATATCTTGACTTTTTAAATACAAAAAAAAAAACCAACAAATTAAAAAAGTAGAAATTTGTTAATCTTAAACTTTAGAAAAAACTCATTTAGATCTTAATAAATTTGAAATAAACCAATCAAATGAGAGATCAATTGATGAACGATTGCTTGACTGTATACATTGAAAGAGAAATAGTTCATAGGATTGATAATAAAGATATCATGTAACGATCTTAAAATATGAAACATCTTAGAAAGCAATTGTAAAACATTATATATTTCAATTTTTTTTTGTTTTTTTTTTTTTGTGATATTGATTTTTGAAGTTCTCTTTTGTTTAAAATTTTATATAATTTATGTTTTTAATTAACCCTCCTAAAAAATAATCCTAAAGCCGCCACCGGTGATTACGTCCCTCACATAATGCTTTTGATTTTCATTTTGGATTATTGATTATTGCCTATATAGAGTGAAGTGTCTATATGGTGTAGTTATGCTACTTGAGATTTTTAAAGTTAATTTCTATGTAGAGAGATCCTTTAAAGTTTTTGGTGGCGTTGGTTCATGAAGACCAAATTTTCCATTTAGATATCGTTTTAAAGTGTTGCTAGCATTAATTGGTTCATGAAGATCCTCAATGCAATAATAATTGGTGAACTAGTATTTGTTTTAAAGGTTAAAACTTATGACAAAATATAATCACCTAACAATCAGTCTAAAATATATAACTAATATGGTTTCAAAAAAAAAAAAAATATAACTAATACTTTTGTGTTTTAGTTAAATATCAAAGAGGCTAATGGTAATTTAGCTTAGTTAGAGTCTCGTAATCCACTTCCGTTAAAAACATGGCTAAATATGTAATTTTACTCCATTTTTATATCTTATTCCTCCAAAAACACAAAAAATATAAAAATACAAAATCAAATAAGATAAAAAGTAATCTAGCAAAACACTTGCATAATGAGATTTCAAACTATAGGTAGACAACTAAATTTTGGTCAAACCTCAAGTGAGTAAAGTATTAAATTTCAAACTATAGGTAGGCAACTTAAATTTCGGTCAAACTACATGTGGGTAAGTTGTAATTTAAAAAAAAAAAAAAAGAAAAAAGAATAAATAAATGAGTAGACTTTCTAACGTAACATGACACTTTCCTATACACAAAATGTTTGGAGGTTTAGGGAGAAAAGGGTTTCAAGTTGCAGCATCAATAACATATTATAACTATTTAAAAAATAAATAAATAAATAAAGGAAAAAAAAAAAAAAACCCTAAGGTAACGTTTGTTTTATAGTGGGCTAGTAGAGATAAACAAAATATAGGCCATATTCTAAGAAAGTTGGATCAGTATGGTAACGCCTCGGCTCTTTTTCTAGTTGGGCTTTCTTGTGAAGGTTGTTGTGATCTTTTTCTAGTTGGGCTTTTCTGTGGAGGTTTTTGTGGCCTTAAAAGGGTATAAGCATTAGTTGCCTTTTTGTTATGTTCTCGGTCTTTTTTGTCTTAGTTGTCTTTTTTTTTTTTTTTTTTTTGTTCTTGGTCTTTTTTGTGTTACTGGCTAATGTTTCGCCCGATTCATTTTGTAAAAAATTATCTTTTAGTATATGTAATACTTATTATGTATTACAACATTAGGGGGAATCTTTCCTAAAATAAAATTGGGGGAAATCAACTTCAATTATGTGATTAGTAAAAGTGGAATGCAAATGGTTAAAATTAATATAATTAAGAATATGAAATTATTACCCGAGTGAATGGGCAAATGTTTAATTATTTTCATTTATTTAATTAAGCATAAAGTTATTTTGACAAAGCACCATTTTTGTCCCTGCATTTTGTGGTCATAGTCAATTTGGTCCCTACATTTAAATATCAGTAAATTTGATCACTGTTATTTTTAACTTGCAATTAATTTAGTTCTTACCATTAACTCATTAACATAAAATGCCATGTGGCAAATAGTGTGAACGAAGAAGCTTATGTGGCCTATAATATGACAGATTTGACTCAACCAAAATTAGCCACATCAATTAAAAAATCCAAGTCACATCCACGTTAGAAAAATTAACAGATCTAGTTGTCTCTTCGTTACTCAACCAAATCCCTTCTCTCTCCAAACTCAATCCCTGTCATTCCTCTGTTACTCCTCATCTTCATCTCTTTGCTGAAGCTATTGAGGTGGACATCAAGTCAAGCAAGGCAACTTGCCATGTGCTAATCTGCACAAGGAAGAGTGTAAGGAGCAGAGTAATCGAAGAGGAGAGGCAGCTAAAGGGGATGGGATGGGATGGTGGAGATGGTATTGGTGATGAAGAACGGATGAAAAAGAATGGAGAGACAGGAGAAAGTAGTGTTGGTCCTATTGGATGTCTAATGGAGAAAGTGGATGGTTTTGTTAAATTTGCTATCGTGGATATGGCTCAGTTTTTTAATTGATATGGCTGAATTTGGTTGGGCCAAGTGTGTCATAGTGCACATCATTTGCCATGTAGGTGTTTTCTGTTAAGAAGTTAACGGTAAAGATCAAATTAATTGCAAGTCGAAAATTATAGGGACCAAATTGATTGCTATCAAAATGTAGGCACCGAATTTATTGTGACCCCAAAATGTAAAGATCAAAATAGTATTTCAATTATTTTATATATTTTGAGGGTCATTCTACCGTACCCCCCCAAAAAAAAGGGGGGTAAGGTACCCACCTATTTTTGAACCGTTCATTTACTTTAGTTTTAATCTTGACTGTTGATATAATTTTGAAGGTATTTTGGTTACCAGTGAAACCGGTTTTCTATATAAACAAAAAATTAAAACAGCCTTCCTCTGTTTCACGTTTACTTCTCTCATAGCTGTGTTTGCCTCTCAGCCTTTCTAAACAAAAACCTCAAATCAGCCTCAAACCCTCTCTAAACAAAACCCTCAAATCTGAGGCGCACCCATAAAACCCTCAGAGCCCGGCGCACCCACAACCTCAAAATCGGAGGCGGTTCTTCTCATCCAATCCAACTCGGTGGCGCTTCATCTATTCCCATACGAGTCGGCGGCGGTTCTTCTCTTCCATTCTAAATCGGCGGCGACACCCACAATATTCAGGTTATTTGTTTCCATCTCAATCTCCAACTTTTATTGACTATTCTTTCTTCTGGGTTCAACTAATCACTATAAAAGTTTAGGGTTTATATTGGGGTTTTCATTATACCACGTTTGGTTGCTGAGAAAAAAAGGTAGGAATCGAAAAAACAAAAGTTGGGTTTTTTTTTCAGTGAAAGAGTAAGACAAATGGGATAACTCCTTGGAGGGTGAGATTCCAAAGGGGATTTTGTTAGGTTGTGTCCTTTGATGCCGATGTTTGGTTGCTGGGTTTATCGGTTCCTTGTGTTATGTTTTTGTTTTCATTTCATGAGTTTCAAGGGGAAATAAATTAGTGTTTACTGTGCAATCTTGTTCATAGCCAGGGATTTAGTTGTTACAGATCAATTTTCAAATATCAGTTGAACCTTGGTGTCTCTGAATTTTGTGATACTGTTACTTTTGTCCATAACAAATTGTGAAAATTCAGAAATAAAAAGCATCAAGTTGTTGGATTTACAAAAGAAAAAAGGGTGATGGCATTTACAGACATTTTGTTCGCATGCTATTCTTGTAAAACTCCCATTGAAGTAGAAAATATTTGAAATATATACATCATCTGAATTCAAATTAATATATTGGGGCCAGCTGATAATAGTGCCAATTGTTGTAGGGATGTCCATATGGTTCTCATTTCTAAGTAGATTGATAATGTTATAAATAAAAAATGATCGTAATGATATCTATGCTTGGTTATTTTTCAACTACAGGTTTAAACTTTTGCTATAATATCTTGAATGAACTATATCTAAGTGTGTTAATACCCATTGAGATCTCTATCTGCATGGTTTCTTTGTCTGGAGATTTATGAGCTAAAACATGCAGGGCATGCGAAAGAACATTGTTATTGGCTCTTACGTTTGGGTTGGAGATCCAGAATTAGTTTGGATTGATGGACAAATGATAAATGTAAATGGAGATCCAGAAATATTCTGTTTAATTATTTCTTTTTTAGTGATAGTTTTATTAGCTACTAACAACATTTGATGGTTGTTCTAACACACTTGGACACACAAAACAGCTTTCAATCTATGTGGTACTTGAAACATGGCTGACAGAAACTTGGGTCCTTCTTAGAGGTTTTTGTAGAATTGTGATAGCATTTAAATATAGGTCTAGACAAGGGCGTTAGGCCTATTGTGTTGTCAGCTGATTCGGTGGCTGCATTTTTTGAAGCATATTAGATGCATGGATAAATTTTAGATAGGTTTTCCATTTAGAGTCACAGTATGGTAATATGCTCTATGATGGACCTTAATTCTGCCATGGCTATAAAGAGGGATATGCTGGTATGGAAGAGCTGTATTTGTGGCACTGTTTTGACTCCTACCTCTAGAAGTATTTGTGCTTGAGAATCATACAATCAATCTTTTTCATCTGGCTTTTTTCCATTTGATGCGAAATACATTGTTCTGAGATTTGATCTGTGTGTGTGTGTGGGTCATGTGCTTTGAGTTTGTGAATTTGTTTGTGGCCTTTCATGTGCTGTACCTTTTACATGATGAATAATTGTATTCATTACTTATCCCACCCATTCCCACAAAATATATGTGTGTGTGTGTGTACTGCTTGCCTTTATCCTTCTATACTTCTCCTGCATTATTTTTATTATTCTCTCTACATTATGCCTGTATGTTTAGCATTGCTTAGTTTTCAGCTTATTCAGCTAGGTACAACTTTTTAAATTTTCACTTTGGTTTTACCCAGCTTATATTTTAAGCCAATAAATTAAGCCATCCATGTGTTCATTTGTTATGTGCTTTTTTTTTTTTTTTGCCCTTTTTGGGTGAGTTCACTTTCTCTTTTTCTTTCTTAAACCTTTTGTTTAATGTTATCAAGAATCATTATGACTTTTTAGGTGTTCCAAAATTGGCTTGTGGTTGTATTAACTGTTGCTCTTAAAAAAAAGGGAACATAGAGTAAAGGAGGAATTAAAAATAGTAGAAAAGCCTCGTCACATTCCCAGTGAAAATAGGCTGTTCGGGAAACATTTTCTTGCAAGTATGTTCCTGCAATATGTTTATTTTATATGTCAAGAGAGTAGGCTATAGTATATGAGAAGGACAAGGCATGTCCTTATCTTCCTAGAATTGTGTGCTTTAAATTGTTTGCAAATATCATGAACTTTATGAAGGATCTTTCCTTGAAATGGCTTTTAAGTTTTTATTACCTTTTACAATTCCTTGGTGTCAATATTGGTGTTATTACTTGTTAGTTTACTTAAATTGTTGTCCTCGATATCTTAATTTTTTTCTTAACCTTTTTTTTTTAATTATTTTTTCATGTAGATATTGTTCATTGGATCACATTCCATACTTGGGAGGGCAGTTGTTGTGAATGCTAATCCTGATATGATTTGGAAGCATGAAAGGCCATTGGTTTAAAGCTACGTGTTTCTCTATTGGATCTAGTCAACTTTTGTTTTTTGCTTGGAGAGGTGTACGTGCAAAAGAAGACTCAAAAATTTGGAAACCAACTTTGGCATATTAACTACTGTTGAAAGGAAGATACAAGTACAGAGTACAAAACTCAAGAAAACTGAGTGAGACTGAAGAAGAAATGAGGTCGTTTTGTGTAAATGAGGACCTGATGACACTAAGTGACAAAACTATGTTTTGCAATCTCTTTAGTAATTGCTTTAGTGAAATGCTTAGACAAATTAGTTCTAATTTCTGTTATGAATCAAGTCCACATGTTGGCTTCTAATTTGTGGTTAGATTAAAATAGTTTTCCTGCTTAATCAAGGAAGTTAGTTTTGCTTATTTCTTTTCCAGATTTGTATATAAGGGATTAAATTTTTTCTATCTATTCTCAGTTGCTTGTAATCACTTTTACTCATCAATAAGAAAACTCAGTTCTATTTAATTTTCTTCATCTCTAAAAGCTTGTAGCTTTTGCATTTGGTTAGAATTTGTGAGATTTCTTTGGTAGTGCTGTAGCTTTTGCGTTTGGTTAGAATTTGCTTTGTAGATCTCTTTGATACATGTGGCTGGAACCTGGCATGAGATACCATAGAAGATGCGGTGCTTAATAATGAGAGAGATGCCACTTATCATGTAAAAAATAGCATTCATGTGAAGAGTAAAGTCAAGATCATGTGGACATTAATATAATTTGTGTTTTTATGTCATTCTCAATTTTATTATTTGCAACAAGCAAATTCATACACAAAGAATAACTCCATTTACAAGGATAAATATTTTGAAATACATTTAAGGCCTAAAAAGCTAGTATCAGAACTCCTCCTCTACATGCTATTCGCAAAACAGAGTAGTATACATTACATGTATTCATCAAAATAAAGCCATCAACTGATTCTTGCATTCCCCAGAACCAAAATTGCATTTGGAATTAGCCAACTGAAAATTTGAAATTGAAAAGAAAGTTATTAACTACAGTGGTATTCCATTGTAATGGTTTGTGTTAAACTACACAAAGACCTCCCTGACTGTCGTTCCAAGGGGTCAAAAATCTAATCCCTCCTTGATGGCATGGTAAACTTGAGAGATTTCCTATACTCTGTTCCTTGCCTCAATTCACATCTCTTCTGTGAGTAGAAAGTTAATGGAATCAGCCCATTTGGAGAGTAGCTTGGAATATTTATCAACTTGATGAATCTCCCTGAAAACTGCAAATCTTGCATATAAAATGGCTTAGCATTAAGCTTCAAAGTTTCTAACAGTTATTTACTTATTTTCACAAACAATTTTTGTGCATTTCCAAAAAAAATTAAAATTAAACAAAATAAGGAACTACTACCAATCCCAAACCACAATACAAAAGGGATTATATTAAACCAAAACAGGTAACGGGTGAATCTTAGAAAACCAAACAAAATTGTTAAATTCATGTGTTTCTAAGCTTCCCTACGTTGTTTTCTATAATCTTAAACTCAAACTAAATTGTTAAATTCCAATGAGGTTGATTTTTTGTAAAGAAATCAAGCAAAAAAATTCCAATGAAACTTCCTTGAAGTGGATGACCTTTGGCAAAGAAATCAAGGATAGGGTAAAAAAGATCATAATACCAGTTCTATAATCACTTTTTTTTTTTTTTTTTGGGATGAGCAGCTGAAATCTAGATGAATTTATATGCTAGATAGACAATCTCAAGAAACAAGATATTTTTTTCCCCTTGAAACCCATGAAATGAAAACAAAAATATAACACAAGGAATCGCTAAACCCAACAACCAAACATTAGCATCAGAGGACACAACCTAACAAAATCTCCACCATTTACTTTTATTACTTGTCCATCAATCCAAACTAATTCTGGATCTCCAACCCACACGTGAGAGCCAATAACAATGTTCTTTGGCATGCCCTACAGTAGTTGAAATTTACAATATTATACATGTTTAAGATCAAAGCTGATACACAAATATAAATTTTCTCATCATTTTTTTAGGGTAAGAATAGAACACACACACACACTCACAAGTAACATAATAGAAATTTGTTATATGCACACACAAATGCTAGCATTGGTGTGTGCCACAACAGACATTGATGTTTACATTCAATAAAATGGAAGCTCAAGATGGATTTCATGTTTTAGCTCATAAATCTCCAGACAAAGAAACCATGCAGATAGAGATCTCAATGGGTATTAACACACTTAGATATAGTTCATTCAAGATATTATAGCAAAATTTTAAACCTGTAGTTGAAAAATAACCAAGCATAGATATCATTACGATCATTTTTTATTTATAACATTATCAATCTACTGAGAAATGAGAACCATATGGACATCCCTACTACAATTGGCACTATTGTCAGCTGGCCCCAATATATTAATTTGAATTCAGATGATGTATATATTTCAAAAATATTTTCTACTTCAATGGGAGTTTTACAAGAATAGCATGCGTACAAAATGTCTGTAAATGCCATCACCCTTTTTTCTTTTGTAAATCCAACAACCTGATGCTTTTTATTTCTGAATTTTCACAATTTGTTATGGACAAAAGTAACAGTATCACAAAATTCAGAGACACCAAGGTTCAACTGATGTTTGAAAATTGATCTGTAACAACTAAATCCCTGGCTATGAACAAGATTGCACAGTAAACACTAATTTATTTCCCCTTGAAACTCATGATACAATTATTTGTGAACAACATTATCAATTTGCAGTCAATTTAAGGGCCTTTTTAGCACTCTTAATTCTCAGTCGCTACTCACTAGTGTTGTGTTTCCGCTGAAGGCAGGACCATGTGAAGCAGCAATCGAGATCTTTGGAATTACCATTAACACTAATAGGAAACAGCAGATTGTGATATTTTTTGTCAATTCTGAACATGAATGAGGTTGCCCTGTTCTTCATTGAAAAAAAGAACACGACAAACCAGAAGAAGGAAAGCAGTCACCTCAATTTTTCACCTGCAAGATCAATTCGTGCTTCAAAATGGCCTATCCCGGATTTGCTTTGTTGTTTTGTACTCCTAAGAATTGAAACCTGAAAGATGTTATTAGAAGAAAATGAGAATTCTGCTTTTATAAAGGAGTTTACTTTAGAAAATCAACTGAGGTTGATAGATAGCAGGCAATGATGCAGCATTTTGAGTTAATTACCAGGTTGCTGAACAAGACTTCTGTTGTTGTCATACCAAAATGCATTCATTTTATTAAGAACGTAAACAGCAGGCAATACAAACTATTTAACGTATAATTTCTTTGGATGATCACAATGTAGGCCATTCATTTTCATGAAAAACTGCAACTGTCTCTTGGCATGTCACATTAATTTTTGCATTTCATACTATTCCAAAGTCTCTCTCTCTCTCTCTCTCTCTCTCTATATATATATATATATATATATATATATATATATAAGTAAAGAAATATAATATCGCCACTGGCTTTTATATTATATTTTTTATTACATTGGTAATAAAATATCTAATTAAAGAAGAATATAAGTAGTATCCAGGATGAATACCCTCATAAAGTTCACTGCTTTTATATTTTTGTATCACAGACATTGACATCAAACAATTTTCATCCTATTTGAGCTGAAAACCAATACTAACTAATAAAACAAAAAAGAGAAGACAAACATACAAAATGAAGAGAAATTTGAAATCCAATAATTCAAAAGATTATGTTACCTTGGGCCCTTCCATCGAGTTTCCAAAATATCCAATTCCAAAAGACAAGGAAGAGTAAGCAGCCACAATCTCTATAGCTTTCAGCTTCGCTGAATTTCCTGGAACCTAAAACAATATTTAAATACATAATACTTCCAGACAAGATAATGAAGAAGAACTAGTGAGGAGCTCACCAATATAGGAGCATCAGCTTGCACAAGTAGAATCCCAGCACTTCTATCAGCACCATGCTGTCTGCTCTCATTAATAACAGAGCGCAACACTTTCATGCAAGCAGAGGCAGGACCAACCTGTGAACTAAGCAACGATCATAACAATGTCAGATTCATTTATTGGCTTTATGTGAATAAAAAAACTCATTTACAGAAACTGCATAATTATCAGTGAAAAGAACAAATAACAAAAGCTCTCTCTCTCTCTCTCAATTAACTAGATAAATGAAGGGAAAGTTAAAGATCTTCAGAAACAAAGCAATCGTGTCCAAGTTTTGAAAGTGGTAAGTAATCACAGCCACTGTTTCAAAATGCACTAGATCAACTTACCCATCCTTAGAAGTAAAAAAGAATTCTACAGCTGAGTATCAGTGAAATTATAGATGCAAACTTGACATATTCAACAGGATAAATATTCTCTAATCTCATTAGGGTTAGGTTTGGGGATTAAAAAAAATGAGGTTGAAAAGATAAAAGATATTGACCTCATCAGCCTCTGCTATAGTTGCTGGCAACGCAATGCCCTTGGACTTTGCCCATGTTCGGGCTCCTTCACCAACCAAGAAACTGTGTAACATGATGTTTTTTGCAGGTGTAAGTTTGAAGTAAAAAAATAATAATAAAATAATGAAAAGAAATTATGAGGCACATTTACTCATTATGCAAGTATAACTGATTTTCAACAGGAGTGAACTATGTTCTTTTGATAAAATCATCTAATGTCAAACTATTAGCAAACTGATGTATCCAAAAATTTAGAAAGTGACTATTTCATAGAGATTGATATTATAAGCCAGAATATAGACATCTAGAAATACAATAAGGCAGATTTTATATAATGGATCTACAACAATGATTGAGCACTAGTTCACACATATGGATAACCACTGGTTTCACTCTCAACAACTCCTCCAACAAAAATGTCATTTGTACAATAAGTTGTCGAGTTGAGCCTTACTGGGTCAAGTTTGACTAGTAATGTTCATTGTGTGGCTTTTGAAATATAATGTACATTAGTATGGGTCTCTGAGTGAGTTGACACACCAGCAGGCATGGATGATTTGGTTGAAGAACCACCTGTGGGTTTGAAATGAACAACATTTTTTGTCTGAGTAGCCTTGAAAAATGATGCAGCAGCTGATGGAGAAACAATGAAGGCACCAGCTGCAACTGCAGTTGCTCTTAACACAGAATCTGAACCAATAGTAGGCTGCATTGAAGATTTTTTTGAAGATACTTGAGATTTTGCTGTGGGGCCCAATGATCCAATGGGAAGTGGCTTTGTAGGGATCGAGCCTTGTTGAGAGCAGCCTTGGGCTTGCATAGAGCTGCTGCCAACCTTTGCAGCTTCAGCTGTTGTAGTAGGAAGCACAGATTTACTTGCTGTATTTGTGACAGCTGTTCCAAATTCAAGAAGAGTCATCCAAATATGGAACAAATAAGTACCAAAAACTAATTGTGTTAAAAAAATCAGAAAGAAAAACATAGTAGACAGTCAATCATGTAAATTAAGATAATCAAATTAATTAAACTTTGTAAATTTGTGAGTTCAGCTAAAGTAGTAATATTAGAGCTTTAAGACCTGTGCATAATTTATCTGATCCTCTCAGGAATCATCATCCGGTCACCTTGTCAAAATCTTATCTAATCAATCATTGGCCTAAACTCGACAAAAAAGGCTATGATGAGAAAACTATATCAACTGTTATTGTCTATTGACCTTCCACCACAACCTTAGTGTTAATTAACAGCTTATGGAGGTTTTCAATCACCGTCCCCCATGAAAGATGTGATGTGCTCACCAAGCAGTACCACAAATGGATCCAATAAATCAATAAATCATGCAGTGCTAGAATATTTCATAATTTTTTCTGGCCAGGCATTTCAATAAACTAAAAATAGAATACAATGGAGAAGAAAATTACCAGGCGTGTTGATGTTAAGTTTTTAACTGGCATATGAAGGGCTACGGACACTGCATGATGAGCTGCTAACCGTGCCTTATAAAGTCGTGAGCCAGTGGAGTTGGATTCCACATTCAGGTTCCCCATTTTCTTCCTAAGAATGTTCCACCTCTGCATATGTTGCAAAAATCCATAACAAGCACTAGAAAATAAATAAAAGGAAAAATTAAAACCCTAAGAGAGAGGGAGAGTGATGGAGATCAGAGGTTTAGTTTCACTGGTATGACCTACACCCTACCACAGGTTCAAATAATTACCTTAATCATTAGTAGAAAAAAGGTAAGGAAAACTATGACTCCAAAACTATCACCAAGAGGTAAATGCAAAACTTACCTTATTCTTAAGATCACCAAATGGACAATTCACGGTATGCACTAATGAAAATCAAACAAAACTGATAGCAGATGCAAAACATCCATTGCCAGGGTTTGAACCTGGGAAAACAGGGTGATACCCAGACATCCTGACTGGACTAGATGACAACGGATTTTTGTTGTATCGTAACTAAATTTCAATCGGTGCAATTGACAAAAGTCATCAATGACATAGAAATAAGGAATGTAAAAAAGAGTCACATTTGCAAATAATAAGTTCTGCTATTACATTATCCAACTATATACTAAAAATATTGCATTTAAGACTACAATAAAAATATATTGTTAAGATACAGCCTAACTATTGGAAATAATAAAAAGTGTCTAGAGTCAAGACCCTTTAAAATCTACACATGATTTTTTCAAATCTAATGATAGCAACAATATTAAAGATGATGATGATGAAAGACAACACCACTCTTCCTTATTTATGCATTAATCATTTTCCTCTGCACATTACCAAACTACCTCAAGCGTCTCTCCCTCATCATCTTATCAAATATGGACCACCCCTACCTTTAAAAACAAATTTCCTCATTTTTTTCAAATCTCATCTAATTTCCACTTATTCATCATAATATTCTCATTTCAACTACACTCATTTCAATTTATGAATTCAACTAAGCCAAGTTAACCCAAAATTTCAGTACCTTAATCCCTCTTCTTGGCCTGCATTTTCTCATCCACTAAACACAAACTCCAAGTAAGGCAGAGTGAGAAAGAGAGTTTGGCTACATATTTTTCAAACCCGTTTGGTTACTGAAAACAGTCAAAACACAGCAACAAACAACAGTACGAACTTTCTATTTCCATGTCTATTGACTAAATTCTTTCTTGAATTACAGTTTCCATTCCCCTAGATATTCCCAGCTACCAAACAAAGCAAAAGGCAAGAAAATAAAACAAGACGTTTCAACAATGACCACCCATATACATACCAGTAAGCAGTTTATGGTCTGAGCAAGAGAGTCTGAAAAGCCTCTCACTCTCTCTGTCTTGCCTTAGCCTTAGCCTTAGGTTTTCTTTTCTTTTTTCTTATGTTTTTCCGTTTGGACTTTGGAGACCGGAGTCGGACTGCCGGGTTTACATTTTGGACTAAACTTTTTTTTTTTTACCTGTGGGCTGGCCGGCTGGAACAAAAGGGGGGCCAAGTCCTTTTTTTTTTTTTTTTTTTAAATTAACCTATTTAAAAAAGGGTAAATTACAATAACCTACCTTGAGGTTTGGGGTATTACCAAACACATCCAAAGATTTTAAAAAATGACCAATTTCATCCTTAGTCACTAACACCGTTTGTGCAACGTTTATTAAACTTTTTTTTCTTTTCTTTTCTTCTTCTCTCCCTACACGCCAGAAAATTTCTTCTCTGTCTCTAACATCTAACAACACACCAACAAAAATCACAAAAAAAATCCCTTTCAAACTAATAGAAATCTAAGCCAAACAACACACATAAATCTCTATGTAAATTCTCAATGAAATCTTCTAAAAAATCCCAACAGAAACCCCAAAAAACCAGCAAAAATCGTAGCCAAACAACATAGACAATCAACACAACCCTAACTATCATCAACTTCATATGAGAAAACAGAAAGAACACACCATTTCACAAGATCCGCTTCATCGTCGATCTTCATCGTCTCCGACGAAAGACTACCCAAATCCGAAATCCAAAGGCCAGCCGTAATCCACGACGCCGCCACAAAGAGGATGAGAGAGTCTGTTGAAGGCAAGATCCAGATCAAAGCACCACCAACATCACCATGTGGGTTCCGATCTGAGAGAGAGGGACGGAACTCCGATAAACGGCGTTGATGGCATCAAACTTGCAGTGGGAGGTGTTGCCGGTGACAAACCCACTCTTCGATCTATTAGCTGGAGGGTCCTAGACAACATGTAAAACACGGATTGGCAGTATGAAGGCTGAGAAGATGATGGATCCACTGAGAACAAAGGTCTAGTAGTGTGTGGGTCTGTGTTAGCCATGAGAGTTTCAGAGATTTGAGAGAGAGCCGGAGGTTAGAGAGAGATTTTCTGGCGAGAAGGGAGAGAAGGAAGAAAAGAAAAACAAATGGTATAATAAACGGTGCACAAATGGTATAAAAAATAAAAGGTTGTGTTTAATTGCAAAACTTTTTACTTTATTTTGACAAAATTTGTGTTGTTTTTTTGTAATTTATATTATTTTTTCAGTTTTGTAGGTAATATTAAAGATTTTCTTTTTCTTTTTCTAATACAATTTTGCCTTTTTTTTTCACTTATCAAGCACAATGGTACTTGTTAACATTTTAAAAAAAAAAATTAGACCAAGGGAGCCTAGCCCCACTTGTGTGTTTAGGGGCATGCATGCTCGGCAAAAATTAATTGACTTACCACCATGCTGATTTAAACACAATATAGAGATGTAAATTGACCTTTTAATAGCCAATTATGTTCAAATTACACGTTCCAATATTTTATAAGAACAAATACCAAATGGCTTTAAAATGACGAGTTTGTATAAATTTTGCGAAACCTTGAAACAGAAAGATAAGTGCATTGTGACATCAATAAGTCTTCAATAGCGAAAACATTTCATTTTTATTAGGGCCCTCTCAAATTTAGCTAGTGGAGACTCTGCTGACTCAAATGAGGCTCACACTTATCATTGTGGACAATATGCTAAACTCTCAACGACAATTATTTTGATAATTTTTTTAAAAAGGAGGTTGTTCATTTTTGGTAAACTCAGTCAATTATGCTTAATTTTTTTTAGCTTTTCTATTGGTAATTTTTGTTATTATGAAAATTTTGTTGGGATGTTTATTTTGTATTAGATGATTCTAAATATAATAATAATTTTATGAAACAAAACTGCATAGACACTTTAGTTGGGGTGGTTATACTCGTGTTCGACACAGTCCTTTGAAACTTCTACACACGTGGATCTAATGAAAATGTCTAAAAAATATAAAGCATGGTGTAGTATCCTTGATTGATGACTATCTCATACTGGATATGTAGTTTCAATTCAAGTGTTTACTGAAAATTTTTAGATTGTCAACAATCTTTGCATTGGATTTTTTGTATAACTTACTAATTGTATAGTCACCCTATTTCCAGCCTTAGACACCACAATAAACACACAACTGTGATTAAATTGCAAATGTTGCATAAGATCAATTAAAGAGCACATAAAGTTATACCCCCAAAACCTAAAAATTACCAAAATACCTTAGAAACCTAAAAAATGGCCAAAATAACCCCAAAGCCTAAAAAATAACTAAAATAATCCTGAAACAAAAAAAATGACCAAAATACCCCTGAAACGTAAAAAAATTGGCTAAAATACCTTTAAACCTAAAAAATGACCAAAATAACACCGAAGCTTGAAAATTGACGAAAATAACCCCAAAACCTAAAAATGACCAAAATACCCTCTAAACCTAAAAAATGACCAAAATACCATCAAACCTATAAAGTGATAAAAATACCCCCCAAACCTTTGAAATGACCCAAATAAACCCAAAACCTCTAAAATTGCCACAAACAACCTAAAACCTCTAAAATTACCAAAAATACCCTAAAACCTCTAAAACGACCAAAATATCTCTAAAACTATAAAACGAGCAAAATACCCCGCAAAATATCAAAAATAACCAACATACCACTAATCCTATAAGATGAGCAAAATACACCCGAAGCCTCTAAACTTACCAAAATAGGGGTTTGGGGTATCTTAGTCATTTTTTAGGTTTATGGGGTATTTTGGTCATTTTTTATGTTTAGGGAGTATTTTAGTCATTTTTTATGTTTAGGGAGTATTTTACTCATTTTTTAGTTTTAGGGGGGATTTTGGTAATTTTTTGGGTTTAGGTTGTATTTTTATCGACTTATAGGTTTAAGGGGCTTTTTTGTCATTTTATAGTTTTCGGGGTATTTTGGTCATTTTTTAGGTTTTGAGGATATTTTGGTCATTTGAAGGTTTAGGAGTTATTTTGGTCATATTTAGGTTTCAGGGGGGTATTTTAGTTAATTTTTAGGTTTCGAAGGTGTATTGATCATTTCTTAAGTTTAGGGGGTAATTTGGTCATTTTTAGGTTTAGGAGGTATTTTGGTCAATTTTTAGGCTTCGAGGTTCTTTCGGCCATTTTTTAGGTTTCAGAGGTATTTTGGTAATTTTTTAGGTTTCGGAAGTATTTTGGACATTTTTGGGGTTTAGGGGAGATTTTGGTCATTTTTAGGTTTTGGGGGTATTTTGGCCTTTTTTTGAGTTTCAAGGGTATTTTTGGTAACTTTTAGGTTTCAAGGGTATTTTGGTCATTTTTATATTTCGGGGGTATTTGGTCATCTTGGGGTTTCGGAGGTATTTTGGTCATTTTTTAGGTTTTAGGGAAATTTTGATCATTTTTGGGTTTCATTGGTATTTTGGTCAATTTTTTTTTTGGGTTTTGGGGGTATTTTTGGTAATTTTAGGTTTCAAGGGTATTTTGGTCATTTTTTATGTTTTGATGGTATTTTGGTAATTTTTAGGTTTCGGAGGTATTTTGATCATTTTTTTAGGTTTAGAGAGTAATTTGGTTATTTTTAGGTTTTGGGGGTATTTTGGTCAATTTTTAGGTTTCGAGGTTATTTTGGCCATTTTTTAGGTTTCGGAGGTATTTTGGACACTTTTAGGTTTTAGGGAAATTATGGTCATTTTTGGGTTTTGTTGGTATTTTGGTCAATTTTTTTTGGATTTTGGGGGTATTTTTGGTAATTTTAGGTTTCAAGGGTATTTTGGTCATTTATTATGTTTTGAGGGTATTTTGGTCAATTTTTAGGTTTCGAGGTTACTTTGGCCATTTTTTTAGGTTTCGGAGGTATTTTGGACATTTTTTGGGTTTAGGGGATATTTTGGTCATTTTTAGGTTTTGGGGGCATTTTGGCCTTTTTTTTGGGTTTCAAGGGTATTCTGATAACTTTTAGATTTCGGGAGTATTTTGGTCATTTTTATATTTCGGGGGTATTTTGGTCATCTTTAGGTTTTTTGGGGTATTTTGGTCATTTTTTAGGTTTTAGGGAGATTTTGATCATTTTTTTTTGTTTCGGGGGTATTTTGGTCATTTTGGGTTTTTGGGTATTTTGGTTTTTTTTTTTGGTTTTGGGGGTATTTTGGTAATTTTAGGTTTCGGGGGTATTTTGGTTATTTTTTATGTTTTAGGGGTATTTTGGTAATTTTTTATGTTTTACGGGTATTTTGGTAATTTTAGATTTCAGGGGTATTTTGGTCATTTTTTAGGATTCGGGGGTAATTTGGTCATTTTATAGAATTTGGGGGTATTTTGGTCATTTTTTGAGTTTCAAGGGTATTTTGGTCATTTTCATATTTCGGGGGTATTTTGGTTATTTTTCTAGGTTTTGGGGGTATTTTGGTTTTAGGTTTCGAGGGTATTTTGGTTATTTTTTCTATTTTGGGAATATTTTAGTCATTTTTTTTTATATTTCGGGGGTATTTTGGTCATTTTTGGGTTTTAGGGCTATTTTGGTCATTTTTTTGGATTTTGGTGGTATTTTGGTAATTTTATGTTTTAGGGGGGTATTTTGGTCATTTTATTGTTTTGGGGGTATTTTGGTCATTTTTAGGTTTCGAGGGGTATTTTGGTTATTTTTTTAAGTTTCAGGGGTATTTTGGTCATTTTTTGGGTTTTGAGGGTATTTTGGACATTTTGTAAGTTTCTTGGTTATTTTGGTAGTTTTGAGGTTTTGAGGTATTTTGGTCATTTTTAAAGATTTTAGAATACTTTGGTCATTTGCACTTTAGGGGCATTTTGTTAATTTTGATAAATGGGTAATTGGGTGGGTTGGGGTTTACCCACAATAATTGGGTTGGGTTGAGTTTGAGTTAGAAGCAATTAGTTAAATGAGTTATAATGGGTAAATGGGTTTTATATACCCAACCCAATTTTGCCCACCCCAAACCCACCCATTTGACACCCCCACTCAAATGTGAGAAGAAAATAACGAAACCACCAAATGTGATAAAAGAACTGCTACATGTGATATTGAAACTACACAATGTGAGGATGAAACCGTCAAATGTGAGAAAAAAATAATAGAACTACCAAATGTAACAAAAGAACTGTTAAATGTGATGTTAGAACTGCACAATGTGATGATGGAACCGTTAAATGTGAGAAAAAAAGTAAGGGAACTACTAAATGTGACAAAAAAACTAACACGTGTGATGCTAGAACTGCACAATGTGAGGATGAAACCGTTAAATGTGAGAAAAAAAATTAGGGAACCACCAAATTTGACAAAAGAACTGACACATGTGATGTTGGAACTGCACAATGTGAGGATGAAATCGTCAAATGTGAGAAAAAAGGTAAGGGAACTATTAAATGTGACCAAAAAAGTGACACATGTCATGCTGGAACTGCACAATGTGAGGATGGAACTGTCAAATATGAGGATGGAACTGTCAAATGTGAAAAAAAGTAAGGAACCACCAAATGTGAGAAAAAAACTGTTACATGTGTTGTTGGAACTACACAATGTGAGGATAGAACCGTCAAATGTGAGAAAAAAAAGAGTAAGGGAACCACCAAATGTGAGAAAATAACTGTCAAATGTGATGTTGGAATTACACAATGTGAGGATGAAACCGTCAAATGTGAGAAAAAAATAAGGGAACTACCAAATGTGACAAAAGAACTGACATGTGTGATATTAGAACTGCACAATGTGAGGATAGAACCGTTAAATGTGAGAAAAGAAAGTAAGGGAACTACCAAATGTGAGAAAAGAAAGTAAGGGAACTACCAAATGTGAGAAAAGAACTGTCACATGTGATATTGGAACTGCACAATGTGAGGATAGAACCATCAAGTGTGAGAAAAAAATAAGTGAACCATCAAATGTGAGAAAAGAACTGCCACATGTGATATTGGAACTGCACAATGTGAGGATAGAACCGTCAAATGTAAGAAAAGAAAGTAAGGGAACCACCAAATGTGAGAAAAGAACTGTCACATGTGATGTTGGAACTGCACAATGTGATGATAGAACCGCCAAGTGTGAGAAAAAAATAAGGGAACCACCAAATGTGAGAAAAGAACTGTTACATGTGATATTGGAACTGCATAATGTGAGGATGGAACCGTCAAGTGTGAGAAAAAAATAAGGGAACCACTAAATGTGAGAAAAGAACTGTCACATGTGATGTTGGAACTGCACAATGTGAGGATGGAACCGTCAAGTGTGAGAAAAAATTAAGGGAACCACCAAATGTGAGAAAAGAACTGTCACATGTGATGTTAGAACTGCACAATGTGAGGACGGAACCATCAACTGTGAGAAAAAATTAAGGGAACCACCAAATGTGAGAAAAGAACTGTCACATGTGATATTAGAACTGCACAATGTGAGGACGGAACCATCAAATATGAGAAAAAAGTAACCTGGTGTAGCAGGTTACCTATTAGGTGGGTACCGTACCCCCCTTTTTTTGGGGGGGGGGGGGGGTACGGTAGAATTACTCTACTCTTGAACGTGTGTTAATTTTTTTAGGACTTTGTTTCAATTATTTCCAAATAAGTAACTAAATTTAAATAAGAATGTCATTTTTAAAATAAATTAATTCTTTTTTATGAAAAATCATTTTAGATAAATAATTAAATCACCACCTATATATATATATATATATATATATCTAATACTATATATATAAGAGTAGAAGCCTTTAAGGAGGTGCTGCCATGTTAGGAAAAATGCCTATCTAAAATTCAGTCATGTATAAGTTAAAAAGTGATAAATTATAGCGTTTCACTGCCCTTAAAACACATTTTGAGAGTCTCTCAGTACAAAAAGAAAACTAACTGCTTAATAAATTAGTATATTACGTTCAAAAGGACTTGACCTATACGAAAAAGGAGAGAACATAAAATTTTTTTTCTAACCCGATAATACATAAAACCCTATAATACAACGAAATAAATTCTGATTCTCTATTTCTCTCGTTCCCTTCTCCTTCCCTGTTCCACTTCTCCATCTTCCAAAACACACTCCACGGCCAAACCCCTTCTTCATTGTCCAAAACCTAGACCATAAAGGTAGACAGTTTGGTGAAAGAGAGAGAGAGAGAGAGAAAGAGAGGCGACGAGGAAAGGGAGAAAGAAGCAGAGAAAGAGAGAGGCGATGAAATAGACGATGAGGCTGGGACACGGAGAAAGAAACAGAGAAAGGTGATGAACTCTGCCACGATTTTGCATCAATAAACCTTTTCTTCTTCATTCCTTCTTCTCCATTTTCTCCGGCTCTCTCAATTCTCAAAACCCGTAAACCATAGCCCAATGCTGCTCTCTTACTTCTTCAGCATCCCACCGCTGTCATATGCCATTTTTTTTTTTTTTTTTTACTGTTTGGAGGAGAATGAAAAAAAAAATGTCTCACGCAAAGGAAGATAGAGAGAGACTGAAACCACTATCGGTGAGTTTTTATCTTTGATTTAAGTTTATTTATTAATTATGATTAGGTTTTGATATTTTGTTTGGATTGGTTTCGATTTTGGTGTTAAAATTAAGTTTTTCTCTTCAATTTTTAGTTTGAAATTTTGGTTAGGCTTTGATATTTCCTTAATCCAGGTCCTATAAAGAATAAGATAATGAATCTCAAGAATAAGCATGAGTCAGTTGTGTTCATTCTCATCAGTGCTTTTCCTATTTAATTTCTATATTTAAAAATTTTCCCTCCTGTTGAATTGTCTAGGGTTTTCCTTTGATCCCTGTTGGTTTGTTCTCTTTCTTTGGATGTTTTGTCTCAAATTATCATCTATGTATTTTGGTTTGGATAACATTAGGGATTTTCGCTCTTTGGTAACTTTAGGGATTTTCACCTTTGCTGCTTTTATATTTGACACTTTACAGTGTAGGATAAGTTATAATTTTTTCTAAATGAAATTATGATTTCCTGGATTATTTGCTATGTTTTTGAATTAGGGATTTTCACTCTTGATTTATATAGTTAACTTTCACCTTTGTTGCTTTTAAATCTGATAGTTTTTGGTCTCTGTATTTTGGTTAATTTGGGTAACATTAGAGATTTTCATTCCAGATTTTAGTAGTCATCTTTCACCTTTGTGCTTTTAAATTACACAGTTTACAGTGTAAAGATAATTTATGATTTTTTTGGAGTGAAATTATGGTTTCTTGGATTATTTGCTGTGTTTTTAAAATAGAAATAAACAAATAAATAACCAAGAATACTGTGTTATTGAATATTATGGGATTATTTCTAAAATCTGGTTATATGGTTTACACTTTAATTCGTAGATTCAAATTTTGTGAATTGTTGAACTACCTTTTATATGGAAACACACTTTCACATATTTACAATATCCATACCATTTACAATATTTTCTTTAGCTTGTTCTGTTGTCTCTCACTCATCTTTCTCTCCTGTATTGTGACAAAGGTTCTAATAGATGGCTTTAGCAAGCTTGGTTTAGAAGGAATGCTTATACTTAATTTTTATAAGGTGAAGTTGTAAATAACTTATATCCTCTACTTGAGGTGCATGGTGCTTTGTAAGGAGCTACCTTACTAAAAGTAAGGCATTGAATTTGTAAAGTAGTTTTTAGAGTAAAGTTCAAAACTTAGTTTTTAACTAAGATCCTTGCAAAATTTTTCTTTGAGAGTGCTCTTGAAATTCCAATGTCTCTTTAGTTTCACAAGTTTACATAATTTATGGTAATTTTTGAAATAGTTGTTGGTGGCAAATTAGTTGCTGATGTCTGTCATCTCCTTAAATTAGATTTAGTATAGGCAGAGTGGGGAAATGAGGGAACATCTATTTGTTTTTTATTTATTATAGTTTTAATTTTTTGGTTTCCTTCTTTCTATTTGGTGTGTGTGTGTTATATATATATATATATATATATATATATATATATATATATAAGTAGCACTGGAACTGTGCAATTATTGTTGCATGAAAACATGTGATTTTTTTTAGGCTGTATTTTTATTTGCAGGTATATAGAGTTGAATGCAAGAAAATTCCCAACAAATTGCTTTGTAATATATACCCACCACAAAATTAAGTTTAGTCCCTTGCAAACAATGGTTTCCTGCATTTATTATTTTATTTTGTGAATGTTTGCTGAAATTATTATTATTATTTTTTTAATTTTATTTTAAGGACATTGTAATATATAAATCTAGATTTTGTGAGAATTGTTTCATATTTTTCATCTAATTATAACTGATTTTGTTATTTATTTATTGATTGATGCTAACTCTGTCTATTGTAATTAACAATTTGAAGTTGTTTTACTTAAATAAACTTGGATCACACAAGTATTGGTGTGATAAGCTTCACATATTAACGTGGAAACCAAAAGAGCAATTGTCATTGGAGAATGAAGAGTAAAAAAAACAAAAAGTTTTCAAAGTATGTGCTGTGAATTAAGGTTATGTTTTGTCTCTAGCTTATTAAAAGAAAAAAAAAAACCAACACAAAAGACCTTTAGTTTGTGGTTAGTTTGCTTGATATATATATCACGTGCTTGATATTTTGTTTCTAGATGAAAACTACTGTAACATTTGAAGGGAGTGATATTTTGTATTGTATATTATAGATAGAATTTTTGCAAGTATAGGAAAAATGAGGGGCTGTACAACATGCACTTGACGAATTTTATGTTATGTTGATTGTTTTCTTTTACATAAAATGATTCCATGCATTGTGCGGGTTAAATGCTAGTATATAATAATAGGTGAAATTGAGAGAAATTCAAATTAGAATTCCAAATAAGAGTTCCAATTGCGTCATGTGTTCTAAATTATTTATTCTTAAAGAGTCTTATTTCTTAATTTTAGAATTAACTGTGGGACCATGTCATAAATATTCATCCAAGTGAGTTATTAAGTACAAAAACTAAAGAGTCTAGAATAAATAAATCATAAAAAATAACTGCTTCACAATAATTAAAAAAAAAAGAAATGATATGTCCACACTATTTTCACAACATTTTTACAACAAATCTTAGGTGGCAAGTTGTTACGGGTTGTCATTGTTGGGGCAAAAAAGTAATTTTAGTGTTAGGTTCAAATTTGAACTAATAACAACCAATTACCTATGATTTTTTGTAAAAATATTGTAAAAATATTGTGAACGTAGTACCTCTCTAAAAAAAAATGGACAATTTACATTTTATACTTAATAATATTCTTACAAAATTTTTTAAGGAGTTAATAAAATATAAAAGTGACTATTGTGGGATATAGAAATTTAATATGTAATAATGCCAAGTGTCATACCTGATGCCGAGGAGGCCGGCGCAGTTCCGAGAAGGCCATCTCCTCGGACGGCAATGTCAGGGAGGTGAGCCATGGCCATGTCAATGACACATCACCAAAGGAGGCCTCGTTGTAGAGGAAGAAATTCAGAGAGGGGTTCAGCCCTGACATGACTGGAGGGATGGTAGCTGCCACCATATTTAATGCACCCCACCAAACCCTTTGACCACATTTATGTAGAGAAGACCCCTAAACAGTGCTGTCTTGATTGCCGTAACTCACAAAAAATCTGAGAAGGGCGTCTGATGGGACAAGTACTCTAGTAGCGTCCTGCACGATCAACAAGTGTAAGGCCAAGATCAGCTAGAAGATGCTATATAATGAAAGGGATCCTCTAGGGGGAGTGGATCATCTGAAAAATGGTGGAAAAAGACACTGCAGCAACCAAGAATTGAAATTGTAACAAAGTCTGAAGAAATATATTTAGGAACTACTCTCCTTGGACTTTGCCAAGGAAGGACTTTTTTTGCACTTAGCTTAAGTTTCTTTGTTTTCTTACTATCCTTAGCCTACTATGTGCGTTGCTTAATCTATTGAAACCTAGTCCATAAGCCCACTTTCTACAAATTAATAGGGTATATACATTTAATGCATGAAAATAAATGTATATACCCTATTAATACTTTGTTTAATTACATAGTATAAATTAGTTTATTACAACATTGGTCAAACACACATATACATTATGTCATTAAAGGAGTTTGTAAATATAAATTCGTAAGAATAATAAATTAGGTGGGTTCCAGTTAGTTTTACTAGTAAAGTTTCTGATGGTTATATTAGAGATTTGGGGTTCAATCTCTGTTTACACCAAAAACTGATTGGTGTCTTGGTCTGATGATAAAGAGCAATCATCAAGATCGGACGTCATAAGTTGAAATTCTCTTAAAAAAAAAAAGAATAATAAATTAGAATATGCAATATTAGTCACACACCGATACATTTTCTATTTTTATTGAACGTGTTATTAAATTTGCCTTGTCTATTATTGATATTTTTGTTTCAATTGTTGCCAAAACAACTACATATGAGAAGGAATTTCATATTCCAAATCAATTGTTTTTATCTTTTTTTTTTTTTATCATAAGTATTTCAAATAAATTATTTCTTACATAATTTTTTTTAAAATCTATCACATAAATTCATTTTATATAAATATTAGTACACCTCATGTGAGAGAGGGAGGACTCATGCATTTGATGCATGATATATTTTTTCCTACTAAATTTCATGTAATTAATGCATTGACATAGATGCAAATTTTTTTTGAGGTGGAGGACAAAATGAACTAATAAAGAATTTTTTTTTCTCGAATCCTTTCCCTCCTAAACTCTCAAACATTTTATGTACGGAGAAGCGCCAATTAAGTAACAAGACTTTTTGGTACCTTGACAAAATCTTGCGTCACATTATTATAGGCTATTGAAAATAATAATAATAATAATAATAATAATAATAAAAAATAAAAGTAAGATTTTCCTAGCAATTACCATGACTCTTTGTTCTCATTGAAATACTATAAATTAAGTTCAGTTTCCAAGATAACATCAAACTATAAAAACATATCAAAATAATACTACTATTAACCAAATAATAAATGGGTGGATTTCAATTAGTTACACTAGTAAAATTAATTGTTGTCGGATATGGGATCTTACTTATTAATTCGAATTATGCTTACACTAAAAATCAATTAGTGTTTTGATTTAATGATAAAAAACAATAATTTTGAAGTAAACACCCTAAATTCAAATCATATTGTATCCTTTTTTAAAAATTTAATAATAACAAATGCAATGGACGAAAACATCAAGTTCCCACACCACCAACATTTGGTCCATAAATAATTACTAAGTTATCTCTAATGGGTGTTCCTCAAAAAAAAAAAAAAAAAAAGAAAAGGTTATCTGTAATGGGAGGTGAAAAAACAGAGTAAAAGAACGATGATGAATAGCAGTTATGATATTGAGAGTGTAAGGTTATTATTCCATTTTTATTGTAGGTTAATTATATCATATATGAACAAGTAAACAAGGGCGATTGAGCTTAGCATCATGAAGTGTCATCCATGTTTGATATTGGAAGCTTCCTCATCTAGTTTTTATTATTATATATTTTTATTTTCCTGAGTCCTCATCTGGTTCATTAATCTTAACTGTTCTTTTTCATCATTTACGGCTTCGTCTACCATGCAGCATTGAACAAAGGCGAAAGTAAAAGAGGGCTTCCCAGTGCTTGACTTGTTGGGTTCATGAGCACGAGGCTGACCTGATGAGAGGCTCTTGACTTTGTCTGGCCAGCACTTGTTCGTTGTTCCTTCTTCCTTGTTTTTTATTTTTTATTTTTATTTTTTTTAATTTTTTTAATTTTATTTTATTTTTCCGTTAATGATCTTCTATTAACATTAATCAAGGGAAACATGCATGAGGATAGTCTACCTTACAAGCAGAGACAAGTTGAAACAAAGCCAGAACTCAGAGATAATAATAATATTACAAATGGTGTTACTTATGGGCCAAGTAGATGGGAGGTCTCTGGAAATTAAGGGCTCAAAACAAACTTTAGAGTCACCGTCAAAAATGACATAGCTCCATTACTTGCTAGTAGCAATTTGAACCGCTCACAAGAGTGCAGCAGCTTAAGCTTGGAGAGAGGAGCACTTTCCATGCAATTTAGCCCAAACCTTCATAATCTTACAATTAGAGTCTCTAGCTACGACAGCTATGGCGATGACTGAATCCAAGACCGATGATCTTGAGACACTATTAGAATCCTTGCTTTCCATCTTCAGATTCTTACTACAAATGGTTAAAAATTTTAAAAAAATAAATGTTGCTGAATAGGTACTCTTATGATATTTGTTACAAACCATTTAAAGAAAGTTTTATTATCATTTTTATAAAAAATATAAAAAACTATTCAAAAAATCAATTACATTTTTTTTTCTCTCATAGAATATTTTTAAAAATATTTTCTATATCTCAATATCCCTAATTAGGGCACCTATTACTTTTCCCATGAATTTTAAGGGAGGACAAGACACATTGACCATGATTGGCATAGGCTCCCCAAACCTAAATTTGACTTTTAATTTACTTTTTGTATTTTTCTTTGGCCACAAAATCATATTCAACAGAAGCACACTTTTTCGCCCCCTCTCCCTAGTTGTGGAAAATTGACTTCACTGGATAACTAAAGACTAACTCCCAGTTTTCTCACTTTGAACTAGTAAATGTAAGGAATTAAAAAGCAATATTCCTTGAACCTTAAATAAAATTACTTTAATGGACATACATTTTGAAAAAGTCATAACTGGAAATTATATATACAGACTGATAAAACTTACCATAACAACAAAGGGCGTATAAAAATATTACTAGTTGCTCTCTCTCGATATATATAAACTCTCTCTTTCAATCCTTGACACAAGCATTGGAATATTGGTACATTGTTATTTCTTGAGGAAAATGGCTAGCCCTCCTCTTCCAACTCCAAAGAGCTGGTTCAGATATTTCCAATATGAGGAAGGAAGGGACTCGCCAAACGATGCGCGAAACGTTCTCTTAGTAGTTGTCACACTCATTGCTGCAGTGACCTTTCAAGCTGGGGTTAACCCCCCTGGAGGGGTTTGGCAAGATGATGGAAAGGGACACAAAGCAGGGAGAGCAATTTATGCGTCTCAAAAACAAGCCTTCTATATTTTCTTGTTTTCTAACACCTTGGCTCTTTCAACATCGGTTCTTGTCATTATGTCCCTCACATATAGGTTCCCTTTCCATTTAGAAGTATGTTTTGCCACAGCTTCAATGCTTGTTACTTATGCGTCTGCGGTATTTGCTGTCACGCCTGATGAATCTTTTAGATTTCGGTACATCTTAATAGCTTCTCTTGGGCCTTTTGCTTTACGATGTTTGATTCAAATATTCAAAAAGTATAGAAGTTTGAGTTCCAACTAGTTAAGAAATCTTCTATCATTAGCCACTTTCTTTATTATTATGTAACTTTTATGGATTTTTCAATGTAAAAAGTTCATCATCTTATTAATTCAAATCAGATAAAAATAAAATTTAATCATTTTTATAATGACTTAAACCACTTGAAAAATTCAAACCAACCAGGTCCTTAATATCCTTGCTGCATATGCCAAATATATTCTCCATTTTTTTTTTGGTAACAAGAAAAATTTGCGTGAGATAAATATATATTTTTTTGGTGTTCTCGATTATTTGGCCTAACTCAAGATCTATGTTAAGAACCGTGTGGCTCAATGATACTATGTGCTTCTTTCCGTGAGGGAAAAATTAGAATTGAATAGTCAAATTTCTGAAAAATGCATGCCTTTTTTTTTTTTTTTTTTTTTTTAAATGATCCTTTTATCATTTAAGAAAGTCAAGTTAGAGCAGATCATCAAATTTCCCGAACACACATGCCTTTTTTTTTTTAATAAATTGCAGTGTTAATGTGTTATAGGACATAAACCGGACAACAACAAAAAATACTTGAGTAGGAATTAGGTCACGAGTATCCAACGAGGCTGAATTTCAAAGTAAAACTATAAATATCATATGGGTGACTCTATCGTATGGGAGGACCAAACACCTAGCAAAAAAGCATTTGGACAAGTAATATATTTCACAGAAGCTTTTATATATGAACGGTGCAAACAGAAACATTATGATAACGGCACAATATTATCATCACTAGGGTTTGAAACATAAGTAGAATCTACAAAAGCCCTGGCCCAAATATTATGACCCTAATTGGGCCACCCATCCGCCGGCTATTCCACAAATAAAAAAAAAATTTATTATGAATTAACATCCCTCAAACTAATTTGGATTTTTTTTTTGAGAAAAAAAAAGGGAACTCGTGTGTGTTGTGTGTAATCATCGCTCCACACCTCATAGTACATTGTCATTTGGGCTTTTGGTAAGCTCATGAGTACCACCAGCACACATGGTGTGCCACTATTTGATCTCATTATCACAGTTTCTGCATATTAGGAAGTATGGATTAGTACTAATATTCAAACCAGCAACCGTTTGACACTTAGTAGTGATGAGGTTTTTTTAGGGCTTCCTACGGTTGCACCCAAGGCTGGCCCTACGCTTAGGCTAATTAGGCCATTGCCTAGGGCTCCCTTACTAGAGAAGGCCCCAAATTTGGGGGCAATTTTTTATTTTTATTTTTATTTTTTATATATAAATATTTTTAGGAGATATTAAAACATTTTAGTTTACATTTTTTTTTCACTATTAAAAAGTTTCAAAGAATTAAGTAATGCTAGAGATAGAGATAGGACGTGTTTATCATAAAACAAATTTATCATAGAGATAGAGATAAGACGTGTTTATCATAGAGATAGAGATAAGACAAATTTAAATAAATAGGTCTTACAAATAGACGTGTTATTAATCATGAGTAATTCAAATAGGAAAATGTTAAAAATACTATAAACTTTACTACATAACTTTTATTTATTTAATTATTTTTATAAAAGATAAAAATTCTACTCTAACCTAATCTAAATGTATATGTGTGCGAAACTCTCTTCTAGAAACTTAAATTTCGGCCATTGCCCCTTACACCCCATAAGAACTTATATTTGTAAAGTGATTATTACACTAAGGGTGTGTGGTGGTCTTCATAATTTTTATAATTTAATGTGACAATGAATATAATAGGTAAATTTCAACAAACTATTGGATGTATTTTTGAATGAATATTTGTGATTGGTGATATATCTTTGTAATTCTCATGTTGTAAATTTTATAATATTTCTAGTATTTTTGTAAAATTCATGTCATTAATCACATTCATTACAATACCAATTTATAGTAAAATTTGTTATAATTTTAGCATTTTCTTAAAAAAAAATCATATTAAAAATTAAAAAGAATGAATTTTAAAAAAATTATGATATAAAATATTAATTAAATATTTTTTAAGTGATAACATAATTGCCCCATTTGAAGATTTTGCCTTAGACCTTCAAAACGCTTGGGCCGACTCTGGTTGCACCATACTTGCCGGTGGTAACTAATTTGGATACTAAGTACAGAAGGTGAGTGGTGGATTGGAACTTTATTAGAAAAAAGTTTGCAACTTGTAAGTGTGAAGCAATGCAAGGCATGACAATGACTCCTTCACGCAAGCAGTGACGAAAAATGTCATGTTATCTTGACGTGTTTGGTGCAATCATGAAAGACATTATTATGTGTTGCTTAGACCATGACCTTGCTATCACAATAAAGCGGAGGAAGACTAGAAACAAAACCCCTTTATCACTTTGAGTAAACATTGAAGCCCAATAACTTTTGAAGTAACGTAAGCTAAAGCTCAATATTCTAGTTCAGTTAAGAGTAAACAACTACAGATAAAGCATTAAACTCGAGCTTAGATGAACAACATAAAAATAGACCTTTATGCATTATCCCATGCACAACAAAGGACAACTGTAAAATAGACTGTGCATAGTGATGTCATAGATTAACTGGCAACACGAACAACATATATAACACTAATGTCCTTTTTTTCCCCAATACCATAGCTTAAAAACACATAAATAATAGCTCATTTAGATAATTTTTCATTTTCAACTTTGGGGAGAAGGACAAAACAAATGGAGCGAAATTAACACAGCGAAGTTCAGAATGATTTGGAGGAATTTTGTAGAGCATCTCAAAAGGTGAAATTCCACCTATGGCTGTTAAGGAGGGAAAGTTGCTTCACCCCAAACCTTCTTAGGAGCTAGGGATAATATGATAACAATAAATTCCTTGGAAATTGATGTTGCTTATGTCTAAACCGGTCGGGTAAAATGGGCCAAAATCAGTAAAAGTTGGAAACCAGACCCTTTTCAATTCTTTGACCATTTTGGTTCTTAAGGGTGCGTCCGTTTGGAGAGAAAATAAGGAGGATGGAAAACTAAGAGAGGAAAATAGACATTTTTCACTGTTCGTTTGGAGAGAAAAGAAAGGGAGGATAGAAAACCGGGAGGAAAAATTTCCTCCCAGGCCCACAAAAATTTTCCTCCCAAATTGGGAGGAAAATGATGGGAGAAAACATGGGATTGGGGCATTTATTAAAATGCCCCCATCCCACCTGATGTTTTTTTTTTTTTTTTTTTTTTCAAATGTTACTGAACCTTCAGTAACGATGAACCTTCTTTCTTCTTCTTCTTCTTCTTCTTCTTCTTCTTTTTTTTTTTTTTTTTTTTTTTTTTTTTTCATTTCAACGAAACTGAACATTGAACCTTATTTTTTTTTTTTTTTTTTCATTTCAATGCTACTATTAACAAGGGTATAATAGTCAATTTATACTCTTCCACTTTTCCACCCCTCTAACCGGACACACAAGAGAGAAAACTAAATATTTTTCATCCTCTCACAATTTTCTATCCTCCCACTTTTCCACTCCTCCAACCGAACAAACCCTAAAACATGGTTACAATTTGAACTTACCCTATTGTTGGATGTATACACATATTGCTATGTTTTATGTCATGCCAATTGGGCACAGATTAATGTTATATCAACACACGTGTATTGCTTCTCAAATTTTTTGCTTGGTTTATCTTATAGGTGGAAGAGATACACCGATAGCTAATAGTCTCCTGATGATAGCTCCTGATGATAGCTTTTTATCATCAGACCAAGACACCAATCAGTTTTTGGTGTAGGCGAAAATTGAACCCCATATCTCTTATACAACCATCAGAGATTTTATCAGTTGAGCTAACTGGAACCCACTCTTTTGGATCGATATTGAATTTTAGATTTAGTTCCCAAAAAGACAATCGAATTTGTCATAATTAATGAAATGTGTAATTGTGATTGGTGAACCATCACTTTTATATGGAATCACTAGTTTTTCTCTATTAATCATAATCACACATTATAGAATTATTAAAAAAGTTCTGGTAAAAATATGCAAGTTTTAGGTCTGTATCATATCTAGATTCATTACTAGTTCTATTTGAAGCGTGATCGTTTCCTTTTATTTTTCATAGGTTCAATTTGATAATTAACAAAATTTTGATTTGAGTTATTGATGCTATAGGCCAAACATTTTTTACTTCGACGGTGCTATTTGATTTTGAATTCTATATCAAATCTTATTTTGAATTATTGGTGCTAGAGAGATCCGTTCTAACTAGCTAGCATGGCACATCACATGCTATCTTTTATTTGGAGGATGCCAATTGGCCATATGAATGTGAAATGAATGTTGAAGAAAATTTCACTATTTAAAATAGTGGAAGTGCTCTCCAGTTGGAAAATTTAAACTCCTTTTTCATGTCGTCACTTTATTAAGCACATCTATGCATGCTTTAGTTTGTTTTTTTAAGAGAAGAATCTATGCTTTAGTTTTTTTTTTTTTTTTTTTATTTATTTATTTATATATATATATATATAAGATATAATTTCTACTTTAGCCTAATTTAAGTGTATATGTGTGTGAATCTTCCTTCCGGAGACTTGAATTCTGGCCCTTGCCCCCCACACTCTACAAGCATTTATACCTGTGAAGCTATGCTTTAGTTGATAGTTGATATATATATATATATATATATATATATAGATTAAATAAATATGTACAGCACATTTGCAAACAATATATATAATATTGTATACATTTTTTAATCTACAATATAAAAAGTATGAATTTTCCTTTATCACATGTGAGCGTCAAATTAATAATTGTAACATGTAGGCCCAAACCCACTTGAAAAGAAAATGTTGATCCTTTTCGTCATAACGCTTATGTCACCTACTGATGTGGCATGCTTTTGTCTTGCATTATAAAGTAGAATCATTTAAATTTGCTCTCCTTTCCAAATCTTATTTTTAGACAAATTTTAGGACCAAAATAAAATTGTATGAAACTCAAACACAAATAAACATGCAGAGGTATGCATATGTTTAAAAATACTTTAAAATATATTTTAAAAATAACAATAAATTGAATTTGGAAATATATTTGCCTTAGCCAGATGACTTAAATTTAATTGTATAAGAACCCCTAAAGAATTATCACAATATTATTTTCACAAAAAAATAAATAAATTTGAGTTGAGCTTTTAGAAAATTTTGTATTATCTATCAATATTTTATGAGATGCTACAAATTGTTTTTAGATTTTAGAGGACATCTCTCTCTCTCTCTCTCTCTCTTTGGGAGGGGGGGGTTCAAATTTTTTGGGAGGCAAACTTTTTTTTTTTTAATCTCTTTAAATTTTTAATAATGATAAATAAGACATACATAATATTAAATTTGGGGGGGGGGGGTGGTTAATCTCAATATACTTTCATCTTTAGTGCACAAGAACACAAAATACAAGCCAAACTCATTCAATCCTCATTGGTACAATTATTTTCTATAAATAAGTCAAGGGCCATAAATTATTTCATAATATACCACTTTCACATGGGACTAAGAGAATTAGTATTGGTGGGGCCAAATTGCTAAATTTAACAACCAAATATAACAAAAGTGGGTTGCATCAATGAAGGAAAAACTAAAAGTATTTGACTGTTGAACTACAATGCACAACCATCTTGGGCAATGCACTGTAGCTCATATATTAAACAAAAAAAACTTTATTTTATCAGCTCATCCATTGTAACTTAGTTGTTAAACGATTATTTTTTTTCTCTTCTTTTTTTTTTTTTTCTTCTCATTTTCCTATTGCTCCTCCATTGTAGCTCCTCCTCTCTCTTCTCATTAGTCTTCACTTGTCTCACCCTCTCCCCCTAGATATATTTCTCTCTTCCTCCACCTCGCTGAACCATCTCGCCTACTTAGCTGTCAACCAGTCCATATCTCTTGCTCAGCTCTGACCCACCTCTTCCTCCACTTGCCGCCGACCCAAGGCACCACCCTTCTCTTCTCCCTTTCATTTTTTTTTCCACCTAAGCCCCAAGCTGACCCATCTCTTCTCCATCACCAACCCATCTTGCCCTTTCTTCTGTTTTTGGATTTGAGTTTTGTTTGGTTTTGGGTTAGGGATTTATTTTGGGTGGTGGTGGTGTTGGTGGTGGTTGTTATTTATTGTAGTGGCAAATAAATTATTTTATTGTATTGTTTATATCATTTTAATGTGTTGAATGCTAAAATAAAATTACTAATGTTGGGTGTTTTTTAAGGTGAGATCGCAAAAATAGATAAAATAGTTTTTTGTGGTACCAAAACCAAAAGCTAAAATTTTTGGCACCACTAATGTTAATGCTCTAAATGAGGCACGTATGCTTTACCCGCAAACAAACTTGATTCCCCTACTAATCAAATCCCTAATGATCTAAGAGAAAAGGCCAATTTCTCCAACAGTTGGTCCTTAATTCTCAAGTATCATTTTGGAAGCAAAAAAAAAAAAAAAAACGAGTATCTACAGATATTTGCATAATAATCTCCAATGATTATCAAAGATCCCTAAATATGATGAGAATTGCACTAATTAGCAAATTTAGATCCCATAATGATTATCTAATTTTCGTGCAACATAATCTCAAAATTGTTTTGATTGTGTTTGTTAACGACTCTTTCCGTACGCGATTAATTAGCACTATTGGGCACCAAAAAAATAATTTTCATGCATCACATACACAATAAAATACTATGCACTATTGAGCACTTGTTAGACAAGTTTTACGAGTTCCATACCATTTGTCATAATTTTTGCTACAATTTTGATATATGTAATTGTGATTGATGAATTATTACATGCACATAAACTCATTTTTTTTTCTTTATCACTTATAATCACAAATATCATAGTAGTGACAAAAATTGTCCAAGACTTTCTGTCTTTAGATGGGAAAAATGGCTAAATAGCCTTAATTTTTAAACTATGTTGCCAACCAACCTTCTTTTCAAACTATTTTAATTAGTAGAATACTACTTTTTGGAACTTGACATATGTGTAATTTTAAGTAGAATTCAACATTTCTATTATCAAATTCTGTGTAAATATTTTTATAAAAATAAGTGGTAAAATACACATAAAACTTGACATCAATAATATCGAGTTCAAAAATAGTTGTATTTAGCTACATAGTTTGAAAAGGGATGTTTAACTACATCATTCGAAAAATTAAGTTAAATAGTAATTCTGACTCTTTAGAGTAGTAGCATGCATAATTAGGAAACGCTAGATTCCTTTTGTTGCACTTTATAACAGTTGTTTTCATTGGTTTAGATCATTTACTTGTCCACTAGCTATTATTTAATAGCCCACTTGTTTGTCTTTACGCTTTGTTGGTCAAATTTAGCGGTCCCTACGAATTATGCACACTTTTTTCTCCACTAATTTTTACCAAACAAGGACGTAACCCACTAATTTTTGGCAGCTGATAAATGTAACAATGACGTATTGCAGGTTTGCATGTAAAGAAAAGAGAAAATTTTCAACTTGATGAGATACGAAAAAGAAAAGAAAAGGAGTGGAGAACCAAAAAATTTGCAACTGGTGAGTGTGAAGGAATGAAAGGCATGACAATGACTCTTCGCGCACACAGTGATGAAAAAAATGTCATTCTATTTTGATATGTTTGATGCAATCATGAAAGACATCATTCTAATTGTTTTGATCATACCCTTGCTATCAAAATAAAGTGGAGTAGGACTAAAAACAAAACCCCTATATCACTTTGAGTAAAAATTGAAGCCAAATAACTTTTGAAGTAGCATAAGCTAAAGCTCAATATTCTACTTTAGCTGAGGAGTGAACAACTATAGATTTAAGCATTAAGCCCGAGATTAGATGAACGAGATAATAATAGTCCTTTATGCATTGTCCCACGCACAACAAAGGACAGCTGCAAAATGGATTGGGCATAGTGATATCATAAATTAACTGACAACATGAACATAACACTGATGTTCCTTTTTTTTCCCTAATACCATAGCTTAAAAACACATAAATAGTAGCTCTTTTGGATAATTTTTCATGTTCAACTTTGGGGAGAAGGACAAAAAAAAAAAAAAATGGAGCCAAACACAACGAAGTTCAGAATAATATGGAGTAATTTTGTAGAGCATCTCAAAAGATGAAATTTCACCAATGGCAATTGAGGAGGGAATTATATTCATTACATATGCAAGGGTGAAAGCTGCTTCACCCCAAAACTACTTAGGAGAGATAGTATGATAACAGTAACTCCTTGGAAATTGATGATGTTGCTCAGGTCTAAATCGGTCAGGTAAAAATAGCCAAAACCATTAAAAATTGGGGCCGGACAATGTTTCAGTTCTTTGACCGTTCCAGTTCTTAAAATCATATGTGTACACATATTGTTCTGTTTTATGTCATGCCAGTTGGGCACAAATTAAGGTTTTATCAACACTTTCTTGCTTCTCAAATTTTGTGCTTGGAGGTACACCAATAGCTCATAGTCTCATTTGGGTCGACATTGAGTTTCAGAATTAGTTCCCAAAAGGACAATTATCGAATTTGTCATAATTAATGATGTGTGCAATTTTGATTGGTGAATCATCAATTTTATGTGGAATCACTATATTTTTCTCTATTAATCATAATCACACATATTAAGATTATTACAAAAGTTACAGTACACATATTAAGATTATTTTTCTTACGACCATCATATGATTCGTTTTTCCCATTGAACCCAATTATCAGGATATCTGGTCCTTGGGTTGGGTATCCTCATACATGACTTATGATTCTATGGACTTTAGTCCCATCCCCCTCGATGTATTCCAGACTCTATCTTTTGCCAAGGCCTTGATAAATGGATCTGCACAATTATCATTAGATTTAATATAATCCACAATTATGATGCCACTACTCAAATAAGATCGCACGATACTGTGCTTTCTTCTTATAGGTTTGGATTTATCATTGTAATAACGGTTTTTAACTCTACCAATTGTGGCAGTGCTATCACAATGAATTAATATAGGTGGAATTGGCTTTTTCCAAAGTAAAATTTCGTATAACAAATCTCTAAGCCAATTTGCCTCTTCACTAGCTGAAGCTAATGCTATTAGTTTAGCTTCCATTGTTGAATTAGCAATTATTGTTTGCTTTTTAGATTTCCAACAAATAGCACCACTACCTAAGGTAAATATATAACCAATGGTAGAGAGAGAATCACCTGACAAAGTATTCCAATCGGCATCACTAAAACCTTCAATCACAGTAATGTACTTTTTATAAAATAAGCCATAGCTTTTTGTACCAATTAAATATCTCATGACTCGCTCAATAGCTAACCAATGATCTTTACTAGGCTTGCTAGTAAATCTGCTTAGCATTCCTACTGCATGTGCAATGTCAGGTCTAGTACAATCAGTAGCATAACGTAAACTACCAATGATGCTAGCATAATCTTTTTGATTAAAAATCTCATAATCATTATTTACAGAAAATAAATGAACACTAGAATCAAAAGGAGTAGCTACACTTTTGTGATCATGAAAATTATATTTTCTCAATATATTCTCAGCATAATGTGATTGATCAAGATATATTCCATCATATGCTTTTGTAATTTTCATACCCAAAATAAAATTAGCCTCACCAAGATCTTTCATATCAAAATGGCTTTTAAGCATATTTTTGTCTCATTTATAACATGCATATTTGAGCCAAAAATCAACATATCATCCACATAGAGGCTAATAATAACATGTAAATTATTCCATGATTTAGAATAAATATTGTGCGCACCCAAAAAAAAAAAAAAGAACAGCGACTGGGCCTGAGAGATGGATTGGGCTCACAATCTATTTGTATTGTGGGCTTTTAGTGTTTCCTGCAATGGGGTGATTCCTTGCTTGATTGCCCAGGCGTTCCTTCTTCCTTCTTTCTTCTCCTTCTTCTCCCTTTTCTTCCCCCTTTCTCCTTCGCGACCCCTTGCTTCTGATCCCCCTTTCTCTATTTATAGCCACAGCTTGCTGGATTGCTGCGGTCATTCTCTGGCTCAGTGGATGGAGAGGTCCAATGCTATTCCCTTTAAGTGGATGGGTAGTTACGAGCGTAGAGAGAACGATGGTGGCATTGGAACTTGATTCCACTGTCCTATCCGTTTCCCGGCAGAAGGGCTTTCAAAGTAAGTGACATGGCTTGGCACGGCCAATCTCGGTTGGTGGTCGGATAGCCCGATGGAACCCCGGGCATAAGGTGCATACGGTACGAGGTTTACCACTACCGAACATATCTTGGGTGGCTTTGTTTTTTGCTTTTGGGGCGCCTGATACACGCTAGGTTGGTCCGGAGTAAGCCCCTTGGACTGATCAGCATTATGCCCAGACGGGGACAATCGTTCTCGCGGGCCTAAGGGCAAATGGGCCTGGGATACGGCCCGTATGGGCAGTTATTCTTATGGGCCTGCAGGTGAATGGTCCAGGAGGGATGATGCCCTCACAAATACATTTGTCACATTCATTTGATTTATAACCATTCTCAATCATGCAGTAATCAAACTTTTCATGCTACTGCTTAGATGCTTGTTTTAAGCCATATAGGGATTTAGTTAGCTTACATACCTTGCTTTCTTATCCAGGCTGTACAAAGCCTTCGGGTTAATCCATATAAATCTCTTCCTCTAGGTCCCCATTTAGAAAAGCAGTTTTTACATCCATTTAATGAATTTTCAAATCAAAGATTGCGGCAATAGCAATTAATAATCTAATAGATGTAATTTTTGTTACCGGAGAAAATGTATCAAAGAAATCAAGATCAGCTTTTTGTTTAAAGCCTTTTGCAACAAGTCTAGCTTTAAACTTATCTATTGATCCATTCGGTTTCAACTTTTTTCTAAGGACCCATTTACAACCTATGGTTTACAACCCGGTGGAAGATCAACTAATTTCTAAATTTTATTAGAAATTAGGGATTCTATCTCATCATTTACAGCCTCTTTCCAAAATATAGTATCAGGTGATGTTAAAGCCTCTTTTAAATTTTGGGAATTTTCCTCAATGTTAAAAACATAATAATCAGGACCAAAATCCTTTTTAACTCTAGCTCTTTTACTTCTTTTAGGTTCCATTTCAAGATTTTCTTCATTTTTTAGATTTGAAGTAGAAGAACTAGGTTGTGACACAGTATTTTCTTCACCCCACTATTTTTCAATTTAAAAGGAAATTTTTCTTCATGAAAAACTGCATCACCAGATTCAAAAATTATTTTGTTTTCAAGATAAAAAAATCTATAGGCTGCACTATGAAACGCATAACCAAGAAAAGCACAAGTAGTAGCTCTTATACCTATTTAGGCATTTTAGGGTTAGTAAGCCTTACATAAGCAAGACAACCCCATACTTTCAAATATCCCAAATTTGGCTTATGTCCTTTCCACATCTCAAAAGGTGTGGTGTGTGACTTTTTATGTGGCACCTTATTCAAAACATGACATGTAGTTAAAATAGCTTCACCCTAAAAACGTAAAGGTGCATCAGATTCAATTAGCATGGCATTTGTTAACTCAATTAAAATTCTATTTTTTCTTTCAACCACACCATTAGAAGAAGGTGAATATGGTGCAGTAGTTTCATAGATAATTCCCAAAGACTGAGCAAATGAGTTGAATGCACTTGACTCATACTCACGGTCTCTATCACTTCTTATTCTTTTTATTTTTCTACCGAATTGATTTTCTACTTCTTTTAAAAAATCTTGAATTTTTTCAAAAGCATCACTTCTATTTTTCAACAAATAAATAGTTGTATATATTGAGAAATCATCAATAAAAGTAATAATATATCTATTTCCTCCACGAGTTAAAATTCCCTCAAACTCACATAAATCGGAGTGAATTAACTTAAGCAATTCGGTATTTCTTACAACACTTTTATGAGACCTTTTTGTAATCTTAGCTTGACTACAAGTTTCACATTTTTCAAAATCTTTTGACAGTCTTGGAATTAATCCTAAACTACTCATGATTCCCACATATCTATTATTTATATGACACAAACAAGCATGCCAAAAATTAATAGAAGAAAGCATATAAACTAAACTGATAGATGTTTTATTATTCTCAACATTCAATTTAAACATTCCATCACAAGCATAACCCTTGCCCACAAATAATCCCTTTTTAGTGATTACATAATTATCAGATTCCATAATTTTCTTGAAGCCAGCCTTGTTAAGTAAAAAACTTGACATCAAATTCTTCCTCATGGACTGAATATAAAGTACATCTTTCAATATTAGCACACGTCCAGAAGTGAATTTCAATTCAACCTCACCACTCCCAAGAACCTTGGTTTTGCTAGAATCACCAAGCATAACAGTTTTTCTTCTTCAAAAGGAGTGTATAACTTGAACCAATTTTTGTCATAGCAGACATGCCTATTAGCACCAGAATCTGCCCACCACCCTTCAACATATTGCACCATATTGATGTCTGTAATCATAGCCACTAAATGCTATTCGGTTACATTAGCCTGCGGGACAGATTCACGTTTCCGAAATTTGCAAAATTGAGCAATATGCCCACTCTTGCCACAGACAAAACATGATCTATTAAATTGATCTTGTAAAGGGGGTCCTTGGTTCTTATTGTAATTTTTATTCGGGTTTCCCCTTCCTTGAGGTCTATTATTATTTTTAAAGGCTCTCTTTTTAGGCTTCAATTGACTACTTCTAGGAAAATGATTTTTGGGCATATTATTATTGGATGAAATAAGGTTTACCTTTGTGGTGGAATTACTATTGCTCTCTTGTGTCATGAGTGCATCTTGTCCTTTACCTCCTCCTCCACACAGATGCATATGATCAAAGTCTCCAAGGATGTCTCCTTTTGTTTCTGCCACAAAGTCTTTTGGAACTCCCTCTAAGATTGTGGTAGTTTGTTAATTACGACAACTACCACCAAATTGTCTCCAATCTTTATGCCTTCAGATTTCAATTCTGCTACAATTATTTGGAAGTCTTGTGCTTGATCCACCACTGATTTTCCATTCACCATTTGGTAACGAAAAAATCTACTAGCAGCATATTTCTGTGCACCTGCCTCCTCTGTATCATACTTGCTTTGTAAAGTTTTCCAAATTTTTTTGGCAAAATTGTAAGTTGTATCATAATAATCATAGAAATGATCGGCAAAAAAATTCAATAGATAAGAGTGACAATTATATTCATTTTTTGTATACTTATCTATTTTTTCTTGATGGAGACTATATTCTTCCTCACTCATCTCATCGGTAGGAACCTTTGACGGATTCTTCTCAGTGAGGATGTAGGCGACTTTGAGAAGGCTCAAGTAGAAAAAGACCTTTCCTTTCCACCTCTTGAAGTGGGCTCCCTTAAAGCGAAAGGGCTTGTTAAGATCTCCAACAGGCTCATTTGGTTTCTCTTGTGTAGATTCCATGTGATGAATCTCCTTAAAATTGTTCGTGCAAACACAATGATAATGGAAAATAACACAGAAAAACTGAATAATATTTCTGAATTTTATTAATTTAAAGAGAGAAAGTACACAACACTATTTGGACTAAGGCGCGGCACTTACTCTCTTTAAGGAGATTCAAGCTCTTGGTTGGCTAAACTTTGTAACCGACACAGACCGTCTCTGACTTGTCTCCCCCAGGATACAATAGCCCAACAAGTGTCGTATAGGTAGAACGACCTCTGCACAAAGTGTTCAAGCCCAAAGCTCCACCAAAAAGAACACCCTTTCTTGCCAAGAATCTCTCTATTTTTTTAGTGTATGTTACAGTAACTTGGATTAGGTTTGAATGAGTCTATTTATAGGCTCAATGGACCTTACGAAACTACTACCCAAATTAATCTGATTGATTCGATCCATTATTCTGATGTAGTGGGCGTGCGAGCATCATCCCTCCTGGACCATTCACCCGCAGGCCCACAAGAATAACTGCCCATACGGGCCATATCCCAGGCCCATTTGCCCCTAGGCCCGTGAGAACGATCGTCCCCATCTGGGCCCTAACGTTGATCAGTCCAAGGGGCTTACTCCGGACCAACCTAGCGCGAATCAGACGCCCCAAAAGCAAAAACGAAGCCACCTAAGATATGTTTGGTAGTGGTAAACCTCATACCGTACGCACCTTATGCCCGGGGTTCCACCGGGCTATCCGACCACCAACTGAGATTGGCCGTGCTAGGCCATGTCACTTACTTTGAAAGCCCTTCTGCCGGGAAATGGACAGGACAGTGGAATCAAGTTCCAATGCCACCATCGTTCTCTCTACACTCGTAACTACCCATCCACTTAGAGAGAATGGCATTGGACCTCTCCATCCACTGAGCCAGAGAATGACCGCAGCAATCCAGCAAGCTGTGGCTATAAATAGAGAAAGGGGGATCAGAAGCAAGGGGCCGCGAGGGAGAAAGGGGGAAGAAAAGGGAGAAGAAGGAGAAGAAAGAAGGAAGAAGGAACGCCTGGGCAGTCAAGCAAGGAATCACCCCATTGCAGAAAACACTAAAAGCCCACAATACAAATAGATTGTAAGCCCAATCCATCTCTTAGGCCCAGTCGCTGTTTTTTTTTTTGGGTGCGCACAGTGGGTGTTACAAGATTAATTGTTAGATATTATTCTGATGGACTGGAGTTACATAATTAATGGTTAGATAAGGAGTTTCTAAAGAATGAAAAAGCCCAAACGGATAGTCCATTAAGTGGGTTAATGGCTCTTCATTTTTCATAATAAAAATGGAATATCTGTCAAGTAGGAGGATCCAAGGGGCTGATTTATTTCCATTTTTGACACCTCCACCTTTCACCTCCCCCTTACACACGTATCTGGCCTAATATTTGAGACAATTCATGTTAGCCCATTAATCACTACAATTAAAAAGAACAAAATAATATCTCTCATTTTCAACGTGGGATTAAACATTTTCACTAACTCTTCATCTTCTATATTCACTCCCACATCTTTACATTTATGACATAAAATTTATTCATTTTAATTATTTAATATTAAAATGCTCCAACATGTAACAATGATGTATTGCAGGTTTGCGTGTTAAATAAAGAGAAAAATTTTCAACTTAATGAGATACGGAAAAGAAAATAAAAGGAGTGAAGAACAAAAAAAAAAAAAAACTGCTGTATTAAATGTTAATTTGCTTGTAAACAACCGTCTTTCGCCAACGGGAGCTTGGCTGAGTGGGTAAGGCTCAGGCACTTCGTGCATCACACCTAGGTTTGAGTCCCGCTGCCCGCAGGCTTCCTTTGGTGGGTATACTTGGTGAGGAGTGTACTCATAAAGTGAAGTGACTCTCACACAGGCCAACTCTACGGGGACAAATGCCCGGCTCCCTACCTGATGGTATAATATAACCATAAAAACTCTCATTTTTATTAACAAAAAAAAAAAAAAAAAAACCGTTTTTCTTTCTCTTCTATATTTTCTATCACAGAAGTTAATCAACTCTCTTTAATATATATAGAGGCTTCATAGACCTCCAATATAAAGGACATGATGCAGGGGCGGCTATTTTTGCGTCTCGAGAAGACGACTTTTATGTTTTCTTGGTCTTTAACAGTGTTTCACTTTCCACGTATACTGATATACAGTATGCGCCTTTTGATAACGTACTAAACATTTGGGCCCAAGGAAAAGATAAATGGATGTTAACATCACAACTAACGTCATAACTTAATCATGTGCTACGTCTTGAGTGATGAATTTTTATATCACAATTTTTTCTTGTGATAAAGTAGTGAATGGTGGATCGGGTTTTCAACTCCATCTTTTACCGCTCGTCACATAAATAAATTGTAATAAAAATTGTGATTTTATTATTGCTTGTGGACAATCAGAGAGTGAGAGAGACATGCATCTAACTTTCACACGGTCTCTGAAGTGTGAAAGTTAGATGCATGTCTAACTATCTCTATTATATATAGAGATATAAGTCTAGGCACACAACCCAAGCATTGAGACATTGTTATTGCTTGAGAAAAATTAATAATGGCTAGCTGCTTTCCATTTAGCAAAAGCAAGAGCTGCTTCCTAGACTTCCAATATAACCCAAACAAGGACAAAGCAGGCGATGTCCGAAACATTCTCTTGATAGTTGCAACTCTAATTGCAGCAGTGACTTTTCAATCTGGGGTTAACCCTCCCGGCGGAGTTTGGCAAGATACTACTGCAACGAATGGTACAGTTAAAGGACATGATGCAGGGACGGCCATTTATGCGTCTCGAGAAGTCGACTTCTATGTTTTCTTGCTCTTCAACACTGTGGCACTTTCCACTTCGGTACTTGTCATTATGTCTCTCACATATAACTTCCCTTTCCATTTAGAAGTATTGATTGCCACAGCTTCAATGCTTGCAACTTACACATCGGCCATATTTTCTGTCACGCCAGCTAATTATTCTTTAAGATTTCGGTTCATCCTCATTGCAGCTGCTTTGCCTTTTGTGCTACGAGTTTTGATTTATATAGTCAAGTTCAAAGCAATTCAAGAACAACGGAATCTGTGTGTTAAATGTAAAAGTGGGAATTCTGAAGATAATTCATGCAGAAAATGTGGAAGTGAGATTCCCTAAAATTCAGTGGCCGACAAAGCTTGAATTTCCATCAGTTCTATCAAAAATAAAGTTCAGAAGACGTCTAGCATGTTCCGATTTTCTATTATTATGCCATAAAACTGTCGTGGGACAGCTGCTATATATATATATCTATGTACGAATTTGCATGGGTCTGTTTGATTTTGCTTTTTGATGTTTTTTTTTCTTCCCTCCATGTATCTTTAGTTATAAATTTTATGGAATTTTCGTGTTAAAAATTGTCTTCTTTTTTTTTTTTGGGTTAACCAAGAAAGATATAAATCAAGCTTAATTATTTATATATATATATATATATATATATATATATATATATATTTAAACCACTTGAAAAATTTTAACCCAATATATAGGCCCTTAATATCCTCACTACATATGTTAAATTTATTGTTCTTTTTTCAAATAAAAAATATATTTTTTCTTGACATTTGATATGTACTAGTTAGTGTTCTTGAGTTTTTCTTATTGAAGAAAAACAATATTCTGTGAATAAAGTGAAGATTCTTAGAGGAATTTAACAAAGAAGAAGAAGACAGAGATAGAGAGAACAGAGAAAAACGAGAGGTTGAAGAAGGTTCTTATTAACAAAGAAAATTGAATTACAAGCTCAATAATATACATCAGTAAGAACTATTCTATTTATAGTGTACAATCTATCACTAAAACGGAATAAATTAAGATCCAAATTATGCGGATCAATTCCCGTGGTTTTAGAAGTTATAACTATCTTTGTAACTGAAATTCCCTCTAGCACTAACTGATTCTTGAACACTCAGCTCGATGACACCGTTTTAGTATTCTGGAATAAACTCCTTAGCTTACGTCAAAACGGTGCGCATCATTTAAGACACAAATGAAACGGTGGGCATAGACCATTAGTGAAACGGTGCCTATTGGGTTATCTTCGTCACTGTATTATGGCTAACCAGAAACAGAGAGGTTGGGAGGTTCTTCAACAGTTATAACTGGGGTGAAGCCAAGAATTTTTGTTTGTGGACCACGTTAGGGTATTGATACAATAATCAAGGGACTTAATTAAGATAAACTCAAAACACACACACACATATATCAAATTTAAGAGAACTTATCATTGTCCTAAACTCTAAATTGTACAAAAAAGTTGTATGAAGTGTTGTAAACAAAAACAAATATTGCGTAAAAGAATTGGTTAATGGGGGATATTTAATGTTATAGATAATAATGCTTTAAAAAATAAAAGAGAATAGAAAAAAATTACATCAAAGTTCTCTCCATTTCATCTATTATACAATTAATATTTTATTATTTTTTTAGATCTAATAATGTACAAACCACCACATTATTTAAAATAACTTGATAGTATCTATACTTTTAGATTTGTAAAATTTAACCCAAACTATGAAATTGTTCCATTTGAAGTGGAGACGATTGACAAAAAGCACTTTCCAAAGTATACTATATAACCTATTTCTGGGTCTTTCTTTTCAAATAGATACATCATAAAAAGAAGTGTTGTATAATGTTATGTTTGGTATTGTCTTGGGCATCCTAGATGTGCTATAAATTGCCAAGAATTTTATATTACAATGACATACTTGATCTTATTTTAGGAGAAAGATAATTCAAATCTTCCCCTTTTATTATAACAACTGAAATTACCAAAAAAGATGTGCCATAAATCTAAAATTTTCATCTTATCATTATTAATGTAAATTATTAATTATATTTCTCTATCTTGAAAAACACACGCAGTGTCTTTTTGTTGTGCCTGTCCACCCAGACCTGTACCCGATCCCATCGACCAGACCCAGCAGTAACCGACCCACTTGCGACCAACCTGTGAGCTCTGAAGGGTTGGTTGGAGGGTTCTCTCCTCTAAAACCCGCCTCAACTAACGCGATTGGAGAGCCTCACAAAATTTGACGATTCAACGATTTTTCGGTGCATTTTTGGCTAAATTACTCTAAATCCATTGAGATTTATGCCGGATTTAGGGAGATCTCAGCCAGATTTGGTGGAAATCTCACTGGATCTAGCAAGATCTCACCAGATCTGATGAGATCTCCGCCAGATTTGGTGAATTTTCACCTAAAAAAAAAAATCAATTTTGACAGATTTTTCCACTATGGATGACTCGACCGAAACCGACCGCTTTTCGATGCCTATCCGGACGCTCAGATCCAACAAGCTTGCTGGTCGGCTGTGGGTTTGAACGTCCTCCACTCGATTCCGTCGGGTTGGTAGCGGGTTGGGCACAAAACTGACCCGAACTGACCCGTGGACACCCCAACTTTTTGTTAGGCCTGTGTGAAGTCTATATGGCATACTACCATCTTACTTGCATATCATCGAAGGCTACGACCATTATTACTTAAGGTTGTTTTTATCACATACAAATTGTTATTGACTCTAAAATGGCCGTTTGTCATCGACTCAAGGATTCACTGCAAACAATTATTAGTCACACTAAGCATTGACTCTTAAATTGACACAAAATTTCATCTTCTTTTATGCCCGGGAAAAAAAATCATCCTTTTTCCAAGGAACTGAATTGTATATACATACATACATATATATATATATATATATATATATATATACTGTAATGCATTTTCCTTTTCCATAAAAATGAACCTCCTCATCTCTTCCTCACATGGCACATCTTATTGACCAAAACTATAACTAATATGGTTTCATAAAAAAAAAATTAAAAAAAAGAAAAAAAAAAAACCAAGCATGCTATATATAGCAAACAAATGATAAAAACGTCATGCAAGAGCAAGACCGTATGGTTTTGCAGAGACTTATATGATTGCTTGCACAGAAAAAAAATGGCTAACCCTCCTCAAAATACTCGTAGCTGGAGGAACTGGTTTAAGTACTTCCAATACGAAGAAGACTGGGACTCACCAACCGAAGTCCGAAACGTTCTCTTAGTGGTTGCTACGATGATTGCTACAGTGACCTTTCAAGCTGGGGTTAACCCTTCTAGCGGGGTTTGGCAAGGTAATGACCATGGACATAGAGCAGGGAGAGCCATTTATGCATCTGAAAAAGAAGCCTTCTATGTTTTCTTGATTCCTAACACTTTGGCTTTCTCAGCTGTAGTCTTGGTCATCATGTCACTCACATGCACTGATGCACGGAGGTTCCCTTTTGATCAATTTGAAATATTTGTTGCCACGGCTTCAATGATTTTAACTTATGGGTCTTCTGTATTTGCTGTCATACCCAAGGAATCAGTGCGTTTTAACTATATTTTGCTGGCCGCGGCTGGGCCTTTTGTAATGAGGTATTTGATTTAGAAGTTCAAGAAGATTTAGAGTGAAGTGTCTATATAGCATAGTTTAGCTACTTGAGGGTTTTTTTTTTTTTTTTTTTTTATTATTATTTATTTTTTTGTTTTAGATCGTCAACTTTGGATGATTGTGTTTTTCATCGAAGATTTTACCAATTGAGTTAATTAAAACCTATAATGAATAGACTTTATAATGTAAAGCGTTACATTTCTTAGTTTTCTCAAATCTTAAGGTAACCTTAAACCAAAAAAAGAAAGAAAGAGAGGGAAAAAAAATACCTAAAGTAACGTTTGTTTTATAAAACCTGCTCATGTCCTATGATAGTTGGATCAGTCTGGTAATGACTCGGCTCTTTTCCTAGTTGGACTTTTCTTTTGGAGGTTTTTGTGGTCTTTTACTAGTTGGGCTTTTCTGTGGTCTTACAAGGGTATAAGCCTTAGTTGTCTCTTTGTTATGTTCTTGGTCTTTTTTTTGTGATACTTTGAAACATTATGTAACAAATTACCATGTAAAATACTTATTATGTATTACAACATTTGGGGGAATCAACTTCAACTATGTGATTAGAAAAAGTGGAATGCAAATCGTTAGAATTAATATAATTAATAAGAAAAAATGTAAAACTGATTCTTTAACTTTCAGTCTTTTTTATTTCAGTCCTCTAATTTTCAATTTAATCATTTCAATCTTCTAACTTTTAATTGTTATCAATTCGGTACTCCGTTAGACCTTAGTTATTTACTGCTGTTAAGTGAATCAAAATGACTACGTTTAGGCTTTTTTTTTTTTTTTTTGTAGTTAAAAAAAATTAAGAAAACTGTTATTTAAAAAGAAACATTCATTTTTTGTTTTCTCATTTTCTCTCTCTTCAGATTCTCTCTCGCTTGCTCATTCTATATCTCTCTGTCTCATAGTGCCGTGGTGCAAGGCCTCATCGCCACCAACGGCCTCCACCCACAACCCCCAGGCCGGCTTCTAAAAAAAAATTAAGAAGGACCCTCTGAAATCGACCCTCTAAACCCAAAACTAACCCTACCTGACTCTAGATCGCCCTCCTCCGTTGCCCTGGTCCCCTGTGGCCACAGCCTGAGTCCATTTCCCCAACCTAGAAGACGTGATCAAAGTGTTCGTTGATGGGTGCTCTGTGAAATTCCCAAAGGGCATGACGGTCCTTCAAGCCTGCGAAATCACCGGCGTTGATATCCCTCGATTCTGCTACCACAGTCGCCTTTCCATCGTCAGAAACTACTGCATGTGCCTCGTCGAGGTCGAGAAAATGCCCAAACTCATCGCCTCTTGTGCCATACCCACTCTTCCCGGTTTGTTTTCTCTCTCTCTCTTTCTTCTTGCTCTTCTTGCCGCTACCGACCCAGACGGACTCTCCCTTCTTCCCCCAAAATTTGCAGTTTAAGGCTGTGGTCGGTACTACCTTGATTCTGAAGGAGATGATCAAGGGATTTTGGGTATGGAGTTTGGGTTTGAGATTATGGGGGAGAGGGTGTGAGATTATTTTCTTTGCTTTTAGATTTTGGTGGAAAGGGGGTGTGAGACTTTGGGTTTCAGATTTTGGTGGAGTGAGTGACGAAGAGAGAGAGATAGAGAAGTGGAGGCCGACGGTGGCAAGGAGGTTGTGGGTGGAGGCCGGTGGTGGCGGTGAGGCCTTGCACCACTGCACAATGAGACAGAGAGATAGAGAATGAGAAAGTGAGAGAGAGTGACGAGAGAGAAAATGAAAAAAAAATAAATTGAATGTTTTTTTTTAATAACAGTTTTCTTATTTTTTTTTTAATTACAAAAAAAAAAGAGTCAAAATGATGATGTTTTGGCTCACATGACAATAGATAAATGAGGTCTAATGGAATACTGAATTGATAACAATTGAAAATTGAATTGATAACAATTGAAAGTTAGGAGACAAATAACAAAATTGAAAGTTAAAAAACTGAAATGAAAAATGCTGAAAATTAAATGATCAGTTTTGCATTTTGCCTAATTAATAATATGAACTTATTGCTTGAGTGAATTGAAAAACATTTTATTATTTTAACTAATTTAAATGTAAAATATTTAATTATTTTATACTCTTAATTGTGTGTTAATAATTTTTTTTTGTAATTTATTTCAATATTTTTTAAAAGTAAATAAATTTGAACAATAATGTCATTTTTAAAATCAATTAATTTTTATATATATTAGAAAAATAATAATGTAAAATTCATTTTACACAAATAATTAAATTATGAAAATAAACATATTTACCCTATTAATACATTGTTTAATTACATGGTACAAATTAGTTTATCATAGTATTGGTCAGACACATATATAAATTATGTCATTGAAAGGAGTTAGAAAATGTAAATTATTAAGACTAATTAATAAATTAAAATATACAATATTGTTCACACACACATATACATTTTTTATATTTATTGAATGTGTTATCTAATTTTCCTTGTCTACTGATATTTTTGTTTCAACTGTTTCCAAAGAAACTATATATGAGAGAGAATTTCATAATCCAAATAAATTGTTTTCATATTTTTATTAATAATAAATATTCCAAATAAATCATATCTTATATAAATTTTATAAAAATGACCTAATAAATTCATTTATATAAATATTATTTTGTATATCATTTACATATAATTAATTCATGAAAGTAAATGCAGTTAGCTTATTAACACATGATATATAATTAATGCATTAACATAAACGAAAAAAAAAAAAAAAAAACTTTGATGAGGTGGTAGGCTAACTAATTCTTTTCCAATGACCATCGCGTACCCTTGGTGCAGTGGTCATTCGACAAGTATAAGTGTTTATGAGGTGTGAGAAGTAAGGACTAGGGTTCAAGTCTCTAGGAAGGAGTTTTACACACGTATACACTTAAATTAGGTTAGAGTAGAATTTCTATCTTGTATAAAAAAATAAAAAAAAATTATTTTCCAATGAATGTGCCACTTGGCAAGAATTTCATCTTCCAAATCAATTTATTTATTTTTTTTATTTCATAAGTATTCCAAATAAATTATTTCATATATAAAATTTTAAATTCCATCACATAAATTCATTTTATGTAAATATATTTAGTACACCATCTACAAATAATTAATACTTTGAAATTAGTGCATTTATGCATTACTTGTAATTAATGCATTGACATTTTGATGAGGTGGAGGACTTTATGAACTAATAAAGACAATTCTCTTCCTTTTCCAAGAAATGTGCAACTTGACAAAATCTTAGACCCATTGATATCATTGAATTATATATATATATATATATATATATATATATATATATATAATTTTTTATTTTATTTTCGTGAGTCCTTATTTAGTTAATTAATCCTAATGATTCTTTTGAATCATTTATGGCTTCCTCTATCATTCAACATTCAACAAAGGCCAAAGAAAAAGAGGGCTTACGAGTGGTTGACTCGAAGAGTGTCCTTATTGGATTCATGAGCATAAGGTTGACTTGATGAGAGGCTCTTGACCAGGTCTGGCCAGCACTTGTTCCTTCTTCCTTTGTCTTGATCTTGAGACCCTATTAGCATCCTTACTGCAAATGGATTTTTAAAAAAATCAGTTTAACAGGGGCTTTGAGATATTTGTTAATAAATTATTTTTTAAAAATTTTAGTACCACTTTTATATGAAAAATATATAAAGTTGTTCAAAAAATTAATTATTATTTTTTCTTATAAAAGTTTTAAAAAATATTTTCTTACTCATGCACTTAGTGCATTCACATCAGCTCTTGTAAACTCTTCTAAAATAGAAAAAACTACCAATTTTACACATTTTGAGCAAAAAAACACACATCAATGGGTGTAAAAATATGCAAAATTGTGCAAATCTATCCCCGAGTTACAGTAACTGTGTATATTTACACGGTTACTGTAGCTCGTTTATCCATTATAAGATAATTTCCGTTCGCTCCTTTTTTTTCCCTCTCTCTTCTCTGGGCTCAACAAACCCAGTAATTGCTCATCTTCTTTCTCTTCAGATGCACACAAACACACCCACACAAACACATCTACACAGACAAATCAACAGGGATACACTTGTTCAAAAAAAAAAAAAAAACACACACACACACAGACAGATCGGAGCGGATCGGAGCAGGCCAAGAGTTACTGTGTGCGTATTGTATGCACTGAGTGCAAACAGTGGGCACTGTTCACGTACTTTTTCAGTAATTTTTTATTAAAAATGAGTCCCGCAGTACTATTTACATATTCAAAAATTATTTTGCTACAGTATTTTCAATTTTTAGCAATAATCTCTATCCAAACGGACCCTAAGTTAGCACTATTAATGATTGGGAACTTATTCATTAGCATCCAAGCAAGTTCAAGCTAGAATCCAAGAATGAAAGAAGAAGAGGTCCCTTTTTTTTTTTTTTTTGGTGAAAGGAGAAGAGGTCCTTGATTGAAAATTGGTAAAGAGGTTTCAGCTTGACATTTCCCAAGGTTAGTTCGTATAAATTTTAAATCTATTGGATATTTAAATTTTGTCTTATTTATTTATTTATTATTATTTAGATGGAGTTTGAATCTTAATTCAAATCATTAAATTCCCGAAATATGTAATTCTTTTATATTTATTGTAGTTGTTTTTTATGTTGTAAAAATTTTCTACGGGGTTGATCTCTCCTAGAGTGGTTTTTCTTCTTATGCGTTCTTCTTGAGTTTTCTATTTCATCTCTCAAAATTTGTGTATTATATTATTGTTTTGGCGTAAATGAACTTTTAGTCTCTACATTTTGTACTTTTTTTTTTTTTTAAATTTTAGTCGCTACATTTTGTTTTTATTACTTTTAACCTCTAAACTAATTAACGCTTGACATTTAGGTCATTTCTGTCACCCAACTAATAGCAAAAGCTGAAGTGGTTGACGGTGGAATAAAAAAATAATATAATCACACATTAATTAATTAAATTAAAAACAAATTTTAAAATAAATAAAAACACTTAAGAAAACAAGAACTGGAACCCAGATCAAAGAACTCAAGAACACAAACCTTAACACAGAATTTTCTTTCCAGTTGAACTTAAACCTAGAAATTTTCTTTCTATCCAAACACAAAAAATCCAGCCACCACCTCCACCGATCAAACCATCCAAAAAATATAAACACAAACCCAACCAACAAATTTAAACACAAACCTAGAAATTTTCTTTCCACCCGAACCCAAATCTAGAAATTTTCTTTCTATCTAAACACAGAAAAATCTAGCCACCATCTCCACCGATCAAACCCAGCCAACAAACATAAATACAAATCCAACCAACAAACTTAAACACAAATTCAAAAATTTTCTTTCCACCCAAACCCAAACTTATAAATTTTCTTTCTACCCAAACACAAAAAAATCCAGCCACCACCTCCACCGATCAAACAACCACTACCCACCATCACAGCCACCACAACCCACCATCCCAATCGCCACAACCAAACCCAACTTGGTCTTAACCCCATCCACCCCGATCTCTACCCACCCTAGCCGGCTCATAACCCACCCACCAAACCCAACCTCAACCCCAGCCACCCCGACTCAAGCCACCCCAGCCGGTCTCAATCAACCCACCCTAGCTTGACCTAAACCCAACTCGACCTCTACCCACCCCAACCGGCTCACAACCCACCCACCCCAACCTAACCTCAACCCAGCCACCCCAGCCGGTCTCAACCGACCCACCCTAGCCTGACCGAAACCCAACTTGACCTCTACCCACCCTAGTTGGCTCACAACCCACCCACCCCTACCCAACCTCAAACCCAGCCACCCCGACTCAAGCCACCCTAGTTGGTCTCAACCCACCCACCCCAGACCAACCTTAACCCACCCCACCTCGATCTCAACCCATCCACCCCAACCACCACCCACCAAAAGCCACCACGAGCCACTACACCACCAGTTACCACGAGAGTGAGAAACACGAATGAGAGAGAGAGAGAGAGAGAGAGAGAGAGAGAGAGAGAGAGAGAGAGAGAGAGAGAGAGAGAGAAGAAAAACTAATTTAATAAAGAGAGAAGGAAGAGAAAATAACTTGAACCCACGTTGTGATCTCTTCCTAGAAGTGATCATTGAGTCAAGATCCTTTTTAGATCTTAATTTTAGTGATTTTTGGTTTTAATTTTGTTTTTATTATTTAGTTAAAATTAATAAATTAAAATTTTAAATTTATATGCTGATGTGGCATTATATTTTGTGTGATTAATTATTTTTTTATTCCACCATCACCCATGTCAGCTTTTGCTGTTAATTGGGTGACGGAAAAAACCTAAATGTCAAGCGTTAATTGGTTTAGGGATTAAAAGTGGTAAAAACAAAATGTAAAGACCAAAATGGAAAAAGTACAAAATGTAAAGACTAAAACTACATATACACCTATTATTTTTACTAAGTTGTATTGTGATTATGCTGGAACATAACAAATTATCACAATAGTTAAGGTGTTAGTCATAGGTCAAAATAAAATGGAAAAATATTTTATTAGGGCCCACCACAATTAAAAATAAAGATGTTACAAAAATTTAGTAATATTTTATTATGTCAACAGAATTTCTCATTTATTAATAATTATTTATGACCATTAGTTAGAGCATTCTCATCCAATGCTCTATTTTGTGTTTTTTGTTAAATATCTCTTTATATTACCCATGGGCGACTTGTAAACATATGGGCTGCATGTAAGCCATACCCTAAATCTATAGGGTAGCCAAAAGCAATATTTTAGGGTTAGAAATTTACTCCTCCAATTAATGCTTTGTCTAGCAAAAATTATATCTTGTACCCGGCATATATGCCGGGTACACCGTACACTAGCTCTTTTGTCTAGACCTTTTTCTTTTATAAATAGATAGTACAAGAGGCATTGTGATTGTGTGTAGAAACAGTAAAATCACTGAGAGATAGATGACAAAGAAAGATGTACATGTTTAATATAATGGAGCAGATGACCACTAGAAAAGAAACAATTTAGATATAATCTTACTCACATTTTCTACTCTTGTCTTTATATTTCCTTTAGTTTACAACACACTTTTAGCACGAAGTTCTAGCTAGATTCAAATGGGCGTTATCATCATTTTGCCTCTTGAAGTAAAAGATTATTTCTATGACGCTTTAACTTGATTCATATGTGTTACAAAATATATATAGCATAAGTTTATGTCTATAACAGAGACTAAATATTGTATTACTTAAATAATATTTTGCATGTTATAAATACTTATCTATTGTAATTATTAATATTATTTATGTTATAAATATAAATAATGTCATACCTAACAAAACTTGAGTTTGTTATCCTTAACATATCAGGCAAAAATTATCTATCATGGATCCTGGATGTTAAGATCTATTTAGAGGCAATGGCCCTTAGAGATAGCATTAAAGGTCAATAAAGCATCCTCACAGAATCGAGCAAAGGCAATGGTTTTCATTCACCACCATCTACATGAGGAATTAAAAACTGAGTACCTCACATAAAAAGAATGATAAGAATTTGATAGAATATGAATATGAATTTTGGAAGAGTAATAATGGTGAATGAGAATAGTAGTTGTTGTAGGTCACTTCCAGGGGACCTAGGCCTCTATAGAGAAAGAGAGAGACTAAGAGAGAGAGAGAGAGAGAGAGAGAGAGATATGCACTAAGCAATTGGTTTATTCTTTATTAATATCTAATGTTGAATTACAATCATGTATTTATAGGAAACTAACTCTAATGCCATTGGCCCAAATGGCCTGAGATAATTGGCTAGTTGATTCAACATGTGCTTTATGACTTAAGTCATGTCTTAAATGAGTTACATGTGCTTAATTATTAACTAAATCATCATGATCTCAACTAACTAACTAAAGGAAATACAACAACTATTAGGAGATTACAAGGCACGTGGTATAATTTGGCCGGTTCATAACAAAGATCCCCTAGTCCTATGGAAAAAACTAAAGGAGAGATATGAGTATCATAAGAGTATAGTCCTCCCATAAGTTTGTTATGACTAGATACACCTAAGGTTGCAAGATTTCAAAAGTGTGAGTGAGTATAATTTAAGACTATTTAAAATTACCTCACAATTGAGATTATGTGGCGAAAAAATTATTGAGGAAGACATGTTAGAAAAAACATTCACTAAATTTCATGCCTCGAATATGCTTCTGCAACATCAATATTGTGGGTGTAAGTTCCAAAAATATTTGGAACTCATATCATGTCTTTTAGTGGCTGAACAAAATAATGAGCTTCTATTAAGAAATCACCCATCCTGACTAATCGGCTCCACACCATTGCCTGAAGTGAATGGAATGTCTTTTGAATGAAATGGAGGAAATAAAAATCAAGGGCATGGACATGGTAAGAACAACCAAAACAGGGGGAGACGTACTCATAATCCTTCAAAGGGGCATACCACACCTTATTGTTAGGGTCATGTGTTTTGGTATTATCAACCATGCCAAATTATGTGGCTTTTATTGAGTTTTGATGTGTCTTAAAGTTGTAATTAAAGACCAAGTTGAAGGCAAAAAGTTTGCTCAAGAAAAACTCAAGAAAAACACATTTTCAGCATGTACCTCGATAGCAACTCGACACCTCTCGACAAAAGCTTAAAAATTACTGTCTCCTTGATATAAGCTTAATAACAGCTCAATTTATTGAGATTTTGTTCTCCAAAGAAGCTCGATAGATCTAGCTTCGCGGATCAACAAAAATCAGCAACGCGAAAAAGCCTATAACTTTTTTGTTTGAAGCCCGAATTGAGATCTATTTGAACCGGTATTTAAAGGATATCATAAGCTATCTATTAGAAAGTTTTTTAGGGAGAAAAACTTTGTTTATGCAGCTAGGGTTTTGTAACCAAGTTTTCTCTATTTTACCAAACCAAAGAGTTTCAAAGTAAATCTGAAGATTCCATTGGTGAAGAGGATGAAGTCATAACAACCACCACAGACTTGCTACTATGAGGAAAACCTTTAAAGAGGTTCTTGAAATCAGTTGGAGTTTCCAATTGTGATTGTGGGTATATTGAAGAGTTCATATGTTTTGAAATGGTAGAAAGCTTCTGCTTATGTTTATCTACTGGGATTGTAGAGTTTAGGGACAAAGGTTTTGTACTAGATCTGAACTTCCCTTTATTATAGTGGATTATTTTTTGGGACGATTTCCCTCTAAGTTTTTTACTGTAAAACTTGTTTGTTTCATTAGTTTTCTTGGGTCATCATTGCTTGTCTTATTTACTATTCCGTTGTGCATGATTTTTACATGATATTGATGTTTGTTTGTTTAACCAAGGATTATTCATAATATATCTAATTAACCACTTAAGTTTAAAACTTGTTAATTCTATCAATTGAGGTCTAAATTTTCCAACACTTATAACAAAAGATTGAATCAAAATGAGAAAAAGTAACAAGAAAATGGAAGAGATTTGCATATAAATCTCAATAGGGCCATGAAAGCAAATGTTATAGGTGTGGCATAAAAGGGCATTGGTCACGTAGATGTCGTATGTCTAAGCATTTGGTAGACTTGTACCAAGCCTCCTTGAAAGAAAAAGGAAAAGGAGTTAAAGTGAACCTTACTGAAATTGATGATCTAGAAGATTACCTTAATACCTCAAATGGAGTAAATGATACTCATCTTGAAGCTTCTGACTTCTTTGGGGATATAAATAGAGAGGTTGAGAATCTGATTGGTGAGCAAAAGATCATACATATTAAATATTTCCTCTCATTGTATCATTACATTATTCTATTTAAATTAATGAAGTTCAATTTAAATTTCACATATAAGATCTTGCTAATTAAATAGTCTAAAAAGACCCTATGATTCAAGATATTACATAAATTATTCTGACACACCCATAAACCTATTCATTCACATGGATCGCTTATCAGCCATCCATCGATTGCATTAAGTGTAAAAATATCTAAAAGCAATATCCTAAGAGATTTAGTCTCACAAGTTTTTCCACTTTCCCTTTCCCTTTATATATATGTATGCTTACATCCATGGTAAAACACATTATAAAACAGAGAGAAGATAGAGATATATATTAGCAATATGATTTTCTTTTCTTTTTTTCTTAGTATTCTCCTTATGATCTTTGTGTGTCTCTACATAATAACCAATAATGAATTTAAATTCGCTTTGTTGGGAAATTTAGACCCCAGATGATAGAATTAACAAGTTTTAATCCCAAGTTGTTAATTAGATTTATTGTGCATAAAACTTGTTAAAACAAACAAACATCACTATCATGTCAAAACTAAGTGCAACGAAAATATAAATAAGACAAGATATGATGACCCAAGAAAACCAATGAAACCAATCAGTTTCACAGTAAAAAATCTGGGGGTAAACCTTCCCGAAAAGCAATTCACTATAGTAAAGAGAAATTTTAGATCTAGTACAAAACGTTTGTCCCTAAACTCTACAATCCCCGCAGATAAACTCACAGTAAAAACCTTCTACTGCTTCAGAACCTTTGAACCATTCAATATATGAGCGCCACCCTTTTATGCATGGATCCCAGTACATGACTCACTCATTTGCACGAATCCCAGTACGTGACTCACTCACTAACTTGAGGAAGAAGAATGTTGGCTACAAAGTTCTTCACTTTATTAATAATGAAGATCAAGAAGCACTTGGTTACAAAACCCTAAGGCACAAAGACACAGTAGCTTCTTTATGAGAGAATAAGGCTTCGGTCATCTTTTGCATATGTTCTCCTTGTATTCTCTCATGTGACGGTCTCTAAAATAAGCCTTATATATGTCAGGATTGTGAGAAAAAAAACCCTTTACAAATACAAAAACATGGCTAAAAAATCAGATCTGAAAATTCTGATTCCCGTAACCTCAATAGCTGCTTGATCGATCCACCAGCTATCAAGCTTTATTCATTAAATCTCAATAGATAGCTATCTATTGAACAGCTGTCGAGCAGGTGTCCGTAGATGTCCAGCAGCTATCCAACAAGTGTCCAACTATAGTGAACACTTTTGTTTCACTTGTTTCTTCGTCCAATCTTCATGGCTTTAATACTAGACTTGAACAACATGTTCTTTGTAGTATTAAACACATTCTAGATCTACCAAAATACAAGTAAAGTACGTTTTGTCAAAGGATTAGCCAACTACATAAAATATGTCCTTAATAATCTCTCCTTTTGGCAATCCGTGACAAAATCACAACAAATAAATGAACATATGAGAGAACTCATAAATCACTCAACTCATATTCACTTGTTGAATACAATAAAATCTACCCTAATACAAACTCTTGAAAAACTTTGCAAGAAAAGAGTTTATGGCATGGAAGACTTTGACAACCTGTATTTCTGAAACACTTTAAACAAAACACATCAAGGCATCTTTGTGTGAAGCAGAAATAATAGATTGCATACAAGTAAGGAACCATGTGTATAAAGATAGAAAAGAAACAACACATGTAAAGATAGGTGAAGAAAACATACATCATCATATATATACCACTTGATAAGTACCATGTTGTATGTAAAAATGGTCACAAGACCTAGGTACATGAACACGGAGGTAAACACTCCCCCTAACAAGATGAAACACAATTCCCCCTTACAAATGCATGTATTTCTCCCCATAACTTGTAGAATCTTAAAGAAAAAAACCACAAATTCTCCAATTTCTCTCCCTTTTTTGTCACGATTGACAGAGGGTACAGGAAGCTATAAAGGTTTACCCGAGAAACATAAAGATGATCAAGGATGATTAAGGGGGCACAAAGAATCCATAAAAATATATGAATGTAATGAAATAAGATACTATGAATGACAAGATAAGAGAAACATGCAAAATAAAGAAAGATGAAATGCATGCAAGGGTATTTCAATCGATCGGGAGGTATCAAGAAACTATCGAGCCAACCTCGATGGATCGAGAAGGTGTCAAGGATATATCGAGCAGACAAAAGATATCTCGATCGATCCACCTAGCTATCGAGAGGTGTCGAGATTGCGATAAGATGCAACAGAAGATCTCGACAGATAAGCCAGGTATCGAGAGGTGTCGAGAAGGTGTCGAGATGGCTTAAAAGTAGTTTTTCAAGAAGAGAAAAACACAAATATGAATGCAATCAAGCATGCAACTCAACCAAAGATCCAAACAACATATTAACCTCTCAAAAACATCTCTCAACAAGAAAAATGTCATGCATTTTGATCCAAAACACACACACACACACACACACAGACATACACTAAACAAGTCTAACCAATTTTTATTTTAAAAACAAGTTAAGACAGTTTAGTGAACATACATTAACACATGTAAATCTTGTGGTGGCCAAATCACATTGTACCTGCACATGTATCAAAAGTAGCAAAGAATATTGCGTGTTGTATGTGAAAAACATCGCAAAATTGCATAAGTGTCTCAAAGTTATGACGATTTGAGATATGAGAAAATCACTTTAACTCACACACCATCATAACTCTTTGATGGGGACTATTACCTTCGAGGTACATCCTATAACTCCCACATCTTCTAGAAAACACGCTTGCAATCATATTTTAAAGCATATTGTTCTTTTTGCTTTTATTTCTTTACATATTTTCTTTTATTAAGCATATCATGCATAGGCATATAAGAGAGAAAAGAAATACCTAATTATGTTAAGCTTTTGACATTGCACTTTTGCTATGCCGAAGCATACAGATGTCATTTCATGATTGGCGGGTAACAGTGGTGAGATGGTTATTTATGCCTTTCTCTTAGGATTTTCTATTCCTACCCGTCAAAAAGAGTGATACGAGTATTAAGAATAAGAGATCACTTAATCTTACTCATCACAAACAAAGAGCCACAAAGCTCACTTACTTAGTCGTGCATAAGAATGCTGATTTAAGATACAAGAGATACAAAGTTTAAAAAACTCTGTTTCAATGGCCATTTTAAGGTTTACAAGAACCAATATACACAAATACACTGTTTTTGTATTTTTCTAATTTTTTCCTTTTTTTAATTTTGAAAACAAAATAAAATAAAAACTAAACAACCAAACAAAAACAGACAAATAATCATGAAAGCATGAATGAAAAATGTAAATGCATGAAGGCATGAAAGAAAAATGCAGATGCATGAAAGCATGATTTCAAAAGTAGAAAAAAATCAAGCAAAGAAAGTCCTACTTTAGATAGAAAGAATTAAAGCAGAGGACAAACAGAAAAGATAATCAAGTCTTAGGCTCCTTTCTCACCCACATAGCATGATTCTTTGGCCGTGAAGATAAAAATACACGTATCCTAGTGTGACTACTAGAAGACATGGAAGAATTAGAATTTTTCTAAAATTGAGTTAAAAAGCTCAAGAGTTTTAATAACTCACCAAGAAATTCCATGACAACGAGGGTCAAGGATCATACTCAAGAATTAATCCAATCAGAGTGTACTTGCTTTGATACCACTTGTTGAAAAATTTAGACTCCAGTTGATAGAATTAACAAGTTTTAATCCCAAGTTGTTAATTAGATTGATTATGCATAAAACTTGTTAAAACAAACAAACATCAATATCATGTCAAAACTAAGTGCAGCGAAAATATAAATAAGACAAGATATGATGACCTAAGAAAATCGATGAAACCAATCAGTTTCACAGTAAAAAACCTGGGGGGCAACCTTCCCAAAAAGCAATTCACTATAATAAAGAAAAGTTTCAGATCTAGTATAAAACCTTTGTCCCTAGACTTTACAATCCCCATAGATGAACTCACAGCAGAAACCTTTTACTGCTTCAGAACCTCTGAACTCTTCAATATATGAACGTCACCCTTTTATGCACGGATCTCAGTACGTGACTCACTCCTTTCCATGAATCCCAATACGTGACTCACTCACCAACTTGAAGAAGAAGAATGTTGGCTGCAAAGTTCTTCACTTCAATAACAATTAAAATCAAGAAGCACTTGGTTACAAAACCCTAAGGCGCAAAAAACGCAGTAGCTTCTTTCTGAGAGAATAAGGCTTCGGTCCCTTTTTGCTTATGTTCTCCTTGTATTCTCTCATGTGACGGCCTCTAAAATAAGCCTTATATATGTCTAGGGTTGTGAGAAAAAAAAAAAACCCTACACAAATACAAAAACATGGCCTAAAAATCAAATCTGAAAATTCTGATTCCCGTAACCTCGATAGCTGCTCGATCGATCCACCAGATGTCGAGCTCTATTCATTAAATCTCGATAGATAGCTATCTGTCGAGCAGCTGTCCGCAACTGTCCAGCAGGTGTCCAACAGGTGTCCAACTATAGTGAACACTTTTTCTTCACTTGTTTCTTGGTCTAATATTCATGGCTTTAATACTAGACTTGAACAACATAATAATTGAAGTATTAAACACATCTTAGATCTACCCAAATACAAGTAAAGTGCGTTTTGTCAAAGGATTAGCCAACTACATAAAATATGTTCTTAACACGCTTCATTATGTGTTTATTTTCTTTTAAAGTTTTTAAATTCAATGTATATGTTTTGCATACGTAAAGGGATATGAATCTTACTAATGGATCTAATTCCAAGATGATTGGCGAAGATATTTGTCTAGCAGACAATGCAACAATACACACAATCCTTAAAGATAAAAAGTATTTTTAAAACTTAACATTTATCAAAATTAATGTCAATACCATATTTGGTTCAACGACATAATTGAAGGCTCTGGAAGAGCATATATCATGTTGCCTAAAGGAAATTTTTTTTTTTTTTGTATTGATGATGCTTTGTATTCTTCTAAATGTAAAAGAAATTTACTTAGTTTTAAGGATATACAAAGTAATGGTTATCATATTGAAACCAATAATGAAGGCAATGAAGAATATTTTTATATTACTCCAATGGTTTTGAGCCAAAAGCTCATATTAGAAAAACTGAATATTTTCTTTAATGGGTTATTTTATACTACATTGAGATCAATTGAAGCAAATATCGTAGTGCATCAAAAGTGCTATGATCCAAAGATTTTTATGCTTTGGCATAATCATCTTAGACATCTGGGATCGACAATGATGCGTCGAATCGTTGAAAACTCCCATGGACACACCTTAATGAATCAGAAGAATCTTTCACCAAGTGACTATTCATGAGTGCCTGTTTTTAAGGAAAATTAATTATCAAATCATCACCATAAAAAATTAGTATTGAATCACCATCTTTCTTAGAAAGAATTCATGGAGATATTTGTGGACTTATACATCTACCTTGTGGAATATTCAGATATTTTATGGTTTTAATAGATGCATCAACAAAATGGTCACATGTTTGTCTGCTTTCTACTATGAATGTTGCATTTGCTAGAATGCTTACTCAAATCCTTAGGTTGCAGTCATAGTTTCCATTACCATCAAAAATTGGTTTTGAATCTTCATATTTCTAAGAAAGAATTCAAGGAGATATTTGTGGACCTATACATCCACCTTGTGGGCCATTTAGATATTTTATGTTGTTAATAGATGCATCAACAAGATGGTCACTTGTTTGTATACTTTCTACTAGGAATGCTACATTTGCTAGAATGCTTGCTCAAATTATTAGGTTGCAGTCATAATTTCCTAGTCTTCCAATTAAGAAAATATGTTTAGATAATGCAGGTGGATTTATATTTCAAGTATACAATGACTACTGCATGTCAATTGGAATTTAAGTTGAACACCTTGTTGCACATACACACACTAAAAAAAATGGTTCAGTTGAATCACTAATCCAAAGACTCCAATTGATTGCTCATCATTTGCTTATGAAAACAAAATTACATGTTTTTGTTTAGGGACATGTTATATTTCATGTTGCATTATTAATTCAAAATAGGCCAACTGCTTACCACAAACACTCTCCAATGCAATTTGTTTGTGGTCAATAACCAAATGTTTTTCACTTGCAAAGTTTTGGTTGTGCTGCATATGTTCCCATTGCGCCTCCACAATGCACTAAAATAGGTCTTCAACGTAGACTAAGTATTTATGTTGGTTTTGATTCTCCATCTATTATTAGATATTTTAAACCTTTAACTAGTGATGTTTTCAAGGCATGTTTTTTATGATTGTCATTTGATGAAATAGTCTTTCTAACATTGGCGGAGAAAAGTTGTTGCCAGAAGCAGAACGAGAGATAACTTGGAATGCTTTGACGTTATCTCATCTTGATCCTTATACAAATCAATGTAAACTTGAAGTTCAGAGGAATATTCATTTACAAAATATTGCAAACCAATTATTGGATGAATTCACTAACAATAAGAAAATTGTGAAATCTCACATTCTAACTACTAATAACCCAGTAAGGTTTGAAGTCCCTATAGGGCAATCCATCAATAGAGCATAAAATGAGTTTAAACCACACCCGAAGCGTGGAAGACCTATTTGAGCTAAAAATAAAATTCCTGGAAAGAGAAAAATATAAGAAGAACAAGTCACACCTCCTGAAGAAGCTATACCCACAAATCATACAATAGAAATAATTGATCTATCCAAATTTCATAATTCTCCTGAAAATGAACCCTCTGAAAAAGAACTATCCTGAGGAGTTATCCTTTGAAGAGGATCAAGTACTTGAAAATAATGAGATCTCAATATATTATGTGAGTATAAGAGATATATGGGATAAAAAAAAAAAAAAATTGTTGTTGACAACGTATTTTCATTCAAAGTTGCCATTAAAATTACCGAAAGTAATAATGATCAAGAAATGGAACCACAACCTGTTGAAGAATGTCAATGTATATATGATTGATCAATGTGGTTAGAGGCAATTCAAGCATAATTAAGTTCACCAGCAAAATGTGAAGTTGTTGGACTTGTAATCCAAACACCTGAAGGTGTAATGCCTCTCGAATATAAATGAGTATTTATACGGAAGTGTAATAAGAAAAATGAAATTACGAGGTATAAAGCACAACTTGTGGCACAAGGTTTCTCATAGAGACCTGACATTGATTATGACAAAAAATATGCTCCTATAATAGATGCAATTACATTTAAATTCTTGATTAGTTTGGTTGTAATAGAAAATTTAGACTTGCATTTAATGGATGTGGTCAAAGAATATCTATATGGGTCATTAGATAATGATATATACATGAAAATCCCTAAAGGATATAAATTTCCTAAAGCATATGACTTCACATCCCAAAGCATGTATTCTATCAAGCTACAAAGGTCTCTATATGGATAAAAGAAATCTGGACACATGGCATAATTGCCTCAACGAATATTTATTGAAAGAAGGATTTGTGAATAATCCAATTTGTGCATGTGTTTTTATTAAAAATTCAAAATCCAAATTTAATGTTGTTGCAATATAAGTTGATGATTTAAATCTTGTAGAGACTCTAAAAGAGCTCACAAATATCGCAAATTATTAAAGAATGAGTTTAAGATGAAAGATCTTAGTAAGCCAAAATTTTGTCTTGGACTGCAAATTAAACATCTTCCAAATGGAATTTTAGTTCATCAGTCAACCTACACATAAAAGGTCTTAAAACAATTCCTAATGGATAAAGCTCAACCTTTGAACACTCCAATGGTGGGTAGGACATTAGATGTCAGAGAGGACCCTTTTCGTCCTCTAGAAGATGATGAAGAAAATTTTAGTCCCTAAGTACCATATCTTAGTGCAATTGGTACTCTAATGTATCTTGTAAATGACATAGCATTTTCAGTATTTTTTCTAGCAAGATATAGTTTTGCACCAACTCAAAGACATTAGAATGGAATCAAGCATGTATTACGTTACATCCATGGAACAACTAACTTGGGATTGTTTTATCCAAAATGATCAAATCTACAGTTGATTGGATATGCGGATGCATGTTATCTTTCTGATCCACATAAAGGTCTATCACAAATAGGATATTTGTTCACTTGTGGCAACACTGCTATTTCATGGAAATCTGTCAAGCAAACATTATCTGCTACTTCCTATAATCACTCAAAGATTATTGCAATCCTTGAAGCACGTTGTGAGTGCGTTTAGCTAAGATCAGTAATTCAACATATTCAAGAAAAATGTGGCTTATCATCAATCAAAGATAGCCCCATAATCTTATATGAAAACAATGTTGCTTGTATTACTCAGATTAGAGAAGGATATAACAAAGGTGATTGAACTAAGTACATTTCACCAAAATTGTTTTACACATGATCTCCAAAAGAACGGTGAAAATTGATTTCAAGCATATATTGTCAAGTGACAATTTGGTAGATCTATTCACTAAGTCATTATTAGCTGCAACATTTAATAAATTAGTGCATGACATTGGCATGCATTGACTTAAAGATCTTTGAAAACATATGTAATCATTTGGGGGAGGGGGGGGGGGGGGGGAGGGGGGGAGTAAATGCTCAAAATGATATGTGATGATTGTACTGTTTTTCCTTTGCTTATGTTTTTTCCCATTGGTTTTCCTTTTCCCATTGGTTTTCCTTTGCAAGGTTTTAATGAGGCAATTTAAATGCACTTAAAAGCTTACTAGAATACTATTCCCTATTTCCTTCGCCACTAGTTTTTTTCATTGGGTTTTTTCTTAGCAAAGTTTTAAAGAGGCATATTCTTAGCAAGTGGTCATTCAACGGGTGTTAAATATCTCTTTATATTACACATGTGCAGCTTGTAAACATATGGGCTGCATGTGAAACATACCCTAAATCTATGGGGTAGCCAAAAGCTACTATTTAGGAGTAGAAATTTACTCCTGCAATTAATGCTTTGTCTGGAACTTTTTTTATCTATAAATAGATAGTACAAGAGGCAAATGTGGGTAGAAACGGTAAAATCGCTAAGAGATAGATATCTCTCTTTCTCTTCTTGTTTTTTTGATGAATCTCTTTCTCTTGTTGTTGTCTCTTTAGATAACAAAGAGAGATATATATACGTAGAATATGATCTGATGGATGACCACTAAAAAAACAATTTAGATAGAATTTTATTCTTATATTTCTTATTCTTGTTTTTATATTTCCTTTATTTTACAACATTTTTTTCATTTTTGCATGTTATTGTAGCTTCCAATGCCTAAAAAAAAAAAAAAAATACAACACCTGGTGCTCTGTCACTGTTGAGAATTTTGCATTTTGCAACAGTGACTAACATCAAAAAGTAAAGGTCTACTGTAGCATCATTTGTATATTGAACTCTATTATTTTATTCCATTCCTTGATAGAAATTTATAAGCAACAAGCCTCTTGAGAACAACTAGCCACACTTTGTTTTTTTTTTTGGCTGAATAACTTACATGCCACACTTGGAATAGACTCTAGAACACTGACTAATCTAACACATTATTTCAAGAAAAGATTTTTTTTCTTAGAAAAAAAAAATAAATCTAACATATGTACTATGATATTAAAGGCCAACTTGGTTTTATTTTTTCAAGTGGAGTGAATCCAAAGATAAGATTTATTTTACAAGAGAAGAATCTATAAGAAATTAGAATTACATATACTAGAAGATTAAATAAAAAAATCGAAAATGCTAAATCAAATTAGATGCCGCCAATTTGTACATATAGCACATGTACCACAACAGTTTATGGCATAATATTAATAATAAAGAATTGGCAAATGATAGGTTTCTTATCAATTTGAAAAAGCAAAAAAATTTTTTTTAAACATTTCATGTCTCTGTAATTGAATATTTTTTATGGGTTTTCACCTAAAAAATTAATGTTATCTTATTTTTGGGCTAAGCAACAAAATAAAAATCAAATTTAATCCTTTTTAGGATTCAAACCACTAAAAAATAAAACCAAACAGGCCTGTAATATCTGCTCCTGATGTATTTTTTTTTTTTTTTTTAAAACTTTAAGACCCAAGTCATGAAAAGCCTAAATCAACGTGTAGCCAGAACTGGGTCATTGCTAGCATCGTTAAGGAAAGAGACCCATTGTGACTGATTAATGAAGGCCCATATTGTAGAAGCAACTTAAGGTGGACCCAATGACCTCCAGATATGTGCAATACAATAAAATCCAAGCCCTACTGCAAACGGGCATGCATAAGTTCTTCTATTCTTGAAAAGAGTGGCCCAACTTATGGTGCAAGCACGCGATGGCCTAATGGGTCAAACCCACTGAAACTCACTCCATGGAGAATCAGTTTGGTTTTTTTTGAAGAAGTAATTTCAATTTATGGTGTCTGTTCAATGATTATTGATCTTTACTATTAGGTCAAGATATTAATTGATTTTTAGTGTAGGTGATGTTCAAATCCAAATTTTTTATTTGACGACAAGAGATGTTACCAATTGAGTTAACTAAAAGTTTAGAACCCATGGGATTAGTTTGGTTAAATGGGGAGTGAAAACTAAGTGATTGGCTGTTTGCTATACCTCTTGATTATGTCCATTAATGGACACATGCACCTTTGGTCTTCGGGTGGATCCTTCCCAACAGTCAAGCCACAACCACCACGCAAAGTTGATTCTGATGGTGTTTCTTCAATCGAAGGAGCAAATGTATTTTTTGTTTGATGGGATTTGATTTTCTAAAAAGAGTGTTAATGAAATAAGTATTGTGTGTGGTAGGCTATAACCTTTAGGGCGAGAGACATACAGTAGAATTGTGTAGAGTGCAAAGGAGATATGTGTGATGAAGGACGCTAGAGGGTAGGTGAGACGCATTAGACAATTGAGGGCAATTTGGTATTATGTTGGCAAGCATGTTTTGAAGTCTATTTCCCTCCAATTTAGAGAGATCAATTTTTGGTGGGCCTAGAAAGAAAAATCCTATGCCCCTCCAAAAATCATCCATCTTTTCTTTCCTTTCCAAATAATACCAAGTCCTCTTTTCTCTCTTCTCCTTTCTTTTTTATCCTCCTCATTTCACCTCTAACAAAGGCACCTTTAGGCCCCGTCCGTTTGTAGTGAAAATAGAGACGATGAAAAACAAAGGGAAGAAAATATGCATTTTTCACTGTTCGTTTGGAGAGAAAACAAAGAAATGATGGAAAACCAGGAGGAAAATTTTCCTTCCGGGCCCACAAATATTTTCCTCCCAAATTGGGAGGAAAATGGTGGGGAGAAAATGTTGGGATGGGCTCTTTACAAAAGAGCCCCAATCCCAACGTTACTATGCTTCTCATCTTTTTTTTTTCCTTCAACTTTAATACTGAACAATATGTGTACTTGTGTACTTTGGTTTAATTTTGTAATTTTGGAAAACCAAAGTACACAAAAAGGAGTACGCGCACCGTTTTCGAAAAATTAAACCAAACATTATGCGCGCACTGTTCACGTTCTTTTTTAGCAATTTTTTTTATTAAAAATGGGTCCCGCAGTACTATTTACACATTAAAAAATTATTTTGTTACAGTGTTTTCAGTTTCAGTTTTTAGTTTCAGCAAAAATAAGCTCTATCCAAACGGACCCTAAATGTGTTTCTTTGACATTTCAAGATGGGTTAAAGTTGAAACCTCCCGGAAAGTATTAATTTGGAGATCATCGGGGTGGCTCCACTTGGAGCATGGGGGTTTCATTTAAACCCTTTGAACTGACCCAAAAAAAATTATATATAATATGTTTTATTTCTTTTTTTTTTTTTTTTTTTTTTTTTGGGGTTTTGGCCCCCTAAAAATAAAATTTTGTACACCCTAACCTTAGATTTTTTTTTTACCTAGCCGAAATAAGTTTGAATATGATCATTTTAACAATATCTTGACCTTTTTAAATACCAAAAAAAAAAAAAAAACCAACAAATTAAAAAAGTAGAAATTGTTAATCTTAAACTTTAGAAAAAACTCATTTAGAACTTAATAAATTTGAAATAAATCAATCAAATGTGAGATCAATTGATGAACGATTGCTTGACTGTATACTTTGAAAGAGATGTAGTTCGTAGGATTGATAATAAAGATATCATGTAACGATTTTAAAATATGAAACATCTTAGAAAGCAATTGTAAAACTTTATATATTTCAATTTTTTTTTTTTGTTTTTTTTTTTTTGTGATATTGACTTATTAAGTTCTCTTTTGTTTAAAATTTTATATAATTTATGTTTTTAATTGAACCTCCTAAAAAATAATCCTAAAGCCGCCACTGGTGATCATGTCCCTCACATAATGCTTTTGATTTTCATTTTGGATTATTGATTATTGCCTATATAGAGTGAAGTGTCTATATGGTATAGTTATGCTACTTGAAATTTTTAAAGTTAATTTCTATGTAGAGAGATCCTTTAAAGTTTTTGGTGGTGTTCACTACAAAAAAACTGACCTATTGCGGCGGACCTATTGCGGCGGGGGCAAAAAACGCCGCTATAAGTCACCTATTGCGGCGCATTTTTGGCCCGCCGCAATATATCAGAACTATTGCGGCGCACCATTGGCCCGCCGCAATAGATCTAGTATATTGCGGCGCACTATTGCGGCGGGCCACTGGCCCGCCGCAATAGACCTGCTATAGCGGCCTTCAGCTTAGATATAGCGGCGGGTCAATGACCCGCCGCAATAGACCCTGAAATTACAACAGGCCTATTGCGGCGGGTGCACAAACCGCCGCTATATGTCTCCTATTGCGGCGCTTTTTTAGCCCGCCGCTATAGATGAGATCTATTGCGGCGTTTTTTGTGACCGCCGCTATAGGTAAGGTTTTTGTATAAAATCAAGTTTTTGTAGTTTACAATAACGCAGAAAAGATAAGTTTAAAGATGAAATTGTAAATTACACCCGATTGGCATGAAAATTGGCATACACGTTAAGAACATATAGAACATATAATCCAACGGTTGAATTTTCAAAATATGAATTCAATAATAAGTTATTAGTTGGTGTAATATTTTTTACATTTACATCAGATGTAACTTGAACCCAACCCTATATTTCTTAATTCAATGTGAATTTTGATAAATTTACCGTTAGATTACATTATCTTCATATATTTTTCATGCTTAAAAAATTTCAAGGCGATCAAAGATTAATAGCCATGTCATCAATCAATTGTTTAAATTCAAGTTTTTGTAGTTTAAAGTAACACATAAAAGATGTGTTTAAAGATCAAATGGTAAATTATATCCAATTGGCATGAAAATTAGCATGCATCTTAAGAACATATAGAAAATGTGATCCATCGGTTGGATTTTCAAAATATGAATTCAATAATAAATTATTGGTTGGTGTAACATATTTTAAAGTTACATCAAGTGTAATTTGAACCCAACCTTTTATTTCTTAATTCAATGTGAATTTTGACAAATCTACCGTTAGATTTCATTATTTTCATATATTTTTCATGCTTAAAAAATTTCAAGGTGATCAAAGATTAATAGTCATGTCATCAATCAATTGTTTAAATTCAAGTTTTTGTAGTTTAAAGTAACACATAAAAGATGTGTTTAAAGATCAAATGGTAAATTATATCCAATTGGCATGAAAATTAGTATGCATCTTAAGAACATATATAAAATGTGATCCATCGGTTGGATTTTCAAAATATGAATTCAACAATAAGTTTTTGGTTGGTGTAACATATTTTAGAGTTACATCAAGTGTAACTTGAACCCAACCTTATATTTCTTAATTCAATGTGAATTTTGACAAATTTACCGTTAGATTACATTATTTTCATATATGTTTCATGCTTAAAAAATTTCAAGGTGATTAAAGATTAATAGCCATGTCATCAATCAATTGTTTCAATTCAAGTTTTTGTAGTTTATAGTAACGCATAAAAGATGGGTTCTATGATCAAATGGCAAGTTATATCCAATTGGCATGAAAATTAGCATGCATGTTAAGAACATATTGAAAATGTGATCCAACGGTTGGATTTTCAAAATATGAATTCAATAATAAGTTATTGTTAGTGTAACATTCTAGAATAACTTATTGACCATGCCTTTCTCTAAATCCAACCTTTTGATTGTGACTATAATTTACCAAAATGAATTTTTTATTACAGTCTTCAAATCCAACGATTAAATTTCAAATCTAATAATGGCTCGTGATTGGTATGTGTTGTGTACTTATATGGCTATAAAAAAAGTTTAAGAATATATTCTTAAACTTTTTTTTAATAAATTTCTTTACATATATCTGTATAGAATAATATAGAACTAGATTGGATTAGCTTTTTGAAAGATTTTTCGCTACTCTTTTCATTATGATTCCTTTCCATTACCGTATAATAATACAAGCGTATACCTTTTACTAATAATTTTTTCTAGGCTGGTCAATAAGAAATCTAATTATATACAAAATCTAATAAAATATAAACGAAAACATCATTTTCGTTCTTACATTCTAGGCTGGTTAGTATTTGAGTTTGCTTCTTCCTCTCCTTCTTTGTCCAACCTTCTATGTTGTTGGAGACATTGAGCTCTTAGCGCCACTTGGTATTCTTTGAGCATATGGATGGTTTAGGTTTTTTGTTTGAATGACTATTTCGATGGGTTTTCTTATTTCTTTGGTGTGGTTTTACAAATGAAATTTTTGGTGAAGAGAGCTTCAATGTATGAGTTGAATTTCTAGGTTTTGGCTGGGTACGGTCTGCAGAGAAGGTAATATGAGTGTTCTTCGTTGTGATTTCAAAGAATTATTTTCTTTCTTTAAAATAAAAGTAATGCATAAAAGATGAGTTTAAAGATTAAATTGTAAATTACACCCGATTGGCGTGAAAATTAGCATACACATTAAGAACATATAGAACATGTAATCCAACGGTTGGATTTTTAAAATATGAATTCAATAATAAGTGATTAGTTGGTATAACATTTTTTAGAGTTACATCAAATGTAACTTGATCATAGTTTGATTTTTTTTTTATCAATATTAAAAATGATTGGTGGAGGTTGTTTGATTACAATGGCTTTTGTTTGTTTGACCAACGGTTTTAATTTTTTGGATAAGACTATTGTAATTAATGTAATGAACAGATATATTTACATATTTATGTAATTCAAAACCTGTTAGAGTCTGTAGCTTAGTGGTTGGTGTGAGTGTAACGGCTAAATGCTCACTTGTTCGAGCCTTCACGTTAGCGATTTCGAGTTGTTTTAATTTTTAAAACATTAAAACCCAAGAATTTATAATATATATATATATATATATTTATGTAACTCTAAGTCGTGTTAGTGTCTGTAGCTTAGTGGTTGGTGTGAGTGTAACGGCTAAGGGCTCACTTGTTCGAGCCTTCACGTTAGCGATTTTGCGTTTTTTTAATTTTTAAAACATTAAAACCCAAGAATTTATAATATATATATATATATATATATATTTATGTAACTCTAAGTCGTGTTAGTGTCTGTAGCTTACTGGTTGGTGTGAGTGTAACGGCTAAGTGCTCACTTGTTCGAGCCTTCGAGTTAGCAATTTTGAGTTTTTTAATTTTTAAAACCCTAGGATATATATATATATATATATATATTTATATATTTATGTAACCCTAAGTCTTGTTAGTGTCTGTAGCTCAGTGGTTGGTGTGAGTGTAACAGCTAAGGGCTCACTTGTTCGAGCCCTCGCGTTGGCAGTTTTGAGTGTTTTAATTTTTAAAACCGTTAAAACCCTAGCATATTTATAACTTCTAACTTCACTCCAGCCGCCCCCCCCCTTTCATTTTCTTTCCAGCCGCCTCTATCACCTTCTACCATTTTTTTTTTCTCACCATTTTGTCTCTCACCATTTTCTCTCTCTCTCACTGGGCATCTTATTCCTTTCTCTTCTTCTCAGTGCCGACCCCCTCCCTGATGATGTGATCGAGAAGTCGATGAGGTATGAATTTTTGTGATCGATTTGGTTTCTAGGGTTTTTTTTTTTTATTTTTTTTTATGCGTTGTACAAACAATTTAGTTGTATTTGTTATTTACTAGGGTCTGCGAAAATTGCTATGACTTTTGTATTACATTATTGTTTTTCCTTTTAGATTTGAGTTTTCTTTGCATGGAAGATTTGTTTTTGGCTATTGTGTTAGTTTTGATGTACTGAGATTCAGTTTGTAGAGAACATTGTGTTTGTTTGCACTGTGATATGGGGTTTTTTAGATGAATAGTCTTTGATATTAGAAGTATTTCTGTGGAATTTATTTTGTAGTGTTTGTTGGTGGGTTCATGTGTATATTTTGCTTTTTCTTAGTAGTAGTTATGTAACAAAAACTTTTTTTTTTGGCAATTAGATGTGACATGTAGCTAAATTAGATGGAAAAGCTGTTAGATCTACATTGTTTTGGCTACATGTTCAGCTAAATTAGATGGAAAAGCTGTTAGATTTGTATTGTTTTGTAAATCTAATTATTTACGATTGTGCACAATAGAGAGGCTGTTAAATTTGAGTAATTTTCAATGTGAAGTGTTTCTTCTTATATTATTTAGGAAGTTCAGAGTTTTACGAGATAACTACTTGAACATAAATAAAGCTGCTTTTTTGGTAAATAATAAATACAAATATAGGCTGTAGTTTTGATTGGAGTTAATTTGTTCAGGTTAGCATGGTCGGGACTCAGTTCGGTGTGGCTCCACCTGGTATTCCTATGCCTTCTAACATTTTGCTTGTCAACGATGGTTGGTCTTGTCCTAACTCCAATACAACAGGTACCACTATTTTTTTGGATTTAATTTAATTTTTTTTAATGGGTATATCTTGTCCTAAGTCTAGTTTGACAGGTACCACTTTTTTTTTGGATTTAATTTAATTTTTTTTAATGGGTATATCGGCATTTTTTTAGCTGTTTCTTTTTTTGTTGTGAACAACATTATAATTACACTTTGAATAATATTTTCTTTGTTTTGATATTTTCAAAGTGATGTTTGATCTATAATGAAATGGGATGTGGGGTCTCTATGGATTTCTTTTTTCAGTTTCTACATGTCTAAAGAAATCATCCTTTTTTTAAAATTGTTTTTTTATATTCAACTATTACATTTGTTAGTCTTAGCCACACATTAATTGACACGTTGCCTTGTTGATTTCATTAGTTAGATTGGATTTTTTCAATTTTCATATATATTTTTTGTTTGCTAGTCTTTTATGATTTGAATTGGTTTATTACATTTTTTTATCAACCAATAAGTTTCACTTTTGGCTATAAAAAAATCCATTTGTTTAACTGCACTTTCTGAATATGATCCTCATCCTTGGATTTATTGTCTATTAGTCTATAAATGTTTATGGACTTCTTTGAGAAGGAAGCTTTTCTTTTATTATTTTGGCTAATAGGCTCTGATTGTTATGAAGGACAATCAAAGCAAAAAAAGCTGTTCAGAGCTATTAGATTCAATTCTTAGAGTGGTGTTGTAAGGAAGACTAATATGAGATTAAAGAAAGCTTTTTTTTTTTTTTTTTTTTTAATTTTAATAATTCCAAGGTGGAGCTTTCGGTAGATATAGAATATGTTGTTGTCTCCAACTAATATTTTCCTTTTACACTCTATTCGGTCTATTGAGTTCATTTTGTCTATTCGGACCAATTCAGCCACTTCGGTCCAATTTAGAATATTTGGTCCATTTTTGCCTATTCAGTCCACTTTGGTCTATTAGGTACTTTTGGTCCATTTTGGTCTATTAGTTTCACTTCGGTCTATCCGGTCTAGTTTGGTCTATTTGGTCCTTTCAGTCCATTTCAATTCATTTTAGGCTAATTGGGCTTTAAATGATTCTATTTAGGGTATACCCTATTATATTCCGATACACTTGATTAATTACCTTCAAAAAACAACCAAAAAAAATTAGGGTGGAGTTAGGGATTTTTCAAAAAAGAAGAAGAAGATATGTGTGTGTATATAAAATGTTTATACCTTTCCGTATTGACAAAAAATAATGACAATTGATAATGACATATTTTGTAATGATTTCAAAATATCAAAACTTGTAGAAGGAATTCTAAAGCTTCATGCATTTTTGTGTGATTTTTTTTTTGTCGATATCTTGATATATTTAAGTTTTCTTTTTATTAAATTGTGTTCAATTTAATTTTTTTAATGACTCATTGAAAAAAATTCCTAAAGTCGCTACAGAGGGTAGGACACGGGACGGGTAAAAAAGGTAAAGAGGTTGACGGCTGGTGGAGGAGTTTGGCTTGCAAGCAATGGAGGTAACAAAGTGCACTCATCTCTTATCTCACTATTTTGACTTAAGTTCATAATAGCTTTGATTAATTGACCATAAATAGTTGTTCTTTACTTTTGTTGAGGTATGCTTATAAATTTTTCCATATAGTAATTTGGGTTTAGTCATGAGCAAATATAAAATGGGCCATTTATGACTCATAGAAATTTGACTTTTATAAATGTAGATCATTTGTACGTGAGATATATGATGCCAAATTGCTCATAAAGTTAAAAAAAGGTTTGGATTTACCTGCCATGGATCCTTGGGTGGGCTATCTTCTCTTGAGGTCAATGGTTATTTATTTGCTAGTACTGGAATATTTATTTTGCTTTTGGGAAACTTTGTAGGTACACAGTATTTTTTGCTTTTGGGAAACTTTGTAGGTACACAGTATTTTGTCCACTTCATTATATATTATATACTATATATTAAGTATGTCCATCTGCCAATTTTATTTTAATTTATATTATATAGTTTAAGAAGTTAATTATATATTTTTTATTGTTCCACTTGATTTTATTTTAGGTCATATTAGTTAATTAGGTTATTAGTATTTTTTTTATTCAATTTTCTAGAGTCAAGGTTATTTTTGTGATACAATAATTGGGCTTTCTTAAGTCAATTAAATATTGGGTTAAGTCATAGTAGTCAATATAAGCACGCTGCTTTACTCCAATGGAGATAATAGAAGTTTGCTTGATTAATAAAATTTCCATGGAAATTTTCCCGGTGGTTTGGTTTTTATTTTTGTTGATTAAAAATAGGGCTTTCTTGCTTGGTGTTGATTAAAAACAAGCATAGGTGCTGATTTGTCAATTATTTCTTATTTCTCAAATTTACCTCATTATCAAATGTTAAATTTTTTGTGTCTCTAATCTTTCTCCTTTTTTTACCCTAATTTAAACACACTAATATTCTTGGAAGCATTTTAGAATCTAACAAAATCTACATAATATGATATTAGAACCTGATTTAGTTATCAAGTTGAGGTAGTAAATTAAACTATAATTACATGTTTGATAATGTTGCATTAAAGTTAATAATTTAACTTGAGACGGAAAATATTCTTCTTTTAATATTGTTTAGTTTAATATTCTAATTATTTCTTCTTCTTTTTTTTAGGGGCACATAGTGTTTTTAGCACCACCATGGGGAGGTCCATCATACAAAGGTATTGAAAATTTTACACTTGATTTTCTCAAGCCAAGAGATGGGTATGTGGTAGATGTGTTTGTTTCCCAAACATGAGCAAATTATAAATTTATTTTGGCTAGTCTAGAGAATATGGTGCTAATATATTAGTATGTCTGAAACTCTTAAGAAATAAAAATAGGAAGTTTCTTATTATATGTGTGGCTTTTCCTTTTTCATTCATGGTCAATGTTGAACTTGAGTTTCATCTTTCAATCACTTTGATTTTTAATTTACAAAAACTTAACATTGTTTCGTGCAAGAAAAAAGAAAAAAAAAAAGATATATATAATATATAGAATTAAGAAGAAATCACTACTAAGTTAAGTTTAGTTTACTTCTTGTTGGTGTAACGAAAATAATGTAATCAATATAGCATTCTGGCAGCCACAGCAGGGAAGACATGAATGGATTACATTGTGCCTTTGACACAAAGTAGTGTATAAGAAATTGTGGTATATTGTTGTTGTAGTTAGTCTATGTGAGTCTTAGAAAGAAAATATCTTCTTTGAATATGCTAATCTAATGGTAATTAGTATTAGGGATTCTTCATTACCATCTAGCCAGAAAAATAAAAAATAAAAAAGAACTATAGCTGCGTTTATAAAAATGCGGCTATAGCCAAATTTCAAAAAACCAAAAGGCTTATAGCGGCGGGCGCAACCGCCACTAAAAGTGAAATTTGTGCACTTTCATTGATTACCTATAGCGGCGCTTATTGACCGCCGCTATAGGTTAAACATATAGCGGCGTTTCTACCCGCCGCTATAAGTGAACTTTCTCCACTTTCATTGATTATCTATAGCGGCGCTTATTGACCGCCGCTATTCATGTCCACCTTCAGCGGCGGGCATGACCCGCCGCTAAAAGTGCAATTGGCTCGAATTCTAAACCTCTATAGTGGCACTTTTTTCCCGCCGCAATAAACCTTTCCCCGCCGCTAAAAGGTACATCTATAGCGGCGTTTTTGGTGACCGCCGCAATATACCTACAGCGGCACTGGAACACTGGCGGGTTTGCCCGCCGCAATAGCACCCGCCGCTAAAGGTTATATGTACCTTTAGCGGCGCTTTTTTGGGCTTTAGCGGCGCTTCAGGCCCGCCGCAATAGCCTGTTTTTTTTGTAGTGTGTTGGTTCATGAAGACCAAATTTTCCATTTAGATATCGTTTTAAAGTGTTGCTAGCATTAATTGGTTCATGAAGGTCCTCATTCCAATAATAATTGGCAAACTAGTATTTGTTTTAAAGGTTAAAATTTACGACAAAATATAATCACCTAAAAATCAGTCTAAAATATATAGCTAATACTTTTGTGTTTTAGTTAAATATCAAAGCTAATTGTAATTTAGCCTAGTTAGAGTCTCGTAATCCACTTCCGATAAAAACATGGCTAAATATGTAATTTTACTCTACTTTTATGTTTTATTCCTCCAAAAACACAAAAAACATAAAAATACAAGATCAAATAAGATTAAAGTAATCTAGCAAAACACTTACATAATGAGATTTCAAACTATAGGTAGACGACTTAAATTTTGGTCAAACCTCAAGTGAGTAAAGTATTAAATTTCAAATTACAGGTAGTCAACTTAAATTTTAGTCAAACTACAAGTGGGTAAATTGTAATTTAAAAAAAAAAAGAAAAAAAAAGAAAAGAATAAATGAATGAGTAGACTTTCTAATGTAACATGACTCTTCCCTATACACAAAATGTTTGGAGGTCTAGAGAGAAAAGGGCTTCGAGTTGCAATGTAAATAACATATTATAACCATTTCAAAAAAATAAATAAATAAATAAAGGAAAAAAAAAAAAAACCTAAGGTAACGTTTGTTTTATAGTGGGCTAGTAGAGATAAACAAAATATAGGTCATATTCTAAGAGAGTTGGATCAGTATGGTACAGCCTCGACTCTTTTTCTAGTTGGGCTTTCTTGTGAAGGTTGTTGTGATCTTTTTCTAGTTGGGCTTTTCTGTGGAGGTTTTTGTGGCCTTAAAAGGGTATAAGCATTAGTTGCCTTTTTGTTATGTTCTCGGTCTTTTTTGTCTTTAGTTGTCTTTTTTTTTTGGTTCTTGGTCTTTTTTGTGTTACTGGCTAATGTTTCGCCCGATTCATTTTGCAAAAAATATCTTTTAGTATATGTAATACTTATTATGTATTACAACACTTGGGGGAATCTTTCCTTAAAAAAAAAATTGGGGGAAATCAACTTCAATTATGTGATTAGTAAAAGTGGAATGTAAATGGTTAAAATTAATATAATTAAGAATATGAAATTATTACTCGAGTGAATGGGCAAATGATTAATTATTTTCATTTATTTAATTAAGCGTAAAATTATTTTGACAAAAACACCATTTTTGTCTCTGCATTTTGTGGTCATAGTCAATTTGGTCCCTACATTTTAATATCAGTAAATTTGATCACTGTTATTTTTAAGTTTTAACTTGCAATTAATTTAGTTCTTTCCATTAACTCACTAACATAAAATGCCATGTGGCAAATAGTGTGAACTAAGAAACTTATGTGGCCTATAATATGACAGATTTGGCTCAACCAAAATTAGCCACGTCAATTAAAAATCCAAGTCACATCCACGTTAGAAAAATTAACAGATCTAGTTGTCTCTTCATCACTCAACCAAATCCCTTCTCTCTCCAAACTCAATCCCTGTCATTCCTCTGTTGCTCCTCATCTTCATCTCTTTGCTGAAGCTATTGAGGTGGACATCAAATCAAGCAAGGCAACTTGCCAGGTGCTAATCTGCACAAGGAAGAGTGTAAGGAGTAGAGTAATCGACGAGGAGAGGCAGCTAAAGGGGATGGGATGGTGGAGATGGTATTGGTGATGAAGAACGGATGAAAAAGAATGGAGAGACAAGAGAAAGTAGTGTTGGTCCTATTGGATGTCTAATGGAGAAAGTGGATGGTTTTGTTAAATTTGCTATCGTGGATATGGCTTAGTTTTTTAATTGATATGGCTGAATTTGGTTGGGCCAAGTGTGTCATAGTGCACATCATTTGCCATGTAGGTGTTTTCTGTTAATAAGTTAACGGTAAAGACCAAATTGATTGCAAGTCAAAAATTATAGAGACCAAATTGATTGCTATCAAAATGTAGACACCGAATTAATTGTGACCCTAAAATGTAAAGATCAAAATAGTATTTCAATTATTTTTTATACTCTGAACGTGTGTTAATTTTTTTAGGACTTTGTTTCAATTATTTCCAAATAAGTAACTAAATTTAAATAAGAATGTCATTTTTAAAATAAATTAATTCTTATTTATGAAAAATCATTTTAGATAAATAATTAAATCACCACCTATCTATATATATATATATATATATATATATATATATATATAATACCATATATAAAAGCATAAGCCTTTAAGGGGGTGTTGCCATGTTAGGAAAAATGCCTATCTAAAATTCAGCCGCGTATAAGTTAAAAAGTGATAAATTATAGCGTTTCACTGCCCTTAAAACACATTTTGAGAGTCTCTTAGTACAAAAAGAAAACTAACCGCTTAATAAATTAGTATATTACGTTCAAAAGGACTTGACCTATAAGAAAAAGGAGAGAACATAAATCTTTTTTTTCTAACCCGATAATACATAAAACCCTATAATACAACAAAATAAATTCTAATTCTCTATTTCTCTTGTTCCCTTCTCCTTCCCTGTTCCACTTCTCCATCTTCCAAAACACACTCCATGGCTAAACCCCTTCTTCATCGTCCAAAACCTAGACCATAAAGGTAGACAGTTTGGAGAGAGAGAGAGAGAGAGAGAGAGAGAGAGAGAGAGAGAGAGAGAGAGAGAGAGAGAGAGAGAGAGAGAGAGAGAGGCGATGAGGAAACTGGGAAAGAAGCAGAGAAAGAGAGAGGTGATGAAATAGAGGATGAGGCTAGGACGTGGAGAAGGAAACAGAGAAAGGTGATGAACTCTGCCATGATTCTGCATCGATAAACCTTTTCTTCTTCATTCCTCTTTCGCCATTTTCTCCGCCTCTCTTAATTCTCAAAACCCGTAAACCATAGCCCAATGCCGCTCTCTCACTTCTTCAGCATCCCATCGCTGCCATATGCCATTTTTTTTTTTTACTGTTTGGAGGAGAATGAAAAAAAATAAAAAACGTCTCACGTAGGGGAAGATAGAGAGAGACCGAGACCACTACAGGTGATTTTTTATCTCCAACTTAAGTTTATTTATTAATTATGATTAGGTTTTGATATTTTGTTTAGGTTGGTTTCGATTTTGGTATTCAAATTAAGTTTTTCTCTTCAATTTTGGTATTCAAATTATCAGTTTGAAATTTTGGTCAGGCTTTGATATTTCCTTAATCTAGGTCCTATAAAGAATAGGATAATGAATTCCAAGAATAGGCATGAGTCAGTTGTGTTCATTCTCACCGGTGCTTTTCCTATTTGAATTTCTATATTTAAAATTTTTCCCTCCTGTTGAATTGTCTAGGGTTTTCCTTTGATCCCTATTGGTTTGTTCTCTTTCTTTGGATGTTTTGTTTCAAATTATCATCTATGTATTTTGGTTTGGATAACATTAGGGATTTTCGCTCTTGGGTAATTTTAGGGAGTTTCACCTTTGCTGCTTTTATATTTGACACTTTACAGTGTAGGATAAGTTATAATTTTTTCTAAGTGAAATTATGATTTCCTGGATTATTTGCTATGTTTTTGAATTAGGGATTTTCACTCTTAATTTATATAGTTAACTTTCACCTTTGTTACTTTTAAATCTGATAGTTTTTGGTCTCTGTATTTTGGTTAATTTGGGTAACATTAGAGATTTTCATTCCAGATTTTAATGGTCATCTTTCACCTTTGTGCTTTTAAATTACACAGTTTACAGTGTAAAGATAATTTATGATTTTTTTGGAGTGAAATTATGGTTTCTTGGATTATTTGCTGTGTTTTTAAAATAGAAATAAACAAATAAATAACCAAGAATACTATGTTATTGAATATTAAGGGATTATTTCTAAAATATGGTTATATGGTTTACACTTTAATTCGTAGATTCAGATTTTGTGAATTGTTGAACTACCTTTTATTTGGAAACACACTTTCACATATTTACAATATCCATACCATTTACAATATTTTCTTTAGCTTTTTCTGTTGTCTTTCTCTCATCTTTCTCTCCTGTATTGTGACAAAGGTTCTAATAGATGGCTTTAGCAAGCTTGGTTTAGAAGGAATGCTTATATTTAATTTTTATAAGGTGAAGTTGTAACTAACTTATATCTTCTACTTGAGGTACATGGTGCTCTGTAAGGAGCTACCTTACTAAAAGTAAGGCATTGAATTTGTAAAGTAGTTTTTAGAGTAAAGTTCAAAACTTAGTTTTTAACTAAGATCCTTGCAAGATTTTTCTTTGAGAGTGCTCTTGAAATTCCAATGTCTCTTTAGTTTCACAAGTTTACATAATTTTTGGTAATTTTTGAAATAGTTGTTGGTGGCAAATTAGTTGATGATGTCTGTCATCTCCTTAAATTAGATTTAGTATAGGCGAGTGGGGAAGTGAGGGAACATCTATTTGTTTTTTTATTTATTATAGTTTTAATTTTTTGGTTTCCTCCTTTCTATTTGGTGTGTTTGTGTTATATATATATATATATATAAGTAGCACTGGAACTGTGCAATTATTATTGCATGAAAATATGTGATTTTTTTTAGGCTGTATTTTTATTTGTAGGTATATAGAGTTGAATGCAAGAAAATTCCCAACAAATTGCTTTGTAATATATACCCACCACAAAATTAAGTTTAGTCCCTTGCAAGCGGAAAATTATTTGGTACTCTTGGAATACCATAAATGCATACTCCCTCCTCTCACATGAATGGTAGGTCCCATCATTAATTTAATTAGTGGGACCTACCATTCATGTGAGAGGAGGAAGTACGCATTTTGGTATTTCGGGAATACACAATAATTTCCTTTGCAAACAATGGTTTCTTGCATTTATTATTTTATTTTGTGAATGTTTGCTGAAATTATTATTATTATTTTTTTAATTTTATTGTAAGGACATTGTAATATATAACTCTAGATTTTGTGAGGATTGTTTCATATATTTCATCTAATTATAACTGATTTTGTTATTTGTTTATTGATTGATGCTAACTCTGTCTATTGTAATTAATAGTTTGAAGTTGTTTTACTTAAATAAGCTTGGATCACACACGTATTGGTGTGATAAGCTTCACATATTAACGTGGAAACTAAAAGAGCAATTGTCATTGGAGAATGTAGAGTAAAAAAAACAAAATGTTTTCAAAGTATGTGCTATGAATTAAGGTTATGTTTTGTCTCTAGCTTATTAAAAAAAAAAAAAAAATTAACACAAAAGACCTTTAGTTTGTGGTTAGTTTGCTTGATATATATATCACGTGCTTGATATTTTGTGTCTAGATGAAAACTACTGTAACATTTGAAGGGAGTGATATTTTGTATTGTATATTATAGATAGAATTTTTGCTAGGAAAAATGAGGGGCTATACAACATGCACTTGACAAATTTTATGTTATGTTGATTGTTTTCTTTTACATAAAATGATTTCTCGCATTGCACAGGTTAAATGCTAGTATATAATAATAGGTGAAACTGAGAGAAATTTAAATTAGAATTCCAAATAAGAGTTCCAATTGTGTCATGTGTCCTAAATTATTTATTCTTAAAGAGTCTTATTTCTTAATTTTAGAATTAACTGTGGGACTATGTCATAAATATTCATCCAAGTGAGTTATTAAGTACAAAAACCAAAGAATTTAGAATAAATAAATCATAAAAAAGTGCTTTACAATAATTAAAAAAAAGAGAAATGATATGTCCACAATATTTTCACAACAAATCTCAAGTGCAAGTTGTTATGGTTTGTTATTGCTGGGGCAAAAAAGTAATTTTAGTGCTAGGTTCAAATTTGAACCAATAATAACCAACCACTTATGATTTGTTGTAAAAATGTTGTAAAAATATTGTGAACGTAGCATCTCTCTAAAAAAAATGGACAATTTACATTTTATACTTAATAATATTCTTACAAAAATTTTTAAAGAGTTAATAAAATATAAAAGTGACTATTGTGGGATACAGAAATTTAATATGTAACAATGCCAAGTGTCATACCTGATGCCGAGGAGGCCGGTGCAGTTCCGAGAAGGCCATCTCCTCGGATGACAATGTCGAGGAGGCGAGCCATGGCCATGTCAATGACACATCACCAGCGGAGGCCTCGTTAGCCCTGACATGACTGGAGGGATGGTAGCTGCCTCCACATTTAATGCACCCCACCAAACCTTTTGACCACATTTATGTAGAGAAGACCTCTAAACAGTGCTATCTCGATTGCCGTAACTCACAAAAGATCTGGGAAGGGCATCTGATAGGACAAGTACTCTAGTAGTGTCCCGCACGATTAACAAGTGTAAGGCCAAGATCAGTTGGAAGAGGCTATATAATGAAAGGGATCCTCTAGGGGGAGTGGATCATTTGAAAAATGGTGGAAAAAGACACTGCAACAACCAAGAATTGAAATTGTAACAAAGTCTGAAGAAATATATTCAAGAACTACTCTCCTCGGACTTTGCCGAGGAAGGATTTTTTTTGCACTTAGCTTAAGTTTCTTTGCTTTCTTACTATCCTTAGCCCACTGTGTGTGTTGCTCAATCTATTGAAACCCAGTCCATAAGCCTATTCTCTACAAATTCATTGTGTTGGGCTCTTTGGGCCCTAACTCTGTTACTTTTTAGGCTTAGGATCCAAATCCTGCCCTTACAACTATCAATAATATTTAAATTATATATATAAGAATTATATTATATATCTTATTGTATATCTTTAAGTATATTTATACATATGCATTACAAGTTAGTAAATAATTAATACATGAAAATAAATGTATATACCCTATTAATACTTTGTTTAATTACATAGTATAAATTAGTTTATTACAACATTGGTCAAACACACATATACATTATGTCATTAAAGGAGTTTGTAAATGTAAATTCGTAAAAATAATAAATTAGGTGAGTTCCAGTTAGCTTAACTGGTAAACATACATGAGGATAGTCTACCTTACAAGCAGAGACAAGTTGAAACAAAGACAGAACTCAGAGATAATAATAATATTACAAATGGTGTTACTTATGGACCAATTAGATGGGAGGTCTCTGGAAATTAAGGGCTCAAAACAAACTTTAGAGTCACCGTCAAAAATGACATAGCTCCATTACTTGCTAGTAGCAGTTTGAACCGTTCACAAGAGTGCAGCAGCTTAAGCTTGGAGAGAGGAGCACTTTCCATGCAATTTAGCCCAAACCTTCATAATCTCACAATTAGAGTCTCTAGCTACGACAGCTATGGCGATGACTGAGTCAAAGACCGATGATCTTGAGACACTATTAGAATCCTTGCTTTCCATCTTCAGATTCTTAATACAAAGGGTTAAAAATTTAAAAAAAATAAATGTTGCTAAATAGGTACTCTTATGATATTTGTTATAAACCATTTAAAGAAAGTTTTATAATCATTTTTATAAAAAATATAAAAAATTATTAAAAAAATCAATTACATTTTTTTTTTCTCTCATAGAATATTTTTAAAAATATTTTCTATATCTCAATATCCCTAATTAGGGCACCTATTACTTTCCCCATGAATTTTAAGGGAGGACTAGACACATTGACCATGATTGGCATGCGCTCCCCAAACCAAAATTTGACTTTTAATTTGCTTTTTGTATTTTTCTTTGGCCACAAAATCATATTCGACAGGAGCACACTTTTTCGCCCCCTCTTCCTAGTTGTGAAAAATTGACTTGACTGGATAACTAAAGGCTAATCCCAGTTTTCTCACATTGAACTAGTAAACGTAAGGAATTAAAAAGAAATATTCCTTGAACCTTAAATAAAATTACTTTAATGGACATACATTTTGAAATAGTCATAACTGGAAATTATATATACAGACTGATAAAACTAATCATATATAACAACAAAGGGCGTATAAAAATATTACTAGTTGCTCTCTCTCGATATATATAAACTCTCTTTCAATCCTTGACACGAGCATTGGAATATTGGTACATTGTTATTTCTTGAGGAAAATGGCTAGCCCTCCTCTTCCAACTCCAATTAGAGCTGGTTCAGATATTTCCAATATGAGGAAGGAAGGGACTCGCCAAACGATGCGCGAAACGTTCTCTTAGTAGTTGTCACACTCATTGCTGCAGTGACCTTTCAAGCTGGGGTTAACTCCCCTGGAGGGGTTTGGCAAGATGATGAAAAGGGTCCATATGGACACAAAGCAGGGAGAGCAATTTATGCGTCTCAAAAACAAGCCTACTATCTAAGAAGCACGGGTGCGTTTCCAGATTCGGGTGCGGGTATGGGTGTGGGTGTGGGTGCGGGACTCGGCAATTTTTGAAAAAATAGGGTGCGGGTGCGGCGATTAAAAAATTATTAAATATATATATATATATGTATGTATTTTATATATTACTAAGCATGCTTATCTAATAATAATAGAAAACTCATATAATAATAATAATAATAATAATAATAATAATAATAATAATAATAATAATAAATAGATATACACAAGTATTAAAATAGAGGTATTAAAATAGATAAGACTTCCCATAAATAAATAAATAAATAATAAAAAATGTAGCTTTAGTGGCTCACTTATTTGATCAGCCCAAAAACAAAATAAAAGATATATTGAGCAGGTATTAAAAAAAAGGTATAGCTTCTCATTATTAAAAAAAAAAAAAAAAAAAAAAAAGGAAAAAGAAAGAAGAAGCTCAGGCTCGCGTGTTTGGTCAGAGAGGCACAACAAACAAAATAAAGCCTCACTAACCAAAGCATTTAGCCATCATTTTCAAAAAAAAAAGAAAAAAAGAAACAAAACTTATGCAGAACAAACGAGAAGAAGCAAAGAAGTGTAGAACAAACACCGGCGAAGAAGCAAAGAAGAAGAAGAAAGGGGTTAAGGCCGGTGAAGACGGCGACAGCGACGTGTCGATTTGATTATTATTATTTTTTTTAACCTGTCGATTTCCTTTTTCCGGCGAATAAGATCCGATTCGGCCCGGTTTAGAGCGGATCGGCGCGCGTTAGAGTCGAATCGGCGTGAATCTGCCCGATTTCGCGGGCGTCGGCCCGAATCGGCGCCGTATCAGCGCGTATTGCGCTGAAAATAATAATTTTTTAAAGGCGGACGCGGCACGGACTCGCAGGCAGTGGTGTTGCCTGCGAGTCCCCCCGTCCCACTGTGTCGGACGCGGATGCGGCGGCCCAAACGCCGCACCCGTGCTTCCTAGCCTACTATGCTTTCTTGCTTTCTAACACCTTGGCTCTTTCAACATCGGTTCTTGTCATTATGTCCCTCACATATAGGTTCCCTTTCCATTTAGAAGTATGTTTTGCCACAGCTTCAATGCTTGTTACTTATGCATCTGCGGTTTTTGCTGTCACGCCTGATGAATCCTTCAGATTTCGGTACATCTTAATAGCTTCTCTTGGGCCTTTTGCTTTACGATGTTTGATTCAAATATTCAAGAAGTATAGAAGTTTGAGTTCCAGCTAGTTAAGAAATCTTCTATCATTTGCCACTTTCTTTATTATTTTGATAACCTGTCGAAGTACAGCTAGCTGCTCTAGCTATATACATGCATGTTGGGGCCTGTCTGATTAGCCTTTTCGATGTGTTTTTTTTTCCCTCCATGTTTAAGTAATTGTAACTTTTATGGATTTTTCAATGTAAAAAGTTCATCATCTTATTAATTCAAATCAGGTAAAAATAAAATTTAATAATTTTTAAAATGACTTAAACCACTTGAAAAATTCAAAACAACCAGGTCCTTAATATCCTTGCTGCATATGCCAAATATACTCTCTATTTTTTTTTTTTTTTTTGGGTAACAAGAAAAATTTGCTTGAGATAAATATATATATATATATTTTTGGTGTTCTCGATCATTTGGCCTAACTCAAGAACTATGTTAAGAACCGTCTGGCTCAATGATACTATGTGCTTCTTTCCGTGAGGAAAAATTAGAATTGAATAGTCAAATTTCTGAAAAATATATGCCTTTTTTTTTTTTTTTTAAATGATCCTTTATCATTTAAGAAAGTCAAGTTAGAACAGATCATCAAATTTCCAGAACACACATGCCTTTTTTTTTTTTTTTAATAAATTGCAGTGTTAATGTGTTATAGGACATAAACCGGACAACAAAAAAAAGACTTGAGTAGGAATAAGGTCACGAGTATCCAACGAGGCTGAATTTCAAAGTAAAACTATAAATATCATATGGGTGACTCTATCGTATGGGAGGACCAAACACCTTGCAAAAAAACATTTGGACAAGTAATATATTTCACATAAGCTTTTATATATAAACGGTGCAAACGGAAACATTATGATAACGGCACAATATTATCATCACTAGGGTTTGAAACATAAGTAGAATCTACAAAAGCCCTGGCCCAACTATTTTGACCCTAATTGGGCTACCTATCCGCCGGCTATTCTACACACCCAAAAAAAAAAAAAAAAAAAATTACGAATTAACACCCCCTCGAACTAATTTGGATTTTTTTTTTTGAGAAAAAAAAGGGAGCTCATGTGTGTTGTGTGTAATCATCGCTCCACATCTCATGGTACATTGTCATTTGAGCTTTTGGCAAGCTCATGAGTACCACCAGCACACATGGTGTGCCACTATTTGATCTCATTATCACAGTTGCTGCATATTAGAAAGTATGCATCAATACTAATACTTAAACTAGCGACCTTTTGACACTTAGTAGTGATGAGGTTTTTTCAGGGCTTCTTACAGCTGCACCCAGGGCTGGCCCTAGGCTTAAGCGAATTAAGCCATTGCCTAGGGCTCCCTTACTAAAGAAGGCCCCAAATTTGGGGGTAATTTTTTATTTTTATTTTTTATATATAAATATTAGATATTAAAACATTTTAGTTTACAATTTTTTTTTTCACTATTAAGAAGTTTCAAAGAATTAAGTAATGCTAGAGATAGAGATAAAACATGTTTATCATAAGACAGATTTATCATAGAGATAGAGATAAGACGTGTTTATCATAGATATAGAAATAAGACAAATTTAAATAATAGGTCTTACAAATAGATGTGTTATTAATTATGAGTAATTCAAATAGGAAAATGTTAAAAATAGTATAAATTTTACTACATAACTTTGATTTATTTAATTATTTTTATATAAGATAAAAATTCTACTCTAACCTAATCTAAGTATATATGTGTGCGAAACTCTCTTCTAGAAACTTAAATCTAGGCCATTGCCCCTACACTCCACAAGAATTTATACTTGTGGAGTGATTATTACACCAAGGGTGTGTGGTGGTCTTCATAATTTTTTATAATTTAATGTGACAATGAATATGATAGGTAGATTTCAACAAACTATTGAATGTATTTTTAAATGAATATTTGTGATTGGTGATATATCTTTGTAATTCTCATGTTATAAATTTTATAATATTTCTAGTATTTTTGTAAGCTTCATGTCATTAATCACATTCATTACAATACCAATTTGTAGTAAAATTTGTTATAATTTTAGCATTTTTTTTAAAAAAATCATATTAAAAATTAAAAAGAATGAATTTTAAAAAAATTATGATATAAAATGTTAGTTAAATATTTTTTAAGTGATAACATAATTGCTCCATTTGAAGATTTCACCTTAGGTCTTCAAAACGCTTGGGCTGGCCCTGGCTGCACCATACTTGCCGGTGGTAACTAATTTGGATACTAAGTAGAGAAGGTGAGTGGTGGATTGGGACTTTATCAGAAAAAAGTTTGCAACTTGTAAGCGTGAAGCAATGAAAGGCATGACAATGACTCCTTCACGCAAGCAGTGACGAAAAATGTCATGTTATCTTGACTTGTTTGGTACGATCATGAAAGACATTATTATGTGTTGCTTAGACCATGACCTTGCTATCACAATAAAACGGAGTAAGACTAGAAACAAAACCATCACTTTGAGTAAACATTGAAGCCAAATAACTTTTGAAGTAGCGTAAGCTAAAGCTCAATATTCTAGTTCAGTTAAGAGTAAACAACTACAGATTAAGCATTAAACTCGAGCTTACATGAACAAGATAAAAATAGACCTTTATGCATTATCCCACGCACAACAAAGGACAACTGTAAAATGGACTGCATGTGCATAGTGATGTCATAGATTAACTGACAACATGAACAACATATATAACACTAATGTCCTTTTTTTACCCAATACCATAGCTTAAAAACACATAAATAGTAGCTCACTTAGATAATTTTTCATTTTCAACTTTGGGGAGAAGGACAAAACAAATGGAGCGAAATTAACACAGCGAAGTTCAGAATGATTTGGAGGAATTTTGTAGAGCATCTCAAAAGGTGAAATTCCACCAATGGCGGTTAAGGAGGGAATTCTCTTCATTTCATTACATACACAATAGTGAAAGCTGCGTCACCCCAAACCTTCTTAGGAGCTAGGGATAGTATGATAACAATAAATTCCTTGGAAATTGATGTTGCTTATGTCTAAACCGGTCGGGTAAAATGGGCCAAAATCAGTAAAAATTGGAAACCAGACCCTTTTTCAATTCTCTGACATTTCTGGTTCTTAAAACATGCTTACAGTTTGATCTTACCCTATTGTTGGATGTATACACATATTGCTTTGTTTTATGTCATGCCCATTGGGCATAGATTAATGTTATATCAACACACGTGTATTGCTTCTCAATTTTTTTGCTTGGTTTATCTTATAGGTGGAAGAGGTACACCGATAGCTAATAGTACGTCTCCTTTGGGTCGATATTGAATTTTAAATTTAGTTCCCAAAAAGACAATCAAATTTGTCATTATTAATGAAATGTGTAATTGTGATGGGTGAATCATCACTTTTATATGGAATCACTATTTTTTCTCTATTAATCATAATCACACATATTATAGAATTATTAAACAAGTTATGATAAAAATATGTAGGTTTTAGGTTTGTATCATATCTTGATTCGTTACTAGTTCTATTTGAAGCGTGATCGTTTCCTTTTATTTTTCATAGGTTCAATTTGATAATTAACAAAGTTTTGATTTGAGTTATTGATGCTATAGGCCAAACATTTTTTACTTCGACGGTGCTATTTGATTTTGAATTCTATATCAAATCTTATCTTGAATTATTGGTGCTAGACAGATCTGTCCTAACTAGCTAGCATGGCACATCACATGCTATCTTTTATTTGGAGGATGCCAATTGGCCATATGAATGTGAAATGAATGTTGAAGAAAATTTCACTATTTAAAATAGAGGAAGTGCTCTCCAGTTGGAAAATTTAAACTTCTTTTTCATTTCGTCACTTTATTAAGCACATCTATGTGCTTTAGTTTGTTTTTTTAAGAGAAGAATCTATCCTTTAGTTGATAGTTGATATATATATATATATATATATATATATATATAGATTAAATAAATATGTACAGCACATTTGCAAAATATATATACAATATTGTATACATTTTTTAATCTACAATATAAAAAGTATGAATTTTGCTTTATCACATGTGAGCGTCAAATTAATAATTGTAACATGTAGGCCCAAACCCACTTGAAAAGAAAATGTTGATCCTTTTCATCATAACGCTTATGTCATCTTGCATTATAAAGTAGAATCAATTAAATTTGCTCTCTTCTTTCCAAATCTTATTTTTGGACAAATTTTAGGACCAAAATAAAATTGTATGGAACTCAAACACAAATAAACATGCAGAGGTATGCATATGTTTAAAAATACTATAAAATAAATTTTAAAAATAACAATAAATTGAATTTGAAAAAAATATTTTCCTTAGGTAGATGACTTAAATTTAATTGTATAAGAACCCCTAAAGAATTATCACAATATTATTTTCACAAAAAAATAAATAAATTTGAATTGAGCTTTTATAAAATTTTGTATTATCTATTAATATTTTATGAGATGCTACAAATTGTTTTTAGATTTTAGAGGACATCTCTCTCTCTCTCTCTTTTGGGGGGGGGGGGGGGAATTTTTTGGGAGGAAAACTCTTTTTTATTTTTATTTTTATTTTTAAATCTGTTTAAATTTTTAATAATGATAAATAAGACATACATAATATTAAATTTGGGAGAGGGGGGGGGGGGGTTGGATAATCTCAATATATTTTCATCTTTAGTGCACAAGAACACAAAATACAAGCCAAACTCATTCAATCCTCTTGGTACAATTATTTTCTATAAATAAGTTAAGGGCCATATATTATTTCATAATATACCACTTTCACATGGGACTAAGAGAATTAGGGGGTGTTTGGTTTGTATTTTCAAACAATCATTTTCAGTTTTTAAACAACATGTCGCACATTTCTATACATTTTTTCCCCACACGTATTTCTACAAATGTTTTCAAACAGTAATATTTAGTTTTTAAACACATATACCAAACGGGCCCTTAGTATTGGTGGTGCCAAATTGCTAAATTTAACAACCAAATATAACAAAAGTGGGCTGCATCAATGGAGGAAAAACTAAATGTACAATGCACAACCATCTTGGGCAATGCACTGTAGCTCAGATATTAAGCAAAAAAAAACTATATTTTATTAGCTCCTCCACTATAACTTAGATTATTAAACAATTATTTTTTTTTCTCTTCCCTTTTTTTTTCTTCTCATTTTCCTGTTGCTCCTCCACTATAGCTCCTCCTCTCTCTTCTCATTAGTCTTCACTTGTCTCACCTCTCCCCCTAGATATATTTCTCTCTTCCTCCACCTCGTCGAACCATCTCGCCTACCTAGCTGTCAACCAATCCATATCCCTTGCTCAGCTCTGACCCACCTCTTCCTCCACTTGCCGCCAACCCAAGCCACCACCCTTCTCTTCTCCCTTTCATTTTTTTTTTTCTACCTAAGCCCCAAGCTGACCTATCTCTTCTCCATCACCGACCCATCTCACCCTTCTTTTGTCTTTGGATTTGAGTTTTGTTTGATTTTGGGTTAGGGATTTATTTTGGGGGGTGGTGGTGGTGGTTGTTATTTATTGTAGTGGCAGATAAAGTATTTTATTGTATTGTTTATATAATTTGAATGTGTTGAATGCTAAAATAAAATCACTAATGTTGGGTGTTTTTCAAGGTGAGATTGCAAAAATAGATAAAGTAGCTTTTTGTGGTGCCAAAACCAAAAACTAAAATTTTTGGCACCACCAATGCTAATGCTCTAAATGAGGCACATATGCTTTACCCGCAAACAAACTTGATTCCCCTACTAATCAGGTCCCTAATGATCTAAGAGAAAAAGCCAATTTCTCCAACAGTTGGTCCTTAATTCTCAAGTATCATTTTGGAAGCCGAAAAAAAAAAAAAAAAAAAAAATGAGTATCTACAGATATTTGCATAATAATCTCCAATGATTATCAAAGATCCCTAAATATGATGAGAATTGCACTAATTAGCAAATCTAGATCCCATAATGATTATCTAATTTTCGTGCAACATAATCTCAAAATTGTTTTGATTGTGTTTGTTAACGACTCTTTCCATACGCGATTAATTAGCACTATTGGGCACCAAAAAAAAAATTTTTCATGTATCACATACACAATAAAATACTATGCACTATTGAGCTTTTGTTAGACAAGTTTTATGAGCACCGCACCATTTGTCATAGTTTTTGCTACAATTTTGACATATGTAATTGTGATTGATGAATTATTACATGCACATAAACTCATTATTTTTTCGTTATCACTTATAATCACAAATATCACAGTAGTGACAAAAATTGTCCAAGACTTTCTGTCTTTAGATGGGAAAAATGGCTAAATAGCCTTAATTTTTAAACTATGTTGCCAACCAACCTTCTTTTCAAACTATTTTAATTAGTAGAATACTACTTTTTGGAACTTGACATATGTGTATTTTTAAGTAGAATTCAACATTTTTATTGTCAAATTCTGTGCAAATGTTTTTTATAAAATTTAAGTGGTAAAATACACATAGAACTCAACACCAATAATATCGAGTTCAAAAATAGTTGTATTTAGCTACATAGTTCGAAAAGGGATGTTTAACTACATCATTCGAAAATTAAAGTTAAATAGTAATTTTGACTCTTTAGAGTAGTAGCATGCATAATTAGGAAACGCTAGATTTATTTTGTTGCACTTTATAACAGTTGTTTTCATTGGTTTAGATCATTTACTCGTCCACTGGCTATTATTTAATTGCCCACTTGTTTGTCTTTACGCTTTGTTGGTCAAATTTAGCGGCCCCTATAAATTATGCACACTTTTTTCTTCACTAATTTTTACCAAACAACGATGTAACCCACTAATTTTTGGCAGCTGATAAATATAACAATGATGTATTGCAGGTTTGCATGTAAAATAAAGAGAAAATTTTCAACTTGATGAGATACGAAAAAGAAAAGAAAAAGAGTGGAGAACCAAAAAATTTGAGACTTCATCAAAAAATTTGCAACTTGTAAGTGTGAAGAAATGAAAGGCATGACAATGACTCTTCGCGCACACAGTGATGAAAAAAATTTCATTCTATTTTGATATGTTTGATGCAATCATGAAAGACATCATTATAATTGTTTTGATCATGCCCTTGCTATCAAAATAAAGTGGAGTAGGATTAAAAAAAAAAACCCCTATATCACTTTGAGTAACCATTGAAGCCAAATAATTAACTTTTGAAGTAGCGTAAGCTAAGGCTCAATATTCTGCTTTAGCTGAGGAGTGAACAACTATAGATTTAAGCATTAAGCTTGAGATTAGATGAACGAGATAATAATAGTCCTTTATGCATTGTCCCATGCGCAACAAAGGACAGCTGCAAATTGGATTGGGCATAGTGATATCATAAATTAACTGACAACATGAACATAACACTGATGTCCCTTTTTTTCCCCTAATACCATAGCTTAAAAACACATAAATAGTAGCTCTTTTGGATAATTTTTCATGTTCAACTTTGGGGAGAAGGACAAAAAAAATGGAGCCAAACACAACGAAGTTCAGAATAATATGGAGTAATTTTGTAGAGCATCTCAAAAGATGAAATTTCACCAATGGCAATTGAGGAGGGAATTATATTCATTACATACACAAAGGTGAAAGCTGCTTCACCCCAAAACTACTTAGGAGAGATAGTATGATAACAGTAACTCTTTGGAAATTGATGATGTTGCTTAGATCTAAACCGGTCAGGTAAAAATAGCCAAAACCATTAAAAATGGGGGCCGGACAGTGTTTCAGTTCTTTGACCGTTCCAGTTCTTAAAATCATATGTGTACACATATTGTTCTGTTTTATGTCATGCCAGTTGGCACAAATTAAGGTTTTATCAACACGACTTTCTTGCTTCTCAAATTTTGTGCTTGGAGGTACACCAATAGCTAATAGTCTCATTTGGGTCGACATTGAGTTTCAGAATTAGTTCCCAAAAGGACAATTATGGAATTTGTCATAATTAATGATGTGTGCAATTTTGATTGGTAAATCATCACTTTTATGTGGAATCACTATTTTTTTCTCCATTAATTATAATCACACATATCAAGATTATTACAAAAGTTATAGTACAAAAGTCGTGTTCATAGACTCTCCTTAAGAATATTTAGAATCCAGGTCTGTATTATATCTTGATTCATTACAATTTCTATTTAAAGTGTGAGTTTCCTTTTATTTTTCGTAGGTTCAATTTGATAGTCAACAAAGTTTTGTTTGAATTATTGATGCTATTGGTCAAACATTTTTTTCTTGATGCTACTATTTGATTTTGAATTCTCTATCAAATCTTAATTTGAATTATTGGTGCTCGAAAGATCCGTTCTAACTAGCATGGCACACCACATGCTATCTTTTATTTGGAGGATGCCAATTGGACATTTGAATCTAAATGTTGAAGAAAATTTCACTATCCAAAATAGAGGAAGTGCTTTCCAGTTAGAAAATTTACACTCCTTTTCCATGTCATCGCTTTATTAAGCACATCTATGCTTTAGTTTGTTTTTCAGGAGAAGAATCTATGATTTAGTTGATAGTTGATATATATATATATATATATATATACATATATTTATATATATAGACTAAACAAATATGTACAACATTATACATATTTACAAAAAATATATAATATTGCACACATTTTTTTAATCTACAAAATAAAAAGTATGAATTTTCCTTTATCACATGTGAGCGTCAAATTGTTGTAACATGTAGGCCCAAACCCACCTAAAAAGGAAATTTTGACCCTTTTCGTCATAACACTTATGTCACCTACTGATGCGTCATGCTTTCATCTTACATTGTACAGTAGAATCAATTAAATTTGCTCTCTTCTTTCCAAATCATAAATTTAGGAATATTTTAGGACCAAAATAAAATTGTATGAAACTGATACACAAATAAACATGTAGAGGTATGCATATGTTATTTTGCTTAAAAATGTTACTGTTGGGATAAATCCCCGTCTATGTGTAAATTAAATTAAATATAACCCAACCAACAAAGAAAACAGAAATTTACGAAAGCAATAAATGAATCAATCAACAAGAACACCAAGAAATTACGTGGGAAATCCTCTAGTGCAGAGGGAAAAATCACGGGGCAAATTTGATTAAGCCATTATAATAAAATAGAGATTACAACATTCAAGTTATACCCAAAACTTGAGTTTACAATAAATTGGTAAAATACAATAATATCTCTAGGAACAAATACAACCTCACCACAAAATCCGGTAGCAAGGTCTTCCACTCTGTATACATCAACTTTCTGTTATTGTAGCACCCAAATAATTGTTCTAGAGAAAACCCCCAATTTATTTTTCTTGTGTGTCTTGAGCAAAAGAAAAATTACATTTTCTTTTTTCCCTTAGTGCCACCAAAAACACAAATCTTTTTCCTTCAGTCTGCTTCAAAACTGTGTTTCACTCTTTAGTCTTTCTGAATCTCTCTCTCTCTCTCTCTCTCTCTCTCTCTCTCTCTCTCTCTCTCTCTCTCTCTCTCTCTCTCTCTCTCTCTTTGTGAAATACATGTACAAGCTTTATATAAAGCAATCAAGTCACTTGACATTCCTAATAGTACTTGAATTAGGAGTCTTAAACCTTGTAGGCAAGTTTTCCTATTTCCCTTTGAAATAGAAGCCTAAGTGGGCTGGACTCTAGGTGTCGTGCACCTCAACAATCTCCCCCTCTAGCCCTTTGAGGAAAGAGATCTTCATCCCAAGTCTTCAGTTAGAATTCATGCCAACTATTCTGGCACAAAGCTTAAGCTTCTCTTTGGTCACAACCTTAGTCAACATGTCAGCTGGATTCTTCTCACTATGAATCTTTCTCAGTTGCATCAATCGTTTTTCAACAACTAGTCTTATTCAATGGTATCTCACTTCAATGTGTTTTGAGCAAGAATGAAATGTAGCATTCTTGCTCAAGTCTATTGCACTTTGACTATCACAATGAGCTACATACTTTTCTTGCATCAAACCCAATTCTTGGAGAAATCATTTCATCCAAAGTATTTATTTACCTGCTTCATTCACCTGCAATATACTCAGCCTCAGTTTTAGATAAGAACACACTTCTGACTGCCATGATATAGCTCCCCCTGCAAAAGTAAATAAATACCCAGAAGTAGATTTTCTACCATCAAGGTCACCAGCCATATCTGCATTTGTATAAACCTCCAAAATTGGTTTAGAGCTACCAAAACTCAAGAAAGACTTAGAGCTACCTCTCAAATATCTGAAGATCCACTTCACTGCTTCCCAATGATCTTTACCAGGATTAATTATAAACCTGCTCGCAACACCCACTACATGAGCAATATCTGGTCGTGTGCAAACCATAACATACATCAAACTCCCGACTACAGAGGAATAAGGAATTGATGCCATGTTCTCTTTCTCTTTCATGGATGAGAGACAAGATTTCTCACTTAGCTTGAAATGACCACCAAGAAGTGTAGCGACTAGTTTGGCATGTTTCATGTCGAACCTTTCAAGTATCCGCTCAACATATTTTTTTTATGACAACCATAACTTCTTGGCTTTCCTATCACGTGTAATTTCCATGCCTAGAATTTGTCGTGCTAGACCAACGTCTTTCATATCAAAGGCCTTGAACAAATTCTTCTTCAAATCACCAATCATACTAGCATCTTGTCCGACTATCAACATATCATCTACATATAATGGAAGAATAAGAAATTTATCATCAGGAAACTTTTTGACATGCACAGAATGATCTACATTTGTCTTTGTGTACCCATGACCCACCATGAATGAGTTAAACTTCTTGTACCACTATCTTGGAGCTTGCTTCAAGCCATACAAATTTTTTATCAATCAACATACCATGTGTTCTTTTCCTTTCACTTCAAATCCCTCTAGCTGTACCATGTAGATCTCTTCCTCCAAATCACCATGGAGAAAAGTGGTCTTCACATCTAATTGCTCAAGCTTAAGATCCAAGCTAGCTACTAATCCCAAAACTACTCGAATGGAACTCATCTTTACTACTGGTGAGGATATTTCATCAAAATCAACCCCATGTTTCTGACTGAAACCCTTGACCACCAATCGAGCATGTACCTCACTAACTTTTTACTATCTTTCTTTAGCTTGAGCACCCATTTGTTTCTCAATGCCTTTTTACCTTTAGGAAGTTCAACTAACTCATAAGTCTTATTCTTGTACAAAAAATTCATCTTTTCTTGCATAGCCTTCATCCCATTCTGCTTGTCCTTATGAGACTCCACTTCTTGAAAGCATTTTGTTTCCCCCTTATTAGCAAGTAAAATATACTCAAAAGAGGGATATCTAGTTGATTGACGATGCTCCCTAGTAGACCTCCTTACTTGAGGTTCTTCAATCTCGGGTGGAATAGGCTATTCCTCCTGTTCAACATCTTCAATATCTTGAGCATCATCACCATCAACTTCTACTGGCTCATCACCATTAACTGCTATTGGTCCATCACCAAGAATCCCATGTCACACCTTTTCCCTATTTATGGTATGATTGGAGGAAGAAGAGGTAGGTGTAAGGTTGGGAACACCTATAATAGCATCCTTTGTCTTTTCAGTTTTCTCAAGGTCTACCAAATTTTCATTCTCATGAAAAAATTTTCATTCTCACGAAAAACTACATCTCGGCTTCTAATTATCTTTTTTTTTTTTCTCAAGATCCCATAGCTTATAGCCAAATTCTACATCTCCATATCCAACAAATATACAAGGAGTGACTTTGCTATCGAGCTTCAATCTTTGATCCTTAGGCACATGTGCAAATGCCTTGCACCCAAATACCTTCAAGTTAGAATAAGAAACATCTTTCCTAGTCCAAACTCTTTCTAGAATATCAAACTCCAATGGAATTGATGGAGACTGATTAATTAGTTAGCACATAGTTTGAACAGCTTCACACTAGAATGAATGAGAATGACTAAAGTAGATTAGTCATTCTTAACATACATCTGACCTTTTCAAAAATAGTGGGGTTCATCCTCTCTGCCACACCATTTTGCTTTGGGGGTACCAAGAACTGTCTTCTCATGTCTAGTACATTTCTCGGAGCTATAACTCTTGGATTCATTAGATGTATATTCACCTTCGTTGTTAGTATAGAGACACTTCAAAAGCTTCCCTTTCTCTCTTTCCTCCATGGCATGGAATTTCTTGAAGTGCTCAAATACATGGTCTTTAGTTTTCAAAAAATACACCCACACCTTTCGTGAAGCATTATCAATAAAAGTAACAAAATACTTATTGCCACCTAAGGACTCCACATTAATGAGACCACATACATCAGAATAAACAAGATCTAACACATTGAGCTTTCTAGTAGAGGGAATTCAAAAAGATAGTCTATGTTGTTTTCCAAATAAACAATAATCACAAGGTTTAAGTGACATACCTTTGGCAAAAGGAATGAGAGACTTCTTTGCCAAAATCTGCAACCCCTTTTCACTCATGTGAGCTAGCCACCTATGCCACAAGTTAGGCGTAGAATCTTCCTGAGTTGCACTAATAACATCTTTGCACACCTTTACTTGTGTTTTGTAAAGTGTACAACAAATCTTCTCTCTAGCAAGCACCTATGATCATTTGGAGAGTCTCCATTTACCATTTCCAAAATAGTTGCCACAACCTTCTTTATCTAAAATATGAGTAGAAATCAGATTCAAGCGCATATTAGGCACATGTCACACATTCTTCAATTCCAAGGTGTATCTAGTGTTAGTCTCAACATAAATATCTCTAATTCTCACAATGTCAGCATAACTATTATTGCTCATCTTCACTCTCTCAAAGTCTCCTGCTTTGTATACAGTAAAGAGACTCTTTCTTGGAGTGGCATGGCAGGAAGAGGTTAAGTCAATTACCCATTTAACATAAAGATGTGAAACATTACAGCATCTATCCTCTCCTAGACTGATCACCACATCTTCAATTGTCAAGATAGCAGTAGTATACTGTTCTTCTGCCTTATTCTGATTTTTCTCATCTTTCTGTTTACCCTTCCAAGCCTTGCAGTTTCTTCTTATGTGACCTTCTTTGTTACAGTAGAAACACTTGAATTTTCCTTTCGACTTTGACTTGTTAGGTTTTTAGATCCCTGTAAATTAGATTGTTTAACCTAATTAATTAACCAAGTAAATACTTAGATTTATTATTCAGATCTAGGTTAAAACAATAAAGTCATATCATGTAAAGCAACGGAAAATAAATAACACAATTATATGATCACTAAAGAAAACCAAACCGGTAAAAAACTTAGGGAGGATTTAACTTAGCTATCTTCAAGGTAAAAAGAAAATCCATTATAGAGAATCGAAGTTTACAATAAGACTTAGACCATTAATATCCTATTGCTACCACATGTAGAATTTACTGATACAACCATGTGCAAGCTCTGAATCCACGAACTCCTCTCTATTTGGCCTTTGCAACACAAGCACCCTCACCTGTGACTTTAAGACTCCACTTAGAGGTTTAGGATCTCCTTAGACGTTGAACTTGTATGCAACAACTTCTACAATACCAGATCGTGGAATTTTTCAAGGAATAACATCGGTAGAAGACTTTAGAGAGCTTTTGAGTACAAACCCTAGATCTACAAAAGAGACACACTCTTCTCTCTCTGAAAAGCCTTATAACAACATGCTTAGAGTTTTCTTTATATACTAATAGTGTTTTACTTGAAACCCAATACGTTTAAGTAGAGTTTGGACTGAAATAGAATTTTGTAGATACATGTTTTGATCGGTCAAGCCTGTCTTTCGATCAGTCAAATCAAGCAGATTCTGAAATCTTCTTTCTACAGCTTATATGTTCTTGAATCTTGACTTGAATCACCTTGAGCATTGTCTAATAATACCTATAGATTCTAGGGCCTATATCTAGATAAGTTTGTGTTCTCGGTTTGCTAATTATTCTAAACTTTTAGAACTTAACATGACTGACTTCTGGATTTACCACGTCCTTTAGAATTTCTAGTCTTGCTCCTCCCCCTGTTCTCTGTGACAAGAGCCCGTGCATTATCCTTGCCCATGTATTTTCTTCTTATTTCTTCATTGAACAAGCTATCCTTTACCATTCCAAGTTGTAGCACACCTTTTGAAGCAGAATTACTAAGTGACACCACCAAAGTCTCCCAACTGTCAGGTAAGGAACTCAAAAGTAATAAAGCTTAAAGCTCATCATCAATTATCAGCTTCATTGTAACCATCTGATTCACCAAGTCTAGGAGCTCACTCAAATGCTCGGCAATAGACCTCGCTTTCTTAAGCTTCAAATTCACAAGCTTTCTAGCCACAAAAGCTTAACTTTGAGTTGTCTTTCTTTCATAGAGACCCTTCAATTTTTCCCAAAAAGCTTCTGCATTAGTCTCTTGAGATACATGATGAAACACACTCACATCAATGCATTGTCTAATATATTGTCTAATACATGATGAAACACTTCTCGCTTGGCTTAGCGCTATCACCCTCAATAGGGTCATGCAAATCCTTAAAGTAAAGGACATTCTCCATCATTGGCCTCCAGATCGAATAATTTGATGCCAAGAGTTTAATCATAGTGCTCATATTCATATTCATATTTTCCATTTAATTCAACACAAGATATTCACGTCCAACAACCTGGTTCTGATACCACTTGTTGGGATAAATCCCTTTCTATGTGTGAATTAAATCAAATATAACCCAACCAACAAAGAAAATAGAAATCTACGGAAGCGATAAATGAATCAACCAACAAGAACACTAAGAAATTACGTGGAAAACCCTCTAGTGTAGAGGGAAAAGCCATGGGGCAAATCTTATCAATCCACTATAATAAAATATAGATTATAACACTCAAGTTATACCCAAAACCTAAGTTCACGATAAATTAGTAAAATATAATAATATCTCTAGGAACAAATACAACCTCACCACAAAATTTGGTAGCAAGATCTTCCACACTAAATACTTCAACTCTCTGTGATTGTAGCACCCAAATAATCATCCTAGAGAAACCCCTAATTTATTTTCCTTGTGTGTCTTGAGCAAAAGAAAAATCTCATGTTCTTTTTTCCCTTGATGCCGCACAAAAAACTAATCTTTTTCCTTTAATCGGCTTCAAAAATGTATTTCACTCTTTAGTCTCTCTAAATATGTCTCTCTATTTGTAAAATACACGCACAAGCTTTATATAAGGCATTCAAGCCACCTGACACTCCTAATAGTACTTGGATTTGTAGTCTTAAACCTTGTAGTCAAAATTTCCTATTTCCCCTTGAAATAGAATGCACCTCAACAGTTAGTGATATTTTTACATATATTTATTTTGTAAGGGGTAATTAAGTTAAAATTACAGAGAAATTTTTAATTTAATTTCTTTATGTATTTTCTAACATCATAAACTTGGCTTATGGGCTATATTTCTTATAAAATTGAATAAGTGTTATTGAGTAATTGAAAGATCTTTAAGAGTTAAAGAATTGAATTTAAATTGAGAGTTTATATAGTATTTGTAACATATTCTTAACTTTATTGATGTGTTTTGAGATTACTTTTTCTTTAATGAAACTTTTAACCTCTTAAGCATTTTGAAATTTTATTTAGAAAGAAGTAATTTCATTTACCATTCATAATTAATAATAAAAAACTTATATAATACACTAAGTGCTAAGAATATATAACAATTATTTGACATACAAATAACAATAGAAAACTATCATTCCAGTTTAGTCTCTCAAAAAACTCAATTTTCTTTTCAATTGATATCTCATGCGACTTTGCACATTATTCTAAGGTTCAATAAAATATATTTAAATAATAATAATAAATTGAACAAAAAAAAGTATTTAAGAAAATTATTAAAACTAAGCATATTGAAAATATAGTTTAAAAGTGCATTATTGAGCTTGAGTTAACAAAGCCTAAACTCCTTAGACAACATTTTTTACTCATACCAAATTGGTATTTAATTTTGAATTTGAAAATATTCCTTAGCCACATGCCTTAAATTTAATTGTATAAGAATCATTAAAGAATTATCACAATAATATTTTCACAAAAAACAATAAATTTGAGTGGAGCTTTTATAAAATTTGTATAATTTATCAATATTTCCTTCTTCTTTTTCCATTTCCTTTCATTTCTCGTTTTTGCTCCTCCACTGCAGCTCCTCCTCTCTCTTTTCATCAGTCTTCACTTCTCTCACCCTCTCTCCTTAGATATTTTTCTCTCTTCCTCCACCTTGCTGACCCATCTCACTTGCCCAGCCTCCGATTGACTCATCTCCCCTGCCCAGCTCTAACCCACCTCTTCCTCCACTTGCCCCCGACCCAAGCCACCACCCTTCTCTTCTCCCTTTTTTTTTCTTCCTCCACTCCTTGCAGTCCCAACTCCCTTGCCTAGACACCAACCTATCTTTCTTCCTCCAGTCACTCTCGACCCAAGCCCCAAGTCAACCCATCTTTACCTCCATTGCCGACCTGTCTTTGACCCATCTCTCCCTCTCTTCTCTCTTTGGATTTGAGTTTTATTTAGTTTTGGGTTAGAGATTCATTTTGGGTGGTGGTGGTAGTTGTTGTTTATTATAGTGGATATATTATTTTATTGTGTTGTTTATATTATTTTAATGTGTTGAATGCTGAAATAAAACCACTAATGTTGGGTGTTTTGTAAAGTGAGGTGGTAAATTCTCCATTCTGTGGTAAAGGTAGTTTTGGTCATATCCCTAGGAGCCATCTTGATTTGGTTATATCCTGAAAAACCATACATGAAAGACCAAGGCACTACTAGTTAGGTTATCCACTAAAACATCTATGTAAGGAAGAGAGAAATCATCCTTAGGGAAAGCTTTGTTCAAATCCCTAAAATTCACACATATTCTTACCTTCCCATCTTTCTTAGGTATGCAAACACACTCTAAACCCTAATCTAGAAACATAAATGTAGAAAAACACTTGAAAGCTTAACTCTAACAACCTCACATGCTTTTAAGACACACAAAAACATAAACCTAGACTACATAAACATATTAAGGCATAAAACAAGTAAAGAAACAAACAAAATAGAATTAAACAAAAGAAAATAAAAGAAAAGTTTAAAATGAATACCTTAAAGCAAAAACTCCCAAACTTAATTTTTAGCCATTTCCCTCAGTCAAATCTATTCACAAATCAATAAAAATGTGATTAGAAAGCATAATCCCAACTTGGACCTGTTTTGATTGAGTTAAACACTAATTAATTGGGACTGGCACTAAGCTAACCAAACATCCTAGCATCTAATTGGATTAAATTGACTACCTTTGAGATGAGGTTAAGATTAACTTTCCAATGCCTACTCACGGGCCACGATCAAATGTAAGATGAGCAAGATATTGCAAAATCTTTAAAGACTGGATATATATTTGGTCAAAATTACACAAGTTTAGAACCATTGGAACATAGTCTACACTATCTTTCCAATAACATTTTAGGATAAAAAAGGAAGAAACAAAAGAACATTTGGGCCTAGTAGTAAGAAAGTTTGTGGATAGGTACGTTGAGTCTACACTCTAAAGGGACAATATTACAAACTAGATGTCATCTTCAAGTCAACAATTACTGTCATAGGTGACAATTTTTCCACAAGATAAAGTTTTCCAAAATCTCTGTGACATTACCCTCGCCAGTTCAATGTCAATTTATAAGGCACGTTTGAAGTATAATACTGAATCCAATGTTGGGTGTTTGTAAAGTGAGCCGGTAAAAATAGATAAAATAGGCTTTTGTGGTATCAAAAGCTAGAAGTTTTGGCACTACCAATGCTGATGCTCTAAAGTAGGCATGTATGTTTACTCGATTCCCTTACTAATCAGATCCCTAATGATCTAAGGGAAAAGATCAATTTCTCCAACACATGGTCCTTAATTCTCGAGTGTCATTTTGGAAGCGAAAAAAAAAAATCAATCGAATATCTACCGATATTTGCATATGATGAAAATTGCATTGATTAGAAAGATTAGATCCCAAAATGATTATCTAATATCCGTGCAACATAATCTCAAAATTGTTTTGATTGTGTTTGTTAATGACTCTTTCTGTGAGTGATTAATTAGCACTAGTGAGCACAAAAATATAATTTTCATGCATCGCATACACAATACTATGCACTAATGAGCTTTTTTTTATACAAGTTTTGTGAGTACTGTGTCATTTGTCACAATTTGATGATATATGTAATTGTGATATACACATAAACTCATTACTTTTTCTTTATCACTTATAATCACATATATTATGGTAGTGACAACAATCGTGTCCAAGACTTTTTGTCTTTAGATGGGAAAAATGACAAAATAGCCTTAATTTTCAAACTCTGTAGCCAAACAACCTCTTTTTTTCAAACTATTAAAACAAAATACCCCTCTTTTAGAACTCAACATATACATATTTTTAAGCAGAACTCAACATTTTTTACTATCAAAATTTGTGCAAATTTTGTAAAAGTTTAAGTTGCAAAATACGCGTAAAACTCGATATTGTCAATGTCAAGTTTCACGTAGAACTTGACATTAGCAATATCAAATTAAAAAACAAGAATATTTTACTATATAGTTTGAAAATGTGGCTGTTTAATTATATAGTTCAAAAATTAAAGTTAAATAGTCATTTTCGTTGAGCAGTAAGTGCATGCATAATTAGAAACACTAGATTCCTTTTGTTTCACTTTATAACTGTTGATTTCCTTGGTTTAGACCATGAACTCGTCCACTGACTATTATTTAATAGCCCAAATGTTTGTCTGTAGGCTTTGTGTGTCAAATTTAGTGGTCCCTATGATATACACTAATTTTTACCAAATGAGGATGTAACTCCACTTATTTTTGGTAGTTGATAAATGTAACAATGATGTATTGCAGGTTTGCCTGTTAAATAAAGAGAAAAATTTCAACTTAATGAAATACGAAAAAGAAAATAAGAGGAGTGAAGAACCAAAAAAAAAAAAAAATTGCTGTATTGAAGGTTAATTTGCTTGTAAACAACAATCTTTCTTTCTCTTCTTCATTTTCCATCATAGAAACTGCTTTGATACCAACTAGTACTAGTATATAAAGAGGGAGGAATGACAATGGGGTGTAAGAAGATTATATATAAAGAGGGAGGAGTGACAATGGGGTGTAAGAAGATTATGGTAAGGTTACTACAACTAGTTTATTGCATATATTACTAAGACCGTATAAAAGATAACATGAACATAAGGAATGGAACACAGAACAAGATACAATAAACTAAGAGATATTATTACGTTCAATAGCTTTTTTACATTAAGCATAAGAGAGACTGAAACATATGATACAAAGGTTGGCTACAATCTCTATCTCTGCCGAACTAAGGATAAAAGAGGCCTATTTATAGGCAATAAGTAACATAAATATTTTAAGATCAGAGGATAAGATGTCTTTATAGCATATGGTAAGGGCTTGCTGATCTTTGACAAATGTCATCTAGAGTCAAGGGTCCCGGATTAGTAGTGATTTTCTTTCGGATATGTTGTTGACTACCAAATAAATGTTATCTGGGGGGAGAGGACAAGAAGTCAAGAACTCCTTCCAAGGTTGACAAGTGTCACAATAAATCAATAGGGGCCCGGCTTGGAGCAACATCTGGCAAAGAAAGCAGAGGTTGTCTGCAAGAAAAAGTTTTCTATGGTTGGCTAGTGGACATAAAGTCTTCTGGTAGATAAAATGCACATGCTTAGAGACGAATTTGGAACTCTTTTTTTATTTTTTTTTAATTTTTTATTTTTTATTTTTTAAGTGTTGAAAATATTTAGTCATCCCAACCATCTCTTCCTTGGAACCATTTTTCATCAACGTCAACATTTGGATCATGATTATGGTAGTAAGGATCATTATGTCCAATCAAAGGATTAGGCATTTCCCAATGTTCCTCATGTGGCCATTGCTGTCTACATACATTTGGGTCTGCTGGCACTATCTCAGGTAGGATTCCCTAGTTAAGGGATTCTGCCATTGTGAAGGAATAGTGGCAAGATATCCAAGACACATCAATGTGTGTGTGTGAAGAGTACCATCAACATCAGTTACCCAATGCATGTCTGCAACGTGAACGATTCCTTCTGCACGGACATTATTTTTGGAATTGAGCTTAAAAACTAAACAGGCAGAAGTAATTTTTTGGCCAAAGCATGGGTGCTCTACTTTGGAATACATGTACCATTCATCATTATGAGCATCATTTTTCAAGATTTCGAACCAGAATTTGATAAAATATTTATTTTCACGAGGGAAAATATACGAGTAGAATTCTGGTTCAAAATGGAGACACAAGTAATACTCATTGAGCAAGTACCACATGTAGAGGTAATGGAAAATTGTCCAATTGGTTATCTAGAAGGCAAAAGGAGTCTTCCATGGTTTATCTATATCTGGGAAAATAGCAAGGAAATTACACTGATATTCTTTAAGGTAGTCAAGGAGGACTTTAATGATTCATTTAGATCTAGCTTCAAGGGTCAAGGTTTTTATTTGTTCTTTTAATTCTGGAGGAAGGGTTTCTTTCATATTAAGAATACCATTAAGGGCTGAAAAAGAGCCTGAGGATGAGGAGGGATCTGTGATTGGATATACACATAAAAATGGAGGAATAATTGTGGTGATAAGGACTGGAGATTTTCTAGAAAGGTAATCAGTGATAAGATTATCTTTACCTTTGATGTGTTTGACTTGAAAAGACCATTGTGAAAACCAATTTGACCATCTAAGAAGTTGAGGATGTGGAAGCATTTTTCTTTTGAATTGAAGCATTTTAGGAAAAGAGGACAAGTTCATTTGTACTAGAAAATTATGCCTAAAAAGGTGAAACTGGAATTTTTCAATCCCATGTTTAACTACCAAAATTTCCTTGAAAGTGGAATGATAATGAAGTTTTGAAGGCTTGAATGCACTACTTTTAAATCCACAAATACTTCTCTTGCCATTAACTTCTTCAAAGAGAGCTACTGCCCAATACTCATCACTTACCTTTGTTTGCAGAATTCTTTTGCCTAGTCCTAGAATCTGCAAAGGAGGGAGCTTTTCTACTAACTTTTTCAATTGTTGGACTACTTTTGTATGAACTGAATTCCAATCTTGAGTAGATTTTTTCAACAATTGAGCTAAACAGTTCCTGTATTTGGAGATTTTTGGAATGAACTCTGACATGTAGTTCACAACTCCAAGAAAATATTGTATTTGTTTGGTACTTGTGAGCTTATCTGGAAATTCTCCAAGAGAAACCGCGATGTGGGGCTATAAAGTATATTTGCCATTTGAAATGTTTACTCCCAAGAAATCTATAGAGGATGCTCCTATGACCATTTTCTTTTCTGAAAGCATTATCCCTTGAGCTTTTACTATATTATAGGATTCAATAAGCAATTTTTCATGGGATTCTGCATCCTTTGAAAATAGGAGAATATCATCAACATAAATTAAAGCATTTGTCAAAAGTGGCTGGAACAGATTTACCATTGCTTTTTGGAATTGAGATTGAGCATTTTTAAGACCAAAAGGCATAACAGTCCATTGATAATGGTGGTCTGGAATGCAAAACGTTGTCTTGTACCTTTCTTCTGGGTGGATTCCTAATTGCCAAAATCTCACTTTGAGATTAAACTTTGAAAATATCCTAGCATGTCAAAGATGCTGGAATAAAGCACTTTTGCTTGGCAAAGGGAACTTGTCATCAACAAAGAAATGGTTAAGATCTTGATAATTGATTTCCATTCTGAGTTTTCCACGAACTTTCTCAGCATGCTTATTAACATAGAAAGCTTCACACACCCATGGAGAAGTTGTAGGTTCAATGAGGCATTCTGAAAGAAGAGTGGATAACTCTTGCTTAGCTAAGGTCAAATGTTCTAGATTCATTCCTCTGTGACTGGCTTTTGTGGGTTGACATCTTCATTCTTTTTGAAAGGTAGGTTTATGAAAAAAGATGGATTTTTCCACAAAGGGTTTGGATTTTTAAGGAGGAATTCAGAGTAGGTGGTCGCACAACATTCTTTAATAATCTGGAGTCTCAAAGAGTCAAAGGGGTCTATTGTAAATAAATGAGGTACTTGGGTCCAAGTGAGAAGATGTTGTCGATGCAAAAGTCCTTTTGATGACCATCTAAGGTTAGGTATTTGATGAAGGATATCAAATCCTATAAGAAGGTCTCTGCCTGTGAAAGGGGAGCCAAGGACTTGGTGTTTAATGGTAAGGGTTGGAAAGATCCTAATGAGGATAGGTTTAGTTTTCATGGTGATCAAAAATGTTACTCCATTTGCTGCTTTGAATATCTGATGATGGGGTAGCCAGAATTGTTCAGGTAATATTTTAGGATGGAGAATTTTTACCATTGTGCCTATATCAAACAAGGCTATTGCCAGAATGGGTCTGGAATAAGTATCAAGGAGGATATACACTTGGACTATAGGTGTGGGGCTGGTTAGGGGGGCTATAATAGGCTGGGATGTGTAGATGGTTTGGAATTCTAGGTTTGAATCATCTGGATCTGAATCATTTTTTGAGGTAGAATAAGCCATAACGGCCAAGGCTTGGGGAGAGTAATTATCATCTAGTGAAAAAAGTGATTCTACATCTAAGAAGGGGGTATCATCTGCATGAATCTAGGCTTGTTCAAGAAGCTTTATTGCTTTTTCTTTCTTTGGACAATTTTTTGCAAAGTGACCTGGCCTTCTGCATACAAAACAGACTTTTGAAATTTTTCCTTTGAACTGCTTTCTGCTAAGAAACTTCCATTTCTTTTTCTTGAAGAACTTCTTCTTCTAATTTGCATAGTGTCTCTTTTTCCAAGAAAACTTCTTGAAATGATCTCTCCTTTTTGTTGGACAAGCACAATTTTTGTCATAGCATTTTATTTTTAAATCTTTTCTTTTACAATTGTCTATGAGCTTGCTATGGACCTTGTATATTTCTGAAAGAAACTTTCTCTAATTGCAGAGTTTTTCAAGGGCAATAAGCACATGCCGGTAGATTTCTCCCAAAGAAGCTTGTTGCAAAATTATTTTTTGAAGATTCATCATGCGAATAGTTTCATCTCCTAATGGTTCTAGAAAAGAGTTCAGAAAGGTGTGCTTAGAGTTAACATCATCCATGCCATTAAAAGAGTAATACCGGCTTGATATTTTGTTAAAATGTTTTTCCAAATCCTTCATTTCAAAAGAGCAACATTTCATCAGTAAAAATTCTTCTTGTACTACCTCTGTATAATAAGCCACAGAGTCAAAAAATTCACTGTGAATGATTGTGAAAAAGTCTTTTAGAGTGATACACTGGGCTGCTTGTCTTTGCTTATATTCTCCAAGGTTGATCCACCATTGTCTTAATCGTCTAGTAAGTCGTGCAACAAATTTCGCAATAATTTGTGCAACTGTGGTATTTGGAGTTTGAAGTTCAGCATTGCACCATGAATACATGTTAAAAATCTCATCATGCCATTTTGAAGGGGGAGTATTATCAATGGTGAACAAGTGTTTTGAGTCTGTGGTTGATGAATAGGTTAATCTTGTTTGGTAGTTAGGGATGAAAGCTGGTGGAGGATAAATTGGTGGTGGGGGAGGTTGTTCAGGGTGAAGGACATCATCATTTTCTTCTACCTTTGGGTCTGTCGTAAATACTCCTTCTAATCCGAGACCAGACAAGTCTAAATCTGTGTTATCAATGACTGGGAGCACAAAAGGTTCTTCTGGATCCTGAACAGTAATTGTTTTGAGGAATGATGAAATTGGGTTTGGAGGGTCAAGGTCTATGGCCAACATGTTCATATTTGGAGGTCATGAAGAAGCACCAACAGTTAGATCTAGGGATTGGTATAATGGTTCTTTGTCCTTTTTCATGGGAGGGAGTTCATTTTGTGGTTTGGTTTGAGGTTCTAGTTGAAGTGGTGCTGAACATGTTATACTAGGAAATATTCCGCTTAGTTTAAAAGGGTTATGATCAGGATGTGCCATGGTTAATGGCTAGAGGTTTTGATAAGGGGAAACTGGGGAGCATGGTGAGGCTAAAGGCATGGACAGATCTTTATACAATGATTGATGAGGTTGATAAGGCATTTTGACTTGCATTGGAAGAGCTTGGGTAACCTTTTTTCTTGAATTCTCCATAGACTGAAGTTGCACCAACAATTGTTTTTTTTCTTTTTCTTTTTTCCCAATGAGAGGGAATGTAATAGACAAGTCTTTTACTGTGGAAGCAATGGTTGCCAATTCTTGCTCAACTGTCTGTATTTTCTTTTTCAAGTCTTCAATAAGAGAATTTGAGGACGAGAAGGTATGAGTAACTGCTTCAGCCATCTTTTGTTGAGTATCAAAAATCTTCAAAAGGACATGGTTTTGTGCAATACATTTCAGACCATTGGGAGGCTCACCTAAGTGAGGCCTAGCAGATGGAGTTGGCCAATGAGAGCCAACAATATTTTAAACGTAAAAGTGGGTTAGGGCAAAAACTTTACACTACAACAAAATATATTTTCAGTGACGAAAAAATTCGTCACTAAAAGTCCAGTTTTTCGTCACTAAGAACCTTTAGTGACGAAATCGGACTTTTAGTGACGAAACTCATTTCGTCACTGAAACCCCGTCACTAAAAGTCCTGGTGACGTAAAATTTCGTCACTAAAAGTCCGATTTGATTTTTAAAAAAAAAAAATTTTAGAGACAAAAACGTTTCGTCACTAAATTTTTTCCTCACTAAAAACACCATTCAGTGACGAAAATATTTCGTCACTAAAAATACTTTAGTTTATTAAATCATATTTAGTGACGAATAATTTCGTCACTAAAATTATTTTTGGGTACATATAGTGACGAAAAGTTCGTCACTAAAACTATTTTTAAGAAAATCCATGCACATATAGTGACAAAAATTTTCGTCACTAAAGCCATTTCTTTCAAAATTTTGCTACATTTAGTGACGAAATATTTCGTCACTAAAACTTATTTTCTGTTTTTATTTTTTTCATGGCTTTGATATTAACCTCTAACCTGTTATTACATTACTAAAACCTCACATTTGAATAATACATTTATTTCAACAACACATTTATAAAAAAAGATCCATACATTCTACAAGTAAAAAATAAATCAAGTATCTAATTCAAACTCCTTCCATACAATAATTGTTTGCAACATCTACAATAACTCAAAATGTTTTATAACAATACAAAAAGGGTAACATAATATAATTAGAACTAACAAAAGATGTCATCATACGTCTTCAAGTAATGCCAAAAGTAAATCTCCTAATAGCCACCAATAAGAAATCTGCACAAATATAAACACAATACCACATTAAAATCGTAAAGCAAAAACATTAATTATGTTATATGAAACATTTCTAACAATGCATTAAGAGTAGTCACACCATGTAATGTAGGTCAATTGCTAAAAAAAAAATACTAACCAAAAAATTTTTTAACTTGAAGTTGAACCATCCCCATAGGTAAGAGCGTCATCATAATCATTCCTCCTTAATTAAAAAGTTAAGAATATTCTTTTAGACCTCTTCTTGCTTAGCTTGTGCCTCTTGGTCCCTAACTCGTGCCTCTTGGTCCCTAATGTCCAGTTCTTGTTCACAGCAACATTTGAGATCACTTCACTTGTGTCTGTTTCAAAACAAAGTGTTGGATTTGGCTCTCTCTAAAGACTAAATTCAAAAGTAGTTAAGAAAAACAAAGACAATAATGGTAATAATTGGTGGAGGGTCTAATTAGTTGAACAAACAAATTAGTACAGATTCCATAATGAGCTTTGTGTTCAATCTACTATAACTACAAACAACTATATATAACTATAAAAACAAAATAGTCTTATTAGTAGTAATTCAAATCAAAAAATATGACCCTTAATTTGTTTGTTCAATTAATTTTTGTTTACGTTTACTCAAATACATAAGATAAGAACAAATTTAACTACATTTGTTTCCTTACAAAGAATTACAACAAAGTCTACTTAACTTGATGCTTCCATGTCCCAAATGTCCTAACAAAAGTGTATTTATTAAAGTACAATAAAAAAAAAAATCCTCAAACCCTTCCCTGTTACCCCTTACTTCAACAACATTAACATGTTCCAAAAAAAATTAGAAAAACATGATCCTATGCTCATCATCCCCACCCATGAACTCATGTTTTTATGCATCATCCTATTTCCACGGTTTTGAAATTGATCCGAAATGATCCGAAATGAATCCGACTGGCAAACACTTTTCACATCATCCTTCATTCAACTAAATAAGGCGGCCTAACTAACAAAAGGAACGAGCATAAGCACGAGCATCGTACATGAAACTTATTTGTTACTATGAGGCAAGTACAATATTTCGTCTTTGTCTAAGACAATTAAGGCTTATCATGAAAACCAATGACAAGGTGACAAAAGTATCCCACATGATTTTGTTGGCCTATCTTCGGCTTAATAACACATGTTTCCACCAAAAATGAATGGTGACAAGCTTAATGTAAGGAAAAACAAACTCCAATTCTTATCAAACAATGAATAAAAGTAAAAGTAGGCCAGTTGCAATCTAACCATTCAAACTACAAGCTTTATGTCTGACAATTTTCTAAGCATAATGATACTAGTTTCAACGATTTAACAGTGAAAGAAGTTAAGTATTGACCATCAGAGCATTATGCATGAACCTTTGGAAGAGTAGGTCCCAATTTTCTAATAAGTTCACGTACATGGATGGATTGATCCCCCTGTTAAAAAATCAAAGCATGTGTTATGATATAGAAAAGGAATTCCTTTAATTTTGTAAGAGTAGAAAGTTGAAAATTTCATGACCAAGTTTTTAGCCATCCGAATGAAATCTGCTAATAAGTGCTAGTTTGGCCTAATGGTGTGAATAAGATTGCATTACCTCAGACTCGTTCCAAGTGTTTCTGACATGGTAGTGGTCAAATTCTCCAAAACCATTCTGATTTGCATGAGAGAGAGTCAACAACATTGCCAAAAAGAATTGAAAGCACAAAAAAAAAAAAAATTGAAACCCTTTGGCGAAGTACTTACTGAAGCCGAAGTTTGTTGTTCAGACAAATATCCTGCAGCAGATGCGAAAATGTTTTATAAAATGGGGGAAAATGTAGTAATGCGATGGAACAAAAACAAAGAGCATAATCATGCTAAGTCAGTATCATCCATATAGTATATATAGTGCAGCTAATAATGATAATAATAACAATAATAATAGATAATTAGAGATCTGGGACTAATTAAGATTGTTAAGCTAATATAATTAATAAAGTTAGGACTTCCCCGAATCTAGCAAAGTGAAAAAGAAATCTAGATCGATCTAAAAAAAAGAAATGGAGAAAGGAGAGAGAGTGTGATTGTGCCCTAAATTAATTATGAAGAAGAAGAGGAAACAGATCTAAATTAAAAGAAGTTAGATTGAGCAAAGCAAAAGCAAAATCAAAGTAGAAAGTACCCGGAGTCGCGATGGCGACGCCCAGGCGTCGCGATGGGCGTCGCCTTCGGCGAGCCCAGGCGTCGTGATCGGCGAGCCTGGGCTCGCGATGGCGACGCCCATCACTACGCCTGGGCGTCGCCATCGCGACGCCTGGTCGCGACTGGCGATGGCGACGCCCAGGCGTCGCGATGGGCGTTTGGGCTCTCCCAGGCGTCGCGATGGCAGTCACCTAGAACATAAAAGCTATTTTGGGGTAGAAATTTTGGATACAAGACCTCTTCCTTGAGCCTGAGGTGTTACAAGTGTCACTTATTCACTTGATAGCACGCATGGGCTGGGCTCATGCAAAAGGTTTGAAAGGAACCGACCCATATCCTTCAAACCACACATCCTCAATTTTCCCCATAAGTCACATGGGCTTGGCCTATGTTTAAAAGAATAAAATAAAATATAATACATGAATTAAGCCCACAATGAAGTCGGGCTTGGTTGAATCAGGCTTGTAGAAAATGTGTCGCGAATTAAAATCATTACTTTTTTTTTTTTTTTAATCACTTATAATCACATATATCATGGTAGTGAAAAAAATTGTGTCCAAGACTTTCGGTCTTTAGACTGGAAAAATGGCTAAATAACCTTAATTTTTAAACTATATAGCCAAGTAATCCCCTTTTCAAACTACTTTAGCAAAATACTACTTTTTTGGAACTCGACATCTAAGTATTTTAAAGTAGAACTCAACATTTCTATTGTCAAATTTTGTACAAATTTTAAAAAAAAATTTAAGTAGAAAAATACGCATAAAACTAGACATTACTAATATCAAGTTCCACGCAGAACTTGACATCAACAATATCAAATTAAAAAACAAGAGTATTTTACTGTATAGTTTGAAATATAGTTCAAAAATTAAAGTTAAATATCATTTTCCCTGAGCAATAAGTGCATGCATAATTAGAAAACACTAGATTGCTTTTGTTTTACTTCTTGTTTTCCTTGCTTTAGATCATGAACCCGTCCACTCACTATTATTTAATAGCCCACTTGTTTGGCTTTGCGCTTTGGGAATCAAATTTAGTGGTCCCTGTGAATTATGCACACTAATTTTTGCGAAACAAGGATGTAACTCCACTAATTTTTGGCAGCTGATAAATGTAACAACAATGTATTGCAGGTTTGCTTGTAAAATAAAGAGAAAATTTTCAACTTAATGAGATACAAAAAAGAAAAGAAAAGAAAAGAAGAAAGAGTGAACAAAAAAAAAAAAATCCCTCTAGCTACATATTCAGTATAACGAAACAACAGAGGCAAAAAAAAAAAAAAAAAAGAAGATGTATTGCAGGTTAATTTGCTTGTAAACAACAGTCTTCTTTCTCTTCTTTATTTTCTATCATAGAAAGTAAATCAACTCTTTTTATTTTTGTAGATTTCTAATGTTACCGTACAGTTAATAACATTATGCAATAAACTTATAAGTAGTAGGGTTATATGTTTTTTGAACACGTAAGCCACCGAATAGATATGGATGGAGACGCAGCCCACGTGAATCACGTATACCAATCTACAGTATGTGCCTTCTGATAATGTACCAAACATTTGGGCCGCCAAGGAAAAGATAAGTGGACTAACGGAAAATGCTATCACGAAAATTTTGTCAGAATTTATTCCTGTGCTAAGTCGTGAGTGCTACAATTATAGCAAAAATCCATCATGATAAAAATTGCAATCGGATTCCTATTATTGCTCGCGAACTACCAGATAGCATAGGAGAGGGACAAGCATATAGCTTTTATTCTATTATAGACAGATGGGACTAGAGACACAACAGAATCATCTGTCTATTTTTTAGCAATCTAATACAGTCCTCTTTCTAGTCCTTTACTTTGTCTCCCCAACCCGCTTCTCAATTGCTTGAAGACTTGATTGATTTATTAGATTATATTTTTTTATCATTAAGTGACTATTATTTCTCTATTTTTTAGCAATCTTTAACCCATTAGTAAATTTTTATTTTAATTATAATCTTAATATATTGTAATTTAATTTAATAATCTGGGTCTATTGACAAATTAAAAACTATTGAGTTATAAATCACTTAACTATTGAAAATCTCAAAAATATATGTTTAAAGTAGTACTATTTAGACTATTATAAATAGTGTGTGTTTGACATTGACTTAAAAAATTAATTTTTTTTTTACTATTTAGTTTATTTTTACTACTATTTATAAGTCTCATTGCATTTTTTAATACTATTTATGAGTTTTACTATAAAATTTCTTAATTTTAACAAAATAAACCCTTCCAAACAGACATATGGTATGAATAAAATATATGATTACCTCTTTTCTTATTTAGCTCCTTAAATATAAATTCTTGGCTCCGGCAGGGGAGAATACCTGTACAAAATTTTACGTTTTAAAAGAGAGGAAGGGGTTTTTCCAAGTGGCAATAATGCTATCACTCCTTTAGGCTTTACACCTCTGACTCTATTATGGGCCTATGTCACTTGGTGACATCACTTGGTGACGTTATTTACTTAAAATTTCAAATGTTACCATACAGCTAAGAACATTATTCAAACAACTTTTGAGTTGTAGGGTAATTAATATGCCTTTTTTTTGTTTCAAAAAAAAAAAAAAAATTAATATGCCTGTTTTGCTTATTTATTTATCTTTTATGATTATGTCTTTAAACATGTAAAATGGTAAAATTGGATATAAATTGACTGTCTCTAGAATTATTCAAAGTCTCAAATAATATTTCTGTTTCTTGGGTCCCTAGGTTGTGTAATCAAGCAGCGCACTCTTTAGCTAAGTGGTGCTTATGTTGTAATTTTTTTTTTGGATCCTTGGCTGCGGTTTTTGCTCTGACTCTTTCTCTGTGTTATTGTGGAAGAGTCCAGAAGGGTGTTTTAGTTGTCTTCCTCTTTAATAAAAATTTTCTGTTCATCAAAAAAAAAAAAAAAAGTCTCAAAACCATGGGATAGATATGGACAACTTATACACCGTATGTAGTACGTCCTTTTCGATAATGGACAAATATTTGGGTCCAATTAGCAGGAAAAGTTAAGTGTACAATCAGAGAGTGAGAGAGAAGCATGTAACTTTCATTCTATTATATATAGATGTAAGTCTGGAACTCTAGGTACACAACACAAGCATTGATACATTGTTATTGCTTGAGAAAAATTAATGGCTAGCTGCTTTCTATTTAGCAAAACCAAGAGCTGGTTCCCAGACTTCCAATATAACCCAAATCAGGACGAAGCAGACAAAGTCCGAAACACTCTCTTGGTAGTTGCCGCTCTAATTGCAGCAGTGACTTTTCAAGCTGGGGTTAACCCTCCTGGTGGTGTTTGGCAAGATTATTCGAAAGAGAATCTCACTTTATGTGAAGAAAAACGTGCTGAAGGGCCACACCCTTCATGTTATAAATCACATAATGCAGGGACGGCCATTTATGCGTCTCGAGTACCCGACTTCTATGTTTTCTTGGTCTTTAACACTGTGGCACTTTCCACTTCGGTTCTTGTCATTATCTCTCTCACATATAACTTCCCTTTCCATTTAGAAGTATTGATTGCCACAGCTTCAATGCTTGCAACTTACGCATCGGCCATATTTGCTGTCACGCCAGCTGATTATTCTTATAGATTTCGGTTCATCCTCATAGCAGCTGCTTTGCCTTTTTTGCTACGAGGTTGGATTTATATAGTCAAGAGGATAGCAAATGAAGGAAAAGAGAATCTGTGTGACACATGTAAAGATCAGAAGCCAAGTGGGAATTCTGGAGATAATTATTGCAGAAAATGTAGACGTGAGATTCCCTAAAAAGACGTGGGAAGTGAGATTCCCAAGTGAAAATGTTGAATTTCCATCAGTTCTATCAAAAATAAAGTTCAGAAGACGTCTAGCATGTTCCGATTTTCTATTATTATGCCATAAAACTGTCGTGGGACAGCTGCTATATATATATCTATGTACGAATTTGCAAGGGTCTGTTTGATTTTGCTTTTTGATGTTTTTTGTCTTCCCTCCATGTATCTTTAGTTATAAATTTTATGGAATTTTCGTGTTAAAAATTATCTTTTTTTTTTTTTTTTTTTTTTTTTTTTTTCGGGTTAATTTAGAAAGATATAAATCAAGTTTAATTATTTTTATATATTTTTTTAAACCACTAGAAAAATTCAAACCCAATAGGCCCTTAATATCTCACTACATATGTTAGATTTATTCTTCTTTTTTCTAATAAAAAAATATATCTTTTCTTGACATTTGATATATATTAGTTAATGTTCTTGAGTTTTTGTTATAACTCGGGCGAAGCCAAGAATTTTTTGTTTATGGACCGAATTAAGGTATTGATACAATAATCAAGGGACTTAATTAAGATAAATTTAAACCCCACACACACAGATATATATATATATATATATATATATATATATATATAATTTAAGAGAACTTATCGTTATCCTAAACTCTAAATTGTATAATTAATGCATTAACATAAATGAAAAAAAAAAATTGATGAGGTGGAAGGCTAACTAATTCTTTTTCAATAATCACCGTGCAGCCTTGGTGCAATGGTCATTCCACAATTATAAGTATTTGTGGGGTGTGGAGACAAGAACTATGACTCAAGTCTCCAGAAAGGAGTTTCACACAAATATACACTTAAATTAGGTTAAAGTAGAATTTCTATCTTATATTAAAAAAAAAAAATTCTTTTCCATTGAATGTGCCACTTGGCAAGAATTTCATCTTCCAAATCTATTTTTTTATTTTTTTTATTTCATAAGTATTCCAAATAAATTATTTCATATATAAAATTTTAAAATCCATCACATAAATTCATTTTATGTAAATATATTTAGTACATCATCTACAAATAATTAATACTTTGAAATTAATATTTAGTACACCATCTACAAATAATAAATGCAAGGTTTTGATCAGGTGGAGGACTTAATGAACTAATAAAGAGAATTCTCTTTCTTTTCCAGGAAATGTAGTGCAACTTGACAAAATCTTAGACCCATTGATATCATTGAATTATATATATATATATATATATATATTATTTTTTATTTTATTTTCCTGAATCCTTATCTAGTTAATTAATCCTAATGATTCTTTTGAATCATTTATGGCTTCCTCTACCATTCAACATCCAACAAGGGCCAAAGAAAAAGAGGGCTTACGAGTGGTTGCCTGGAGTCTTCTTGTTGGATTCATGAGCACAAGGTTGACCTGATGAGAGGCTCTCGACCGGGTCTGGCCAGCACTTGTTCCTTGTTCCTTCTTCCTTTGTCTTGATCTTGAGACCCTATTAGCATCCTTACTGCAAATGGTATTAAAAAAAAAAAAAAAAGCCTTAATAATGGCTTTTGAATAGTTGTTAATAAATTATTTTTAAAAAGTTTTAATACTATTTTTATTTGAGAAATATAAAAAGCTGTTCAAAAAATCAATTACTTTTTTTCTTATAAAAGTTTTTATAGATATTTTCTTACTCGTGCACTTAAGGCATCCATTCATTTTTTGCAAATCTCTCTACTCTCCTCTAGTACTCCTTTCTTCCCCACAATCCAAACAATCCTTAAAATAGTAAGTTATAACTATAATAATATCACTCTAATGTCCAATGATTTGTAAAAAATATTAGGAATTGGGAAACTATGTCATTTTAAGTTGAGTTGACATTTCACAAACACATCAGCGTCATTGGCGCATATAAGGTTAACTTCATATAATGTAAGAACATCCACATCAGCTCGTTATAGTCTTCTAAAATAGAAAAAAGTACAACTTTTAGACATTTTGAGCAAAAAAAAAACCACATTAGTGGGTGTATAAATATATAAAAATGTGGAAACCCATTCACGAGTTACAGTACACATGTAAATTTACACGGGTACTGTAGCATGTAGATTTAATTTCTTAATAGTTTTTTCTCTCTCCTCTTTGTATTGACTCTCACCCTCCCTCTCTTTCTCATTTCATCATACTCAGGCACATAGCTCTCCCTTTCTCTCATCTCATCAATCTGGCCTGCTCTAGCTTCCACCGATCGCCGAGGAGCAAGTCGAGTCCGTCGCCTACAAGATTGAGCAAGCCTAGTCGCTGGACGAGTCCATCGCCTACAATGCGAACGAAGTTCTCCGACGGAGAAACCTGCGGCTTTGTTCTGAGTATCGAGGAGCAGAAATTAGGCCACCACGTTGATGAAGACGAAGACTTAGATGCCGAGGAGTAACTCTCATTTTCTCTCATCTCATCAATCTTTGGATATTTTTGGTTTTTTTTTTTAGGGTTTTTTTTTTTTTTTTTTTTTTTTACTGGTTTTCTTTGAGATTCCGGTGTGATTGGAGGCCGGAGGCATCGATCTTGAGAGAGACGGTGGCTGACGACGGTGGCTATGCTAGTTGTATTGGGTTTGTGAGAGAGATGAAAGTGTGAAAGAAATGAATATTTTATTTGAATAAATGTGTAAAATAGATAAACTGATGTGGGTGTTTTGTAAAAGTAAAGGTGAAAAATAAAAAAAGTAAGTTTTTTATATAAAATAGACAAAAAATTTGAACGAGCAGATGTAGTTGTTCTAAAGGATTTAAATCCAAAGTTCTAAACGCCAGATGATAAAATAAAAATCATCTCAAACATTAAGAAGATAGATTATTACCAAGTCTAACATCATTCCATGAACTTTTGACTTATGAGATTTAAAGTAATACTATAAATTTAAACCCGAACAGCGAGGGATAGATTTTTATATATATGGACAAATCACGTAAATTCACATGCACCACAGTACTACCTTCTTGGCAATTGACAAACATTTTGGTATGGACCCAATCCACCTACCAGGAAAAGATTGAGACACGAAAAAGGTGCGGAAAAAATTAATACCAACTTTCGATGAGGTTTCTCCGATATGACAGTCCTCTAATTCTTTAGGTATAAACGCTACAACTTTCGATGAGGTTTCTCTGAAATGACACTCTTTTTCTTAAGTATAAACGCAATAAATAAGTCCATCTCCTCTTACATCTTTACTTTCCTAGCAGAATATTCCATTAATAAGACCTCAAAGGGTGAGGATATTATTTCTTAAAACTTTTTGGTATGAGTGTGAATTCATCAAATGGAAGGCTTGAGGAATTTGCCCCCCAAAAAGATGCTAGTTACAATAACATTATTCATTCTATATATAACTAGTCCTTAACACAAGCTTTGATACTTGTAAATGTTCGAAGAAAATGGCTACTCCTTCAACTACAAGGAGCAAGAGCTGGTTTACACACTTCCAATTTAAGGATGGCGAGGACTCGGCTACTGAAGTTCGAAACGTTCTCTTAATAATTGCTACATTGATTGCAGCAGTGACCTTTCAAGCTGGGGTTAACCCTCCCGGCGGGGTTTGGCAAGATGAGGGCCATGGACACAGAGCAGGAAGTGCCATTTATGCCTCTAGAAAACAAGCATACTATGTTTTCTTGGTTTTTAACACTGTGGCACTTTCCACATCGGTTCTGGTCATTATGTCTCTCACATACAGGTTCCCTTTCCATTTAGAAATATTGATTGCCACAGCTTCAATGCTTGTGACTTATGGATCTGCCATATTTGCTGTCACACCTCATGAATCTTATAGATTTAAGTACGTCCTGACTGCAGCTGCTTTGCCTTTTCTGCTACGAGGTTTGATTCAAATGTTCTACATGTGTAGAAGTAAGATTTCCAAATGTTTAGAAAACGTCTAGCATTTGCCAGTTCTGTATTATTGTGATTAAAATGTCATTGTACGACTGCTCTAAGAATAAATTTGGGGTCAGTTTTTTTTTTTTTTTTTTTTTTTTTGAGGAACAATTTGGGGTCAGTTTGATGTAGCTTTTTCGAAGTGAGTTTTTTTTTTTTTTTCCTTGTAAATTTTATGGAATTTTCACTTCAAGATTATCTTCTCTTTCACCTGTCTAAGTTTTTACTCTTCCAACGAAATAGAACCCAAGAAAGGTCAAAATGCTTATAATTTAATTGACACATATTCATATTTTTAACAAAGATATTTAAAGTTTAGATTCCCCTTCTATTAATTTTAATTTTAATTTTTAACTGGAGCCTCGGAAAGGTAGAAAAGAAGAGATTAGACGACGGAGAAGAAAGTTTGAATGAAGATGTATAGAAAAAAGACAAAAGCTTAAGAAAGTGGAACTTGATGATGGACAGGTATGTAAAGGAAAATGCGAGAGTTAGGTATGATAATAAATTAATAATAAGATAAGGGTTAGGTGTCACTATATTATTGGATCTGGGGATTGCGACGACTTGGTGTAGAATGTAGATATATAAGATAGAAAAATGACTTTCTAACCAAAATTTAACTAAAACTTTGATGAGTTCATGGTGAATGTTCGAACTTCTAAGTATGTGTCTGGATTAAGATTATTCACGTCTGAGTTTTTAAGTTTGTGTTTTCATTTTTTTTTTTTTTTTTTTTTTTTTGGGGGTTCTGCTGCCCAAGAGTTACTGTGCGCATACTGTATGCACTGTATACAAACAGTGCGTACTGTTCACATACTTTTTCAGTAATTTTTTTATTAAAAATAAGTGTCACAGTACTATTCACACATTTAAAAATTATTTTACTACAGTATTTTCAGTTTTCAGCAATAATCTCTATCCAAACAGATCCTAAGTTAGCACTATTAATAATTGGGAACTTATTCATTAGCATCCAAGCAAGTTCAAGCTAGAATCCAAGAATGAAAGGAGAAGAGGTCCTTTTTTTTTTTTTTTTTTTGGGTGAAAGGAGAAGAGGTCCTTGATTGAAAATTGGTAAAGAGGTTTCAGCTTGACATTTCCCAAGGTTAGTTCGTATAAATTTTAAATCTATTGGATATTTAAATTTTGTCTTTTTATTTATTTATTATTATTTAGATGGAGTTTGAATCTTAATTCAAATCATTAAATTCCCAAAATATGTAATTCTTTTATATTTATTGTAGTTGTTTTTTATGTTGTAAAAATTTTCTACGGGGTTGATCACTCCTATAGTGGTTTTTCTTCTTATGCGTTCTTCTTGAGTTTTCTATTTCATCTCCCAAAATTTGTGTATTATATTAATGTTTTGGCGTAAATGAATTTTTAGTCTCTACATTTTGCACTTTTTTTTTTTAATTTTTTTATTTTAGTCCCTACATTTTGTTTTTATCACTTTTAACCTCTAAACTAATTAACGCCTGACATTTAGGTCATTTCCAGCACCCAACTAATAGCAAAAGCTGAAGTAGTTGATGGTGGAATAAAATAATAATATAATCACACATTAATTAATTAAATTAAAAACAAATATTAAAATAAATAAAAACACTTAAGAAAATAAGAACTGGAACCCAGATCAAAGAACTCAAGAACACAAACCTAAACACAGAATTTTCTTTCCAGTTGAACCTAAACCTAGAAATTTTCTTTCTACCCAAACACAAAAAAATCCAGCCACCACCTCCACCGATCAAACAACCACTACCCACCATCACAGCCGCCACAACCCACCATCTCAATCGCCACAACCAAACCCAACTTGGTCTCAACCCCATCCACCCCGATCTCTACCCACCCTAGCCGGCTCATAACCCACCCACCAAACCCAACCTCAACCCCAGCCACCCCGACTCAAGCCACCCTAGCCGGTCTCAATCAACCCACCCTAGCTTGACCTAAACACAACTCGACCTCTACCCACCCCAGCCGGTCTCAACCTACCCACCCTAGCCTAACTGAAACCCAACTTGACCTCTACCCACCCTAGTCGGCTCACAACCCACCCACCCCTACCCAGCCTCAAACCCAACCACCCCGACTCAAGCCACCCTAGTTGGTCTCAACCCACCCACCCCAGACCAACCTTAACCCACCCCACCCCGATCTCAACCCATCCACCCCAACCACCACCCACCAAAAGCCACCACGAGCCACTACACCACCAGTTACCACGAGAGTGAGAAACACGAATGAGAGAGAGAGAGAGAGAGAAGAAAAACTAATTTAATAAAGAGAGAAGGAAGAGAAAATAACTTGAACCCACGTTGTGATCTCTTCCTAGAAGTGATCATTGAGTCAAGATCCTTTTTAGATCTTAATTTTAGTGATTTTTTGTTTTAATTTTGTTTTTATTATTTAGTTAAAATTAATAAATTAAAATTTTAAATTTATATGCTGACGTGGCATTATATTCTGTGTGATTAATTATTTTTTTATTCCACCATCACCCATGTCAGCTTTTGCTGTTAATTGGGTGACGGAAAAAACCTAAATGTCAAACGTTAATTGGTTTAGGGATTAAAAGTGGTAAAAACAAAATGTAAGGACCAAAATGAAAAAAGTGCAAAATATAAGGACTAAAACTGCATATACACCTGTTAGGACATATGTGTTTCAAGTCTGTGAACATATGTCACTATTTTAGGTAATTGGTTTATCCTTAGACAAAACGCACTTTACTTGTAATTGGGTAGATTTAGGATGAGTTAAACACTTCAGTTCAAGGTTAAGTGTTGAAGCCGTCAAAGTTTGTGCAAGAAACAAGCTGGGAAGTGCAAGATTTTAAAGCTCGACACATACCTCGACAGATACATCTATCGAGCTTTAAAGGAGCTGTTTTGCCCGAGCCTCGACAGCTATCTCGACACCTCTCGACACCTCTATCTGTCGAGAATTAAAGAAAATAGATTTCCAGGTCTGTTTCAAGTCTAATCCGTGAGTGTGTCTTTGGGACTTCTTTTCTCCTAACCCTAGACATATAAAAGGATTATTTTAAGGGCCGTAAAAGCAGAGATCACAGAAAACAAGTTGCACATTATTTGAGAACTTGTTGTTCATGCAATTTGTGATCTGACAGACAAAGTTCGTGCCCTAGTTCATCCTTAATGATTTGAAGAACTTTCCAGCCAACTCTCTCTCTCTCCATAGTTGGTAATTGAAGTCGCGTACTGGGATCCGCGCATTTGGTTAGTCATGTACTTGGGAGCCGTGCATTAAAAGGAAAAACTGTCACTACAGAACAAGTCCAATTGGGTATTGGGGTAAGAGTTCAACTGTAGGTTGGTGAGGTACTGAGATTCCTTACTTGTAACTGCTTGTTGTGATAATAGTGGAGTTTCGGGAGTGGTGACCTTAAATCACCCGGTGGGGTTTTTGCCGTAAGGGTTTTCCCCATTCGTGAACAAATCACCGTGTTCTTTATTTTCCGCTGCATAACTTAGTTTGGTGATTTGTTTGTGCTGCCACGTGATATTGCATGTTACTTTGATTAATTAAAAACTGGGCTAATTAATTAATCTAAGTTATCACAAGGGGTTAACGCGTTTGTGGCCTGTCAAGTGGTATCAGAGCAAGCACACTCTGATTAGGGTTTAATCTATTATGTGTGATCCATTGACCCCTGCTGTCATGGATAGAGGACAATCTCTCATTATACCTCCTTTATTTGATGGCACTAACTATGCATACTGGAAAGTACACATGAGAGCTTTCTTGCAGTCTTTAGATGAGAAAGTGTGGCAAGCTGTGGAGATAGGCTGGACCAAGCCTACAGAAGCGCCGGCCGACTGGGATGATGCTAAGATCAAGGCGGCAAACTTTAACAGCCGAGCATTGAATGCCCTATTCAGTGCAGTCACCAATGAGGAGTTCAAGAAAATTTCCTCAACTGAAACTGCTAAGGAAGCTTGGACCATCCTCCAGACAACCTATGAGGGCACCAAGGTTGTCAAAGATTCAAAGCTGCAGAGGCTCACCACACGCTTTGAAGAAATCAAGATGGAGGAGGATGAGTCGTTTGATGAGTTCTATGCCAAGCTCAAGGATATAGTGAACTCAGCCTTCAATCTTGGGGAGACCATCCCTGAACCCAAGATAGTAAGGAAGGTGCTTAGATCGCTGCCCGAAAGATTCCATGCTAAGATCACGGCGATCGAAGAGTCGAAGGATATTGACAGAATTCCTTTGACTGAGCTGGTTGGAAACTTGCAAACCTATGAGTTAGGGCTAACTAGGTTAGGCAAGTCAAGCAAGGGCAAGAGTTTAGCACTGAAGGCCAAGAGCAGTGATACGGATGACTCGTCAGATGATGAAGATTCCAATATGAAGTCCTACATCACAAGGCAATTCAAGAAGTTTATGAAGAATGCTAACGGAAAGGGCTTCAACAAAGACCGTAGACAATCCGGTTCTTCACAATTCAAGAATTCAGATGAAGGGAAGAAGGATGTTAAGGATGGCGGTCAGTACACTGTTCCTGCTGGGCCAAAATGTTTTAGGTGTCAAGGCTTCGGACACATGAAACAAGAGTGTCCTACGTACCTCAAGAGCATAGGGAAAAGCAAGGCACTTGCTGTTACCTTAAGTGACACAGAGCCCGAGGACGATTCCGAAGATGAAGACGACGGAATCTTGAATGCCTTCACTGCCACTGTTAATCCTACTGATGGGGTTAGTGAAAAAGTGGATGAAGAAGAAGAATTGGTGGATTCCAAGTGTGAAATTATGGATGATCAAGATGATATCCATACCGCCTATGAGAAGCTATACAAGCTTTCTGAGAAGCATAAGAAACTATATAGGCTGGCCACCAAGAAGCTCAGTGATGTGGAACTCAACCGTGAGGAGCTGTCCACAAAGGTCGATGAAGCGAATCAAACCATTGGAGCACTGAGGTTCGAAAACAATTTCTTGGTTGAGAGGACCAAGAAGCTTGAAGCAGAGCTGTTTCAAGTCTGAGCACAACTGGAGAGGACGTCAAGTGCTAAACTGGACGAGATGTTGAGTGCTCAGAGATATTCTTCAGATCGTACTGGATTGGGGTATGAATTCTCTATCTCTAATACTCCTTCTGCTAGTACTACAGTCTTTGTTCCACCTGCTAATAACATTAAAACTGAGGAGAATAATGTTAAAACTGATTTAGCTAGTGTGAATGTAGACAAGGGCAAGTCCATCCTAGGAGCACCCCCTAAAATTGAGAAAAGGGAAGCTAGAAACCCTAGGAATAAGAAGGCTAACTCTCAAAAGGCCAAACAAAAGAAGCCACATCTCTGTTATCATTGTGGTGTTGCCGGTCACACTCGACCAAATTGCTACAAGTGGCTTGCCACTCAACAGAGCAATGGCACAATAGCATCTGGGAGCCGAAATCAGCTTCAGTCTTCTCTCGCTCCTCTTGGAGACATTCTAAAAGCCCTCATGTTCCTTTCGAACTTGAACGGTTCATATTCTTCACCCTCTTCACCAGTTCAAGAATCGACCAAAAGGAAAGGATCTTCCAAAGTGTGGAAGGCAAAGGGATCTAAGTGATTTCAGTCACTTCTTCTTCTCTCTCCTGTTTTTGTGTGTGTGTTTCTTTACTGTTTTGAGTCAGTCTAGTTTTATGCATTGTTTTGCATTAAATGTTTTTGTTTGTGTGTTTTCATTTTTGTGTTTTATTTTTGCTTTTCAAAAAAAAAAAATAAAAAAAAAATTTGAAAAATTGAAAAAATACAAAAACAGTGTGTGTTTGTGTGCATTAGTTCGTGTGAACTTTTGAAATGGCCATTGAAACAGAATTTTCTAAACTTTGTATCATCTATAGCTTAGATGAGCATTCTTATGCACAACTAAGCGAGTGAGCTCTGTAGCTCTTTGGTTTGTGATGAGTAAGGTTAAGTGATCTCTTCTCTTAACACTCGTATCACTCTTTTTGATGGGTTGAACTAGAAAATCCTAAGAGAAAGGCATAAATAACCATCTCACCACTGTTACTCGTCAATCATAAAATGACATCGGTGTGCTTCGGCATAGCAAAAGTGCAATGTCAAGGACACCTGTATGCTTCGGCATAGCAAAAGTGCAGTGTCAAAAGCTTAACATAATTGTGTAGTTCTTTTCTTTCTCTTGTATGCCCATGCATGATATGCTTGTTTAAAAAGAAAATATGCAAAGAAATAAAAAGCAAAAAGATTAAAAATGCTTTAAAATATGGTTGCAAGCGTGTTTTCTAGGAGATGTAGGAGTTATAGGATGTACCTCGAAGGTGATAGTCCCCATCAAACGGTTATGATTGTGTGTGAGTTAAAGTGATTTTCTCATATCTCAAATCGTCATAACATTGAGACACATATACAATCTTGCGATGTTTTCACACACGACACGCAATACTCTTTGCTATTCTTGATACATGTGCAGGTACAATGTGATTTGGCCATCACAAAGTTTACATGCTTTAATGTATGCTCACTAAACTGTCTGGACTTGTTTTTTAAATATAAAATTGGTTAGACTTGTTTAGTGTGTGTGTGCGTGTTTTGAGATACATGTGCATCAAAATTCGTGTTGAGAGATGATTTTGAGAGCTTAATGTGTTGGTTGTATCTTTGGTTGAGTTGCATGCATGATTGCATTCATGTCTGTGTTTTTCTTCTTTTGAAAAACTGCTTTTAAAGGCATCTCGACACCTTCTCGATACCTCTCGATACATAGGCTATCTGTCGAGCTCCTTAGACCTTTTCTTATCGCAGTCTCGACAGATACCTCGACACCTGCTGGATCGATCGAGAAACTTTCTGTTTGCTCGACAGCTTCTCGACAGCTTCTGGATCGATCGAGGTTCCTCCTTGTTTATTCTTCTTCCTCGATAGCTGATCTCGATAGCTACATCTGTCCATGTGTAATTCTCGACACATACCCTCGATAGCAGTCTCGACACCTCCCGATAGCAGCATCTGTCGAGATTTAATGGGAAGCTATATATTGGATTTTCGCGATTTTGCTTCTCATTTGCTCGATCTCTCTCGCTCGAAACTCACTGTTCTCTCTCAAAAACTTTTCTTTTTCTCTCCAAACCTTCTCCCAAGGCTTTCTCAAGAGTTTCTTTGCGATCTTCATCTCTTGGTAAGCTCTTTGTCCCTCTTTTTCATGCATTTCATTGTTTTAAAACCCTAGGTTTTGTGTTTTTGAAAATTTTTGGGAGTTCTCACAATTGTTGGGGTTTTCATGAAATTTTTGGGTTGTTTTTCTAGTTTTGATCTTCAAAACCACATGCATTGCATCACATTAGCATTCTAATTGTGTTTTCATGCATTTAGATGTGTGCAACTCTATTGTGTGCTGTTAGGTTTGGATTGGGCTGAGCCCGTGATGTTTTTATGTTGCATGTCACATGTTCATGCATTCTCATGCATACGTTCTTTTCATTTCAATATTATTCTGCCAATATTGAACTGTTTGGGATTTTTCTGTGTGTTTTCTTTCTCTCCCCCTCTCTATGGTTGCGTTAGCTGTGTCTATGGCACCTAAGCGTAAATCCATTCCGTCCCAGAACCCTCTGCGTTCTAAGGGACAGTCTTCTTCTGATTCTACCCCTCTTTCTGTCCGGTTCCATGATGAGAAAGCCCACAAGGACTTCTCGGAGAAATTTTCTAAACGCGGTGTTCATTCGGAACGCCACGTAGTCCTGGCAGACTTTGTCGACACTGACCTTCCCGATGTCATTCACACTCGGGGATGAGAGTCACTGTGTGACGTCCCGGTCACTTGTCCTCTCGTGTTGATTCAGGAGTTTTACTCCAACATCCACGGGATAGATTCTTCAGTACCTTCTTTCTACTCTAGCGTCCGAGGTACGCGCTTCTGTGTCACCCCAGAGCTGGTCTCTGCGGTTCTCCATGTCCCTAGGGTGGATCATCCCGATTACCCTAGCTGTGAGCGTCTCTGGACTGTGTCCAAAGACGAGATGATCTCGGCGTTCTGTGAGCGTCCTACCTCTTGGGGAGATCACATGTACACACCATGTCGACCTTTTGCTAAAGGTCCTCGTTTCCTTAACATGGTGATGACTTTTGTTTTACACCCTCTCTCTCACTATAACTCTATCACCGAGCCTCGCGCTCGATTTTTGTTGTCCCTCTTAGAGGATCTTTCTATAGACTTTCCTTCACATTTCATCTTTTGTATTATCGATGTCTATAGAGATACGGCCACCCGTGATAAGCTCATTTTCCCTTCCGCTATCACGAGGATTCTGAGTCTTTTTTCCATCCCTTTTCCCTTGTCCGATCCTTACTGCGTCATGTCCGCCATAGACGCCGCTACCGTAAAACGTAGCGAGGCACAGTTCCGATCGCGACAGACTGACGATGCCACTCCTTCCACCCGTCTGGCCACCTCCAGATCCGCTCGAGCATCTGCTTCTACTTCTTCGAGCGATGTCAGCTTGGGAGACATCATGGCGCAGCTACAGCGCATGGATGCTCGCCTAGATACACTCTTCACGGAGTTGTATCAGGTGAACGTTTGTGTTGGTCGCATCGCCAGGCGACAGGCGACCATGGGCGGCTTTGCTGCAGAGGCTTCTCCTCCGCCACCTCATGTGTCGATTGAGACCGAGGCTGATGATGATGGCGATGATGATGATGCTTCCAATGATGATGATGGAGATGCTAGCTCTTCAGATGAGATGTCTACTTGACACTCTACCCTTTGTCACTCGTGACAAAAAGGGGGAGTAGTTTAGGATGAGAGTAGTCATACTTAGGGGGAGTGTTAGTATAGGACATAGGACATTTTTGTTAGGGGGAGTGTGCATTGAGGGATGTAGTGAGGTGATCATATGTATTTTTTTCTCTCATCTGTATACATTGATCATGTATTGACATATATTGTAGTTATTCTCTTCTTATATATGATGATGTATGTTTCTCTTTCACCTACCTTTCATGTGTTGTTTCTTCTCTATCTTTATACACATGTTTCTTTACTTGTATGCAATCTATTATTTCTGTTTCACACAAAGATGCCTTGATGTGTTTTGTTTATAAGTGTTTCAGAAATACAGGTTGTCAAAGTCTTCTTGCCATGAACTCTCTTCTTGCAAAGTTTTTCAAGAGTTTGTGTTAGGATATATTTTACTGTATGTAACAAGTGAATATGAGTTGAGTGATTTATGACTTCTCTCATATCTTCATTTGTATGTTGTGGTTTTGTCACGGATTGCCAAAGGGGGAGATTGTTAGGACATATGTGTTTCAAGTCTGTGAACATATGTCACTATTTTATGTAATTGGCTTATCCTTAGACAAAACGCACTTTACTTGTAATTGGGTAGATTTAGGATGAGTTAAACACTTCAGTTTAAGGTTAAGTGTTGAAGCCGTCAAAGTTTGTCCAAGAAACAAGCTGGGAAGTGCAAGATTTTAAAGCTCGACACATACCTCGACAGATACATCTATCGAGCTTTAAAGGAGCTGTTTTGCCCGAGCCTCGACAGCTATCTCGACACCTCTCGACACCTCTATCTGTCGAGAATTAAAGAAAACAGATTTCCAGGTCTGTTTCAAGTCTAATCCGTGAGTGTGTCTTTGGGACTTCTTTTCTCCTAACCCTAGACATATAAAAGGATTATTTTAAGGGCCGTAAAAGCAGAGATCACAGAAAACAAGTTGCACATTATTTGAGAACTTGTTGTTCATGCAATTTGTGATCTGACAGACAAAGTTCGTGCCCTAGTTCATCCTTGATGATTTGAAGAACTTTGCAGCCAACTCTCTCTCTCTCTCCATAGTTGGTAATTGAAGTCGCGTACTGGGATCCGCGCATTTGGTTAGTCACGTACTTGGGAGCCGTGCATTAAAAGGAGAAACTGTCACTACAGAACAAGTCCAATTGGGTATTGGGGTAAGAGTTCAACTGTAGGTTGGTGAGGTACTGGGATTCCTTACTTGTAACTGCTTGTTGTGATAATAGTGGAGTTTCGGGAGTGGTGACCTTAAATCACCCGGTGGGGTTTTTGCCATAAGGGTTTTCCCCATTCGTGAACAAATCACCGTGTTCTTTATTTTCCGCTGCATAACTTAGTTTGGTGATTTGTTTGTGCTGCCACGTGATATTGCATGTTAATTTGATTAATTAAAAACTGGGCTAATTAATTAATCTAAGTTATCACAAGGGGTCAACGCGTTTGTGGCCTGTCAACACCTATTATTTTTACTAAGTTGTATTGTGATTATGCTGGAACATAACAAATTATCACAATAGTTAAGGTGTTAGTCATAGGTCAAAATAAAATGGAAAAATATTTTATTAGGGCCCACCACAATTAAAAATAAAGATGTTGCAAAAATTTAGTAATATTTTATTATATCAACAGAATTTCTCGTTTATTAATAATTATTTATGACTATTAGTTAGAGTATTCTCATCTATAGCTCTATTTTGTGTTTTTTTGTTAAATATCTCTTTATATTACCCATGGGCGGCTTGTAAACATATGGGCTGCATGTAAGCCATACCCTAAATCTATAGGATAGCCAAAAGCTACATTTTAGGGTTAGAAATTTACTTCTCCAATTAATGCTTTGTCTAGCAAAAATTATATCTTGTACCCGGCATATATGGCGGGTACACCGTACACTAGCTCTTTTGTCTAGACCTTTTTCTTTTATAAATAGATAGTACAAGAGGCATTGTGATTGTGTGTAGAAACAGTAAAATCACTGAGAGATAGATGACAAAGAAAGATGTACATGTTTAATATAATGGAGCAGATGACCACTAGAAAAGAAACAATTTAGATATAATCTTACTCTCATATTTTCTACTCTTGTCTTTATATTTCCTTTAGTTTACAACACACTTTTAGCACGAAGTTCTAGCTAGATTCAAAAAGGGCGTTATCATCATTTTGCCTCTTGAAGTAAAAGATTATTTCTATGACACTTTAACTTGATTCATATGTGTTACAAAATATATATAGCATAAGTTTATGTCTATAACAGAGACTAAATATTGTATTACTTAAATAATATTTTGCATGTTATAAATACTTATCTATTGTAATTATTAATATTATTTATGTTATAAATATAAATAATGTCATACCTAACAAAACTTAAGTTTGTTACCCTTAACATATCAGGCAAAAATTATCTATCATGGATCCTGGATGTTAAGACCTATTTAGAGGCAATGGCCCTTAGAGATAGCATTAAAGATGTCAATAAAGCATCCTCACAGAATCGAGCAAAGGCAATGGTTTTCTTTCACCACCATCTACATGAGGAACTAAAAACTGAGTACTTCACATAAAAAGAATGATAAGAATTTGATAGAATATGAATATGAATTTTGGAAGAGTAATAATGGTGAATGAGAATAGTAGTTGTTGTAGGTCACTTCAAGGGGACCTAGGCCTCTATAGAGAAAGAGAGAGACTAAGAGAGAGAGAGAGAGAGAGAGAGAGAGATATGCACTAAGCAATTGGTTTATTCTTTATTAATATCTAATGTTGAATTACAATCATGTATTTATAGGAAACTAGCTCTAATGCCATTGGCCCAAATGGCCTAAGATAATTGGCTAGTTGATTCAACATGTGCTTTATGACTTAAGTCATGTCTTAAATGAGTTACATGTGCTTAATTATTAACTAAATCATCATGATCTCAACTAACTAACTAAAGGAAATACAACAACTATTAGGAGATTACAAGGCACGTGGTATAATTTGGCCGGTTCATAACAAAGATCCCCTAGTCCTATGGAAAAAACTAAAGGAGAGATACGAGTACCATAAGAGTATAGTCCTCCCATAAGTTTGTTATGACTAGATACACCTAAGGTTGCAAGATTTCAAAAGTGTGAGTGAGTATAATTTAAGACTATTTAAAATTACTTCACAATTGAGATTATGTGGCGAAAAAATTATTGAGGAAGACATGTTAGAAAAAAAATTCACTAAATTTCATGCCTCGAATATGCTTCTGCAACATCAATATTGTGGGTGTAAGTTCCAAAAATATTTGGAACTCATATCATGTCTTTTAGTGGCTGAACAAAATAATGAGCTTCTATTGAGAAATCACCCATCCTGACTAACTGGCTCCACACCATTGCCTGAAGTGAACGGAATGTCTTTTGAATGAAATGGAGGAAATAAAAATCGAGGGCATGGACATGGTAAGAACAACCAAAACAGGGGGAGTCGTACTCATAATCCTTTAAAGGGGCATACCACACCTTATTGTTAGGGTCATGTGTTTTGGTATTGTCAACCATGCCAAATTATGTGTCTCTTATTGAGTTTTGATGCGTTTTAAAGTTGTAATTGAAGACCAAGTTGAAGGCAAAAAGTTTGCTCAAGAAAAACTCAAGATACACATTTTTAGCATGTACCTCGATAGCAACTCGACACCTCTCGAAAAAAGTTTAAAAATTACTGTCTCCTCGATATAAGCTTGATAACAGCTCAATTTATTGAGATTTTTTTCTCCAGAGAAGCTCGATAGATCTAGCTTTGCAGATCAACAAAAATCAGCAACGCGAAAAAGCCTATAACTTTTTAGTTTGAAGCCCGAATTGAGATCTGTTTGAACCGGTATTTAAAGGATATCATAAGCTATCTATTAGAAAGTTTTTTAGAGAGAAACACTTTGTTTATGCAGCTAGGGTTTTGTAACCAAGTTTTCTATATTTTACCAAACCAAAGAGTTTCAAAGTAAATCTGAAGATTCCATTGGTGAAGAGGATGAAGTCATAACAACTACTATAGACTTGCTACTATGAGGAAAACCTTTAAAGAGGTTCTTGAAATCAGTTGGAGTTTCCAATTGTGATTGTGGGTATATTGAAGAGTTCATATGTTTTGAAACGATAGAAAGCTTCTGCTTATGTTCATCTACTGGGATTGTAGAGTTTAGGGACAAAGGTTTTGTACTAGATCTGAACTTCCCTTTATTATAGTGGATTGTTTTTTGGGACGATTTCCCTCTAAGTTTTTTACTGTAAAACTTGTTTGTTTCATTAGTTTTTCTGGGTCATCATTGCTTGTCTTATTTACTATTCCGTTGTGCATGATTTTTACATGATATTGATGTTTGTTTGTTTAACCAAGGATTATTCATAATATATCTAATTAACAACTTGAGTTTAAAACTTGTTAATTCTATCAATCGAGGTCTAAATTTTCCAACACTTATAACAAAAGGTTGAATCAAAATGAGAAAAAGCAACAAGAAAATGGAAGAGATTTGCATATAAATCTCAAAAGGGCCATGAAAGCAAATGTTATAGGTGTGGCATAAAAGGGCATTGGTCACGTAGATGTCGTACGTCTAAGCATTTGGTAGACTTGTACCAAGCTTCCTTGAAAGAAAAAGGAAAAGGAGTTAAAGTGAACCTTACTGAAATTGATGATCTAGAAGATTACCTTAATACCTCAAATGGAGTAAATGATACTCATCTTGAAGCTTTTGACTTCTTTGGGGATATAAATAGAGAGGTTGAGAATCTGATTGGTGAGCAAAAGATCATACATATTAAATATTTCCTCTCATTGTATCATTACATTATGCTGTTTAAATTAATGAAGTTCAATTTAAATTTCACATATAAGATCTTGCTAATTAAATAGTCTAAAAAGACCCTATGATTCAAGATATTACATGAATTATTCTGACACACCCATAAACCTATTCATTGTTCACATGGATCGCTTATCAGCCATCCACCGATTGCATTAAGTGTAAAAATATCTAAAAGCAATATCCTAAGAGATTTTGTCTCACAAGTGATAAGTTTTTCCACTTTCCCTTTCCCTTTATATATATGTATGCTTACATCTATGGTAAAACACATTATAAAATAGAGAGAAGATAGAGATATATATTAGCAATATGATTTTCTTTTTCTTTTTTTTCTTAGTATTCTCCTTATGATCTTTGTGTGTCTCTACATAATAATCAATAATGAATTTAAATTCGCTTTGTTGGGAAATTTAGACCCCAGATGATATAATTAACAAGTTTTAATCCCAAGTTGTTAATTAGATTTATTGTGCATAAAACTTGTTGAAACAAACAAACATCAATATCATGTCAAAACTAAGTGCAGCGAAAATATAAATAAGACAAGATATGATGACCCAAGAAAACCAATGAAACCAACTAATTTCACAGTAAAAAATCTGGGGGTATACTTTCCCGAAAAGCAATTCACTATAGTAAAGAGAAATTTTAGATCTAGTACAAAACGTTTGTCTCTAAACTCTACAATACCCGTAAATAAACTCACAGCAGAAACCTTCTACTGCTTCAGAACCTCTAAACTCTTCAATATATAAACGCCACCCTTTTATGCACGGATCCCAGTACGTGACTCACTCATTTGCACGAATCCCAGTACGTGACTCACTCCTTTGCACGAATCCCAGTACGTGACTCACTCACCAACTTGAGGAAGAAGAATGTTGGTTGCAAAGTTCTTCACTTCATCAACAATGAAGATCAAGAAGCACTTGGTTACAAAACCCTAAGGCGCAAAGACGCAGTAGCTTCTTTATGAGAGAATAAGGGTTCGGTCACCTTTTGCATATGTTCTCCTTGTATTCTCTCATGTGACGGCCTCTAAAATAAGCCTTATATATGTCAGGATTGTGAGAAAAAAAAACCCTACATAAATACAAAAACATGGCTCAAAAATTAGATCTGAAAATTCTGATTCCCGTAACCTCAATAGCTGCTTGATCGATCCACCAGCTGTCAAGCTTTATTCATTAAATCTCGATAGATAGTTATCTATCGAGCAGATGTCCAGCAGGTGTTCGCAGATGTCCAGCAGGTGTCCAACAGATGTCCGCAGATGTCCAACAGGTGTCCAACAAGTGTCCAACTATAGTGAACACTTTTGTTTCACTTGTTTCTTGGTCCAATCTTCATGGCTTTAATACTAGACTTGAACAACATGTTCTTTGTAGTATTAAACACATCCTAGATGTATCCAAATACAGGTAAAGTGCGTTTTGTCAAAGGATTAGCCAACTACATAAAATATATCCTTAATAATCTCTCCCTTTGGCAATCCGTGACAAAATTACAACAAACAAATGAACATATGAGAGAACTCATGAATCACTTAACTCATATTCACTTGTTGAATACAATAAAATCTACCCTAACACAAACTCTTGAAAAATTTTGCAAGAAAAGAGTTTATGGCATAGAAGACTTTGACAACCTGTATTTCTGAAACACTTTAAACAAAACACATCAAGGCATCTTTGTGTGAAGCAGAAATAATAGATTGCATACAAGTAAAGAACCATGTGTAGAAAGATAGAAAAGAAACAACACATGTAAAGATAGGTGAAGAAAACATACACCATCATATATATACCACTTGATAAGTACCATGTTGTATGCAAAAATGGTCACAAGACCTAGGTACATGAACACGGATGTAAACACTCCCCCTAACAAGATGAAACACAACTCCCCCTTACAAAGGTATGTATTTCTCCCCTTAACTTGTAGAATCTTAAAGAAAAAAACCACAAATTCTCCAATTTCTCTCTCTTTTTGTCACGATTGACAGAGGGTACAAGGACGATTGAGGGGGCACAAAGAATCCATAAAAATATATGAATGTAATGAAACAAGATGCTATGAATAACAAGATAAGAGAAACATATAAAATAAAGAAAGATGAAATGCATGTTAGGGTATCTCAATCGATCGGGAGGTATCGAGAAACTATCGAGCCAACCTCGATGGATCGAGAAGGTGTCAAGGATCTATCGAGCAGACAGAAGATATCTCGATCGATCCATCTAGATATCGAGAGGTGTCGAGATTGCGATAAGATGCAACAGAAGATCTCGACAGATAAGCCAGGTATCGAGAGGTGTCGAGAAGGTGTCAAGATGGCTTAAAAGTAGTTTTTCAAGAAAAGAAAAACACAAATATGAATGCAATCAAGCATGCAACTCAACCAAAGATCCAAACAACATATTAACCTCTCAAAAACATCTCTCAACAAGAAAAATGTCATGCATTTTGATCCAAAACACACACACACACACACACACACACACTAAACAAGTCTAACCAATTTTTATTTTAAAAACAAGTTAAGACAGTTTAGTAAACATACATTAACACATGTAAATCTTGTGATGACCAAATCACATTGTACCTACACATATATCAAAAGTAGCAAAGAATATTGCGTGTTGTATGTGAAAAACATCGCAAGATTGCATAAGTGTCTCAAAGTTATGACGATTTGAGATATGAGAAAATCACTTTAACTCACACACCATCATAACTCTTTGATGGGGACTATCACCTTCGAGATACATCTTATAACTCCCACATCTCCTAGAAAACACGCTTGCAATCATATTTTAAAGCATATTGTTCTTTTTGCTTTTATTTCTTTACATATTTTCTTTTATTAAGCATATCATGCATAGGCATATAAGAGAGAAAAGAAATACCCAATTATGTTAAGCTTTTGACATTGCATTTTTCCTATGCCGAAGCATACAGATGTCATTTAATGATTAGCGGGTAACAGTGGTGAAATGGTTATTTATGCCTTTCTCTTAGGATTTTCTATTCCTACCCGTCAAAAAGAGTGATACGAGTATTAAGAATAAGAGATCACTTAATCTTACTCATCACAAACAAAGAGCCACAAAACTCACTTTCTTAGTCGTGCATAAGAATGCTCATCTAAGTTACAAGAGATACAAAATTTAGAAAACTCTGTTTCAATGGCCATTTTAAGGTTCACAAGAACCAATATACACAAATACACTGTTTTTGTATTTTTCTAATTTTTCCCTTTTTTTTAATTTTGAAAACAAAATAAAATAAAAACTAAACAACCAAACAAAAACAAACAAATAATCATGAAAGCATGAATGAAAAATGCAAATGCATGAAGGCATGATAGAAGAATGCAGATGCATGAAAGCATGATTTCAAAAGTAGAAAAAAATCAAGCAAAGAAAGTCCTACTTTAGATAGAAAGAATTAAAGCAGAGGACAAATAGAAAAGATAATCAAGTCTTAGGCTCCTTTCTCACCCACACAGCATGATTCTTTGTCCGTGAAGATAAAAATACACGTATCCTAGTATGACTACTAGAGGACATGGAAGAATTAGAATTTTTCTAAAATTGAGTTAAAAAGCTCAAGACTTTTAATAACTCACCAAGAAATTCCATGACAACGAGAGTCAAGGATCACACTCAAGAAATTAATCCAATGAGAATGTACTCGCTCTGATACCACTTGTTGAAAAATTTAGACCCCAGTTGATAGAATTAACAAGTTTTAATCCCAAGTTGTTAATTAGATTGATTATGCATAAAACTTGTTAAAACAAACAAACATCAATATCATGTCAAAACTAAGTGCTGCAAAAATATGAATAAGATAAGATATGATGACCTAAGAAAACCGATGAAACCAACTAGTTTCACAGTAAAAAATCTGGACGGAAACCTTCCCGAAAATCAATTCACTATAATAAAGAAAAGTTTCATATCTAGTATAAAACCTTTGTCCCTAGACTCTACAATTCCCGTAGATGAACTTACAGCAGAAACCTTCTACTGCTTCAGAATCTCTGAACTCTTTAATATATGAACGTCACCCTTTTATGCACGGATCTCAGTACGTAACTCACTCTTTTGCACGAATCCCAATACGTGATTCACTCACCAACTTGAAGAAGAAGAATGTTGGCTGCAAAGTTCTTCACTTCATCAACAATGAAGATCAAGAAGCACTTGATTACAAAACCCTAAGGCGCAAAAACGCAGTAGCTTCTTTCTGAGAGAATAAGGCTTCGGTCCCCTTTTGCTTATGTTCTCCTTGTATTCTCTCATGTGACAGCCTCTAAAAGAAGCCTTATATATGTCTAGGGTTGTGAGAAAAAAAAAACCCTACACAAATACAAAAACATGGCCTAAAAATCAAATTTGAAAATTCTGATTCCTGTAACCTCGATAGCTGCTCGATTGATCTACCAGCTGTCGAGCTTTATTCATTAAATCTCGATAGATAGCTATCTGTCGAACAGGTGTCCAACAGGTGTCCAACAGGTGTCCAACTATAGTGAACACTTTTTCTTCACTTGTTTCTTGGTCCAATATTCATGGCTTTAATACTAGACTTGAACAACATGATCTTTGAAGTATTAAACACATCCTAAATCTACCCAAATACAAGTAAAGTGCGCTTTGTCAAAGGATTAGCAAACTACATAAAATATGTTCTTAACACGCTTCATTATGTGTTTATTTTCTTTTAAAGTTTTTAAATTCAATGTATATGTTTTGCATATTTAAAGAGATTTGAATCTTACTAATGGATCTAATTCCAAGATGATTGGCGAAGATTTTTGTCTAGCAGACAATGTAACAATACACACAATCCTTAAAGATAAAAAGTATTTTTAAAACTTAACATTTATCAAAATTAATGTCAATACCATATTTGGTTCGACGACATAATTGAAGGCTCTGGAAGAGCATATATCATGTTGCCTAAAGGAAAATTTTTTTGTATTGATGATGCTTTGTATTCTTCTAAATGTAAAAGAAATTTACTTAGTTTTAAGGATATACAAAGTAATGGTTATCATATTGAAACCAATAATGAAGGCAATGAAGAATATTTTTATATTACTCCAATGGTTTTGAGCCAAAAGCTCATATTAGAAAAACTGAATATTTTCTTTAATGGGTTATTTTATACTACATTGAGATCAATTGAAGCAAATATCGTAGTGCATCAAAAGTGCTATGATCCAAAGATTTTTATGCTTTGGCATAATCATCTTAGACATCTGGGATCGACAATGATGCGTAGAATCGTTGAAAACTCCCATGGACACACCTTAATGAACCAGAAGAATCTTTCACCAAGTGACTATTCATGAGTGCTTGTTTTTAAGGAAAATTAATTATCAAATCATCACCATAAAAAATTAGTATTGAATCTCCATCTTTCTTAGAAAGAATTCATGGAGATATTTGTGGACCTATACATCTACCTTGTGGAATATTCAGATATTTTATAGTTTTAATAGATGCATCAACAAAATGGTCACATGTTTGTCTGCTTTCTACTATGAATGTTGCATTTGCTAGAATGCTTACTCAAATCCTTAGGTTGCAGTCATAGTTTCCATTACCATCAAAAATTGGTATTGAATCTTCATATTTCTAAGAAAGAATTCAAGGAGATATTTGTGGACCTATACATCCACCTTGTGGGCCATTCAGATATTTTATGTTGTTAATAGATGCATCAACAAGACGGTCACTTGTTTGTATACTTTCTACTAGGAATGCTACATTTGCTAGAATGTTTGCTCAAATCATTAGGTTGCAGTCATAATTTCCTAGTCTTCCAATTAATAAAATATGTTTAGATAATGCAGGTGGATTTATATTTCAAGTATAAAATGACTACTGCATGTCAATTGGAATTGAAGTTGAACACCTTGTTGCACATACACACACTAAAAAAATGGTTCAGCTGAATCACTAATCAAAAGACTCCAATTGATTGCTCATCATTTGCTTATGAAAACAAAATTACATGTTTTTGTTTAGGGACATGTTATATTTCATGTTGCATTATTAATTCATATTAGGCCAACTACTTACCACAAACACTCTCCAATGCAATTTGTTTGTGGTTAATAACCAAATGTTTTTCACTTGCAAACTTTTAGTTGTGCTGTATATGTTCCCATTACGCCTCCACAATGCACTAAAATAGGTCTTCAACGTAGACTAAGTATCTATGTTGGTTTTGATTCTCCATCTATTATTAGATATTTTAAACCTTTAACTAGTGATGTTTTCAAGGCATGTTTTTTATGATTGTCATTTGATGAAATAGTCTTTCTAACATTGGGGGAGAAAAGTTGTTGCCAGAAGCAGAACGAGAGATAACTTGGAATGCTTTGATGTTATCTCATCTTGATCCTTATATAAATCAATGTAAACTTGAAGTTTAGAGGAATATTCATTTACAAAATATTGCAAACCAATTATTGGATGAATTCATTAACAATAAGAAAATTGTGAAATCTCACATTCTAACTACTAATAGCCCAGTAAGGTTTGAAGTCCCTATAGGGCAACACATCAACACAGCAGAAAATGAGTTTAAACCACACCTGAAGCGTGGAAGACCTATTTGAGCTAAAAATAAAATTCATAGAAAGAGAAAAATATAAGAAGAACAAGTCACACCTCCTGAAGAAGTTATACTCACAAATCATACAATAGAAATAATTGATCTATCTAAATTTCATAATTCTCTTGAAAATGAACCCTCTGAAAAAGAACTATCTTGAGGAGTTATCCTTTGAAGAGGATCAAGTACTTGAAAATAATGAGATCTCAATATATTATGTGAGTATAAGAGATATATGGGATAAAAAAAAATTGTTGTTGACAACGTATTTTCATTCAAAGTTGCCATTAAAATTACCGAAAGTAATAATGATCAAGAAATGGAACCACAACCTGTTGAAGAATGTCAATGTATATATGATTGACCAATGTGGTTAGAGGCAATTCAAGCATAATTAAGTTCACCAGCAAAATGTGAAGTTGTTGGACTTGTAATCCAAACACCTGAAGGTGTAATGCCTCTCAAATATAAATGAGTATTTATACGGAAGCGTAATAAGAAAAATGAAATTACGAGGTATAAAGCACAACTTGTGGCACAAGGTTTCTCATAGAGACCTGACATTGATTATGACAAAAAATATGCTCCTATAATAGATGCAATTACATTTAAATTCTTGATTAGTTTGGTTGTAATAGAAAATTTAGGCATGCATTTAATGGATGTGGTCAGAGAATATCTATATGGGTCATTAGATAATGATATATACATGAAAATCCCTAAAGGATATAAAATTCCTAAAGCATATGACTTCACATCCCAAAGCATGTATTCTATCAAGCTACAAAGGTCTTTATATGGATAAAAGAAATCTGGACACGTGGCATAATTGCCTCAACGAATATTTATTGAAAAAAGGATTTGTGAATAATCCAATTTGTGCATGTGTTTTTATTAAAAATTCAAAATCCAAATTTAATGTTGTTGCAATATAAGTTGATGATTTAAATCTTGTAGAGACTCTAAAAGAGCTCACAAATATCGTAAATTATTAAAGAATGAGTTTAAGATGAAAGATCTTAGTAAGCCAAAATTTTGTCTTGGACTAGAAATTAAACATCTTCCAAATGGAATTTTAGTTTATCAGTCAACCTACACATAAAAGGTCTTAAAACAATTTCTAATAGATAAAGCTCAACCTTTGAACACTCCAATGGTGGGTAGGACATTAGATGTCAGAAAGGACCCTTTTCGTCCTCTAGAAGATGATGAAGAAAATTTTAGTCCCTAAGTACCATATCTTAGTGCAATTGGTACTCTAATGTATCTTGTAAACATAGCATTTTCAGTATATTTGCTAGTAAGATATAGTTTTGCACCAACTCAAAGACATTAGAATGGAATCAAGCATGTATTACGTTACATCCATGGAACAACTGACTTGGGATTGTTTTATCCAAAATGATCAAATCTATAGTTAATTGGATATGCGGATGCATGTTATCTTTCTGATCCACATAAAGGTCTATCACAAATAGGATATTTGTTCACTTGTGGCAACACTGCTATTTCATGGAAATCTGTCAAGCAAACATTATCTGCTACTTCCTATAATCACTCAAAGATTATTGCAATCCTTGAAGCACGTTGTGAGTGCGTTTAGCTAAGATCAGTAATTCAACATATTCAAGAAAAATGTGGCTTATCATCAATCAAAGATAGCCCCATGATCTTATATGAAAACAATGTTGCTTGTATTACTCAGATTAGAGGAGGATATAACAAAGGTGATCGAACTAAGTACAATGCACCAAAATTGTTTTACACATGATCTCCAAAAGAACGGTGAAAATTGATGTCAAGCATATATTGTCAAGTGACAATTTGGTAGATCTATTCACTAAGTCATTATCAACTGCAACATTTAATAAATTAGTGCATGACATTGGCATGCATCGACTTAAAGATCTTTGAAGACATATGTAATCATTGGGGGGGGGGGGGGGAGTAAATACTCAAAATGATATGTGATGATTGTACTCTTTTTCCTTTGCTTATGTTTTTTCCCATTGGTTTTCCTTTGCAAGGTTTTAATGAGGCAATTTAAATGCACTTAAAAGCTTAATAGAATACTATACCCTATTTCCTTTGCCACTAGTTTTTTTCACTGGGTTTTTTCTTAGCAAAGTTTTAAAGAGGCATATTCTTAGCAAGTGGTCATTCAACGGGTGTTAAATATCTCTTTATATTACACATGTGCAGCTTGTAAACATATGGGCTGCATGTGAAACATACCCTAAATCTATGGGGTAGCCAAAAGCTACTATTTAGGAGTAGAAATTTACTCCTGCAATTAATGCTTTGTCTGGAACTTTTTTTTATCTATAAATAGATAGTACAAGAGGCAAATGTGGGTAGAAACGGTAAAATCGCTAAGAGATAGATATCTCTCTTTCTCTTGTTGTTTTTTTGATGAATCTCTTTCTCTTGTTGTTGTCTCTTTAGATAACAAAGAGAGATATATATACGTAGAATATGATCTGATGGATGACCACTAAAAAAAACAATTTAGATAGAATTTTATTCTTATATTTCTTATTCTTGTTTTTATATTTCCTTTATTTTACAACATTTTTGTCATTTTTGCATGTTATTGTAGCTTCCAATGCCTAAAAAAAAAAAATACAACACCTAGTGCTCTGTCACTGTTGAGAATTTTGCATTTTGCAACAGTGACTAACATCAAAAGGTAAAGGTCTACTGTAGAATCATTTATATATTGAACTCTATTATTTTATTCCATTCCTTGATAGAAATTTATATGCAACAAGCCTCTTGAGAACAACTAGCCACACTTTTTTTTTTTTGGCTGAATAATTTACATGCCACACTTGGAATAGACTCTAGAACACTGACTAATCTAACACATTATTTCAAGAAAAGATTTTTTTTCTTAGAAAAAAAAAAAAAAATCTAACATATGTACTATGATATTAAAGGCCAACTTGGTTTTATTTTTTCAAGTGGAGTGAATCCAAAGATAAGATTTATTTTACAAGAGAAGAATCTATAAGAAATTAGAATTACATATACTAGAAGATTAAATAAAAAAATAGAAAATACTAAATCAAATTAGATGCCGCCAATTTGTACATATAGCAGATGTACCACAACAGTTTATGGCATAATATTAATAATAAAGAATTGGCAAATGATAGGTTTCTTATCAATTTGAAAAAGGAAATTTTTTTTTTTTTTAACATTTCATGTCTCTGTAATTGAATATTTTTTATGGGTTTTCACCTAAAAAATTAATGTTATCTTATTTTTGGGCTAAGCAACAAAATAAAAATCAAATTTAATCCTTTTTAGGATTTAAACCACTAAAAAATAAAACCAAACAGGCCTGTAATATCTGCCCCTGATGTATTTTTTTTTTTTTACAAGCTTTAAGACCCAAGTCATGAAAAGCCTAAATCAACGTGTAGCCAGAACTGGGTCATTGCTAGCATCGTTAAGGAAAGAGACCCATTGTGACTGATTAATGAAGGCCCATATTGTAGAAGCAACTTAAGGTGGACCTAATGACCTCCAGATATGTGCAATACAATAAAATCCAAGCCCTACTGCAAACGGGCATGCATAAGTTCTTCTATTCTTGAAAAGAGTGGCCCAACTTATGGTGCAAGCACGCGATGGCCTAATGGGTCAAACCCACTGAAACTCACTCCATGGAGAATCAGTTTGGTTTTTTTTGAAGAAGTCATTTCAATTTATGGTGTTTGTTCAATGATTATTGATCTTTACTATTAGGTTAAGATATTAATTGATTTTTAGTGTAGGTGAGGTTCAAATCCAAATTTCTTATTTGACGACAAGAGATTTTACTAATTGAGTTAACTAAAAGTTTAGAACCCATGGGATTAGTTTGGTTAAATGGGGAGTGAAAACTAAGTGATTGGTTGTTTGCTATACCTCTTGATTATGTCCATTAATGGACACATGCACCTTTGGTCTTCGGGTGGATCCTTCCCAACAGTCAAGCCACAACCACCACGCAAAGTTGATTCTGATGGTGTTTCTTCAACCGAAGGAGCAAATGTATTTTTTGTTTGATGGGATTTGATTTTCTAAAAAGAGTGTTAATGAAATAAGTATTGTGTGTGGTAGGCTATAACCTTTAGCGTAAGAGACATACAGTAGAACTGTGTAGAGTGCAAAGGAGATATGTGTGATGAAGGACGCTAGAGGGTAGGTGAGACACATTAGACAATTGAGGGCAATTTGGTATTATGTTGGCAAGCATGTTTTGAAGTCTATTTTCCTCCAATTCAGAGAGATCAATTTTTGGTGGGCCTAGAAAGAAAAATCCTATGCCCCTCCAAAAATCATCCATCTTTTCTTTCCTTTCCAAATAATACCAAATCCTCTTTTCTCTCTTCTCCTTTCTTTTTTATCCTCCTCATTTCACCTCCAACAAAGGCACCCTTAGGCCATGTTTGTTTATAGTGAAAATAGAGAGGATAAAAAATAAAGAGAGGAAAATATGCATTTTTCACTGTTCGTTTGGAGAGAAAACAAAGAAAAGATGGAAAACCAGGAGGAAAATTTTCCTCCCGGGCCCACAAATATTTTCCTCCCAAATTGGGAGGAAAATGGTGGGGAGAAAATGTTGGGATGGGTTCTTTTACTAAAGAGCCCCAATCCCAACGTTACTATGCTTCTCATCTTTTTTTTTTTTTTTTTTTTCCCTTCAACATTAATACTAAACGTATTTATTTTATTTTATTTTATTTACGTTACTGAACGTTTTGTTTTTTTGTTTTTTTTTCAATTGAATTTTTTTTTCAACATTACTTGAAATTTTTTTTTCAACATTACCTGAACATTTTTACATTATAATAATAAAAATAAAAATAATATAAATTTATATATAGGATGTGATAAATTTTATATTATGTAATGAGTACAAATAAATCTATTTCTTACATATTATGTAATAAGGGTATAATAGTCAATTTATATAAATTACATTTTCCACCCTCCCACTTTTCCATCTCTCCAACTGAACACACAAGAGGAAAAAATATTTTTCATATTCCCACTTTTCCATCCTCCCACAATTTTTCATCCTCTCACTCTTCCACTCCTCCAATCGAACAGACCCTTAGAGTCCATTCGGTTGGAGGAGTGGAAAAGTAGGAGGATGAAAAATATTTAATTTTCCCTCTTGTGTATTCGGTTGGAAGGGTGGAAAAGTGGGAGGGTGGAAAACTATTTTGTTTGGTTGGAGAGAAAAATGGAAGGATGGAAAATATAATTTATATAAATTGACTATTATAACCTTGTTACATAATATGTAAAAAATAGATTTATTTATACTCATTACATAATATAAAATTTATCACATCATATATATAAATTTATATTATTATAATAATGTAAAAATTAGATTAGGTCACGTTGAAAAAAAAAAAAAAAAAGAGAGAAGAGAACATTTAAGTAACGTTGAAAAAAAAAAACGTTGAAGATCAAGTCATGTTGAGGAAAAAAAAGAAAAAAGAAAAAAGAAAGAGAGAGAACGTTTCAAGTCACGATGAAAAAAAAATGTACGTTAAAAAAAATAGGTGGGAAGAGGGTATTTTTGTAAAAGTGCTACCATAACACTTTTCTCTCCAAATTTTTCTTCCGATTTTGAAGGGGGGGGGGGGGAGGGGGGAAAGTGACTCTAAAGAGAAAACTTTCTCCTCAGTTTTCTCTCATTTCTATTTTCCTTATCCAAACGAACAGTGAAAAACAGTATTTTTTAATCTATTTTTCTTCCTCTATTTTTCATTCTTCCTATTTTCCACCCAAACGGATGGACCCTTAAGAATCAAGCCCAAGGTAGCCAAAGCATGCATGTTCTAGCCTATTTACCTCTCCTCGTGCCTATAGTCAATAAGAGTTATTGTTAGTGTGACTACGTGTTCCAAACATTTTTATTATTTATTTATTTTCTAGCCATTGGGAATTTATGAGTAAAATAGTAGCTGACAATTATGAGAAAAATAGTCGTTGAACAATAATGGATAATATAGCCATAAGACTTTTATGGGTTTTTAGTATATGTTTATTATTGTCATGAATAGCCCATATAATACCCATCATCACACCCTTACCTATAAGTATTTTTATTACTCAATATTTAGATATACACAATCTTTTTTTTTTTTTTTGAGAATACAAAATCTCATTATATGTCTCTCCCACATATTTTCTATAATTTATATTTGTTCTAAGGAAAGGTAATAGACGGTTGTTCTTGAACCTTCGTGAGCGAAAGTGTGTCCATCACGAAGGTTGAAGCTAAGTTTAATCGTGGGGGGTTGTTTGGCAAAAAGAACTAGTTGCACCGAATTTTACTTCAAGTAGTACGAATCAACCTTTAATGACAACGCTTTCACATCATGATTCTATAGCATTGTGAGATTGTTCTAATTTTTTATTTTATTTTATGTTCTTGCTAATTATTTGGGATATTAGTTATGTATCAAAACTTATTTATTCACTAAAATATTTCCAAACAGTTATCAATCATGAGCTATTATTACCCTCAATTACGCTCTTCCTTTCTAAAGATGTCAAGTTATTGTCTCTGAATTCTGTCGTAACTTTGTTCAAATTTTCGGATTAAAGGAATCTTTCCACTCACAATTAGGGCCATACGCTCCTTTTCCTTTGCTAATTACTAAACTCAGTAATAAAGTTAAACTTAGTTTGGTTAAATGGGTTTTCCTAGGAAAAGCTTCAGAATATATATATATATATATATATATATATATATAGAGAGAGAGAGAGAGAGAGAGAGAAACAAGCTTCGGAATATTGGTTAATTTGAAGAGTCCCAATGGTGTGTTTTAGTAGCTCTAACGGACCATTAAACTGACCATGCACATGAAAGTTGTCCTACCGAAATGATCACTTGGGCTTCAAAAAAGTTTAAGCACAATGGATCTTTCACTAGCTAATATTTTTCCAATAAAACATAAAAATTGGCATTTTGCCTTAATAAGAGACTACATAATTAAATCCCTAGTCATAAGCACAGACGAGCATCCTTAGGAAAGAACACCACCAAATGGCTTAAACACTCTTTTCTTACCTTTTTTTTTTTTTTATATTTATTATTTTTATCTTTATATTATGCAAAGGCCAAGTATTTGCCAAAAATCACTGACCAAATAAAGGAAAGATACTTATACACACAGCATTTTCCCTTTTTTTTTTTTCCTATTCCCCTTGTTTTCTGTTATTTGCTTGCTTTGTTTTGAAACTTAGTATGTGTTTGGCATGATGAAATTTGTCAACTTATTTTACTATTCAGTTTATTTTTCTACTATTCGTGAATTTCACTGTACTATTTCAGCTAATTTTTACTTTTATCTACAGTATTTTCAGCAAAAAATTTTCAGTTTCAGCAAAATAAGCGAATCCCAAACAGACCCTTAATATGCTAATTATTATTTAAAGGAGCACAAATACACTCTACGGCAACAAACTATGTAAAACCTTGAATAGCCCAACTCCAATACAATAAAGTTATAAACCATTCCAACAAAGGAATTTTGACCTTTCTACTATCATAACTTATAGTCATAAACACCTTAGCAATCCTCACACAAAGGCGAAGACAGAATTTGACCTTAAGGGGGCAAAATTTATAACTAATATACATGTGTTTCCATAAACAAACTTAGATATACATATTGTGTATGCAACATGCATCATATATACAAAGTATTAACCAAACTTGACAATTAAATGCCAGTAATATAAATAGTAAGTGATCATTCAATTTTAAGAGATACCCACTACAAAACACACGGGTCTTAGGCTGCGTTTTTTTTAGCCGTGTTTTCAAAAACGTGGCCATAGACCCGGCTAAAGCTGCGTTTTAAGGAAATGTGGCTTAAACTGTTAGTCAATAGCCGCGTGTTTAAAACGCGGCTATAGAGTACAGCTAAAGCCGCATTTTTTGGTCTTAGCCTATTGCCGCGTTTTAAACACGCGGCTATAGGACTTTTTCTTTTTAATTTAAAAAAAGGAAAAAAGAAAGGTCTGTAGCCGCGTGTGAAAAACGCAGCTTTAGTTTTCCTCTAGCTGCGTTTTTAACACGCGGCTTCAGCTTTTCCTAGAGCCGCAGGTTAAAAACCCGGCTTTACGATATATATAAATTCTAAAACGAAAAATTTAGGGAACCCATTTTGTTCTCAAACGGTGACCTAGCTCCCATTGCACATCAGAACTCCCATCTCAAACCCTTTGTACTCAATCAATCTTCTCTCTCTCTTTCTCTTCCTCACTTTCAAACTCTCTTCTTCCTTTTCTCTCTCTTTAGATCGGCATTGGATTTGTGTAGTGGGTTTGTGTGGTGGTGGGTTTGTGTAGTGGTGGGCTAGTGGGTTGTTGAATCGGTGCGGGCTGGGTTTGAATCAGTGGTGGCTGTGTGTTGTTGAATTGGTGGTGGTTGTGGGTTGTCGAATTGGTTTTGGGGGTTGAAGTTTGTTTCTATCGGAAGCAAACCCTAATCTCTCTCATTGAATGAGGTTCGTTCTATATCTTTCTTTATTTCTCTCGATGATTCTACAATACCTCCTCAGGATTTTTGTTCCTTTCAGCCATTTTTGTTTAGATCTGTTGTTGTAGTTTCTCTTTGTACACAAATAGTTGAATCGTTTCCTTGTTTCATATTTTTATTTTATTTAAATAAATTGGTTTTTTGTTTAGGTTTTGGAAGCTTTTGAAAAGTACATATTTGTTTTTTTCTTCTTGTGGTTTTTATGGCTGTGGTTGCATAATATTGGATTATACATAATACAAACTCTCAGCTTCGATTTTCTCTGTTTTTTATTTTTTATTTTTTTTGATTAAAACTACTTGATAAATAGAGAACAAGAGGTTTAGCTGAAATGTAGAATATGCTGATTTCTTGTTTGATGAAATTCCTGAACAAAAATGTGATGCACAATGTAGCTTTGAAATGTAAGATTAGGAAGAGCTAGATTTGTTCAGCAAGTGCGTGGAGAGGACCACTTGTTCTATATATCATGGCTGTGTGGAGAGGACCACTTGGGCTGGTGGTCACTTACCCATATATTTTAGTTTGAAATGAAGCCACCACTTCATTTTAGTGGGAGCACGTTTAAAAAAAGGAAAAGGAGTGTAGAATATGCTTATGTCTCTATAGTAATCTCTCTTTTGAAGTGTTTCATTAATTCATTCTTTATAAAATTCAATGTTGTACATTGTACACTTGTTTTTTCCTGCTTGAAGAGGGTCTAGTTTTTTGATGTAGGTCCCACTTAGTCTGATCTGGACTGCTCTTTTCAGGCATGGCTTTGGTGGGATGTGATGTAGTGGCAAAATGGTGGCATTCATGGAATTTTTTTTACTAGTTTCTTGTCAAACTCTTTGTTGTTTTCTTATTATTATTTTTATAATTCATATTATCAACTCCAATATTATTATCATTTTAGTTAATGAGATTATTGAATAAGAAATGTCATTCTTGCTACACATTCTATATGAATGACTATCAGAGTTGATATCACCATCACTCACATGCTATCATGGGCTTGATTGACCACAACACCTCCAAACAAACAATATTGGCAGTGCATAAGGGTGGAGATTGTCTTTTAAGAATCTCTACCTTGTATATAAGCTCTTGCGAATCATTAATTGTTGAGTGTTGGCCATTTCAGTGTGCATGTGCACATGCTTAATATGGATTGTCTCTCTCTATCTAGTTTTTTTTCCCTCTTTTTTTAAAAAATAGTAGTCATCTGATGCCTTATGTTTTTGGTTTTTACTTTTTATTTTTTGGTGGTGGTTTCTTGATACATAGCAAAAGAAGGGTGCTTTGCTGATGGCAACTGTCATCTTTGTGAGGGATTCACTTGGTCCTCTGTTTGATTTCGCCATTGTGGCATACCCAAGGTGTGGCCCATTTATCATTTAATCATCTTTACCTGCTACTTGTAATTATCTGGCATTGTTACTTGTTCAATTTACATATGCCAACATTCCATAGATTATTTTGTTTAAATTGTGAAGATGTTTTTGTGTGCCTTAGGTCAATGAAATATGTTTACCAGTTGTATTTAAGTTTTTGTTTTATTTGCCTCTTGAATCTTGCTATGTAGATTGAAATAAGATGTTTGCTTAGAATTTTGTGCCCAACCTACGTATGTCAAAAATAAAAGACACTATTATAAGAAAATTTTAGGAGGCTAGAGGGGCTATTGCCATGACCCTGGAGAGAGAAATTTTCTAATCCTACCCTTCCACATTAATATTATTTATTTATTGGGTTTTTTGTTTTTTTGCTGAATCATGGCTGTGATCAGCTTTTGTTATTGTGAAAGATATATTCTTATAAAAGGAATTTATTTATTATTATTATTATTTTTTAACTTTGATTAAAACTTTCATGAATAGTCATCTGCCATAGGTTGATGCCTCTTGCATCATTCTTGAAATTTTGATTTTTTTAAAATTTTAAAAAATAAATAAATCTCTTGGTTATTATTAGCTTTTGTTAATTTTTAAAGATATTATAATAAAAGAATATATTTTAAAATTTTTGTTCCCACCATCCGTGATTAAGTTGATATTATAATGAAAGATATTATGATCGGCTTGTATTGCTCAATGGAGGATGTATTTGAAATGGACAGTGGCAATTTTTTTTTTTTTTTTGAGATTAATTCTATAACAATTCCCTATAAACCCCATGTTGCCACATCATATTCTTCTTAAATAGGATAGTAGGTAACATTCATTATAAATGCCTATAAAATGAGTATTTACCAAGTTAGAGTAGAAATTGCTGTTATGCTAGATATGAAAAAAACAGAGTATTGCAGAAACTCTTACAAGCTCATTTACAACTCACATCTATATATAGATGTGTTAGAAGTTTAGGATGACTACAAGCTTCAAGAATACTACAGAAGTTTGCTTCATTTCTCTTTAAATGACATTTATCCATGAGGTGTCTACTTGCATACTTGCTTGGTGCTGGATTCTTCCTTTGTTGACACTTAGATTCCAGTTGCTTCTTTCTTTGACACATAGGGAGCCATTCCTGTTTTCTAGAAAGGTGAGTTTCAAGAATAAAGGGTAGGCACTTTATTATAATCTTTGATGAGTTACATTTTATTTTTTTATATCAACTATTCTCCACCATATAGGTTCTATGACAAAGGAAAGCTCTTTATCTATTTCTCTGGGAATAAATTTATAAATGCCTTCCAAAATAGAAGTTGACTTTGTTGAATTAAGATTGAGTTACTATGTCTAGAGCATAAGAACTGTTTAAAAGTATTTGACTAGAGGAATAGAATGGAACTATTTTGCAGTTTAAGTCCGGCTTGCATGAACCAGTGGTACACTTTTTTATTTTTATTTTTATTTTATTTTTTATGTTTTGTGATATCTCTATCTCTCTCATATTTAGTCTTAATTATTTTTCATTGTGGGGTTCTAGTTTATGTTCGTTTTGGCAGTTGTAGTGTCCAATTGATGTTGGAAAGTTATATGTTTTTTTCCCTTATTTTATTTTATTTTTACGAATTTGAAAGTGAAAGTGTGGGCCTACGTTGGCTCAAATTGGAGCAAAAGTGGCTTTCACCTGTAGATCTAGTGGGGTCACTTTCAAATATATGCACTGATATGTGATGATGCATGTATATGCATTAATTATGAACAAGGCTTCACTCCATGATGGTGAGTTTAGCAATTGAATTTTCATTTACATCTTTAAAATGTAAAGACACCTCCACAAAATGAAGCAACACAAATAAAAAATGGCTAGCAACACAAATATAATTTCTTTGTTAGGGCATTAATCCCTGGCATACCCCTTTTTCTTTATAACTACAATTCTAACCAACTGCATGGAACATTCCAGGTATGAATGCTAAAAACCTTCCTTAAGAGGGCCACTGCTCTCAACAATTTGATTGAGCCTAGAAAATATTTAGAAAGCTAAATTAAGTCACAATTATATACACTTTTTCTTTCTCTTTTTGAGTTACTTATATTTAATTTTGAAAATGAAAAAAGGCAGTGAGTTTTGGAGGGTCTAACATAGACCCAACAGCATGGGAAGGCAAGAAGTTCAAAGGAGAATCACGATTTCCAACACAGGTAAAAAAGACTGGTGATGTGATCAATACATTCTCCTTTAACTTCTCTCTGTGAATTAGAACTTCAAGGATTGACATTGTTAATATCTGACTTCATTTCAGGTTAGTATTCAAATCAAGAAGAAATGCAAACCATTAGAAGAAGATGAATTTGTGCCAATATTGCACAACTATGATGGCCCAAAGTTCCGATTGAAGCTCTCTGTGCCTAAGGTAAGCTTCTATGTCTTGCCTACATACTTGGTAACAAAAACTATTACATGCCTGCATTAGTACATTCTTAAGAAAAAATAAATAAAAAAGGAGATTGATACATGCCAATTATTGTTTGTTACATGTCTGTCAGTTTTTTGAACAGTCAAGAAAGAAACCTGAGAAATCATAAAATAATTTTATAGAGATGCTAAATGCTATTTCTTTGGCTAACATATATCTAAGTCTGTGGATCATATGGTCTTAAAGCCATATGTCCTTATGCGTGGATGAAACTCTAGCTAAACTATAGTCATGCATTATTGACGAACTTTCTCTTTAATATAGTATTTTACTATCTAATACATTATAAAACACATGCTACATTTCCATTGGTAAGCCATTAGGTTATGATTTTCTTTCTCTTTTCCTTTTCTTTTTTATTTTTTTTTTAGTAATTCAAATGTTACAACCTCAATGAATTTAAACTTTAAATGCTTATGTTGAAAATACTAAAAGATACTAATTAACTATAAAATTTTTAAGGCTCTCAAAAAAAAAACCTATAAGATTTTAAGGCTTTTTCTGCACTTCCTTAACCGAACTATTAGTAGAGAGTAGTTAAATCCAAGAATAGTGGACCCAAAGAGAAAAGTCTCACAAACGTGAATGAAAAAACACATGCATGATATTGAGAAAGTATCTCCACTAATTAAACCCCATACTGCAGAATAAAAAAAATTAAAAGGATTTCCCCATTTGAAATGAGTTCTCACTATTTTTTAAATGAAATATGGATGATCTTATCTTGGTTTAATGGAAGCTTGTGCCAAATATTTTATGAAAAAAATTCCATTAAACTTAACTAGGTGGCAAAAGGGTGGCTCTACCATTATTAATAATAACATTAATTTCTAGCTAGGATTATAATTTTTAATCCAAGTCTCATGTACAAACGAACCATACCATGTGCCAAAAGAATGAAGAAGCAGAGAGGAAGCCCTAATGAATAGTTGTGGGCTTAGGTGACCCATAATGGTTACACATGATTCACGCTACTTTCCTTTATGTTTTCATGGAGTCAAGGAGTGAGCAGCCATGTTCTCCATGTGCCCCGGAAATACTAATTTCAATTAGGAAACATTTTTAGGTTTTGAATGGCTAATTTTGTCATTGAGTTTTGTTATAAATGTTATTTTGCAGGGTACTTTACGAATCAATGGGGGAGGTGGTTACTACTTACTACTAGTGGCAGCCAATCAACCATCGTGGCAGATAGAAAGTATGTTTTCATGTCCACATGTTCATGTGCTTGATTACGTGGTCACATGCACTTCATAAATTCTCATTAACAATCCACAATACTATCTTCATTCCCTTCTTTAGGTGCATGATCTTCAAAATACATTGGAGTGAAAATTAGATTTGTGTAGTCAAGTTGATTTACACATGTAGTTACTACATTGTTGGTTTTCTCTATTTGTTAACTAGTGTACATGAAACTGGAAATTTACTTCTTATGATTTTATTGTTTGTAGTCGGGAGTTTATCATACCGGAAAACCTTAAATTACTTGCAGTTCCTCTATGCTTTTGTGATTCACATTATATTTGAGAAAATTCCAGCTTGTTATTTGTTGCATTCAATTTCAGAATTGAATGCAACATATAACAAGCTGGATTTTAGTGAGTGACAGGTTTCCTATAGCCGCGTTTTTAGAATGCGGCCATATGGGTGTTTTTAAAACGCGGGGTTGAAGCCTGTTTCCCGATTTTAGTGAGTGCGTTTGAACAAAACTGTTCAGCTTTTGCTCAAAAACTAAATATGCACTGTTTACATACTGTTCATATACTTTTTTAGCAGTTTTTTTATAAAAAATGGGTCCCGCAGTACTATTCCCACATTAAAAAATTATTTTACTACAGTGTTTTCAGGTATAGATAGCACCTATAGCCACGTTTTATGGCCGCGTTTTGAACGCGGCTATAGATAGCACCTATAGCCACGTTTTAAAAACGCGGTTATAGAACATTTTTTTTGTAGTGACCCTAAAATCATTGCATATTATTATATTGTGTTACCAATAACTACTCACTACATCAGTAGTTTGTAAGATTTTTTGTAAAAAAAAAAAAAAAAAAAATTTGTATTTCTAGCATTACTCTTTTTTTGGTAGTATTTTCGTCTCTTCGATTAAGACTTTTTCTTCTTTAATTTATAGTTTATTTTATTATCATTTTTTTTTTCTTTTTATAAATTTTTTGAACTTTAAAAATTATTGATAAAGTAAGAAAAGATATGAAGATACAACATATATCAATTGAGTTTGACTAATAAATAAGATATCGAGATATATACACACACCCAAAAAATAAAAATTGGATGTACTTGGTTGCTTACTATGGCTCCACCACGTTTACAATTTTGTTTTGAAACGTGTAGCTGAAGGAGTTTTCAATGCAGTTTAATTATTCACGCACTATTTATCTCCAGTCTCCACCTATTACAGCAACACTTTTTTTTTTTTTTTTTTTTTTGAGAAACTTTTACAGCAACACATTTAAAATAAAAAAGGGGAAATTTTGGGCAGGGTTCCTTTATTAAAGGAAGCCCTTATCTTTCCCAAACTGGTGATAAGAGAACTTGGCTAATCATGGCTGTGCAGAGTTGATCGCCACACTCCAAGTTTGTTTCACAAATTTTTGGGCATCATGGAAGGACTTAATTAATATGAGGAATCACATGAAAAAGCTCAAAGTCCATACCATGATTCATATAATAAGGTCAAAGTTTTTTTTTTTTTTTTTTTTTTAATTTTTTTTTTAATTTTTAAAATTTTTTAACATTATGAAAGTCCAGTTTCATATTTGAAGCCCATGTCCATGTCCATTATTTATTTAAATTATTTTGAACAGCAATAGAGCAGAGAAAACGAAAACTTTTTATTAAAGTACATTCATCTAGGGCTAATTTATAAATCAATTTCACAGCCAATAAAAAAGTAGGTAAAGAGAAAAGAACTTTATTTAAAATGATTTTTTTTTTCTTTTTTTTGCTTAGAATGACAAAGTGATTGCCAAAAAAATTAAAACTAGTTTGCTATATGGAATACAGAGTTTTATTAATGGTTTCCTTTTACCTCTGCACCGTTACTTCCCAGAAATCAGAATAACGAAAAGTGAAATAATAGAGCTGTACAAGGACTTCAAACCTTTCGTAAATTTAGGAATTTAAGTGATAAAATAAAAAATTTGGGATCTAATTTGAAATATGGAATCTTTTCTTTAGTTTATAGTTTTACTACCACTGAATTTATTGTTTTTGTTAGAAGTTTAACATTTTCGTTTTCCCTATCTTTGGATGTTCATGGTCTTGTTCACCTCTCATTGTTGGATGTTAGTTGTATACACATATTGCTCTGTTTTATGTCATGCCATTGTACACAAATTAAAAGCCAATCAACACTTGTCTCACTTCTCAAATTTTGTGTTTAACTTATCTTGGGTCTACGTTGAGTTCCGGATTTACCTCTCAAAACAAATTGATTTAGTAAGATCGACTGTTTATCGATTCACATGTGACAAAAAAAGGTATGATTTTTTCCGTATCCACTATTTCCCCCTCCCCCCGCGAAAAAAAAACATTTTTACGTCTAAATTTATGTGTTAAAACGTGGTGTGAAATAATAAATGCAAATAAGTATGAAAACAATTTAGCCAAAAAACAATAAAAAACAATACTACACCTCAATTTTTAACATTTGTGGTGCCTAAACATGCAAGAGGTAAGGTTTATAATTGAAATTTTTTGGAACATGGGTTTGTATCATATGTTGATTCATTACTATTTGAAGTGTGATGGTTTCACTATCGCACACTTTTGATCTGATAGCTATTCTACAAGTATAAGTGTTTGTGGGGTGTAAGGGGTAAGGCTAGGGTTCAAGTCTATAAGAAAGAGTTTTATACACGTCAACTTAGATTAGACTAAAGTAAAATTCTTATTTCGTATAAAAAAAAATGTGATTGTTTCCTTTTATTTGTCATAGGTTTAATTTGGTATGGTTAAACTAGTTTTATTTTGAATTATTGGTGCTACACAACTATAGGCTAAACTTGTTCTACTCGACATTGCTATTTATCCTTCAATTTTTTTTTTTTTTTAATGTATAAAAAGGTGCCATGTGATTTTGAAGTCTATATCAGATCTTATTTTGAATTATTGGAGCTGGACAGCTTCACATGACATGCTGTCAGTTCCTCCAGTTTTAATTTGCTCATTATTTTTTGGGAGGATGCGAATTGGACCAATTGAATATGAATGTTTGTAGAAAGAGTTATGCTGTCATCATAACTTGTATCACAATTTGTGCGTGTGGTGAATTGTGAGTGACGAAGGGTTGTTTTCAATTTCAGTGTCCAAAACAGAGGAAGTACTTTCTCCAAGTGGCAAAAATACGATCACTCCTTTTTTGCTGAATATACGATCAGTCCTTTTTGTCGTCACTTTATCACTCCTTGATGTAGAGAATAAAATGTTAATTGGACCCAAATATGCATGTGCCGTCCGTTCTTCCTATTTTAATCTGTTCGTCTTTATTTTTGGAGGATGCGAATATCAATCTTTATTTTTTGGAGGATGCAGATGGCTGAGCCACGTTGTGGCCGAATGGGGCCCTGCCCCCTCAAATTTTTTTGAAAAAAGGTTGATATATATGGACTTCTATACGAGTTATCTCAATTTTTAGAAAGAAATTAAGTAGATATTCTTTTCTCAGTTTTAGTCCTTCCTCTCTTCTCTTTTTGCATTCCATATTTTCTTAGTTTATCTCCTTCATCTTTGTTTGTTTAATTCCCTTTCTCCCTTTTTTATTTTTTTTTCGGTAAAACTCTTTTTCTTCTCACTTCTAGTTGTTTAAACTAATTTCTCAGCTATTGTAGTGCCTTTAAGTCCTCGCTTCAATTCCAAGCAGGGTACTTTCCACGTGTATGGTTAAAAACCATACACTTAGCAACGTTAAAAAAGCTAACTCATTCCCCACTAAAATCACCGTTTTCAAACAATCTGATGCAGTCATACACAGTTTTTCAAGCAATCTGATAAACCTTTTTTTTTTTTTTTAAAGGATAAACTCCTCGTTCTATTCCTTTACTTTGGGAAGAAATGGGCAATTGGCCACGATTTCTTAACAATATAGTTAGTAGGCACCGTTTCGGAAGTATATATAATACTAACATCTCGACTCTCAAAGAGTCGATTTTGGGCCTAAAAATCGACTCTTTAAGAGTCGATTTTCATGGCTTGACCACGTCTGATGTGTCATTTTTTCCACGTGGATTCCACCTAAAAATCGAGGGTCTAAGACTCGATTTATATCTGTAAAACAAAAATTTTCAAGTGCTTGGAATTCAAAACACAGACCACCACCAAATTCAAGCACAACCGGCCATTATCAACCCATAAATCCCAGCATTAATCCAACAAGTTAGCACAAATCCAACCAAATTCACCCTCAACAACCACCTAAAATCCAGATTAAAAAAATAAAACCCCAAAACCCACGACCCGTTTGCTTGTTGATCCGTGTTCTCTTGCAAGAAAATCCAAAAACCCACGACCCTAATACCTGATGCTTGGGTCGGGTGGATCGGGTTCTGTGGGTTCATGCTTGGGTCGTGCGGCGTGGGTCTGGCGCGGTGGTGGCGTGGTCTGGCTGGATCGGGCGGTTTGGGTGGCTGTGGGTTGGTTGGATCGGGTGGCTGTGGGTCTGGCGAGGTGGTGCAGTGGCGGCGTGGTCTGGTTGGATCGGGCGGTTTGGGTGGCTGTGGGTTGGCTGGATCGGCGGCATGGTCTGGCTGGATCGGGCAGTTTGGGTGGCTGTGGGTTGGCTGGATCGGGTGTCTGTGGGTTGATGATTGGGTCGAGCGGCGTCGGTCTGGCACGGTGGTGCGGTGGTGGCGTGGTCCGGTTGGATTCTTTGGCGTGGGATGGGGTGGGATGAGGGAATGGTGCGGGATGAGGGAATGGTGTACACGGTGGGATGAGTGAATGGTGTTTGAGCTAAAAATGTTTTAAATTGTTATGTAAAGGTTATAAATCGAGTGTTAGAGGCTCGATTTTCAGGTAGATGCCCCGTGAAAAAAATGCCACGTCGGATCTGATCAGAACATGGAAATCGAGTTTCAAAGACTCGATTTATAGTTTACAATCGACTCTCTGAGAGTCGAGATATTAGTAAAAAATATAGTTTCAAAACGGTGTCTACTAACTATATTGTTAAGAAATTGGGGTTAATTGCCCATTTCCTCCTTTACTTTGTCTTCCCAACCCACTTCTCAATTTTCATCTCTCTCAATTGCTTGGAAGACTTGATTGATTTATTTTATTATATTGTTTTTTATCATTAAATGACTATTATTTGTCTATTTTTTAGCAATATGATAAACTCCTCTTTCTAGTCATTTTCTTTGTCTTCCCAACTCACTTCTCAATTGCTTGGAAGACTTGATTGATTTATTTGATTATATATATTTTTTTATCATTAAGTGACTATTATTTGTCTATTTTTTAGCAATCTTTAACCCATTAGTAAATTTTTATTTTAATTATAATATTTGATAGATTGTAATTTAATTTGATAATCTAGGTCTATTGACAAATTAAAAACTATTGAGTTATAAATCACTTAATTATTGAGAATCTCAAAAATATATGTTTATAGTAGTACTATTTAGACTATTATATATAGTGTGTATCTGATATTGGCTTAAAAAGCCAATTTTTTTTACTGTTGAACTTATTTTTATTACTATGTATAGGGTTTATTGTACTTTTTAGTACTATCTATAGGTCTCACTATACTATTTCAAATACTTTTTAACTTTATTTACAGTACTTTCAGTAAAAAAAATGTAATTTTGACTAAATAAGCTGTTTCAAATAAACGCATATATTGCCCGTTTGAATTCACGTTTTGGGTGTCATATTTGGGTTTTCTCCTTTATTTTTTTTTCAGTACTTATGAACAGTAATTGATACTGTTTATACACGTGATTACACTGGAGACAAAGTTATTATTTAATACTGTTTATACACTATTCACGTACTGTTTATGAGACTTACAAGCAATTTATTCAAAAACAATATTAAAAAAAAATTTTAAAATACTATTTATATATTTAAAAATTATTTTATTATAATATTTTTAATTTTTAATTTTTAATAATAAATCCTATCCAATCGAATAAATAATATAATTACCTCGTCCTTATTTAGCTCCTCAAACGAATATTTGTACGAAATTTTACGTTTTAAAAGAGAGGAAGTAGTTTCTCCAAGTGGCAATAATGCGATCACTCCTTCAGGCTTTACACCTCTGACTCTATGATGGGGCTATGTCAGTTGGTGACATCACACGTACATGACCTGCTGATGATGGCATGCTTTTGTATTGGGAAATTAAGTAAATTTGCTCTTTTATTCAAGATATCAGAAATTTTATTTTTGGGTGCAAATCTTTAGAATCAAAATGAAATGGTATGCGTTCTCCAAAAAAAAAAAAAAAAAAAAAATAAAAAAAAAAAGAAAAAAGAAAAAAGAAAAGAAAAGAAAAGAAATGGTTTGAAACTCAAATCGCGCACACGCATATTGCTTATAAAAACTAAGCATATTGAACGTATAGTCTGAAAGGTGCATAGTTGAAATTGGACAAAACCTAAACACCTTAGACAACATTAATGGTATTAGAACATGTAATGGTACAAGTAATGGTATTAGAACCACTAAAGAATTTTCACATATTATCTTCACAAAAATAATGAAGTAAGTAGAACTTTTATAAAATGTGTATGAGAATATTATCTTCTTCTTTAGGGCCATTCCTTCCCTTAGGTGAGTTAGGGAATTGCCTAAGGCTCCCTAGGGGAAGGGAGGCCCCCAAATAAGGGGTAGTAGGGGGAAAAATATTTAGTATCTGATTTAAACCAAAAAAAAAAAAATTTGTATAAGATTTAAACCAAAAAAAATTAGTATCAGATTAATGGTACATCTTTTTAATCAAAAAACAAAAATTTTGATAAATTCGGTTAAACATTGTTATCCTTTGGACAAATAAAAAATCATTCAGATAAACTACAAATCCAATCTAAGAGATTAACCATCAAACAATCACAAATCAAAACAAATAAAACAATTCAAATCCTAAAAATTTTACTTTTCTCAGTTTCTCTTTGGTCTTTGCCTCTCTCTGTCTCCCATTCTCTCTGATTCTCTTCACTCCATTGTGAATCACTTGAATCACTTCTCATCTACTCAACAGGCAACACCGCAACAACTCAAGCAACTAAAGCAAGGTAGCAAGCTTGGACCGCCTCCGCCTTGGCGCCTCCCTCATCAATACAGTCTGCCTCGTCACCTCACCACCTTTCTCATTCTTTGAAAGAATTTGCTCTCCAATCCGCCTCCCTCATCTGTACAGCCGTTCATTTCATCCTCTAATCTTCAGGTATAAATTATTAATTATAAATATTTGGGTTTCGGTTTAGGCCTTCAAGTTTTTTTTTTTTTACTTTTTTTTTTTTTTAATGATTCAACCCCCTTTTTTTTTGGGTTATAGATAGGATTTGTTTTGTGTATTTTTTTGTGGGTGGGTATTATAAATTAATAAGCCTAATGTTATAGTTGTGCTTAAATTTTTGTTATGCTTGTGCTTATTTTATTTTATTTTTTAAATTTTAATCTTGTGTTTTTAAATATATATATATATATATACATATTTTATTTAGTGGTAATATATTAAATAAGTCTTTATTTATGCAGGCTGAGATTGCTAAAAACTTGTTATTATTCGGTGAAACTACAACAATACTTTCTATATAAATCAGGTTCTATTTATCATTTACTCTACACCTGTTATTTACATACTAAATTATATAAAAAGATTAGATTCATTTTCAAATACATGCATTGCTTATAGGATTTTACTAACAATACTTGTTACAGTAGCTTCTGCAGAAAGAAGTATTTCAAAATTAAAATTAATAAAATCGTATCTAAGATCAACAATATCCCAAGAAAGATTAAATGGATTAGCTATATTATCGATTGAAAAGGAGATGTTAGAAGAACTTGAATACAAAAATTTAATTAGTCAATTTGCATCTCAAAAGGCAAGAAAAATAGATTTTAAATGAAATATATTGTAATATAAAAATATTAAATAAATATTAATTTAATTAATATATAGGTATAAAAAAATGCTCAATTTTTAGTTCCTGCTTTAAGCCCAAAATGTCTAGGGCCGACCCTATTCTTCTTCTTCTTAGCCTCGATATGATGAGAATTTTACTGATTAGCAAAATAAACTTGATTAGCGCATAATCCTAAAACGAACATCCAATTTTTTAATAGCATAATAATGACTTTTTCTATACACGATTAACACAATTGAGCATAAAAATAAAATTTTCTTGCATTGCACATGGAAAATTTTTACGTATTGTCAGAGCACGAAAAATTGATATTTCTTCCTCTCACATTTGTAGTAGACTCTACCATGAATTTAATGAGTGGAACCCACTATGAATGTGCAAGAAAATAGCACTATTCCCCGTGCTCCGAAAATACCTAAGAATTACTAATTGCATATACGATTCTATGCACTATTGAGCATTGTTTAGACTTCAGACCAGTAAGTGCAGGGATGGAGCTACCCTTGGACAATGGGGGTCAATGGCCCCCCAAATTTGTTTTTTAAAAATTATTAGTGTGTGTGTACACACACACACACACACACACATATATAGATATATATATATATATATATATATATATATATATATATAAGTATTAATTTTAGCAATTTGTTCTATAAAATTGCATTTTACCCCCTTAACAATACTTTTAATTTTTCCTGTGAGTAATGTTATAACCACAAAATGTTTCTACAATATTTTTACAAATTGTCGAGGTAGGAGATTCTTATTGGTTTGTATTTGGGCCCACCTTTTACATCACTTTTTAACATAACAATAACCACTAACCATATCATTAATTTATAAGAACGTTTGTAAATTTAGCATTTTCCTCCTTTTAAATGTTGTAAAATATTTATAAATCTAAAATTTAAAACAAAATATAAAAGGTCATAAAAATTAACCCATCAAAAAAAATTAGCAATAGCAAAAAAAAAAAAAAAAAAATTATGCCCAATCAACCAATTTTACCCAAAACAAACAACCCGGCCTTTTAAAAAATTTTAAACAAAAAAATTTTGTCCTTGCCCAACAATGCGCATTAAAGAAACTAAAAAATAAAAAAAAATTTGAAGCAGCTAAATAGAAAAGCTGGAGGTTGAAGTTGTCACATGTAGTCAACTACAAAACCGCCCCCAATTCCAACTCCTGGCTCTATCCGAAATAAGTGTGCATCCATAATTAGGAAGCAATAGGTTCCTGTTTTTGCCCTTTATACCTATCGTTTTCTTGGTTTTAGTTCATGTAATGGTCCACCGGCTATAATTTTGTAGTCCACTTGCTTGTTTTAATGATTAAAGAGTCAAATGTAGCAAGTCTTTTTTTTTTTCTATTTTTTTTTCAAAGATTCTTTATCTATATATATTTATGAAAAATGTTATATTTACATTATTTTTACAATAAATTTTAAGTGACAAATTATTATTGACCGTTATAAGTAGACAAAAAAATAATTCAAAAAGTAAATTCAAATTAAAACTAATAACAATTTGCCACTTAAAATTTATTATAGGACCGTTGTAAAAATTTTGTGGATATAACACTTCTCAAAATTTATATATGAAACAGATTACTCTAATAATAATGAAACGAGGCCTATGTTGTATTCAATTTCATCCTTCAACTTTCAATTTATATAAATTCGATCATTCTATCCACTTTCACAAAGTGGATTGTTTTTTAATTGGTTAAGAAATAACTTATTTAAATATTATAAGAAAATTATATTTAAAATATAAGAATAAAAAATCTTGCCCCAATCGATTTTAATTATCATTCTCTAGTTCCTAGGTCACACTAGGCAGATTAACAATGATGTATTGCTGCTATTGCAGGTTTGCTTTTGGAAAAAAAAAAATAGAGAAAAAATTCAACTTAGTAAGAAAAGAAAAGAAAAGAAAAGAAAAGAAAGAGTGAAAAAAATAATTCACAAATTTCCCTCTATATTCTCTATATAACCCCCCCCCCCCCCCCCCCCCCAACAAAAAAAAGAAAATCCTTAGAAAGTAGAAAGTACATTATGATTCTCCATTTTACCCTTCTTTATTTTCTATGGTATTAACGGTTTTATTATTTATTTATTATCAGGTTATAATTTTCATACATTTCATTATTTTACATCCACTTTTACGTGTTGACGCGTAAATATTCTCACATCAATAATAAATGTGTAAAATAGTAGACATAAATCAATGTGAGAAAATATTTTTCATTTTTTTATTTACTTAAAATATCAAATGTTACCATATACAGCTAAGAACATTATTCAATCAACTTTTGAGTAGGGGTAATTGATATGCCTTTTTTTTAAAAAAAAAAAAAAATTATGAATTGGGTACTATGTCTTTAAACATGTAAAATTGAATATAAATTGACTGTGTCTAGAATTATTCAAAGTCTCAAAACCATGGAATAGATATGGACAACCCATACACCGTATGTAGTATGTCCTTTTCGATAATGGACAAACATTTGGGTCCAATTAGCAGGAAAAGATAAGTGTACAACCAGAGAGTGAGAGAGACAAGCATATAACTTCATTCTATTATATATAGATGTAAGTCTAGGTACACAACACAAGCATTGATACATTGTTATTGCTTGAGAAAAATTAATGGCTAGCTGCTTTCTATTTAGCAAAAGCAAGAGCTGGTTCCTAGACTTTCAATATAACCCAAATAAGGACGAAGCAGACAAAGTCCGAAACACTCTCTTGGTAGTTGCCGCTCTAATTGCAGCAGTGACTTTTCAAGCTGGGGTCAACCCTCCTGGTGGTGTTTGGCAAGATTATACGGTAATGAATCTCACTATATGTGCAGAAAAAAGTGCTGAAGGGCCACACCCTTCATGTTATAAATCACATGATGCAGGGACGGCCATTTATGCGTCTCGAGAAGCCGACTTCTATGTTTTCTTGCTCTTTAACACTGTGGCACTTTCCACTTCGGTTCTTGTCATTATGGCTCTCACATATAACTTCCCTTTCCATTTAGAAGTATTCATTGCCACAGCTTCAATGCTTGCAACTTACGCATCGGCCATATTTGCTGTCACGCCAGCTAATTATTCTTATAAATTTCGGTTCATCCTCATAGCAGCTGCTTTGCCTTTTGTGCTACGAGTTTTGATTTATATAGTCAAGTGCATAGCAAATCAAGGAAAAGAGAATCTGTGTGACACATGTAAAGTTCAGTGGCCAAGTGGGAATTCTGGAGATAATTATTGCAGAAAATGTAGACGCGAGATTCCCAGGTGAAAATGTTGAATTTCCATCAGTTCTATCAAAAATAAAGTTCAGAAGACGTCTGGCATGTTCCGATTCTGTATTATTATGCCATAAAACTGTCGTGGGACAGCTGCTATATATATCTATGTACAAATTTGCATGGGTCTGTTTGATTTTGCTTTTTGATGTTTTTTTTCTTCCCTCTATATATGTATCTTTAGTTATAAATTTTATGGAATTTTCGTGTTAAAAATTATCTTCTTTTTTTTTATTTATTTTTCGGGTTAATTTAGAAAGATATAAATCAAGTTTAATTATTTTTATATATTTTTTTAAACCACTTGAAAAATTCAAACCCAATAGGCCCTTAATATCTCACTACATATGTTAGATTTATTCTTCTTTTTTCTAATAAAAAAATATATCTTTTCTTGACATTTGATATATATTAGTTAATGTTCTTGAGTTTTTGTTATAACTCGGGCGAAGCCAAGAATTTTTGTTTATGGACCAAATTAAGGTATCGATACAATAATCAAGGGACTTAATTAAGATAAATTTAAACCCCCCACACAGAGAGTGTATATATATATATATATATATATAAAATTTAAGAGAACTTATCATTATCCTAAACTCTAAATTGTATAATTAATGCATTAACATATATGAAAAAAAAAAATTGATGAGGTGGAAGGCTAACTTATTCTTTTCCAATGATCATTCCACAATTATAAGTGATGGGATCAACGAAGTCGATTATCGACGAGTAAAGCAAGATAGACTAGTAAAGCAAGACAGATGAGGAAAGGAAGACAGACGAGGAAAGCTGAAGGCAAGTGGCCATGAAGGCAGCAGGGTCATTTAATATCACCAATAATGCCCCAGACAGTGGCAAAGCTAGCTGTACTGCCCGTTGAAGATGAATAAAAGCCTCATTATTTAGCAGGAAGTATTACCAAAAGAGGCATTAAAGTCACAATAACTGCCACAACTGCTAGGGGTTGGAGAAGCACATATAAAGCCCCACAAACACGAGTCGGGGGTAAGAGATATACACAGTAAGTTACCTATTATCCTACCACTTCTTTCTGTCCTTTCATAAGATCTTCTTGATACTAACTTGAGCGTCGGAGGTGCTTTGGTAGGCGCCACACTGGCGACCACACTAGAAAGTCTTTCCCACCATTCTCATACCAGCAGGAGGGAAGGTTTGGTTCCATATGGATTCCTTTATTTTGGACTGACGAATTTGCACCTCATTAGTTTGGTGCCGTCTGTGGGAATCCAACATTTTCATATTCATATTTGGAGAAGTGGTTTCCACCAACTTCTACATTTAGATGGAATCCAATCAAGATCCTGCAGCCTTGGCTCAGCAAATCCAAGCTCTTGCGGCCACCGTCGAGGAACTTACCAGACAAAATTAGGAAATGAAGGTATGACTTCAACAAGTTCAATAGGAAGAGAGTTGATCCAGGGGCAACCCGGAGGATAAGGGGGACAGCCATAGAAGAGCTAATACTCAAAGACCATTCATTCCAAACGAGCAAAATTCAGATCTTCTTCGAGAGATGAGGAAAGAGAAAGACGAGCTAAGGAATGCCATCAAGGAGAAAACAGACTGAAGCGTGGATAGAATGATAAGGGCCATAGATTCTCCTTTCACTACAGTAGTCCTCGAACATCCAGTGCCGTCTAAATTTCGTTTACCTCAGCTCGAGCCGTTCGACGGATTAAAGGACCCTCAGGATCACCTCAACACATTCAAAACGACGATGGGTCTTCAGCAGCCCCCCGACGAGATACTATATCGTTCCTTCCCCACTACTCTCAAAGGAGCAGCTAGGGAATGGTTTGCCAAGTTGCCAACATCGTCCATTGACAACTTTGAGCAGTTGAGCATAGGGATGGCAATTTTTCCCCGCCCCGCTTGACCCGCCCCTCCCCGCTTCGCCCCGTGCGGGTTTTCCCCGCCCCGCAAAGGTGATGGGGCGGGGATGGGGCGAGATTTTAGACCCGCATCACGGGGCGGGGTGGGGATGGGTTTACACTTTTTAAACCCGCCCCGCCCCATACCCGCCCCGCCCCATACCCGCCCCTCGTTAATAAGGGTTAAGTTGTAATTTTATCATACTCTAAAACCTTATTATTTAAACAAAAATATCATCATCTTATTTTATTCTACCTAATGTGGTTCTATCTCTTTTTTCTCCCTAGCAAAGTTGGAAGTAAGGTACCAATATCATCATCTTATTAGGAGTTTGGATTATTTTATTGTGTCATACTATGAGATTTTTTTTGTGACATTGTCTTGTTAAACATTTAGATAATATTATTTAGTTTTTGCTAAAAATTAGTTTGATTTGATAGAATAAATTTATTTATAATTTCAAGTATATTTTTAATATTGAAACATGTCATTTTTTTTTAAAAATGGTAATAGTTGTAGGGAAAATTAACAAGAAATAAAGTTTTACTGTGTAGGGCGGGGCTTCGCGGGTCTTCGCGGGGCCTTAAGGGGAGGGGATGGGGCAAGAAATTTTCCCCGTCATGTGGGGCGGGGCGGGAATGGGGCAAGAAAAATCTGTACGGGGCGGGGGCGAAGATCCCATCCTTCGGCCCCGCCCCGCCCCATTGCCATCCCTAGTTGAGTAGTGCCTTCCTGCATCATTTTATTGGGAGGCAGCGCCCAAAGAGGCTAGCATATTACTTACTCACCATTAGACAGGGAGAGAAGGAAACATTGTGGTTGTACGTGAAACACTTCACTCGGGAGACCCTAAAGGTATACGAGGCGGACAACAAAGTACAGCTAACGACTTTCAAGGTGGGATTGAGATCCAGGAAGCTAGTAGCTTCACTTGCGACAAATCCTCCAAAGACGATGGCAGAGATGCTCCTAAAACCATAGAAGTACATGAACGCTGAAGGCACATTAGCAGCCATAGAGGATGCGGAGAGGCTTGGAAGTGTAGGAAGGAAGGACAATGAACGTAGGGGGCAAAAAAGGGAACGTCTAGATCATCGGGCTAGTGACGTGAATAGAAGGAAAGATGATAAAAGTCCCCGAACGGTAAGGTTTACCCCTCTAGTTATGCCTGTTGACAAAATTTTAGCGCAGATTAAGGATGAGCACTACCTTAAATGGCTAAGACCATTGCATTTGTCACCCAATGTTTGTAACAAGAATAAATACTGTCGATTTCATAAAGATAATGGCCATTACATGGAAGATTGTCGGGACCTTAAGGAGCCAATAGAAGAGTTGATACGGAGAGGGAAGCTGCAGAAATATGTGTAGAAGGGAGAATACGGCAAGTCCAAAGACACAATAAGAACCAACAGGAATCCTCATCCAGAAAAAACAATCGTCATCCCTAACCAGGGCAGGATGTGATCAGGGAGATAACGACAATTGTTGGGGGACCCTTCATTGGAGGGTCATTTAGGTCCCTTAAGAAGGCATGCTAGAGACAGATGAATAGCGTCCATATGATGCCTCAAATTAAGCAAAGACGAATAGATCAGGATATGTCTTTCAATGAAGCGGATGCTAGAGGAGTGAAACAGCCACACAATGACCCTTTGGTCGTAATGTTAACCATAGAGGGATTCAATACCAAGAGGATCCTTGTGGACAATGGCAGTTCTGTAGGCATTATCTACCTTCCTGCTTTTCAACAGATGAAGCTAAATCCAAAAAGGCTGTGTTCATTTGACTTTTCACTCATCAGTTTCAGTGGAGACCGGGTATATCCCAAAGGCATAGTGACGTTAACAGTAACAGTGGGGACCTATTCGAGGCAATTGACTCGTCAGCTAGACTTTCTGGTAGTGGACTGTCCTTCATCCTACAATGCCATTATCCGAAGGCCCACGCTTAATAAATGGAAGGCAGTCACATCCACTTATTGCCTGAAAGTAAAATTCTCAACGGATAATGGGGCTAGCGAAGTAAGAGGAGATCAAGTCTTAGCCCCAGAATGCTACCAAGCTGTTTTAGTTGTAAGGGAAAACCATACATGGATGATAGAAGAGGAGGAAGAAGATAAGGAAGAAGCCCTGGAAACAGTAGAGTTAGCTAAAGGGAAGACAACCAAGACAACGAGGATAGGGACGAAGCTAAGTCCTGAGATGAAAGCCAAACTCGTCCAATTACTTAAAGAGAACTTAGATGTCTTTGTGTGGAGTCACGAGGACATGCCTGGCATATCTCCGAAAGTCATTCAGCATGAGTTGAGAGTAAACCCCGAGAGAAAGCCCGTCCCGCGAAGACGCAGAGTTTTTGCCCCAAAACAGGACTAGGCGGTTACAGACGAAGTCAACAAGCTATTGGCGGCAGGCTTCATCCGAGAAGTATACTATCCTGATTGGCTCGCGAACATCGTCCCAGTAAAGAAGGCAAATGGGAAGTGGAGAATGTGCGTGGACTTCATGGACTTGAACAAGAAGTGCCCGAAGGATAGTTTCCCTCTACCAAGGATAGACCAACTTGTGGACTCCACAACTAGACATAAATTGCTGACGTTCATAGACGCTTTCTCAGGATACAACCAAATAAAAATGGCCGAAAAAGATCAGGAGAAAACTGCACTCATGGATCATGGTTGTCGTGATACTCATAGGGTTCGTTTGGTTAGAGGAGTGTAAAAGTGAGAGGATAGAAAATATTTAGTTTTCTTTTTTGTGTATTCGTTTGGAGGGGTGGAAAAGTGGGATGATGGAAAACTCCCTATTTTCTACCCTATTTCTCTCTCTTTATTTTCCATCCTCCTTATTTTTACCCCAAATGAAGCCATAGTGATAGTGACATACCAAGCAATTAATGCTTAACCCTTCAAGTGGTATTTTGTTAGTAAAGAATGAAAGATCTAGAATCAATAGAAATGTTCCAATGAGAGTGATAGTAACAGGAGAAGCTGTCATGGCCAAGAATCTTTTCTGTGTTCACTGTTTTTAATGCTGATGATGCAAAGAAAATTAGTAGGCTAGATATTTCAGATTTCCAAGGTCTACTAATTGTGTTGATGGCCTGAAAAAGAAAGAAAAATGATCAAAGGTGACTAGGGTTGCCGGCTAATAACCCTCCGATGACAGAGTTAGTTTTTCTCTCTAAAATTTGAGTTCCAACTGTTAGGAATTGTCAAAAACATACCTTTTTTTGGTCTGAATGAGCGTTTATATAGTTTCTCGAAAACAGTTATTGGATTCACAACTTCCCTTGTTTCTCAGGAGATTAGAGAATTAAGGGTAACTTCCACAATTGCCACGGGAGTTACATTCCATCCTTCTGTAACTGTTGTTGATGGTTAAACTCCTCATTGGAGGGCTCAGTAGCAAACCTAGGTATTGCTTGTGCCTTGGAAACTTAATCCATGGTCACTTGAGGGAGGGAATTATATTCGGTAATTTTCCAAGTGCTATGGGTCGTCCATGCACTTTCCTATGGATGACCCTTGGTATGAACGACCATGGAAGGCTTGTCTTACTTATGATGCCATATCCTTGTCCTAGTGCTTTCCTATGGACAACCATTGGTATGGACAGCCATGGACAAAACCACAAGGATGAGGACCACTGATATGGATGACTGTGGTCGGTCTGGAGTAAATCATCTTTCATAACTCATCAGTTGCTCCCTCGTCCAAGGGTCATCAATATATATATATATATATATATATATATATATATATATATATATCACCAAAAATTGAGGGAGAGAGAGAGAGAGAAATATTTTTTTTTTTTGTGAAAAAAAAGGAAATGAAAGAAGAGAATTATATATATGTATACAAAAATGGTATTCTTAGAAAGCTCATCCCACAACTTCTGGATGCTTCAGATTTCCAAGGTCTACCGAATTTCTTTGCATCATCAAATGCTAAGGGTTCTTTGCATCTGTTGGCATGATATGACTCCTCAGAAGTGGATTTCCTCTTAATAAGGCAGGCTTGCGGCTTGGGGTTTTTTATTGCGTTGGTTGCGTGTTCCAATAGATAAAAATTGAGTGAAATTCTCACATGGGAATCTAGCTAGCTAAGCTAAAATTAGCCAGATTTCCAAGCCAGTTTACCTTAGTTATAGCGGCTTTTCACAGTTATGAACCAACTTTTTAGAGTTTTTTAGTTGTGATTTGGAATGAATTGTGTGAGCCAAACCGTCTTTGTCTCATCTCATCTCATGGGCTTTGAGAATAAAAAGTACAAGGGCGTACGCCAGCATTGGACCTGTGTATATTGCTAGGCAAGCCCAAATAAGTAAACACTTGACACTAGGGCTATTCATGGCTTGGTTTGGGACAAGTTTGTGCTTAACCTACAACTGACCCTCATCTAACCCGCAAGCCTATTGGGTTGAACGGTTCAGGTGACTATCGAGTGAAGCCAAAAGCCATCGAAAATTGTTGAAAATCTTTTCAAATTTTGTGAGATCTCGCTAGATCTGTCTAATATCCAATGAGATTTAGCCAAATTTGGTAAAAATTTCATTGAATCTAAAGAGATTTCTACCAAATCATATGATGAACTCGCCAAATTTGGTATATCTCTGTCGAGTTTAGTTGTTTTATTTGTCGAAATTTGTCACATCCAGCTAAAAAAATCATTGAAAAGCTTAAAATCATTGGACTTGATGTTTTTCAATTAGGTTGAGTTTCATAGGTTTTGGAGTATGAGACTGCAACTGACTCGCCAACGTTGGTTTGAAGTTGGATTGGGTGGAAGTGGGTTGGGTGGGTTGGTCGGGTGGGTAGGTGGGTTGGACACCCTTACTTGACACGATTTTGGATAGAAGAGCCAAATTTACGAACTATTTTCAAAACCTATGATTGATAGTTAAGGGCTTGTTGGGTCACTAGATTTTTCTTTTTTGTTTTCAAAACTTTACTAATTTCTTAAATTTGAGTTTGAAACCAGTTTTCAACCCACAAGTTTGATATGATTTGTGTTTTGTTCCTATGATTGAAAACAATTTTTCAAGAAGATAAAAACAAGAAATGTTGTCTGGGTGATATTTTCAGTTTTGAGAAAAAGTTGGGTTCTTAAACACTTTAAACAGTCATTGCAAATAGAGACACCCAATTCTACTTATCTCTCTCCTCCTCTCTATCTATCTTCCCCACACAACTATATATCTATATCTATATATATATATATATATATATATATGTATGTATATAAATCATTAAAGTCCTCCATAATTATCTTAAGGAACACCACAATCACTTCCTTGCCATTTATACTGACTTGGACAAACTATGGAAAACCCCTTTTGCCTTTTAGATAACCAACTGGACTGTCATACATTATCTTTATATGTGATATTTACTCAATGAGTATTACTTGTGTCTTTATTTTGAACTAGGATTTTACAGACTTGTTTTCGCTCGCGAAAATAGATATTTTCAAAATTTCTAGTTTGAAATCCTGAAAAATGATGCTCATGCTGGAGATTGGAAAAAGTATCTTGTCATAAAACATCTAAGATTTGGTCACACAATTACTACAAGATGTATAATTGCTAAGCTCAATTCAAAAAAGGACATTCGAGAACTAGATTTCTATAGGATGTATAACGTTAAAGAAATATAGAAAATTACTTGAAAGTATGGAACAAAACAGAGAACTAGATACAATAAATTGATTGATATTATTAGATTCAACAAACTCTTTACATAGGTCATAAAGATTTCTGAAGGAGGCTATCTTTTGCCATTACAAAGATACAAAGAAGTTATTTATAGACAACAGAAGTCAAACCAAATTCAGATACAATTTACAATCAGATTTGTATAAGATGGTAGGGGTTTGGCTTGTGATTGACAAGTGTTGAAAGAAATAGGGGCCTAACTGTAGATAAAGTTACTTCTGGATAAGTTTCTGCAAGGACAATAAGTGTTCCTAACAAACATGGATAAGCGGCCCCCCAAATTTTTAAATTTTTTTTAGTATATATATAATATATTATTTTTAGCAAGTTTCAATAAAATTGCATTTTGCCCCCTTAATAATATTATTGATATTTTTAAATGCTATATAAAAAAAATTAGCCCAACAACAAAAATTAAGCCCAAACAACTCCCTGAAACAAACACAAGCAAAAAAATAAATAAATAAAAGCCAATTCTAATTAGATATCTACTTAGCATAGGAGTAAGAAACACCAAACTTACCTCACACATATAATAAAAGGGAAAAAAGAAGGGGATTTCTAAGCCATTCAAAAAGAAGAAGAAGAAGAAGAAGAAGAAGAAGAAGAAGAAGAAGGAAAACCTAACTAACTTATGGCTGAACACAAATGAGAGGAATTCGGCATTCAGCGGCAGAAGCAAAGGTCTCCTCTCATCTCATATTGAATCCTTGTTTGGGATGACTTACTTTTAATAACGTGTTATGTTGACACTTGATACTATTCTGACTTGTAAAGAAAACTTAAAAGAGAGCACAAAGCAACTAAGCAAGAGCAGGGAGGGAGTCAAGAACGCTAGGCCTAGGAGCCTGGGATGGAGAGACTCAAAGTAGATAAACTAGATTAGATAGGACTTAAAAGAGAGGCAAAAATATGACTAACACATCTTTGTCTTTAGCCCATATTATATTCTTTTATACATGAAAAAGTTCTCATCTGACAAACACAACACCACATGCAACATCAACTCTTATTGCCATGTTTTGTAATTTTTTTTTGTAGTTTTATTTGTAGCAATAGCCTGTGTTTGTGATGTTTTGTGATATTTTTTGTAGTTTTTTTTTTTTAATGTTTTTGTCTATTGGTTAGTGTCTTTTAAAACATTAAAGTTGGGTAAATAATTAAAAAGATTATTTGCAACTTTTTTATTGGTAAACAGGGAAACTGAGAAATGCTAGGAAACAAAAACAACATATTGGAACCGCTCATACATGGTTCTTACAGCATCAAGACCAACTAAGAGAGCAACATTAGCTGGGGGGGATTGGAAAATTACAAAATCTTGCGAAAGTAAGGCACCTCTTCTAGCAAGAGCATCAACACACTTATTTGCTTCCCTATAACAGTGTTGAATTCAGACTCAGAATTTTCTTTAATCCCTCTTTGCAATCAACAATAAGAACGTCATTTCCATGTGTTTTCTGCTCACCTTTTAGTAACAGGTCCACCACAATCTTTGCATCCAATTCAATCAACACATTACTCAAGTTCATATCAATACATAAATTGATCCCATCCCTTAGCGCCCATAGTTCTGCTGCCACACTGGTGGTGTAACCAATAGCTCGAGCATAACCGCACACCTAGTTTCCAATGGAGCTTCTAATAATACCTCCACCACTAGCTTTGCCCGGATTACCCAAGGAAGACCCGTTCGAGTTTAACTTAAACCAATTTTCAGGAGGAGGGAGCCAATGTACTTGGATGGCGCAAGTGATATACTTATGCCTTTCATGTAGTCCAAGGTAAGCAAACTCCGAAACTTTGGCTAATGTTTCAGCCATGATTGGTTTAAGAGTGGTACGGTCCCTAAAAGTCACCCTATTCTGCAGGAGCCATAAGCTCCAAACTCCAAAAGGGAAAATAATTCCCCAGCTAATGCCAATACTAGCAGCCTTGTGAGAGGTGCAGTTGAGTTTGAGCCAATCCGAAAGGTTTGCACCATAGAATAAATTGGATGTTTGTATGCATAGTGTTTGTCTATTGTGTGTAATGGTTGTAGATTATTGACCATATAATAACATAATAATTTCAATCATAGATGATTTCGAAGATTTAAAAAGACGGCGAGTTCCATTTTCATAAATAATTGCATTGTAATATCTTAAAAAACAATAATTTTGTGTATTTTTCTTTGTTGATGGTTTATTAAACGAATGTTTATTGGGAGTTTCATTCTTTTTTTTTTTTTTTTGTTTATACTTCTGCTCCTTAACTCCAAGTCCTGGCTCCGTCCTTGTATATATATATATAGACACGCACAATTTTTTTCATAATTTCTCAAATTTATTTTTATTTTTTATTTGACCATGATATTTGACGTGGCTCTGATACAAGATAAGAAGTTATTGCAACTAATCCCTTTCTTTAAAACTTTCCTACTATACTCTCATGCTAGCTTCCACTACAAAATTCCCTGAGAAACGTGATAAGCGGGCATCTTATAAACTATAAAATTATTTCTCCAATCCAATTAATGTTGTAAAAATCAAGTGCTCTTACAGTTTGACATATAGTTTTATACAAGGATGGATCCAAGATTATTTGAGGCGGCTTCTCACAATGACATGATTGCATTTCACTCATTACTAGTTGAATGCCCACTTTTTACTTGACCAAGTTGTGCTGAACTTTTTACTCTTAGAAATTCTAGGAATTCCAATTCTAGGAATTCTAATGGTGCAGCTCACACCCTAGCTAAATGGTCTCTCAAGCATAATGTTTATGGTTCTTTTGATACTAGTTGTTGTCCCTTTTGTTTTGAGTCTATTATCAAGGTCGAGGCAAGCGGTCCTACTTCTCTGTAGTTCCTCTTATTTGTTTTAATAAATTCCTCTTTTTCATAAATTAAAAAAAAAAAAGTAACAACTAACAATCACATTATTCAACAAACAATTGCAAAATCCAAAAAAACATGTTCAGAAGCACACACTAATATCCCCAACTTACTGAAATTCGTTTTCTTATGAAGACATCATGTAGAGCAAGCCTTATCTATTGTTTAACAAAAAATGAGTTAAACCCAATTCAAAATGTGTGTCAAATTGTTCAAGTTCTTCCAATATTAGTAGCCACGCTGAGATTAAATGTGTCGCTTTGACATTTCAAGATGGGTTAAAGTTGAAACCTCCCGGAAATTATTAATTTGGTGATCATCGGGGTGGCTCCACTTGGAGCATGGGGGTTTCATTTAAACCCTTTGAACTGACCCAAAAAAAATTATATATAATATGTTTTATTTCTTCTTCTTTTTTTTCATTTTTTTTTTGGGGTTTGGGCCCCCTAAAAATAAAATTTTGTACACCCTGACCTTAGATTTTTTTTTTACCTAGCTGAAATAAGTTTGAATATGATCATTTTAACAATATCTTGACCTTTTTAAATACAAAAAAAAAAAAAAAACCAACAAATTAAAAAAGTAGAAATTGTTAATCTTAAACTTTAGAAAAAACTCATTTAGATCTTAATAAATTTGAAATAAATCAATCAAATGTGAGATCAATTGATGAACAATTGCTTGATTGTATACTTTGAAAGATATGTAGTTCGTAGGATTGATAATAAAGATATCATGTAACGATTTTAAAATATGAAACATCTTAGAAAGCAATTGTAAAACTTTATATATTTCAATTTTTTTTTTGTTTTTTTTTTTTGTGATATTGATTTATTAAGTTCTCTTTTGTTTAAAATTTTATATAATTTATGTTTTTAATTGAACCTCCTAAAAAATAATCCTAAAGCCGCCACTGGTGATCATGTCCCTCACATAATGCTTTTGATTTTCATTTTGGATTATTGATTATTGCCTATATAGAGTGAAGTGTCTATATGGTATAGTTATGCTACTTGAGATTTTTAAAGTTAATTTCTATGTAGAGAGATCCTTTAAAGTTTTTGGCGGCGTTGGTTCATGAAGACCAAATTTTCCATTTAGATATCGTTTTAAAGTGTTGCTAGCATTAATTGGTTCATGAAGATCCTCATTGCAATAATAATTGGCAAACTAGTATTTGTTTTAAAGGTTAAAATTTACGACAAAATATAATCACCTAAAAAATCAGTCTAAAATATATAGCTAATACTTTTGTGTTTTAGTTAAATATCAAAGCTAATTGTAATTTAGCCTAGTTAGAGTCTCGTAATCCACTTCCGATAAAAACATGGCTAAGTATGTAATTTTACTCTACTTTTATGTTTTATTCCTCCAAAAACACAAAAAACATAAAAATACAAGATCAAATAAGATTAAAGTAATCTAGCAAAACACTTACATAATGAGATTTCAAACTATAGGTAGACGACTTAAATTTTGGTCAAACCTCAAGTGAGTAAAGTATTAAATTTCAAATTACAGGTAGTCAACTTAAATTTTAGTCAAACTACAAGTGGGTAAATTGTAATTTAAAAGAAAAAAAGAAAAAAATAAAAGAATAAATGAATGAGTAGACTTTCTAATGTAACATGACTCTTCCCTATACACAAAATGTTTGGAGGTCTAGAGAGAAAAGGGCTTCGAGTTGCAACGTAAATAACATATTATAACCATTTCAAAAAAAATAAAGGAAAAAAAAAAAAAAAAACCTAAGGTAACTTTTATTTTATAGTGGGCTAGTAGAGATAAACAAAATATAGGTCATATTCTAAGAGAGTTGGATCAGTATGGTAAAGCCTCGGCTCTTTTTCTAGTTGGGCTTTCTTGTGAAGGTTGTTGTGATCTTTTTCTAGTTGGGCTTTTCTGTGGAGGTTTTTGTGGCCTTAAAAGGGTATAAGCATTAGTTGCCTTTTTGTTATGTTCTCGGTCTTTTTTGTCTTAGGCTGCGTTTAGCGCGATGGAATTCCTTTTTCGGGCGGAAAATCATTTCAGGGGAAATTGTTTTCCCGTAAAGGAAAATGTATTCAGGCTGTTTGGCTGCGTCAGAATTCTTTTTACGGAAAATCAATTCCGGTGTTTGGTTTGTTCAAACATTTTACGGAAAATGCTCTCCGTTTTACGGAAAATAAATTCGTGTGTTTGGTTTGTTCAAACAGTTTACAGAAAATGGTCTCTGTTTTACAGAAACTCAATTCTCATGTTTGGTTTGTGGGTCATTTTACGAAATGTAAAAAATGCCTTACAAATTCAGCACCTGCATTGCCTAAGCAAACCTGTAACAGTACGAAAATTATCATCCACTTCAACATTTTGGAATAATCATCCGAATATACCCATAATATTTATATCAAAATAGCCGCATCAATCTTTCACCAATGGCATTACACCTCCATGGTGTACAAAAATGATACCTACACATGGTATCTGAATTGTAGAAATATATAATTTGGGCAATTGTATCGTCCCAATAATACAAAAGACTACATATATAATATAATGGTCCCTGAATAGTAGTACTACAACATAAGTTAATTCCTAAAGCTAACGTCACAGTCAACATGAAACACAAATTAGAGTTGGTTAAACAAAAAACCATCCACCCACAGCTTTCTCAGCTTAGCATTCTTTGCTATAAATCCCCGTGCTGCCTTCTTATTTTCACAGAGATGGTTAAACATAGTTGCAAGTATGTCTTCGCTATACCCCTCCGTCATCATAGCCATGACCTCATTGTAAAGACATGTGTAATCCACTGGGCCTCGGTTGATTTCTTTCAAAGCCACAGCTATTTCCTTCAGCTGATCAGACAGATCAATCAGCAAACCCTCATCAGTGTTAGAAGGTGCACGCTCTCTTTTGCGGGACTTGGAAATTCTCGACCCAGTGGTGGATGACTCGACTGCATTCTTCCCTTTGTCCACCACACCTTCCTCCACATTGTCCGCCACAAACTCATTCTCAATATCCACATTCTCTAGCTCATTCTCAATATCCACATACGACTTAGAAAAGCTACCCGTGGCTGTATCCTTCCCCACAACAATAGCCAATTCATCAAACATCTCAATCTTTTTGTTGAGATACTCCGCATGCTTACAATGCGCCTATAAGGGAGAAAGGAACGTATAACAATGCAATAATCTGAAACTCAAAATTTCAATGTAATGTTACATATAGATGCCATTAGATTGGATGTAGGTCAATGTTACATATAGATGCTAGATTACATAACCCATGATTTTGAAGATAAGTACAAGTGAGAATACAATGTACAACTACTAAAAAACAAATTTCACAATAGATCCGCACATGAAAGTTATAGTTGAAAATTTGTAACAGCAATGGAATCCTAGAAACAATGACACTATAAAAGCCAAAAACAGATATTATCATTTATATTAAAAAAATATAGTTGGAAGCCATACCATGACTTCTTCTTGATATGTCTTGGCATCGCATGTTATCATTTTTAAGTTATCATCCCAGCCGAAACCACTCTTCTTCCTAAGTGTTTGAATAGTGGTCCACATGGTCCGTAGAGTCCGCATCCGATTATCTACGTAAGAGGGGTGGCACTCGACCCTAAATTGAGCAGATATCTCATTTGCTACAAGAGTAAATGAACCGGCCTTGAAAGTGTTAGAAGGCTTGTTGTCCTTCCCAGGCTCCTTAGCAAGTATCCTAAGCATAGTCATGTGCATGGGGGGCAGCCACCTGAACTGCTTAGAGACACTCACCTTCTCTTTTCCCTTCGACATTACTATATGTGAAAATTGTATAGTGAGAGTAGCATTTAATAATTACGCTCGGAATACCAACTGAAAATGAAACACACATACAACCACGCTTATAGATGTACACAATAGAATGAAACATGCTAACACTGGAAATAAAGTACTACTTTCCATACATTGTCCTTAAAAAAAAAAAAAAAATACAGTCCACTATCTTTAAGCACATCATTAAGCACATCATTAAGCACACATGCATTGTCCTTACAAGAAAAAAAAAAAAATTACAGCACATATTACAATCATAAATATAGAAATAAAGTACTACTCTCCATTCCTGGTATAATTAGACCACATAGCTTGGCATATCTCATTTCTCTTAGCATTCCACACTCTACTATCTTCAATGGAGTCCCGACCTGACTGTGTTTCTTGTTAGGGGCCACTAGACTCTACTTGATTCATTGCAGCTTCCATAATATGGTCATTTGGTTCAACTCCCATAATGTGATTATGAACCACACAACATGCTAACACTACTGTCACTTGGGTTTCAAAAGACCAAAATGGTTCTGCATCCAACACTCGAAACCGTTTCTTCAATACTAAACCCTCGCTCAATGGTAGTTCTCAATGAAGAGTGTCGAAGATTGAACAATTCTTACTCATTCTCAGGAGGACGATCACTAAACTCTTTCAAGTGATATCGCACACTTTGATAAAGTGACAAAATTCCATTTTTATTACCATATCTAGCATCACCAAGATAATATTTACCTACATATATTCAAAAATTAAACGAAATTACTACTACGCTTAGGAAAATGCACAATATTTATTAAACTAGTAAACGAAAAGGTGAAATAATCCTATAATACCTTCGGGAATTGAAAATCCCCCTGGCCTAGCAAATGCATCATTTAACACACGTGAATCATGTGCATTGCCTTCCCATCCAGCCAATACATAAGTGAACTTTAAGTCAAAACTAATGGCAGCTAACACATTTTGCGTGGTTCCATCTTTGCGACCACGAAACCTTCCTTGTATTTCAGGTGGCACAGATGCACGAACATGTGTACCATCTATTGCTCCAACGCAATCCTAATTTTTGATAGACATAATGATTTAAAACTACACAAATCTTCACAATTTACAAAAATACACAAGTCACAATATTTACCTTGAAATATGGGTAGAACCTTATGCTATTCCTTATCTCTGGGGGTGTATCTTCGCTAGGAAATCTTATTAGAGCTCTATATAATTTTAGGACCCCCCTAAGGACGACCTTAAAGTATCTATGAACAGTCTCAGTCAATCTATGGAACCGACTACCAATTACACGAAACCTCGCATTATGACCAATAATGTGCAAGAACATGAACACTTGCTCCGTAATAGACATGTGAACAGTCGGGTGTACGTGCTCTCCCTCAGTGAGGATGTGACATAAGTGGTGGAAAGCTATAGGCTTCATCCTAATTTGATTCACACAATGTCTCTCAGTTCCATGCAAAATACTATTTATGTATTCCTCTCTCTCGGCTGCATGATTAACATAAGGCGCCCTAGGCAGTTGTCTACACCAATTTCCTTACCAATGCAATCCCCACAACAAGGATAGATGCAACTGAGGCAAAAACAGCTACTTTGGTTTTTTTCTTCATCCTAAAAATCACAAAAATTGTGGTCTAAGAGGTACGTAAATAGTGTGGTCTAAAAAAACACAACCACTGTGGTAGTGTGTCACAGTATTCACAGGTGCCATATACATTGACCCAAACATCCAAATCACATTGATATCGAGTATTCTACAAAAATTTATGCACATAACTATAGTGTTTAATTGTAACATCAACAACGTACACAACAGAAATCCAACACAATCAATGTTTACACCAACACAGAACATTGCATTCTATTTCCCATCACAATTAATATTTTCCACAGGCTACACAGAAGATTGCATTCTATTTATCATCACAATCTATATTGGCAGCCAACACACAACATTGCATCCTAAAGCTACCATGGCAATCAAAATTTATTACATGAACACCAACATTGCATTCTATTACACCAACAAAAGTTTTAATTTTACACTTCACACTGTATAATTCTAACACCAATAAAATTTTAATTTCTTCAACTAATAATTAAATAAAAAATGGACAATTAAAAAAAGTAAATTAATAAATAAATACATTTATAAATAAATAAATTTATAAATAAATTTATAAATTTAAAAGTAAATAGATAAATAAAAATAAATTTATTTATATATATATATATATATATATATAGATTGGATCAGAGCTGCTATGAAAGTGAGGTGAGGTGAGGAACGTACCTTGGGAGGATCGGAGCTGCTGCGTTGGTGGTGGATCGAAGCTGTAGTGGTTGGGAGCTGCTGCGTTGGTGGCGGATTGGAGCTGGCGCGGTTGGGAGTTGCTGCATTGGTGGCGGATCAGAGCTGTTTGGTTGGATGTGGTGGATCGGCTTGGTGTGAGGAGTGGGTGTGAGAGAAGGAGTTGCGGCGGTGGATCGGCCTGGTGTGAGGAGTGGGTGTGTGGTGAGGAGCAGCAGTGGTGGATCGGGTTGGTGTAAGGAGTGGGTGTGTGGGAAGGAGCTGCGGTGGTGGATCGGCTTGGTGTGAGGAGTGGGAGTGTGGTGAGGAGTTGCGGTGGTGGATCGGGTTGGTGTGAGGAGTGGGTGTGAGCGAAGGAGCTGCGGTGGTGGATCGGCCTGGTGTGAGGAGTGGGTGTGTGGTGAGGAGCTGCGGTGGTGAATCGGGTTGGTGTGAGGAGTGGGTGTGAGTGAAGGAGCTGCGATGGTGGATCGGGTTGGTGTGAGGAGTGGGTGTGAGAGAAGGACTTTTCTGGACCGAGGGTGTGAGGAGTGCGTGTTGTGAGTTTTCTTGCGGTTTGAAGTGAAAAAACGAACTGAATTCATTTTCCACCCTGGGAAGGCAATTTTCCGGTCAAACTGAAAACATTTTCAGTTTGACCGAATTTTCCAAGCCAACCAAACACCATATTTTACGGAAAACAATTTTCGAAACTGATTTTCAGTCGAAACAAACACACCCTTAGTTGTCTTTTTTTTGGTTCTTGGTCTTTTTTGTGTTACTGGCTAATGTTTTGCCCGATTCATTTTGTAAAAAAATATCTTTTAGTATATGTAATACTTATTATGTATTACAACATTTGGGGGAATCTTTCCTAAAAAAAAAATTGGGGGAAATCAACTTCAATTATGTGATTAGTAAAAGTGGAATGTAAATGGTTAAAATTAATATAATTAAGAATATGAAATTATTACTCGAGTGAATGGGCAAATGTTTAATTATTTTCATTTATTTAATTAAGCGTAAAATTATTTTGGCAGAAACACCATTTTGGTCTTTGCATTTTGTGGTCATAGTCAATTTGGTCTCTACATTTTAATATCAGTAAATTTGATCACTGTTATTTTTAACTTGCAATTAATTTAGTTCTTTCCATTAACTCACTAACATAAAATGCCATGTGGCAAATAGTGTGAACTAAGAAACTTATGTGGCCTATAATATGACAGATTTGGCTCAACCAAAATTAGCCACGTCAATTAAAAATCCAAGTCACATCCACGTTAGAAAAATTAACAGATCTAGTTGTCTCTTTGTCACTCAACCAAATCCCTTCTCTCTCCAAACTCAATCCCTGTCATTCCTCTGTTGCTCCTCATCTTCATCTCTTTGCTGAAGCTATTGAGGTGGACATCAAATCAAGCAAGGCAACTTGCCAGGTGCTAATCTGCACAAGGAAGAGTGTAAGGAGTAGAGTAATCGACGAGGAGAGGCAGCTAAAGGGGATGGGATGGGATGGGATGGTGGAGATGGTATTGGTGATGAAGAACGGATGAAAAAGAATGGAGAGACAAGAGAAAGTAGTGTTGGACCTATTGGATGTCTAATGGAGAAAGTGGATGGTTTTGTTAAATTTGCTATTGTGGATATGGCTTAGTTTTTTAATTGATATGGCTGAATTTGGTTGGGCCAAGTGTGTCATAGTGCACATCATTTGCCATGTAGGTGTTTTCTGTTAATAAGTTAACGGTAAAGACCAAATTAATTGCAAGTCAAAAATTATAGAGACCAAATTGATTGCTATCAAAATGTAGACGCCGAATTAATTGTGACCCTAAAATGTAAAAATCAAAATAGTATTTCAATTATTTTTTATACTCTTGAACGTGTGTTAATTTTTTTAGGACTTTGTTTCAATTATTTCCAAATAAGTAACTAAATTTAAATAAGAATGTCATTTTAAAAATAAATTAATTCTTATTTATGAAAAATCATTTTAGATAAATAATTAAATCACCACCTATCTATATATATATATATATAATACCATATATAAAAGCAGAAGCCTTTAAGGGGGTGCTACCATGTTAGGAAAAATGCCACGTATAAGTTAAAAAGTGATAAATTATAGCGTTTCACTGCCCTTAAAACACATTTTGAGAGTCTCTTAGTACAAAAAGAAAACTAACCGCTTAATAAATTAGTATATTACGTTCAAAAGGACTTGACCTATAAGAAAAAGGAGAGAACATAAATCTTTTTTTTCTAACCCGATAATACATAAAACCCTATAATACAACAAAATTAATTCTGATTCTCTATTTCTCTTGTTCCCTTCTCCTTCCCTGTTCCACTTCTCCATCTTCCAAAACACACTCCATGGCTAAACCCTTTCTTCATCGTCCAAAACCTAGACCATAAAGGTAGACAGTTTGGTGAGAGAGAGAGAGAGAGAGAGAGAGAGAGAGAGAGAGAGAGAGAGAGAGAGAGAAAGGCAATGAGGAAACTGGGAAAGAAGCAGAGAAAGAGAGAGGTGATGAAATAGAGGATGAGGCTAGGACATGGAGAAAGAAACAGAGAAAGGTGATGAACTCTGCCACGATTCTACATCGATAAACCTTTTCTTCATTCCTCTTTCGCCATTTTCTCCACCTCTCTCAATTCTCAAAACCCGTAAACCATAGCCCAATGCCGCTCTCTCACTTCTTCAGCATCCCATCGCTGTCATATGCCATTTTTTTTTTACTATTTGAAGGAGAATGAAAAAAAAAAAAAAAAAAAGTCTCACGTAGGGGAAGATAGAGAGAGACTGAAACCACTATCGGTGAGTTTTTATCTCTGATTTAAGTTTATTTATTAATTATGATTAGGTTTTGATATTTTGTTTGGATTGGTTTCGATTTTGGTATTCAAATTAAGTTTGAAATTTTTGCAAGGCTTTGATATTTCCTTAATCTAGGTCCTATAAAGAATAAGATAATGAATTTCAAGAATAGGCATGAGTCAGTTGTGTTCATTCTCATCGGTGCTTTTCCTATTTAATTTCTATATTTAAAATTTTTCCCTCCTGTTGAATTGTCTAGGGTTTTCCTTTGATCCCTATTGGTTTGTTCTCTTTCTTTGGATGTTTTGTTTCAAATTATCATCTATGTATTTTGGTTTGGATAACATTAGGGATTTTCGCTCTTGGGTAACTTTAGGGAGTTTCACCTTTGCTGCTTTTATATTTGACACTTTACAGTGGAGGATAAGTTATAATTTTTTCTAAGTGAAATTATGGTTTCCTGGTTTATTTGCTATGTTTATGAATTAGGGATTTTCACTCTTGATTTATATAGTTAACTTTCACCTTTGCTACTTTTAAATCTGATAGTTTTTGGTCTCTGTATTTTGGTTAATTTGGGTAACATTAGAGATTTTCATTCCAGATTTTAATAGTCATCTTTCACCTTTGTGCTTTTAAATTACACAGTTTACAGTGTAAAGATAATTTATGATTTTTTTGGAGTGAAATTATGGTTTCTTGGATTATTTGCTATGTTTTTAAAATAGAAATAAACAAATAAATAACCAAGAATACTGTGTTATTGAATATTAAGGGATTATTTCTAAAATATGGTTATATGGTTTACACTTTAATTCGTAGATTCAGATTTTGTGAATTGTTGAACTACCTTTTATATGGAAACACACTTTCACATATTTACAATATCCATACCATTTACAATATTTTCTTTAGCTTTTTTTGTTGTCTCTCTCTCATCTTTCTCTCCTATATTGTGACAAAGGTTCTAATAGATGGCTTTAGCAAGCTTGGTTTAGAAGGAATGCTTATATTTAATTTTTATAATGTGAAGTTGTAACTAACTTATATCTTCTACTTGAGGTACATGGTGCTCTGTAAGGAGCTACCTTACTAAAAGTAAGGCATTGAATTTGTAAAGTAGTTTTTAAAGTAAAGTTCAAAACTTAGTTTTTAACTAAGATCCTTGCAAGATTTTTCTTTGAGAGTGCTCTTGAAATTCCAATGTCTCTTTAGTTTCACAAGTTTACATAATTTATGGTAATTTTTGAAATAGTTGTTGGTGGCAAATTAGTTGATGATGTCTGTCATCTCCTTAAATTAGATTTAGTATAGGCAGAGTGGGGAAGTGAGGGAACATCTATTTGTTTTTTATTTATTATAGTTTTAATTTTTTGGTTTCCTCCTTTCTATTTGGTGTGTTTGTGTTTTATATATATATATATATATATATATATATATATATATATATATATAAGTAGCACTGGAACTGTGCAATTATTATTGCATGAAAATATGTGATTTTTTTTAGGCTGTATTTTTATTTGCAGGTATATAGAGTTGAATGCAAGAAAATTCCCAACAAATTGCTTTGTAATATATACCCACCACAAAATTAAGTTTAGTCCCTTGCAAGCGGAAAATTATTAGGTACTCTTGAAGTACCATAAATGCATACTCTCCCCTCTCACATGAATGGTAGGTCCCATCATTAATTTAATTAGTGGGACCCACCATTTATGTGAAAGGAGGAAGTACGCATTTATGGTATTCTGGGAATACACAATAATTTCCTTTGCAAACAATGGTTTCTTGCATTTATTATTTTATTTTGTGAATGTTTGCTGAAATTATTATTATTATTTTTTTAATTTTATTGTAAGGACATTGTAATATATAACTCTAGATTTTGTGAGGATTGTTTCATATATTTCATCTAATTATAACTGATTTTGTTATTTGTTTATTGATTGATGCTAACTCTGTCTATTGTAATTAACAATTTGAAGTTGTTTTACTTAAATAAGCTTGGATCACACACGTATTGGTGTGATAAGCTTCACATATTAACGTGGAAACTAAAAGAGCAATTGTCATTGGAGAATGTAGAGTAAAAAAAACAAAATGTTTTCAAAGTATGTGCTATGAATTAAGGTTATGTTTTGTCTCTAGCTTATTAAAAAAAAAAAATTAACACAAAAGACCTTTAGTTTGTGGTTAGTTTGCTTGATATATATATATATATATATATATATATATATATATATATATCATGTGCTTGATATTTTGTGTCTAGATGAAAACTACTGTAACATTTGAAGGGAGTGATATTTTGTATTGTTTATTATAGATAGAATTTTTGCTAGGAAAAATGAGGGGCTATACAACATGCACTTGACAAATTTTATGTTATGTTGATTGTTTTCTTTTACATAAAATGATTCCTCACATTGCACAGGTAACTGCTAGTATATAATAATAGGTGAAACTGAGAGAAATTTAAATTAGAATTCCAAATAAGAGTTCCAATTGTGTCATGTGTCCTAAATTATTTATTCTTAATGAGTCTTATTTCTTAATTTTAGAATTAACTGTGGGACTATGTCATAAATATTCATCCAAGTTATTAAGTACAAAAACCAAAGAATTTAGAATAAATAAATCATAAAAAAAGTGCTTCACAATAATTAAAAAAAAGAGAAATGATATGTCCACAATATTTTCACAACAAATCTCAAGTGCAAGTTGTTATGGGTTGTTATTGTTAGGGCAAAAAAGTAATTTTAGTGCTAGGTTCAAATTTGAACTAATAACAACCAACCACTTATGATTTGTTGTAAAAATATTGTGAACGTAGCATCTCTCTAAAAAAAATTGACAATTTACATTTTATACCTAATAATATTCTTACAAAATTTTTTAAAGAGTTAATAAAATATAAAAGTGACTATTGTGGGATACAGAAATTTAATATGTAACAATGCCAAGTGTCATACCTGATGCCGAGGAGGCTGGTGCAGTTTCGAGAAGGCCATCTCCTCGGACGACAATGTCAAGGAGGCGAGCCATGGCCATGTCAATGACACATCACCAGCAGAGGCCTCGTTAGCCCTGACATGACTGGAGGGATGGTAGCTGCCACCACATTTAATGCACCCTACCAAACCTTCTGACCACATTTATGTAGAGAAGACCTCTAAACAGTGCTGTCTCGATTGCCGTAACTCACAAAAGATCTGGGAAGGGCGTCTGATAGGACAAGAACTCTAGTAACGTCCTGCACGATTAACAAGTGTAAGGCCAAGATATGTTGGAAGAGGCTATATAATGAAAGGGATCCTCTAGGGGGAGTGGATCATCTGAAAAATGATGGAAAAAGACACTGCAACAACCAAGAATTGAAATTGTAACAAAGTCTGAAGAAATATATTCAAGAACTACTCTCCTCGGACTTTGCCGAGGAAGGATTTTTTTTGCACTTAGCTTAAGTTTCTTTGCTTTCTTACTATCCTTAGCCCACTGTGTGTGTTGCTCAATCTATTGAAACCCAGTCCATAAGCCTATTCTCTACAAATTCATTGTGTTGGGCTCTTTGGGTCCTAACTCTGTTACTTTTTGGGCTTAGGATCCAAATCTTGCCCTTATAACTATCAATAATATTTAAATTATATATATAAGAATTATATTATGTATCTTATTGTATATCTTTAAGTATATTTATGCATATGCATTACAAGTTACTAAATAATTAATACATGAAAATAAATGTATATACCCTATTAATACTTTGTTTAATCACATAGTATAAATTAGTTTATTACAACATTGGTCAAACACACATATACATTATGTCATTAAAGGAGTTTGTAAATGTAAATTCGTAAAAATAATAAATTAAGTGAGTTCCAGTTAGCTTAACTGGTAAATATGCATGAGGATAGTCTACCTTACAAGCAGAGACAAGTTGAAACAAAGACAGAACTCAGAGATAATAATAATATTACAAATGGTGTTACTTATGGACCAATTAGATGGGAGGTCTCTGGAAATTAAGGGCTCAAAACAAACTTTAGAGTCACCGTCAAAAATGACATAGCTCCATTATTTGCTAGTAGCAATTTGAACCGTTCACAAGAGTGCAGCAGCTTAAGCTTGGAGAGAGGAGCACTTTCGATGCAATTTAGCCCAAACCTTCATAATCTCACAATTAGAGTCTCTAGCTACGACAGCTATGGCGATGACTAAGTCAAAGACCGATGATCTTGAGACACTATTAGAATCCTTGCTTTCCATCTTCAGATTCTTAATACAAATGGTTAAAAATTTAAAAAAAATAAATGTTGCTAAACAGGTACTCTTATGATATTTGTTATAAACCATTTAAAGAAAGTTTTATAGTCATTTTTATAAAAAATATAAAAAATTATTCAAAAAATCAATTACATTTTTTTTTTCTCTCATAGAATATTTTTAAAAATATTTTCTATATCTCAATATCCCTAATTAGGGCACCTATTACTTTCCCCATGAATTTTAAGGGAGGACTAGACACATTGACCATGATTGGCATGCGCTCCCCAAACCAAAATTTGACTTTTAATTTCCTTTTTGTATTTTTCTTTGGCCACAAAATCATATTCGACAGGAGCACACTTTTTCGCCCCGTCTTCCTAGTTGTGAAAAATTGACTTGACTGGATAACTAAAGGCTAATCCCAGTTTTCTCACATTGAACTAGTAAATGTAAGGAATTAAAAAGAAATATTCCTTGAACCTTAAATAAAATTACTTTAATGGACATACATTTTGAAATAGTCATAACTGGAAATTATATATACAGACTGATAAAACTAATCATAACAACAAAGGGCGTATAAAAATATTACTAGTTGCTCTCTCTCGATATATATAAACTCTCTTTCAATCCTTGACACGAGCAAATCCTTAAAGTAAAGGACATTCTCTATCATTGGTCTCCAGATCGAATAATTTGATGCCAATAGTTTTATCATAGTACTCATATTCATATTCATATTTTCCATTTAATTCAACACAAGATATTCACGTCCAACAACCTGGCTCTGATACCACTTGTTGGGATAAATCCCCTTCTATGTGTAAATTAAATTAAATATAACCCAACCAACAAAGAAAATAGAAATCTACGAAAGCGATGAATGAATCAACCAACAAGAACACTAAGAAATTACGTGGAAAACCCTCTAGTGTAGAGGGAAAAACCATGGGGAAAATCTTATCAAGTTCACTAAAATAAAATATAGATTATAACACTCAAGTTATACCCAAAACCTAAGTTCACGATAAATTAGTAAAATACAATAATATCTCAAGGAACAAATACAATCTCACCACAAAATTTGGTAGCAAGATCTTCCACACTGAATACTTCAACTCTCTGTGATTGTAGCACCCAAATAATCATCCTAGAGAAACCCCCAATTTATTTTCCTTGTGTGTCTTGAGCAAAAGAAAATTCTCATTTTCTTTTTTCCCTTGATGCCGCACAAAACACTAATCTTTTTCCTTTAATCGGCTTAAAAAATGTGTTTCACTCTTTAGTCTCTCTAAATATGTCTCTCTATTTGTAAAATACATGCACAAGCTTTATATAAGGCATTCAAGCCACCTGACACTCCTAATAGTACTTGGATTTGTAGTCTTAAACCTTGTAGTCAAAATTTCCTATTTCCCCTTGAAATAGAATGCACCTCAATAGTTAGTGATATTTTTACATATATCTATTTTGTGAGGGGTAATTAAGTTAAAATTATAGAAAAATTCTTAATTTAATTTCTTTATGTATTTTCTAACATCATAAACTTGGCTTATGTACTATATTTCTTATAAAATTGAATAAGTATTATTGAGTAATTGAAAGATCTTTAAGAGTTAAAGAATTGAATTTAAATTGAGAGTTTATATAGTATTTGTAACATATTCTTAACTTTATTGATGTGTTTTGAGATTACTTTTTCTTTAATGAAACTTTTAACCTCTTAAGCATTTTGAAATTTTATTTAGAAAGAAGTAATTTCATTTACCATTCATAATTAATAATAAAAAAACTTATATAATACACTAAGTGCTAAGAATATATAACAATTATTTGACATACAAATAACAATAGAAAACTATCATTCCAGTTTAGTCTCTCAAAAAACTCAATTTTCTTTTCAATTGATATCTCATGCGACTTTGCACATTATTCTAAGGTTCAATAAAATATATTTAAATAATAATAATAAATTGAACAAAAAAAGTGTATTTAAGAAAATTATAAAAACTAAGCATATTGAAAATATAGTTTACAAGTGCATTATTGAGCTTGAGTTAACAAAGCCTAAACTCCTTAGACAACATTTTTTACTCATACCAATTGGTATTTAATTTTGAATTTGAAAATATTCCTTAGCCACATGCCTTAAATTTAATTGTATAAGAATCAATAGAGAATTATCACAATATTATTTTCACAAAAAACAATAAATTTGAGTGGAGCTTTTATAAAATTTGTATAATTTATCAATATTTCCTTCTTCTTTTTCCTTTTCCTTTCATTTCTCATTTTTGCTCCTCCACTGTAGCTCTTCCTCTCTCTTTTCATCAGTCTTCACTTCTCTCGCCCTCTCTCCTTAGATATTTTTCTCTCTTCCTCCACCTTGCTGACCCATCTCACTTGCCCAGCCGTCGACTGACTCATCTCTCCTGCCCAGCTCCAACCCACTTCTTCCTCCACTTGCCCCCAACCCAAGCCACCACCCTTCTCTTCTCCCTTTTTTGTTTTCCTCCACTCCTCGCAGTCCTAACTCCCTTGCCTAGACACCAACCTATCTTTCTTCCTCCACTCACTGTCGACCCAAGCCCCAAGTCAACCCATCTTTACCTCCATCGCCGACCTGTCTTTGACCCATCTCTCCCTCTCTTCTCTCTTTGGATTTGAGTTTTATTTAGTTTTGGGTTAGAGATTCATTTTGGGTGGTGGTGGTGGTTGTTGTTTATTATAGTGGATATATTATTTTATTATGTTGTTTATATTATTTTAATGTGTTGAATGCTGAAATAAAACCACTAATGTTAGGTGTTTTGTAAAGTAAGGTGGTAAAATTCTCCATTCTGTGGTGAAGGTAGTTTTGGTCATATCCCTAGGAGCCATCTTGATTTGGTTATATCCCAAAAAACCATACATGAAAGACCAGGGAACTACTAGCTGTGTTATCCACTAAAACATCTATGTAAGGAAGAGAGAAATCATCCTTAGGGAAAGCTTTGATCAAATCCCTAAATTCCACACATATTCTTACCTTCTCATCTTTCTTAGGTATGCAAACACACTCTAAACCCTAATCTAGAAACAGAAACGTAGAAAAACACTTGAAAGCTTAACTCTAACAACCTCACATGCTTTTAAGACATACAAAAACGTAAACCTAGACTACATAAACATATTAAGGCATAAAACAAGTAAAGAAACAAACAAAATAGAATTAAACAAAAGAAAATAAAAGAAAAAGTTTAAAATGAATACCTTAAAGCAAAAACTCCTAGACTTAATTTTTAACCGTTTCCCTCAGTCAAATCTATTCACAAATCAACAAAAATGTGATTAGAAAGCATAATCCCAACTTGGACCTGTTTTGATTGAGTTAAACACTAATTAATTCGGACTGACACTAAGCTAACCAAACATCCTAGCATCTAATTGGATTAAATTGACTACCTTTGAGATGAGGTTAAGATTAACTTTCCAATGCTTACTCACGGGCCACGATCAAATGTAAGATGAGCAAGATATCGCAAAATCTTTAAAGACTGGATATATATTTGGTCAAAATTACACAAGTTTAGAACCATTGGAACATAGTCTACACTATCTTTCCAACAACGTTTTAGGATAAAAAAGGAAGAAACAAAAGAACATTTGGGCCTAGTAGTAAGAAAGTTTGTGGATAGGTATGTTGAGTCTACACTCTAAAGGGACAATATTACAAACTAGATTCCATCTTCAAGTCAACAATTGCTATCATAGGTGACAATTTTTCCACAAGATAAAGTTTTCCAAAAGCTTTGTGACATTACCCTCACCAGTTAAATGTCAATTTATAAGGCACGTTTGAAGTATAATACTGAATCTAATGTTGGGTGTTTGTAAAGTGAGCTGGTAAAAATAGATAAAATAGCCTTTTGCGGTATCAAAAGTTAGAAGTTTTGGCACTACCAATGCTTAAGCTCTAAAGTAGGCATGTATGTTTACTCAATTCCCTTACTAATCAGATCCCTAATGATCTAAGGGAAAAGATCAATTTCTCCAACACATGGTCCTTAATTCTCGAGTGTCATTTTGAAAGCGAAAAAAAAAAAAAAATCAATATTTGCATATAATAATCTCTACTGATTAGCAAAGATCCCTAAATATGATGAAAATTGCACTGATTAGAAAGATTAGATCCCAAAATGATTATCTAATTTCCGTGCAACATAATCTCAAAATTGTTTTAATTGTGTTTGTAAATGACTCTTTCCATGAGTGATTAATTAGCACTAGTGAGCACAAAAATACAATTTTCATGCATCGCATACACAATACTATGCACTAATGAGCTTTTTTTTATACAAGTTTTATGAGTACCGTATCATTTGTCATAATTTTTGCCACAATTTGATGATATATGTAATTATGACATACACATAAACTTATTACTTTTTCTTTATCTCTTATAATCACATATATTATGGTAGTGACAACAATCGTGTCCAAGACTTTTTGTCTTTAGATGGGAAAAATGACTAAATAGCCTTAATTTTCAAACTATGTAGCCAAACAACTTCTTTTTTTCAAACTATTATAACAAAATTCCCCTCTTTTAGAACTCAACATATACATTTTTTTAAGCAGAACTCAACATTTTTTACTGTCAAAATTTGTGCAAATTTCGTAAAAATTTAAGTTGCAAAATACGCGTAAAACTCGATATTGTTAATGTCAAGTTCCACGCAGAACTTGACATTAGCAATATTAAATTCAAAAACAAGAATATTTTACTATATAGTTTGAAAATGTTGCTGTTTAATTATATAGTTCAAAAATTAAAGTTAAATAGTCATTTTCGCTGAGCAATAAGTGCATGCATAATTAGAAACACTAGATTCCTTTTGTTTCGCTTTATAACTGTTGATTTCCTTGGTTTAGACCATGAACTCATCCACTGACTATTATTTAATAGCCCAAATGTTTGTCTGTAGGCTTTGTGAGTCAAATTTAGTGGTCCCTATGAATTATATACACTATTTTTTACCAAACAAGGATGTAACTCCACTTATTTTTGGCAGCTGATAAATGTAACAATGATGTATTGCAGGTTTGCTTGTTAAATAAAGAGAAAATTTTCAACTTAATGACATACGAAAAAGAAAATAAAAGGAGTGAAGAACCAAAAAAAAAAAAAAAACTGCTGTATTGAAGGTTAATTTGCTTGTAAACAACAATCTTTCTTTCTCTTCTTTATTTTCTATCATAGAAACTGCTCTGATACCAACTAGTACTAATATATAAAGAGGGAGGAATGACAATGGGGTGTAAGAAGATTATGGTAAGGTTACTACAACTGGTTTATTGCATATATTACTAAGACCGTATAAAAGATAACATGAATATAAGGAATGGAACACAGAACAAGATACAACAAACTAAGGGATATTATTAGGTTCAACAGCTTTTTTTACATTAAGCATAAGAGAGACTGAAACATATGATACAAAGGTTGGCTTCACTCTCTATCTCTGCCGAACTAAGGATAAAAGAGGTCTATTTATAGGCAAGAAGCAACATAAATATTTTAAGATCAGAGGACAAGATTTCTTTACAGCAAATCGTAAAGGCTTGCTGATCTTTGACAAATGTCATCTGGAGCCAAGGGTCCCGGATTAGTAGTGATTTTCTTCCGGATATGTTGCTGACTACCAAATAGATGTTATTTGGGGGGAGAGGACAAGAAGTCAAGAACTCCTTCCATGATTGACAAGTGTCACAATAAATCAATAGGGGCCTGGCTTGGAGCAACATCCGGCAAAGAAAGCAGAAGTTGTCTGTAAAAAAAAAAGTATTCTATGGTTGGCTAGTGGACATAAAGTCTTCTGGTAGATAAAATGCACATGCTCAGAGATGAATTTGGAACTCTTTTTCTTTTTTTTTTTTAAGTGTTGAAAATATCTAGTCATCCCAACCATCTCTTCTTTGGTACCATTCTTCATCAACGTCAACATTTGGATCATGGTTATGGTAGTAAAGATCATTATATCCAATCAAAGGATTGGGCATTTCCCAATGTTCCTTATGTGGCCATTACTGTCTACATACATCTGGATCTGCTGGCACTATCTCAGGTAAAATTTCCTGGTTAAGGGATTCTGCCATTGTGAAGGAATAATGGCAAGATATCCAAGACACATCAATGTGTGTGTGAAGAGTACCATCAACATCAGTTACCCAATGCATGTTCACGGACATTATTTTTGGAATTGAGCTTAACAACTAAACAGGCAGAAGTAATTTTTTGGCCAAAGCGTGGATGCTCTACTTTGGAATACTTGTACCATTCATCATTATGAGCATCATTTTTCAAGATTTCAAACCAAAATTTGGTAAAATATTTATTTTCACAAGGGAAAATATATGAGTAGAATTTTGGTTCAAAATGGAGACACAAGTAATACTCATTGAGCAAGTACCACATGTAGAGGTAACGGAAAACTATCCAATTGGTTATCTAGAAGGAAAAAGGAATCTTCCATGGTTTATCTATATCTGGGAAAATAGCAAGAAAATGACGCTGATGTTCTTTAAGGTAGTCATGGAGAACTTTAATGATTTTTTTAGATCTAGCTTCAACGGTCAAGGTCTTTATTTGATTTCTTATTACTGGAGGAAGGGTTTCTTTCATATTAAGAATATCATTAAGGGCTGAAGAAGAGCCTGAGGATGAGGAGGGATCTGTGATTGGTTATACATATAAAGGTGGAGAAATAATTGTGGTGGTAAGGACTGGAGGTTTTCTAGAAAGGTAATCAATGATAAGATTATCTTTACCTTTGATATGTTTGACTTGAAAAGACTATTGTGAAAAGCAATTTGACCATCTAAGTAGTTGAGGATGTGGAAACATTTTTCTTTTGAACTGAAGCATTTTAGAAAAGGAGGACAAGTCTATTTCTACTAGAAAATTACGCCTAAGAAGGTGAAACTGGAATTTTTCAATCCCATGTTTAATTGCCAAAATTTCCTTGAAAGTAGAATAATAATGAAGCTCTGAAGGCTTAAATGCACCACTTTTATATCCACAAATACTTCTCTTGCCATTAACTTATTTAAAGAGAGCTGTTGCCCAATACTCATCACTTGCATCTATTTGCAAAATTCTTTTGCCTAGTCTTGGAATCTGCAAAGAATGGAGCTTTTTTACTAACTTTTTCAATTGTTGGACTACTTTTGTATGAACTGGATTCCAATCTAGAGGAAATTTTTTTCAACAATTGAGCTAAATAGTTCCTATATCTGAAGATTTTTGGAATGAACTCTGACATGTAGTTCACAACTCCAAGAAAATGATGTATTTATTTGGTACTTGTGAGCTTATCTAGAAATTCTCCAAGAGAAACCGCAATGTGGGGTTGTAAAGTATATTTGCCATTTGAAATGTTTACTCCCAAGAAATCTATAGAGGATGCTCTTATGACCATTTTCTTTTTTGAAAGCAATATCCCTTGAGCTTTCACTATATTATAGAATTTAGTAAGCAATTTTTCATGGGATTCTGCATCCTTTGAAAATAGGAGAATATTATCAACATAGATTAAGGCATTTGTCAAAAGTGGCTGGAACAGAGTTACCATTGCTTTTTGGAATTGAGATGAAGCATTTTTAAGACCAAAAGGCATAACAGTCAATTGATAATGGTGGTCTGGAATGCAAAATGCTTCCTTGTACCTTTCTTCTGGGTGGATTCCTAATTGCCAAAATCTCGCTTTGAGATTAAACTTTGAAAATATCGTAGCATGTGAAAGATGCTGGAATAAATCACTTTTGTTTGGCAAAGGGAACTTGTCATCAGCAAGAAAATGGTTAAGATCTTGATAATTGATTTCCAGTCTGAGTTTTCTACGAACTTGCTCAATATGCTTATTAACATAGAAAGCTTCACACACCCATGGAGAAGTTGTAGGTTAAATGAGGCATTCTGAAAGAAGAGTGGATAACTCTTGCTTAGCTAAGGTAAAATGTTCTAGATTCATTCCTCTGTGACTGGCTTTTGTAGGTTGACATCTTCATTCTTTTTGAAAGGTAGGTTTATGAAGAAAGATGGATTTTTCCACAAAGGGTTTGGATTTTTAAGGAGGAATTCAGAGTGGGTGGTCGCACAACATTCTTTAATAATCTGGAGTCTCAAAGAGTCAAAGGGTTCTATTGTAAATAAATGAGGTATTTGGGTCCAGGTGAGAAGATGTTGTCGATGCAAAAGTTCTTTTAATGACCATCTAAGGTTAGGTATTTGATGAAGGAGATCAAATCCTATAAGAAGGTCTCTGCCTGTGAGAGGGGAGCCAAGGACTTGGTGTTTAATGGTAAGGGTTGGAAAGATCCTAATGAGGATAGGTTTACTTTTCATAGTGATAAAAAATGTTACTCCATTTGCTGCTTTGAACATCTGATGATGGGGTAGCCATAATTGTTTAGGTAATATTTTAGGATGAAGAATTGTTACCACTGTGCCTATATCGAACAAGGCTATTATCGGAATGGGTCTGGAATAAGTATCAAGGAGGATATACACTTGGGCTATGGGTGTGGGGCTGGTCAGGGGGGCTATAATAGGCTGAGATGTGTAGATGGTTTGGATTTCTATGTCTGAATCATCTGGATCTGAATCATCTTCTGAGGCAAAATAAGCCATAACGGCCAAGGCTTGGGGAGAGTAATCATCATCCAGTAAAAAAAGTGATTCTACATCTGAGAAGGGGGTATCATCTGCATGAATCTGGGCTTGTTCAAGAAGATTTACTGCTTTTTCTTTCTTTGGACAATTTTTTGCAAAGTGACCTGGCCTTCTGCATACAAAACAGACTTTTAAAGTTTTTCCTTTGAACTGCTTTCTTCTGAGAAACTTCAATTTCTTTTTCTTGAAGGACTTTTTCTTATGATTTGCATAGTGTCTCTTCTTCCAAGAACACTTCTTGAAATGATCTCTCCTTTTTGTTGGATAAGCACAATTTTTGTCATAGCATTTTATTTTCAAATTTTTTCTTTTACAATTGTCTTTGAGTTTGTTATGGACCTTGTCAATTTCTGAAAGAAAAATTGTAGAGTTTTTCAAGGGCAATAAGCACATGCTGGTAGATTTCTCCCAAAGAAGCTTGTTGCAAAATTATTTTTTGAAGATTCATCATGAGAAGAGTTTCATCTCCTAATAGTTCTAGAAAAGAGTTCAGAAAGGTGTGCTTAGAGTTAACATCATCCATGCCATTAAAAGAGTAATACCGGCTTGATATTCTGTCAAAATGTTTTTTCAAATCCTTTATTTCAAAAGAACAACATTTCATTAGTAAAAATTCTTCTCGTGCTACCTCTGTATAATGAGCCATAGAGTCAAGAAATTCACTATGAATGATTGTGAAAAAGTCTTCTAGAGTGATACACTGGGCTGCTTGTCTTTGCCTATATTCTCCAAGGTTAATCCACCATTGTTTTAATTATCTAGTAAGTCGTGCAACAAATTTGGCAATAATTTGTGCAATTGTGGTATTTGGGGTTTGAAGTTCAGCATTGCACCATGAATACATATTAAAAATCTCATCATGCCATTTTGAAGGGGGAGTATTATCAATGGTGAACAAGTATTTTGAGCCTGTGGTTGATGAATAGGTTAATCTTGTTTGGTAATCAGGGATGAAAGCTGGTGGAGGATAAATTGGTGGTAGGGGAGGTTGTTCAAGGTGAAGGACATCATCATCTTTTTCTACCTTTGGGTCTATCGTAAGTACTCCTTCTAATCCAAGACCAGACAAGTCTAGATCCATGTCATCAATGACTGGGAGCACAAAAGGTTCTTTTAGATCCTGAAGAGTAAGTGTTTTGAGGAATGATGAAATTGGGTTTGGAGGGTCAAGGTTTATGGCCAACATGTTCATATCTGGAGGTCTTGAAGAAGCACCAACATTTAGATCTTGGGATTGGTATAATGGTTCTTTGTCCTTTTTCATGGGAGAGAGTTCATTTTGTGGTTTGGTTTGAGGTTCTAGTTGAAGTGGTGCTGAACATGTTATATTAGGAAATATTCTGCTTGGTTTAAAAGAGTTATGATCAGGATGTGCCATGGTTAATGGCTGGAGGTTTTGATAAGGAGAAACTAGGGAGCATGGTAAGGCTAAAGGCATGGACAGATCTTTATACAATGATTGGCAAGGTTGATAAGGCATGTAGACTTGCATTGGAAGAGCTTGGGTAACCTTTTTCCTTGAATTCTCCATAGATTGAAGTTGCACCAAAAACTGTTTTCTTTCTTTTTCTTTTTGCCCAATGAGAGGGAATGAAATAGACAAGTCTTTTACTGTGGAAGCAATGGTTGCCAATTCTTACTCAACTGTCTGTATTTTCTTTTTCAAATCTTCAATAAGAGAATTTGAGGATGATTAGGTATGAGTAACTGCGTCAGCCATCTTTTGTTGAGTATCAAGAATCTTCGAAAGGACATGGTTTTGTGCAAACATTTCAGACCATTGGGAGGCTCACCTAAGTGAGGCCTAGTAAATAGAGTTGGCCAATGAGAGCCAACAATATTTTAAACGTAAAAGTGGGTTAGGGCAAAAAGTTTAGGCCGCAGTCACCTAGAGCATAAAAGCTATTTTGGGGTAGAAATTTTGGATACAAGACCTCTTCCTTGAGCCTGAGGTGTTACAAGTGTCCCTTATTCACTTGATAGGACGCATGGGCTGGGCTCATGCAAAAGTTTGAAAGGAACCGACCCATATCCTTTAAACCACACATCCTCAATTTCTCCCATAAGTCACATGGGCTTGGGCCATGTTTAAAAGCATAAAATAAAATATAATACATGAATTGAGCCCACAATGAAGTCAGGCTTGGTTGAATCAGGCTTGTAGAAAATGTGTCGCAAATTAAACTCATTACTTTTTTTTTTTTCTTTTATCACTTATAATCACATATATCATGGCAGTGACAAAAATTGTGTCCAAGACTTTCGGTCTTTAGACTGGAAAAATGGCTAAATAACCTTAATTTTTAAACTATATAGCCAACTAATCCCCTTTTCAAAATACTTTAGCAAAATACCACTTTTTTGGAACTTGACATCGGAGTATTTTAAAATATAACTCAACATTTCTATTGTCAAATTTTGTACAAAATTTTTTTGAAAAGTTAAGTAGAAAAATATGCATAGAACTAGACATTACTAATATCAAGTTCCATGCAGAACTTGACATCAACAATATCAAATTAAAAAACAAAAGTATTTTGCTATATAGTTTGAAATATAGTTCAAAAATTAAAGTTAAATGTCATTTTCCCTGAGCAATAAGTGCATGCATAATTAGAAAACGCTAGATTGCTTTTGCTGTACTTCTTGTTTTTCTTGCTTTAGATCATGAACTCGTCCGCTCACTATTATTTAATAGCCCACTTGTTTGTCTTTACGCTTTGTGAGTCAAATTTAGTGGTCCCTATGAATTATGCACACTAATTTTTGCCAAAAAAGGAATTAACTCCACCAATTTTTGGCAGCTGATAAATGTAACAATGATGTATTGCAGGTTTGCTTTTAAAATAAAGAGAAAATCTTCAACTTAATGAGATGCGAAAAAGAAAAGAAAAGAAGAAAGAGTGAAAAAAAAAAAAAAAACAAAACAAAAAAAATTCCCCCTACATATTCAATATAACGAAACAACAGAGGTAAAAAAAAAAAAATGATGTATTGCAGGTTAATTTGCTTGTAAACAACAGTCTTCTTTCTATTCTTTATTTTTAATCATAGAAAGTAAATCAACTCTTTTTATTTTTATACATTTCTAATGTTACCGTACAGTTAACAACATTATGCAATAAACTTTTGAGTAGTAGGGTAATCTGTTTTTGTAAACCACCGAAAAGATATGGATGGACACGCAGCCCACGTGAATCACGGATACCAATCTACAGCATGCGCCATCTGATAATGTACCAAACATTTGCGCCCATGGAAAAGATAAGTAGACTATCGGAAAATGCTAACACAATAAATTTTGTCACAACTTATTTATATGCCAAGTCATGAGTGGTAGAGTTGTAACAGAGTTGTAACAAAAATCTATCGTGATAAAAATTGTAGTTGTATTCCTATCATTGCTCGTGAACTATCAGATAGTAAGAGGGACAAGCACATAACTTTCATTCTATTATATATAGATAAGACCAGAGACACAACATAATCATTTGTCTATTTTTTAGCAATCTGATAAACTCCTCTTTCTAGTCCTATACTTTGCCTTCCCAACCCGCTTCTCAATTGCTTGGAAGACTTGATTGATTTATTTGATTATTTTTTTTTTATCATTAAGTGACTATTATTTGTCTAATTTTTAGCAATCTTTAACCCATTAGTAAATTTTTATTTTAATTATAATCTTAATAGATTGTAATTTAATTTGATAATCTGGGTCTATTGACAAATTAAAAACTACTGAGTTATAAATCACTGAACTATTAAAAATCTCAAAAATATATGTTTAAAGTAGTACTATTTAGACAATTATACATAGTGTATGTTTGACATTGATTTAAAAAATTAATTAATTTTTTTTTACTATTTATGAGTCTCATTGCATTTCTTAGTACTATTTATAAGTTTTATTATAGAAATTTTTAATTTTAATAAAATAAACTCTTCCAAACAGACCCATAGTATGAATAAAATATATAATTACCTCGTTTTTTATTTAGCTCCTTAAATATAAATTCGTTGGCCCCGGCAGGGGCGAATATTTGTACGAAATTTTACGTTTTAAAAGAGAAGTAGTTTCTCCAAGTGGCAATAATGCTATCACTCCTTTAGGCTTTACACTTCTGACTCTATTATGGGCCTATGTCACCATAATAGAGTCAGAAGTCACCATATCTATTCCATGGTTTTGAGACTTCGAATAATTCTAGAGTCAGAAGTGTAAAGCCACCATAATAGAGTCAGAAATGGTGGCTTTACACTTCTGTCTCTAGAATTATTCAAAGTCTCAAAACCATGGAATGGATATGGACAACCTATACACCGTATGTAGTATGTCCATTTCGATAATGGACAAACATTTGGGTCCAATTAGCAGGAAAAGATAAGTGTACAATCAGAGAGTGCGAGATACAAGCATATAACTTTCATTCTATTATATATAGATGTAAGTCTAGCCGTCTAGGTACACAACACAAGCATTGATACATTGTTATTGCTTGAGAAAAATTAATGGCTAGCTGCTTTCTATTTAGCAAAACCAAGAGCTGGTTCCCAGACTTCCAATATAACCCAAGTCAGGACGAAGCAGACAAAGTCCGAAACACTCTCTTGGTAGTTGCCGCTCTAATTGCAGCAGTGACTTTTCAAGCTGGGGTTAACCCTCCTGGTGGTGTTTGGCAAGATTATTCGAAAGAGAATCTCACTTTATGTGAAGAAAAACGTGCTGAAGGGCCACACCCTTCATGTTATAAATCACATAATGCAGGGACGGCCATTTATGCGTCTCGAGTACCCGACTTCTATGTTTTCTTGTTCTTTAACACTGTGGCACTTTCCACTTCGGTTCTTGTCATTGCGTCTCTCACATGGAACTTCCCTTTCCATTTAGAAGTATTGATTGCCACAGCTTCAATGCTTGCAACTTACGCATCGGCCATATTTGCTGTCACGCCAGCTGAATATGCTCATAGATTTCGTTTCATCCTCATAGTAGCTGCTTTGCCTTTTGTGCTACGAGGTGTGATTTATATAGTCAAGGGCATAGCGAATGAAGGAAAAGAGAATCTGTGTGACACATGTAAAGATCAGAAGCCAAGTGGGAATTCTGGAGATAATTGTTGCAGAAAATGTAGACGTGAGATTCCCTAAAAAGACAAGTGAGATTCCCAAGTGAAAATGTTGACTTTCCATCAGTTCTATCAAAAATAAAGTTCAGAAGACGTCTAGCATGTTCCGATTTTCTATTATTATGCCATAAAACTGTCGTGGGACAGCTGCTATATGTATATCTATGTACGAATTTGCATGGGTCTGTTTGATTTTGCTTTTTGATGTTTTTTTTCTTCCCTCCATGTATCTTTAGTTATAAATTTTATGGAATTTTCGTGTTAAAAATTATCTTTTTTTTTTTTTTTTTTTTTTCGGGTTAATTTAGAAAGATATAAATCAAGTTTAATTATTTTTTTATATTTTTTTAAACCACTAGAAAAATTCAAACCCAATAGGCCCTTAATATCTCACTACATATGTTAGATTTATTCTTCTTTTTTCTAATAAAAAAATATATCTTTTCTTGACATTTGATATATATTAGTTAATGTTCTTGAGTTTTTGTTATAACTCGGGCGAAGCCAAGAATTTTTTGTTTATGGAACGAATTAAGGTATTGATACAATAATCAAGGGACTTAATTAAGATAAATTTAAACCCCACACACACAGATATATATATATATATATATATAATTTAAGAGAACTTATCGTTATCCTAAACTCTAAATTGTATAATTAATGCATTAACATAAATGAAAAAAAAAAATTGATGAGGTAGAAGGCTAACTAATTCTTTTTCAATAATTACCGCACAACCTTGGTGCAGTGGTCATTCTATAATTATAAGTATTTGTGGGGTGTGGAGACAAGGACTATGACTCAAGTCTCCAGGAAGGAGTTTCACACAAATATACACTTAAATTAGGTTAAAGTAGAATTTCTATCTTATATTAAAAAAAAAAAAAATTCTTTTCCATTGAATGTGCCACTTGGCAAGAATTTCATCTTCCAAATCTATTTTTTTTATTTCATAAGTATTCCAAATAAATTATTTCATATATAAAATTTCAAAATCCATCACATAAATTCATTTTATGTAAATATATTTAGTACATCATCTACAAATAATTAATACTTTGAAATTAATATTTAGTACACCATCTACAAATAATAAATGCAAGGTTTTGATCAGGTGGAGGACTTAATGAACTAATAAAGAGAATTCTTTTTCTTTTCCAGGAAATGTAGTGCAACTTGACAAAATCTTAGACCCATTGATATCACTGAATATATATATATATATATATATATTATTTTTTATTTTATTTTCCTGAATCCTTATCTAGTTAATTAATCCTAATGATTCTTTTGAATCATTTATGGCTTCCTCTACCATTCAACATTCAACAAGGGCCAAAGAAAAAGAGGGCTTACGAGTGGTTGCCTGGAGTCTTCTTGTTGGATTCATGAGCACAAGGTTGACCTGATGAGAGGCTCTCGACCAGGTCTGGCCAGCACTTGTTCCTTGTTCCTTCTTCCTTTGTCTTGATCTTGAGACCCTATTAGCATCCTTACTGCAAATGGTAAAAAAAAAAAAAAAAGCTTAATAATGGCTTTTGAATAGTTGTTAATAAATTATTTTTAAAAAGTTTTAATACTATTTTTATTTGAGAAATATAAAAAGCTGTTCAAAAAATCAATTAATTTTTTTATTATAAAAGTTTTTATAGATATTGTCTTACTCGTGCACTGAAGGCATCCATTCATTTTTTGCAAATCTCTCTACTCTCCTCTAGTACTCCTTTCTTCCCCACAATCCAAACAATCCTTAAAATATTAAGTTATAACTATAATGATATCACTTTAATGTCCAATGATTTGTAAAAAATATTAGGAATTGGGAAACTATGTCATTTTAAGTTGAGTTGACATTTCACAAACACATCAGCGTCATTGACGCATATAAGGTTAACTTCATATAATGTAAGAACATCCACATCAACTTGTTACAGTCTTCTAAAATAGAAAAAGGTACAACTTTTAGACATTTTGAGCAAAAAAAAAACCCACATTAGTGGGTGTATAAATATATAAAAATGTGGAAACCCATCCACGAGCTACAGTACACATGTAAATTTATACGGGTACTATAGCATGTAGATTTAATTTCTTAATAGTTTTTTCTCTCTCCTCTTTCTATTGACTCTCACCCTCCCTCTCTTTCTCATTTCAACAGACTCAGGCGCATAGCTCTCCTTTTCTCTCATCTCATCAATCTGGCCTGCTCTAGCTTCCACCGATCGCCGAGGAGCAAGTCGAGTCCGTCGCCTACAAGATCGAGCAAGCCAAGTCGCCGGACGAGTCCGTCGCCTACAATGCGAACGGAGTTCTCCAACGGAGAAACCTGCGGCTTTGTTCTGAGTATCGAGTAGCAGAAATTAGGCCACCACGTTGACGAAGACGAAGACTTAGATGCCGAGGAGCAACTCTCATTTTCTCTCATCTCATCAATCTTTGGATTTTTTTGGTTTTTTTTTCTAGGTTTGTTTCTTTTTTTTTTTTTTTTACTGGTTTTCTTTGAGATTCCGGTGTGATTGGAGGTCGGAGGCATCGATCTTGAGAGAGACAGTGGCTGACGACGGTGGCTATGCTAGTTGTGTTGGGTTTGTGAGAGAGATGAAACTGTGAAAGAAATGAATATTTTATTTGAATAAATGTGTAGAATAGATAAACTGATGTGGATGTTTTGTAGAAGTAAAAGTCGAAAATAAAAAAAGTAAGTTTTTTTGTATAAAATAGACAAAAAATTTGAACGAGCAGATGTAGTTGTTCTAAAGGATTTAAATCCGAAGTTCTAAACGCCAGATGATAAAATAAAAATCATCTCAAACTCTAAGAAGATAGATTATTACCAAGTCTAACATCATTCCATGAACTTTTGACTTATGAGATTTAAAGAAATACTATAAATTTAAACCCGAACAGCGAGGGATAGATTTTTATATATATGGACAAATCACGTAAATTCACATGCACCACAGTACTACCTTCTTGGCAATTGACAAACATTTTGGGATGGACCCAACCCAACTACCAGGAAAAGATTGAGACACGACAAAAGGTGTGGATACTTAAGACCAACTTTCGATGAGGTTTCTCCGATATGACACTCCTCTAATTCTTTAGGTACAAACGTTATACACCAACTTTAGATGAGGTTTCTCTGAAATGACACTCTTTTTCTTAAGTATAAACGCAACAAATAAGTCCATCTCCCCTCGTATCTTTACTTTCCTAGCAGAATATTCCATTAATAAGACCTCAAAAGGTGAGAATATTATTTCTTAAACTTCTGAATTCATCCAATGGAAAGCTTGTGAAATTTGCCCCCCAAAAAGATGCTAGTTACAATAACATTATTCATTCTATATATAACTAGTCCTTAACACAAGCTTTGGTACGCTGTAATTTTTTGAAGAAAATGGCTACTCCTTCAACTACAAGGAGCAAGAGCTGGTTTACACAGTTCCAATCAAGGTTGTCAAAATCGGAATCTTACGTAAGATCGTGGGAGGTAGGTGGGATCGTGGATCGTAGAATCGGATCGTGAATCGTAAGATTCTACATTATTTAAGAAAAAAAAATTAGTATGTTAAATAATAACATAAATTATACATTCATACCAAAAATTTGCATCCATTTGATATAATTACCTTATATAATTACATTCATTTGTAAGTATCATTTAAAGAGACCAAAAATCTCAAAATATGACACTCTTTTAGGATGTTATTTTTCGTTTGGTTCAACTAAAATTTTATCTCTCTACATTAGAATAGCAAAACTTGGTTTATTAGGATGTTATTTTTTATTTGGGTCCAATTGAGTCTTCTGTCAAGTTAAAGAAGATTACAAAAAACCAAGATCGTTTGGAATCGTCAGAATCGTACGATCCTGAATGATCGCTAAAATCCTTGAAAGATTTAGATCGTTTTGGACAGGTGGAATCGTAAAATAGTAGGATCGTAAGATCCAGATAGGGATTTTGACAACCATGCTTCCAATATAAGGATGGCGAGGACTCGGCTGCTGATGCTCGAAACGTTCTCTTAGTTGTTGCTACATTGATTGCTGCAGTGACCTTTCAAGCTGGGGTTAACCCTCCTGGCGGGGTTTGGCAAGATGATGACCTTGGACACAAAGTAGGAAGTGCCATTTATGCCTCTAGAAAATAAGCATACTATGGGTGAGTTTGGTTAAGCATTTTGTAAAAGTGCATAATGAAAAAGTTGAGTTTTCAAAAAGTTCATAATGAAAAAGTGCATTTTTAAAAAGCTGAGTGCTTGGTAAAAGTTGTTAAAAAGCGCTTTTTGAAAAAACTGAGTGTTTGGCTAGCACTTATAAAAGTAGCAGTTTGAGAGATAAATTACCAAAAATGACAATGTATATATAAGGGAGTTTATTTCATACTTTTTTTTTTTTTTAGATGTGAGTTTATTTCATACTTAAATAAACTATTTCATATACTTACTAAAACAAAAATAAATAATAATAATAAATATATTATTGGTATTATTTTAACAATGTTTGACCAATTTTTCTTTCTAAAAATTATTATTGGTATAATAATATTTTTTTCTCTTTCTAAAAAAATTATTTTTTCTCACTAATATTAGTTAATCATAACCTACTTCTTAAAATTTATTGTGAAAATATTGCTGTAACATTTCTCAATTTTAATTACTTATTCTTTATTTTATTTCCTTTTATCTCCATCTTTTTTTTTCATCCATATGTTTTATTCTTTTCTTTTTCTTTTTTTTCTCATCCACACACGTATACTTCTTATCTCTGTCTTCAATTCATTTCTTGTTTCTACTTTAGTACCTCCAGAGTCTAGACATACCTCTAAGCTCTCTCTCGCTCTCTTTCTTTCTATCTCTCTCACTCTCACTTGCACACGCACACGCAGATCGCCGGCAAGAGAGTCACGCATGCCGCTCACGCTTGACCACTCCACGCACATGTAGATCGCCGGCGAGAGTGTAAATCAGCGTTCACCCTCGTCCGTTCCACACACATGCAGATCGTCGGCGAGAGAGTGTAAATCGGTGTTCACGCTCGTCCGCTCCACGCACACGCAGATCGCCGGCAAGAGAGTGTAAATCGGCGCCCACGCACACGCAGATCGCTGCTCGTTCGCTCCATGCATGCCGCTCGTCCGCCTCACCACTGCGGCTCAGATGGGTCAGATTTGATTTGTTGTTGTTGTTGTTTTTTTTTTTTTTTTTTTTTTTTTTTTTGGTTCTGATTTGATTAGTTTTAAGATTGTGTTTTGAGTTTGTATCTTGATTGTGATTAAGTTTGTATCCTGATTTTGATTGTATCTTGAAATTTTTTATTACCCAAACATTTTCTGTAGAAGAGGAAGAAGATTCACGGATAGTTTATCAAGGGTAATTTGGTAATTTTCTATAGAGCCCAACGGCTAGTTTCAAAATGCGGATCAACGTTTTGTTTATGGACCTCTAGAGCTCCATAATGAAATCGCGCATTTTATGCCGAACCAAACAGGCTTTCAAAGCCAGCTTTCTTCAAAACGTGCATTTTATGTCTTCTTGGTTTTTAACACTATGGCACTTTCCACGTGGGTTCTGGTCATTATGTCTCTCACATATAGGTTCCCTTTCCATTTAGAAATATTGATTGCCACAGCTTCAACGCTTGTGACTTATGGATCTGCCATATTTGCTGTCACACCTCATGAATCTTATAGATTTAAGTACGTCCTGACTGCAGCTGCTTTTCCTTTTCTGCTACGAGGTTTGATTCGAATGTTCTACATGTGTAAAAGTAAGATTTCCAAATGTTTAGAAAACTTCTAGCATTTGCCAGTTCTGTATTATTGTGATTAAAATGTCATTGTACAACTGCTCTAAGAACAAATTTGGGGTCAGTTTGATGTAGCTTTTTCGAAGTGGTTTTTTTTCTTTTTTTTTCTTTTTTTTTTCCTTGTATCCTTTTTTGTAAGGGTATATTTGGCTCAAGCTTAAAAAATCAATTTATTTTACTATTCAGTTTATTTTAGTATTATTTATTTTTGATATTATTTATGAGTCTCACTGTATTATTTCAGCAAACTTTTATCTTTATCTATAATATTTTTAGCAAAATAAATGAATCCAAACAAACCCTAAATTTAATGGAATTTTCACTTCAAAATTATCTGATCTTTCATGCCTCTTAAGCTTTTACTCTTCAAACGAAATAGAGCCCGAAAAGGATCAAGAGCCTTACAATTCATCTGACACATTTCCATATTTCAAGATATCTAGGATTTAAATCATTCTTCTATTAATATATTTTATTTTATTTTAGATAGAGCCTTGGAAAGGTAGAAAGGAAGAGATTAGACGGAGAAGAAAGTTAGAATGAAAAAGTATAGAAAAAAAGACAAAAGCTTAAGAAAGTGGAACCTGATGATGGGCAGGTATGAAAAGGAAAATGCGAGAATTAGGTATGATAATAAATTAATAATAAGATAAGGGTTAGCTGTCACTATTTTATTGGATGTGGGGGCCGGGTTGCGACGAGTTGGTGTAGATAGATAAAATAGAAAAAAAAAAAAAACCTTCTAACCAAAATTTAACTAAAACTTTGATGAGTTCTTGGTGAATGTTCTAAGTTGTCACTATTAATGATTGGTAACTTATTCATTAACATCCAAGCAAGTTCAAGTTAGAATCCAAGAAGGAAAGCAGAAGAGGTCCTTGATTGAAAATTGTTAAAGAGGTTTCAGCTTGACATTTCCTAGGTTGGTTCGTATAAATTTCAAATCCATTGGATATTTGGATTTCGTCTTCTTATTTATTTATTATTATTTAGATTGAGTTTGAATCTTAATTCGAATCATTAAATTTTCAAAATGTGTAATTCTTTTATATATATATATATATATATATATATATATTAAATCGATGGCCTTTTCAATTTGTATACTAAAACAAACTATTTTGGTGACTATATATTGTTTTGAGATTATTGTTATATATGTATGGTTAGAATAAATGTTCACTTTGATGTAATTCTTTCTTAATTAATGTTATACACACTTTTTGTTCTTAATACATATACTTATTTTGTATTAATTGAATATTATTTATTATTTGATCCGTAAATTCGTATTCTAGTTATAATTCAATGGAGCCAAGAAGGAGGATTTGAACATTGGACTTATCCTTTAGCGTCACCAGAAAATATCAGTTGAGCTATAATAATTGTGACATTTTTTTTTAATATTAAAATACAATAACTTTGAAATTTAATATTTTTTAGTTTAGATTTCGATAGATCTCTAATATTTTGATACATAAACTCATTAAGGGCGAACATTGTCATCTAATGGTGATTTTTTCAAGATTCAATAAAAAGTTATCAAGTGATGAAACATTGACAAAGTTATATAGGTCTAATTTATGACTACGCACCTTTAGTGTGATGGTCATTCTACAAGTATAAGTGTTTGTGAGGTTTAGAAAGTCAAAAACCGGGATTCAAGTTTTTAGGAGAGTAACTCATGCATACACTTATATTGGAACAAAATAAATTCATATAAAAGGAGGGGGGGGGGGGGGGGGGAGGAATAAGCCTAACTTGAATTTATCATTTGTTAGGATTTAGATCCAAGTTGGCTAAACCCTGCTTTAACGAGGGTTGTACTAATTTGTGAATTATGTAAGTTAGATAGTGAGTCAAGTTGCGTTTAAAGATTCCAAGTTCATGAAGAGTCGTTTGAGCAATTTCAAGAGACTTCACTTGATCCTTACTCGAGTGAACAAAATTTCCTATATATATCATGATCCTTCTTATTAAATATATATTAGCTCATTAGCATAAGCCCAAGTCTAATTCTACTTTGTGTTTCATATTAAAAATCTAGCTATAGTTAAAGTAATCATCAACAAAGACAACAAAGTATCGAGATCCACTAATACTAGAGACAGAGAAAGGTCCCCAAACATCAAAATGAATAAGGTCAAAGATAAACCCTAAACTAATAGACTTCTAGTATAAGTAGGAGACTTAGCTTGCACACAAAGTAAAATTAGACTTGGACTTATACTAATGGGCTAATATATCTCTAACACTTCTTAAATACGATTACCTAAACTTGAACTTATAAGTACCTACAAATACCAATCATGCACACGAATTTCAGAGTTCTTTATAGTACACTGTGTTGAAGCCAAGGACTTTGGTTTTGGAGGAAGTACTATAGAACAGTTCCAAAATTTAGGGACCACAATGAAGCTAGTTGAGGCTATAAGTCGTGTCAAGCGGTCTACAAAGATTTTTTTAGTATAGATTTTTTGTAGTTGTTTTTTATTTTTTAAAAAATTTCTACAGGGTTGATCACTCCTATAGTGGTTTTTCTTCTTATGGGTTCGTCTTGAGTTTTCTACTTCATCTCCCAAAATTTGTGTGTTATATTATTATTTTTACTAAGTTGTATTGTGATTTTGCTAGGACAGAACAAATTATCACAACAGTTAAGGTGTTAGTCATAAGAAAAAACAAAATAGCAAAATATTTTATTAGGGCCCACCACAATTAAAAATAAAGTGTTGTAAAAATTTAATAATATTTTATTGTATCCATAGAATTTCTCATTTATTAATACTCCCTGCGTCTAAGTTTGTTTGTCCTCTATTTCATTTTGGAATGTCCTAAAATATGGTCCTATTTTTAAAAATAAAAGTTAGTAGTTTACTAATGTCCTTATTATACCCCTACTTTATTTTCAAAACTATTTGAAAAGAAAACTAACAAATATTTTTTAAAAATCAATGTAATTGAGGCACTATGTCAGTTGTCTCATTAAGAATAGCTCTTTTAAAAAAAAAAAATTGATAAATTTATTTAAGGGTATTTTTGTTAATTTATACATTTTTATAAATTAGATAAGTCAATAAATAATATTTCCTTAGAAAATTTGACTTTTCGAACAGAACAAACAAATTGAGACGAAGAGAATAGTTAACTATGACCATTAGTAAGAGCATTTCCATCTAGTGCTCTATTTTGTGTTTTTTTCGCTAAATATCTCTTTATGTTACACATGGCCGACTTGTAAACATATTGGCTGCATGTAAACCATACCCTAAATCTATAGGGTAGCCAAAAGCTACATTTTAGGAGTAGAAATTTACTCCATCAATTAATGCTTTGTCTGGAACTTTTTCTTTTGTAAATAGATACTATAAGAGGCATTGTGATTGTGCGTAGAAACAGTAAAATCATTGAGAGATAGATAACAAAGAGAGATATGTACGTGTATAATATAATGTGGTGAATAACCACTAGAAAAGAAGCAATTTAGATATTATATTCCTCTCAGATTTCCTATTCTTGTCTTTATATTTCCTTTAGTTTACAATACGTTTTCAGCACAAAGTTCTAGCCAGATTCAAAAAGAAAGATATCATTGTTTTGCCTCTTGAAGTAAAAGATTATTTCTATGACACTCTAACTTGATTCATATATGTTACATAATATATATAGCACAAGTTTACGTCTATAACGTAGAATCAATATTGTATTACTTAATTAATATTTTGCATGTTATAAATACTTATCTATAGTAATTATTAATATTATTTATGTTATAAATATAAATTATGTCGTACCTAACAAAACTTGAGTTTGTTACCCTTGACATATCGAGTAAAAATTATCATGGATCTGGATGTTGACATCTACTTAGGGGCAATGGCCTCTGGAGATACCATTAAAGATGTCAACACTACAACAAAATGTACCTACAGTGACAAATTTTAGTGAGGAAAATTTTTTCGTCGCAAAAAAAGTACCCTATAGCGACGAAATTTATATTTCGTCGCTATTCATACAAAAAATTGGTAACATTTAGCGACGAAACACCAATTTCGTCGCTATAGGGGTGTTGAATTAGAGGCGCCAAGTGAAAGTGGAGGCGTGAAATTAAATGGATCTACAGAGACGAAAAAAGTCGTCGCTAAAGGTGCGGATAGTCAGGCTTTTAGTGACGAAAAAAATTTCGTCACTAAAGGTGCTGATAGTTAGGCTTTTAGTGACGAAAAAACGTTTCATCGCTGAAGGAGACTATTAGCGACGAAAATATTTCGTCGCTAAAAAGAAAAACCTAAGGTTTGTGTGAATCATCAGCGACAAACTAAGATTCGTCGCTAAAGGGGATGAATAGCGACGAAAATAAATTCATCGCTATAGATACATTTAGGGGTGCCAATTGAAAGTGTAGGCGCGAAATGAAATGGAGCTATAGCAACGAAATTGTTTCATCGCTAAAAGCTCTAGTTTTTGCGACGAAAAAAGGTGTTGCTGTGAGGTTTTTAGCGACGAAATCGGATTCGTCGCTAAAAACCTCACAGCAGCACCTTTAGCGACGAAAAAATTTCGTCGCTATAAAGAAATAGATGCGATTTTAGTGGGGAATTTGCGACGAAATTGGATTCGTCGCTAAAAGCCTCACCGCAACACCTTTAGCGACGAACATGAATTTGTCACTATAAATATCTTATATATACCAACTCTTTGTTTTTTCCCATCCCTCATTCAAAAATACTCTCTCATTCCCTCACCTCACACCTCACACCAATACCCTCTTATTCCCTCAAATCGCACCGACGACCTTCGGCGACAACTCCGGTGACCTTCGGCGACGCTCCAGCACTGGCTACACTTCGCGGCGAAGCTTCGAATCGAACCACGCCGCTTCGCATCGGGCTGCGACGCTTCACGGTGAGGCTTCGCATCAGGCCGCGACGCTTCGCGGCGAGGCTTCAGTGGCGCTTCGAACCTCGCACCACGACCCTTCAGCAACGCTTCGCACCGGCGACAAAACGGCAACACTTCTATAATTTCCTTTTCTTTTTTATTTTCTTTTTTGAGTTTTTGTCATTTATTTTTTAATTTATTTTCTGAGTTTCTTTTTTGGGTTCCATTCAACCTGTAAAGGGTTTTTTTTTTTTTTTTTGCCAATTTTGTTTTTTTTTGAATGTGCAAAAGGTGTTTATGGCTTTTGATGTAGCATACGATCGGATTCCCCACTAGGACATTGAATTGGAAAATTCCATTTCTAAGGTGACCCTTAAATTTTTTTTTTTTAATTTACATTTGTTTTTTCTTTTTATGTAAAGTTCAAAATATGTTACATTCTTTCATTTGATAAAGTTGTTGATTTAGCAAAACTAGTCAATTTTGGGAAATTGAATCAGTAACTGTGTTTAACATTTGATTTTATAAATGCCCGTTTGATTCTGATAGAACTTAAATGAGCTATTTGTTATCTGTTACATTATTATGTTAGACCTTGTTCAAACTAAAATGGCTTTAATTGTATTTTCATGGAAATTAAAACATCTCTATAGACTATAGCTGAAGCTTTTGACTGTTATTTACTAATTCATTTATTTTTGTTTAGATATGGGATAAGAAGGTTTAGGACAACAAGTCATTATACAATGGAACAAAGTTCCGGGTAAGTGGATAATAGCTAGATTCTGTTTATGGGTATAAGTTCTAGGCATTCTCATTTTTTAGTATTATGTAATTGGATGGTGACTATATTTGTTGTCAATACGCTATAACTCTGTGAAATTCTTGTATATCTAGAACTTTATTTTATGAACTATGTATGAAAAAAATAAATTCTTGTATCTATTTTTTTCCCCTTCTTGCTTTTCTGGTTTGTGAATTTAGCATATTACTGCTAACCTTATTTTTGGGATGAACATGCTTAAATTTATGTGATTTTTCTATGTTGGTTTGGTCCTGGATGGATGGATAGGATTAGTGAAAGAAACAAGTTAATTCCCTATCTATGTGAATGCTTGAACTTAAATATATGATTGAATCCTAGTACTATCTATTCTGTTGTAGAGTGTGGTTTGGTGTTTGGTGCTGAGAAAGTCCTCTTTTTAATTAAATTTGAACTGTGTTTAGATTCTAAGGCATTTTCATTTGGCTGTTAGTGCAAATTTCAAAAACTTAAGCACTTTTTCCCACTCAATCTACACATAATTCAGTTTAAGTATACAACACATACAAGCATCATGCCGTAGAATAAAAATGGTATAAAAAACCTAGTATTCTAGTGGATTCTTTTGCTGATAATAATTGCACCAACAGAAGAATTTAAAGGGCTGGAACCTGAGCTGCTTCCACTATGCAGTTGTGCATATTTGGTAGCTTGTTCTTAAGTCCTTTAGGTGGTGCACTTGGATTAGTTTTTCGTTTTTTTCTTGTTAGCCTATTAGATTATGTATAAATTACTTTTTGGTCTGGCTATCTCCAGTAGTTTTTCAATTGGATGTATTTTTAATGAGAAACTGTCACGTCACGTCACGTCACGTCATGTCACACCATTAGTTTGGCTTAGAAGAGAAAATGTAGTGTGACACCATTAGTTTACAGGGATCTAAAAATGTACAATGTGTCTATCTCTGTAAGTTAGTATAAAGTTATAAATCCATTAATAATTTAAGCCATTAGAAGAATTATTTTTCTTATGTGTGTGTGTGTATAAACTTACAAAGAACTTTTTGTGGACTAATGGAACTAATTAACCACGTTTTATACAATCTAAAACAACTACTCTGTCACTTGCCCTTTTGAAAGACCACTTTTTGTGAACTAATGGAACTAAATATATAACCACGTTTTATACGATCTAAAACAACTATTCTGTCACTTGCCTTTTTGAAAGACTTCCACTACCATGCATTAATTGAATCAAAAGACTTTGTAGTTTGCATGCTTCACGTGAGAGATCCCATCTCTAGATTTTCCAATGTACGTAGCGTTATCTCTCCAAGATGGAATTCAAATACTGATTTATATTATCTTCTTGATTATACTTTCTTTTATTTTATTTTATCTCTAACATTGATCTTATGCATTTGCATTAATTATTATTGGGTTTTCTGCTTTTCAAGACTGAAGTATTTATAAATTTAACTGAACTTTTGCAGGCTAAATACATATTGTTTGCAATAACTTTGAATTTTTTCTGAAAGTTGTAAGCTTAGCTTCAGCAAAGTAAGTAAATTTTAGTTAAAAACTTATAAAACTCTATATTATGATGTTGGAAATTGGATTTGTGGTGGGTTGTTGTGTTGGAGCAAGCGGGTAGCTCGCATGGTGTTATAAGGTGGTTTAAATTCATATTGGAATGTTTTTAGTTTCTTGCAAATGTAAATGGAATTTGTTGATTAGATGTGATGAATAGTACTTTAATTGATTTCAATACTTGTAAACACTCTATACTTGTGATGCTTGTGATTGGTTTTGTGGTGGGTTGTTATGTTGAAGCAAGCGGGTGGCTTGCATGATGTTATAAGGTGGTTTAAATTCATATTGAGAGTGTTTTTAGTTTCTTGCAAATGTGAATAAAATTTTTTGATTAGATGTGATGAATAGTACTTTAATTGATTTCAATACTTGTAAACATTCTATACTTGTGATGCTTGTGATTAGTTTTGTGGTGGGTTGTTGTGTTGAAGCAAGTGGGTGGCTTGCATGGTGTTATAAGGTGGTTTAAATTCATATTGGGAGTATTTTTAGTTTCTTGCAAATGTGAATGGAATTTGTTGATTAGATGTGATGAACAGTACTTTAATTGATATCAATACTTGTAAACACTCTATACTTGTGATGCTTGTGATTGGTTTTGTGGTGGGTTGTTGTGTTGGAGCAAGCGGGTGGCTTGTATGGTGTTATAAGGTGGTTTAAATTCATATTGAAAGTGTTTTTAGTTTCTTACAAATGTGAATGGAATTTGTTAATTAGATGTGATGAATAGTACTTTAATTGATTTCAATACTTGTAAACATTTTATACTTGTGATTGGTTTTGTGGTGAGTTGTTGTGTTGGAGCAAGCGGGTGGCTTGCATGGTGTTATAAGGTGGTTTAAATTCATATTGGGAGTGTTTTTAGTTTTTTGCAAATGTGAATGAAATTTGTTGATTAGATGTGATGAATAGTACTTTAATTGAGATAGAACTTTATTTAAGTAGCTTATAGATTTAGATGTTAGAATACATTATGTATGAGTTGTCCTTATTTTACTAAAATAGCATTCACTTTGCAATTGTAGTCGAACATGGATAGAAGTTGGATGACAATTGGTAAGACACCTGATGGCAGATTAAGTCGTCCATATATTGAAGGGGTTAATGCATTTATTAATTTTGCAAGAGCGGTTATAAACGGTAGTGGTAATATTCTTTGCCCGTGTATTCACGGTGTGAATTGCTGGAAAATGGACTAATAAGGATTGGCTGGTAAATTATTTATGCGTATGTTTTTGTTATCCAATGTTTACTATATTATGTTGTCAAATGATTAACTTAATACTTAGATGAAGTAAATGTATACTGTTTTATTCATGATTTAATAAGTCTCTTGAATGTTCTTTGTTAGGAAAAATCAAGAAAGAACTCTGAAAATAAGAATAAAACTTCAGGGAAACATAGATGCAGGACAAAGGCACTTGCTGTTAGGGTTGATGAGGAGGTGAATGCTTTTTTTTTTTCATTTTCTTAAACCTCAATATATTACATGTTGTGATTAATTAACTATATCTAACCCTCGAATGTTAATTAATTAGAAAAATAATAATGGCAGTCAAGTTCCTGAATTGGCAAAAATCTTCAAAGATGTTCATTTCAATCCAAATACAAATATATGGATACACCATGAGGATGAAGTGACATATGTTTGTGTATCATTCCATCCTTATCATGTTTGTAAAGCTATAACATATGTAATATAAATATTGTGATTGTTTGTTTCTTTCTCTCTTTCGAATGATAGGAAACTATTCTCAAAGTGCAAGAGGATCATTGGCAAGGTCCTAATGCAATTCCTCTTACACAAGAGGAGATCTCAAACTTGGTTTTTAAGAAGAAGTCTGGTATTGTAAAAGGACTTGGTATGAGACCTTCTTCTTCTCTAGTAACTACCGCTTCATCTAGTTCCTCGGTGGAGTATATCCAACGGCTAGAAAGTGAGATAATTGAGCTCAAAGAGGCAAGAGCTAGAGACCAAGAGGAGCGAGCTAGGGAGCAAGAGGAGCGAGCTAGGGAGCAAGAGGCACGAGCTAAGCAAGAAGAGGTCCAACAGAATATTCTTAACTTTTTGAAGAGCAAGGGTTATGATGACGCTCTTACCTATGGGGTGGTTCATCTTCAAGTTAAAACACTTATTGGTTAGTATTTTATATTACAGTTGAAAATCTATATTTGCTTTCTATAATTTATACATTAGGAGTTATGATTTTAATTCATTGGTGTGACTACTCTTAATACATTGTTAGAAATATTTTTTTATAACATAGTTAATGTTTTTATTTTATGATTTTAATGTAGTATTGTTTTTATATTTGTGCAGATTTCTTATTGGTGGTTTTTAGGGGATTTATTTTTGGCATTACTTGAAGACATGAGGATATCTTTCATTACTTCTAATTATATTATGTTACACTTTTTGTATTGTTATAAAACATCTTGAGTAATTGTATGTGTTGCAAACAATTATTGTATGGAAGGAGTTTGAATTGGATATTTCTTTTATTTTTTACTTGTGAAATGTATAGATCTTTTTTTATGAATGCGTTCAAATTTGAGATTTTAATAATGTAATGATAGGTTACAGGTTAATATCAAAGCTATGAAAAAAATAAAAACAGAAAATAAGTTTTAGCGACGAATTTTTTCATCACAAATATAGAAACAAAAAATTGTTTTAGTGACGAAATATTTCGTCGCTAAATGTAGCAAAATTTTGTAAGAAATGGTTTTAGTGACGAAAATTTTCGTCACTATATGTGGCTGGATTTTCTTAAAAATAGTTTTAGTGACGAATTTTTTCGTCGCTATATGAGCCCCAAAATAGTTTTAGTGATGAAATTGTTCGTCACTAAATATAATTTAATAAACTGAAGTGTTTTTAGTGACGAAATATTTTCGTCACTGAATAGTGTTTTTAGCGAGGAAAACATTTAGCGACGAAACGTTTTCGTTGCTAAAAGTTTTTTTTTTTTTTAATAACAAATCGGACTTTTAGTGATGAAATTTTTCGTCACTAGGACTTTTAGCGATGGGGTTTCAGCGACGAAATGAGTTTCGTCACTAATAGTTCGATTTCGTCGCTAAAGTTTCTTAGTGACGAAAAACTGGACTTTTAGTGATGAATTTTTTTCTCATTAAAAATACATTTTGTTGTAGTGCAATAAAGCATATCCTCACATAATCAAGCAGAGTCAATGATTTTCATTCTTTTTATGTGAGGTATTCAATTTTTAATTCCTCATGTTGATGATGGCAAATTGGCTTATTCTTTATTAATATCTAATGTTGAATTCAATCATATATTTATAGGAGACTAGCTCTAATGTCATTGGCCCACGTGGTCTAAGATAATTGGCTAGTTGATTCAACATGTGCTTTTTGACTTAAGTCATGTGTGAAATGAGTTACATGTGCTTAATTCTTAACTAACTCATCATGATCTCAACTAACTAACTAACAAAAGGAAATACAACAACTATTAGGAGATTACAAGGCATGTGGTATAATTGGGCCAGTTCCTAACAAAGATCCCTTAGTTATGGAAAAAACAAAAGGAGAGATATGAGTGCCATAAGAGTATAACCCTCCCAAAAGCTCGTTATGACTAGATGCACCTAAGGTTGCAAGATTTCAAAAGTGTGAGTGAGTATAATTCAATACTATTTAAAATTACGTCACAATTGACATTATGTGGCGAAAAAATCACTAGGGAAGACATGTTAGAAAAAACATTTACTAAGTTTCATGCTTCAAATATGCTCCTGCAACAACAATATCGTGAGCATAAGTTACAAAAATATTCGGAACTTATATCATGTCTTCTAATGGCCGAATAAAATATTGAGCTTCTACTGAGAAATCACCCCTCCCAACAAACCGACTTCACACCATTGCTTGAAGTGAACGGAATGTCTTTTGAATGAAATGGAGGAAATAAAAATCGAGGGCGTGGACATAGTAAGAACAACTAAAACAGGGGGAGATGTACTCATAATCATTTAAAGGGGCATAACACACCTTATTGTTAGGGTCATGTGTTTTGGTATTGTCAACCATGTCAAATTATGTGTCTTTTATTGAGTTCTTATGTGTCTTAAAGTTGTAATTGAAGTCCAAGTTAAAGACATAAAGTTTGCTCAAGAAAAACACGTTTTCAGTGTATACCTCGATAGTAGCTCAATTCCACTCGATAGAAGCTTAAAACTTACTATCTCCTCGATAGAAGCTTGATAGCAGCTCGATCTATAAAGATTTTGTTCTCAATAGAAGCTAGATAGCAGCTCAAAAAATTGAGTTTCACGGATGAGCAAAACTCAGCAATGCGATAAAGCCCATAACTTATTCATTTGAAGCCCGAATTGAGATTCGTTTGAATTAGTATTTAAAGGACATCATAAGCCATCTATTAAAAGGTTTTTCAGAGAAAGAAACACTTTGTTTATGCGGCTAGGGTTTTGTAACCAAGTTTTCTCTATTTCACCAAACTAAAGAGTTTCAAAGTAAATCTAAAGATTCCATTGGTGAAGAAGCTGAAGTTGTAGCAACCACCACAGGATTGCTACTGTGAGAAAAACCTTTAAGAGGTTCTTGAAATCAGTTGGAGGTTCCAATTGTGATTTTGGTTAGAGTGTTCATATATAGAAGAGTTCAGAGGTTCTGAAGCGGTAGAAAGTTTCTGTTGTACGTTCATTTACTGGGATTGTAGAGTCTAGGGACAAAGGTTTAGTATTAGTTCTGAAACTTCTCTTTATTATAGTAGATTGGTTTTTGGGAAGGTTTCCCTCTCAGGTTTTTTACTGTGAAACTAGTTTTTTTCATTAGTTTTTTTAAGTCATCATATCTTGTTTTATTTACCATTCCACTGTGCATGATTTTGACATGATATTGATATTTGTTTTTTTAACCAAGAATTATTCATAATATATCTAATTAACAATTCGGGTTTAAAACTTGTTAATTCTATCAATCAAGGTCTAAATTTCCCAACAATTATAACAAAAGGTTGAATCAAAATAAGAAGAAAGTAACAAGAAAATGGTAGAGATTTGCATTATAAATTTCAAAAGGGTCATGAAAGCAAATGTTACAAGTGTGGTATAAAAGGGCATTGATCACATATATGTCATTCGCCTATGCTTTTGGCAAACTTGTACCAAGCCTCCTTGAAAGAAAAAGGAAAAGGAGTTAAAGTGAACCTTGCCAAAGTCAGTGATCCAGAAGATTACCTTAATACCTCAAATGGAGTAAATGTTACTCATCTTGAAGCTTTTGACTTCTTTGGGGATATAAATTGAGAGATTGAGAATCTGATTGGTGATCAAAAGATCATACATATTAAATATTTCCTTTCATTGTATCATTACATTATACTATGTAAACTATGTTTGTGTTTAAATTAATAAAGTTCAATTTAAATTTCACATATAAGATCTTACTAATTAAACAGTTTAAAAAGACCCTATGACTCAGGATTTTACATGAATTATTCTGACACACCCATAAACCTATTCATTGTTCACGAGAATGGCTCATCAGCCATCCACCCTTTGCACTAAGGGGGCAAAAATTTGAAAGCAATATACTAAGAGATTTTGTCTCACAAGTGATAAGCTTTTTCACTTTCCCCTTCCCTCTATATATATGCATGCAAGCATCCATGATAAAACACATCATAAAACAGAGAGAAGATAGAGATATATATTAGCAATATGATTTTTCTTTTTCTTTTTCTTAGTCTTCTCCTCATGATCTTTGTGTACCTTTACATAATAATTGTGCAAGACCATTATTCTACTTTGTATTCTAATTATAATCAATAATGAATTTAAATTTGCTACATTATGTGTTTATTTTCTTTTAAAGTTTTAAAATTCAATGTATATGTTTTGCATAATTAAAGAGACATGAATCTTACTAATGGATCTAATTCCAAGATGATTGGGGAAGATTTTTTTCTAGCAGACAGTACAACAATGTACACAAACCTTTAAAGATAAGAAGTATTTTTAAAATTTAACATTTATCAAAGCTAAGGTCAATACCATATTTGGTTTATCAAACATAATTGAAGGCTCTGGAAGAGCATATATCATGTTGCCTAAAGGTAAAAAATTTTGTATTGACGATACTTTGCATTCTTCTAAATCTAAAAGAAATTTACTTAGCATTAAGGATATACGAAGTAATGGTTATCATATTGAAACCAAAAATAAAGGCAATGAAGAATATCTTTATATTACTTCAATGGTTTTGAACCAAAAGCTCATATTAGAAAAACTTCATATTTTCTCTAATGGGTTATATTATACTACATTGAGATCAGTTGAAGCAAATGTTGTAGTGCATCAGAATTGCTATGATCCAAAGATCTTTATGTTTTGGCATAACTATCTTAGACATCTGGGATTACCAATGATGCATCGAATCATTGAAAACTCCCATGGACACACCTTAGTGAATCAAAAGATTCTTTCACTAAGTGACTATTCATGTAGTGCCTATTTTCAAGGAAAATTAATTATCAGACCATCACCATCAAAAATTAGTATTGAATCTCCATCTTTCATAGAAAGAATTCAAGGAGATATTTTTGGACCTATACGTTCGCCTTGTGGATCATTAAGATATTTTATGGTTTTAATAGATGCATCAACAAGATGGTCACATGTTTGTCTACTTTCTACTAGGAATGTTTCATTTGCTAGAATGCTTGTTCAAATCATTAGGTTGCGGTCATAATTTCCACCACCATCAAAAATTGGCGTTGAATCTCCATATTTCTTAGAAAGAACTTAAGGAGATATTTGTGGACCTATACATCCACCTTGTGGACCATGCAAATATTTTATGTTTTTAATGAATGCATCAACAAGATGGTCACGTGTTTGTATACTTTCTACTAGGAATGCTGCATTTGCTAGAATGCTTGCTCAAATCATTAGGTTGCAGTCATAATTTTGTGGTCTTCCAATTAAGAAAATTTGCTTAGATAATGCAGGTGATTTTATATTTCAAGTATACAATTACTATTGCATGTCAGTTGGAATTGATGTTGGACACCTTGTTGCACATACGCACACACTAAAAAAATGATTTAGTTGAATCAGTGGTCAAAAGACTTCAATTGATTGCTCATCATTTGCTTATGAAAACAAAATTACCTGTTTTTTTTTTTAGTTACATGCTATATTACATGTTGCATCATTAATTCATATTAGGCCAACTACTTACCATAAACACTCTCCAATGCAATTTGTTCGTGGTCAAAATCCAAGTGAGAAACATTTGGTTGTGCTATATATGTTCCCATTGCACCTCCACAACGCAGTAAAATGGGTCCTCATTGTAAACTTGGTATTTATGTTGGTTTTGATTCTCCATCTACTATTAGATATTTTAAACCTTTAATTGGTGATGTTTTTAAGGCATGTTTTGATGATTGTCATTTGATGAAATAGTCTTCCCGACATTGGAGGAGAAAAGTCATTGCTAGAAGCACAACGAGAGATAAGTTGGAATTCTTTGACGTTATCTCATCTTGATCCTCGTACAAATCAATGTGAACTTGAACTTCAGAGGATTACTTATTGGCAAAGTATTGCAAACCAGTTACAGAATGAATTCACTAACAATAAGAAAATTGTAAAATCTCACATTCCAGCTAGTAATACCCTAGCAAGGATTGAAGTCACTATAGGGCAATCCATCAGCATAGCAAAAACTAAGTTTAAACCACACCTAAAGCATGGAAGACCTATTGGTGCTAAAGATAAAATTCATAGAAAGAGAAAAATACAAGAAAAACAAGTCGCAACTCTTAAAGAAGCTATTCCCATGAATCATACAATAGAAATAATTGATCTATCCAATTTCATAATTCTCCTGAAAATGAACCCTTTGAAAAAGGACTTTCTTGAAGAGGAGTCACCTAAAGAGTTATCATTTGAAGAGGATAAAGTACCTAAAAATAATAAGATCTCAACACATTATGTTGGCTTAAGATAGCTTGACCCCAACTAATTAATTTAATTATCCAAGTTGATTAATTAGGTTTAATTGCATGCAAATCATGGAGGCACCAACAAATCACCAAACATACTAAATGCAACAGAAAATAAATTTAACATGGTGATTTGTTGACAAATCTTGCAAGGTAAAAACTCTATTAGGTGATTTTAAGGTCACCACTCCCAAGAATTCATAAATCAATAATCAAGTAATTACAAGTATAATGAATCTTACCAACTACCCTAGCTTATTCCAAAATACCAACCTACAGTTGACCCTGCGCTCCAATACCGAATTGGACTTGATCTTGTGGTGGCTTTCTTTCCCTTGATGTACAAACCTCCAATTTGTGACTAACTCTTTTGTACGGATCCTAGTACGTGACTAATTTCAACAACTTGAATGGTTGTTGTTAGCTACAAAGTTCTTTACATTATCAACAAAGAAGATCAAAAAGCACTTAGTTACTGTATATGTATATTGACGACTTTTAAAATAAGCCATATATATGTCTAGGGTTATAAAAAAAGAAACCTTAAATAAACACATAAGCTTGGGCTGGATTTTAGATCTAGAAATTCTGAAATCATAATTTTCGATAGATTAAGCTGATATTGAGCTATCTATCGAGTTTCGAATTAAGTCTAGATAGTAGCTATCTGTTGAGCTATCTATCGAGAATTAATGAGCAGCTTTTCTTCACTTTTTTCTTGGATCAATCTTCATGTCTTTAATACTGGACTTGAACAACATGTTTCTTGAAGTATTAAACACATCTTAGATATACCCCATTTTAAGTAAAGTGCATTTTGTTAAAAGATTAGCCAATTACAAAAAAATATGGCCCTAACACATTATGTGAGTGCAAGAGATATATGGGATAAAAAAAAAAAAATTGTTGTTGACAATGTATTTTCATTCAAAGTTGCCATTGACATTACCGGAGGTAATAATGATCATGAAATGGAACCACAATGTGTTGAAGAATGTCAATGTATAAATGATTGGCCAATGTGGTTAGAGGCAATTTAGGCATAATTAAATTCACTAGCAAACGTGAAGTATTTGGACCAGTAGTCCAAACACCTGAAGGTGTAATGCCTATCAAATGTAAATGGGTATTTGTACGAAAGGGTAATGAGAAAAATGAAAGTATGAGGTATAAAGCACAACTTGTGGCACAAGGTTTCTCACAGAAACTTGACATTGATTATGACAAAATATATGCTCCTGCAATAGATGCAATTACATTTAGATTTTTGATTAGTTTGGTTGCAATAGAAAATTTAGACATGCATTTAATAGATGTGGTTAGAGAATATCTATATGGGTCATTAGATAATGATATATACATGAAAATGCCTAAAGCATATGACCCCACATCTCAAAGCATGTATTCTATCAAGCTACAAATATTCTTATATGGAATAAAGCAATCTAGACACATATGGTATAATCGTCTCAACAAATATTTTTGAAAGCAGGATTTGTGAATAATCCAATTTGTGCATGCGTTTTTATTAAAAATTCAGAATCTAGATTTGCTATTGTTGCGGTATAAGTTGATGATTTAAATCTTGTAGGGACTCTAAAAGAGTTCACAAAAATGGGAAATTATTAAAGAATGAGTTTAAGATGAACGATCTCGGTAAGCCAAAATTTTGTCTTGGATTGCATACTGAACATCTTCCAAATGGAATTCTAGTTCATCAATCAATATACACATAAATGGTCTTAAACCAATTCCTAATTGATAAAGCTCACCCTTTGAACACTCCAATAGTGGGTAGGTCACTAGATGTCAGAAAGGACCCTTTTCGTCCTCAAGAAGAAGATGAACAAAATTTTGGTCTCTAAGTACCATATCTTAGTGCAATTAGTACTCTAATGTATCTTGCAATTAGTACTCTAATGTATTCTATTAAGCATGTATTATGTTAGCTCCATGGAACAACTGACTTGGGATTTTTTTATCCAAAATGATCAAATCTACAATTGATTGGATATGTAGATGCATGTTATTTTTTTGATCCAGATAAAGACCAATCACATATAGGATATTTGTTCACTTGTGGCAACACTGCTATTTCAGTGAGATCTGTCAAGCAAACATTATCTACTACTTCCTCTAATCACTCAAAGATTATTGCAACCCACGAAGCAAGTTGTGAGTGCGTTTGGCTAAGATTTGCAATTCAACATATTCAAGAAAAATGTGGCTTATCATTAATTAAAGATAGCCCCATGATCTAATATGAAAACAGTGCTACTTGTATTGCTCAGATTAGTGGAGGATATATTAAAGGTGATCAAACTAAGTACATTTCACCAAAATTTTTTTACACATGATCTCTAGAAGAACGGCGAAAATTGATGTCATGTAGATACTATCAAGTGACAATTTGACAGATCTATTCACTAAGTCATTACCAACTACAGCATTTAATAAATTATTGCATGATATTGGCATGCGTTGACTTAAAGATCTTTGAAGATATATGTAATCATGAGGGGGAGTAAATGCCCAAAAGGATATGTGATGCACTTTAAATGCACTCAAAAGATTACTAGAATACTGTACTCTATTTCCTTCGCCACTAGTTTTTTTTCACTAGGTTTTTCCTTGGCAAGGTTTTAAAGAGGCATATTCTTAGTAAGTGGTCGGGTGTTAAATATCTCTTTATATTACATATGAGCAACATGTAAACATATGGATTGCATGTGAATCATACCCTAAATCTATAAGGTAGCCAAAAGCTACTATTTAGGAGTAGAAATTTACCCCTTCAATTAATGCTTTGTTTGGAACTTTTTTATCTATAAATAGATAGTGCAAGAGGCGAATGTGTGTGGAAACAGTAAAATCGCTGAGATAGATATCTCTCTTTCTCTCGCTGTTATCTCTTTAGAGCATCCATAGTAGTGGAGCTAAAAATTTAGCTTTTTAGCTTCACAAAAAGTTACTTTATTTATTTTACCTACTCCCTTTACAAAACATACTGTAGCAGTGGATCTATTTTAGCTTTCAACACAATAAAATAATATAAACATCACAATAAAATAATATATCCAATACAATAAAATAATATATTCAAAACAATAAACATCTATCACAACCATAGCCACTGCCGCCGCCACACCACCACCACTACCACCACCACAACAAAGGAAAAAAAAAATCAACCAAGCCCACACCTATAACCACTACCACAAAACCCACCCGAGCCACTTAGCAACCCACTCATGAAACACACTGACCCACCATAGCACACCAACCACACCACAACCCACCGACGCCGATGAACCCAACCGACGCCTATCTACCCACCACAGATCAGCGACGTCGTTCTACCCACCAAAACCCACGACTATTCAACCACACCATGGCGACGTTGACGATGAGTCGGGCTAGTGGCGGTAAATAGAGTGAGCTTAAGAGACCGGAGTTGGGAGAGTGAGCTTGAGAGAGATGAGCTTCAGATGATGAGATAAGAGTGAATGAGAGAGAGAGAGAGGCAAAGTGTGATAAAAGAATGAAAAAAAGAAAAAAGAGAAGCAAATTGTATTATTTTAATCTCTAGCTGGAATAAAAAATCGTTTTTTTTAGCTCTCAGCTACAGTGCACATATATCTATACATGTGCACTGTTTTTTTTTTTTTAGCTCTCATCTACAGTGCACATGTATCTATACATGTGCACTGTAGCTGAAAGCTAAAAAATAATAGCTATACCTCCGCTGCTAAATGGTGATTTTTGTGTTTTGGTGGAGCTAAAATAGCTATATAGCTATTTAGTTCCATTGTTGCAATTGCTCTTAGATAACAAAGAGAGATATGTATATTTAGAATATGGACGTGATGGATGACCTCTAGAAAAGAGACAATTCAAATATAATCTTATTCTTATATTTCGTATTCTTGTCTCCATATTTCCTTTATTTTACAATATTTTCATCTATTTTGCATGTTATTGTAGCTCCTAATTCTTAAAAAAAAAAAAAAACACCTTGTGCTATGTCACTGTTGAGAATTTTGCATTTTGCAACAGTGACTAACATCTAAAAGTAAAGGTCTACTGTAGCATCATTTATATATTGAACTCTATTATTTTATTCCATTCCTTGATAGAAATTTCTAAGCAACAAGCCTCTTGAGAACAACTTGCCACACTTTTTTTTTTCTTTTTTATTGCTAAATAACTTGCATGCCACACTATTGGAATAGACTCCAGTACACTGACTAATCTAACACATTATTTCAAGAAAAGATTTTTTTTTCTTATAAAAAGAAAAATAAATCTAACATATGTACTTGGATATTAAAGGCCTACTTGGTTTAATTTTTTCAAGTGCAGTAAATCCAAAGATAAGATTTATTTTACAAGAGAAGAATCTATAAGAAATTAGAATTACATATACTTGAAAATTAAATGCAAAAAAATCGAAAATGCTAATCAAATTAGATGCCGCCAATCAATATATATTTAAAGCAGAGATGTCATGCGTGAATGCATGAAATCCTGCCATATAGCGCTCTAATATTACATTTAACTTCTTTAACCTCTTCTCATTTACCTTCTTTTCCTATTATCCAAAAGATCGTGTCAATTTTTTTTTTTTTACTGTTAGCATTTACATTGTGTAGTGCTACGTAAGACTCCATTCTTTATCTTCTCTTCAAAGCTTAGCTGTTGTTTCCTCTTCTTCTACAAGATTTTAGTCGTTTCAAATTGCCAACTCTCTGTCTTCCTCATAATTAACATGGCTGTTCTTACGTTCTTGTTTTCAAATATTATAAGTAAAATGAACATAAGAGTCATTGCCATAATATGTTTAAATTCAATTTCTACCTCTCTCTCACGTCTTTTCTTCATCAATGTTAAACCTGTCAATGAGATTGTGCCCAAAAAAAGGAGAAAGAAAGATGATTGCTACTCAGAAAGAAAGAGAGAAAGAACTTCAAGGCTAAATAAGACATTCAAAGATACAAAAGGAGCAATCTTCAAAGGCCAGACCTAACTTGCTTTTAATTGAAGGTTAATCATTCTTCTTCATTTTAATACAAATATAGTGTCTCTATATTTATGCAATTTTTTTTCCCTTTTTTTTATATATATATTTTATTTGAAAGATTAACTTTATGAACAGAAAAAGTTGTTGCATGTAATGTGTTTAATTAAATTTCTCTAAGAAAGGTGATTTGTAATCCTTTGATTCAATTTCTTAGAGTGCTACAGTCTTTTATATATGCGGTTATTTGTAAAAAAAATTTATTTAACCAAAATTGAAGTGAATTTCGTGTATAGGATTCTAGATTTGCTATAAGACTTGACGTTGTTGGTATATTTATCATGAAGTGTAGTTTGTGAGTTTCTTATTCATTTCTTGACTACTGAATATTGATGAGAAAACCAGATCTTTATTCTAGACTAAATAGTGAAGACCTTTTCCGCATTTGATGTTACAAAAGGAATGATTGCGTCTTAATTTGTTGAGAGCCAGGATATTTCTTTTTATGTTCGCAAGCACTAAAAGTATCTTCTCAAATCAATCTTATAGTATCAGCTTTTTGGCTTAATATGTTTCTGTTTATGTTCACATACGTTTATGTTTTTGCTTAATGGAGTTTGATAGTTTGACAGTTGAAAGTTTCTTCTAATGATATATGTACTAATCGTTCCAGTTCTTCAAATAGTTTTTGGCTTTCCTTGACATACATCAAATGGGACCCTCCCTAGAGGGTGTTTGTGCTTTCATTGTCACCAAAGATTAGAAACGATTCTCTGTTCACTCTCCAAGGTATTTTGTGCTTAAAGGTATTTGTTTCATATATATTGATAAATAGTATGATTCTTCCATATGTTCTACAATATTAAAAAGCTCCATTCTCGTCTTGATATGTAGATGACATTAACCTACGGTAAACCCAATTAACAAGTTCAAAAACTCCTTCAATTTGCATTTAGTTCTTCCCGTAAATAACATATATGAATTTATATATTTGATAAACTTAAATATGCACTCAATGAAATTTGCTTAAATATCATTTTGATTCCTTTGGTACAGCCTGCAATTAACTCCAGTAAACCAAGTGTTGGAAAGACCCGTCTTAAGGCAAAAGGCATGTTAACTGATGAATATTTGTATTGGGTTTGTATTGCAATACTGTTGATTTTTCTCTTTGTTTTAATGTGTTTTCATTACATTGTAATCATAAGCAGATATTTTTCTTTTCTTATATTGGTTTTTCCTTTTGCAATAAGATCCATGTGTGGTTAGTGGGCGACATTATTCTTAATTATGATGGTTAATGGACAAAGTTATTTGGTTTTCATAGAAAGTAACATCTCAAAAAACAGAATTCTAAAACATTTCCTTTCAAAATTAACTAGATTTGAGGTTTATAAGTGGTCTTTTAATGTTATGAATGATCCAAGGTAGATGGATTGGCATAGAACCTCAAGCAGAACTGTGATTATTGATGGCATGTCAAGTTAATAAATAAATAAAAAACTATGTTTGTGATTTGTTTTTGTTTGTTTGTTTATATATATGCTATAGTTAAGTTCTTATAGCAGGTGATGTGCTATAATACATGCACAACATTCTCCAAAACTATATTGCATAAAATATTACAATATTATCTGTGCATCGCACGGACAACTTACTAGTTTGTACAAATAACAGATGTACCACAACAGTTTATGGCATAATATTAATAATAAAGAATTGGCAAATGAGAGAAGGTTTCTTATCAATTTGAGAAACCAATTTTTTTTTTTTGACATTTCATGTCTCTGTAATTGAATATTTTCTATGAGTTTTCACCTAAAAATTAATGTTATCTTATTTTTTGGGTAAGCAACAAAATAAAAATCAAATTTAATCCTTTTTAGGATTTAAACCCCTAAATATTAAACCAAATAGGCCTGTAATATCTATTCATGATGTATTTTTTTTAAAGCTTTGAAGGCCCAAGACATGAAATGCCTAAATCAACATTTAGCCAGAACTGGGCCATTGGCAGCATCGCGAAGAAAAGAGACCCATTGTGATTGATTAATGAAGGCCCATATTGTAGAAGCAACTTATGGTGGACCCAATGACCTCCAAATATGTCGTAATAGAATAAAATCCAAGCCCTACTGTAAACGGCCGGGCATGCACAAGTTCTTTTATCCTTGAACAGAGTGGCCCAACTCATAGTGCAAGCACGCGATGGCCTAATGGGTCAAACCCACTGAAACTCAGTCTATGGAGAATCAGTTTGGTGTTTTCTAGAAGAGGCAAGCAGTTTCAATTCATAGTGTACTGCTTAATGATCATTCCTTTTTATTATTAGGTCAAGATATTAATTGATTTTTTGTGTAAGTGAGGTTCAAATTCAAATTTCTTATTTGACGACAACAGACTATACTAATTGAGTTAACTAAAAGCCTAGAACTCACATGATTAGTTTGATTAAATGGAGAGTGAAAATTAAGTAATTGGTTGTCTACTGCACCTCTTGACCATGTCGGTTAATGGACACATGCACCTTTGGTCTTTGGGTGGATCCTTCACCAACAGTCAAAGCCACGACCACTATGCAAAGTTGATTCCAATGATGGTTCTTCCACTGGAGAAGCAAATGTATTTTTTGTTTGATGGGATTTGATTTTCTAGAAAGGGTGTTAATGAAATAAGTATTGTGTGTGGTAGGCTCTAATCTTTAGGGAGAGAGACATATAGTAGGACTGTGTAGAGTTCATAGAAGCTACAAAAGAGAAGCCAAGAGATATGTGTGGTGAAGGATGCTAGAGGGTAGGTGAGACACATTAAACAATTGTGGTTTTATGCTGGCAAACGTGTTTTCACGTCTATTTTCCTTCTATTTGTCCCATCCTCCTTTCCTTATATATATATATATATATATATATATATATATATGATAACAATGGCCACACGAAGACCACTGGTAAATGCCAAATCCAAATTACAGGAGCCTCTCAGGTGCAAGATACTTTTGCAGCCCACAAGACAACTCAGGAAAACTGGGTTCATGTGATAAATACAGAGGATCCACTTTTAGTGGCAACTGTAAATCACCATGATGGACATCCTGATTTTGATGATGTTGATGAAGAATGGTTGGCAAACGTGTTTTCACGTCTATTTTCCTTCTATTTGTCCCATCCTCCTTCCCTTATATATATATATATATATATATGTGTGTGTGTGTGTGTGTGTGTGTGTGTGTGTGTGTGTGTTTGTTTTTCAAAAAAAAAAAAATTTAATGGGCCTGGAGAGAAAATTTCTGAACCCCACAACAAATCATTTTATCTTTTCTCTTCTTACCAAACAATACCTAATCCTTTTTTCTCTCATTTCCTTTCTTTTCCATCTTTCTCATTTCACCTCCAACAAATGCACCCTTAAAAATCAAGCCCAAGGTAGCCAAAGCATGCATGTTCGATCTGGCCTTTGTACCTCTCCTCAAGCCTATAGTCAATAGGAGTTATCAATCGTGAGCACTTATTACCCTCAATTACTCTTCTCCTTCCTAAAGATGTCAACTTATTAGTTCTGAATTCTGCCATGACTTTGTTCAAATTTTCGATTAAAGGAATCTTTTCTCTCACAATTAGGGCCATACGCTCCTTTTCCTTTGCTAATTACTAAACTCAGTAATAAAGTTAAACTCAGTTTGGTTAAATGGGTTTTCAGAGGAAAGGCTACGGAATATTGGTTTGAAGAGTCCAATGGTGTTTTAGTAGCTCTAACGGACCATTAAACTGACCATGCACATGAAAGTACGTGGTCATACCGAAATGATCACTTGGGCTTCAGAAATGCTTAAGCACAATGGATCTTTCAGTAGCGAATATTTTTCCAATAAAACATAAAAATTGGCATTTTGCCTTATAAGAGACTACGTAATTAAATCCCTAGTAGTAAGCACAGACGAGCATCCATAGGAAAGAACACCAAATGGCTTAAACCCTCTTTTCTTACTTTTTTTTTTTTTTAATTTAAATTTATATATTATCCAAAGACCAAGTATATTGCCAAAACTCACTGACCAAATAAAGGAAGGATACTTATACACATTGCATTTTCCCTTTTTTTTTTTTTTTTTTTTTTTTTTTTTTCTATTCCCCTTGTTTTCTGTTATTTGCATGCTTTGTTTTGAAACTTAATATGCTAATTATTACTTAAAGGAGCCCATTTACATTCCACGGCAACCAACTATGTAAAACCTTGAATAGCCTTACTCCAATACAATAAAGTGATAAACCATTCCAACAAAGAAATTTAGTAATTTTTACTATCATAATCTACACTCATAAACACCTCAAAAATCCTCACACAGTAGCGGAGCCAGGATTTGACTTTAAGAGAGACACAATTTATAACTAATATTCACGTGTTTCCATAAACAAACTTAGATATACAAATTGTGTATGTGGCATACAACACATGCTTCATATATACAAAATATTAATTAAACTTGACAATTAAATGTATGCAATATGAATAGTAACTTAGTAAGTGGTCACTCAATATTAAAAGATCCCCAAAAATCATTGCATATCATTATATTGTGTATATTTTATTAGTTTTTTTTTAATATATAGCGAAATTATATTGTAATTTTTTATGTTAAAATTTCATTTATAATTCTCATGTAGTGATTTTTTTTTTATAGGATCATATAATGATTTCTAATAAATCAATAAACCTAAAATACAGTTTTTGTTGAACTTACAATACGATTAGATTATAACAATTTTAAACCACATAATGACTATTTGTGCAACTACATTTTTAGAGTTGAACTTTAAAAATAATATCAAATTATGGAATTTGTCATGTAATTGTTTCCAAATTTATTGCTTAATACTTTTGAAAGGAAACTTTTTTTTGTTTTTGTTTTGGAGTAATGCTACATCTTCAAACTATCTTACAACATTTTTACAAACTGTTGATATTGCCAACTTCTTATTAGTTTTCACCTAGGTCCACCATTAACATTAATTTTTCATTTATCAATAACTATTTACTACATCAATAGTTTGTAAGATTTTTTGTAAAAAATTTTTATCTCTAGCATTATTCCTTTTTTGGTGGTATTTTCGTCTCTTCAATTAAGAATTTTTCTTCTTTAATTTAGTTTATTTTATTATCATTTTTTTCTTTTTATAAATTTTGAACTTTAAAAAAATATTGATAAAGTAAAAGAAGATATAAGATATATCAATTGAGTTTAACTTATAAAAAAGATATCGAGATACACACACACATCCAAAAAAAAAAAAATCGGATGTATGTGGTTGCTTACTATGGCTCCACCACTTTTACGATGCAGCTGAAAGAGTTTTCAATGCAGCTCAATTATTCATGCAGTATTTATCACAGTTCTCCACTTTTTACAGCAACACGCATTAGAAAAGGGAAATTTTGGACAGGGTCGGGGTGGGGGCTATTGCCCCCTCTTGACCCCCTTGGCTGCACCCCTGTCCTCACATAATCATCATTTCAGCATATAAGAGCCTTTCTCAAAACAGACAGGGTCCTTTATTAAAAGAAGCCTTTACCTTTCCCAAACTGGTGATAAGAGAACTGGGCTAATCATGGCTGTGCAGAGTTGATCACCATGTAGAGAGGGAAAATTCCCAGCCTATCACAAGCTGACACGTCATGCCACCAAGTCCGCCAGGAACAGGAAAAAAACATGCAAAATGCTAATCACATGGAGGCGTGTGTAAGCGATGATGCAAGCGAATCCGACTGTGTAAGCGATGACTCAAGCAATTCGGTTGTGTAAGCGATGACTCAAGCAATCCGGCTGTGTAAGCGATGACACAAGCAGACCAATCAAGTTGTGACATGTGTCACCAATCAAACTCCGCCACGTGTCGCTCACCTACCTCCAAACTCCTATAAATAGAAGCCTTCCTAAGGCATTTGGACAGACCAAGCTATCTAGAGCACAAGCTGCATCAAAGAAGCACTCAGAAGTATTGAAGCTCTGCTGGAATCAAGCCTTGAAGCCTCCAGGAACTTCAAGAACTTCAACTTTGAATACAAATAACATTCGAAGAAAGATCATCCAAATCATCCTCCTAGATCTTGAAGGTCACTAGAATCAAGCTCAAAAGCCTCTAGAAATCTCATAAATCACAAATCAGTGAAGCTCTACGGATTCAAGCCTCTAAAGCCCCGAAGAACTTCCACCACAAACCTTCGAACACAAAGAACATTCGAAACTAAATCATCCTCCTAAATCTAAAAGGTCACTAGAATCGAGCTCAAAAGCCTCCAGAAACCTCATAAACCACAAATCAACGAAGCTCTACGGATTCAAGCCTCCAAAGCCCCAAAGAACTTCCACCACAAAACTTCAAAGACAAAGAACACACGAAGAACACACGAAGAACACGAAGAACGTGAAGAACGAAGGATTTCTAACAAGCTTATAGCCAGAAATTCATTGTAATTCTGTTTCAAAGATCTTTGATCCATCCTTCAGCCAAATTGAAGGATATTTTGTGTTCAAATCAAAATCACATCACAAATCTTTTAAGGAGATCGAATCAGAGGATCACTCTTTGTAATTACAGAGAATTGTACCACACACTTTCATCAATACAAATTCGTATTTGCGAAACTATTTTTACTCGTTTGATTTATTTCGAACCAAGAAATTTAGTCGTCTACAAATTCTGGCACGCCCGGTAGGACATCTCTGCCTCTCATCTCTTTCTCCTCCAAAAGAAAAGAAATTTGACTTGCTACCAACCTCAATGGCCTCTAGCAAGAACATTCAAGCTTCAACAATAGCTACTTCAATTAAACTTGGTATGGCTACCACCAACAACTGCATTGGTACAATCAATTGTAGCCAACCAAAAGCTCATGATCAACTTCAATCTCAATCAACCAAGGAATCCAAGGTCCAGACAATCATCTCCTTAGACCCTCTTACAAGAAACAAGGTCATCAACAAGGACATATCCACCTTGGAACACCTCAAGTATGGGGACAAATCCCCTTCTTCCTTCACAAGGAATTGGTCACACGATTTTTTTCCCATCAAAGGGAACCCAAAAAATGAGATTTCACGTGCTCACTCCAATTCACCTCCTTCTCTATCATCTTGGGAAGTTGCATCAGTCATGATGACTAACACCTCTACCATGGAAGAAAAGATGGCTGAAATGGAGCAAAAGGTCGTCCTTCTCACGAAAGCACTTGAAGATAAGGACCTCCAAATTGCAACTCTAATGAATAAACTTGAAATACAAGATCTTGGTGAATCAAGCCATGATCCTAAGTTCCCATTTGGCTTCACAGGGAAAGAAAATCAAGACACTCCTCAACGAGAACAATCCACTTCGGTTGCTTCGTTATCAGTTCAACAATTACAAGACATGATAACAAATACCATCCGAGCACAATATGGAGGTTCTTCTACAAGTTCTCTCACATATTCGAAACCCTACACAAAGTGCATCGACAACATGAGGATGTCAAATGGGTATCAACCCCCCAAGTTTTTGCAGTTTGATGGCAATGGAAATCCTAAGCAACACGTTGCTCACTTTGTAGAAACTTGTGTAACTGCTGGGACTCAAGGAGACCTCCTTGTAAAGCAGTTTGTCCGTTCACTTAAGGGAAATGCCTTTGATTGGTATACAGACTTAGAACCCGAGTCAATCAATAATTAGGAACAACTTGAAAGAGTGTTTCTTGATCGACTCTATAGCACGCGTCGCACGGTAAGCATGATGGAGCTTACCAATACTAAGCAATGGAAAGACGAGCCCGTTGTTGACTATATCAATCGATGGCGTTCTTTGAGTTTGGATTACAAGGATAGACTTTCTGAAATTTCTGCTATAGAGATGTGTATCCAAGGCATGCATTGGGGACTTCTTTACATCCTTCAAGGGATTAAGCCTCAAACATTTGAAGAGTTAGCAATTCGTGCGCATGACATGGAGCTGAGCATTGCTAGCCACGGGAATTCAAACCCTCCCACGCCTGATATAAGGAGGAATGACAGGAATGCAAAAGGCAATCTCAAAGACCCAGTGGTTGTTAACACAGCCGTAGTTAAGGTTCCAAGAAGAGGAGCAAAGGCAAATGAAAAACAGCTTGAAGGATGGCAAAAGAACGAAATGCGTCGTCTGACCTTTAGGGAACATGAGCAAAAAGCATATCCGTTCCCCGATGAAGATGTGCCAAACATCTTAGAACAACTATTGCAATTGAAGCTGATTCAGTTGCCAGAATGCAAACGACCAGAAGACATGGGGAAAGTTGATAACCCTAACTACTGCAAATATCATCGCATCATTGGCCACCCAATCCAAAAATGTTTCGTCTTCAAAGAACGAATCATGAAGCTTGCCAAAGAAAACAAGATTGATCTAGACTTTGATAAAGTTGTCGGGTCAAACCATGCGACCATTGCTTGTAATGTACTTCCAACTCTCAAGCAGGGGGCAAACACCAACAAGGATTACAAATTGGTTGACAATGATGGCATAAGGATCGGCCCTATCAATGGGAAGTTCCTTAAACACTTCTATGCTTGAAAACCAAGGACTGCTCCTCGGTAAGAGTTTAAACTGCCCACTGCAGCGCTACAAGGGTACATGATGTCTTCCCATTACCTTTGAAAGCGTACAAATAAAGAGAAATTAATCCCATTCTATGTCACCAATTGTGAGTGTGGCGTAGTGGTTGGATGCCCGTGTCGCCCTTGAGAAGTCTCGGGTTCGATTAATGGTGATACCCACTATTGCACAATTGGTACCCATGGAATGCCGTGGGGCATGGGGCGAGGATTACACACGTGAGCCCTCTTTTTTTGTAAAAAAATCATCCAAAAAAAAATCATCAAAAAAAAAAAAAAAAAATCAATCATCAAAAAAAAAAAAAAAAAAAAAAAAAAATCATCAAAAAAAAATCATCCAAAAAAAAAAAAACAAAATCTTTTGAACTACGTAATGACTTGATCCCTCTCCGGGGTACGTAGGCAGCTTAGTACTTTCCACTAAGTTCAGTCACATGAAAAGAATAAGGTTTGCCAGTCTAGCTTGAAGAGTTGTCCGGCGATCGTCAATATGCTTTTAAGGTCCCTTTGGTTGGCAAGATATTGCTTAAAAACAATCAATTGCTCAATGGGATGATCAAAGATTGTTGTACTCAAAGATGAAGACTACATAAAGTCTGCATGGCATTCTCCATCTTCTATGGACATTCTCCAACATTTAGGAAGCATGTTTTGCATCATTTCTCCTCTATGGACATATTCTGACATCTGTGAAGTCTTGGCGACATTCTTCTCGCATCTTCAAGGTTTTGTTGACACCTCTTTGAATCTTCAAAGTCTTCATGAGAGCATCTTGATACTTCAAGCTTTTGTTTGCCTTTCCTTGCATCTTCAAGGTCTTGATAGGGACTTCTCACATTTTCAAGGTTTTGTTGACGCCTCTTTGAATCCTCAAAATCTTGATGGGAGTTTCTTGAAACTTCAAGATTTTGTTGGCATTTCCTTACATCTTTAAAGTCTTGATACGGACTCGCTGCATCTTCAACATCTTATCGGTATCTCTGAAATCTTGATGTCTGGCAACGGTGCTAAGCGCCCTCAATGCCTGAGCTATATTGCCTTTGGAAATTGTTGTTGTTGTAGCTTTATTATAAATGTCAATATTGGTGCAACTTTAATGCGAGTGCGGTGCGAATGAAGTGTTGACGTAGCTTCAAGGCAAAGATGAATGTTGGCACGGCTTCAATGTGAATGAAGTGTTGACATGGCTTCACGACAAAGGTAGATATTGACATAGCTTCATGGCAAAGATGAATGTTGGCACGGCTTCAATGTGAATGAAGTGTTGACATGGCTTCACGACAAAGATAGATGTTGACGCGACTTCAATGCGGATGAAGTGTTGACGTAGCTTCATGGCAAAGATGAATGTTGGCACGGCTTCAATGTGAATGAAGTGTTGACATGGCTTCACGGCAAAGATAGATGTTGACGTGGCTTTAGTGCAAATGAAGTGTTGACATAGCTTCACAGCAAAGATGAATGTTGGCACGACTTCGGTGCGAATGAAGTGTTGACATGACTTCATGGCAAAGATGGGTGTTGACATGGCTTCATGGCGAAAATGAATATTGGCACGGATTTGGTGCGAATGAAGTGTTGACACGACTTCATGGCAGCAATAAATATCTATATGACTTCAACGCAAATAAAATGTTGAGGCAGCTTTATGGCAAAAGAGGAGTGCTAGTGCATCTTCATTAGAGAGGCAAGAACTGGTGCGACTTCATAGCAGATGCAAGTGTCGGTGCCGCTCCATGAAAAAGATGAGTGGTGACACGATTTCGATACAAAGAAAAAAAATGAATGCCACTTCATTGTAAAAGCAAGTGTTAATATGGCTTCAGTACGAGGACAAATCTTGACATGATTTTATAAGGCTATTGATGTAACCACGTTGCAAAGATTCTTGATATGGCTGCGTTGCAAATACAAGTGTTGGTACGACTTAATTGCCAATACTAGAGCCAATATGACTTCAAAGACGAGTACTGACGAAATCCTTAAGGAAACGTAGTTACAAAGATGAATATCACTAAAAGATTATTGATGCAAAAAAAAAAAAAAAAAAAAAGAAGAATGTAACAACATGAAGGCATACATCACTGCAAGAACGTTGCCATCAATAGAGTACCAAGCCACCAAATGAATGCAAACACTTCTATGAGAATATCAACGTGAAGATCAAGGAAACTGTGCTGCAAAACAAAACAAGCAACAAGAAAATTTGTTAAAAAAAAAAAAAACTTGAAAGCAAGAGAAAAAGGCTGAAGGTTGAGCATGTGATGAAGGCAATAGCATGCCTTTATATAGGAAAATTTGGAGGAAACGGACAAGAAAGGTGTGAAAATAATTGAAGCTCAAAATTCAGATTTTACAAACACAAATGCACTCAAAGTCAAAAGAAGTCTGCACTTTGAAATGAAAGTGCAGCTAGCCAAAATGGACCAAGAAGGTTACAAGTCCAACAAAGCCAGCGGACTTCTCTCTCAGACTCGTGTAAATCCAGACCTTATTTCACAAAACTAACACCACAGCAGTCTTCTACGGCCTTCGATCTACAAAACCCAGAAAGCTCATCAACAACGGAGTGACCACGCGCCGCCACGCGCCACCAAAAAACCTCGGAGAATCGTGGTCTACTTCTTCACGTTCATGCAAATCAAGGCTTTTTTTTCACAACAATAACACTACCATTCGATCCGGCGGCCCAAGATCTCCAAAACCTGAAAATTTCATGCCCAGACGATGACCCACGCGCAACCACGCGCCGCCAGAAGATCCGGCGATGGCAGCCTACTATCCACGCCCTCCACACGCGCCTCCCTTAGCTTCCACGAGCTCTCACGCGCATGTCACGCGCCTGTGATGCTGATCACGCGTCTCATGCGCTCACGCGCGTGCCTCCAGTGCTATGACGTCATGGATGACGTCACCGTATGATCCGGTTTGGACCGGTCCAACCCGGTTTGACCCGCCTGGAAAAAAAAAAAAAAAAAAAAAAAAAAAAAAAAAAAAGAGCAGCCTTGACCATGGTTGACTTTGACCAAAAGTCAAAATTTTCAAGATAGACCTATCCCACTCAATTTTTCGCGTACGTTCCGATTTTAGAATCAATTTCTTCATTCGAAACTCGAAAATCGTGCAAACAGTCCAATTTCCAAAAAAGTTGACTATTGCACAAATCTTGACCAAAAGTCAAAAATTTCAAGACGGACCTGTCCTACTCAATTTTTCGAGTACATTCCGATTTTGGGATCCATTTCTTTATCTGGAACACGAAAATTGCATAACGGTCCAGTTTCTAAAAAAATTGACTGTTGAACAAATTTTGACCAAAAGTCAAAATTTTTAAGGAGGACATGTCTTGCCTAATTTTTTGCATACGTTCCAATTTCGGGGTTTATTTATTCATTTGAGAATCCAAAATTGCTCAAATTGTGCGATTCTACAGCTGTTGGCTTTGATGTGAACTTTGACCAAAAATCAAGATGCTTGAATAAAGCTTGTCCTACTCAGATTTCACAAGAGTCCGTTTCTGAAATTAGCTTATTTGTTTGGACTTGAAGATCACCAATCTGACCCACTTCTCCAAGATATGAGGAGTATCCAAAACTTAAGCTCCCAAAATCAAAATTGGAGATTCATCCACTCAGTTTGGCTTTCCTCAGGGTTATCCTCCAGACTTCATCAAGGCTCCTCTTTCAAAGAACAGATGAGCTCTCACGAGTATGTTTCAAACTTGAAATTGCATTGGGTCACTACTCCAGTCTACCATTCCCGTTCGGTACCTACCATTTCCGTTCGGTGCCTACTAGTCTCCAACCGACCATTCCCATTTGGTGCCTACAGGTCTAAACCACCATTCTCACCAAAAATTTTCGTTTGTCGGTCTCAACTACCCAACTACCATTCTTCATCTCTCCGCTATAAATAGAAGGGTCGGATTCATCAAAGGTTCATCAGGAAAAACACACAGAATCATGAAATGAAGATTTGCTTCTTTCAGATTTTTAACTTCTCCTTCTCACAGCCATTTCTCACCATGGCCTCATCATTCTCAATGCCCAGCAACCAAAATTGCTTCATAAGCAGTTTGAAATCAACCCTCTCATGGTTCAGTAGAAACCCTTTTCACAACATCATCATTGTTTTAGGGTCCAAACAAATTTTGTTTCCTCACTTAACGACCACATTTGTTCATAAAGTTACTCATAACAGGGTCTGCATCGTGGTTCCATGTTTCCTTGGACTTGGCTGGCCAAGAAATCTAAGTCCAACAGAGGCACCTATTCCCAAGATCGGGGCTCTTATAGCTTCTCTTCAACTGTTTGCTCTCCCATCCAAAGCAGCGGTTCGGAGCAAACACCAACTTGGCCGGTTTCTAAAACCAGCATCGCAAGTTAGTTCCACCTTTCATTTTGTTGTGCTTTCCCAACAAGCCGCATCAAGTGAAGGTGATAAAAGGTGTTGGGGTATCCTACAAATTGTCTCCCATCCAACACTTGCGATGACCTCCAAGGTACCATCTTATCAGAGATCAGCCTTTGTTGCTGGTAAATGGTCGCCAAAGCCTTATTCCATGTTTCCACCAACATGTGGCCCAAAGGTCTTCGTTGCTGGTACCTCAAAATACACTTTCTGAAATTACTCCAACTTAAAACAAGCTTGAAGAATTTTAGGAGATCTACTTTTGAAATTACTTCAACTTAATGTCCGTCAACATGGTCCAGTTACACAGGCGCATTCAACGACTTGCTGCCGGACCCCATGCAACATACAGTCAGTCCCGGATCCCAAGGTGTACTTCCCAGAAACATCTACACCAAAGGGATCCCAACATACAGGGCCAGCGCCATGGTGTCTGTGCTTCACCCATCCACTTTGCTTTGTCTCCATCTTCCGCATCATCACCACCACCACCAAACCCAAAATCCGTTCTGAAATTACCTCAACTTAACCTGAGTGATGCGATAATACACACACATTCAATCACTTTCCCACATGATCTCTTCATGGTCCAAAGAATATCCTTCAGATATAGCTTCACCAGAAGATTTTAAAAAATGGGAGGCCAACCCCACAGTTCTGTATGTTGCACCCAGCCAACCTCCTCACTTCTTCTCCATCTTCAACACCTTGTGATCACCGCCAACGATCCAAAATACTCCTCTGAAATTACTTCAACTTAATCTCTGCCAATATGGTTCAATCTTGCAAGTACGTCCAACTTCTTGCAAGTAATTTACAGCTTCACCAACCCCCTTTAAGTATCATGAAACACTCTTTTGAAATTACTTCGACTTAATCTTTGCTGAGAAGGCTTAGTTAGGCAAGCACATTCAAATACTTGCAGACCCCTTCTCGGTCTCATCAAAGCCTTTCATGTGAGTGGGCTTACTCATCTGAAATAAAGCTCCACCAACCACTACATTTGCATCCTGCTAAAAGCTCCACCACCTCCAACCGTTACATTTGAAGAGTCAAGAACCAAATTCATTCTTTTCGAGACTCATTCACTCCCTACACTCAGAAGCTGTGTACGCGAACAAGTCTCGAGGGGGCATTTGTAGAGAGGGAAAATTCCCGGCCTATCACAAGCTGACACGTCATGCCACCAAGTCCGCTAGGAACAGGAAAAAAACATGCAAAATGCTAATCACATGGAGGCGCGTGTAAGCGATGATGCAAGCGAATCCGACTGTGTAAGCGATGACTCAAGCAATCCGGTTGTGTAAGCGATGACTCAAGCAATCCAGCTGTGTAAGTGATGACACAAGCAGACCAATCAAGTTGTGACATGTGTCACCAATCAAACTCCGCCACGTGTCGCTCACCTACCTCCAAACTCCTATAAATAGAAGCCTTCCTAAGGCATTTGGACAGACCAAGCTATCTAGAGCACAAGCTGCATCAAAGAAGCACTCAGAAGTATTGAAGCTCTGCTGGAATCAAGCCTTGAAGCCTCCAGGAACTTCAAGAACTTCAACTTCGAATACAAAGAACATTCGAAGAAAGATCATCCAAATCATCCTTCTAGATCTTGAAGGTCACTAGAATCAAGCTCAAAAGCCTCTAGAAACCTCATAAATCACAAATCAGTGAAGCTCTACGGATTCAAGCCTCTAAAGCCCCGAAGAACTTCCACCACAAACCTTCGAACACAAAGAACATTCGAAACTAAATCATCCTCCTAAATCTCAAAGGTCACTAGAATCGAGCTCAAAAGCCTCTAGAAACCTCATAAACCACAAATCAACGAAGCTCTACGGATTCAAGCCTCCAAAGCCCCAAAGAACTTCCACCACAAAACTTCAAAGACAAAGAACACACGAAGAACACACGAAGAACACGAAGAACGTGAAGAACGAAGGATTTCTAACAAGCTTATAGCCAGAAATTCATTGTAATTCTGTTTCAAAGATCTTCGATCCATCCTTCAGCCAAATTGAAGGATATTTTGTGTTCAAATCAAAATCACATCACAAATCTTTTAAGGAGATCGAATCAGAGGATCACTCTTTGTAATTACAAAGAATTGTACCACACATTTATTAAATACAAATTCGCATTTGCAGAACTATTTTACTCGTTTAATTTATTTCCAATCGAGAAATTTAGTCCTCCACACACCATACTCCAAGTTTGTTTCACAAATTTGAGGGCATCATGCAAGGACTTAATTAATAAGAGGAATCACATGAAAAAGCTCAAAGTCCATACCATGTTTCATATAATAAGATCAAAGGTTTTTTTTTTTTTTTTATTTAATTTAATTTTATTTATTTATTTATTTTTTTATATTATGAAAGTCTAGTTTCATATTTGAAGTCCATGTCCATGTCCATTATTTATTTATTTTATTTTGAACAGCAATAGTGCAGAGAAAACGAAAACTTTATATTAAACTACATTCATCTGTGGATAATTCATAAATCAATTTCACAGCCAATAAAGAAAGAAGGTAAAGAGAAAGAACTTTATTTAAAATGTTTTTTTTTTTTTTTGAATAGAGTGAGAAAGTGATTGCCAGAGAATTAAAACTAGTTTGCTATATAGAATACAAAGTTTTATTAATTGTTTCCTTTTACCTCTGCACTGTTCCTTCCCAGAATAACGAAAAATGAAATAACAGAGACATATAAGGACTTCAAACGTTTCCTAAATTTACGAACTTTTTTTTTTTTTTTTTTTTTTGAGAAACCAGCCCATAAGGCTACTTAATTAAAAAATGAAAAATCTGACAAAAAACAGTTATACAAATCTGGAGGAACAGACTCCAACCAAACCTCCACTGGATGAGACAACTTTGCTCTCTTAGCCAAGGCATCAGCTAACGCGTTACCTTGCCTATACATATGAGAGAAAGAACAGCTCTGAAAAGAACTAGCTAACATCAAAATGTCATGAATAATATGACCACAAGACGAATGTAAAAAACGGCTATTACTAATAGCTAGAATGGAAGATTCCGAGTCTCCCTCAAAGACAACCTTACGCAGACCAAGGTCCCTAACGAACAAAGCCACACGCCTAGCTGCCAAGGTTTCAAGAGTGAAAATAGAGTCAGGAATGGGGATTTGCTCTGCCATAGCTGCAACCACCTCGCCATGCTCGTTCCGCACAGCCACGCCAATACCCGTTGCTCTTAAATCCTCAAATATTGCCCCGTCAAGGTTTCCTTCACAAATCCCACATCAGGAGGCTTCCAACAGGGTCTTTGTGCACGCACCTTCTTACTAGGACAGCGCCTGACCTGCTGAAACTCCTGCAGATGACGATGCGCCGCACCACCAACCTTATTCAACGGCCAGACCACCTCTCCAATCCTCAATTTATTTCTTCTATTCCATAGAGTCCAGTAAACCATAGCAAAAACTTCAGAATGCAGCGGGGAATAAAACACCAACTCAACCAAATCTCTAAACGACCTGGCCCTGGCGAATTCAGAAGGCAAAGACGGAAAACACGATTCCCACACTGAACGAATAGTCTCACACGACCAAAGAGCATGTAAAGCAGTTTCGTCACCTGCCTGACAGTTACTACAGACCGAGGAGGGAACAATTTTCCGTTTATAAAGATTTAACATGGTTGGGATGGATTCTGTACAAGCCCGCCACAGAAAAAATTTCACCTTGTTCGGAATATTTAGCTTCCACAGGCTGGTCCAAAACTTCTTCGGTTCAGTTGTATCTGAAGATGAAGCCAGCTCACTATCATGCGACTCACATAACAGATGATAACCTGATCGAACCTGATACATTCCATTCCGAGATGAAGGCCAAAACAGAAAGTCCTTCTGAGCAAAGTGGCAAACTGGGATAGTTTTAATCAGCTGAGATTCATGAGGTAAGAAAATCGAGTCCACCAAATATGTGTTCCACCATCGAGAGTCATGGTCAAGTAGTTGGTCCACCATTGCTTCTTCTGACAGAATAGAAACAGGGGAAAGAATTTTACCCGAATTTGTACCAGGGAGCCAAGAATCTTTAAAAATCCTTACCGAGGACCCATCGCCTATCCTCCAATGAGCACCTAACAAAATTACTTTGCGTGCTTTGAGAATACTCCTCCAAGCATACGACCCCGACCCCGCCTTGGCATCAAAGATGGAGCCCGAAGGGAAATATTTTGCCTTGAAAACCCTATAAAATAAGGACTCCGTATCATGGACCAATCTCCAAACCTGCTTAGCTAACATGGCTTCATTAAACTTACCCAACTCTCGAAAACCAAGGCCTCCTTTTGATTTTGGTAGACATAAAATTTCCCACTTTTTCCAATGTATTTTTCGACGATCACCCCGTTGACCCCACCAAAATTTTCTTATCATCGCTTCAATATCGTTACATAGCCCAGTAGGAAGTTTAAAACAACTCATAACAAAAGTGGGGATAGCTTGCACAACCGCTTTCAATAACACCTCCTTACCTGCTTGAGAGAGTAATTTCTCCTTCCACCCCTGAAGTTTCCCCCAAATTCTCTTTTTAATATAATTTAGGCTGGCCCTCTTATTTTTCCCCACCACAGCCGGAAGCCCCAAGTAGCGTTCATATTCCTTAATCTCAGGAACACCAAGCAGGTTTTTAATAGCATTTTTTGACAAGAGAGAAACAGACTGTCCAAAGAATAACGTAGTCTTACCCGTATTTATCTTTTGCCCTGAAGCCAATTCATACTTCCGTAATATATTTTGGATAGTCTGAACTTCTCTAAGCTCAGCTCTACAAAACAAAAGAGTATCATCTGCAAAAAATAAATGAGATATCCGAGGACCATTACGACACAGGGAAAAGCCTCTAATATCACCCGCTGCCACAGCTTGTTGGATTAATCCATTAAGACCTTCAGACACCAAAAGGAATAAATAAGGAGATAAAGGATCGCCCTGTCTAAGACCCCTGGAAGGTGTGATATTACCATGAGGCTCCCCATTAACAAGGATGGAGTAAGAAACGGAGCTAATGCAACTGTAAATCAACTGAATCCACCTATCCTCAAACCCCATCTTCTCCATAAGCCTACACACAAATTTCCATTCTACACAATCATAAGCCTTGCTCATATCAAGCTTCATAGCCATATAACCCGACTTTCCCACCTTCTTATGCTTCATGTGATGGAGAGTCTCGAAAGCCACAAGAATATTATCAGAAATTGCCTTATCAGACTGGAAGGCACTTTGAGAATCAGAAATAATATCTGGCAACAATTTCTTTAACCTATTTGCCACAACCTTAGACACAAGCTTGTACATAATATTACATAAAGCAATAAGGCGAAACTCAACGACATGTTGAGGGCATTTTACTTTAGGAATTAAAGTAATATAAGTATGGTTAAAAGATGGACAAATAGTACCTGAATTAAGCCATGACAAAACAGCTTTCGCCACATCCCCACCAATCTTGTCCCAGTAATGTTGGTAAAAAATAGGAGGCAACCCATCAGGACCAGGAGCCTTTAACGGTGACATTTGTTTTAAAGCAACATCAACCTCATTCTTTGTGAATTCAGCCAACAAAAAATGGTTCATCTCTTGAGTCACAACACGTGTAGTGGCAGCAAGTACTTCATCCATATTACCAAAATCAGGACCATCAGATCGGAATAAAGAAGTAAAATAATTCACAAACATAGAAGCTATCTGATGCTCCCCTTCACACCAACTACCATCATCTCTCTGAAGTTTCAAGATCTCATTCCTTTTAAAACGATGTGAGGCCTTCCTATGGAAAAATTTTGAGTTTTGATCACCATCCTTCAGCCAAGCTGTCTTCGCCCTCTGCTGCCACAGCTTCTCTTCTTGTACCAACAAATTCCGTAACTCCTCCTTTAGAGATAGGATCAGATCTGACTGACTTCTTCCATATTGCACAGCCTTTGTTTCAGCCTCCCTCAAATTTTTCCGGACAATGGCAAGCTGTTTTGTGATGTTGTCGAAGGAATTTTTACTCCAATGCTTGAGGCTCGCCTGGACCCTTTCTAATTTAGTCTTGACCGAAACTAGAGGGGACATACAGCCCTGAATTGAACTCCACACTCCTTCCACGGTCATATGGCAACCTTCATCTTACAACCACACTTGTTCAAATCTCCAAGGTTTATTATGCCTAATGGGTATACCCAATGGATGAATAACTATGGGCTTATGATCAGAACATCCACACTCTAAATGGGAAACTTTTGAAGCTGGAAATAAAGTCTCCCACCCCCCATTTGCAACAGCTCTATCAAGTCTTTCCCAAACCGTCTCTTCGCCCACCACATTCTTATGCCAAGTAAACTTATTTCCTATAAACCCAAGATCCCGGAACCCATACTCGTCAATCACATCTCTAAATGCTTGCATCTGGATTACGGGTCGAGGCCTTCCACCCCTCTTCTCATGAGACTTAAGAATCTCGTTAAAGTTTCCAGCACATAACCAAGGAAAATCAAATTTGCCATTTAAACTACGAAGAAGATTCCATGAAATATGGCGATTTACAGTTTCAGGAGCACCATAGAACCCAGTAAACCTCCACGTATTTTCCTTATTCTCATTTATAATGGCATCCACATGATTTAGCGAAGAGGAAACCACCCTAAGCTGAACATCCCCCCTCCATAAAAGCACCAAACCCCCTCCCTGATTCACCTTAGAAACAACATGCATATTTCCAAAGTTCAAATTTTTCAAAAAAACTTTTAGCCTCGCTTCAACCAGCCATGTTTCGGCTACAAACACAACTGCAGGATCTTGTGCCCGAATCAAATCACCGAGCTCTTAAACTGTCTGGGGGTTCCCAAGCCCCCGACAGTTCCAACAAAGAAGACTCATGGCTCTTGGCGGAGCTGGGGACCAGCCTCTGCCGTAAACAAATCACCATCTTTTTCTTTTCGAGAGACCATTCTCCTCCTCTTAGATACCCCTGCAATACCACTTGCCTCACAAGGACATTTTATAACAGCCCCAACAGATTCATTTGAGATGACAAAATCAGAAACGGTTCTTACCACCCTTCTTCGTCTTGTAGCACCCGCCTTGCCATTCCCCGAAAGAGAACCTGAATCAGAAACATCACCAGAGACAGCTAAAAGATTGTTAGATGCAAACAAACAGTTTAAATTTTTGTCATTTGGAATAATAGAAGGAGCCGAAGAACCCTCCAAATTTTGTCCACAAGGAAAACCCTCAGTTGGCCTGGTACAAACAGATACACTTCCAATATTTGTGTCAAAGCAGGAAAGCCCACGATCAATCTCAGCTATTTGGTTATCAAGATATTCTCCCTGAACAACCCGAGGCATAGAGCTAGAACTATGAACCTGTACTTCCTGCAATTCACGTGATTCATGTACTAACTCTCCCCCCTCCCCCAACAGGGAACCATCTCTGATCAAAGACCCCGTGTGAATCTACATACCTTCCCTGCTATCCATGACCTCCACAGGCTGAACAGGTGCTGCTACTGGAAGATCAGACAAAACAGGCCTGACTGCTGGATCATTGCTCACCTCAGTACCCCGAGAAAACCCAGCAAAGTTCTTCTTTCTAGCCTCATAAAATCCAGGTACTACTACCATTGAACGTCTGGGATTAGAAGTAAAAGGAGCCCGTAACCATGGACCGTACTCTTGATCTCCCGCCTTCAATGTACCATCGCTATTGATCCAAACCTCACAATCCTTATCACTATGAGTTAAGCACCCACACCAATAGCATATGTTTGGCAATCTCTCATACTTGAAATTTACCCACACTTCATCCCCATCCTCCACAGATAAAATCCGGCCCCGGCACAATGGGAGGGAGATATCAATGCAAACCCTAACACGCATAAAGTTTCCCCCTTCCATCTCAACATTAGTGGTAGTGCGATCCACGACTCCAACCACTTCACAGATCTGCTCTGCAACCCTTCGATTCAAAAAGCGATACAGAATATCATGAACTTGAACCCAAATTGCCATCCTAGTAAAACTCAACTCACGAATCGGCGAATTGTTTTCAAACCTCTGTAACACCACTAAGTACTTATCGAAGCTCCATGGTTCACTCGCAAAAATCTTCTCAACTTCCTTCTTATTATCAAAGACAAACAGAAGGGTGTGGTCACCCACGTTTCGAACTTTAAATCCATTCACCGCTCTCCATAAAGGGCTAAAAGTTTGAATAACAGCATCTATGTTCAAAGCACGGTTTGTCAAAAACTTGGCTGCTATAAAGTATTCACCCGAGCAATTTTCTTTATTCAGACTGACCTTACCCCCCTCCCTATCATTCAAAGACAAGTTACTCCAGTGTTTAGTTAGGGACTCCATGACCTGACACCAACACAGCAGCAACCCAAGACTAGCACAAGAAACAGAACAAACTACGTAAAGCCTAGGATACCTAGCAAAAACCCACAACCATGCAGCCAACAGCTACGAACAGCACAACAAAACCCCACCGCCTAAAGGTAAACCAAATTACCCTAAGAAAACAGCAATCCTATCAACGAAGGAACACTCTTCTACCGCCTATGACAGGTTTGGGAACCCAAGCCGCCCTAGCGCAGAGAAACCCTAAATAATAAATAACTTGTGAACATAAAAACTTACCTTAAATAATAAATAACTTGTGAACATAAAAACTTTCCTTTATGTCGTCACTTTATATAGTTGATTACACATATTTGTCACATTTGGGCCTTGGATAGGGATAATTATAAGTTCCATGTCCACTTTAAAAAGGTACTATGACTTTTAAGATATATTAGACACTAATAAATATGGTTGTGAAAATTTCAATTTAAATCTTACAATTTTACGACCTTACTTATCTAAAACGATCCAGATCTTTCAAAGATTTTTACGATCGTTCAAGATTGATAAAATTGTACGATTCTAACGATTTCAAACAATTTTAGTTTCTTATAATTTTTTTTAACTTAACAAAAAATTTAGTTGAACTTAAATGAAAAATAATATCTAAATAGACCAAGTTTTACTTTCCAGAATTGAGGAAGTAGTTTCTCCAAGTGGCAATAATACCATCACTCCTTTAGGGCTTTACACCTCTGACTCTAGTATGGGGCCATGTCACTTGGTGACATCACCTGCCGATGGCTTGCTTGTGTCAAGTAATAAATTTGCTCTTTTATTCAAGATATTAGAAATTTTTTATTTTTGGATGCAAATCTTTAGAACCAAAATGAAATGGTATGAAACTCAAATCACACACGCATATCTATATATAGATATAATAGGTGAAGTAGAGAGAATCTCCAATTGCAATTCTAAATTAGAATCCTAATTTTGTGACATGTGTCAAGATTCATGTGGTTCCATTTGTCTAAATTTAAGTGGATCAATTATAATTTCGATGTGTTTTTTTTTTTTTTTTTCTACACTTGCATATTTCAAGGTTCATCACACCTGCGTGTTTCAAGGTTCATCTCCCCACAACTGCATATTTCAAGGTTCATCACACCTGCGTGTTTCAAGGTTTATCTCCCCACATTTACATATTTCAAGGTTCATCTCTCTATCTCCAATACAACTCTCCTATATAAGAAGAGGTTTTCCATAGATTCCTATTGTAATTTTTTGATTTCATGTATTTTTTCTCAAAAAAAAAAAAAAAAAAAAAAAAAAAAAAAAAAAAAAAAAAAAAACGCCTCCACTACTCATATTCATCCGAACCTCCTTTCTCTTTCTCTCTCTCCCTCTGCAAAATTCAATTTCTACTTCTCTACTAAATCTATTTGATCAAGATTTTTTTTTTTGGTTTCGTTCCATCTCTGCAAAATTTAATCTAATATTTCTCTCTCTCCCTCTGTTTTGCAGATCAATTATATATCTCCTTTACAAAGGCAGGCTTTATATGTAAGGTAATTGTTAATTAGATATGATTTTCTTTTATTATTATTATTTTTTTTTGTTCGCAAGTTTTATGGGGTTTATAATCTAGCTCTCACTCTTTATTTTCATTAGATCTATTTATTTTCGTCTTATGTTCTCAATCTCTTTCTCTCAAGAATTTTTGGTTTATAGGATTGATGATGGGTTTTTTTTTTTTTTTTTTTTTTTTTGAGTGTTAAAGAGATATATAGTGTTTACTGCAAATGTAGACTTTGGATGTATAGTTTTTTTTTTCTTCTTTTAATTATTAAATATGAGAATTTCCTCAAGATTGAACCACAATCTTCTTAGATCTTTACTTATCAAAACTCAGACTTATATACGACTGGTGAAGACATGAACTCAAGCTATATTGCAGATCATATATACAATTAGCACTTATCCTATTTGTTTGTTTTTACGTTTTATGCTCATAATTTTAGTGACTTTTAATTGATTAAATTTTTTTAAATGAGATTCACGTTATTCTATTGTTATATATTGTTATGAGATGCATGTTATGAGATACATGTTATGAGATTCACATTTACTTGATTAAAATATTTTGTTAAAAATTTTTTATGATAAAGCAACCTTGAATATATATATATGTCTATGTAGCATTCTTTCTTTAGAATCTTGTATGATGAAAATATTTGTTAAAAAATTATATAATGCTAAGATTTATTAACATGAATAAACTAAGTCTTTTAAATATGACTAAACTCATGATTAATAATAATAAAAACAAAAACAAAACAAAACCAATAGTATCATTTAAATAATAAAATGCAATATATTTTTTTCTATTGTTTTATTAAATTATATCCATTCCCGTGCGGTAGCATGGGTTACATACTAGTTATATATAAAATATGAGAGCATGCTTGTGAATTATAAAAACTAAGCATATTTGAACGAATAGTCTGAAAGGTGCATAATTGAAATTGGACAAAACCTAAACTCCTTACGACAACATTAATTTTACTACTCATACCAAATAGGTATTTTATTATAAATTTGAAAATAAATTTTCTTTAGCCACATACATTATTTAATTATTACATATAATGGTATTAGAACCACTAAAGAATCGTCACATATTATCTTTACGAAAATAATAAATTAAGTACAACTTTTATAAAATGTGTATAATTTATTTGTGATCTTAATATTTTTTTCAAGAGATACTACCGATTACTTAGAGTTCTTCGAAGACTCCTCCTCTTCCTCCTCTCCTCTCTCTCTTTCTCTCTCTGAAAGGGAATTAATACTATTAAAATTTTTAATAAATTATAAATAACATATATATTATTAATAATTAATCAATTTTTTAGCAGGGGGCCCTTTGCCTCCGATCGATTTTAATTATCATCCTCTAGTTCTAAGGTCATACTAGGCCGATGATATATGCAACAATGATGTATTGCGGTTTTGCTTTTGACAAAAAAAATTAGAGAAAAATTTCAACTTAATGAGATGGGAAAAAGAAAAGAAAAGAAAAGAAAAGAGAGAGTGCAGAAAATAATTCATAAATTTCCCTCTACATTCTCTATTTGACCTAAAAAAAAATCCTTAGAAAGTAGAAAGTACATTGTGATTCTCCATTTAACCATTCTTTATTTTCTATGGTATTAACATCTTTATTTATTTATTTATTATTAGGTTATGATTTTCATACATTTCATTATTTCACATCCACTTTTATGTGTTGACACGTAGATATTCTCACATCAATAATAAATATATGTGTGAAATAGTGGATGCAAATTATTGTGAAAAAATATTTTCCATTTTTTTATTTACTTAAAATTTCAAAGGTACAGCGAAGAACATTATTCAATCACCTTTCTTTTGAGTAGTAGGGTAATTAATGTCTTTTTTATTATTATTAATAGGGTAATATGTCTTTAAACATGTAAAATTGGATATCAATTGACTCTCTAGAACTATTCAAAAGTCTCAAAACCATGGAATAGATATGGATAGCCCATGTGCAGGAAAAGATAAAAGGACAATCAGAGAGTGAGAGAGAGAGAGACAAGCATATAACTTCTTCTTTTTTCTTTTTTCTTTTTTTTTTCTTTTGAGTAAAGACAAGCATATAACTTTGATTCTATTATATATAGATAAGTCTAGGGACACAAGCACGAAGCATTGATACATTGTTATTGCTTGAGAAAAATTAATGGCTGGCTGCTTTCAACTTGATAAACTTAAGAGAAGCAAGAGCTGGTTTAAAGGCTTCCAATATAACCCAAAGAAAGACCAGGCAGGCGATGTCCGAAACATTCTCTTGATAGTTGCAACTCTAATTGCAGCAGTGACTTTTCAATCTGGGGTTAACCCTCCCGGCGGAGTTTGGCAAGATACTATTGAAACGAATGGAACACTTAAAGGACATGTTGCAGGGACGGCCATTTATGCGTCTCGAGAAGCCGACTTCTATATTTTTCTTGATCTTTAACACTGGCACTTTCCACTTCGGTTCTTATCATTATGTCTCTCACATGACTTCCCTTTCCGTTTAGAAGTATTAATTGCCACAGCTTCAATGCTTGGAACTTACATGTACATCGGCCATATGTGCTGTCACGCCAACTCATTATTCTTTTAGATTTCGGTACATGCTCATAGCAGCTGCTTTGCCTTTTGTGCTACGAGTTTTGATTTATATGGTCAAGTACAAAGCAAAGGAAGAGCAAGATCGAGGATCTGTGTTGCAAATGTAGAAGGGAGAATTCTGAAGAGTCAGAAATTTTTGTTTGGGAGGACAAGTTACAATGTTAATATATTTATCAAAATCATCCACCCACACTCACATATATATATATACACACTTTTTTATTTGACAAGTTATATACATACACACCTAATAAAAAAAAAATGAGCTTAGTATTTTCAACCAAAATTATTTTTTTTGCCGATCTTTCATAAGATAAAATTCATTTTTTTCATTTTTATAGTGAAATTATTAAAAAGTTTCATTTTAAATACAAATTATCATATTCTATACCAAAGTAAGTAAAAATCTTTCAATTGAACTAATGAAATTTTCAAAAATATGAATGATCCAAAACTTGGAGGAATAAGTTAGGCTCCAAACATAATTAAACCTACCTTGCTCTAATTGATTATGTGGCAACTAAAAACACATTTCAAGTGTAGTTTTAGTGATTTTTTTTTTTAATGAGTTAATGACTTGTTAATCGTCTTATAATGGGTTGAAAAAGATAAACTCAAACATATTTAGTACCAAACTTTATCAAATATTTAACAGATATAAGAGCACATTTTGCAATAAAAAATAGAGTTACGAAATATAAAGTTATATCTCTATAACTATTAGACCAACTTTTTTTTTAGAGCTTTATTGGACTAATTCAAATATTGAGGGAGCCAACTCTTATTTTTGTAGACTAAATTTCAAAAACATTAAAATAATTGTATATATATTTTAAAAATTTTCAAAATGGGGGGTGTGCCCCCACCCTTATACATACCTCCTACCCTGCACGCAAAAGATGTGGAAGCGAGATTCCCAAATTGCAAAAGATGTCAACGTTTTAATTTCCATCAATTCTATCAAAATTAAAGTTCAGAAGATGTCTATCATGTTCCAATTCTGTATTATTAGAGCATCTCTAATAGATTAGCTAAATCTATTTTTTGGAGAACAAACACCAAAAATCAACCCTAACAGATTCTCCAAATGCAAAACTTTTCCAAAACTTTTTTGAAGTTGCTACAGTGCTTCTCTAGATATAGAAAACACTATAGCAATTTCAAAGGAATTTTTCTACTTAAAAAAAATCATGCAACTAAATAAAAGACAATTCTTTCTCTCTCCTCTCACAATGGCTACAAACACAACAATCCTTTTTGTTAGACATCTCTAAACTCAAGTATAATCAAAATACAAATTCAAAAACACAATCTTAAAATTAATCAAATCATAAAAATAAAAGCAAAAAAAAAAAAAAAAAAAAAAAAAAAAAAAAAAAAAACAGAAGCCATCTAACCCATCAAGGTTGCATTGGGGAGGAAGACGAGCGGTGGTGGAGTGGAAGGCGCGGCTATTTCTTATCACATAGAGAGCTAGAGAATGTTCTAGAATCAAGTAAGGAGAGGGAGAGAGAGAGAGAGAGAGAGATCTGGAATCAAGTAGAAAAAGAAAAAGAAGGGAGAGAGAATGGGTATACGTGTGTGGTGGAGAAAAAAAAAGAAAAAAAAACGTATAGATGAAATTGAAAGGAAAAATAATATAAAGTATAAGAAATGACAATTAAGAAATGTTACCAAAATATTTTCAAAATAAATCTTAAGTAACAAATTGTTAATTATTAGCTAATATTGGTAAGTCAAAAAATAATTTCAGTGATGGGTTCAAATTAAAACTAGTAACAACTTTCAACTTAAGATTTTGTTGTAAATCTTGTGAAAGTATTACAAAAAATGTTGTAGAAATATAACACTTCTCATTGAAAAATATAGTTGTTGGGAATGAACATAGGAAGAATAAATGATAATTAAAAAATGACTAAAGAATGAATGAATAAATAATATTTAAATGAGGTGGAGAAAGGGATAAAGAATCTGTTGAAAAGTGTATTTGAAAAAATAGGCAGGTAAAAGCTAAATATCACTATTTACTGTCCAAACAGTACAAAAATTTAAATAAGCTGTTGAAGATGCTCTTATGCCATAAAACTGTCATGGTACAGCTACTCTATGTACAACTTTCCGTCCATGGGTCTATTTGATTTAAGCTTCTTTGAAGTGCTTTTTTTTCCCCTTTATATATCTTTAGCTGTAAATTTTATGGACTTTTTACGTTACAAATTATCTTATCTTTTTTTCTTTTTCTTTTTCTTTTTACGTTACAAATAAATCTAAGAAACCAAACCAAACCATAAATAAATCGAAGAAACCAAACCAAACCAAACCATAAATAAATTGAAGAAATAAACCCATAAACTCAGTAATCAATTCAATCTCTAGCAAACCCATAAACTCAGTATTTTTCTTTAGAAACAAACACACAAAAAAAACCCATAAACCCACCACCGCACAACCGCCGACCACCACCACATCAAATCCCACCAACCACACCACCACCGACCACCACCATATCCTAACCCACCAACCCAAATCAGCCAAAAGTCACGAACCTAGCCAAAACTAGATTTACGGTAGCCCACGGCCTAACCCACCAAGCCCACAACAGCCCACCGCCACTGCATGTCCTTAACCTACGATTCACAGCCACCAAACCCGACCCACCACCAACATCAAGAGTAGGGGCCATTGAAGACGAAGGAATTGACCTTGGATCCACCAAGAATGACTTGAATGATATGTTCACAATTACAGTAGTGAATACAACCTTTGCATCCTCCAAACAAAAATTCAAAATCTTCGACAACCAACCACTCTTTTGATCAAACTTTGATTTTGCTGCCTCCATCTTCATTGTCGTTGTTAGTGTTGTCGATGAAGTCGATTATGTTAAGAGCAAAAAAAAAAAAAAAAAAAAGGGAGAAGACTGAAACGGTAGAGAGAAATAGGAAAAAGAGAAAATTGTGAGGAAAGAGAAAAGAGTATTTAATTAAAAGGGGGAAGAGGTGAAATTTAAGTTTTGTTTTTTAATTTAGTTTCTTTTTTTGGTTTAAATTGTCTGACATGGCTTTTTATAAAAAAATTAAAATGCTAACATGGCATATAAAAATGACAAACAATATTTTTTAAATAATATTTTAATAGCCACATTAGCGCCATGTTAGCTAATAGGGTGTTCCATTTGCCACCTCAGCTTTTCCTATTAGTTGGTTGACGGTAAGAACTTAAATGTCACGCATTAATTGGTTTATGTACTAAAAGTGGTAAAAATAAAATATTAGGACCAAAATAAAAAAAGTGCAAGATGTAGGGACCAAAAATGCATTTATGCATTTTCTTTTTTATATAAAAAAAGAGCAGAGGAAGGTGTGGTTTTCCTACTTGAGTGTAACTATAGTAGCACTTTATTTATTTTCAGATAAAACCTCATATTCTCGGTCTGTGAGAAACTCACTTATTATTCTTTGGACCATATAGAATAATGATGGGTTAGTCATTACCATGTTCAAATATTTGGATTAAAGGAATCTTTCCTCTTACAATTAGGGCCATACCCCATTTCCTTTTCTAGTCGCTAAACTCGGCAGTAAAGTTAAACTCAGTTTGGTTAAATGGGTTTTCATAAGGAAAGCTTCGGTATTTTGGTATGAAGTGTCCAATGGTGTGTTTTAGTAATTAAACGAACAATCAAACTGCCTATGCACTTGAAGCTTGGCATACTAAAATGATTAAGGGTGTTCACAGTGTGGTAAGATGTGGTTTTAGGTCATTTTTAGTATTGTACTTTGCAGTGCAATTTAGTCAAAATCATAACTGTATCGTACTTTATTTTTGCAATCATATATGTGGTGCAGTGCAGTTTAGAGTTTAGCCAAAACCATAACCGCACCATATCTTATTTTTATAGTTACATGTATAGTGTGATGTATGAGATACAGTTTGAACAATTTGAAGTTAGTATATTTTTCAAATTTTGGGCTTTTCCTACCTAGCTCAAACTAATTTTTTCCTTTGTTTTGAGCCAAATTTTAAATTATTGAGCTAGTTTTTCTTTATTTTGGGTTAGCTTTCCTAGTCAATATTTGCTAAGTTGCTAGGATTATCAAACTATATATATATATATATATATATTTGAAAACTATGGTTATTAAACTATTAATAATATATTTAATATAAAAAAATATATATCAATATATAGAGAGGGTGTGGTGTAGTGCATTTTGTGCAGTTTTCTTATTATTAAACCGCAAATCACACTGCACCATGTGGTATGATGTGATTATGCCATTTTGTGAGTAGTTTTAGTATAATTTTTGAAGTTTCTATGGCTTGGTGAAAACCCCTAAAAATGATCACATAATATTTCCCTAGCCAATATTTCCGATTAAATGCCATAAAATAAGAGACTACACAAACCCTAGTCAGCATAGATGAGCATCCTTTAGGAAAGAACACCGAATGTTTTAAACCCTCTTACTCTTTTTATTATTATTATTATTATGCAAAGACCAAGTATACTGCCCAAACTCAATAGCCAAATATAGGAAAGAAAGATACTTATACACATTGCATCTTCCATTTCTTTTCCAATTCTCCATTTTTATATATTTATTTGCTTGCTTTGTTTTCAAACTTGATATGCTAAATTATTATTTAAAGGAGCCCAAATTAATACCTTGAATAGCCTTACCCCATATACCATAAACCATTCCAACCATGAAATTTAGTCCTCCCTTCTACGATAGTTGGACACACCGTTTCCTGCTCACCACACTCAAAGTTTGTTCCTTAAATTTGAAGACAATATGAAAGGACTTATTTAATGTAGGTGAAATCACTTTAAAAAGCTCAAAACTTAAACCATGTTTCATATAAGGTCAAACTTTTTAATATTATCAAATTAAAGTCCCAAATTTATGAACTTGTTTATAGTTTGAAGGCCATGTCCATTATTCATTTATATTATTTTGAATAGTAATAGAGTAGAAAAAAAAAAAAGCAAAAACCCTTCTATTAAACTGCATTCACTTGGGGCTAATTCTTTATAGCTTGTTTGGATGGAGGGGATAGAGTAAAGGGAGAGCGAATAAGTTAAATTATCTTATTTATATGTTTTTTAAGGGAAGAGAAAGAGGTTGGAGGAGTTTAAAGGGTTTTAACTATTTCTAACCCTTCATTTTTAAATCTCCCAAATTGGAGAGATTTGGAGGGAGAGTAGAGTATAGAAATACTTGACCAAATAAATTACCAAATTTAACTTTACCATATTAACAAAATTACAAATTATTAAAATGCTAATTATTCCCCTCATTCTTACTTAATTTATAAAAAAAAAAAAAAATCAAATAAGGTGGAGGATAACTATTCCCCTCTACTCTACTCTCCACTACTCTCATCTCCTATAATCCCCTTTACTCTTCTCTCTCTCTAAACTTCCAAAAATAGCATTAATCACTTTCACAGCTAATGAAGAAAGAAGGTAATTAAAGAAAAAAAAAAAAAAAAAGCTTTAGTTAAAGCTAGAAATCTTTGCTTAGAGTGAGAAAGTGACTATCAGATAATCAAAAACTTGTTAGTTATATGGAATGCAAAGTTTTATTAGTGGTTTCTCCTTTTCCTCTTCTATGTTATGTCCCAAAATAATAAAAATGAATAATAGAAATGTACAAAGGCTTCGAATGTTTTGTAAGTTTAAGACTTTGATTGATAAAATTAAAAACCTGGTATCTAATGTAATTTAGAGTCTTTTCTTTAGTCTATAGTTTTATGTATTATATATAAATTGCGTATAAATGAATAATGTTGTACACATTTGTTAAGTTTACTGGGTAAATCTTAGGCACAATATAAACCAATAATTCTTCTTTATTGTATTTGACACATATGAGTTTATACCATTTACATGTTTTGTTGTTTGAAAATACTGAACTATTCTGGTACTTTAAAAAAAAATAATTGTTAGAAGTTTAGGGGATATTTGGTGGTTGTTTTCAAATTATCATTTTCAGTTTTTAAATAACATTTTACGTATTTTTATATACTTTTTCACCACACGTATTTTCATAAATATTTTCAAATGACAATTTTTAATTTTTAAACACATATACTAGACAGGCTATTTACATTTTGTTTTCCCTGTTGTTGTTTCTTTACTATCTTGTTCTTCTCTCACTAAATGAATACATGTACATGTTGAACTGTTTTATGTCATCCCATTGGACACAGATTAGAGGTCATATCAACAACGTGTTTCTCCCTTCTCAAATTTTGTGTTTGCCTTATCTTGTAGGTTGAATAGGTGCATTGATAGCTAATAGTCTCTTCTGGGTCGACCTGGAGTTTCGGATTTAACTCCCAAAACAAATTGATTTAGCAGGATCATGAGATCATCAGCTGTCCATCAACTCACATTTGACACCCAAAAAGAAAAAGGTTTTGATTCTTTCCATATTTTCTATTTTACTATTTTTTTTTTCACATTTAGTTTTATATGTTAAAATTTTAACATTCATGTATCAATTATGGATATATATATATATATATATATGAAATAGTAGATATGAACGAGTGTGAAAGAATATTTAGCTCAAAATATGAAAAATTGACAATACTGCATCTCAATTTTCAACATTTGAGGAGCCTAAGGCCCTAAACACGTAAGAGATTTAGCTTTATAATTAAATATTTTGTGGAACATGGGTCTGTATCATAGGTTGATTCATTGTTATTTGAAGTGTCATTGTTTCTATTTATTTCTCATAGGTTCAATTTGATATGGTTAAACAGGTTTTATTTTGAATTATTTGTGCTATACAGCTATAGGCTAAACTTGTTCTACTCGATGTTGCTATTTATCCTTCATTTAATTTTTATTTTATTTTATAAAAAAAGGTGCTACGTGATTTTTTTTTTTTTGAAACTGTGCTAAGTGATTTTGAAGTGTATATAAAATCTTATTTTGAATTATTGTTGTTGTGGGCCGAATTATTGGAGCTAGACAGCTTCATTGTAGCCAATACGCATGGCACATTAAATGCTGTCAGTTCCTCCTGTTTTAATTTGTTCATCTTCTTTAATTTTTGGGAGAATGCGAATTGGACATATTGAACGTGAATGTTGTGGAAAGTTTCACAGTCCAAAATAGCCGAAGTACTTTCTCCAAGTGGCAAAAATACGATCACTCCTTTATGCCGTCACTTTATTAAGCACTTGCTGTTTTAGTTTGTTACACATATTTTGTCACATTTGAGCGTAGGATAAGTATAAGCTCCAATTCCACTTCAAAAAAAGTACCATGACTTTCAAGATAGATTAGGCACTAATAAAACTAACATCCAATCCTCTCATTGGTAATGTGAGACAAAGCCCCTTGTCCTAAATTATATAGAAAAAGAAAAGGAAAATCCTTTGAAGGGTCTCTTGTTATTGCTGAGGGTTGAGAGGTAGCAAAACCAAAAATTATTGAGAAATTTTTAGTTTAATTTTTTTTTTTTTATAAAGATTTTCTAACATCATACGTTTTGTTTATATACTAATCTTCTTATTAAAGTAAATAAATCGCATATTATTGAGTAGTTGAAAGTTCTTTAAGTTTTATATAAAGAATTGAATTTAAATTGAGAATTCATATAGTATTCGTAATATATTCTTAACTTCATTCACATGTTGGGAGAAAATTTTGGCTTTAGTAAAACTTTTTAAGATTTTATTTAGAAAAAATTACTTCATTTAGCACTTAAAATACTAGCAAATTTGTGCAAAAACAATTATTTGACCCACAAATAAAATAATAACAAAGCAATATATTCATGAAGAATCATTTGAAGAAACTATCATTTCAATCAATCTTTTAAGAATCTCCGATTTTCTTTTCAATTAAGATCTCATGTGACTTTGCACATTGTCCCAAAGATCTTCAAAATACTAGAAATTAAGAAGAATAACTAACAATAAACTGAACAAAAAAATTACTCAAGAAAAAGATAAAAACTAAGCATATTGAGCATATAGCTAGTTTGAAAAGTGCATTGTAGAAACTGGGCAAAACCAAAATCCTTTAGATTAGTAAGTGTTGCACTTTATACCTGTTGTTTTAGATCATGTATGTCCACCAGGCCAGCTATAATTTAATAGCCAACTTGCTTGTTTTAACGCTTAAGAATCAAATGTAGGAAGTCTTTTTTCTTCCTACTTTTTCAAAAATTCTATATCTATATAAATTTATATATGAAACCGAGATAGTTACCTTTCAGAAAACTCTAATGATAGCGGAAAGACCTATGTTTTATTCTTCTGAAGGTGGGAGAAAAGATAAAACTAAAACTGATTCAACTATTAATCAAAATTAAAGTTTGAAACTCATCTACTTAACCTCTTTTGGTTAATTGGTCCCATGCACAAGTTAATTTGTTTTACCTTGCAAGGTTGTAAACTGTGGACGTAGAATATCTGCTCCAAGTCTGGTTTAGCAACACGTTTCTCAAATATCCACTTCATAAAGAATTGGGGGTCTTTACTTGATAGACAAAGGTGAAAGTTATATTTAAAAAGGTTCAGTTTATGTGTGTTCTAAAAATACATATTTTTAGAAATATTTTATGTAGAATTGAAAAATTGTAAAAAATTTTCAATTTTTAATAAAACTTTTTTTAAAAATAGTATACTATTGTGTGCACTTAGAGTACACATTAATAAAATTCATTTAAAAAAGTCAGTTATTAAATTTTGTGATTTTAAAGTGTAATTGATCACATATGTCTAATTGATTTTAGCTAGGTAAAAGTATAAATTATATTTTTTTAGTTTGACTTGTTTTTTATTTTTTTTTCCTTAAAGTAATTTTTTTTTAATTTTTTGAGAAATAATTTATTTAAATCTTATAAGAAAATTATATATTTTTTTTTTAAATCTTGCCCTGATCAATAAACTTAATTAAAACCCTCTTGTTCAAAGGTCTTACTAGGCAGTTGATAAATATATCAATGATGTATTGCAGGTTTGCTTGTGAAATAAAGCGAAAATTTTCAAAATTTTCTATAATTACTCAAACATTGGAATATATATGGACAAATCCCTTTTGGTCATGGACAAAAATTTGGGCCCAATTAGCAAGAAAAGTTATGGTGCATATGGACTATCAGAGAGTGAGAGAGAAAGGCATATGACTTTCATTCTATATATATAGATTAGACCTAGCTTCAAAAGCATGAAGCATTGATACATTGTTATTGCTCGAGAAAAATTAATGGCTAGCTGCTTTCGACCTAAGCAACTTAAGAGAAGCAAGAGCTGGTTTAAAGACTTCCAATATAATCCAAAGAAGGACAAAGCAAGCGATGTTCGAAACATTCTCTTGATAGTTGCCACTCTAATTGCTGCAGTCACTTTTCAATCTGGGGTTAACCCTCCAGGCGGAGTTTGGCAAGATAATAATTTTGGACATGAACCAGGGAGGGCCATTTACGCGTCTCGAAAAGAAGACTACTATGTTTTCTTGTTCTTTAACACTGTGGCACTCTCCTCCTCGGTTCTTGTTATAATGTGTCTTACTTATGCCTTCCCTTTCTATATAGAAATATTGGTTGCCACAGCTTCAATGCTTGTAACTTATGGATCCTCCATATTTGCAGTCACTCCTGGTAATTCTTTTAAATTTCGGTACATCCTGATAGGGGCTGCTTTGCCTTTTGTGGTACGAGGCTTGATTTATTTAGTCGAGTATTGCTATGATTGTGTGGATGAGGAAGAACAGGAAGATTCAAAAAAAAAACAGGAGAATCTGTGTAGCAATTGTAGAAGGGAGATTTCTGGAGATAATGTGTGCATAAAATGTGGAAGTGAGATTTCCAAAATTTCAAAAGATGTCGAAGGTTGAATTTCTATACGTTCTATCCAAAAAAAAAAAAAAAATGAAGCTTCAGAAGATGTCTAGCATGCATGTTCCAATTCTGTATTATTATGCCAAAAAATTGTTGTGGTATAGCTTTTTTATGTACAAACTTTCGTGGGTCTGTTTTATTTAGCTTTTTTGGAGTGCTTTTCCCCCCCTCTATGTATCTTTAGCTGTAAATCTTATGGACTTTTTACGTTAAAAATGTTCTTTTCTTTTTTGTTTTTTTGGCTTAACCAAGAAAGATATAAATCAAGTTTAATATTTTTTTTAATGATTTAAACCACTTGAAAAAAAAAAAATCAAACCCAATAGGCCCATAATATCCTCACTAAATATGTTGGATTTATTCTTTTTTTTCTGCTGAAAAAAAAAATCTTGACATCTAATATTTGTTAGCGTTCTTGGGTTTTTATTATAACTCAAGATCTAGCAGTGGAAACCAAGAATGTTTGCTTGGAGAATTCGGTTTTGATATTGATATATTAATCAAGAGATTTAAGATAAACTCAACACACATATTTAAATAAATATACAGACATATACAAGTATATGTGAGTGTGTATAGGAAAAAAAATCTTAATTTTCTAATATTAAAGTCAAATTTATATATATATATATATATATATATGTATATATAACTTAAGATAATTTATCATTGTCCTAATAAACACTAAATTGTATAAAAAAGTTGTCTGATTTGCCATAAACAAAAATGAATATTGTGTAAACGTTATATATAATAATGCTTGAAAGAATAAAAGAGAATAGAAAAAAAATTACATCAAAATAATGGTGACTTTGTTTGATAGTATTCCAAGTTTCAACATTAGAGTTGTTTTAAAAACCACAAATTTTTTTTTTTAAGAATTTCACTATTGAAATGATAAATAATTGAAAAGGAAGAGATTAGACGTAGAAGAAAGTTCGGATGAAAAAGAAAAAGAAAAAGGACAAAACTTAAGAAAGTGGAACCTGATGAAGATTCATGAAAGGGAAAATGAGGGAGTTCGGTGTAATAATAATGATAAGATAACTAGATAAGGGTTAGGTGTCACCATTTTATTGGATGGGGAGGATCGCCAGTTATGGTGTAGGTTTTATTTATTTATTTATTTTTTTTTAAATTATAAAGTGTATGATTTGATGTAGATATTTTGCTGTGGGATTGAGGTAGAAAAAATTAATATTTAAATAGAATAAAAAAATGAAAAAAGTTTTTTTTTTTTTTGGTGTATAATGTTAAATTGTAGTACACTTGGGGCTTTAAGACGACCTTATTTACTTGTATAGCACACATATTTGTACTACACACTCTGCCTTCTATATAAAGGCACTCATGTATATTTTATTACTAAGAAATACAATACATTCATTCGGTATTTCTAACATAGTGTACATGCAAGTTAGATTTGAAGTTATATGGAAAAGTAAATAAGTTATCTAATAGTACATCTCGATGAGAAAGCTTATGAGTGAAAAAAATGCAAGCTTTGACATCATAATATCCAGAGAAGAAGAAAGTGACTGCAAGAATGTAAAATGGATACAAGATGTACATGGAAAACCCCAGGAAAGAGAAAAAAAAAAAAAAAAAAAAAAAAAAAAAAAAAAACCATGGTTTGAGCAAGATAGAATCACCCTGACTCTGTCAGCTTTGTATATGTATGGAAAAAAGAGGTATCTCTTGTACAATAAGGATGTTTTTCTTTAAAAGAGAGACCTTGTTTTCTACCTCACTTCCTTATTAACTTTCTACTCTCTTCTCAAAAGATTTACTTGGGTTTTTACTCTAATAGTCTAATTGCATGTTCCTCTTATAGTCTGAGGAATATGCTTGAGTACAAAGACAAGTGTCAAGTCATCATTTTCTTATTTTGGACTTTACGACAGCTAGGGTATTATTTGGTGATTGGATGAGAGAGAATACGCCAACATCAGCACTATGGAATGATGATAATTGGCTTTGTCACTACCTGGGGATCAACTCTTGAGTAGCGAAAGGGACATCAGAAATACTATGAGTGATACACGTCCCTGAAGTGGTCCAATATGCACTCAGCCAATAAGGGATGTTTCTATAGTTGCTGACCTTAAGAGATCACTATCACCCTTTTTGTGAGTGCTTGGGTACCCATGTCAGATGCATATTTTACTTCCTTCCCAAGGTAATCATGTCCTTGGCACAGACTAAGGATAAAATATTGTAGTCAACATTTCCTCTCCCTTGCTCACGGCAACTCCACGTGTAAGGTCTAGATTCAACCACATTGACACTCTCCCATACCTTGGCTAGTGTACTGTACATTAGCCTTTTGACTGTTAATGACACTTGATGGTTAAGGTCTTCGACAATTAAATCATTTCAGGCATTAACACTTAAGCAATCACACCCTGTGATGTTTAAACATGGACACGCAGCCTGTAGGGGTGCTTTTAGTCGTTTTGGCGTCTCTTCATTTCCCGTGTTTTGGCAGACAGACATTACTCCTCATAAATGTTTTGTCTCTTCACTTAACTGCATTTAGTGATTTAAAAGGAGATCTCTTCTTCATTCTTCATTGCTTCTATATCTTCATATCTTTTTCACTATACAAATGATAAATAATTGAAAAGGAAGAGATTAGACGTAGAAGAAAGTTCATATGAAAAAGAATAGAAAAAAGACCAAACTTAAGAAAGTGGAGCCTAATGAAGACTCATGAAATGGAAAATGCAAGATTTAGGTGTAATCAATATCATATCATATCATATACTATATATAATAGAAGAAGTCTTTTCTTGCAATTAAGGAGTTGCTACCACATAGGAAAAATGCCTATTTAAAAATCAGACATGTACAAGTAAGAAAACGACAAATTATGTTGTTTTCTAACCCTGGCCCATTTGATAGTCTTTGTGTATATATAAAAACAAAAATCAGTTAACAAAAAAAAAAACCTTGAAAATAACAAAAAACCTAGCGACACAAAGAAAGGGAAGGAGAAATAAAAAACGATTGCGATACAAAGGAATTCCAATACAGAAGAGATATATTTCGTACGGAGATAGAGAGAACTACCACCGGTCACGATGAAAGGTGCAAGAGGTAGTGAGATACGGGGATAGAGAGCAGATACAAAGAAATAGAGAGACAGACCATCAGATCTGTATCCTCCATCAATTAGTCTCTGTTTTTTGGTTCTTTAAATTTGGGTTTAAATATGATTTAGGTCAGGGTATTTTGATTAAATTGGATTGTATTGGATTGCATTCAGTTTTTGGCTTAAATTCAGCTTTAAGTAAAGAATTTGGGATAGAATGGTTTATGATATGAGATATCTGTGTTAGATTTGGTTTTTCTTTTGGAAAACAGAATCACCAAATCAAACTCTCTCTCTTTCTAATGCACTCCCATGACTTTATTCTTCTTCTTCACACAGTTATTTCTCCCTCCCCATTGTTTCCCCTAACCCATTTACAGATGGATCTGTCAAACTATTACCTCTGCGTTTGGTTCTTAAATTGGCAGTTTTTAAAAGTTTTTTTAATATTGTAATAGCTCATTAATATAGATCTACTACGATGCTCAAATCATGATTTAGAAAGAAAAGAAGAAGACATTTTGTTTTTTTTTTTTTTTTTGTGTTTATATTTGTTTGAAATGTTAGTAATTGCATCTGAATGATATTTTTGGCCATTGATATGTCAAGCTATTATAATGGGTCCAATGAGATAATTTTTTAAAATGCTAATTTTATGATATTTACCTGTTTAGGATTATTGAATAATTTTTGTTGTTCATGGTTGTTAACCATCCTGAAATATTGAAACGGTGGTTGCTGCAAATTTTTTGGGTTTTTTACTTAAAAGATCATAATTTGCCAATTGGGTTATATATGAATTTTTGGGTTTTAGGATCAATTAGTTCAAGTTGTTTTCTCTTTACATCTGTATATCTTATATATGTTTGTATATATTATATTAATACTCTTCTTGCTAGCAAGGTTGTGGGATTTTGATTCTATAAGAGCCTATATGGGTCATATACTTATATATGATTTTTTGGATTTTAGGATACTTAATTAGATTGGTTTTTTCCTTTTTTTTCTTTTCCCTGTCCCTGTTTATTTGAAGTTTTGAACTCAATTTGATTTTGTGAGTTTTTTCTCACATATACATTATGATTGTTGGTTTATGATTGTGGTCTCTATAGCATTTATTCTTTTTTGGTGTTTGTGGGTTTTGGTCTTTAGATTTCATGGAAGAACAACTCCAATACTCTGCTATTTATTGATGTTTAAATCTAAAAAACATTTTCATATCTGTTGAAACTTAATATTATAAGCATTAATAGTTGAATATAGAGAAGAAACAAAGGAGAGTAAGAATGAAGTGGAGTAATGTTATTGGGTTTTGGTTGTTCTGATGGTTGTTGAGGGTGAATGGGAAAATGAGTTGCCTTTGCTAGGTTTCTGAGTTCAATAAGAAAAAGGAAAAAGTTTTTTATGTTTTTGGTCATGCTTTCTTTAGGTTTCTTTAAGAGGTTGGTTTGACTGCTGCAGAGAGTTGTTGGTGGTCTCAGCCCTCTTGGGTTTATGGGAAAGGAGGGAACTTTCAGTATTTTGGGCTAGGAAAGGGTTCTATATTTGGAGTTTTGCAAGGCTAGAACAGTGGTACTTTTTGTATTTGTTATGTTACCATTTTTCTTTTCTATCTCATTTGTTAGTATCAAATTGTGCTTAAGAACAACCAATGCTATTGCTCATTGTACTTAGATAGATAAATCACTTTGTTGTGCACTGCAGAATATGAGCAACAAGAGAGACCTAAAAAAAATTGCCCCCTTTTGTAAAATTTGTTACTATCTAATTTTATAAAGAACATTTTTCTGCCATTGAGTTGGCTTATCGAGCTTGAAATATATGTAGTTTGTTTTAAATCTAACACACATATGTAAAGGGTTTGTGATGTTTCCTTCCTTAGAGATATAGAGTATGGGTATGTACACTTTACATGAAATTGTAATTTGTGTATACAAAAATTTTAGATGATATTAAATGGGTTAAATTTATAAATGGGAGTCTATGCCTTGTGAATTAATTTGTTGAGAAACTTTGGAAGAGGAATATGTTATTGATGAGGTTAAATACTAGGCTTGCCTAATTAAGTGTTTATTTGGCAATTCCTAAATTGTGGCTAGATACAATTTTAAGCTATATGCTTATTGTGATAGGTTTACTTGATATTGTTTAGGTTCCAGTTAATCTCCTTGCAGCTTGGAGAATTAGGCTTTACGGTTGCGAGGTAAGTAGCTTCTTAATGGGCTATTTTTGGAAAATAACCATATTTCATAAATGATGTTTTTGGGTCAAACACATTTTGGAAAATTATATGGATATATGCTTTCTTAAAAGTGTTGTGTTGTGACCCTATTATGTATTATTATATATAAAAATGTATCATATTTGATATTGCATTTGGGGAAATGCATAAATTGTTGACATGGAAAATATAAGCATCTTTTATTTAATCTTTGATAAGGAAATTATGGATTCTATGGTTTATTAGAAAATCCAAAGATGCTTATCTTGTCTTGTTATTGGGAAATTGATATAAAATCTTTTTGACAAGAATGAAGTTGAAAACCTTACAAACTTTGTGGAAGTTAGATTATTTAAGATTTTCCTAAAATTACTTAGAGATAAACTATGTATTTGGAAGTAATGTAACATGTGAGCTTTATGTGGTTTTAACACCATGCCATGTGTGATTTCTTGGTGATCACCCGATTTGGTTTTCGTAGTCTTTGTGACAACGGAATGAAATCTAGGTCAGTGCCCTTTCACTTTGGATGATGTGTTCTTCCCTGCTGCCCATGGGGGGGGGGGGAGGGGGAAGAGGTTCCTTAATTGTGTGTGGGTGAGGCTGCTATCCATGGGGCCAAGAGTCTGCATACCAGAGTGAACAATATCATGCCAGTTGTGAATGAGTGAATCCCTTGACCGGTCTATGTGGTAGTATGATATATTTGTGATAAAATTATCTTATGTTAAATTTTATGGTTTTGAAAATTATATTGTTAATGCTCACAGATTATGATATATAGTTTCAAGGTATTTACTTTGAGAAACTTTATGTTTCATTATTTAATCATTTTTGTCATATTATTATTATTGAAGATGAAACTTGCATTTCCCCCACTCCCATTAATTATGCTACTTACTGAGCTTTAGCTCATCTCACCCTCTAATAGTTTTTCAGAGTAATTAGCTATACCTTAGATATGAAGTTTACTTCGTTGGTGATGATTGGAGTGCTATGTTAAATTTGGAGACTTTTGCTATAAATGGTTGGTGACTTAATTTTGTTATGTTCACCGAGACATTAAATTAATTCTACTGGAGGTTGGTCACTTGAGGTTTGTTAGCCTTAGGCGTGGTAGTCCTTATTCTTGATAAGATTGTGACTTTGTGTAATCCAAGAGTTTTGTAATATATATTCATGTATTATGTGGAGGCACATGATTTTTTTTTTTTTAGTTATTGTTCATAAATGTGTTATAGAGCTCTGACTTGTAATGTAGAGATTTATGGTTGTATACTCTTATCCTGTGGAAATGAAAGGAAAATAAAGATCTCCTATAGTTTGGTTTTCCAAAAAGGAAAAAATCTCTAAGTACCTTTGAGATATTTCTCATGCTTTGGACCTTTTGGGTTCAGGGCGTGACATATTCTGCCCTTCTTTTTGAGGCTAATGATTTCTTTTTTGATGAACGAAAAATTGGGTAGGGGAACAGAGTTGGTGTCTTGAGCAGATATATAATATACTAACATATATGTGAGTGAGTACCTGTTTTGCCGATAGATTTTTTGAATCTTTACAGTCAGATCTTTAAGTCTCTATTAGAATTCATGAATTTTGACTTGTAGAAACTCAAGCCTTAGATTTCTTTTTTGTTAGGTTGTAAGTGATGATTTAAAGAACAGTTGATGATTCCTCAAACTCCATGAGTTGTTCTCAGGATAGGATAATATTCTCCTTCCAATATAGCTAGGAATCCTTATTATTCTTGGGCCATTTTCAAAATTTAAATCGTAAGAGAAGATACTGTTTCTGGCCTCCTTTGTCATAAATCGGTTGGTAAAGTATGTTTTCTCATATTGATCGACATTGTTAGCAAACTGCCTTGACTAAGTTTTAAAGCTTTGATTGGTTGGCGGTATTAAGTGCTAAACTATCTTAGTTTTTGATTATTCGAAAATTACATTTTGATGCACTCTTAAATAATGAAGATATATAGAAAGGAAACTGACGGGAATACTAAATAGCTACACTTCGTGGTCCAAGGGATTATTAGATCTGAAGGTGCAGGTACTCATTCTACAAGTGAGAAATGAGAATGTTCAAGACAAAGTGGGAAGTGGAGACCTCAGCAATGTCAAAGAAACAGCGTAAATGGACTCAGGTGTGTTGAACAGCCGTGTCAAAGCTTGAAATGTGAGTTGCCAACGTAGATTGGCTTTGCAATTTGAGAAGCCATAGTACAGACTAAAATTTTTCAACTAAATGAAACTCTTTTTTTTTTTTAAAATAATTTTATATAGGAATTGAAACCCTATTCATGAAGAGGGTTGAAGAGGAAATTTCTTGAATCATTGCCAATAATCTACTTATGAATTTCAGTTTGCTTAACTAGTAAAGTCTCTAATGGTTAGATAAAAGATTTGAGGTTCTATCCCCGCATACATCAAAAGCTGATTGGCGTCTTAATCTGATGATAAAGAACTATTATCAGGAGTAGACGTCATAAATTGAAACTCTCTAAAAAAAAAGTCAATTATCTACTTTGGTCCACTTCTGTCCCCTCAGTCCATTCGTTGAATTCAGTCTATTTTAGTTTGCTTCACTTCATTAGGTCTATTCAGTCTAATTTGGTCCACTTTAATCCATTTCAATCCAATTCTGTATATTTTGTCTATTTCAGTCCACCTCGGTCTATTTTGTGCACTGAGGTCTAGTTTCGTCTATTCTGCCCACTTCGGACTAATTTGGTCTAGTTCGGACTAGTTTATTCTAGTTCAGCACATTCGGTCCACTTGGGCCTATTCGGTCCACTTTGGTCCATTACTCTCTCTCTCTCTCTCTAAACACAAAATTTTCTCAAGTTTGAAAAAACAATTGAAAAATGCTTTACAAATATAATTTTGTATTAATCAAATGTTGAATACAATACTTTGTTTTAATTCTATTACAAAAGAGTAATCCCTTGATTCTATTTTCTTTGTAATCTTGACTCAAATGAAAAATCTTCCTCTCTTTGAAGGGAAGGTGAATCGAACAGTCTTCACAATGAATTTCTGGCTTTGAGTTTGTTAGAGATTTGTTGTTCTTCAAGTCTTTCAAATGCTCTCCAAGTTCTTCAAAGATGCTTGAATTTTGGGTTGAAATTCTTCACTGCTATAGAGGCTTGATCGTTGAAGTTCAATGATTTAAAACTTTTGAAGTTTATGGATGCTCTTGAGCTTGGTTTCAATAGAACTTTAAGTCCTGGAAGAATGATTCAAGTGAATTTCTTTGAATGTTCTTCGTTCTTTCTTGAGGTAGAATTTCTCAAGAGTTTTGGGTTCTTGAAAACTTGGTGGAAAATGAGAGTGTGGTGTCCTCTATTTATAGTTGTTTCAAAGGATAAGTCTCACTTTAAATTGATATCTTTGAAGATAAGTAGTAGACTTTAATTGGCCTAAATTTTACTTATATATACTTATCTCTATTTATCTATTGTGATAAATATTCTATTTTGATAAAGATAATAATCAACTAAGAGTCCTACCATAATTTGTTACTAGTAAATAATTATCTCTATTTTATTTAGTTATTTTAATAAAAAATAGTTATCTATCAATTTTGAATAGGAAATTTATCTTTATCTTGTAGGCCAAATGACACTGGGTAAATTTTAATATGTCAATGTAATGCCAATTTAGATGATACGTGTCACATTTGATTTAATTAATTTAATGACACATAAATAGGGATGGTCATACCCATTGGGTAATGGATATCCAACCCTACCCGATCCAAATGTTCCGGATAATACCCGGTTCTTCATGGATAGAGCTTAATCGGGTAGGGTATGGATATTACCCGAATTATTTGGGTAGGGTATGGATATTATCCAAACCCGACCCATTTAAAAAAAATTAAAAAAAAAAAAAAAAACCTAAACCTCTCTCACTCACCGTCACTCACACAGTGTGAGTCACACTCACACACTCCAAATTCATCTTCTCTACAATGATCATCATCTTCGCATTCTAATCCCAAGAAAGAAGAAATGCAACTCCACTGGCACCTCAATTCCCTACCGTCCAATCAGATCGCATTGTCGAAACCCTAAATCTCCGATTCGGATTCTCACAATGTCAAGCGACCTTCAGAGATCTTCCACCTCGCTTTGAGCTACGGTAATGAGGAACGCGTGGAGAGTCTCGGCCACGTTTCTTCATCTTCATCCACTTCGTCGTCATCGTCTTCATCGCGATCTTTGTCGTCGTCGTCGTCTTCATCGCGGTCTTCGACACAGTCGTTGTCTTCGGCATCGTCGATAGTGGCGCAAGATCAGGAGCTAGGGTTTCGAATCCAGAAGTTGAATTTAGATAGGAAGATTCCCATACACACACACACACACACACACACTCTCTCTCTCTCTCTCTCTCTCTCTCTCTCTCTCTCTCTCTCTCTCTCTCTCTCTCTTGCTCTCTGTGTGTGTGTGAGACTCTCAATGGTGAAGAGGGCTCATAGGAACTCTAGGTTGGATTCTTTTTTGTTAGGACATATGTAGTTCAAGTTTGTTAACATATGTCACTATTTTATGTAGTTGGCTAATCCTTTGACAAAACGCACTTTACTTGTATTTGGGTAGATCTAGGATGTGTTTAATACTTCAAAGAACATGTTGTTCAAGTCTAGTATTAAAGTCATGAAGATTGGACCAAGAAACAAGTGAAGAAAAAGTGTGTACTAAAGCTGGACACCTGGTGGACACCTGGCGGATAGCTACTGGACACTTGCGGATAGCTGCTGGACAGATAGCTATCTATCGAGCTATCTATCGAGGTATCTATCGAGATTTAATGAGGCTTGACAGCTGCCCGATCGATCGAGGTATCTATCGAGGTTACGGGAATTCAGTTTTCCAGATCTGATTTTTGGGCCAGGCTTTTGTATTTGTGTAGGGTTTCTTTTCTCACAACCCTAGGCATATATAAGGCATATTTTTGAGGCCGTCACATAAGAGAATACAAGGAGAACACATGCAAAAGGTGACCGAAGCCTAATTCTCTCTGAAAGAAGCTACTGCATCTTTGCGCCTTAGGGTTTTGTAACCAAGTGCTTCTTGATCTTCATCGTGTGTATGAAGTGAAGAACTTTGCAGCCAACATTCTTCTTCCTCAAGTTGGTGAGTGAGTCACGTACTAGGATTCGTGCAAAGGTGCTAGTCACGTATTGGGATCCGTGCATCATAGGGTGGCATTCATATATTGAAGAGTTCAGAGGTTCTGAAGCAGTAGAAGGTTTCTGCTGTGAGTTCATCTACGGGGATTGTAGAGTCTAGGGACAAAGGTTTTGTACTAGATCTGAAACTTCTCTTTACTATAGTGAATTGCTTTTTGGGAAGGTTTCCCCTCAGGTTTTTTACTGTGAAACTGGTTGGTTTCATTGGTTTTCCTGGGTCATCATATCTTGTCTTATTTATTTTTCCGCTGCACTTAGTTTTGACATGATATTGATGTATGTTTGTTTTAACAAGTTTTATGTATAATAAATCTAATTAACAACTTGGATTTAAAACTTGTTAATTCTATCAATCGGGGTCTAAATTTCCAAACAAGTGGTATCAGAGCGGGTACACTCTGATTGGATTAATTTCCTGAGTGTGATCCTTGACCCCCGTTGTCATGGATCGTGGACAATCTCTTTTGATTCCTCCTTTATTTGATGGCACTAATTATGCGTACTGGAAAGTTCGTATGAAAGTGTTTTTGCAGGCTCTAGGTGAACAGGTATGGCAAGCTGTTGAAGTTGGCTGGATTAAGCCAAAGAAAGCGCCAGTGGATTGGGATGATGCAACAATCACAGCGGCAAATTTCAACAGTAGGGCCTTGAATGCCTTGTTTTGTGGGGTGACCAATGAGGAATTCAAGAAGATATCATCCACGGAAGTTGCCAAGGAAGCATGGACCATTCTTGAGACCACCTATGAAGGTACCAAGGCAGTGAAGACTGTGAAGCTTCAAAGACTCACTAGTAACTTTGAAGAAATAAGGATGGAAGAGGATGAGACCTTTGATGAGTTCTATGCTAAACTCATAGATATTGTGAATTCTGCCTTCAACCTTGGAGAGTCTATAGCAGAATCCAAAATTGTTAGGAAAATCCTTAGGTCCTTACCTGAAAGATTCCATGCCAAAATCACTGCCATTGAAGAAGCAAGGGACATTGATCAAATTCCTTTGACTGAGCTTGTAGGGAACCTTCAAACCTATGAGATGGGATTAGGCTCAATGGGAAAAGGTGGAAAGAGTAAAAATTTGGCTCTTAAGGGTATAGAGGAAGATATTGAGGACTCTGAAGATGAAGATGAAGATGATGATGATGATGATGAGGATGAGAATCTAACCTTCATTATTGATGAGATTATCAAGCTTCTTCAATTTTAGAAAAAGGATAAGGGCATACCTCCTAGGAAATCTAAATCCTCTAGGAAGGGTAAGGATGAGAAGCCTATCATCCAATGCCATGAGTGCAAAGGTTTTGGTCATATGAGGATAGAGTGCCCAAACTACTTTATGAGGGAAAAGGCCAAGAAGTCAGAAGACAAAGGGTTGGTTGCTACTTGGAGTGACACTGAGAATGACTCTTCTGATGAGTACGTGGATGAATGTCGTCATGTTATGGCCTTTGCTGCCTCAACCGATAAGGTGACTGTGGAGAGTGCTAGTGATAGTGAAGATTCTTCTGATGAGGTCTTGAGTGCTCAAAAGCCTAGTTCTGATAAGACTGGCTTAGGATATGCTGTCTCCTCTAGCCCCTCCTCTTCCACGGCTTCTGGATCAAGGACTGTTATTGTGCCTCAATTTGAGAAAGGTAATAAAGGTAGGAAATCCAAAACTGTTTTGGCTAATTCTAAATCCTTTGTTAGACCTCATGTTTGTCACCACTGTGGTGTTTCTGGACACACTCGTCCTAATTGCTTTAGGTTGTATCCTCATAAGCAATTGTCCAAACGGTCACAGGTTTCCTCTCAAGGACCTACACCTTTGTTTGGAGAGTTATTAAAAGTCTTGAGCTTTTTAACTCAGTTTCAGGAGAATTCTAATTCTTCTATGTCCTTTAGTAGTCATACTAGGACACGTGCCTTTTCATCTTCACGGCCAAAGTCTCGTGCTGTGTGGGTGAGAAAAGAGCCTAAGACTTGATTGTCTTTTCTGTTTGTCCTCTGCTTTAATTCTTTCTATTTGTAGTAGGACTCTCTTTGCTTGATTTCTTATCTTCTGTTGAAATCATGCTTTCATGCATCTGCACCTTTCTATCATGCCTTTATGCATATGCATCCTTCTTTCATGCATTCATGTTGTTTGTCTGTTTTTGTTTGGTTGTTTAGTTTTTTTTTTTTTAAAAAAATTGAAAAATTGAAAAAAAATACAAAAACAGTGTGTGTATGTGTACATTAGTTCTTGTGAACCTTAAAATGGCCATTGAAACAGAGTTTTCTAAACTTTGTATCATCTATAGCTTAGATGAGTATTCTTTTGCACAACTAAGCGAGTGAGCTCTGTAGTTCTTTGTTTGTGATGAGTAAGGTTAAGTGATCTCTTCTTCTTAACACTCATATCACTCTTTTTGACGGGTTGAACTAGAAAATCCTAAGAGAAAGGCATAAATAACCATCTCACCACTGTTACTCGCCAATCATAATATGACATCTGTATGCTTCGGCATAGCAAAAGTGCAATGTCAAGGACACCTGTATGCTTCAGCATAACAAAAGTGCAGTGTCAAAAGCTTAACATCATTGGGTGTTTCTTTTCTTTCTCTTGTATGCCCATGTATGATATGCTTGTTAAAAGAAAATATGCAAAGAAATTAAAAGCAAAAAGATCAAAATGCTTTAAAATATGGTTGCAAGCGTGTTTTCTAGGAGATGTGGGAGTTATAGGATGTACCTCGAAGGTGATAGTCCCCATCAAATGGTTATGATTGTGTGTGAGTTAAAGTGATTTTCTCATATCTCAAATTATCATAACATTGAGACACTTATGCAATCTTGCGATGTTTTCACACACGACACGCAATACTCTTTGCTATTCTTGATACATGTGCAGGTACAATGTGATTTGGCCATCACAAGGTTTACATGCTTTAATGTATGCTCACTAAACTGTCTTAACTTGTTTTTGAAATATAAAATTGGTTAGACTTGTTTAGTGTGTGTGTGCGTGTTTTGAGATACATGTGCATCAATTTTCTTGTTGAGAGATGATTTTGAGAGCTTAATGTGTTGATTGGATCCTTGGTTGAGTTGCATGCATAATTGCATTCATGTCTGTGTTTTTCTCTTCTTGAAAAACTGTTTTTAAGGCATCTCGACACCTCCTCGACACCTCTCGATACCTGGCTTATCTGTCGAGATCTTCAGTTGCATGTTATCGCAATCTCGACACCTCTCGATAGCTAGGTGGATCGATCGAGAAAGTTTCTGTCTCCTCGATAGCTTCTCGATAGCTGTTCGATCCATCGAGGTATGCTCGATAGCTCCTCGATACCTCTCGATCGATCGAGATTCTCTGCATGCATTATTTTTCACATGGTTTGCATGTTTCTCTCATCTTGTCATCCATAGCATATTGTTTCATTACATTCATGCATTTTTATGGATTCTTTGTGTCCCCTTGATCATCCTTGATCATCTTTATGTTTCTCGGTACCCTCTGTCAATCGTGACAAAAAGGGGGAGAAATTGGAGAATTTGTGGTTTCTTTCCTTAAGATTCTACAAGTTAGGGGGAGAAATACATGCCCTTGTAAGGGGGAGTTGTGTTTCATCTTGTTAGGGGGAGTGTTAATCTCCTTGTTCATGTATCTAGGTCTTGTGACCATTTTTACATACAGCATGGTATTTATCAAATGGTATATATATGATGATGTATGTTTTCTTCACCTATCTCTACATGTGTTGTTTCTTTTCTATCTTTATACACATGTTTCTTTATTTGTATGCAATCTATTATTTCTGCTTCACACAAAGATGCCTTGATGTGTTTTGTTTAAAGTGTTTCAGAAATACAGGTTGTCAAAGTCTTCCATGCCATGAACTCTCTTCTTGCAAAGTTTTTCAAGAGTTTGTGTTAGGGTAGATTTTATTGTATTCAACAAGTGAGTATGAGTTGAGTGATTTATGACTTCTCTCATATGTTCATTTTTTTGTTGTGGTTTTGTCACGGATTGCCAAAGGGGGAGATTGTTAGGACATATGTAGTTCAAGTTTGTTAACATATGTCACTATTTTATGTAGTTGGCTAATCCTTTGACAAAACGCACTTTACTTGTATTTGGGTAGATCTAGGATGTGTTTAATAGTTCAAAGAACATGTTGTTCAAGTCTAGTATTAAAGTCATGAAGATTGGACCAAGAAACAAGTGAAGAAAAAGTGTGTACTAAAGCTGGACACCTGGTGGACACCTGGCGGATAGCTGCTGGACACTTGCGGATAGTTGCTGGACAGATAGCTATCTATCGAGCTATCTATCGAGGTATCTATCGAGATTTAATGAGGCTCGACAGCTGCCCGATCGATCGAGGTATCTATCGAGGTTACGGGAATTCAGTTTTCCAGATCTGATTTTTGGGCCAAGCTTTTGTATTTGTGTAGGGTTTCTTTTCTCACAACCCTAGGCATATATAAGGCATATTTTTGAGGCCGTCACATAAGAGAATACAAGGAGAACACATGCAAAAGGTGACCGAAGCCTAATTCTCTTTGAGAGAAGCTACTGCGTCTTTGCGCCTTAGGGTTTTGTAACCAAGTGCTTCTTGATCTTCATCGTGTGTATGAAGTGAAGAACTTTGCAGCCAACATTCTTCTTCCTCAAGTTGGTGAGTGAGTCACGTACTAGGATTCGTGCAAAGGTGTTAGTCACGTATTGGGATCCGTGCATCATAGGGTGGCATTCATATATTGAAGAGTTCAGAGGTTCTGAAGCAGTAGAAGGTTTCTGCTGTGAGTTCATCTACGGGAATTGTAGAGTCTAGGGACAAAGGTTTTGTACTAGATCTGAAACTTCTCTTTACTACAGTGAATTGCTTTTCGGGAAGGTTTCCCCCCAGGTTTTTTACTGTGAAACTGGTTGGTTTCATTGGTTTTCCTGGGTCATCATATCTTGTCTTATTTATTTTTCCGCTGCACTTAGTTTTGACATGATATTGATGTATGTTTGTTTTAACAAGTTTTATGTATAATAAATCTAATTAACAACTTGGATTTAAAACTTGTTAATTCTATCAATCGGGGTCTAAATTTCCAAACATTTTTCTTTTTAATTTTTTATTGATTAGTTTTTTCTTTTTTAAAATAAAGCTATTGGTTAGTTTTTAAGTTAAAATGATATGGATTAAAAAAAAATTAAATGGGTTTCGGGTAGGGTATGGATATCTATGGATAATAAGATTCGGATATGGATACTAATGGATATTAATATTCAGGTATCCATGGGTAAACTTTTTGGGTAGGTTATGGATCGGGTATACCCATACCCTACCCATGGCCATCCATACGACATAAATTTGGAATTTGTCACTAAATTTTAACATAGCATATTGTAATAAATGCCCTCTCCAGACTTGGGCACGTCTAGACTCACACAATAACTTCTTTATGCTAATGTTTTCAGGACCCTTCATATATAAATATATATATATATATATATATATATATAGGAATTTACTAATGTGTGCCCTAAGGGCACACATTAAGTAATCATTTTTAGAAATATTTTCTTGGGAATTGAAAAAGTGTTGACAGCTTTTTCAATTTCCAAGAAAATATTTCTAAAAGTAAATTGCTTAATGTATGCCCTAAGGGCACACATTAACCGGACCCATATATATATATATATATATATATATATATATATATATATTTATTTATTGAGAAAAGCACCCTTCATATATACATACCCTTTTATACCATATCACAATGATCCCACAAGGTTGGTTCGCTGCCCAAGCCACGTTCACATCCCTTGGCCGAGGTATATCAAGACTCAAAAGAGTTCAAATGTTATTCATAGAGTTTAGGACTGGATTTCGGATAAGTATCTTTCACCCCTTCAATTCTTCACTCTAAACAGGATACTAACTTGTAATGCTTCATAGAATAATAAAGACTCCTCATAACAGGTGAACAGCTTGTATTGCTAGGTTCCAAGATCCTAACCATCAGATAAAGGAGTAATCTCCTCGTAATTTCGACTCCTTTTCCTAGCCAAATTGGTCTTTGACTAGATAAGTATTTCCAATAACCATCAAACAGTTCTATGCCAATATGACTCCACGTTAATATTAATAATGGATATTGGATAGTATTCTTTTGGAAAACTTCAATCTGAGGAGGACTTCTTTTCCAAGTCAAACTGCCTGATATCAACAGCCAAAGTCCAAAAATGAACAAGGATTTAAACTCTTATCTTTGGAAGAGTCATACTTAAACTCGGAATACCAGTAGCCAAATACTTACTGAGATATACTCCTGAAGCTTTATCCTTACCGCAACTCAAGACTTCTTCCCCTAGTTAAATTCGTCTTGAACTGAATGAGTTCTAGTCGGAATTAAACTCTCTTTAACCAGCCCTATAATAGTGATAGTCACAGCCGCAAAAAACTGAATTCGCAGTCTCTCTGGTGTAGTGCGTGAGTGCAGAAATATCCCAGTAAAAAAATTTCTTTTCTTCTTTCTCAATCAGGTAACAGAATGATCTTCTCTTTTCATAATTTTACCTTCATGTTTATATTTTTATAAACTGTAATCATGGTCTTACTCTCTTTTCTTCTCTTTTGCTTGCTTTTCATTGTCACTCTTTTTTTCATCTTCAGATCGTGGCATATCACAAATTAAGCGCTAGAGATACTCTTCTTGCTAAGCTCGTATTCCTTTGTTCTTCCAAGGTTCTTTCTCTCTTCAAGTATGAGACAATTATCTTTTTCACTTTATCTTGATTTTGCTTTCTATGCTTTTTTTTTTTTTTTGGTGGGGGGTCCAATATGGCATGAACAGTACTTCTCGGACCCTTCTAATACATACGGATATATATATGAGATTCAGCTAGATTGGTTGATTCTCTTCCTTTTGCTCCTTTTCCTTTTTTAATATGAGTCTAATTTATTCTCTTGCCCCCCCCCCCCTCTCCTTTTTGTGCAGCCACGGGTCCTCTTAGAATAATTTAGTCCCAAATTTTGCAAGAGTTCCATCACCCAAATCTTTGGAGGTACATTCTTGTACAAAAGCTTTCTAATTAGTGAATTTCTTTTCTTACACGTCTAGTTTTTTTGTTTTGTATTGTTTTGCGTCCGTTTAGAACATGTCATATGGTGACTTATTGGCACTTGTCCATGCAAAGATGTGCATTCATTGGCATCTTGCATTGGAGCTCTACCGATGCAATGATCATCTTGAAGACAATGATCTTGCAAGAGTTTATTTTGTCCCCCAGGTCAAGTGGTCTGCCAATGCAACGATCAAAACGATCTTGATGATGAAGATTGTCTATGCAAGGATGTGCATTCATTGGCATCTTGCATTGGAGCTTTATCAATGCAACGATCTTAAAGATGAAGATAGTCCATGCAAGGATGCGCATTCGTTGTCATCTTGTCTTGAAGCTCTACGTACCAATGCAACTCTCTTGAATATGAAGACAATCTTGAAGATGAAGACATTGAAGATTAAGACGATCTTGAAGATAAAGATTGTCTTGAAGAGGTAGATTGTATAGGAAAGCATGCACCCAAACAACTAATTGTTGGAGAAGAATGAACAATCTTGTTTAGTCTTTGATAGAGACTAGCTAGAACTAGTATGGCTAGACTAATAGGGTGAATTGCTGCCATGAAGCTTGCAATCTTGAAGGTTCTAGGGGGAATTGTATTGAGATCTTCACTTGGCAAAACAAACGTGCAAAGCCAACAAGATAGTAATGCAACTAACTAGGTCTCTTCCCATAGTTCACCTTCAATCTTAAGTTTGACGAACAGACATTTTCCATATTTGGACCAACCTTTAACTTTATTAAATAAACCATCAGGATTATGAGTCTTGACAATACGACTTAATCTCTTTGTCCTTCGAGCAAGTGGTTTTGAATGTTTCTATTCACATTTACACCAAAAGCCGACCCAATCACTTGCCAAAACACGCAAATCTCTTTCCTTTCTAGTATTAAGGTAATGAAGAGCTGCAAATAGATGTTCATAGCTCTTTAGGATGAACCTTTATTTCTAGTCATTTCCTGTCAATTCCTCACAAGGATGGCTTCATCATAAAGAGGACCAACGATAGGGAGCCTGCCAAGTCGATACAAATCCCAAAGAGAGATAGACATCTCACCTAGTGATGTGTGAAGGGTGTTGATAAGTGGGCACCATGCTTCACAAAATTTTCGCATTTCATCAACATTTTGATCATATGTATAAAGAGATGCTAAAACTGCGTCATAGATATAAGTCTTGATAAGAATTCCCTTGCTTCTAGAAAAGGCATCCTCAAGCCATTCCTAATACAAAGGTATGTAACTACACTCTCCATTGATCTTGGAAAGAGCATCCCCACGTGTTCTGCCTAAAATAATACAGTGACCTAGAGTCATTAGTTAACGTGACTCCAAAGAATTCTTGTGAAGCATGGTCACCATATTATTTCAGGCGGAACGTGTTGGGATGCTCCTTTCAAGATCAAAGGAGAGTGTACGTAGTTAAATACCTTTATATTTTGAATGGCTTGAAGATGTCCTTTTTAGAAGCAAGGGGACTTCTATCAAGACTTATATCTATGACGCAGTTTTAGCATCACTTTATACATATGATTGAAGTGTTGATGTAATGCGATCATTTTGTGAAGCATGGTGCCCACATACCAACACCCTTCACACATCACTAGGCAAGATGTCTATCTCTCTTTGGAATTTGTATTTTTGTATCAACTTGGTGGGCACCCTATCTTTGGTCCTCTTTATGACAAAGTCATCCCTTGTTGTGAGGAATTCACAGGAAATGATGGGGAACAGAGATTCATCCTAAAGTGTTGTGAGCACTTATCTGCAACTTTTCATTACCTTAATACTATAAAGGAAGGGGGTTTGTGTGTTTTGGTGAGTAATTAGGTCAGCTTTTGGTATAGAAGTGAACAAAAATGTTCAAAACCACCTACTCGGAGGACAAAGAGGTTAAGTCATCCTATCAAGACTCATAATCTTGATGTTTTATTTAATAAAGCTCAATGTTGGTCCAAATATGGGAAATGTCCTTTTGTCAAATTCAAGATCAAAGATAAACTATGGGAAGAGACCTACTTAGCCGCATTACTATCTTGTTGGCTCTACATGTTTGTTTTGCCAAGTGAAGAACTCAATACAATTCGCCCCGGAACCTTCAAGATTGCAAGCTTCATGGCAGCAGGTTGCCCTGTTAGTCTAGCCATACCAGTTCTAGCTAGTTTTTATCGAGGACTAAACAAGATTGCTCATTCTTCTCCAACAATTAGTCGCTCGGGTGCATGGCTCAAAAGATGTGAAAAGTTGATGAAGACGAGATGAGAGGTAGAGATGGTCCCACTAGGCATGCCAGAAATTCGTAAACACAAATTTTTCTCAAGTTTGAAATCAAACAATTGAAAAGTATTTCACAAATATAATTTTGTATTAATCAAATAGTGAGTATAATTATCTGTTTTGACTCTTTTACAAAATAGTGATCCTATGATTCTATCTTCTTTGTAATCTTGACTTGAATACAAAATCTTCTTCACTACGAGGGGAAGGTGAATCGAACAGTCTTCATAACGAATCTTTGGTTTTGTGCATGCTAAAGATTTGTTGTTCTTCAAGTCTTTCAAATGTTCTTCAAGTTCTTCGAAGATTCTTGGATTTTGGTTTGAAATTCTTCAATGCTTCAGAAGCTTGATCCATTGAATTTCAACGATTTAGAACTTTTGAAGCTTAAGGGGGCTCTTGAGCTTGATTCTAATAGAACTTTAAGTCTTGGAAGAATGATTTAAGTGAATTTCTTCGAATGTTCTTCATTTGTTCTTGAGGCAAAATTTCTCCAGAGTTTTGGCTTCTTGAAAACTTGGTGGAGAATGAGAGTAGGGTGTCCTTTATTTATAGTGATTTCAGAGGATTAGTTCCACTTTGAATTGATCTTTTTGAAGATAAGTAGTAGACTCTGATTGGCCCAAATTTTACTTATTAGATACTTATCTCTATTTATCTATTATGATAAATATTTTATTTTGACAAAGATAATAATCAACAAAGAATCCTACCATAATTTGTTACTTGTAGATAATTATCTCTATTCTATTTAGTTATTTTAATATAGATAATTATCCATCAATTTTGAATAGGAAATTAATCTTTATCTTGTGGACCAAATGACATGTAGCAAATTTTAATATGCCAATGTGATGTCAATTTGGATGACACATGTCATCATTTAATTAATTTAATGACACATCAATTTTGAATTTGTTACTAAATTTTGACATGGCATATAGTAGTTGGCCCAATTAATTGTTTGCCTCATATACACTCTCTCTATCAATACATAAAGTTTTTTTTTTTTTCAAAACAACAATACATAAATTTTAAATGGTGGTAAGAATACTACAAATTTAAGATTAAAATACAAATTGTACCCTCTAAGTTTGACTAAAATTCATTTTAATCCTCTAAATTTACTTTAGTTTAATTGATTCATCTAATTTTCTAATTCAGACATTTTATCCAATTTCATTAACAAAAATTTCCATTAAAAAAATATTTTTCTCACATGAAAAAAAATCTATAAAATTAAAAATTATATATTTTATAAATTTTTTGTATGAGAATTTTTTTTTTTTTTGAAATATCTTTTTTATTAGTTAATTGCAAACTTAATGAAATTTTTTTTAGCAGAACTTGATGAAAGTTCTAAATTGAATAAATTTTAAAACTTAAATTACTCAATTGAACGAAAGTAAAGTTAAAGGATTTTATCTGCTTTTAAAAACCAGAAAAAAATAAGTAATTAAGAAGTTTATTTTGAGTGCATACAGTCAAATGTTGGACATTGACTATTTACTAAGATAGAAGGGCAAGCTGTGAGAAGGGTGTATCTATTTTGAAGTTTTGGCATTAAAGACAACGACATAATATTCCTTTTACAGAAGTTTACAGTCGAAAATGAAAATTTGGGAATGAAAGATTCAAAAACAAACCTCTTTTCACTCAATCCAACACAAATTGTTAAGATAGGTTCATCTTCTTTTAGATCAGATTCCCACACATTTTCAAACATATCATAAAGTTTTAATGTTGCTCATGATGCTTATGTCGGAGTTTATTTGATCAATTACCAATAAAAGCAATTTTCCTGAGGATTTTTTGTACTGATTTCCCGGGCATTTAGATAAAGATATTTGCCTGAAGAGCTTTCTATTTTGAGTGGGCCTATAAAGCCAACCCCAATGAGGTCCTTGTTTAGCAATGACCAAAGTTGAAAATCTATAGGAATATATATATATATATAAAATACCTAATAGTTTATTAATTAAAGGATTTTAGCTGTTCAAACTTCAAAGTAGATTTACAAAAGGAAAAGATGGAGATCTGATCCAGTCTCTGTATGGACTTTAAATAGGAAAAAGAAAAGTATAAATCTAGTGTCATATGTTTCTTAATTTGTGATTGTCAGGGTGGTATGTGCATTTGACCAATGAGTTTTAAATCAAATGCATTTTTTTATAATTTAATTGTTACAAGAAGCATGAAGAAGGAAATTTGAACCATAATTCCCTTTATAAAAAAGTTTAGGCAGTGCTATTAAGTTGTATTTGCATATAACATTGTGAATATAACATTTCTTTCTAAAATAAGTAACAGGTGGAGAGAGCATTCTCATCAAAAGTTTTGAAAATTTTAGTATTTAATACCTAAAAAACCAATTTTATAACATTTAACACATCAATTTACAATCTAACATCAAAACTTCTATTTTTTTACCACTTCATTAAAATATTATATATTTATCATTTTTTATTCTTTTTAAGAGAGAGCAAAGAGTGAGATCTGAGGGGGGAGAGAGAAGGGGAATAGAAAATGAGAAGCAACTTGCTACATAGAGTGTTAGTAATAACATCTTACTGTAGTAAGGTGTTAAAAAATTTAAAATTTAGCATAATTGATGTAGGGACTTGTTTAGTGGTTTTGTTACTAAAAATAGCTTTTAGCATTTATTTCACCTTTAATGAGAATGCTCTAAGATCATAAGTTCAAGATCCATGAATATGTTACTTTTTTTTTTTTTTTTTTTTTTTGTGTAGGAGTGTTTTTTTTTTTTTTTTTTTTTGGTGGGGGGGGGGGGGGGGGAGGCATAGGGAAAACTAGCTGACAAATCAAGAATAGTTTCAATTCCATAATTTCCTCAAAAACAAAAAGAAAGTTCACATAGTTGTTTGAATTTGCCTCAAACTATCAAAATGTAAAGGAATTGGGCCAATATCAGGAAATTGTCACCTAAGTGGCCGAAATCTTTAAAAAGTCTTGCATCTTTTTGGGCGAAAAAGAGAAGGTATCGAATATTAGTGTATTTTACACAAAAGATGGACTCACTCCATCCTATAACAAACGATAACTTAAAATAAATTTATTCTAAAACATATGAAGATTTTCAATAGAGAAAGCTCAGTTTCCTATATTATCCTTAGCTTTTATAAAAATGAAAAAATAAAAAGAAAAGAAAATTTTGTAAAAAGTTGTATCACTATTACTATAAAATGATATTTTAGAAGGATCGCTATTATATATATATATATATATATATATTCTACATATGAAAGGGGAATCTCATAAATAGAAGGATGATGCTCTTACTACTGCCTTATGTTTTGTTTTCCATGCTAAAAAATAAGATCATTCTATGGTAGACACCTTTTTTTTGTGGTATATAGTACCATATATGTCTAATCTTAATTGTTTGTTTATTATATATATATATATATATATATATATATATATATATATATCTATATATAAAAGAGAGGAAAAAAAAAGTGTGCACTGTAAAATTCATCTTTAAAAAATAAAGGCTCTTTTTCAAAAGATCATGAGTTTAGTGGAAGGGCTTTATTCCCATGGCATTTCTGTCTTTTAGGCTTTGGGCCTGGAATTAATCTGCCAGCCCCAAACTTGGCGTAGTTTGATAGAAACTTTGGGTCAAATTATAAAGGTCCAGATAGGCAAGGCCAATCCAAGTTAGCCTCTCTCTCTCTCTCTCTCTCTCTCTCTCTCTCTCCTAGCTGGCTACACATGCTCTTTGTTCCCTTTTCAAGAATCCGTACAACTGTGAAACAGAACAAACTGTCTTCACTACAAAAAAATAAACCCAACAAAATAGTCCTCTTTGCGTACATTACTATTGTTCTCATCCCATGGGCCATGACCCACCCATGGTACCAAACTATTGCTTCTACACTCACCACTCACCACACATTTTGCCTACACAAAATCCAAGTTGTCTCCAAGTATAAGCCAATTAAGACTCCTCTGAACTTAGAGTGACAACCCAAAAAAGTAAGAGAATTATAGCGTAGATAAGAGCAAGTATCCACCACATAACAATTTCAAAAAATTTAATGACATAATGAGACTTTGATAGCCAGTCTGTAAAGTAAAGAAGAGACTCCAATCTGTACATTCCAAAATAACTTCAAATCCAAAGTCCGAAAAAGGTAAAACCAAAAAACATCAAAAGCAAGTTTGGTACACAAAAATCATAGGCTTGATGAGATAGAGGACAATGTTACTACTTCTATATCTAACTGCATTTTTGAGATGTGCATTAAGAGCTTAATTACACAGCTAATTGTTGCTGTTGATGTGAGTTTTCATCCTCATTGGAGCACAAATGGAGTTTGAGAGATTTTCCTAGATTTATAGAAGACTCTGCTAGATTAAGAGGAGGTTGTTGCATCATCATCTCTCTTTGGAGGTAGGAGCAGTAGATGTGGAAGGTGTTGGGGGTCACATTTAATCTGAAGCCCAAACCAAATAGGAAATCTACTTCAAGAAAGTTCATTTCTATTGTGCTGATTCCTCCAACTTTTGCATAGTATGCATTGTTGTAGAAACTGAAAATTTCAAAACCATAAACAAAAACAGAACATCAGTATATGATTGGGGAAGAAAAATAACTAGTTACATAATTACCAAAATTAATTTTACAGTATAAGCATTTAAATTAAGTGAAAATAGGAAACTAAGCAAGGCCAATGTTTTTTATATTGGTTCATTGACCCCAAATCAAATTATTTGTATAACTTTGCTGGATTCACATGCTTCTTGGCTGGCAATATGTAAAAGAACCAGGGTTTCACATGGCTTGTATTCATTTGTATCTACACGTAGAAGCATTAATCTTTGACAAAGAATATCCAGTGATTATGATTTTACAAAAAAAATTGAATACAAGCTTTGCAGGATATAGAAAACCAAAATTTAATTTCAGAGACTTTTCAGAGTTTCAATTATTTGCAAAGAAAAACAATCAATGACAGCAAACCCAGAAAAGAAAACAGCAAGAAAGCTCTGCAAGCTACAATTCTAGCATCAGGTCAAACAGATAAAGGAAATCCTGAATTTTACAATTTTATACCTCTATGAAACATGCTCTAAAACTAGCTAGTAGAACTTATATTAACACAAAACACAAACTTGAAAGCCAAATAAGAAAAGGCAAGAATTTAAAGTTGTCACTTCATTTCAAACGTTAAGTTACATACAATATTAAGTTTCAAGAAAATTAAAAGAAAGGAATTGAAATTCTGCATCCAAAAATATTGACTTCAAAACTATAATACTTACATATCATCCATGAATTTTGCAGCCACCATGACACTTGTGATTAGCAGACGATGAACGTTGAAGGAATTGACGGGCAAAGCGGGTTGGCTTTGAGCAAATCGATCAAGATAAACATATGCAACAATGTAACAGGAAGGGCTACAATTTGCATACTTGAAAATTCTCTCTAGGTAGCTTTGAATTGAGATGGTTGGTCGAGATAGGCCATGAAAGACAGACATTTTCTGGGGTTGGAATTGACGGTTGAGATCGTTCGAATCAGCCACTTTTTGGAGAAGAGAAGAGAGAAAAGTTATGAGCTTTGGCATCAGATTTGGGTTCTCTAACTCAGCCATTGTTTTGCAACTTTTAGTGCTCTCTGTATTTGAATCTTGCTGTTGAATATTTTGGGCTATAAAAGGTTTATTAGCACTAGCCTATATATAAAAATAAAATACCAAACAGGCACAGTGTTCGTTAATTGGTTCGTATTTTGATTGACCAAAGACCCTTTGAAATTTAAATAATGACCGACAAGTCTCTTTTAGTGGGTTTGAGTTCTTTTTTGATTAAAAGTTTGTGATTTTGAGTTGGGTAATCATTGTTATTGTTATTATTATTATTAATTTCAAAAACTTAACTTGTTAAAGAGGGAACATAGGTGGAACAATGTGGATCAGTGTCTTTTGTTGATAAAAATTTGGGGTTTTCTGGCGATTTATTGTAACATTATGGTGATGGTGGCATGCCATACCCATCATGTGATTACATGTGGGAAATTTGTGATTTTAATTGAAGGGCCCACTTTTTGGGAGATCTAGCATGTGTTTTGATTCCAAAAAAATTGGGTGACATAACATGGATTTGCTATGTTGATTTACAGCATTAGTATAGGTATATGCTGCTATTGTTCCAAGCATACAGAAAAAAACAATGAATTTATGAGTACTGATGGGTTGGATTCAAGTTTGAGACATGTAATTAAGGATCATTGACAACAAGCTTGACTAATAAAGTTTGGATAGGAAAGAATGGTAATCTGAGGAATGATCCAGCTTGTTTGAAGTTGTAAATGAACAACTGTGACTGCATAGATTTGTCTAAAATTTAAGAGCAAACAAAATCAGATCTAGAATTTCAAGCAGAGAAGTTTTAAATCCACAATATTTTTATAATATTTTAATAATAAATCTTAAGTAGTAAGTTGTTACGGGTTTTAATCTGAACTTACCATTAAAATTACTTTATTGCCTTCTAATAACAAGAATAAATAATCTGCTACTTAATATTTGTTGCGAAAAATATTATAAACATAACAATTCTCTTTCAAATATTACGGACCACTCACCATGCACCTACCTGTAGGCTATTGTGGGCTTGGATTCGGGTTGGATTTTATGAGTTATATGAGTTTCATTCATGTGTGACTAATTCCCAGGAGGAGTAGAAGTATAGTACAACAAAAGCAATGTGTTTATAATTTGTTGGACCACTCAAGCCCATTAACTTATATTTATGTAATGAAAGTCTGTCCCATTATGTGCATCATGTTTTCAATGAAAGAACTTTCCCAAAGTGTAGCACTCTCTAACAAGTGCTTTCAATTATCAAAGTCCTCCATATGGAATAAATGGCATTTTTATATATGAATTGTCTTTCTCACGCATATAGAGGAACCTTCACATGTATATAAATAATTTAATCAAGAAAAAGAAAGCACTAGAAAGAAAATATTTTCTCACCACGATCACCATTTTTGTGTGTATAATCAAGATGGTACTAAGAAAGGTACTTATTGTGACGGACCAATGATTTAGGTTTGATCAGTAAAGCCCACTATTTTTGGATCGGAATTCGTGTAAGATTGCTAAAAGAATCTGTGATTACATATTTTCCATTGGGTAACGGTGGGGTATACAAACCTCAGATAGTGGAAAAGTAAAAGATATGAGGAAAACAAAATATAATTGGTCCTAAACCCATTAGTTTAATCTTATGGATTAGGTGGTCTTACATATTGTAATAGGAAAAATGTTAGGCCCACAATATTTTTACTACAGATTTTAAGTGGCAGACTATTGTTGGTGGGATAAAAAAGTGAAATCAGTAGTAGACCGCAATTAGAACCAGTAACAACTTCTCACTTAAAATTTGTTATGAAAGTATTGTGAACGTAAAATTATATTTTTTATAAAAAAATTTTAAAAAAATAAATTTACAGTTTACTCCTAAGGTTTGTGATTTATATAAAGATACACCCATATGACCACTAAAGTATTATTAATAACTAGCAGGTTACCCGCACAATGCACGGATAATACTTTAAACTTTTATATAAGTTGGTTTTAGAAAATGTTGTGTGTGTGTGTATATATATATATATTATAACACAAACAGTGGATATTTTCATTTCTAAAATCACCTACAGTTATATCTAAAACTTCAGAGCAAGTAGGCATATTTTGTTCCCTACCATTAGTTGATCATGAACCCAATTAACTGCAAACATATGTTGTACATATCAAATTCATTGAACCCATCACTTTTCATTGAACCTATCACTTTTCATATGAAATTGCTAACTTAGGCATTGATCTCATCAAGCATCCTCCATAATATTTTAACTATATATAGCAGCATCAAGGTCATACAGCGAGTCATGTCTAGTCAAGGCATTTAGCCCATTATCAATCTCTTTGGCTTTGCAAAATGGTGTTTTTCTCCAACTATCAGAAGTAATGACCCAATTTTGTGGTGGTTTTGGACATTCGATCAAAAGATGTAAGCAATTCGTCCTTCATTAAATGGGCACCAACACTCTCTCACATAGAAGTCATTGAAACATGGAGTTGAGCCTCTTTATATTAGTCTTGTAATGTTAATTTAGGATGCTTTGAGTATCAGCAATTTTGATCTGCATAAATATAATTCCACCTATTTTAAATGAATATAATTAGATACAATTATCCTAAAACCTAGTCCAAAAACTTGTTCTTAACCCACAATCCATCTTCAATACAGGAATGACAATAAACTAATCACTAAGTAGAGTCACTCAATCAAGTACTTAAATTTGAAAACAATTTATAGGAAAGCAAAAGTACAGATACAGTATTTAGAAAGTTAATGTTTGATTTATGATAAAAAGAAGTGGCAAAGTGCAAATAGAAGACCAGAAGAATTTATATTTCAAACAATTGGCAAATTTTGCTATATTCCTTTCTATAAAATGCATGCTTATAGTATTGTTAGAATAAATAATAGTCACACTAATAAAAATAAAAATTAAAAATGAAAAGAATTGACTTGTAATATATATATATATATATATATCAAAAAGAATTGAAAAAAAAAAAAAAAACATTAAAGAGTCAAACATACATGGCAGTCACATCTAAATTGATGCACAACATCTATTCCCAATTGTCACCACAATGATCAGCACCCACTCAATTAGGTGATACAATCTTCAACTTTTACAATTTCTTACAAAAGTTAAAAATAAAAAAAAATTAAAAAAATTTAAAAAATTTAAAAAATTAAAAAAATTAAAAAAAAAAACCTAAAATTAGAGAGATTTTTCTATCAATCTTTTGTTTAAATATAATTAGTCAAAGAGTGATAATTGAAAGGTAGAGACCTATTTAAATGAGACAATTCCACTCTCATAACCTTGAAATAATTATTTTACTATCTTCATAGTTGCAATAAATTTGTTAAAACACAAATGAATGGTTTTTCTCAATTTTGAAAACCCATTTATCAATTAGATTTACCTTAATAGTGATAAATATTCAACAAACATGACTATCTTTTTTCTTGTCAACCCTTTCCATGAGTGTGTCCATCAAACACATGAAAACATAGAGACACAATTATTGGGATTAACGTTATCAACAAAATAGGGAATAACGCAGTTTGCTCAATGACAATTTATTGTAAAAGATTTCATACATATGGTGTTGTTTTAGCCTATCATAATATATATCTAGGCAACAAACATACATTATCTATCTCCTAACATCATCCACTTGTATTACCTACATATAATCATAAATTCAAAAAAAAAAAATGAAAAAGGAAAGGAAAAAAAATGTGATGAGAATAAATCAAAATATTAATTCATAGGTCAAATTGGAATCTTCACCTTTTCCTATTGAGACTTACAGGAAATTTGGCAGCAATCAAGGCCATCAAAGCCATGTGGCACATTGGATCAAAGATTAACTCGTGACCCTTTATGTCATGACTGATCTCTCATTTCCTTTTTGTAGACTACAACCAACCAATTTACTTTTAAATGTTTTGAATTATTCTAATATCACTCACACATACACACAAAAAAAAAAAAAAAAAAAAGTTGCAAAATGGGCATCATTTAAGATAAATTTCATAGTTGCAGAATTCTTTTGCCTTATTTTTTTTTTTTTTTTTGTTCATGGTCTAGTGACAAAATTATCCAATTAAGCAAACCATAGACATTATAGAAAAGAAAGTAAAACTAAAATAGTGTTTTGAAGCAATTTACAACGTTACCTCTAGCGCATACCATATTTATTGTGTATAGCTGCAATTTACAATATGAGCATATAAAAAATAGCTTGCTACTTCAGCATTAACTGTTGCCTACAGCAAAACACTCAACTCTTTTATCAAACAATTTGCATGCATGTAACTAAAAGGTAGTTGCGCCCAAACCAAATTTATAAAGTAAAAAAATTAAAGAGATCAAAAGAAACACATTAGTTTGCATTAAATTTAAAGGGGAACTAAAGAGTTAAGAAAGAGAAAGAGGTGAATTGGATTTTGTTGAAGCAATAAGTAATGTGTGTCCTTTCAATTTCTAAAAGGATGTTGGAATATATTTTTCAAGTGAAGGTGATTTGGAAGGTCAGATGCAATAATTGCTCTAATAGAGCTCAAGTAGAGCCCCACATGACAGCACTTCATGTTCTCTGGCAAGACTTCATGATAACCCGCACGAGGTCTTTGCTTTTAAATATATATTGATTGATTGATTGTGACATATTATGTAATTAATATACATGGTTTTTTCTTTTTTGCTTAATAATTAATATACATGATTGGTAAACGTTTTAAAAGATTATATACCTTGAATGGGAATTAAACATATATATATATATATACACACACACAGCAGTTATGGGCAAAAGGAAAGTTAAATAGCATGTGTCAACACTTTGAGGAGATAAATTTATCTCTAGCAAACTTAAGATTAATGGAAAATGATCTTTTGATCCCTTTGTTAATTATACAGATTAATTAATAATTAAATTAATATAAGCCGATTATGTGATAACAACTTAAAAATAGTTAATTACAACCGCAATGAATAACAAATGTGAAATTTAAAGAAACAAGCACTTGAACACACAAATTTGATGAGAACTGAAAAATTAATGGAGAACATGGCAAAGAACAAACCACTACAAGTGTACCTCTCCCAAATAATGCAATCAATTATAGAAGAGAAGTTTTACAATGTAGTTCAAACCATTGGCCCTAGTCACTACTCATTGGCTTAATTTACTGAAGTGACCCAACAAGATCGATCCCTAGAACTTCTAAATTTTTCATGCATGAATCCTTTTTCACAAACCTCATCATCTTGAAGATTTGAACTCCACAACAGTACATTAGGATTGTAAGTTTTATGGTTTCAGCTCTTGATCACCGAAAGGTAGCAACCCCTTTGTGAATATCAACTTTTGAACTCGTGTTAAAATCACAAGCCAAACAAGAAGCTTCAAATCAAGAAAACAAATCACAGAAAGATCAAGAAAGTTCGAGAAACAGAGAGAAAATTCTGAATGAAAGAGAGAAACTTTATTGCTAAATTTCTGTGAATTACAAAGACTAAGTAACTTACACACACTCAGCACTATTTATACTAGCAGTTACAGATCAGAGAAAGGAACAAAAGCGCGGGAAAATATAACAGAATTTCCTAAAATCTCTCCTCCAATAAAATTTCAACAAGTGTCACTCTAAACCTAACTAACAAAGTCATAAAAATCTTTTTTTATCAATTGAACAGTAAGTGAAAGGTTTTCGAAAGTTTAGGTACGACCGATCGTGTATCAATCAAAAGGCAACAATCAAACTCTTGAATGAAGGACTTGTTTTAGCTATATCTTGAACCTTTAAATCTTGAGCATTTGACACCCACTTTTAACTCAATTTAGATTACAATTTCATGAGATTTGTTAACCTAAAACCTAATAATTAATATAGGACAACAGGGGGAGGAGTGAAGAAGAGAAAGTGACTTTACATTCAAGACGTCATTTTCTTCTTACATGCTATATAACAATGTGTTCTTTCGAAAATTCATTTTCTTTAAAAAAAAAAAAATCAGGTCACCGTTGTATTTATCACGAATTTCACATGCAGCAAATATTTAATGCAATGAGTGAAATACGTTTGTTGTTTAAATCATCCATCTGAATTTGCTATTAAGTCGAGATGTCTGTTAATTAAGATGTGGTTCAATGCAAACTGAGCCACCAAAACCATAGTATGGAAATGTTAATTTCATGTTTTTCACATAATTCAAGTTAAATTTTGTATTAATTTTTTATTGAGTAATACAGTTTTTAATTTAATTAGTAGTTTCTTAATCTTACAATTGGACATCCTGTTCTTTCTAAGCTTAACACGGATGCTAAATCCTTAGAGCAACTGAATGTTATTCAATATATTCATCTCTAAACTCAGGTAATATCGGGTATATATATATATATATATATATATATATATATATATATATATATTGAGTGACATTGCATTAAAAAATTACCTATGCTATATGTAACTTAATTAAACCTAATTCATGTGTAAATAATTTTCAAATCATTGCAACCGAATTAAAGATATATACAGGTGGGTTTAGGGTTCTAGCTTTTTAGTCCTGATCAGGGGCGGCTTAATGCATTTAGGGGCCTAAGGCGAAAATTAATTAATATTATTTTGTATTAAATAAAAAATTACTACTAATTAATATGAACCATGTAGAATTTTTTCTTTTTTTTAGAAATTTTATAAACAGAAAAAGTTTTACAAAATTTTTCATACTTGTTGATGTGGCAGATTGATAGTGGTAAGTAAAAAAGCGGTGTAAGTGGTAGACTTAAATGAGAACTAGTAAAAGTTTGTTAATTCAACTCTTATTATTATTATTATTATTATTTTTAAAAGTGCAATATTCACAATATTTTTTATAACAAATTCTACGTTTTAAGTTGCTTTTTGTTTTCTATTTGAAAATATCACTATTATTATTTTTTTCCATCAATAACAACCTACTACTTAACATTAGTTGTAAAAATGTTATAAAAAAAATTGTGGATGTTGCATTTTTTTCTCTTTTTTTTTTTTGTTTTTCATCTGATAAAAGATATTATTTTATTTATGGATTATAAATAACCTTATTAGTTAAAATTTGGGGGCCTTTTTTTTTACTTAGGGCCTTAGGCGAATGCATTTTTTGCTCTAGCATTCAGCCGGCTTTGGTCCTGATTTTCAAATAAGAACTCAATAAGAGAAGAAACTATCTTAGATCCTAGAATATTTATCTGTACCTAGATGGAATTATATTTGCGAAGAAAGATAAAATAGTTAAATTATCATCTATAATCAATGTGACCATTGTCAACAAGCCATCTTTAAGGGATTTTAATAAATCCAACTAAAAAAGTAAATACATTGATCCCTTCCTCTTAGATGAAACTTAATAAATAAAATGACACATACTTTTGTAATATATATATATATATATAATATATATATATATATATATAAACCTGTTGAAATACTCTTGATGAAATTGTATTCCTTTAGGAATTACCAATGTTTTTCTGTGTTTTTATTTTTTGATTTGTTGAGCTAAAAAAGGGTAAGGATTTAACCTATTTTGGCTCCTCTGCTAAAATCATAACTCAAGTTCAACTTGGACAACAAGCATTGACACATGACCCTAACCCTAACAATTGTGTCACAATCGTGGGTTGTATTAATTTCTTTGTGTAACATGATTAAGGGAATATATGAAGATTACTGTTTTAATTTTCACTTATCCTAGAAAAGGAGAAGTAAATATATATTTAAAATGTTTTTTTTTTTTTTGTCCATTCCTTATTGGAAAAATGCCAAAACCACAAACTATTTTGCACCCCTTTTTTTTTTTTTTTTGCAGACTACTGATATGGCAGGTGATTATTAGTAAGTAAAAATATGATATTAGTGGTGAACCCAAAAATTTAGTAAGAATTTGCCACTTTAATAGTCTGTAAAAATTATTGTAAAATAGTTTGTATTAGTATATCATTACTCTCCCTTATTTCCTCTCTTTTAAAGCAATCATAATACGAATAATACATGTTATTAATGTGTGTTTTTAGGTGAATGTTATTAATATGTTAATAGCATATTAATATTATTATTAGATGTTAAATGAGTAAGTTGTATTAGAAAAAGTACCACTGTTTATCTGGTGATTAAACTATTAACACATTAGTATAACCATGCAATGCATGCTAAACTACATAATAATTTGTGACATAAGGAATATATGCCTCTAATTTTTTTTTTCTTTTATAGAAATTAGGTATTAAAAAAAAATCTTAAATTAAGTTATTGACTAAAATAATTAATTCATAAGAAACCTTTCTTGCTACCTAAATGAAACAAAAGGAAAAAGTTATTATTTTTTTTATTATTTATAATTTGATAGTTACAACAGGAGAGAGGAGAATTTAGCCTTAAATATTTTCGTTGGAAACACTATAAGATGCCAACTAGCTAAACTATAAGGCTCTTAACTGTCGAGAAAACTCTAATTCTTCTTAAATACATATACAAAAAGGATCCTATGAAGTACGCATGAGGGTATACAAATTTTGTAACAAAGTTTATAGGTATCAGGATAGGATTTCGTAACATTTATTTTCACTGTGTAGATGACTAAATTTCTTAATTCGAAATAAATCAAACAAGTAAATAGTTTCACAAATGCGAATTTGTATTGATGAATGTGTGGTACAATTCTCTGTGATTACAAAAGAATGACCCTCTGATTCGATCTCCTTAAAAGATTTGTTGATTGTAATTGTGGCAATGTGATTTTGATTCGAACACAAAATATCCTTCAATTTGGCTGAGGAATGGATCAAAGATCTTTGAAACGGAATTACAATGAATCTCTAGCTATGAACTTGTTAGAAATTCTTTGTTCTTCGTATTCTTCACGTTCTTGATACGTTCTTTGTGCTCTTGGCATTCTTCATCTTCAAAAGTTTGTGGTGGAAATTCTTCGATGCTTTAGAGATTTGAACCCGTAGAGCTTCGTTGATTTATGGTTTGTTGACGTTCCTAGAGGTTTTCAAGCTTGATTCCAGCAAAGTTCGCGATCTAGGTCGAAAGCTCGGATGGTTTTGTTTCGAATGTTCTTCGGTTTTGAGGTTGAAGTTCTTGAAGGCTTTTTGGCTTGATTCCTACAAAGCTTCTATACTTCTGAGTGCTTCTGAATCTTCTTTGATGTTGCTTATGCTCTAGATGGCTTGGTCTCTCTTTAAATGCCTTAGGAATGCTTCTATTTATAGGAGTTTGTGGGTGGGTGAGCCACACATGACAGAGTCTGATTGGTGACACATGTTACAGCCTGATTAGTCCACTAATATCATCGCTTACATGTGCTAGATTGCTTGTATCATTGCTTACGCGTGCGGAGCTACTTATGTCATCGTTTACACATGCTGATGCGTTTTATGCCCCTATTTCAATGACAGTTGGCAAATTTCTATTGGTTTCTGAATAGTGATAGAAAAACCTAGCAGTAGTACGTGGCACTTTGTAATTGGTCGTATTTTGTGGACTTGGTAGTATGATGCGTCAACTTATGATAAGTTGGGAATTTTCCCTCTCTACACACTATGTTTTTTGCAATTCTGTTCTTTTGTACAAGGGAGCTAGGATTGTCCTGGCAATGAGCACGTGTATCGAAAGTGAGACAAGGTGTTTGATCGGAAGGAAAACTAGGATGCCGATGTTGATCACCTTCTTGTACTGCAACAACAACAACAACAAGTATAAGCATAATTCATTCCAATATGATCAAATTGTCATAGCTCCCTTGCCCATCTTGAGTACCGTTTTTCTTTTTCTTGGAAAACTTGGAAGTTAAAATGCACAAGAAAATTCCGAAGATAGTCTGAATCCTATATACAATTAGTTTTCTGATCATTTTAATTAAATTAAAGATACCTTAATTTAAAAATAAATTCATCTGAGAAATATATATTTATCAAACAAAAGTTGATTCAAACAAAGCCAGTTTTTAAATTAATAGCGACTCTTCTAGGAAACCTTGGAAGTTGTAACAAAACGGAATTTGGTTAACTCATGTTTGTAATCAGCCTAGGATCAGAATTTTTATTTTTAAATTACTTAATAGCTTGTGTGTGTTTGTTTCTTAAAAACAAAAAATAAAAAAAAATAAAAAAAAAATCAAGTTTGCCCTTGTGTTCACTAGCTTCTTACCTGAATAGGGCAATGGTAATGTGTGAGGAGTAAATATTTTAGATGGACCAAAATTAATTTTTGAGATTTTAAGGGTTGATTGATCAAATATAACTATTTAAAAATAAAAAAATAAAAAAACTAATTGATGAGAGTTTCAGTAACAATAACAGGGTCTAGCAAAAGATATAGTTTCAAGAGCTTAGTTATGGGTGTGGAGAATGTGTTAGTAAATATCTACCATTGAACTAATCTCTAACTCCCTCACCTCAAACTCTCTCCCAAACTCTCTTTCCCTTCTTCTTTTCCTTCCCAACAATCTCTCACCCTCAAAGCAAACCACAATAGTCCCACTAGTTTCACTCTCTTTGTTACCCAAAACTAAGAAAAACAATCCCAAGAAACACCAAAAAAACACTTGTCAAAAAACATTAACAACAATTTTGACAATTTTAATGTAGATGAAGTGAGAAAAATCATAGGAACTAGCAGTTTCACAATGTGAGCTTCAATTACCCTTCAATCAACACAGAATCCTGGCCACCAAAGTTGCCTGCTCCTTAGCCACCTCGGTTGCCTGCTCCTCAGCCACTATCGCTTTCTCCTCCAACACCTCCACCAACAATCTTACTTGTTCCTTCACACAATCCTGTCCTAACTTGTTCTTTAGTTCTAGGAATGTTTCAATCTACTCCTCTAAAAACAGTCCCTAGAACTTATCTCCTATTTCTTTTAGAATCGTTTTGTGCCAATCTTTAACTGATTTCTCCCTTTCCGAACTAGCTTTAGAAAACTCCTTCACAAATTTTGCTACTCCCCTCCAATTGATTATGGCTTTGAGCTTCATAATTTGATCTTCAATTTTATAGCACTTCTCAACTATGCACTTCTTACAATAAACTTGTATTATTATGTTATTAGTTTTCTCCAATATTTCAATAATTTTCCTTACAAAAAACTATAATCATTTGCGTTCTATTTTATAAATTTGAAAATTGCATAATATAATAGTTAAATTTGAAAACTGCATGATATAATGGTTAATATAGATACACAAGTTTCATACCTACCCAAGAATGCAAATATCATATTCAAAAAAAGAAAAAAAAATGAAAATGTTTGATTTGATAAAATCAAAATGCAAATATCCCTTAGTTACTTTCTTTACATCTGGTTTGTGTGTTTATATATATTTTTTGTTGGACTTGTTTAAACTGTTGCAAAAGCAACTACATTTGAGTAAGAGTACCATATTTCAAATTAATTGTTTCTCATATAAATTTTAGAAAATGACATTAAAATTTCATTATATTTAAATAACTAATGTTCCATTTAACATAATTAATATAACAAATAAAAATAAATGTATTTATCCTATTAGTAATTAACTCAAATAAAAATAGTTTATTATATAAAATTTATAAAGATAATCAAATAAATTTCTCTAATATAAATAATTATTATATTATAGGTATTTAATTCATTGGCTAATCCAACGAACTAATATTTTGATATAAATTCAAACTTATAAATAGTAACGTACGAAGTTGTGCTTAATAGATCTAAAACAAAGTGTGAGGTGGCTTTCTTCAGTCATATATTTTTTGTGTAGAAACAAAAGGAATGTACTCACCATTAGTGACAAGTATAATTTGAATTCCATTTTGGCTTCCCTAGTTACACATCATGTTTTTAAGTCCAGAATTTGGCAATTATATCTTAATGACTTGGATTTGAGACCATCATTTATATATGGTCTGTCAGGCTTTCAAATTATAAGATTCTTCTTAGTTCCATCTATGACTTCCCATAGTAAACTCCATGTGCAGCTTACCTTATTTTTCATAACTTGAACAGGCCAAGGATAGTACTGATTTAGGTTCTTTGAAGGAGGCAGCAAAATTTTTTGTTCCCGGTAAAAATTCTCTGATTTCTTTTGCCTGTCCACTACCTGAGTCAACTTATCTTCCTCTGCTATTTCTGGTTTTCGTTCTGAATGCTAGTCATGACTCATGATGCGTGGCAGGTGGTTCAACTTTATGCTCTGCAAGAACTATAAAAATAAAGGAAAAGGACGGCTATTAGAAAATATTGGTATCTAATACTATCAGAGTAGAAGTTGGGCCTTAAGAGGAAAATTAAACCTCTTTTTTTTTTTTATATATAATGGTGGAAGAATAAATTCTTGATGTAGAACGAGTTCTATCACCTTTCCACCATACCTACAGTTATGAGCAATAAGAGGATCTATTTTGCTCATATTTTTAATTGGATTACGTTAAGACTCAACTATCCATTTTCTAGCAGTATCTCCATGAATTATGGAGTGGTCAGGATGTTAAAATATAATCACTATTTCTTGTAAGCCTTTGCATGTAATATTTGGAACTTGTTCGTGTTTGGTGTTCAAATACTTGTTTCGATCAGGACATATTACTTCTATGAATTTGGTAGAGATGAACAGCATGTAGCATTAATGGCTGCTGTTAACAGTGGAAAGGTTTGTTACCATTTCTTTTCAGTGATAGAATGCTTGTTTGTAAAAAATATAGCCAGTACATACCAGGCTTTTGTGCCTGTGATGGATATTATAAGTGCCTATAGCCCATTAGTTGATCAACTCAATAGAATTCTACTGAAAGGCCCAAGAACTTTCTGATAAAAAATTAAGATTTTGATTTGCACAAGAAAACCATGATGCCAGTGATTTTGTTTTCATTTTGGTTTTTAATGATTTCATCAAGTAAATCAATGTCTCCCTTTCATATGTAGGCAATTATTCTGGAGCAACTGCCCCACGTTCTAAATGGGAGGGTGATAGTGTGAAGCTTCGTTCTTCTGCTATATCACTAACAGTACTCTTGTAGTCAAACCACCAAAAATTCAAATAGCAGGTATCTATAGCTATGACTCTCCTAAAGTATCATTCTAAATTTGTTGAGACAAAGAAAATGAATTGTATGCTGTTTATAATTTGTCCATTATTGCCAAATGAATTGCAAAGAAAAAGAGAAGGCTTAGCTTCAATTAATTACCTAGACATCATTGCCGTGTTTCATGTTCTTTTTATGTTTATGCAATCATATTACCGTTCATCTTTCTGACTGGGAATGGTCATAATGTCAAGCAATTGGTGCTTGCAGCAAAATATTTCAGGTAAGCGAACTAAAGTGAGATACTGAAACGATCATGGACCAACTTTCAGCATAAGGCTGAAGTCTTAGACTCAAGATCTAGCCTTCTATTTTCGGCTGTTGGTATTTTGAGAGCTAAGTAATTCGTTAAACTTGGGCCTTGGGGACTGGTGTTGAGAATGAAACAGAAGGAAAAAAAAGGCTCATTCTAACTTTTCCTGCCTTCACAGTGTTCTCGTTGTTCATATTATGCAGCTACATTTCAGATGGTACACAAAAATTTTCTTGGATTCGATGTGCCATTATTTGAATCAATTTCTCCTGCCTCTTTCATTGTTCAGATTATTCTGGGACTGCTTAGCCAGTAAATGGTTAACTGTCTAGCATCTTTTCTTCCCAGGACAACTTTTATGCAGCTTAAGCATATAGCATATAGAGTTTATTGAAAATGTTGATTTGAGGGAACTTCACCATTTTTGAGATTGTATAAGGTAGTTTCTCTTCAATGTTTATCTGAAATTTTGATTGTACAATCCCTTCAATTCAATGTGCATGGGGGGGCGCGGGTGTGTTTAACTTAAACTGTGACTCGCCTTTGTTATATTAATGAATGCAGAAGAGATGTGACTTAGTTTAACAAGAGCCCATTAAAGTGCTTTAAGATGATTAACAAAGTTAAAAATGCCAGCATCCTAATTTTATTTTTCATTTATAGACATTTAAAATTAGAGTTAACTAGCCGCAAACCTGGACGTTGCGCATGATAATTATTTTTATTGTAGTTTTATTAAATTTTTCTATACAATTTAAACTAATTTAATGAAGAGTAATGTAATTTGTAATTATATTTTTATTTATTATAAGAATAATCATAAATGTAATATAGGAACAATCATAAATTATAAATTCAATAATTTTTCTCATACTAAAATGAAAAAAATACAATTTTCCTCAAAATTTCAAAAGGCAAGTTAACTAAAATATTTATTTTTAATAAAATTTATTTATAAAATTTTGTGAATTATTAAAAAGTATATAAAATTTGGAAATTATTCTTTTAGTTTTAAACAAACTTTCTCAAACTTATTTTTTTGCCTACAATCCAAATCACTGAAAAAAGTAACTAAAAAAATTAATAAAACTTAGCTATGATTAATTGGACTAATTAAGAAAACAATTTGTTTTTTATAATCTACTAAAGTTATTTTCTTTGTAAAAATTGTAATTTCAGCCATCCAAAACATATTATCAAATAAAAAATTATTAGTAAAATCTAAGAGTTAAATTTCTATATATGCATTGTAATAAAATAATAATAATAATAATTAAAGTAAAATTGCGAAAGATAAAATTTGTCTCTCATCCAATAAATACTGTTTAGCCAACCTTTGCTTTTCTCTAAATAAATGGCATTATAGAGTACTTCTAATACAATAATTAAGAGTTTTTTTTCCACCACAAAGGATTAAAAAATAAACAAAAATGATTAAAGTCTCATCGTTTAACATCTAAATTGAGCACTATAAAAATCATGTTATCAAATTACAATAACTATCAAATTAAATTATCCAAATCATGATATATAGTAAGATAATATTATATTTTTCTATTTAATCATTTATAATGCAATAAAATAACATTTAACAATCAAAGAGAGAAAAGAAAAATGCAACAATTAAAAAAAAAAAACAAAACTAAATCGCATTAACCTAAAGTAGATTAAAGAATATAAAAAATAATCAACCTAAAGCGAAGATGCAAGAAAAAAAAAAAAAAATCCACCCAAAAATTGAGTGTGTGTGCGCGCGTGTGTGTGTGTGTGTGAGAGAGAGAGAGAGAGCCTTTTTTTTGTAAGGAAAAACTATGCATAGAATGAAAAAAATAGTGACAAATTTATAGTAAGGGGTGTGAATAAGAAGGGACAAAAATAGAAGAAGATAAAGGGAAAGATGAAGAATGATATTAATGTAGAGAACAGTGGGGAGATGAGAATGTGAGGAAAAGAGAAAGGCTGGAGAAGTAGTGAGGAAATGAAAATATATGAGAAGTAGAAAGGTTGAAAAAGTATAAATATGAAATAAAAATATATTAAAATAATTATAAGAAAATAGAAAGAAAAAAAAATGACGTAAATACTGATGTGACTCAACGTAAACGCAACAGTATTAAACTCTACACTTCAACTTTTAGTAATATATAGATGTCATGAAACACCATGTGTGTTAGTACCATCTGCCGCTGCCCACTTGCTTATACCCATGGCCCACCAATGAAGGGCAACAAAGAATTCATCACCTAGCATAACATCGAAGTCATCCAACTACTTAATTAGGAAGCTCTGCCTGTGAGTTCACTGTTTTGATTTTACATGGGCGCTTGCTAACTTTCTGCCCAAGCAGTTAGACCATTCAACCAACCCAACACTGACTTGCCCATAGACTTTGGTCCCGCACACTAGGCCAGCACCAACCAGCCCATGTCAACTATATTTCCCACAAAGCATTCGCTTACCTCTATCTCATGCTTTTAGCATTACTCTCCCTTTTACTCTTAGTGTGATAGTTATTCAACAAGTATAAGTACTTGTGAGGTGTAAAAGGTTAAGGTCAGCGTTCAAGTCTCTAAAATAGAACTTTACACACATATACATTTAAACTATGCTAAAGGAAAATTCCTATCTCGTATTTAAAAAAAAAAAAAAAAAGCATTACTCTCCCTCATTTCCTCTCTCTTAAAGCAATCATAATATGAATAATATATGTTATTAATATGTTAATTATCATTAAATATCCTTCTCTAATTTATTATATTATTATTAGATGTTAAATGAGTAAGTTGTATAAGAAAAAGTACCATTGTTTATCTAGTGATTAAACTAGTAACACACTAGTATAACCATGCAATGCATGGTAAACTACATAATAATTTGTGACATAAGGAATATATGCCTTTGGTTTAACAAAAGAAATATATGCCTTTAATTTTTTTTTTCTTTTATAGAAATTATGTAAGAAAAATGATCTTAAATAAAGTTGGTGTCTAAAATAATTAATTCATGAGAAACCTTTCTTGCTACCTCAATGAAAAAAAGGGAAAAAGTCTTCTTCTTCTTTTTATAATTCAATAGTTACAATAGAAGAGAAGATTTTAATCTTGAATATTGCCGTTGGAAATACTATAAAGTGTCAACTAATTAAACTAGAAATATCTTAACTATTAAGAGAATCCTTATTCTTCTTAAACACATAAGTATTCCTTCAACCAAAAAAAAAACAGGAAAAAAATTCTAAGATAGAGAGGAACAAGGATTATTTTCTTATGCTTCCATGTAGTTAGAGAGACAAAAGTGATGGAGAGGGAACGAAGATGAAGCTTTTTAAAATCTTGAATTTATTTCCAAAATTCCTAAAATTTGTCTTGCCACCGAACCATTTGTGCCATTTGTTTGGGTGTACAAAAGGAATCCTACAAAGTACGAATGAGGGAATACAAATTTCATAACAAAGTTTATAGGTATGGGGACAGGATTTCGTAAAATTTATTTTCAGTGTTTTCTGCAATGCCTTTCCGTTCTTTTTTGTACCAGGGAGGATTGTCAAGCCAATGAGCAAGTGTACCAAAAGTGAGACAAGGTGTGGGATAGAAAGGAAAACTAGGAAGCAGAGGTTAATCATCTCCTTGTACTGCTACTACAACAACTAGTATAAGCATAATTCATTCCAATATAATCAAATTGAGACTCTTCATGCTAATAATATTCATAACTCCCTTGCCCATCTTGAGTACTGTTTTTCTCTTTTTTTGGAAAACTTGAAATTCAAAATGCACAAGAAAAATCCAAAGAGTTTGAATCCTATATACAATTAGTTTTCTGATCATTTTAATTAAATTAAAGATATCTTAGTTTAAAAGTCAATTTTTCTATATCCTATATCATAGCTTCCGTTTTCAAGCTCATGTTTTTCAATAGATTTACTTTCAACAAAAAGTAACAAATTGAATAGATGTAGCAAATAGAGCTGTTCATGAGCCTCTTGCTTCTTGATTCCAGACTTCCAATGCAATAATTTACATTGTTTTTAAAGCAAAAAAACACGAAAAGCTGGAGGAACAGTTAGTTCAAACTGTGTAGCTCCGCCCCTGAACAAAGCAGCGCTAGGAGGATTTGTCACTAGAATTGGTAAAACTACTCTGATAATTGACTTATATGTCTAAGAAGAATAGTAATCTTTTATCAATTCCTTTGATTTTTTTTTAATAAGTAGAATAAAATTTTATCCTATGACGTCTGCTCCATAATAATTGCTCTTTATCATCATGCCAAGACATTAATTGATTTTTAGTATGAGGCTTCGAACCCAAATCTCTTATATCTAATTGAGTTAATTTGGGACCCATTTGTTCCCTTTGAGTTTAAGAGAGCTTAATTAGTGTCAATTATTTATTTTAGTACTAACTAATATACTTTAAAAGATTCTCTAGAGGCTAGAGTATTGTAGCCCAACCAGTTTGCACCTCTTAGTGCATCCAAGGTTCAAATGAATCAAATTCTCCTCCTTTGTTGTAACTATCAAACTATCAAATAAAAAATATAGTTTAAAAGATTAACTAATGAGTTAAGAATAACTGCATTTCATTCTCACTAATATATAGATGATCTAATTCTTGTAGTAGAAATTTATTGCAGCATAAAATAAAAAATATACTTTAAAAGATTAACCTACGAGTAAAGAACAACTACATTTCATGCCCACTGATATATAGATGATTTAATTCTCGTAGTAGAAATTTACTGCAACATAAACATATCTAATTATTATTGGTAATCTATTGAAACTAAAACGTCATGTTGCTTAGAGTAGTCCATTCCACCTTAAATTGAGAAGACAAGCAAAAAAGGCAGTGCATATTCTAGCTTGATCTGCATCCCAAAGGCATTCATAACTTCGTAACTTGGTTAGAGGATTGAGTTGATTGTGACTCAAGATATATTGTTTTTTTCTTCTACTAAATAAAGGAATAAAAGTTACAAACTTCTCATAAAAAAGAAAACAGAAAAAGAAAAGGAAAGTAATATTCCAGATGACGCCACAAACAATAAAAATAAGGAAGAAGAAGATTGACCTAAACAACAAGAAATGATGTGCCATATTAGCCATTTTCAAAAACCGTGTGAACTGCGTCCCCATAAAACCAGATCAACAGTCCCAATTTAGAGCCCACAGAGCTCTCATTGTCTTGGCCTTTCGGACACCTCAACACGCCTTTCAGAGAAGAGGGGTGAAACATGATTAAGTCTACCTCGACCATTTGGATTCCTGGAGCTCCCTGAATTCTTTTTTGGTAATCTCACACACCTTCATACAAAAAACACGTCCAAAGAGAGTTCATTTATGAAAAATTAAAGGCTTTAACAACTAATTAAAAGTTGGCCACATTGATACACACATTTGAATGTCAAGTTCTTTTATAAAAAGAGAATTAGCCGTGTACTCTTCTTCTTTTTTACAGTATTTCTTGGACATGAAAGAAAAATTCATTGGGAACCAGAACTAGGCTAGCATGTAAATGAAGTCCCAAAGTAAACCTCCTGTAGTTCAGATAAAACCATATTAATGGTTTGTAAGAATTTCCCTGCAACTAATATCCAACTGTGTAAAAAGAAACCTCACAGAAGTTAGATGACCTCAATTTAATACAGCTTCAGAACAGAAACAGAAGAAATGCTATTATACAAAGAGAAAGCATTTCGGAAATTAAAACAGTGAACTGCCTTTGGAAAACAGAGAATCACAATACATTTGATCGAAGTTTGAAGTTGAAGCTACAATTGGTAACAAGACTCACATTGCTTCTGCAAACTGTAAAAAAGCCATAAAATTTGAGACTTGTATGGTCCAAAAGCTAAACTGAATTAGAAAAAGGACTCCGACAAACAGAGGTGAGATTTTGGATATAAACATCTGAGATATTCATCTGCTGAGTAAAGCTCCATGTGTTAACACCTATATGGATATTACAGCTCCACAGAGAAATTCCAAAATCCCTAACCTGGCACCATTAGCAGAACTTTGTAATACTAGACTGCCACTTTTGTAAGAGCTCTTTGAAAATTGAAAGAGACCCACTTGAGCAAGAACTCGCACCTTTTAAGTCTAACAACTGAATGTCCAATGTATATAACATAAGTATCACAACCTACCCTGAAGTTGGTTAAGAAGCACTTCAGACCCATTGTTCTCATCCTCATCATTGTCATTGTTATCATCAGTTTTATCTTTCTCCACTGAAAGTCCATTTCCACCAATGTCTCCATCAGACAAGCCAATGAGTGATGCATATCCTTCATTTTCAAGAGCTCTTGATTGCCTCAACAGTCCAATGAAAACTTCCTTGCTCTCCATGTCATTGTTTTCCTCACAGAGCTTAAAGAAGGCAGACGCATTAACTGGCTTTGGCCTCCAAGTTGTTGATCCCTCAGCCATAAAAGCTTCTTTCCAGCAGGATAAAGCCTCAGAAATCCTCCTTTCTCCAATATGCCCCTCAGCAAGAGTTTCCCATGAACTTGAATTTGGTTTTCCCCCAACTTCAACCATATGGTTGAAAAAACTCTCAACTTTATCCAAATTTCCCTCTTTAACATACCAACCCATGAGAAGATTAGTTATCCTAGGGTCAAAAGATGATTTTACTTGCAACCATTCCTCATAAATTTTTTCTGCCCCTTCAATATCACCTAGCCTAACAAGAGAAGAGATTATAGCATGATATGCCAAATTTGGAATACCAGGAAAAATGGTTTTGTAAATTTTCCACACCCGATAAGCCTCTTCTTTGTTACCAACATTTCCATAAAGACTTATTAGATAATGATAAGGTATCCGATCCCGACCTGTGATCCTACTCTCAACATTCTTTAGGCAATCTTCAGCCTTTTCAATCTGCCCCATCTTAATGTACATTGTAGCCATTGTGCTGAATGTCGTCCAATTGGGATTAATGGTCCTGTCCTGTTTCATCTGTTCAAATACTTGTTCCATCTTTTCTGAAGGTCCTTGTAATCCACAAGATGATAACCAGATATTATAGGAATATATATCTAGTTTTATATTTTTCTCGGTCATTTCTGAGATCATCAAGTCAACTTTATCATACTCCTTGAGATTCATATAGAGAGTCATCATCACATTGAAAGGAAGTGAGTGCATGGCATAACCTTTACTTCTCATTTTTACAAGTAAAGATTCTGCCTTTCCTCTATTTTTTGCTCTCACATAAGCATTGAGAAGAGCCCCATATATCCTCCTGTCCTTCAACCTATCCGGCAGCTCCAGGAAGTAATCTTCAGCTCTAGAAATTCCATGAACCTTGCCAATTAGATCTAATTGAATTGCAGCATCACTAGACGCTACTCTAAACCTCTCTCCTCTGTTGTTCATCCAATCATAAACCTGCAAAATGCATAAAATTTCAAACCAAATAATAATGCAAGCCAAGGCTTTTCATCCGAGTGAATAAATATAAAAAGTAAGAAATGGCTAATCAATGAAAGAATTATAGAGCTATAACCCAACACATCAGTTTATGCTGAAATCTATAGTGCCAAAATGCTAATTAGAATGGAAATACCCTTGACCTTCTAATTAACGGATTATTACAGAAGGTCATGTTTAATTACACAGAATGGACTATTTTATTCATGATAACTTCAGCATCTACCATTTATTATAGCCCCATATTCGCGATATGCTTAACATCTGTCCGAGAAAGTTATGCCCTCATTTAATAAAGAGGATCTTGTGAACAGAAAAAACCCAAGCACAATTAATGAAAATTTTAGCATGCAGGTGCACAGAATGAATTTTTTTCAATCAGGAATTGCTCATTTATTGTAACCCTAGCTTCAAGTCATGTCAGAAAAGTTTTGCCCTCATCCAACAAAGAGGAGCTTACGAACAGCGGAATCCAGCACAGAATATGCTCTTCATTCTTTAAGATATAGGAAAACCCAATAAAGGCATCCAAAACCAACACTATTTATCATGAATATGATCTTCGACAGTAAGTACATAAGGTTGCTATTTGACCTCACAACCAACACTATTTATCATAAAACTGAAAACCCAAAACTATATTATAACAATGAATCCAAAAAAGGATGATGTTTATGTGGCTTTACCAGACAAATTTATAATAATTGTAGAATATCTTTTTTTTGAGTTGTAGCCCTGTATTCTGATATGCTTAACCAACTTGTTCTGATATGGATGGAATAAGACTAGTATACAACTAATGTATGCCATGCTATCCTCATTAAATTTTTTATTTATTTTTTAAATTCCATGATATCGTTACACTTGCTACACATTTAAAGGCCATTATACCTTAAAATAATAATGGAAAGAGAATTAATAGTCTTGACGTGGTTGAGCACAAGCTAATGATTCAGATTAAAAATATGTGGGTTCTCAAGGATGCCTTAACTTTTACATTATAGTAATTGCAGTCATAAAAACTTAATCTTTAAGCCCTTTTCCCCTTCTCATAATTCATTCCAACATTCTACTCATATTATCTACGATTAAGCTTGGCTTTAAACTAATCACATCTGCAACTTTTATCACAACAAGTGAAGATGCTACTGCAAACCAAGCCCATTTTTGGTATCCAAATTTGATGTCAAACTTCTCAGTGATAACTCTTCTTCAATTTCCTTACAGCCAGTAAGCTACACTACAAGGTATCAATACATGTTTCATTCATCCCCAGATTCCTCCCCGGCCTTTCTAACCATCAATTACTGTTACTATATCGTTATACAATTATCTTCATCAAAAGGTTTCTGTTTTCAACTATTGGCTGTAACTTGCACTTAGAATTCAGGGTTTAACACCATAACCCTTAGCACCCTGTCAAATTCCCTTCCTTCAGCTACTCAGACTTGATTAACATCCAAAGAGCAAGATCATACCTAGAAACACAAACAGCAATGGTATACAAACTCCCCATCCCATCAAACCAGTAACGAATTCCCACCAAAAAAATAGTGACAATTACCCTGTAAGCAAAACAAGCTGAAAACAGCAACACCACTACAAAACCCAAATTCAGCATCTTGCTCAACAGAAAGTTCACAGCAACACAGAGAACAAATATGATACACAATATCACAACCCCATTAACCCAAACAGTCAATTTAACCAATTTCTAACACATGTAACACATACCAGTTAAGCCAAAGAACCAAAAAGGCTTGATATTTCTGCCAAAAAAAGCACATACCCATTAACCAAAAAATACCAAAAACATCAAAAGGTACCCGAAAATACTCTTTTTTTTTTTTTTTTTTTTACCTCAAGAGCTCGCTTGAACCTCTTGTACTTCCTGAGCTCCTTCACCACCCTACAAAGCTCCCATTTTGAGAGCCTCCTACCCTGCTTCTCCCACTGGTCCAACACAGTCCCAGAACCCAACTCAGGGTTTTCCATCATAGATATTCTCTTGTATATAGCATTCCATTTCACAATGGGTCTACGCTCATAGTCCATGGTGCCATAGCTGTGAATTTGTGAGATGGAGCAAGTGACTGTGATCGGGACTCCTCTGTAATTTGCAGTCTTTGGGAGTTTTAGATTGGGAACTATGGTTCTGCATGGTAGAGGTAAGGAGTAGGAGAGGGATGAGAATGTGAGAGAAGCGTTGTGGTGGTGAAGAGAGGGTTGGAGAAGCATTTTTTTGGGTAGAGGCTTTTAGAAGAGTGTTTGTGTACTGCGAATGGGACCAATGGGTATGGTTTTGCCCTGCAAATCTTTTTTTTTTTTTTTTTTGGTCTTGCCCTTGTAGATAAGTTTATGAAATTACCTCACGGTCCCTAGTGCTTTAGTTCTTGATTTCCACTTCAAATAAAAGTCTAGAATCATAATTCATAAAAAAATAAAAATAATTTCAAAAATTAATTTACAATTTGAGATGACAAGTTGTAAATAGTTGACAATTGCGCGGTGTTTGTAATTGATCCAAATAATAATGAATAAAATCTTCGACGATTCAAAATTTGTAAAATTTGTTGTAAAAAAAAGATATTATGTCTTTCTAGTATTACTTTTATTACTTTCTTTTATTTCTTTGAAATATACTCCATGTTTTGTTATCGAGAGTCATTGCTAAATTACTATTAGGGTTTTCAATGGAGGTATTGAAAGTTCTAATCTTCTCTTGATAAAGTAATTATTGAATTTTATTTAGATAGGCACAACATTTGTTATTAATTTTTATCAATTTTTTATATTTAGTCTCTAAGTTTTAAAAGAAAAAAATTTGATCTTTAAATAAGTTTAAATGCTCTAACTTTCGCCATAAGAGTTCCCAATTTTTTTTAAAAATTTCTATTCCATATTTAGCTTAATATGGTATCCTTTGCTCTTTTTTTTTAATTTTTTTTATATAGTTTTCTTATTAATTACTATCTGAGTTAAAATATACCCACATTGTTTTCAAAAAGAAAAAAAAAGTTATACCCACATCCAAAGGGTTTTGAAATCGTGACCTCACAATCCACCTAGCACTTATAAAAAAAAAATATCATGTGTTACAACTTATTGAGTAAAAATTAATAAGTTTTTTGTGTTTCAATTTCTATATTGTTAGTCCATTTTTGCCAAAATCTTGTCACCAAATACTACCTAAACCAATTGGTATCTTGCCCTTATAATAAATAATCATTATAAAAAATTGGCCTCATATGTTAAAATTCTATTGTATTTAAGAAAAATATATACTTTCTGGGTCATGCAATAATAGTGAGAAATCATGATGATTGTAAGTATGTTGGTAGAATTCGATTGCATAGCACTTGGTTGGATAAAGTTTTTTATTTAACTTTTTCTATAATAAAAAAAGGCTGTTTATTTGACTCATTTAATTTATTTACAACCTTTTAAATTTTTTAGTTTTTATTTTTAGATGCAACTATACTTTTATCCAATGTATTTTTAAACTCAATAAATCAATAAAAATAAACCCTCTCAAATAAAGCATCAGCACCAGTATTGACATATGGGCGAAGTTAGATACATTTGAAACTTAAGGTAAGATATTTAAGTTGGATTAACTTTACAAACGTATTTCACACTTCTTTTTTTTTTTTTTTTTTTTTTTTTTTTTTTTCTGGTAAAAGAAATTTTCTTATCTTTCCTTATTGTTTTGGTCAAGTTTGCATATCAGTGACTTGACTTTGACTTTGATTTTTCTTTTTTCTTTTCTTTTTCCTATCATTAAAAAGGGAAGGAAAAAAAAACAGCAAAATAAATAAATAGTGACTCAAAATAGTATTCAAAACAAAACATACATTTCAAAATTCTAAAAGGAATGGGGATTTCTGGAAATAAAAATTTCTATTAATTCAAAAATAGCAGGTCAATTATTTATTGCTTTCTCTAATGACAATAAAATTCTATGGTAAAAAAACATTCAATCATAACAATTCACAGCTTCAAGGCATCGTTGAACCATAGGATTGAGACCCAAGAAGTCCAAATTTTTTTGAATGTCACACTTAGCTTGCTGTATGGGCTGGAATGGAAATGAATGTATTTTGAATCATTTTTAGAGAGGGTTGAAGAAGCATTGTTTTTTGGTAGAGAGTTCTAGAGAGAATGTGTGTAGATACTGCGTATGAGTGTGGTTTTGTTTTGCTTTGCAATTCTCAGAGGCTTTTTTTTTTTTCTTGGTCTTGCCCTTGTAGATAAGTTTTTGAAATGACCTCATGATTCCTAGTGCTTAGTTAGTTCTTGATTTCCACTTCAAATAAAGGTCTAGTATTTATGAAAAATATATACTTTTTTGGGTCATGTGGTAATTATGAGAAATCATGATGATTATATGTTGGTAGAATTCAATTGGATAGGGCTTGGATAGGGCTTGGTTGAATTAAGTTTTTTATTTAACTTTTTTTTATAATAATAATAAAAAAAGCTGTTTATTTAACTCATTTAATTTATTTACAACTCTTAAGAAAAATTATTATTTTTTGAGATACAACTATACTTTTATCCATAAATCAATGAAAAAAAACCCTCTCAAATAAGGCATCAACACCAAATTGACATGGGCGAAGTTAGATACTTTTGAATGTTAAGGTAATAGCATTGGCACACCTACACACCAAAAATCTTGCTTCGTGAGATGCGTTAAATGCCAAAAGAATTTACAATTTGCTACAGTAGAATTTTACATTTGGAGCTCCAATCTCAGCGAAGCGCCATTCTCACCGTCCTCCTCATCCACAACTCCGAGAGCTTCAAATCTTTCAATCAACGATTATTGCAATGATGTTGTGGTGGCTTTTTTGGGTTGTGGGTTTTTTGTGATTGTTTGATTTTGAGGGATTGGTGGTGGGTTGATTTTTCTGTGATTTGGTGGTTGTGGGCTAATGGCAGTGGCGACAGCCAATCTGGTGGTGTGGGCTGCTGACAAGGGTGGTAGGTTTTGTATTTATTATTATTTTTTTATATTGTATGATTTTTTAAATTATTTTAATATGATGTATATATTATTTTAATTTGTTGTGTAGAAAAATAGAATATATGATATAAGTAAATTGTAAAATGATGCATTAAAATGAAAAAAATAATTTTTTAATGCACAAAAATAAAATTTGTTTATTACCGCTAATATTAATGCTCTAAGAAATTGAAGTTGGATAAACTTTAGTACTTTACAAAGGTATTTCACTTTTCTTTTTCTTTTCTTTTCTTTTTATATTGTTTTGGTCAAATCAGTGACTTGATTTTCACTTTGATTTTTCTTTTTTTCTTTTCTTTTTCCTATCATTAAAAAGGGAAGAAGAAAAAAACAAAGGCAAAATAAATAAATTGTGACTCAGCTATCAACCATAGGTCCAAACACCCTTTTTTCTCCATCATTAATAGTGAATCAAAACAAAACACACCTTTCAAAATTCTAATGGATGGGGATTTTCTGGAATTAAAACTTCTAATAATTTAAAAATAGCAGGTCAGTTATTTTATTTTATTGCTTTCTCAAATGACAATCAAAATCTAATAGGGCCAAAAAAAAAAAACATTCAATCAAACAGAAACTGGAGACTCAATATCAACATTACCAGTTTTCCCATGTACAAGAGGAACCAATTCCCCAGCAGCACAAGCCTCCTCACCCACAAAAAGATCATCACTAACCCGTAAAACTGCATGAACCAAAACTATTGGAATTCCACAAGCTAAGCTAACAACAAGATGTACAGCTGCCCTTGTCAAAATGAGCTCAACAGCAGTCCCAATGGCTAGCAAAGACAGTACAAGTCTTTTGTCAATAATTCTATGTAGGACAACAGAATTAGGCAGTGCACGCAGTAGTGTCAGGTACAAGGATGTCACAATTGTCATGACCACCAAGAAAATTAAGGAAAATTTGCGCTTGGGAACAAGGCTTATGAAGAGTATAATCCATACAAAGAGTGTGTAGTATAATCCGAAATACCTTAAGTTTCTGATAATTCGGACAGCGGCAGCTTCTGGGCTTATGGGGATGTTGAAGGGGCAAAGGAGCTTGTAGTCATTGCGCTTCTTACGTGCTGAGTCTTTGGAGTCGTCAGGCTGAGTCGACGGAGGTGAAGTTGAGGAGGTACCTGGCCTTTGCATAGTTCCATAAGAAGCCATGATGCTTGGATTGGAGTTATAGACTTGTAGGGACTACAGAAATAGTGCTCTTGAATGATCTTCTAGTGTGAGAGATGAAAACTTGCTAGAAATAGATCTCTCCGTGTATGTGTCGGAAGAGTTCTAATCCAAACACTGAAGAAAAGTCAGGCTTCATTTATTGACCTTGAACATTATACTTTTTGCTAAATTATTGACTTTGAACATTATATTTTTTGCCAAATTATTGACTTTGAACATAGTTATCACCGATTATTTCTTTGTTAATTCTAAGCAGAATGAATCACAAGGGCCAGGTCCACAATGCATAATTAATTTCTTTTAGTACTATGGATAATTGGATGGTTTAAATTAAATAAAAAAAAAAACCAAACCAAACAAAAATGCAATGCCAAACAAGATGCGCACGACCAAGGTTTGGAGCTCCTTTGTCAAGCTTCCTGTTGTTTATGTCAAAAGACTTTGTGCATGATGTAAATTGATTCTACTTTTCTTGAAGGCATCATTGAGCCATAGGATTGAGACCCAAGAAGTCCAAATTTGTATGAATGTCACACAAGAAGTATAGTTCATCAGCAACCCGTAAAACCCAAGAAATTTTAATACAACAACCATTAAATTGTAGAGAAATTAATGAACACAAAAATTAATAACAATGTTATAAACTACTTAAAACTCAATCAACAGGTTGAAGAGAGAAACAACTCACAATGATTGTGTCAAGCAAGATTGAGGCAGAAGAAGATGTCGTATCTGATTTCCTATATAAGAATTAATGAGATTTACAAAAGCAATTGAAGAAAAGATATGGGATTTATGTGATTTGAGAGAAAATGAGGAAGGATTTGAAAAAAAGTTGGGAACAATTTGTTAGGAGATCTGAAGTCCCAGAAGCTTTACTATTCAATACTTTGCGAGAAAAATTAAACACTCATTTGATGTAACAGGAGACTATGGAATTTGACACTGTATACACTGAGGTTTGTTCTTGATGTTGTGAAATTCAGAGATGGACCCACTAAGGAGCTGGGAGGGAGGGGGTGGGGGGCTTTTTTTTTTTTTTTTTGAAAATTTTAAATAGTATATTATATATATGATGACTCATATGGGTGTGAAATTGTTATAGTTGGCCCCCTCAAATTTTTAGATTGGTTCAAATAGCCCAAAAGAAACTAATCACCTATTCCTTTCTTTGGGCCCGTGGCCCTCTATAGTCCAAATACAACACAACAAAAAATCCCAAAATCAAAAAAATCTCATAGAAAAAAAAAAAATTCCCTTACGGGTTAAAATAATTTATATGACTCTTTTTAATTGATTTATAAATTATGGGAAAGTCAATTACAATATTTAAATTTTTTTCAAAAGATAAAATGCAAAATTCTTTTAGAAGTCAATATTGATGATACAGTATTGCCAACTCTTAATATTAATATCTCAATTTATAAAATCCTCATACAAAGTTTTCAAAACTTCGTTAGTGTGATTTTTAGTTGCATCCAAAAGTATGGGTTTATTATATTGGTGAGTTGGTCAACGTAATAAAATAAACATATTAATTCTAATTACCCAAAATCTGGAGATCTGAAGTCCTCTTCTTCTTTTTTTTCTTCTTCTTCGAAAATGTTAGAATATTATATTGTAACTTTCAACTTTTTTGGTTCATATTTTTTCCTTCTTGATTTAAATATTTACGTAATAAAATGCAATTGTTTTGTCTACCATGATTTTTTTTAATAAACCATGTCACTTGAAATTTTTTTGGTTCGTGCTTTAGGGCCCCCCTAAGTTCAAATCCTGATTCCGTCCCTGGTAAAATTGATGTAGGTACTAAAAACTCTAGTTTTATTAGTTTGCAAGTCATATTCTTTAAGCATGAAAAGTTTACAATAAAAAACTTTTATCTTCCTACAATAAATGTTTTGGAGAGAAAATTGTTAGCCCCTCTTTAAAATCTTTGGCTCATATTAAATTAATTAATTAATTATACAGAGAAACTCTGGATTGTTAATTAAGGGTTTGGCTTATCTCTATTACTTTTTTAAAAAAAAATCTCATTTTGTTTTAACAAAAGACTGCCACATTACTCACAAACTATATAAAATGTGGAAATTAAAACTCACTACCACTTGTCATTATATATTTTAAACAAAAGGACATGTCTAGTTAAAAAAGTGCGTGTTTGGCTTACCTTCAGTACTTTTTTAACTGATCTAAAAACTGAGAAAGATTTATGAGAACAAAGTCGTTGGTAGATAGAGGAGTAAATGTGAATCTGAAGAATTTATGAAATAAAATCCAATCTGTTGTTAAAGAGGGAGAGAGAGGAGTTTGAGGTATTAGAGGGAAGCCAGGCGTGAATGGTAGGAGACACACAGAAAAGAAGTCCTAGAGGCGTGTGAGAGAGAGGAAGAGAAGTTCTGTTAAGTGTAGTCCAATGAAGTGGGACCTATGGTCTTTAACGTAAATACAAAAGTATCATTGAATAATGTTATTTGAAAACTGAAAACTGGAAAGATGAGTTTTCTAAATTTAATATTCAAACTGTCTAAGATGAAAAACGTAATTCAGACACTCCTAAAAGAAATATCTTACAAAACGAGTTTTTTTTTTTTTTTTATGGACCCACATTTTTCAGTGTTTGAAAACTAAAAACTGTTGGGTCAAAATCTGCTCGCTTCTCATTCATGGGAGTCTGTACATTGAGTATGGTCGTAGTCATTTTAAGACCATACATTAAGTGATACAAAGAAATGGAAATGGGTTAACAATCTTGTGCAAATGACACCGATGTTTAGGTTTCAACATGGCTTGTAAACCATCAAGTCCAGTTGGTCTTGGGTCTTGGGACATCAGGTCTAATGCAAACCTCAGACAAAAGATCGTGACCTGCCCAAAATGAACTGTTAGTGCATGTGTAACAAAATTTAAGCTTCCTTTATGAGAATTAGACCTAACCTCACGATAATTACGAGCAGCCTGGCCAATGTCTATTCATAACATCCTTATTTTTCGTATTTCCATGTATGAAAACTTTGGGCTCTTTCAGCTGCAGAAGATATAAGAAAGAAATTATGATTATGTTAAGCATATCAAGCATTTGCTAGTGTGAAAGTGCAAGGTAGTGTTCATTCTCTACCAGTACAAGTGGTGGGAAGCCTATTTGAAGACGAGTTCTTGAGAACCCGTTTATAGAGAATAGACACTTGAATCCATCAATATAGCGATGTTCACTGTAACGATGAGAACAAGAATGAGACAAATGATACCAAAAATAAAAAAGGGGAGGAGAGGGGACACTAATTTCTAACCATAAATAAACACCTTAAAAACACAAAATAAAACAGCATGTGTTCTCAAATTCACCTCAAATGCAACCCATCCATAAGGATGATAGAAGTATAGGCAATCAGTTTTAGGCTGATAAAGCCCGATCAACCTTATCTAAGAATAATACAATAGTAAGCATTAAGTATTTAGTTTAATATTTCTATTGGTTACTAGAAGAACCAAAAAGACTTGCAGAATATAACAACAGCTACTAAAATGCATGACCACTATGTTTGGTAGGAGGGATTAAGAGGGGAGTTGAAAGGGGAAGGAAGGATAAGCGAAGGGCGTCCATTCCCCCTGATGTTGTTTTGTTGAAGGGATGATATATATATATATATATATATATATATATATATATTCAATTGTTACAAGTGGGGGAGGGGGATTTAAACCCTGGTTCTCATCATAAAGGAGACCAGACAATGCCATTAAGCTACAAGGATCTTGGCAATAAAAGTGATGAAAAATTAAACAACTAAGAAAATCAAAATATAATTTTTACCATTATTTCCCCATTTAAATGGTTTAAGTTGTGGGCAAAACTGACATGTCACACAGTTTTAATAAGGGGTTAGCTTTCCTCCTTTCAATCAGCCCACTTTTTGGCCGAATGAACTTTCTGGGCCCAGGAGGGATTTTCCTCTGCCTCCCCCTCCCTCTACCTCTCTTCTATTTTTCTCCTTCAAAACGACGGGATTTTCATCTCCATCTCTTCCGACCCTTCCCCCTACTTTTCCCTCCAAAAATAGTGCAAGTATTCAAAAAAAGAAAAATCTATTAAAAATGGCTAAAAGATCGTCACCAATTATCCTACAACAACCATGATTCTCTCTACCAATTCCATTAATTTATAACATAAATCACCTACAAGGGTATAAGTGAAGAAAAAACCTATGTGCATCCAGAAAGCATGACAAGTAAGGAAGTTCATCCTCTCTACAAATTTCTTTTTATTTTTAATTGGCCTTTAGTACAGAATGAACACTTCACCTAATTAATCTCCAGACTAAGTGAGCGTTTGGCTACGCTAGCGTTTGCTTTGAAGTTGGTGTTTGGCGTTTTGTGTGGGTCCTGTGCACTGTTCATGGAACCCACAAGTACCTTCATGCAGTAACTTTTTCTTTAAAATTTGGTCCCACAACACTATTCACACATTTAAAAATTATTTTGCTATAGTATTTTCAATTTTCAGCAATAAGTAGTATCCAAACACACCTTAACTACCATGCAAAAACACACTCTTAATACAAAATCAAGCTAGCTTGGCAAGGAAGTATATATTAACTCTGCCAAATGAACAGAATCTATATTAAAATGCATAAGAAACATAGAATACAATGTAGTAGGAGGAAACATCTATCCCATTATCTGAACTATCTGTACTCTTCAATATTCACGTTTTCTAGAACACAGCAAACATTCACCAGTTCAGATTGAACTGCCTATATATCTTAAGGATAGTTTAAAATTTGAAATTTTGAATTTAAATGTTCATCCAGACCTATCTGTCAGTGTAAAGGAAAAAAGAGAGAGAGAGAGAAAAAAAACACCCGTCTGAGTGCAGCCTAGTGGTTGGAGGCATGGGATGATCTATAGACCCAGACTTCCTAGTTTTATTCCCCACTAGGAATTTCCCTGGATTATTTGATGCATAATTCTGGTGGATGGGGTTAGATATCCGTGGTTTACTTCCCAAGGGTGGGCTCAAAGGGCTCTGCCTTGGCAACGTTCCAGGTCATCAAAAAAAAAATAAAGAAGTGGAGGAAAAAAACACGAGGCATTAACTAAAAATAAGGACCAAGACACATCCAAAAACAGATTGCTCTCCTGCACAGATACTTTTATTGTCATTAATTGGCCCAGGATGCTTTTAGAAATGAGAAAAAGAGAAGATGATGGAAAACTTACTTTATAAGAAAGGTGAAATTTCTGTGGCAAAATTCTTCTAGAGGGATTTCTTCTTCTTTAGAATACCTGCATTACATAATAGTCTAGTCATAAATTAACGCAAAAACTTTGCACCATAGAGAACAGTAAATACACTTAAACATGAAATAGAATTTCCAATGTAAGAAATATGCCAATAGAACTCAATTAACAATATATTTTTTTTAAAATTTAAAAAAGGCTGCATTGCTTGGAACAGTTATCTATGTTATTCAGGATTACTTACACAAACAGAAAATTTACATGTAATGGACAAAATGATGATTAAGAAGAAAATACCAACAAACTCAAAATTAAACACTGAAATGTTTCACCATCCTTGTTCAATATCAAATGGTCTAAAGATGAGTTTAATTTCAAAAAATAAAGACTCCGGCACAATCCTTATTTTTCCTAGGACCTTTTTGCTAAAGGCCAAAATAAACTGATTATGACAAAATTATACAGAATAATTATATATAGGAGAGTTATCTCAGCCCCGTCCTGAATGGATGTTTAAATTAGTAAAAAATCCAATCTTAAAAAAGAATCATTTTGTTTGTGGCAAGGCAATTATTAAGAATATAGTCACTCAATAGGTTACCGCACACCATCTAAGTGCTGCATCCATGCAATTATCATTGGTTCCCAAAAAATCAGCATTTTTAAATAAAAGAAGAAATAGACAACTGCAGTCAAAAGTTATAATTAGTCTACAATAAGCAATAATCAGATATACCTCCAGGGATAGTCAGTTTCACAGAAGCGAGAGATTCCATTCATGGCTGAAAAGGGGTCAATATGAACCCACTGCTCATTTGTATTGTTTGGAAGATGACCTACCAAAAAAATCAATGCTCAAAATTTTTCCAAAAAAGCATAATCTATTCTTCTCTTTAATTCAGAGGGAATATAGAAAACATCCCAAATATTTTAGCTCGAGAAACTAATAAAACAGATTATAAATCCTGAATCTCAAACAAGAATACATGTCATACTTGCTATCAGATCCGATAATCAAACAATATTTATACATATTAGCACCCAATATGGGATAGCCAAATATATGAGCCAACAAATGCACCTTGTGTTTTTATGCAAGAATTGTTATACGAACATCAAGCAGTGTGAATTTCATGTAAGGCGTTTTTATGTGCATTTTATGCACTTGTACCAAATTTATTCATAGTTCCTTTTCCAGGTTGGTGTTCTCTCCTATTTCTTTTCGTAAGTTTTTGAGAAGTGCTACGTCCACAAAATTTTTACAATAAATCATAGATGGTTAGTTATTATTGGTTAGTTTGAAGTTACCACTGAAATGACTTTGTTGCCCCACCAATAAAAACCCTATAACAACTTGCCACTTAGGATTTGTTGTGAAAATGTTGCAGACATAACATTTCTCTAAGTTTTTAGATGCTCAGTATTGCAAGAGGTAATCCTAGCTGCTTCTTTAAACTGCTCATTTTTTCGTATAATTCTTGTGTACCTCAGCTGCATTCCTTTTGGTGTTAATTAGTTGATTCCTTATCAAAACAAAAGTGCAACTCCAAGCCCATTGTCATGTTAATTTTAAGACAGAGAGAACATACCAATCTGGTGCAAATCTTTCAAAGCATGACCACTTGGATAATTGTTGTAGGAAGCCATGAACGTTATGATGGTGCACCCTAGACTACAAAATAGAAAATGAGCACAAGCGGAGAAACTTAATTTGTCACCCAAATTGTTTGTCCACCTTCAGAAATGAAAATCCCACATTAAAATTCACATTTAAAAATACAAGTTTTCAAAAACACCCTCAGTAAGTTGCAGTTTCTCAAAAATTTGTAATGAAAGGGAAGATATTTTCTTGCATAATATAAGAAAGGGAAATTAAGTAAAATGATAGAATCCTGTACATCATCCTTCCAAAATAGGACATCCATGAATGGTAGTGGAAAATTAAAATTTGAAACATAAGACTGAATTGCTATCAAGGGAACAAAATTTTAGTGCACTGTTTTAGTAGTTCAGTAATGGAAATGTTTCAAAATTGTTTCAGAAACATCATGGAAGCAGTGAAAATGCATAAGAAACACTAGAGGACTATGTAAAACACACTATTTATAAGTAAAGACAACAATATCTAATGAGTATCTGAATATATTACTGGCCTACGCATTTGTCCTAGTTAAATTACACTAATTTTGTTGTGGCTGTAATACAGAAGGGTTTGTCATCCAACCTGATTAATAATAATCCCAGCATAATGAAATTAAGCAACTTCCAGAAAGTCTTCTTCCTATTGTTGTAACTGTAAGAAGTTATGATAAATATTAGAAAATGTATCAGCAATTGAAAGCTCAGAGAGGATTACAAAAGCAAATCATACAACAAATGATAAAATGATTGAAGTTGAGACTTGAAAGCTATTAAAACAAGATGAGAATTGGAAGAATATAATTATGTTTTTGTACAGACACACAAACACAGATATCTTATCATCAATGTGATGCATTATATAGTCTAAAGGTAATTACATTTATATGCATTTCTTACACATTTCAAGAGAGGGCATACGCATTTATGAACCCACTAAAATTTTCTTTTTCTGGGTAAGCATGAAGTAGTCACACTCGGCCATTAAAATATATTAATGTTTTAATCCTTTCAGCATTCCAATTCCATTGCTATTGTAATATTACAAAAATTAAATGAAATTCCAAACAATGTCTCTTACAAAGTGGCACTAATAGAATATGAGGCAAACTACATCAGGCAAATACGATTTCAATCCTGCAATCTTGTTTAGAATAACCAATTGAATGGTTCAGACCAATATATATTTAGGCCAAAGTAACTCTACTGTTAAAATGTTATAGCATTCCACCAACTTTTATCATAGGACAAAATTTAAAAGATACCCATAGTTCTTTTCTTTTTTTTTTTTTTTTGGGTAGCTAAAAATATTTTTATTAAAGAGAGACGACTTCATGTACAATGGACACAAAGAAGCCTAAAGATTAACAATAATAATTAAATTAAATTTTAAAAAAATACAATAAAATAACATTGTACAAAAAGGAAACGACTCTATAAACATTGCCATGGAATTACCTTTCGCAAAACCCCATAATATGATATTGATTTCTAATAATGCAGCCCTATGACTACTGAATTGATTCTAAGGTACTTTGGACAACTATAAGTAACTAAAATAAGGTCCTAGCATTTAATTAAGCAGGCTGACATTCCCGAATGAGACATGGAGGAACTCAATCAGATTTCAGGTGACTAAAACTTGCAAAATTAATTCAATCGCAAAAAATTTTTACATGAAACTTGATCTAATCCCAACACAAATGAGGTAAATATAAAAGAAAAATCAACCATAAGAAACGTGGAAATCAAAGGCTAGGTTTATTGCATGTAAGTTCAAAAAATCAACATAGCTGTCAATCAATAGGAGAGGACAATAAAGATGGATTGGGGCTTGACCAGAACTAGTATGCAGAAAATCTGCAATCGATAGGCAGCTAAAGACTACACAGAAGGCAGACTCAGAAAGAGAGAGATGGAGAAATCATACATTTGGCCTGTCACCAACAAATCACAGCAAAAGTAACATACAAGCTACCGGACAGAGAAGTTTTCCAACCCCCCAACCAGCCATTAAAATGAGAAAGAAATAGCAAAGATAGAGGATGGGTAGATAAGAAAGGAAAGACAAAGAAGATACAGAAGAATCACCAGTCTTAAAGCACTGTTTTATCACTCACAAATTTTCCTTAAGTGGATGACTCCTAGCAGATAAATGAAGGTTGGACACTTAAGTTAGGAAGAAGGCTCAAACTCTTGCTTCATCCAACCTTAGATTATTAGCAATAGTTCCAGTAAACTAAAGGGCATTGAATTTATATCTATTTCTATTTAATTAAAAATAAGGCTATGCAAAACTAACCTTCTAAGTTTTTTTCAGATTTCATTGCAGTCCTCTAACTTTCAAATTTATTCAATTAAGACTTTTCCATCAACTTTTGTTATATGTTGTGGTTAATTTTTCAATTTTTTAAATTTTTCTTCAAATTTTTTAAATTAAAAAAATTCAATTAATGATTGAAAAATATTTTCCAAATTTTTTTTTCAAAAAATTTTAATAAAGGTTATCGGAAAAGCCTTAATTGAATAAATTTGAAACTTAAAAGACTGAAATGAACGACAGCAAAGTTAGATAATTGAAATGAAATCTGAAGAAAGTTAAAGGTCAGTTTTACATTTTAACCTAAAAATAATTTCTATCAAACAAAATAAAATATATTTAATATAAGACTTTTCACACAATGGTAATGCACACACTCAAATGCCAGCTATCTAAAAACTCTTGGAAAGAACAATAGTGGTTGTTGCCTAAAACAACCATTTACTCAAATAGACATCTTAAAAAGGATTGCTTGATAACACGAATTGGATGCTCAGCACCATCAAACGTTCTACTGTTTTGCTCTTACCAAATGGTCCACAAGACACATAATGGTAAAGGTAAAGCAAACCAAGCTTTAGAGCTTCAAAAGCCTTGATGATCTTATCCATTGATTTCCTTTAACTTGAAGTGTCGTGTTATTTCTTAAACAATAGGTAATAACTTTCAGTGGAGTTAAACAACTGGTCAAAAAATATTACCACAATCCATAGAAATTTCTAACATATTACTTCAGATAATGATGAATATTAAACATCTGCAACATACATTCTAGTAGCTGCAATTGCCGCAGATAAGTTGAAGATTGGAACAGAACTAATAATAAAACGAAGCTCCTGCATCATCAAATGAAATGGTGTTACATATGCCTTCTTAAGAAGTAAAAAGATATTCCCTCCATCCCAAAATAAATGATAACATTTCCCCTTGGGTTTTTCCAGAATATATGAAAATTTCAAAAAGTGGAAGTCCAATATCCAAAACTACACTCACATTTTGTTCAAAAGAACAAAAAGAATATTTATCAAGAGTCATGTCACCTCTAATAGAAAGTTAATGTAATTTTTAGGAAGATCACCATACTTTCACCTTTTAATTAACAATTGTGACATTGCAAACATTTCACGTATTTAGAAATGAACGGAGTAAATAAAAAACAATGAAAGTCAATGAAGCTACATTGAATATCCAATACCTTATGGGGAAGCTTTGAGTAAAGTATGATAAAAAAGAAAACTGGAAGAACAAAGGGCAAAATCCTTCTGTCGAGTAAGATTCCAAGCTGCAAGAAGGATAGCTTTTTCTGGTAAGGTAATTGAAGTGAGAGAAATAATAGAACCAGTAACTTAAGAAGAATAGACATCAATATACTTGAGCAGAACAAATATTCAGTGTCCAAAATTTCTCTGTTTGTACCAAAAACATGCATTTATTTCTTTTACCATTTAACTGACCCGACTGAAAGCACAAATTTCATTTTATTGAGTATACATTTGGTTTTTTTTTTTTAAGGTAATAAGAATTTTATTAAAATAGAAAATGTACTCTATGTCATGATGATCAACACATATTACTAAAACAGTTACAAACAAATCATATAGAAAATCTAACAGAAAGTTGGAAATCAGAAATGGAAATACAATGTGTAAGACCCAAAACCGAGATCAATCATACAAATTCTGGATTAGCCAGGACTTTAGATGGTCAATAGGTCTCTAAACATCCTCAAAAGTGCAACTGTTGAGGGGTTTTTTTTTTTTTTTTCCAGCTTCTTTTATTGATTCCACAGTGATTTACATCTAATTAGCTAGATGTAATAATGGTCTTCCTTTCAAAAGGTGAGCTTTGACAATAAAAACTGCAAAGGGTAGGCCTTGACAATAATTTATTTTCATTATTTTTTAGGTTTAGTTGAGTCTTAATGGCTAGTCAATCCTTTTCCTAATAGGACATTAAATGTTCCAGCTTATGCTTAGATTCACCACTATATAATATATAAGACGGTGGTCTTGTAACAATGGAACAACTTGATTGAAAAAATTTGGCTATTTTGCTTTCTATTAACGGTGAAGCTCCATTGAAATTTTTCTAGATGAGACTCGAAGGCTTCCTAATCTTTTCTTCTCCTTCATCTACTTGCTAAGTAGCCACAACCTTATCTCAACCAACCCCCTTTCAAGCCCAATCAATCCCAAAATCCTATTTCATGAACCCAAAGAGAGCCCACCACCAATCAACACCAAAAATTCCTAAACACGAAGGTTATTATTCTTGCTACTGTTTGCATATACTGGACATCACCAGTGTTCCTTTGTTTTCTTGAATTATTCTAACTCCAAAACCTCCATAATCCCCAAAGAGCCTTCAGATCAACAAACCCCAACAGCTTTCTAAGTACACTTCTTGTGTACTCAGAGGTGTTTGTATTTACTAAAATTTTCTTACTCATCAGGGGAAAAAAAAGGTTCAACAAACCACAATATCGAGAGCCTTTTGGCCTACCCATATTGAGGTCAGACAACTCTAATATCCAATCCAGAGGACCATCCTACATCAGAGACCATATCAAATGCACATCAATACAGAGTTAATGAGAAGAACTATAAGCCATCATCCAAATGAAGTTAGGCAACCTTTTTCAGCAGTTGTATGATGCTTAGCAGAAACCTTAACAAAGGCATAAAGAAAAATTTTTACCAGTTGCAAAACTCACCAGAAAAAGAGGATATGCAACAAGCAATGAGCGTGGCAATGCTGAAGTGAAGTACCAGTGAAAGGAATGTGTCTAAAAATAAGAGATGTTAAGAAGACAGAGTAAAGTTCAAATAAATATATAGTTTCTTTATTACTGCATTTTCAGAATCAAATATGAAAACATCAGATGAGACTCCTATTGAGTAGGCACCAAAAAGTAACTACCTGAGTGCAGTTATCACACAATAGTAGGATAGCACCAAACAATTAAGAAATTGCAGTTAGCATTGTACAGCCATGCTTTAGTCTCTTCCAAATACAAGCAGGCCTAGTCTTTTTACCTCATTAAACAGTATTCAGAATGCCTATGAGCCAACCAACTCACCACTGTTTAAACTTAACAATATGTGAAACGAAGCTGCATGCAACTCTGCAGTGTTTATTTCAACAAAATGCAAAATGAAGCTGCAAACAGATAAGTAGCCTTACCTGCATGTCATGCTCAGATGGATCCAAAAGAGGAAAAAAAGTATGAGAAAGAACATAAATAAATCATAGACCCAGATGGATAATTAAAATTTCCCATAAAGCATTCCTAACACACATTTTCAATTGTACAACACATCAAAAGTGCAATAGAAAATTCTTTTAGAAAGGATACACCCCACTCAGAACTTCGATTCAGAACAGAGTTGAACCAAAAAACTTCAAATTCGGGCCACAGTATCCTCTTCCACATAATGGAATCAACCAACACGGTGAGACCTGCACTGAGGAGAATTTCAAAAGTAGATATTAGATCAGGAGTTCTCATCAAATGGCCAATTTTAATTAGATAGGAAGGCTGAATCAAGTCAAATTGTAATAAAAATGAATGAACAATTAACCAACCTATGCACAACAGAGCTATCCCAATGCAGCGTATTAATGCCTCCCATAATGAAATTGATTTCATCTGTCATTGATGAAATGAAATTCTCTTATATACCATATATGGATTGAAAGAAACACAGGAAGCCATGGTAAAGTTTGTGGAGATGAAAGCTTAGTTAAAACTATATGTGCTGATGTTAGTGATAGAATCTGCTCCTTGGAGCACTTACAGAAATCAGTTCAAGCTAGGAGATTATCTACCAACTGGAAATGTGACATACCAATACACAGCCTGAAAATAGCTAAGTTTTAAACCCCATTCTAATTGTCTCTTAATGGAAGATTGTCTCATGCTATGCTAAGCATGTAATCAATGCAACACCAATAGAGATATAGCATGACTAGGGTAATATTAGTGATGAGTTAGACTCTACATGAGATTTTTATTTCTATTTATGTTGTGAGTGAGACCCAAGAAGTAACCAGTGACCATATCATAGGCAGTTTTCATCAGGTATCCTTTAATATCTGACCTTGAAGTTTCAGACATGCAACAGTAACACAATTTATTTAAAAACAAAAAATTTGTAAACTTCACTGTGCTCCTCATCTTAGACTTACCTCTTAATCTAATCAAAGTTGAGAATCATATAAAAATGAATTCACAATCCTAACACAAATTACAGAAACAAAAAACAATAGCTCCAGGAAAAAAATTAAGCAGCATAAAAAATCTTCCCAATCTGTGCAATAAAAGGATAAAAGTCTCATTATAAAATGCAAGAGGCTTGAATTTTAAGAAAATAATTATTTTAAAAAAAAAAACAGAGCATTTAAAGAGTAATTTGATACACCAACAATTAAAATAATTTCCTCCAAATCAATTAAAGAATATAAATCAGTTCTACCATAGAAAGATATCTAGGAAAAGTTTTGTAGCAACTGTATCTTCAAAAGTTGAGTTTAGAATTAGAGCTCAGCTATCGTTTTTATGACTAGTCTTTTAACACAGCAACACAGACATATATTTACCGTCCGCAACAAATTTTTGGTCCATATTTGATTTTGTAATTACATTTGCACTATTGTTCTGAACATGATTGCAATATGGGTAACAGCTTCTCTGTTAACTGGTGAGCGTAAGTTCTAGAGCTTTGGATGTAAAAGTGCTTATTCTACTTGAACCATCTTTCTGATCATTATTGCTACATGAATAATGACTTCTTTGTTAACTTATCCAATATATATCCACATATATATATATGTGTGTGTGTGTGTGTGTGTGTGTGGTGGGCAGAAGCTCAAGAGCTTTGGATGTCAAAGTACTTATTCTACTGAACGTGTCCATAATTGCCATGTAAGAATCTTGAATTAGGAGAGTTGGTGCCTGCTGTTGTGAATTCCAACATTATAAATTAGGTGGCCTCCTGATGCAAAAGATCAAAGGAATCTAAAGTGATCCTACATAGTCACTTTTATAGTCCTTGAGCATCTTCATTTGCATGTTTTTCACATTTTCTCATGCATTCGTTATATATACATATATATAGTGTATCAATTGTAAAGTTTCAAATGAAAAACTTTTACTAGTAACTGAATTTAATGAAATAACTCAGCCAAGTTCTTCCAATTACATACATTTGCATAAAATTGTAGGGAAAGAAATGCTTAACCAAGAAACAAAACAGGTATCATCGTAAGAATTCAAAGTCACAATCTGACAAGATCCTAAGAAGATTATCCAGCTTAACAAAAATAAGAAATAGTGTCACAAGCAACCTACCAACAGAAGCGTCAGGCCAAGAGGGGCAAGAAGTAGCAGCGTATCACATCTAAAGATGACAGTAGCAAAAATCTGATCATTAAAAAATAGAGAATCATAATAAGATTTATGCAATTTAGATCATAAAAAGATTCTACTTGTAAGAAATAAAAGAAAAAATATTGAATTAAATGTCAGAACAGAAATATCAGTGTGTATATATATAAATATATAATATCAGGGGTGGATCCAAGGTGGGGGCTATTGCTCCCCCTGACTCCTCCCAAAATTTCTTATAGGTACTGTTGCTCTAGTATTTAGGAGCCTCTCTTAAAAGCTCTGCCCCCCTGACATAGGGAAAAAGAAAGGCAGTGCCAATGAGAAGAAAACTACTCTGCCACCACCAAAAAATGAAAAGGGAAAAAGCTTCTCTGACGCACAGTAACACACCCAACACTTATGTTTTGTTTTGGTCCAAGGATTTTAGCTTTTAAATATTCACAGAATCACAGCACTTATTAGCTAAAAAATAGTCTTATGGCACTTTTAAACTTTTAGTGTTTATCCTTTTTCACTTCTTTTTTATGTTTCCAAGGCATTTCAATAGATGGCTTTATTTTTATACAATATATATATATATATATATATATATATATATATATATATATATACACTTTAAATACTTGATGTCTTTGTACAATGCTAAAACCCCACTCCCCCTTTCAAGGCAAAAACATATTTATTCTTCCATAAAGGCCTCTTTAGCCATTTACTTATCAAAAAATGTGAAAAGATAATTACCCCTTTAGCCTGCCATAACTGCAACCTTTGTAAAACATAAAAGGGATAACTCCCAGTCAACAATAACTCTTTTATTTCTTCACTCACCTTTGCTAAATTTTGAAAAATTCCTGGAGATCACTTGGGCTTTATTCAACTATTTGACAAGGTCTATTACAACTTGATTATTTCTTAGTGCATGCCATCACAATTAGACATTGCCAAAGAGACAAACAATAACCCTAATTTATTTTGCAAAGTGGAATGATGATGGCATTGTTCTCCAAAGTTCACGAAATGCAGCAATAGGATATGTATAGTTTTTCAATTATGAAGAACACAGAAAGCATACTGAAATAGGCAATGAATTTCAGAATGGCTTGCATTTAATCTAACTATAAACCTCAATGCACAAGATTTTGTTGTTAAGTATAATAGAGCAAGTATGTAAGATCTAGTGACATTTAGTACAATTAGAACTGTGTAATCTGAATTGATAGTAAATACGGCACATACCAAACAGTTCAAAGCTGCGAAAAAATTCCCCTTTAGCCAATATCCATATGCCAAGTTGACTACAACAGATAAGCATAAAAGAAAATTAGTGCTACCTCACATGACATACTCATCAGTATTTTAAAATTTAAAATTAAAAAGAATATGGTAATGAGAACATGGTAATGCAACAAACATCCTCTTGTAAGAGCAACAGTCAGCTTTACTTTACAATGAGAACATGGTAATGCATCACATACAAGGCATACCATCCCTATTTGTGATAAATAGTGCAGAAAACATATAAAAGAAGTACAGTGATAATCTCAGTCTTTCTCTGATCTCTCCAATTAGGACACCAACGTAACAAATCCTAAAAAAAGCAATTGCATGACGCACAATGCAGAGGGAATTAGAAGAGAGAGAGAAGATGAAGAAAAGTACTAAAAAACCTTATAATTAAGGTATCCCTTTGTCTCAAAGATGCATCACATGAGGGTTCAATTCAAACATATAAGATGTTTCACTTGTGGCTTAGAGACAAACAAACAGAAGAGAGTGTAATGGTGTTAAAGCAAAATGGTTCCAGTTACCCAAATAATCTTTTGCTAAAGATTTGACTTGTTGCAGCCAAAAAAGAACAGAATTAACAACTATGGTTCCAATCACAAAATGACTAATATAGAATTAATCAGAGTATTAGACACAGCAATTTTATCCACCTCAACTTCAAGCAAAATTCTTTTTCTCGATAAGTAAAAGAAATTTAATTGTAACTAAAATACAAAGGTTCAAAGAGAACTGGGTATATCAGCAATATGCCCCGATATTCATCTACTATGGCATGGATACAATAATCTATAAAACCACGCATATCTTCTGGCCTACCCTGTCAAAAGACATCCAAAAGAAAAGGGACCCATTTCAGGCTTTTAGCCACTCTACTGACAAACTCTTGCCCCTCATTCAACCTCCTATTCCTCTCCCTCCAAATTTGCCACATACTCAAGCAAAACTCTGAGCTTTTCAGTCCATTACACTTCTTTAACAGCATCATACGTGAGCCAAAAGTTAACAAAAATTATATATATGATAGGAATCAGCAGATTCCATATAGTCATTTAAACTCAGCAACTAAATTAAAAAATTAATTAAATCTACTAATTGAAATTCCTCCAACATAGTACTGGCTTCTGTTACAAAGAGCATATGAACCATTTGTGCAAGTGTTAGCTAGATAGCATGTTGTTAAAGCAAACACAACTCTCCTTTGGAGCAGCCAGCAACAGAAACCAACTACTTTTACAAGGAAGACAAGGAGCATAGAAGAGATACTGCAATACGTAATTACCTACACCAAAAGCTAGTATATTAGGAAGAGGACGTGTACAGTAGAACAGCACATGAAACTGGATTGCAGTTAGTATTACAAAGAAAGCTTCTACGTGCGTTCCAAACTTATCTCTGACCTGATCCAAGAAAAAAAATAACTTCAACTTCGTTAAAAATTAAACATCAAGAGGGTAAACCTTTAGAGTGAAGAAAAAAAATGAAAACAAAATACATGGTTTTGCATCTTATTTGTCTTAAAAAGGAGATGCGGAGTTAGTTACCCATTTGATAATTCTTGGGTAAATAATGAAATTGAATATTATCTATGTATAAGGCAATTTTATTTGTTGAAAAACAAAATTCAAGGTTGCGTGTATCAACTGCAGCCAGATCCTTATAACCAAGTCTACCAAGGGTAATTCTGATGGTTCATGAATTGTTGTCCTTTTTTTTTCCTGTTGAAAAGTTTTGATTGTTTATTCATAACAACATTAAGAGATTTAGAATAGTTTATTATATGTTATTGAATGTCATAATGGTTACTTTTCTTGTTTTTCCCTGGTGTCAGCAACCACTAGGTGTACTTAAATTGAAGGACAGTTATTTTGTACTGCTAAAACAAGCATCTTCAATTCAATCATGTTTATCAGGTATACTGGCCATGCAAGATGAGAATCACTTTTCAGTTCCAAGAGGGGTAACCTTTCTAGAACATGCAGCATGATTTTGTTATTTCCAACATAATTTGTATTTAAATCAAAACATGTAAATGGCAGAGGCTTCATGCAAGACCTTATTCTTCAGCCATTAACTATTGATCCTTCCAGGCATAATAGGTTTGACCATAAAAATTATCCAGCAATAAGTTTTAATTTATGGTTCCAGCAAAAGAGTGGATTTCCCATAATAAGTAGATGCAAATGAATACTGGTGCCCAAATGGAGAAACAACACAAACATACCTGGAGACGGAAAAATCGCAGAGTGCTTAATATGATGCAACCTAATGCCATGCGAACTAGACAAAAGAAATTGAAAAAAGGTTAGCCTACTTTAATGTAAAAAAATGAACCATATAACATAATGAAATAGATAGTTTTTTTTTTTTGGTGGGGGGGGGGGGGGTGAAAGGGTTTTTCACTAAAATCTGGGTATAAAAATATAAAAATAAAATAAAAAAGTGAAAAAGGAGGAATTTTCAATGCCAAGCATTCAATAAGCTAATTTTAGAAGCATATAAAAGCAATTACACTATTTATATCACACTGTTGAAGGAAACAAAACCAAAAGAAATGAAAAATGAAGAAAGGGCCATGATAACGAAAGTGCCTCACATCAGTTGGTGCATGGTATTGACTCTTGACCATGAATCTATGTACTATTTGGGTTTCTCCATCTACTAGCTTATGCTTTTTGGGAGGAATGCTTCAACATGATATCATAGTCGATTTCTTTGCTCTTAGACTTCACATGCATGGCCTATTTGCATTTGTTGCGAGCTCTGTTGAGCTAATTATAGTGGATTTCTTCAATTGCCAATTAAGCCAGTATGTGACAAAGAAGTGTTAAATAAAGTGTCCGACTTCAATTAGATGAATGTTTATGTACTAATTGAGTATCTCCACCTTCTAGCTTAAAAACTTCAAATACATGCTTTAAACACTTTGCGATGTAATTCTCTTTCTCTCTCTTTTTTCCCCTTCTTCTTCATCTTTGCTTGATTTTGATTTTCTTTGTAGTTTTAAATTTTGAGGCAATCGGCAAAGTAAAAATCAGGGGCAGAGGGAAGGGGGGGCGAGGGTGCCCTTCCTGATGCCCCAAAAATTCTCAAGTAATATATAGTACAAGGTCTTATTTGCATACACAAGGACAATCAGCTTTTTTACATACATATTGTACTTGTACTGTGTATTAGTTCATTGTAGGAAAACAATTTCACATTCAGGGCCACTGCAACTCTTTTTAAAAAAATAATGGGTCCCACATTATAATAATAAAATAAAACCACTTGTACAGCCTACTTCTCCACCACTATTTTGCTGAGTTAAAAAAAAAAAAAAAAAAAACTACTTTCACTCACTAGTCATTAAAGCACCTCAAAAAAGTTGACGACCACAAAATTTTTCACAACTTTTTGTCACAACTGTTGCATGGTAGAGTGTGATTGTCAAAAACAAATTGTGAGTTTATGTGTTAGCATTTGTTAATCACTCACAGTCAGCCATATCAAAGTTTTGGCAAAAGCGTTGTGAAATAATTTATGGTCTAGAGCTACTCATAGCACCTCTGTTATGTATAACAATTTTTTCTTTCCTCACCAGCATTTTTCAGTCTCAAACCCAAGTTTTTTTTACAAACCCAAATTTTAATTGTATATGACAATTACATTTGCATATAGTTGTTTATTTATTTTGTTATTAATATCAATTAATACTTTTTCGAATTAATTTTACTCTCTTTTGATCTTGACCCCCCTAACCTAAAATCCTAGCTCTGCCACTGGTTATAATGCACCTATTAAGTTGAAGGAAAATTTGCATAAGTGTACTACAAGACCAGCTACACTCCATCCTAGAGGATGTTGGGCTGTTAATAAGCAACAAGTTCATACAATGAGAATGTTAAGATGGATGTGGGAGTTTTTTTTTTCTTTTTCTTTTTTTTTGATAAGTAAGATGGATGTGGGAGTTTTAAGAAGGATAAGGACAGAAACCGACATTCAAGGTAGGGTAGCCCTTATTAAGAAAATGATGAGGGAGAGTTACTTGTTGAATTTCATGTTTCAAATGACATATGGACCAGAACCTAAATAGGACCAAATTTGAAATTTGAATTGAATCTTATAATTACACACATTCAATAAATACCAAAGTATCCGAAGAACTAACCTGCAATAAGACCATAAAGCTTTGGCAAGTGTAGCAAATTCATTGCTAATATAAATGGAGACGCCAAAATTGATGCAAGAAAGGCACCTACAGGAACAACAGTACTTTGTAAGAAGTAAACTTAATCTACTGGAAGAAAAATTTTAATTTTCATAGACTCATTCATACATTTAGCAAAATTCATTAAAAATCTAGTAAACTCTGACTATTGGGTTTCATTTATCTCAAAAAACAAAAACAAAAACTAGTGTATACACATAAGTATCTAAGCACAAAACGTATAATGCTGAATAATCATATGAAATATAAATCATATAATAAACCACGAAGAAACCACCTCAAATTTTTTTAAAAATAATAATAATTGCAACAGATATGGAATTGTATTATACTACATTACAGGCCTATATCATGAGTGTTAGCAATATTTAGAAATATTAAAAATTTATTAACAAACAAGAAAAAATCACTAACTAAACCTTAGAAGAATAAAAAAACTTACCAATAAAAGTGCGAGGAACCACTCCAGGGAACTCCAAATGATCATACTGATTACCAAAAATAAAATAAAAATAAAAACCAAACCAAACAATTATATCAAAAGCTGTCCGTTAAGTTCCTAGGTAAATATATCATACAAAAGATATTGAAGCTACAGACAAGTAAACTTACATTATCCAAGTGATGCCGATGATAGAGAATGTCGTGCATTGCCTAAGTAAACAAAACCCGAGATACTTAGCAAAGTACATATGCAATAACAAATTGATTTTGAAATAATGGACTCATATATTCAATGATTTAGCCTCAAACGCTATGAAAGCCACAATATATATATATATATGAAATTTTGAGTAAGAATTTTGAACTGAAACATCAATTTTTTTTCAAATTTCTAAAACTTGTCAATGTTCTAAACCAAATTAAGCATAACAAGTTGATTTTGGAAATAATGGACTCATCGAGTCAATGATTTAGCCTCGAATATATACATATATATATGAAATTTTGAGCAAGAATTTTGAACTGAAACATCAAATTTTATTCTAATTTCTAAACTTTGTCAATGTTCTAAACCAAACAGGGCATAAGCAAACTTGCTAGCTCAGAAAGTTAAGATTTTTTGTTAGTTTCTTGACATTTGATTCTACATTTTTTTTCCTAGGAAATTTGACAGGAATTGATAAATTGAAGGTTGTTTGAGTTGAATGAAATGTAAAATTCGAGTGAAGAGGAAGAAGAAGATGAGGAGTACCTGAACGTTAAAGCTTTCTTCAACCTTGGTGTACGGAACCGTGATCACGTAGAACGCAGCGATTGATCCCAACAGTACATCGTAGCCGTAACGCTCCATAAGTTTTGAAGATTTGGAATTGGAAGCCATTGTCACACAGAGACAAAGAGAGAGAGAGAGAGAGAGAGAGCACTTGTTAGATGCTAGTTGAGTTAATTGGGCTTCGGATTTTGTTACGTTGTTTAGGGAAAAGGCCTGGGTTAAAATTCTTGTAATAGCCCATTACGTTACAGACCATGTTGTGCTCATGAGCTCGGTCCAAAAACTTATGAATAAATAATAATAAAACAACAAAAATACTATAATATATATCAAAAATTAAATTAAAAAAAAAAAAAAAAAAAAACGAGCAACATCATTAAAGAACACTTGCAATTGCAAAAATCTGCAGAGGAGGAAGGTGATTAACAATTAATAGTTTTTTGTTTTTTTTTTTTATAGTAACTACTAGCTATATGCACAATTTGAAATAGATATTTCAAAACTGCAGGAGCTTTTGGATGGCTATTTTTCCCCCTTAGCCTAATTTCCTAAACATATAAATTAGGTGATTGATTTTGAAACAGTTTTGTTAGGTCGCCACTTTTGGAATTCAATTCTCTCTCTGAGTTCTAAAAGGGCACTCAAAATCTTGAGTTTTATGAAGAAAATCAAGAAACAATATATTTTTTTCTAAGTTTTTAGTGGAAATCAAGTTTTAGTAACTTCACTTCTTCACATTAGATTTAGAACTCAAAGTTTCAAAATTGGTCACATAACTAATATGTTTCAATTTTAGTCACACAACTAATATATTTGGCATAAAATGTAAAATATAAAAAAAATTTAAACTAAAAAAAGGTTTTGTTATGTACTTTTATGCAGGAATTGCTTCATACCAGGTTATGTAGCAGCAAAAAAAAAGAAAAAATAAGTGTCTAAGGGTTCACTTGGTCATGTGCATCTTTTTGCTACCAATGCAATAATTACTAGATACAAAATTGATTGGCACTACTAACTACCGAGTAGGGCCTCCAACAAGGGACCCAAACCCTTTAGAAGCAAGTATAAGTACAAAAAGACAATTGAAACTATGGTTGTAAAAACTAGATTGGATAGACTAGTTCAACCAGGAATCGAACCTTAATCTGGTTCGATTATCATCAAAACCAAAAATTGAAGAAAAAATAAGAAAAATTGGAAACCATAGGTTCAACCTAGAACCGGTGCAGTTAAACCGATTCTTGTAACTAAAAGGAAAAAAATAGAACCAAACTTGCCAAACTTCTTAAATTTGAGGAAAATCTTAGATTTTTTGGTGAAAAAAAAATGAAATAGATACTTGTGTTTGATGAAATGTATGAAAAATTTATGCTTTCAACCTTTGACTAAAATTAGATGTTGAAGAACTTGTCTTGAGAGAGAGAGAGAGAGAGAGAGAGAGAGAGAGAGAGAGAGAGAGAGAGAGAGAGAGAGAGAGAGAGAGAGAGAGAGAGAGAGAGAGAGAGAGAGAGAGAGAGAGAGAGAGAGAGAGAGTCATGTCTTGTGCCATGAGAAGGAAAGAAAAATGAAAATGAAAAAAGTTTGAACTTTGAAAGGTTGAAACTTTGAATATGATAAGATTTAAAACTTAAAAATACTGATATAATAGTAGTAAGTAGTAATGTTAGGGGTGTTCGCAGTGTGGTTTTGGGTTTAACTAAAACTATAACTGCACAACACTTTATTTTTGCGGTCACAGGTGCGGTTCGGTTTAAAATTTAGCAAAAATCATAACCGCACCGCACCTCATTTTTGCGGTCACATATACGATGCAATGTATAAGATGCGGTTTGAATGATTTGAAATAGGTATATTTTTCAAATTTTGGGCTTTTTCTACTTAGCCTAAAACTAATTTTTCCCTTTGTTTTGGTATAAGTTTTAAAATATTGAGTTAGTATTTCTTTATTTTTGGTTGGCTTTCCTAATCAACATTTGCTAGGGTTATCAAACTTTTTTTTTGGAAAACTAGGACTATTAAACTATTAATAATATATTTAATATTAAAAATAATTAATATATAGAGAGGGTGCGGTACAGTTTGTGCAATTTTCTTATTATAAAACCGCAAACCGCACTGCACCATGCAGTGTGATGCACTATTACTTGTGGTGCGGTGCGGTGCGGTACAGTTATACCATTTTGCCGGCAATTTTAGTGTAAATTTTACAATTTTTGGAATTTGGTGAACACCCTTGATAATGTGTGGTATTGTGGTGCTAGATTTTGGGGGTCAAAAAAAGAAGAAGCAAACCAATAAAACGTGTGTAGTTAGAAATATGATATGACTTAAAACTTAAAAGTACTATATACTGGTAGTAAATGGTAAAGCGTGGTGCTAGATTTTAGGGTTAAAAAAAGAAGTAAACCAATGTAAACATGTGTGGTTAGGAAGTGCGAAGTTAGGCTAGTAAGTCAATGACTTGTCTTGTCACAATGACATTTGAGTTTTATTTTTTTTAATAATTAAATATTAGTTAAACTATTAAACTATTATTTATAACCATAAAATTACAAACTTAGCAAATTATACCTTCTCAAATAATTACTAACTAGAAAAAGAAGGAATAAGCTAAAAAAATTCTTTATATATAAGTTATGAAAGATCATCCTATAAAATTTATTTGAATATTTTAATTATATTAATCATGACATCATCGATTGGGCCACCAATCCGATTCCAGTCAGATAAAAAAACTGGTTATCCATATCTTTTTTAGATCTTTGTCCTAATTTTTAAAACCATGACTAAAAGTACATGAGAGTGTTTGATAGAATAGTTTGAAATGAAATTTTTGTAATTTTTAAAAATATTTATATGTAAAAATACGTATAAAAATACTTGTAATGTTTTTTAAAATTTAAAAATGTGGGAACGAGACGCATAGCAAACAGGCCTTTATCTTCTATTTGTAGAGTTCTATATTCTTCAAACAGAAAAATATCATTATACAAAATATTATTTCGTCGGAGGACCAGTTGTGATTTGTAACTTGATGTTCCAGACTTCCAGTGCTATCCCAATCTTCTTTCCTGGGTACGCCTTTTAGAAAGTGATTACAGGGTCCGATCTCTACTGATACGGGTGTTCAGTTCAGGCAAGCTCGAAGAAGCAATAATGTCAAGCTATGTGCCTGAGGAAGTGGTGGTAAATATACTCTCACACCTCCCTCCTAAATCTCTACTTCGATTCAGGTGTGTCTCCAAAACTTGGCTTGCTCTCATCTGAACTCGTGATTTCGTATCCAAAAACCTCATCAACAACTCCATTCTCAACACCAAATCCCAACACCCACATCCACCAAGCTTCCTCCTCGTCAAAGCCAGAGAAAAATCCAACTCTCCATCTCCTTTTCTTGGACTCAGCATAGTCTCTTCCTGTAATGGCATCCTCTGTCTCCACGACCATTTCCAAGGCGATGTCTACCTCTGGAATCCTACCTCCTCATTGCAACTCAGGCTACCTAGTCACCTCTCCCGTCCTCGCACGGAAGGCTTCGTCTACGGTGTGGGGTTCGAGTTCGGGCTCGCGTTCAGGTTCAATTACATAGCTGATGGCTTCAAGGTGGTGAGATTTCTAGACACTCTCAATACCAGTTTCATGGCCGACACGGAAATCCCAACACCCACATCCACCTAGCTTCCTCCCTATGTCAAACTGGTGGGCCAGAGATGAGATGAGAGTATTGTTTTCCATGTTGGGTTTTGCTCGGAGTTCATGGTGTTGAAGGATGGCGGTTTATCCTATCAGAAGCTGTTTTCCATATGGGTTTTGCTTGAATTTGGTGTGAAGGAATCATGGACTAAGCTGTTTAGAATTGGGCACCATTTCGATTTGGGGATGCCATTGTGCTTTCGCAAGAATGGGGAGTTGGTTATGGAGAACAGAGAAGGGCAGATGGTCTTGTATGATCCTTTTACACAGACAACCAAGGACCTTCAACTTAATACGCGAAGTTCAGGACTTCATGCACAATTGACAAATATATTGAGCTGATCTAAGAGGAGGTAAGGTATGATATAGTCTTCAATGTGCCTTTTCCTTTTATATAAATTGTCCTAAACATTGGTTTTGAGTGCTAAAAAACACCAATTGACAAATATGTTGAGCTGAAAAGAGGAGGTATGATATGGTTCACTCTTCAATATGCCGTTTCCTTTTATATTAATTTTCCTAAACATTGGTGTAAGTAATACATTTTTTTGTGTTTAGCAATTGGTGCATTTGATATTACTTTGTAAATAAAGAGGAGGGTGCTCAGCGAATTACATGGTGACCTCCATTTTAGACAGCTGAAAAAATCAAACCATTCAACCAACACTCCCTCCCTCTTTCATAAACCAGATCAATATTTCTCAAAACCTGTAAGCTGAGTATGTAATAAAATGGGGAAAAGAAAGGAAACTTGAAATGTCTTTTATGAAGAAACTTGTTAACATAGAGTCAATGATGAAAGCAAACTAAACCACTATGACAAAAGAGGGAAGAAAAATGCGATTCAATCAATGTTCATTCAGTAATGGTACTTAAATATAAATTTTGTAGCTTCCCATAGTTAGAGTTTAAAATGTACCAGAATATAAAGTGTCTTTTATCTCCAAGATGGGTATGAAAAAGGAAAGTGAGGTTTTAAAAGAGAATAGACATGAAAATGAGGCTTGAAATTGAACATGGTTAGCTTCAATATTTTCAAGAAAGCCAAGCGATGTAGAACAAAGCTCAAACTGTCAATTTTCATGCAAAATCAATTGGTGAAACATGAAAATAGAGTCCAAATTTAAGAAATCCTTAGAGCCCATTTTCAATTTTTTTTATAAAAACTACATTTGGATAGACAATTTTGAGTATCTATTGACCTTAACCCTAGGAGATGGTTCTGGTAGGAGATGATTGTTCGGAACCTAGAAGAATTGGCCAGACTTATTATGTGCAATTTCCCTCATCTCTTCTTGAAATACTTGGGGTTATGATGTGGTTTGTAAAAATTTTGAGGATAAAAAAGATTAAATAACAAAAGACAAGATTTTCTGGAATGGGCTGTCCTTGGCTTTACCAAAGGTCCATAAATCTTATTTTGTGTTTGAGTCCTTGTCCTAGGAGATGTTTGGAACCTAGTTGGAGTTGTTTCTCATTACCTGAAATAGAGATGCTACTGTTGCTGTTCACACATATTGGTTGAATGGATATTGTTGGTGGAATGTGTAATTTAATCGTGCAGTTCAAGATTGAGACCTAGAGTTCATACAGTCATTTCAAGACGAGCTATACACTCCTAAAGTTAATCTGGGAGAAGAGGACAAACTGGTCTGGCCTGGTCTCTCTCCAAGAGCCATAGTTTTTGTGTTAATAATTATTATAAGGCTTTGAGGAAAGGGGCCAACATCAATTTCCCATAGATATCTATTTGGTGTGTTGGAGCTCCACCACACATAGCTTTCTTTACTAGAACAGCTGTGAAAGGCTCAATTCTAGCTGCCGACAATTTGAGGAAATCTAGCATTATAATTTCTTATTGGTGTTGTGTGTGCAAATCTAATGGAGAATGAACTGATCATCTTCTTCTTCATTATGAGACTGCTAGAGTTATGGTCCTTGGTTTTAAGATTGTTCAGTGTAAGTTGTGTTATGCCAAAATATATGATGAAACTATTGGCTTGTTGGCAAGAGAACTTTGAAAGAAGGTTAATGATGGATTATGAAAGTTCATGCCTTTGTGTTTGATCTAGCAGTTGGAGGGAAAAGTATATGCACAGGTTTAAAGGAAAAAGGCTCTATAGTTGTAGTACTTGTTTTTTTTTAGTGATTTTTAGCTATGATGAATTTTAGATGCTATGTTTCTTTTGTTTTTGTTTTTGTTTTTTTTGCCTTTTGGTTTCACCTTTGTATACACCATGTGTACTAGGCTTGTTCCTCTTTTTGTGCTTTTTAATAAAGTTCATTTACTTCCAAAAGAAAAACCCTCTTCAATCTTATAGCTGGCATGTAATTTGCAAAAATCATAAAATGTACCTTTTATACATGTTGTGTCAAGTTGGTACAACAGAACCTTCAGGCATTAATGTGCATTTGAATGAGCTAGTTTTTGTTAGCTTATCTTGCTTTAAAAACAAGTTTGGTAAAATAAACTGTACCTTGAAAAGTTGGGCTATCTGTAGAGTAGCCAAACAGCCAAGTAAGTACGATTAGATTAGTCATTGACATTAAGGGAAACTTATAGTGATTGTTAATTGTGGAGCTCCATCTTAATTTCTATGTTTTAAACTAAAATTTTGTACTGTATGTTATATCATTGAGAATGGCAAAAATGTTTCATGAAGCTCTTATAATATGTATAACTTTTGAAACTTAATATCATGAATCATTATCCCTGCAATATTTTGAACATAGTCGTTTCTGTTGGCATAACTTGTTATTCCTATTGGACGTAAAAGCTGTTTCTCTGCTTTATTATAATATTTGCAGCAGGACTTTATAATCAATTCCTTCCTTGTTTCTGGAACTCAAGTTGGATGTTCAATTTATTGTTAAACTGTAATGGGAGTGAAAATATGACATCTTTGGAGGTGACGGAGTAGGTGAAAAATGCAAGAGTTGAAAAACAAGTTTTAGGAAGAAAATAAATTGAACTCTTGCATAGAAATACAGAAGGAGGAGCTTTATTTGTCTTGGTTTAGGAATTAAGTCAATAGTGTTGAGATTTTTATGTTTAGCCCAAATCTTTATTCGAGTATATCATTTTATGAGTTGATATTTTCTTTTAAGTAGTTTCCTTCTTCTATTTCAAAATTTTTCAATCTTCTAGATTTTAGAATTTCATCTCCACATAAACCTTCTTAATAGAACAACTTTATATATTATTTTTAAGGGAATAAGGAACTAGAATTCTCTTCTGAGGTGGTCTCTCAATTCACAAAGACATGATCAAGTGGCATAAAAATATTATGATATCTAAAAATAGATATGCTCCTTCAACATTTGTATTTATACATGATGATCTTGTTTTGTTTTATCTTCAGTTTCTAGTGACAAGCTATTACAGAATAGTTCTAGATACAGAACCTGCTATTATGGATAAATTTTTAAATTTGTTATTACTTTGGCCCCCTTATTCTTAAAGTTCTAGTTCCACCCCTGATTATGTAAATGTAAAACCAATAAAAAGAAAAACACTGTATTCACTACTACATCTTCGGAGTGGAAAAGAATCTCTCTTGGGAATTTTCATTTCCATTTACCTGAAACAAGCATCATAAATGTTTGTTTTTTCCACACTTGCTATCATTGGATATAGGCATTATTTTTTTTTTTAAAGATGATCTCTACTTACCCTGCATATCTTTGGTTCATCAGGTGTGCGAGGAGTGTTATGGATGTCAACATGGCGAAATCATATTTTGATTCAGGTGAAATATTTAAGTGCTTGTTAGAGCTAGTCACACTGTCATAGAAGTAAAATATTAGCTTAGTATATGGTGTTTGCTGTATATTTGCATGAATGTTTTCTGTTTAGCTACTTAGAGACAGGTTACTAGTTTGGTGCTGTGTCCCCAGTTGTTTCAACTTTGAAGGGTACAAGACTATATAAGCTAGATAAACAAATACAGTGAGAAATACAAAAGGAGGAGCTTTATTATTTTTGTATTTTGTGGGGATTACTTTAACCAAATTTCACTTTGAAATGTTGGCCTCTGATTAGTGGAGGGATGATTTGGGTCTCCACTAGCTGAATTTTCTGATTCACTTATACACTAGGAAGAAGTTTGTAGCCAAACACTTTAATTTCATCTAAAATAATCCTAATTTCCAGCAATGGGTATCTTGCCCTTGTACGATTTCTAGTAATGCTAAACCAAATCCCACTTGATCTCTCACCACTTTCTGATCCTAAATTTTACCAATACGATCTTAACATAGTCGCTTCCTGTCATGGTCTCATCTGTCTCTACTACCGTTCCCAACATGGCGCCATCTACCTATGGAACCCCACCACCACGTCGTTGTCATCATCAGGACTCAAGCCTCTTCCTCCTGTTACCCCTCGTGAAAAGTTCAACGTCGAGCCTTATAGTGTTGGGCCCGTCTTCGACCCAATATCCAATGACTTCAAGGTCCTCAGGCTTCTGAATGTTATGTACAATGAAAACCTCGAAGCAGAAGTGTATAGCACAAGTACTGGTTCATGGAGACTGCTTGAAGATTGTAGAGGACTTTCCCCATGCTTTTTTTTTCCTGATTTTCAGAACACAGCGTACATGGGTGGATTCTTTTTCTGGTGGACAATCGATGCGGGCGTTGAGAGTATTGTTGCTTTTGACTTCAGCAAGGAGGTTTTCATACTGATGACGCTCCTGGACCTTTCTGCTTACCCGTGTTTCAGCCAACTCACGGTGTTGAACAAGTCTTTTTGCGGTGCTGGTTAACCCTTTTGGAGACGGGATTAATTTCCCAAGGCATAAATAGCTATTACCCTTATTCAGAGGACAACACAGATATCCCATATGCATAGGAGGGTGATTTTTTAGATATATGGGTTTTGCTCGAATTTGTTGTCATGGACAAAACTTATTAAAATTAACCTCTGCCATTTGAATAGGCAGTTGGGGCAATTAGACTCTATTATTATTGATTGCTTTGCCATGGTTTGCTGGGGTATATGGTTTAAGTGTAATGCTGTCTGTTTGAAGCAAGTTTCTCTCCCTTACTCCCAAATTTAACCTGATTCTGTTGCAAGACTGCATGAATTTCACTTGGCTATTGACTCCTTGGTTAAACCAGCTGTTTTTTCTTGCCCCAATCACTCGGGCATCTGTTTTTCTCACTTTGGCCATCTGGTGGACGACTCTTGCACTGCTGCCTCTAAGTTTTGAACTTGTTTTTTCTCTCATGTCCATAGAGATTGTAATAGAGTTGCTGTCAAGTTAGCTAAAAACTCTAAAGATAGTTTTCCGTTGACCAGTTTTTTTTATGCTACCAAACATTGGAAAATATGAAAAACTAGCTGTAAAGATAGTTTTTCAGCAAAACAAACAAGGTTTGTATTGAGGACATCTCTAAGAATGTCTCTCCCTTTGTTTCTCATGACAGACTTCATCTGTTGATTTAATATATTTGATTTGGTCGGTTTTCTCAACCAAAAAAAAAGAAAAAAAGAAAAGAAAAAAGAAAAGAAAATTATGCCACTTGTGTTTTCAACCAAATTCTTTTTGTTCACAATATTTTCAGCGTGTTTCAAGTTTTAAAAAGTAAAACGTTTTACAACTTTTTATAAAAGATTTTACTATAAACAAAAAATATTTTATAAGTTTAATTAGACATTTTTATATTCAAAAACACATTTATATTGAATTTAATTTTCCTTCAAATAGAAATATATTGGGGTAAATTATATATTTAGTCCCTAACCTTTGCATCATATGTCAATTTAGTCCCTAATGTTTCATTTGTGTCATTTTAGTCTCCAACATTTTGTTATTGTATCAAAATAGTTTTTGCCATTAAGTAATAGATGGAAAATGTTGACGTAGCTAACTAAAAAAAATTTATGCCACATGGGATGCTAAGTGTATTGACATAGAAAAAAAAAAACCTATTTTCCGATTTCAACTCTAAAGAGAGAGGGAGAGAGAGGACAATGTCCAGCTCCACCTGACTGTAAACTTCATTAAATCATTTATATTTGTGTCTAAGGTTCAATTTAGAATGAGAAATCAAAATTCAGAAGACCAATTTCAATTTATGAAAGTAACTACTAATACTATTTCTTTCCTCTCAGCTTACCAAAACAAAGAAAAGCTGAATTATTAATAAAGAAAGAATGCTGCAATTTCAACTTAAGGGCGGCAACGCTAGCAACCACGTGATTAGATCAACAACTTTAATTACAATTTCAACCAACAACTACTAACTAAGAAGCATTGATAATAATAATTGGAGATTGTGGGTGAAAACCCAAAGGCAGAGAGAGTGGCGTTGCTGATATTTGTGTGTGGTATATGCTTGTGGCCATGGTTAGCTAATTATTAATGTTGTTTGTGTTTGCTATATGCTTGACCAAATGCCTTAAAGAAAATGAAACACCTTAGTAGAAGCAGGGAAAGATATGGATGGATGTAAAGCAAGGCAAAGTGACGAGTGTTGGGAAGAAGAGGGACTAAGATAGTCATGTTTGGGTGGGCATTTGCTGTTGCCCTGCTACCACTGGAGATTTAGGCTTACACAAAGAAGAGTGTTAATGGAGAAAGAGACGAATTCTTAGGTTTTTGTTAGCCATTGGATGAGGTGGTGTTGACTAATTGGATTTTTAATCATGTCAGTACACTTCGCATCCACGTGGCATAAAAAATAAATTTTTTATTTTAGCCGTTAACGACGTCATTATTTTTCATCCATTACTTAACGGCATAGACTATTTTGACACAATACCAAAAGGTTAGGGACTAAATTGATACAATTGAAACATTAGGGACCAAATTGACATATGGTGTAAAGGTTAGAGATCAAATATGTAGTTTGCCTACTATATTGTTTATAAATAAAAGGCGAAAATACTATTTTCATCCCTACTTTTTTAGCCCATTCTCATTTTGGTCCCTATTTTTTATTTTTACCGCTTTTAGTCTTTATTCTGGAAAATGCGTTTTGTTGTGGTCCCTACTGTTACCTCAGAGATGGAATTTCCTAGGTGGCAAACGACGAAATGAAATATTTTTTTCTTTATTGCAACGTGTCAATTGTTGCTCCACGTGGTAGCTTCCTGCCATTAAGAAGTCACGTGACTCTCATGAGACTTCGTTTTTAACCATCCAAGCATGTGAAAGCTTCGGAAAACCCTAAATCAACCTTTTAGAAACCCTAATTTCTGTAAATCCTTTGTCACTTGCTCTCACTCACTCAACAATCACACACCATACTCACTGAGAGCTGAAAATGATCGTCTAAAAAACCATTCGACACACACCATACCCAATTTATCATTGGAAACCTAAAGAAGACACTTTGTGATTGTGAAAGCTAGATTGTAAAGGTATGCTCTCTTTCTCTCTCTCTGCCTCTCTATCTTTATAGCTTTGTGTAGTGGACACCTTTTTTAGGGACCACAATGTTGACTGTGATAAAAAATGAAATATTTTTGTTGGTATTTGTATTGTTTGTCTGTATTGTGTGTTCCTTTTTGAAAAATGCTCGAGTCCATGTGTTCCTATTATGTTGTTTTTTGTGGTTGATTTTTTTTTTATTACTTTATTAGACTAAAAAAATATTTTTAATTTCAGAAGTAAATATGTATTCACTGAAAATTGCATGCAGGATGAATGGGTTTTTTACTCTACATGTCCACCATGGTGGGCATTTCACTTGGGACCCTCAAAAGTATATGGGAGGGATAGTAGATCAAGTAGAAAATTGTGACCCAGATAGGTGGTCAAAAGTAGAAATTGAGAGTATTTGTAGGGACTTTGGATACACTACAGTTGATAGGCTTTAGTTTAAGATATCTGGTGTGAACCCAGAGCATGCAAATTTCCACCAGGTAGTTGATGATGATGTTGTTGTGTTCATGACAGACTTGGTGAAGAATTATGAAGAGATTCATGTGTTTGTTGAACATGCAGTGGATGAGTCACTTGAGTTACTAGTGGAGGATTTTGAGCCCTTAAATGTTAGACAACCTCGTGAGGAACCAGAAGGTGTAGATGCTCAAGCCTTAGAGGTTGTTGGTGATGATCAACAAAATGAAGATGTGGTTTATTGTGTTAGTAGTGAGAGTGAGAGTGAGAGTGATCATTATTATGGTCATGCAAAGTATTAAGATGATAATGATAATGATAATGATGATGAGTATGGACATGGTAATGATGATTGTAGAGATGATTTTTCACAATTTGATGGACATGTTGATGGTGAGTACAGAGATGATTTTTCAAATTTTGGTGGACATGCTAGTGATGATTATAGACTCGATTTTTCACAGTTTTGAGGCCATGATAATGAGATACATGCTGACCATGGTGAACCAAATGAGGTAGATGTTGAACAAGTTTATGCTAGGAGGCCTGGTAAAGAACCAGTGGCTGAGGACCAATAACAGGACCTAGTTGATGAACAAAGTGAGGAGAGTAATAAGACTAAGGGAAGTGACCTAGAGGATGAACAAAAAATGCAACCAATGAATATTGGTGAAAAAAGTACTGATAGTTGGGACAATGAAGTTGATAAGGTTGAGGTTGAACCAGGCTAAATGGGTGCTGGTGTAATGAATTCTGGTTATGAGAGTAAGGAGCTACTGAATCTTGATGAATCATCATCTGATAGTAATCATGGTGATGCACTTTAAGTGATGATGACAACCTTACTACTGAGGTAGACAACTCTATTAGGATAAGCAGATTTTCAATATTCAAGCCAGTAGCCAAAGTTGAGCATATTAGGTTTGAGAAGGATATGCTGTTTATCTCACCTAAGCAATTTAAAGAGGCTATAACTGATTATGCAGTCCATGGAGGTTGGGGTATAAGGTTTGTGAAAAATGATTTGGTAAGGGTAAGAGCCAGATGCTAGCCAGGATGCAAGTTTGTTGCCTACCTTGCAAAGGTGTTAAGGGAGAAGAGCTATCGATTGAAAACACTCAACATGGAACACATATGCACCAGGAGTAATAAAAATCCAAGGTGCACAACATCATACATTAGGAAGAAGTTAGTGAATAAGGTTAGGAGACAGCCGGACATAAAGCTCAAAGATATTCAGGATGTTGTGCATAAGAAGTTTGCGGTGGATATAAGTGTAGGCGAAGCAAGTAGGGCTAGGGAGAAAGCTCAAGACGTTGTTGATGGGGCTCATGTGGCACAGTTCAACTAGCTTTGGGATTACTGTGAAGAGTTGAGGAGGTGTAGCCCTAGGAGCACAGTGCTGATGAAGGTGCATACCTTCAATGATGGTGATTTGGCAGCTGAACAGGGCTTGGTAGTTAGGCTACCATATTTTGAAAGATTGTACATTTGTCTGGATGGTTGCAAGAAGGGTTTCTTGGCTGGATGCAGGCGAATCATTAGACTAGACGCATGCCATTTGAAGACCAAGACAAGTGGCTAGTTGATGTGTGTTATTGGCAGAGATCCCATTGATGAATACTTCCTCTTTGCCTATGCAATTGTTGAGGCTAAAACCAAGGACTCATGGACTTGGTTTCTGAATTTATTATTTACTGACATAGAGGATGGTCAGAGATGGTATTCATATCTGATCAATAGAAGGTGTGTATTGCTCTTTTACATGCATTTGATATTTAATGTTGGTGGTTATAAGCTTTAGTAGATATGTAATAAATGTTTGTTCTTTGTAGGGATTGGTGTAGACCTTTGTTGACAATTGGCCACAATATGAGCACAGAATTTGCTGCAGGCATCTATACAATAATTTGAGGAAGAATCACCCTAGTGCACTTATTAGAGACCTCTTTTGGAAAGCAGCCAAAGCTACTTATCAACAAGAACATGAGAGGGCAATGAATGAATTGAAGGAAGTTGATGAAGATGCATATAAGTGGTTGTAGTCTTACTTAACAACTATTTGAGCTAGGCATATGCTCAAAAGTGATGGTCAGAGTGACACATTCCTGAGCAACATGTGTGAAAACTTCAACAATAGGATAGTTAAATTCAGGAATAAACCTATAATCACCATGGTAGGTCACCTATACAGTTTGATCATAATTTGTGATTTATAAATGTACTTTATATAAATGTGCTGAAATGTGCTTTGTGATTTCTAAATGTGGTGAAGTGTGCTTTGTGATTTATAAATGTGCATTGCGATAAATTCCCCCTTTCTCTTTATGTGGTTGCAACTTGAGTGCATTAGGTTGTCTTTAATGACTAGATTTCAAGCAAACAAGGATATGATTTTGAAGGTAGAATTAGAGTTATGTCCTAAGATAAGGAAGTGATTGTATAAGGAGAAGATGGCTTATAGCAAGTGGCTAGCATGTTGGGCTAGTCATAGCAATTCTGAAGTGAACAATGGCCTAGAAAGTTTCACTGTGGATTTGGCTGAATCTAAGTGCAATTGTAGGAAGTGGGACATAACTGGCATACCATGTGCCCATGCCCTTTCTTACATCTTTTTCAACAGGGAAGATGCTAAAAAGTATGCCCATCCCTGTTATAAGAGGACTGCATACATTGCTTGCTATGAGCCCATTATAGATCCCATTAATAGCTAGAATATGTGAACACCCAGTGGTCTGCCACCTGTGTAGCCTCCTATCAAAAGAAGACCTTCTGGCAGGCCTAAGAAGAAGAGGGTTTAGGAACTTGATGATCCAAGAAATCACAGAAAGAATAGAGGAATAGGCATTTTCAAGCAGTGCAAGGCATGTGGGAAGTTAGGGCATAATAGGAGAAGTTGCGAGGGAGAAGTAGGAGAGAACTCCGCCCTACTTGGGAATACAAACCAAGCCAGAAGGACCACTAGGAAGGTAAATTTGGTCTGTGTGTTGATTACTTATTATGTGGCTAGCTTAATGATGGTTATTTGGTCTGTGTGTTTATTACTTATAATTTGGCTGTTTGCAGGCTACCAAGAAGGGTAATGCAAACAACCCAACTGTTGGACTACCAACCTCTAATGTTGACCCATCTGTACATGCTGGACCACCAACCTCCAATGCTAAGCCAACAATACATATTGCACCACCAACCTCCGATGCTAATATGTTCACAAGTGTACCTCCACCCTTAACTGATATCCAACCCAATCCAAGGCAAAAGAGGTAGAAGAGAAAGGTAGTCACCTTTGAGACACTTAATGCAACTAGGAATGCAGCAAGATATATGGAGGTAGTGAGGTTTGCTGGGAGCCAGTCCTCTGTCCATGGTCTTGGGAGATAATCAAACTGATGATGGCCTCTTTTTTGTGTGCTCTGTGTTGAGAGAATATTTTGTTATTTATGGTACTGCCTGAAATATGGTTTTTTGGTACATATATGTAAAGCCTGAACTAATTGGCTATTTTGGTGTATGTTGTTTATGGGTAAACATCTTAATTCTGTTTTGTAATTGTTGTGGTGCACCAAAACTTGACATTATTGAGTAATGAAAGTGAAGTTAAGCACACAAAGTGATGTCATGTGCTTGTTTTATAATTGTTTTGAAAGTGATGTCAGTTCCAATTTTTAAGTCCACAATTAGGACCAATAACAGGTAAAAAATGCATACATAGTAGGTACAACATCTAGTTAGATGTGATGAATTCATGATTTGGTACAATAGAACTTTATTGTGATGTTAGGTTCACATTTTCAACCATAACAAGTCAAAAATACATACATAATAGGCACAACAATACTTCAAAGTGGTGAATTAATGTTGAAACTAATGTTGGTCCAACCAAAATTTGAAGTAATGTTGGTGATGTTAGGTCCAAAATTTCAACCATTACATGTCAAAAAATGCATACTCAGTAGACATAAACATCACAATATTATCTTAATAAATATTACCTTAAAAACACATCAATTATCAACAGAAATTGGACACACTGCCATAAATATTATTTAGATGTTCCATTGATAAGTAGTTCAACTTACAGGGAGAATCAGGTATTTCAATGCTAATTGGAAATACACTGCCAAAACATACAGCCACATGCGAAACCATACCAAAATAGAGCATCACTTCCCAACACATACCACTTCCTAACAAACTGCCAAAATCTACAAAAGGACCCTCAAAATTTTGGTTTTTTCTAGTAAATCCCAACATTAATTCCTACCTACCTATCTAACCATGTTCACCCCGCCTATCTAACCAACCAATGATAGGATCACACAGAGCATCATCGCACTTATCACTAGAGACAACACCAAACAGATAAGCAATCTCTTCTCTCTCTTCTTGTAGCCTGCAACCTCAGCTTCAAGTGTTAGTATCCATTACCTCTGCTCAGGGATCAGCACCTTGCCGCACTCACAGATTTCATCATGACGCCATTGGAAAAATTTACACTTATGTCCAGCCTACATCCAAAATCATAGAATCACTATAACTAGTCAAATCAGAAAACTTAATTGGAAGTCACTTTCAACCCAAAATAGAGCATCACTTTCAACCCATTACATTGAAAGTCAAAAATTAAATACACATTACTCAAATACACATCAATTAAATACACTTACCTAGAAATTTGGACACCTGTAGAACTTTCTGCCAAGGTTGTCAGCTGTCCATGATACCACTAGCACAGGTCTTTTAGAGTAGAAGCATGTGGTTGAGCCTCTTTTCTTCAAGCTTCCACTAGTTGATATAAAGCTTGATTTCATGGCCTCAAATCTTAAGGATGATGTTTGGGCAGTGTTGTGGGAGTGGAGTTGGGGTCGTGAATTTAGTGGTTAGGGATTTCAACTGATTTGAGAGCTTTTATGTGGGAGAGGAGCTTTACACACTTGAGAGGAAGTTACGTGAGGCTCACGTGGGTTTGTTAATGGTGGGAAGCTGAGGTGGAGAGAGTGCACTACCACGTTGCAATAAAGAAAACAATGTTTTATTTCATCGTTTGCCACTTAGGAAAATTCTATCACTAAAGTAATGGTAGAGACCGCAATGAAACGCATTTTTCAAAATAAAAACTAAAAACAATTAAAATAAAAAGTAAAGATCACAATAAAAATAGGTTAAAAAAGTAGAAACGAAAATAGTATTTCCGTCTGTATAAAAAACTAAAACCTGTACTGAAGTACGGTATATTATTATCGGAGAAGAACTACATTAACATCGTTCATTAAGAAGTGCGAACAATGTCAACAAGCTATTTGCCTGAGGCAATTGTGGAAAATATACTCTCATGCCTCCCACCTAAAACCCTTATTCGTTTCAGATGCGTCTCTAAAACCTGGCTTGCTTTCATTGGAACCCCCGACTTCCTCTCCAAAAACATCCTCAGTCACTCCATTCTCGTCCCCAACAACACCGCGCAAAACCCTAATCCTCCCTTCCTCCTCGTGAAAGCCTTTAACAACAAAAAACATATCTGCAACTTCCTTTCTTATGACACTCTCGACTGTTTATTCCATGTCCAGGTCCAGCTTGACTTCCGCAGTCCAGTTCCTCTTCAACTTCAAATAGTCGCTTCCTGTCATGGTCTTATCTGTCTCTACGACGAACAGTTCCAAGGTGTCTACCTATGGAACCCCACCACGTCGTCGTCATCATCATCATCATCGGGACTCAGCCTTCTTCCTCCTGCGAGCCCTCGTCCCAACAGGTACTTCAACATAAGTGTTGGGTTTGGGTTCGATCCTATATCCAATGACTTCAAGGTTGTCAGGCTTGTGGTAAGGTTTGCTGAGTTTAACATTTTTGAGAAAGGATCATCAAAAAATAGTTATGTGAAAGAAATCGAAGCGGAGGTTTATAGGGTAAGCAGTGGTTCGTGGAGACAGATCGACCTCGGACCTGTCATTTTTGGTTTTCAATGGCTCACCACAACTTGCACGAATTGTTTTCAATGGGTCTCCACAACATACATGAATGGAGTCTTTTTCTGGTGGACAGAGCAGAAGGATGATGAAAAAATTATTGCATTCGACTTTAGTGACGAGATTTTCAAAACTACGCCATTACCAGAGATTGGTGATGCTGACACTTATTCCAGTAAACTTACGGTGTTGAACAGCTTTGTTGCTATTTTGGTTATACCTTACGATCGTAAGGTGAAAAGGAATTGTTTTGAAATAAGGCCTCGTTTTATTGATGTGTGGGTTTTGCTTGAATTCGGTGTTAAGGAGTCATGGAATAAGCTTTTTACAATTACAATCCCATCAACTTGGAGAAGGCCATTGGGGTTCTGGAAGAACGGGGAGCTATTCATAGAAAATTCCAACAATCAGCTGGTTTTGTATGACCCTTTTACAAAGATAGAGAAGAATCTTCAACTTAATGGGATTGAAGAGTATTTTGGTTCGTTTCCAAATTACTTCCAGGTTGTTCCATATACGCAGAAAGAAGATATTGAGCTCAAAATGGAGGTCAATCCTTGAGGTATGGTATAATGTGTCTTATTCTTTTATACATGTTTGGGTATTTGTTTTACTTTTTTGTCCGGTAGCTCATTCTTTGTGGACGCATGTTTGGGGTCGATTGGGTCATGCTAGATTCAGTTGTAGACTTGTTCTTTTGTTGGTATCATCGGCTTGGGAAGCATAGTTCTGATATTTGGAATTTGGTTTCAGGTTGTTTATTGTGGACTATTTGGACTAAATGTAATTGGCGTTCTTTTGAGAATAATGGGAAAACTGTGGTTCAGTTAGTAGATTTATGCTAATGGATCCTCTTTGATTGGTCTTGATGCTGGGGTCTCTCGGATTGTTCTACTCTTATGGATTTTCTTTTGTCAATTAAAATAGCTTAGTGGATGTTTGTGTCTTCTCGTTTCTTATTTCTTTGTTAACTACCGTGAACTCTTTGTATTTTTCTTGCTACTCCTTTTTAAATAATACTTTCTTCTTACTTATAAAAAAAAAAACATGTTTTGGTATTTGTTGGCATTTATTTTCATATTGGATGTTCCTAGGCTGAAATCACTTGGTGGAATGACATAAAGATTTGATATTGTGATCTGAATTTGAATCGTATCCCCATAATGAAAAAGACTGATTGATATATGAGAAGGAAAATAAAGAATTTGAGTCTCTTTGTTTTTGTGATATGGCTGAAACATTAGCTAAAAATGTATATAGAAACGCTACTAGTTTTTGAAATTTCGACAGGCACAGTAACATATTTTCCTTAGTTTCTTCAAACGTGTGTGGTTATACATAGTTCTGTTTTGACATATAGTTTACATAATATTCCAGCACTACTATAGACTATAGTAGGTTTTACAATGCTATGTCAGTTAGTGGTTTAGCACTGTAAGGAGGTGTTGAATTTGTAGGCTTTGGCCAGGGGAAGATTATATATTAGATAACTGTATAGGAAATAAGGAATGACTTTGTAGTGCAAGAAACTGTCTCTTATGTTCGGATTTTCTGGAGCTTTTCCTGGTGGCATTATTAAAACATTTCATTGTTCTTTCCCTGTCACTGTGTTTCCATCTATTTTTTCTCTGAGATTAATCATTGTCACTGAGACAAGATGTTGGAATCCTAAAAAAGGAACTCTTTGCTGAATTTGAAGCAATTTAATTGTTTATCATGAAGTGGTAAGTAATAAGCTAGGATGCATGGACACTTCCTTTGGGGTGTCATACTTGTGTCGTATCTGTGTCGTAGCTGTGTTCTATCTGCCGTATTAGGTTATAATTTTTCCAAAATTTCTTTTGTCACTGTATTGTACCCGTGACCATACCCATGTCCGTGTATGTGCATCCTAGGTAATAAGTTACCTTCTTTGTTTCCTTTCTTTGATTCTTGGGAGCTGGGTTTTCTGGTGAGGAACCTTCCCTCATCCACAAGACCATGAAATGTAAAATTGATTTCTCCATGTCAATTATGATAACAAGTCAATTATGTTCTTTTGCACTTATCAATACTGACTGGCTTTAAAAACAATTCAGAGTAGGACAATTTGGACTGTATATGAGAAAAGTTAAGGGAAAGGATTACTGTGGTTCAGATTTTATGTTGATCATATATCACTTTCAATGAGCTTATGATTCATTTGATGGTTTTTTATAGTGTGTGATTCCAACTTCTTTTAGTTCTCTATATGATTTTTCCTTTTGTTTTGCTTTATGTTCTAATATCTTTCTCAACTTCTAGAGCACACTTACCTAAAAAAAAGTACCAGAATATACGTATATTTATTTCTTCCCATATCTACAAGATGAGAATGAACTATGAAGTGAAGTGTCGTTCAGAATAAGGGAAAGTGAGGTCTTAAAAGAGCAAGAGACATGAAACTTAAGCTTGAAATTGAGCTTGGTTTACTACAATATTTTCAAGAAGATTGGGAGCTAGAGTCCATGGAGTAATTTTGGAATGATGTAGATGCTACTAAAGTTAATCTGGGAGAAGATGATAATCTGGTCTGGTCTCTTTCAATAGCCATGGTTTTAGTGTTAATAATTATTATTAGGCTTTGAGAAAAGGGGGTGACAACGATTTCCCACGGAGATCTATTTGGTGTGTTAGAGCTCCAACATGGGTAGCTTTTTTTACTAGGAGTAGGACAGCTACAAAGGGTTAAATTCTATCTATAGACAATTTGAGGAAACAGCACACTAAATTTTATGATTGGTGTTGCGTGTGCAAATCTTATGGAGAATCAACTGATCATCTTTTTCTTCATTATTAGACAGCTACAACTGTGGTCCTTAGTTTTAAGCTTGTTCAGTGTTGGTTGGGTTATGTAAAAAATCTATGAAGGAACTATTAGTGACTGTTAAGAGTTAATTGTGGAGCTCCATCTTATTTTCTATGTTATAGTCAATAGTTTCTCAAATGTGGACATTTATTAGGGATTCAAAAGTTGACCATTTTTAATCAGGTCTTATAGGGGAAGTGGCATTGGCATTTTGGTTAGGAAGGTGATCTTTAATGGAGGAGGTGGATTAAATATGGTGAGTTAGTGAGGGCCAGGGGTTTAACTTCATAGTCCTGTATGGCGTTCTTATAGTTGTGGTGTTTTGAAGGAAATTCAAACAGGAAAGGGATTCTTTCTCTAGATTTGTCGGCTTTGGTTTAGCTATTAATAAAAAGGCTAGGGTGTCAGATTCCACTGAGTTGACAAATCATTAATGGAGCAATCATTGGAATCCTACATTTGTGAGATTTGCTTATGATTAGGAGCCGGAAATATTTGCTCAACTCTTCCAAACTCTCTATTCAATCTATATCCGAATAGGTTTGGATGGAAAATTGTTTTGAAGTTTGAGCAAGAACGGATGTTTTAGTGTCATTTTTATCTATGAGGTTTTGAGAGGTTCTAGTTGCATGGATTTCCTTTGGGATGCTATTTTGGTGGTATTTGTGGACACTGAGCTAGCGCAGGAAATTATAGGGCTCTGAAATTTAGTCTCATAATGGAACTCTGCTATCTGCAAGACTCTAGCTTGAGATCCTCAAGAGAGTTTGAAAGGGTGAGACTAAGAGTGGAGAAGTGAAGAGGAAGTGGAGGTGTTTGAGAGTTTCTTAGGGTAGTTTGAGGCACGTTTGAGAAATAATTGCCTCCGCATTTTTGGGTTTGAAAATTGGAATTACCTCAGCTTTGGTGCTTTTTTATTGAAAAGTTGTTTTTTGTAGAAGGGGAGGTTGTATTTGCAATCAAAGAATAGATTTTTTGGACTTGAGATTCTGTTATAGCTTTGAAATTGAGGGACTCTGAGTAATCTATGCTATTAATATTATTAATTTGAAGCCATAAAGCTATGAAAGTATGAAACCACGAAGCTATATAGCTTTGAAGCTATTACTCAATAGCTTTGACATAGCGTAATTCTGTTATAGAAGGAGAACTTGTATATGCAATCAAAGAATAGATTTTTTGGACTTGAGATTCTGTTATAGCTTTGAAATTGAGGGACACTGAGCAATATCAAAGCTATGCTATAAATATTATTAATCTGAAGCCATGAAGCTATGAAACTATGAAACCACGAAGCTATATAGTTCTGAAGCTATTACTCAGTAGCTTTGACACGGCGTAATTCTATTATAGCTTGGCAATACTTTTTGTCAAAGCTATAACATTGCATAGGTTTCCTATTAGGGAAAAAAATTGCATAGGTTTTTTGGACTCGAAATTCTGTCATCGATCTTACTTGTTTTAATCCTGTTATAGCTTTCACATTGATTGCTTAGTTTGTAACTCTGATTGTTGGTATTATTTCTATATTTACTGGATCATTGCATTTTTCTTATTTGCATAATTCATTTCGATTAACATGTACATAGTAATAAGTAGATCATAGTAATAGAACCACATTGTTTTAACTTTTACCTATCAAAACAGGATCCAAATAGTTTATAAAATTTCTGCCTTGTCATTCACTATGTTATCTATTTTAGGGATGGACTCACAAGGAGACACGTTATTCTACCAAACACAGAACTACAGAACATGGTGTTTCACCATTTGGCGTTCATAGTCAAATGCTGTTGTGGAGCTTGTAACTAGCTGGTTGGTCAAGTTCAACAAACACAGAACTATGGTGATTTGGAGCACGATCCCTCATTGCCTTATGCTATGAGAGATTGATTTGTGAATTGAAGCTTTCTTTCTTCTAGGCTTTGTTTGAATGGACGAATGGTGCAGGTGTTTTCTCTTTTAATTAGTTCCCTGATTCTCTTGATTGTTGTACTCTCATTGCAGTTCGGTTTAGGCATTTTGCTGGTTCCATATTACACTGCCTGTGTGCTTTGGACTTGGTTCACTGTATTATTTCTGCGTTTTTCAATGAAGTTCTCTACTTTTTTCTTTTTTTTTTAATAAAAATTTTTTGATTGATATATGAGAAGACAAGTAAAGAATTTATGGCTCACTGTTTGTGCTCTGGTTGATATGGCTGTAGCATTAGTAAAAGTGTAAATAGAAATGCTAGTTTTTGGAATTTTCCTATTTCAAGGGACATTAAAGCATCTTTGCCCTAGTTTCTTTATACATTTGTGTTTAAACATAATTTTTTTTTTTATAAGTAACAAAATATTCCAGCACTATGAACCATAGGCTATATATTATGCTTAATAATGCCATGTCAATTAGCAGCTTACCACTGTAAGGAGGTGTTGGATCTGTAGGCTTTGGCCTCGGGAAGATTATATTCTAGATAGGTGTATTGGAAATAGGGAATGACTTTGTGGTATGCAACAACGTAAAAGATTCAAAGTGTCTGGTTGAGGAGACATATAGGGCGTGTTTTGCACGAGCTTATAAGCTCAACTTTTAGTTTTTATCTTTCTTTAACTTTTATGTACAATTTTTTAAAACCTCATTTTTTTTCCGCATTTTCTCACATTTTCAAATTTTTTTCAAGGGTCAAGCATACTTTAGTACACTTTCAGCAATTTTTTTTTTTTTTTTTTTTTTTTTTTTTTTAATTTTAGCTAAATAAGCTGTTCTTAAACAGAGTTTTAGTTTTAGAAACAGTCTCTTATGTTTGGGTTTTTTGGAGCTTTTCCAAGTGGCATTATTAAAAAAATTTGTTGATCTTCCCTGTCTGTGTCACCATTTCCTATTTTATCTCCAAGACTAATTATTGTGATTGTTGTGACAAGTTGGGGGACCCCTAAAAAAGAAACTCTACGTAGAGGCAATTTAATTGTTTTATTATGATGTGGACCACGCGGTAAATAATAAGTAAACTTCTTCACCGCCTTTCTCTTAATTCTTATGAGCTGGGTTTTCTACTGATCAAGAACCCTCCCCCATCCACAAGATCATGCCATTTAAAATTGATTTGTCAATTAATTAAGTTGTGCGCTATCATCACCATAAGTTGTTTATGCTCCTTTGAGACTTTTATCATATTCTTTTTGTTTTGTTCCTTTGCCACTCATCATATTCTTTGGATTTGATACTATTGGACGTGCCTTGCGAAATAAGAGGTAAGAATTAGTAAAAATATATTACATGAATCTATAACAAAAGGTTCATTATATATATATATATATATATATATATATATTTTGATCCCTTTTTTTGGTCCATTATTTATTCTTTTCTTGACATATAAATTAGAAACACAAGAATTATAAAGCGACCTGTCAAGGTGCAGCTTAGTGGTTGGAGGCTTAGAATGAGCTATAGACCAAACATCCTAGGTTTGATTTCCATCAAGAATTCCCCTCGATTTGACGCTATTCTAGAAAAAATGGCACGCATTTTACTTCAGGAACAGTTATAAAGAGATTCCTTTAAATAACTTTCTAATTTTTTAGAAATAATTATTTCTATAATATAATCTTTTATTTTATTATATATTTTTTATATTAATAATTTTATAGTAATAAGAAAAGTATTATTATTAAGAATAAATAATCAAAATAAATATATAAATAAGTATAGGGGTCTCTTGTTTAAATCATTCAAAATTCCTAGTTAGTAGAAAGGAAATATATGGAAATCCGTCGAGTCCAACAAGATTGGAACCTATACTGAAGGTTTAGAAGAGGTCTATCTTATCCATTAGACAATGGATGTGGGTGAGGTCATGTCTTCATGGTTTACTCCACAAGGGTGAGTCCAAATAAAAAAAGCATTGTAAAACTATTTTATGCTTTTTGAGGATGACAATTCCAAGTCAGCAAAAATTTTGAAGCAGTGGAATCTAATGATCATTTCGGTGAGTATTGTTTTGCTTGAGTGGGTTTTTAAATCTGTGTTTGCCGCTTTGATTTCTTTCAATGTATTATAAACATTTGATGCGAATGTACATTTTGAATGAACAAATAAGCAACAGTAAGTGACACCAAGGTAAAACTGCAGCGATGGAGGTGTGGGGGTATTCTTGAAGAATTTGTTCCGTCACCATATTCTTGATGTGCACCGATTTTTTTAGATAAGTTGCGTGAATATTTGTAATGTTTCGGTGCTTTTTTTACCCTCGTACACAATGCGCGCAACACTGTTTTTTTTTTTTTTTTTTTTTTTTTTTTTTTTTTTTTTTTAATCTTAGTAGTTCTGGTATTGGAATAGATTGATTACTTTTGCAAAAAGAGAATCTTGACATTTCCCTGCTTGGCTTCTTGAGAGTTTATTCGAGCTTATTTGCCAATTGAAAAAGGTTGAGCACAATCCTTACAACAACAACAACAATTACAAAGCCTTAGTCCCAAAATTTTGGTATTGGGTATAGATCCTCAACATTTTAGTTTATTTTATCATTAGCAAGTCTCAACAGATTAGTTTATGTTCTCATTAGCTAAGCCTAAATCACGCTGTGTTTACTTTGGTTATGGTTGTCAATGTTGTGGAATTCATTTCATACACATATTAGAGAGTAGGGGATGATAAGTTAAATCGCAAACATCTCACGTACAACTTGTGTACGGCTTGGTAGTAGTGTATTTCAATATGCTCTTAACAAACCAATTTGAAGCAAAGCCAAGCTCAACTTAGATCTGTAATTGAGTAGCTGGGAACTTCACCAAACTATGTCAGTTGATATTTTTAGGACCTTTGATAAAACACTACCAAAGAGTGAAATCAACGAATAAGTCATTAGTTGAGGTTATGAGAATATTGGGGCCTAGCTTATTAGGGGATGGGAAAATAGGAATTATTAGAATAGACCCTTCATTTTAAGGTGTTGTCATCTTATGTAGGGGTGTCCATGGGTCGGGCCGGGTTGGGTTTGTGCTCGACCAAGACTCGACCTGAAGTTGTTGGGTGGGTGAAAATGGAGCCTGAAACCGACTTGGAATGCTAGTCGAATTGGCCGGTTCGAGTTGTGTCGGGTTTCAGGTTGTACCCGTCGGTTTCAGGTTTCATCGCCGGTGATGTCATTTTGGCCAGATTTGTCAAGATCTGGCCTGATCACAACGAGAACTCACCGGATCTCAACGAGATCTTGTTGGATCTTGTCGGATTTGGACTAGATCTCCACTAGATCTCGCCGTATCTCATTCGATCTGATGGGTTTCAAGTAAATTTTCACCTGAGAACTCCAAATATCGCCGATTTTTCTATGTTTTTGTCAAAAAACTTCGAATATCACCGAAAGTTTTTGGTTCTATGCTCGGGTCGGGTTGCTCAGGCTTTGGGAGAGGAAACCCACCAACCGACCCGAAGGTGTCGGTTTCTGTGGTGGTGACCCGCCACCGACCGTCGGAGTGGTTGGTTCGGGCGGTTTTCGTTCGGGTTCAAGCAGGCTGCTCTGGTTGGTCAGGTTCTGGGTTTGGTTGGACAGTCCTAATCTTATCTGTACAGTCTTCTTTAGGATTGCTCAAAAGCTAAGCATATTTGGGGCAAGAGTTTGACTCCTCCCTTCATTTGTTGTAACAATTGAATCATCAAAAAAGAAAAAGAAGCTAAGCATATTTAAAAATCCCCTGCTCTTTCTTTTTCTTATCTGTTGTGGCTGAAAGTAAAAGACAATTCAACTCTAAATGATCTGCAACGTTATTAGTTGTGTTTCAAATTAATTTGAACTGTAAGGAAAAAATATATAATTGAACAGTCCGAAATAGAATGTTCCTTACGCTAATAAGTTGATTGACTGGGAGGATTGCATTCATCTTTGATCATTGAGTAGAATTCATCTTACATTAGAATTATGATCAATGATTCCTGACATGACTTTCATACTGGTTCGAACTTGGACCAAAAATTATCTTAGATTAGATGAGTGGAAATATGTTTGTACTTGCTTGAACATAGGTGAAACTTGAAAGAAATCAACTGTAATCTTTAATGACCCATCTGTGGGGGATCAAAACTCTTCTCGCTGCTGAAATGTCACATGACTTTTGTTCTCAGATGGCCTACTTGTATTATTATCCCATGTGCAGGGTTGTAGTTCTATTAATCTCCAATTATCCATAACAAGGTTTACTTTAATTGCAGCAGCTTCTTTGACTTTCTACTTGTTATGCATATATGAATGGTCACTGTAAGGGCAAAGACTAGCTTCTATATTGGATTGAACCGCCAAGCCCTAAACAATGAATTTATAGAGAGCAGGATTTTAATCCTTGGATTTGGGTGATAAATAACATCCAGGTTTGGCTTGATCATAGAACCTATGCATATACTTGTCAATCATGGACGAAATATTACTTTGTATATTATTGCCGAAGACAAATGCTTGAATTTCCTTACAAGTTCTCCCTCTTTCTCTCTCTCTTTTCCAATTTTTCCCCTCCCACATCTACGTCTTCTTCCTTCACCTTTTATAGGCCTCTCTCCTTTTCCCTTTCTTCCACGTGTAATCCTCACCTTCTTCTCTTTTGGATACTTGTCCCATCATCCCTTTTTACTCAGGTCTCTGATGATGAAGATATGGTTCAAACCCAACGTTCAGGTGTCACTTCTTCATTAATGTGGCCAGAGAAGCAGGTGTAGAGCTTTAAATGCGGTGGTAGCAGCTTTTTTCTGGATGTTCCCCTATCCCTCCCCTTTAACCTTTATCTTTATCTCTTTAGTTCCAGCATCACAGGCTTCTGTTAGGGGAGCTGTTGGACTGTTAAATCAATTACATCATCCTCGGCAACACTTGCCGAGGACTATGCTGTCCTCGGACGTTGTATTCCTTGGTATTTTGATCATGCACGACACCCCTTCTTATCACGTGTCCTTGTAGATTTGGACGGATTGCGTCCTCGGACCATTTCTAGATGTGAAGTCGGGCCTCTTTCATTGTGAGAGTTTGTGGGCCGGCCTATTGTGTATAATTCGGGCCCAATGGTACTACATTAGCCCCTCGAAGCCCTTAGTTCTATCTTATTAGGAGAAGTGAGGGCTTCGATATATGCGCGTGGAATGATCCTTTTCTGACGTTTCAGTCTATGAGCGGTGCATAAATTAAATGTTGGCGGCTCTCTGTTCCCCACGCCCAACCGTGCGATGATCATCCAACGAGCGAGCGTGCTTCAAGGGGAAATAAGCGGGAGATTTTTTGCTTTACGTTTTCCCACGAAATAAATACTGCCACTTCAAAGGTCTCCTGTTCATTTCAGACTTTGCACACTGAACTTAACCCTTCCTGCAACTTGCACGCGTCTTCACACCCTTCATCTCTAAGCCGAGGTGACGTAGTTGTTTAAAAGTAAGTTTTTCTTCCTTGTGTTTTCATTATCGTTGTTTACTCCTTTGATTGTCCCTTTTCTTCTGTCTTCGGCTATTTAGATCTCCCAATTCTGTCATTGTGTTTATTCTCTAGTTTTAAGAAATGGGTAGGTTCGCATCGCTAGTGGATACCCCTGAGAAAATAGAAGCCTTTAAAGCCAAATATGAGATCCCACCTAGAGTGTCCGTTAGGTACTATAAGACGGGAGAGTGGCTCACCAAGAGAGAAACCGGCGAGGTAGCGATTCCCATGATAGCATTTATAGAGGGAGGGATGAGAATCCCTATGATGCCCATTACTATGAACTATCTTAGAACCGCTAGGTTGTCTCCTACACAGTGCGCTCCCAATATGTTTAGGATTCTGGGTGCCACAGATGTCTTGAATGAGAGATTAGGGTTAGGTCTTACTCACCACGAGGTGAATTGGGTGTATACCCTTCACCGATTGAGGGGGCATACCTACTACTTGAAGTCTAGACACCCCGAAGTCAGATTGATCCAATGCCTTCCCCGTTCCAACAAGGGTTTGGACAAGGACTACCTTATATTGTCCGGGGAATGGCATGACGGCTTCCACTGTCCGACGACGGAGGGAGAGCCTGGTGAGTGTTCACGCCGCGTTGACCTCGCTCAATGATAAATTTGCTGTTTCTTTCGTTGGTTATGTTTTCTCTATTTTGTTTGTACTGACCTATTTTTTGATATACACGTGCAGATCGTCGTGCGCTCACGCCCCGTGCCAATCTTGTTAACTTCGACCGTTTAAACAAGATCTTGAAGGCCGAGGTCTTTGTACATTCAGACGGTCAACTCCGCGCCGCCCACCGCATTCTCGGATACACCCCCATCTCCTCCGCCTTCCAAGAAACCAAGTGCGTCATCAAGGAGAAAGATCCGAGACTTCCGAGGATCAGCGTAGCTGTTGAAGGTTTTCTGTTGCCTCCTGGTGCTCCAATCCCTCAAGGCATTTTAGTTACTGAGCCTGTCAGGGTTACTCCAGGAGCCACTCACCTCGCCACTTCCTCGGCTCGTCCCCAATTGGGTGAAGGTTCATCTTCCCACCCACCCCTAGAAGAAGAAGAAGAAGAAGAAGAAGAAGGAGAGGAAGAAGAAGAAAAAGAAGAAAAAGAAGGAGAGGAAATCGTTGAGCTATCGGATTCAGACGAGGAGTCCGAAGCTTTTGATCAGCTTTTTCCTCCCAAGTATCCATCACCGATCGTCGGCTCTCCCTCTTTTACCTCTTCGGACGACGACGAACAGCCATTAATAAGAATGGGAGTCCAGCGCCGACCCAAGCCTAGCTTGAAGGATGTTTTAGAAGGGCAAGTTGGAACGCAGGCCCCTTCGAAGGTGCCACCGGAGAAGGCTAAGGATAAGGGAGTCGATAAGCTTCCTCCGGTGAGGGTTATCCTTCCCCCTTCCCCTCGAAGACAACATCCAGACCCGGCTGACCATAAAAGAAAGAGAGACCAGCCGAAAGGGAAGGAAATAGTTGAAGGTGGTAAGGATCTCCCCACCAAGGAAACGGACCAGGAAAGGGGTGGCAAACATGCTCGCCACGCCCATTTGAGGCCGGAGAGACGAAGTGATCCTCCGGCTGCCCTTCATGCGCCTATTTGGGCTCCTCAGATGCATGTAGACGATCAGGCGGTCACCGCCGATGCATCTATCAGGGGATCCGATGAGGGCACCGCTGCTTGCATCGCTGACGCGTTGGAGCAGGCGCTACTTTTGCCTGAGGACATGGGGGAGTTGCGCAGGATGAGAGATCATAACGTCTTTATGACCCTCAAAAAGGAGTTGGCTATGGTAAGGACTCAAATTGGCCGATCCTCGGCACTTATGCTTTTCTTTAAACCCCCCCCCCCCTTTTTTTTTTTTTTTTTTTTTTTTTTTTTTTTTTTTTTTTTTTGTAGTGTGCCTTTCGCTAACAATGTTTATATGTAGGCTGTCCAGTCTGCCCATAGGGCGGAGGAGATCGCTGCCAGCTCTTACAGAGCGTTGAGGGACGAAGTGGTTAAGCTGGACCACACTAAGAAAATACTAGAGCTTAAAGATAAAAAGCTTCAAGAGGTGTCCACCAGCTTGAGCAAGGCGACCAGTGAGAAAGCAGGTCTGGAGGCCGAATTAAGGAGCACTGAGAGGCAGGTCGAGGATCAGAGGTTGCTGCTTAAGCGCACCAATGAGGATCTTGCCTCGGCCAGGACGCTGGCAGAAGGCCTTGCGAAAGATCTTACAGCGTCCGAGGAGGCTAAAGAGGAAGCTCTCAAGGCCAAAGAAGAAGCACTTACTAAGGCACAAGCAGCCGAGGCAATGGTTGACGAGGCTGAACAGAGCGGCTACGATATGGGCGTGGCAGAAACCACAGAAACATTCAAAGCCCAAGTGCTGGGGGTATGTAGGGATTACTGCCTCCAAGTGTGGAAGGAAGCTCTCTCTCAGGCTGGAGTGGATGCTTCCTCTCCCCTATGGAAGGTGGAGAATGCCTATATTCCCCCCGCAATCCGCGTGGCTGCCTCTAGCTTAGCCAAGGATGATTCCCTTCCTTCCTCAACTGGGGTGCAAGTAGAGGAGAGTGTGGCCGATGATGCTGCCCCTACTGCCCAAGCTAAAGATGCATCGCCTCCTCCTATCCCCAAAGAGCTGCCCATCAACCCCGAAGTTAGCGGGACTATGGAGCTAGTCCTAGCGACTTTGCCCATAAAGCCAAAGGAAAAGGTTGATGGGTCCTCGGCGATAGTGGTGCCTCCTGTTGATCCAAAAGATCAGACCCAGCCTAAGCCATGATCACTCGTGCCTTTGTCGCTACATGTTCCTTTTCTATTTCTAGTATTTGTCCTTGTATTTTTATTTATTTATTTTTATTTTATTTTATTTTATTTTTTTTATCATCTTTTCTTTGTAACTTGACAAATTTGGCTATGAGTGTATTGATAAACCTTCTGTTCAATGAAAAGAATTCTCGCTTTAAACTGATATTTTGTGTCATATTTGGTGTTGAGATCTTATTTCATTGTTACCCTTGTGATGTGACAATGCAACAACTTGTATCAATAGTATGTACTTATAGTTTTCGGCCCTTATTCAAGGAAATTTGTGCCATCCATATGCGTGCAAATGTTTTAAGTAATGACTGTCAACTTTTGGTGTTGGAACTTACTTAGCAACTATTTTCATGACAACATATTAAAAGGGAACATACTGACGTATTTCATACCTGGACTAACTGTCCCTCAAGTTTTGTGCTTAATTTTTAACAACAAATACAGGCTCGTTCACTTACTAACTTCAACGTTGCCTTTGCATGAAGGAAAAAGATTCGAGATAACCTTTCTTTGCTTTAAACTAAGACGGGGGACCTGTTGATTTATCGGGACCTTAATTAAATTTGAAATAAGGTACAGGATCCGAGGACCCGGTATAACCTTACCCTTTTTTATTTTAAATTAAGATAGAGGATCTGATGATCCGGCGTAACCTTAATTGAATTAGAGCTAAGGTAGAGGATCCGAGGACCCGGCGTAACCTTACCTTTTTTTATTTTAAATTAAGATAGAGGATTTGATAATTCGGCGTAACCTTAATTTAACTAGAGCTAAGGTAGAGGATCCGAGGACCCGGCGTAACCTTACCTTTTTTATTTTAAATTAAGATAGAGGACCTGATGATCCGGCGTAACCTTAATTTAACTAGAGCTAAGGTAGAGGATCCGAGGACCCGGCGTAACCTTACCTTTTTTTTATTTTAAATTAAGATAGAGGACCTGATGATCCGGCGTAACCTTAATTTAACTAGAGCTAAGGTAGAGGATCCGAGGACCCGGCGTAACCTTACCTTTTTTATTTTAAATTAAGATAGAGGACCTGATGATCCGGCGTAACCTTAATTGAATTAGAACTAAGGTAGAGGATCCGAGGACCCGGCGTAACCTTACCTCTTTTATTTTAAATTAAGATAGAGGACCTGATGATCTGGCGTAACCTTAATTTAACTAGAGCTAAGGTAGAGGATCCGAGGACCCGGCGTAACCTTACCTTTTTTTTTATTTTAAATTAAGATAGAGGACCTGATGATCCGGCGTAACCTTAATTTAACTAGAGCTAAGCTAGAGGATCCGAGGACCCGGCGTAACCTTACCTTTTTTATTTTAAATTAAGATAGAGGACCTGATGATCCGGCGTAACCTTAATTGAATTAGAGCTAAGGTAGAGGATCCGAGGACCCGGCGTAACCTTACCTCTTTTATTTTAAATTAAGATAGAGGACCTGATGATCCGGCGTAACCTTAATTTAACTAGAGCTAAGGTAGAGGATCCGAGGACCCGGCGTAACCTTACCTTTTTTTATTTTAAATTAAGATAGAGGACCTGATGATCCGGCGTAACCTTAATTGAATTAAAGCTAAGGTAGAGGATCCGAGGACCCGGCGTAACCTTACCTTTTTTATTTTAAATTAAGATAGAGGACCTGATGATCTGGCGTAACCTTAATTGAATTAGAGCTAAGGTAGAGGATCCGAGGACCCGGCGTAACCTTACCTCTTTTATTTTAAATTAAGATAGAGGACCTGATGATCCGGCGTAACCTTAATTGAATTAGAGCTAAGGTAGAGGATCCGAGGACCCGGCGTAACCTTAGGCACAACAGAATAGTACAAAAGCGACATGTATAAAATGACAGCAACACTTTTCATTAATAATAATATCGTTTCAAGTTACTTACATTCCAAGGATGGGGTACAACTTTTTCATCCAAATCTGCTAGGTAGTAAGCTCCTATTCCAGCTATTGCCGTGATGCGATATGGTCCTTCCCAATTAGGTCCGAGCTTTCCCCAGGCTGGATTTTTGGTATTACCCACCACTTTTCTCAACACTAAGTCTCCAAGAGCAAACGGTCTCGGGTTCACGTTCAAATCATATCCCTGCTTCAGCTTTTGTTGATAATGAGCCTGATGGATCATCGCAGCTTCTCTTCTTTCTTGAACTAAATCCAGATCTTTTTCTAGTAGCTTATCATTGCTCTCCGGGGTGAAGGAACTTGTCCTTATCGTTGGGAATCCAATTTCCGAAGGTATAACAGCCTCGGCGCCATAAGTCATCGAGAATGGCGTCTCTCCTGTTGATTGGCGAGGTGTGGTCCGATACGTCCACAGGACATGAGGCAATTCCTCCACCCATCTTCCTTTGGCATCCTCCAGTCTCTTCTTTAGCCCATTTACTATAACTTTGTTGACAGCCTCGGCCTACCCGTTCCCTTGCGGATAAGCCGGTGTGGAGTACCTGTTGGCTATGCCGAGGTCACTACAGTATCGCCTAAACATCTTGCTATCAAATTGCAAACCATTATCTGAGATGAGGGTGCGAGGGACGCCAAATCGGGTAACAATGTTCTTCCACACGAATTTCTTTACATCGACATCCCTGATATTTGCCAGAGGCTCGGCTTCCACCCACTTAGTAAAATAGTCTGTGGCCACAATCAAATACCTTCTGTTCCCAGGCGCCTTTGGGAAAGGACCCACGATGTCCAGACCCCATTGCGCAAAAGGCCAGGGGCTCGTGAGGGGGTTGAGAACGCCCCCAGGTTGGTGAATGTTTGGGGCGAACCTTTGGCACTGATCGCATTTCCTCACATAAGCTTGAGCCTCTCGTTGCATGTTGGGCCACCAGTACCCTTGCGTGAGGGCTCTGTGAGCCAAGGACCTTCCCCCCGTGTGACTCCCACAAATCCCTTCGTGTAGTTCTTCCAGAAGCAGCTCAGTCGCCTCTGGATGTATGCATAGCAGGTATGGGCTAGAGAAGGATCGTTTATAAAGTTTATTGTCCTCGGCCAGCCAAAATCGAGAGGCCTTCCTACGTATTTTATCTGCTTCGACCCTTTCTTCGGGCAGAACATTATCTTTGAGGAAGGACATAATGGGGTCCATCCAGCTAGGCCCCACTCTAATCTGGTGCACACGAATAACACTGCCCATCATTTTCGATGGTTTAGGTAAGTCTTCAACCAGGACAATTCGAGGTAGTCCCTGTGCTGATGACGTGGCAAGAGTTGCTAAGGAATCGGCATGCGTGTTGCCGCTTCTAAGAACATGGGACAAAGTAAAGGATTCAAACTTGCGTTGTGTAGTTTTGACTTGATTCAAGTAATCCTGCATCCTCGGATCTCTAGCCTCTACCTTTCCATCTACTTGACCCACAACTAGCTGAGAGTCTGAGAACATTTGCACAATCTTTCCCCCCAACTTGTGGACCATATCCATTCCTTTCAGCAAGGCTTCATACTCGGCCTCATTATTAGTAGCCGAGAATCCCAGTCTTAAGGACTTTTCCAGTGTGAGACCTTCTGGGGTCGTAATTACCACCCCCACTCCGGATCCTCTTTGATTAGCAGCCCCATCAACATATACAGTCCACACCGCGAGACCTTTACATGCAACCATGCCAACTGATTTTTCATCAATGTCCTTGTTGATCACACTGTCTTCTATTATGGGTTCAGCAAATTTCGCAACGAGATCAGCCAACACCTGACCCTTTATTGCTGTGCGGGGCATGTACTTAATATCAAAAGAGCCCAAGATGGTTCCCCATTTTGCAATCCTGCTGGTATAATCCGCACTTCGGAGTATAGCCCTTAGTGGAAGCTGGGTCAAAATAACTACCGTATGGGACTGGAAGTAATGGGGGAGCTTACGTGTGCCATGCACCACAGCGAGGATTGCCTTCTCTAATGGTGGATAACGTACCTCGGCTTCATGCAGAGACTTGCTCACATAGTAAACTGGCTTTTGTATGTCCCCGTCAACCCTTACTAGCACCAGACTAACGGCGTGGGTTGCCACCGCGATATATGCGAATAGAACCTCGTCGGCCTCGGGCCGAGACATGATAGGAGGGTGGGCAAGATATTCTTTAAGCTGCTGAAAAGCAACAGCACACTCTTCTGTCCATTCAAACCCCTTCGATTTGTTTAACAGTTGGAAGAACGGTCTACACCGATCAGCAGATCTTGAGATAAATCGGTTGAGAGCAGCCGTCATTCCAGTTAACCTTTGCACTTCCTTCGGATTCCGAGGCTGCTGTAAGTTGTTAATGGCCTTGACCTGAGCGGGGTTGACCTCAATTCCTCTATGCGTCACCATGTAACCCAAAAATTTGCCTGACCCTACACCAAAGGAACATTTGGATGCGTTGAGGCGTAACTTGTGCTTCCTCAGCGTTTGAAAGGTGTCGTCGAGGTCGGGTATGTGAGCCGAGATAGTCTTACTTTTAACTACCATGTCATCTACGTACACCTCAATCGTTTTTCCCAGTTGCGGTTCGAACATTCGCGTCATCATTCTTTGATAGGTAGCCCCAGCATTCTTCAAGCCGAAGGGCATCACCTTATAGTGGTAGTTCCCTATGGGTGTGACAAAGGCTGTCTTTTCCTGGTCTTCTGGAGCTAAGGGTATTTGATGATAACCTTGGAAAGCATCCAGAAAGCTCATCCGAGGATGCCCTACAGTGGCATCCACCAACTGATCTATGCGGGGCATTGGGAATGAATCTTTTGGGCAAGCCTTATTCAAGTCTGTAAAGTCCACGCATACCCTCCATTTTCCATTCTTCTTTTTTACCACTACCGTATGGGCTAACCACTCCGGATAAAACACTTCCTTAATGGCCCCTGCTTTCTTGAGTTTTGCCACCTCTTCTTTAACGGCCTCGGCGTGCTCTCTGGATGAACACCGAGGTGGTTGCCTCCGTGGCACAGCGGCCGGGTTAACATTGAGGTGGTGACAAATAAACTCCGGATTGACTCCTGGTGCTTCGTAGGCATCCCATGCAAACACATCAATGTTTCGCTTCAAAAATGTGACCAGATATTCTTTCTCTTGTGGGGGTAATTGACTTCCTACTTGGAAGAATCTCTCTGCATCATCTGCGATAACCACTTTCTCCAAATCTTCACAGCCCGGTCCTTCAATCTCGGCTTCATTTGACTCGGCCGAGGATACTAACTGCTATAAATCCCTTTCGGCCGGGGTTTGAGACTCCTGTCTCGTCTGATGTGTAATGGCCGCCGTTATACATTGCCTCGCCATAGACTGGTTGCCTAGTATTTCCTCAACCCTATCCTCATACGGGAATTTCAGCTTGACGTGCAAAGTTGATGACACAGCACCTAAGGCATGCAACCATGGTCTTGCCATTATGGCTGTGTAAGGGGAATAGGCATCTACTACGACGAAATCCACGTCCACTACCACTGGTCCTGACTGTACAGGTAACCTAATTAGCCCCTTTGGAATAACATCCTTCCCTTCAAAGCTTATTAATGGGGAGTCATAAGCTGTGAGATCTTCAGGCCTCAAATTGAGCCCCTTGAACAAATCTGGGTACATGATGTCAGCCCCACTACCCTGGTCGACCATCACTCTTTTCACATCATAACCTCCTATTCTTAAAGTGATGACCAATGCATCATCATGCGGTTGGATAGTGCCCACTTTATCCTCCTCTGAAAATCCCAACACAGGCGAGAGGCTCCTCTTAAGCCTCTTCGGCTCGGCGTAGGTGTCGTCGGCAGAGGGACATAGTACTGACATTATTCTGGTAGGACATGACCCTGTCCGACCTGGCGCTGCGAATATGACATTGATCGTGCCCAGTGGTGGCCTCACATTGTTGCTTCCCTAGTTCACGGAACCTGATTGGGTGCCTGGTTCATTGGGTCGATTCATAAATTACCTTAACCTCCCCTCCTTGACCAACTGATCCAAGTAATTCCACAGGTTCCTGCAATTCTCTGTGGTGTGGCCCTTATCTTGGTGATAATTGCAATAGAGGTTCTGGTTACGTTTGGTAGGGTCTCCTATCATCCTGCTGGGCCATCTAAAGTACGGCTCTCGGCAAATTTTCTCCAACACTTGTTGTACTGGCTCACGAAATACGGCGTTCACTGTCTGGGGTGGGGCCGATCTAGTCTGGCTAGTGAAATCTCTTCGCGGCCATTTGCTGTTATACCTCTCTGCCTTGTAATCTCTACTCTCCTGAGGGATAGTTTTCATCTTCCCTTTACATTGCTGCTGATCCTCCTCAACCCTCTTATATTCATCGATACGATCCATGAGCCGACGAACTGTTTTCACTGGCTTCTTGGTCAAGGACTTCCTTAAATCATGTTCAACTGGAAGGCCGACCTTAAAGGTGTTGACTGCCACTTCATCAAAATCGCCATCGATCTCGTTAAACGCTTCCCAGTACCTGTCCGAGTAGGTTTTCAGTGTCTCGCCCTCTCTCATGGCCATGGACAGTAACGAGTCTAAAGGCTGAGGTACCCTGCTGCATGTAACAAAACGAGACCCAAACGCCATTGTAAGTTCCATATAGGAATTGATGGAGTCCGCTTTTAAGCCATTGAACCATCTCATCGCGACAGGCCCTAAACTTGAGGGGAAAACTTTACACATCAAGGTTTCATTCTGTGAATAGACCGCCATGCGTTGATTAAAATGGCTCACGTGCTCCACTGGGTCTGTTTTGCCATTATAGATGGTGAAGTTTGGCTGCGTGAACCGACGGGGGAGTCTTCCCCTCTCAATACGTTGTGTGAAGGGTGATTTGGAAAGTTGGAGCAGCGCTTTCCCCATGGCGTGGCTGCCCGAGCCCCTGGGGAGGGATTTTTTGCTCATCATATCATGGGGACTCCCTTCTTGGTAAGAAAAGGTCTCACTAGGAGGAGTTACCGACCTCTGCTTATAACTACTACTCCGGGAATCATCTGACGAAGGGTCAGATATGGAAAGCGTACGTTTACGTTTGGCCCGACGTAATTTCCTTTTCAGATGATCAATTTCCCTCTGCATGGCCCTAGTATTTGCCTCATTAGGGCCCCTGCTTCTATTCTGAGGATTACCGGCGGTTCGCACCGAGTGCACACTGCCTTCTCGATCTTCTATATGTTCTGTCTGTTGATGTGGATCCCCGTGCTGAGATCCGAGAGATTCAGCATGGTCTGGATTCAAACCCGCCATCATGCTATCTACACCAAAAACTCAAGGATTCTCACAGACGGCGCCAATTGTAAGGGCAAAGACTAGCTTCTATATTGGATTGAACCGCCAAGCCCTAAACAATGAATTTATAGAGAGCAGGATTTTAATCCTTGGATTTGGGTGATAAATAACATCCAGGTTTGGCTTGATCATAGAACCTATGCATATACTTGTCAATCATGGACGAAATATTACTTTGTATATTATTGCCGAGGACAAATGCTTGAATTTCCTTACAAGTTCTCCCTCTTTCTCTCTCTCTTTTCCAATTTTTCCCCTCCCACATCTACGTCTTCTTCCTTCACCTTTTATAGGCCTCTCTCCTTTTCCCTTTCTTCCACGTGTAATCCTCACCTTCTTCTCTTTTGGATACTTGTCCCATCATCCCTTTTTACTCAGGTCTCTGATGATGAAGATATGGTTCAAACCCAACGTTCAGGTGTCACTTCTTCATTAATGCGGCCAGAGAAGCAGGTGTAGAGCTTTAAATGCGGTGGTAGCAGTTTTTTTCTGGATGTTCCCCTATCCCTCCCCTTTAACCTTTATCTTTATCTCTTTAGTTCCAGCATCACAGGCTTCTGTTAGGGGAGCTGTTGGACTGTTAAATCAATTACGTCATCCTCGGCAACACTTGCCGAGGACTATGCTGTCCTCGAACGTTGTATTCCTTGGTATTTTGATCATGCACGACACCCCTTCTTATCACGTGTCCTTGTAGATTTGGACGGATTGCGTCCTCGAACCATTTCTAGATGTGAAGTCGGGCCTCTTTCATTGTGAGAGTTTGTGGGCCGGCCTATTGCGTATAATTCGGGCCCAATGGTACTACAGTCACTTTGAATTTTTTTTTTTTTTTAATGGAATAAAGAAAAAACATGGGGCAATTTTCAGAATATATGTTCAAATTACAAATTCTTCAGTGTATTCTTATACAAACTTTATCAATCAATTACATATAAAACTAAAACATACCTGGTTGGATTAATAATAAATATTTGAGTTGATAAAATCATAGTTAATAATTCTTACTTTTTTCCTTTCTTTCTTTGATGAATTACTAATTACATTTCTATTAATACTATTGCAGCCCAAGAACTAACCAACGAGATTTCTATTAATACTATTACAGCCCAAGAACTAACCGTTCATGTCACCCAACAATTTACACTCAAGTGTTTTGGCACTTTCTTCCCAGTCCTATTCATCAAAACCCGTCACTTATGCAGTTATATTCCTCAAGAAAAGCAACTTCACACCCGTACACGCTATCCCTTTGTTTGCAAAAATTGAATGGAAGCTTAAAAAGCCAACCATTTGCACAAAAACAGATACCAAATTGGCTTAAACCATGTAAAAACCTTTTTTTCTTTTTCTTTTTTGATAAGTAGGAAAGATCTATATTCAAAAGGCTGCTTTATGCATGAAAAATATAAAGCTAACCAAAAATTAAAAAAATAAAGCTAATTAAAAACCCAACTTTCCCATACCAGGGAAAAATGCCAAGAGACCCCTTAAACTATTGGATAGTGGCCATTACACCCCTCAACTTTTATTTTGGCCAACTTAGTGCTTGTTTGTTTCAACGTTTTCAACCCAAAAAGCCCGTTTTGAAAAAGCAAACCCAAAAAGCCCGTTTAGTTAGTTATAAAACGCAACTTTTTGAAAAAAGTTGCATTTTGGGTTTGTGAAGAGAACGCGCAGTGCGTTAAAGGGGCTCTGACGTGCATTTTGGAAAAAGTCCGTGTGCATTGTCATATATCCGTTGGACGATCTTGGGCAATTACCAAATTACTCAATAAATCAGAAGAGATCAAGCAGCAGTGGAGAGAAGACAGACGGCGCAGTGGTAGGAAATCACGCAGTAGAATCACGCAGCAACTGTCCACCCAGTCAAGTGCAAAAACACAGTAGAATCAAGCAGCAAAGAAAGAGCAGTAGAATCACACCAAAAAAAAAAAAGAATAGGAAGAGCTTTGCGGAATGAAACTAGAATGTTCTAGAGGAAGATCAAGCACAGTAGAACTTGTAGACAAAGTGGTAAGAGAAAAGAGAGAAAGGAAGAAGAAGATTAAAAAAGGAAAAAAAAAAAAAAAAAAAAAGAAAGAGTTCTAGGGAAGCTGGAATGTGCTGGAGGAAGTGGTAGAGAAAATGGGGAAAGAAGGACAAAAAAGAAAAGAGAAGGGTACGTGTCTGGAGGGGAAAACAGAGGGAAAAAGAAAAAAAGAAAAAAAGAAAAAGAGAAGTGTACGTGTGTGGAGGAGGAAAAAAGAGGGAAAAAAAAAGATAAAAAAAAAAAAAGAGAAGGAAATACTATCACAATATTTTCACAAAACTTTCACAATAAATCTTAAGTGGTAGGTTATTATTAGCTAATATTAGTGAGAAAAAAATAATTTTTTTGGAAGAGAAAAAAATAATTTTAATAGTACGTTCAAATTAAAATTAATATCAATTATCACAATATTTTCACAATAAATTTGAAATGGTAGGTTATTATTAGCTAATATTGGTGAGAAAAAAAATAATTTTTTTAGAAAGAGAAAAAAATTAATTGTAATAGTACATTCAAATTAAAATCAGTATAAATTATCATAATATTTTCACAATACTTTCACAATAAATTTTATGTGGTAGGTTATTATTAGCTAATATTGGTGAGAAAAAAATAATTTTTTTAGAAAGAGAAAAATTGATTTAAGTGTGATGAAGTAGTTGATTTAAGTATGAAACAAACTCATTTATATTTACATTGTCCTTTTTTGACCACTCAAACCACCACTTTTATAAGTGCTAGTCAAACACCCAGCTTTTTCAAAAAACACTTTTTAATAGCTTTTATCAAACACTCAACTTTTTCAAAAAACATTTTTTCATACTGCACTTTTTGAAAACTTCACTTTTTCAAAAAGCCCAATTTTAAAAAGCTGAACCAAACTCACTCTTACTCCTTAAACTTTAGATATTAACCAAAGTAATACACCTGTTAAGTCTTCTGTTCAAATTAACGACACTCACGTGCAATTAAATTACTAAAGGTACTTTTTTAATCAACCGTTAAAATTGAGTTTAACTCTGATAGAAACTAGAAAGAGAAGCTCAAATGAGAGAGTGACAGCTGCCCTTCGTGGTCCAATCACCGCAAGCTAGAGTTCAACTCTAATAGAAATAGTGTGTTTGGGTGTCTACACACAGAGAAGCTTAAGGGACGGAGGGACTGCGACATCGTCAAACTTCGTGGTCCCACCACGGCTTGTCATTACTCATTACCACCGCCGATCTCACTATCCTTGGCTTCCACCACCCGTCATTGTTTCAATCATAGATTAAGCCACTAATATCAATGGATAATTTTTGAGTCCCATCATAAGAACCATCAATCACCAATACACAAGAACTAACACACCATATCAAAATCAAACTAAACAATCCCAAATAACGCATCAACTAAGCGAATTAACCTAGACTGACAAAACATGATTTGAAAAACGTTGGAAACTAAGCAAAAAATATTTTTTAATAATGAAATTTTTTTCTATCTTTTACCTAAAAAAAAATAAAAATAAAAAATACGCTTTGAAAAGATTGAAAACGACAGCAACTTCACGGAGAATCCAAGAAAGGATTAAGAATCCAGTGAAGAGACCATAGTAAGCAAGTTTAGAGGAGCCAAGGATGGCGAGATTGATTGTGGGAACAATGAGATTGGCGGTGGGTATAGTGAGCGGCGACAAGATCATGGACTCTGACAATATCATGGTGTCTCTGAGCTTGAACTCTAGCTTTGTCTTTCTCTTTCTCTCTCTCTCAGCTGGTTTGGATGTTTGTTATTGCACGTTTGTGTTAACGTGAGTGTCATTAATTTGAACAGTAGACTTAACAGATGCATTAATTTGGCCAATTTGTAAAGTTTAAGGAGTAAATTGACCAAAATAAAAGTTTAAGGGATGTAATGACCACTACTCAATAGTTCAAGGGGTCTCTTGTCATTTTTCCCCCATACCAATATCTCCTTATGTCCAAAACAAACTAACAACAAAATAGAAAGGCATCAAATCCAAACATTTTCACTAAACTTAGATTCTAAATTGCCTAAGACAATATAAAACCATACTTTCTCATACCAATAATTCCCAAACACTAACCTTTTGTTTGCAACAGTTGAATGTAAAAATTAAAGGCCAAGCATAAACCAGATACAAAATTAGCTCATATTGATTCCCTCCCATATAAATATGTAGGTAAGCCCCACTGGTAGACAAGTAGTGCCAACATAAACAAATATGTGCAAAATTTTGTAACAAATGAAAGGCCTTTTCCTAAAAATCAACAATAATTTTAGATTAAAATGTGCAACATATGCACACCGTACCTCAGTGATCCAAAATTCTTGAATAGTTAATAAAAGAATAATAAGCTACCAGACCTTAGTCAGTTCAACATATTCCTTAGAAATAGAACATTGTACAAGTTGTAACTCCTTTGAAATCTAGCCAGGATGAACACTCTCTATGTTCTTTGTAAGTGGATCGTATAAGACTAATTGTCATTTTTTATGGAGGAAAATTTTCGCATTCTTTTGAAACCCCAATAGAATTCAAATATTGTTGGAGCAATCATTTTTGAAAAGCTTTGTCCATGAAGCCCTAACCTTAAATTCCAACAAAACCCTAGATTTCAAAATAAGGATCCTGGTTCCAATCCTTCAAAACCACTAACAAAAGAGATCTATTTAACACCTTTAGAATGTGACACCAGTCAGAAGCACACCCAATGACGGTTTTAGCGGGAAGTAGCGTTGTTTGAAAGGTTTCATTATTGAAGTCAAATCTGACAATTCTCTCTACATTATCTTTTGTAGCATTTGCATACCAAAAAGAAAGCCCCTCTAAGGATGCTTTAGTATCCCTGTTATCCAAGATATCGGAGAACATTACGTCAATTCACAGTTGAGCTATTTCCAAGAACGGTTGTGCAGGCTCAACAACTCCACTGCTTGATAGGCATTCATGCAGAATGTGTCATCACCACAAATTACTCTCAAAACGTTGAATTCATTTGTTTGAGGGTCCATGCCGAAAGCAACACAGTGCACCTTGATATTGAAGACTTCAACATATGGAACGACAAAAGAAGGGAGATGTTCAAGAGTCGGCTTTAGAGGGTTCCAAACATACATCTCCCTTTTTATTTTTTAGAAAAATCATAGAGACAAATAAGACCTCAACAACAAGCCACTATGTTGAGCTTTTGATACAGAAAGGTCTCTATAGAGAAAAATGGTGATGTTCGCAGGGGTAGATGGAGAGAAGTATGATAAGAACATTTGAGCATATCGAAAGATTGGAATGAATATAGTTGCTTTGGGGAATCAATGGACTCCTGGGTTTTGATGAGGATGAAGTAAGGGTTTGCATCTTGGGATTGGGCATCGCTGTTGACAATAGATTCATGGAGTAGGCTCTTTAAAACAAAATTAGAATTTATGATGAGATTGGACCAATCTTTGCAGGCTAATTTGAATCGAATGAGCGATTTTGGAGGCAAAGTTGATAAAACTTTGATCATAGGATTCTAGGAATTTTTCTTGTTTGATATAGCTTGTCAACAATTATTCAACACATTGTTACAACTCCTCTAAAAAGATTTAGAACTCAAGGGTTTATAGCAATCTAACTCATTGAATGATGCAACATTATATCTAACTAATTGAGTTGTAGCATGATGTGCGGTCCAACTCATTATTAGTTTTCACCAATATTTCAATAAGATTTAGTTTAACTAGTTGACATCTCCATTTCTAACAGAAACATTCAAATTTAGATCCCTCATACTCAACTATTGATGTTTATAAAAAAATTTCAATAACTTTCTTTGTAAAAAAAAGGTAATCTTTAGTTTATTTATAGACAAAATAAAAAGACACTAAGAATAGTGTAGTGATTTGATCATAGTATATATATGTGTTTTTAAATTGAAAATTGCATGATATATTGGGTCATATAAATAGGCATGTTTCATGCTTGCAAAAAATGCAAATATCCTTCATTTGTTTTAAACTTTTTTTTTTTTACATTCTAGATTTTGTGTTAGTAAGTTATTTATTTATTTTTTCCCCTTTTTGTTGGACATTGTTTCAATAGTTGCAAAGATAATTAAAATTTTAGTAAGAATACCATATTTCAAATCAATTGTTCATCACATAAAAAAAAAAAATCAATTGTTTCTCATATAAATCTTAAAAAAATGATATTAAAATTTCATTATGTTTAAAATAATTAATATAACAAAATAAACATATTCATTCTAATAGTTATCTTTCTAATTATATAGAATAAATAATACAATGTTAGTTCCACATACATACATACATATATGTATGTATGTTTGCGTGTGTGTGTCTATATATATATATGTGTGTGTGTGGGGATCAACAGCTTGGATAAGGGTATAGGGTTGTGGGCTGCGCCCGAGGATGTCAATGAGCCTTAGGACAAACAAGTATTAGTAAAGGCAAGTAGGTTGTCGGACCGAGGACAAGAGCTGGTTAAGACAAGTAGGAGATATTGTTCAAGGAGACAAACCTCCTTGGGAAATAGAATGGAAGCTTGAAGTCTGATCATGCAACAGGTACTAGGAGGAGGAGAGATATTGTTCAAGGAGACAAACCTCCTTGGGAAATAGAATGGAAGCTTGAAGTCTGATCATGCAACAGGTACTAGGAGGAGGACAGCTATGCTCAGAAGGAGAATAAGCTTTGGAGAGAGGAGAGTCAACAGGGAATTAAAAAAGGCGTAAATGCACTTTTAGTCCTTACATTTTGGCGTTTTTCCATTTTAGTCCCTACATTTTAATTTTACCACTTTTAGTCCCTAATTCAATTAACGCGTTCCATTTTGGTCCTTTCCGTCAGTCAACCGGTGGAAATTGCTGAGGTGGCAGCCGGAAGAATTAAAATATTATAAAAAATACCACGTCAGCATGACATGTCAGCATATAAATTTAAAAAATTAATTTATTAATTTTAACTAAATAATAAAAATAAAAACAGAATTATCAATGATCTTATTGCTCAAATTCACAGATAAGATCATTGATATCAAATTTCAAAGAACACAAAAACAAACCCAGAACCAACCAATACCCAAACACAAACTCAAACTCAAATTTAAAAACACAAAGAACACAAAAACAAACCCAGCTCAATGATCTTATTGCTCAAGGGTTTCTGGGTTTGGGAGAATTTGATATCAATGATCTTATTGCTCAACACAAACCCAGCTCAACCACAAACCCAACTCAAACACAAACCCTATTCTCCAATAAGAACCTACTCCGCCTCCCTATATAAACTCTCCCAAACCCACCAACCTCTTCATCACATTTTTTTCATTGCAAGCTTTTTCACATTCCGAATCTCTCTTTAGAATTTTCACTCTCTCTCAAAAATCAATGACACCCACAAAGGCAGAGAAGAAGCCAGCGGAGAAGAAGCCAGTGGCGGCAGAGAAAGCTCCGGCGAAGGCTGAGAAGAAGATCATGAGCAACTTCGTCTACGATATCTTCGAGAAGCTTGCCCAGGAGTCATCGCGATTGGCTCGGTACATCTCCATCATCGCGAGGAAGAGATGGGGTTTCTGAAGTCTCCGATCTACAAGCTAAGATCATCTTGAACGGCTCTAAGATCGGGTTTCTCTCTTCTCAAGATCAGCTTTAGGTGGGTGGGCTTCAGATCGGTGTGGGGTCGTTGGGGTTGTGGGTGGCTGTGGGTAGGCGTGGGTTCGTGGGGGCGGGGGTAGCCATAGGTGGGTGGTTTTGCACGTCGTGGGATCGTAGACCGCCGTGGGTGGTTTTGCTCACCATGGGCGTGGGTAGTCCTGGGGTTGTGGGTTTTGCTCGTTATGGGTCTTGTGTGTGTTATGGGTTGGTGTTGGTGTTGCTGGGTTGTTGTTGCTGTTGGTGGATGTGGGGTTTCGGTTGTGGGTTGCCATTGCTGTTGTTGGTTGCATGTATTTGGCTGTGATTTGTTATATGGGTTCGGATTTGGTTGGGTTGGTTTTTGAATTTTAGTTTGGTGTTGCTGGGTTTTTTCTTCTTGTATTTGGATGTGATTTGTTTTCATTGATGCCCTCATTTTAGTTTGAGTTCTTGGGAAGCTGGGTTTGTGTTCTTGTGATGGGATTAATTTCTTGGTTGCTGGGTTTGATTTGGGAAGAACATGAAGAACAATTTGAAGAACATTAAGAACAATTTTAATTAATATGAAGATTAGTTTTTAATTCTGTTTTTATTTTTATTATTTAGTTAAAATTAATAAATTAATTTTTTAAATTTATATGCTGACATGTCATGGTGACGTGGCATTTTTTAGAATAATTTAATTCTTCCGGCTGCCACCTCAGCAATTTTCACCGGTTGACTGACGGAAAGGACCAAAATGGAACGCGTTAATTGAATTAGGGACTAAAAGTGGTAAAATTAAAATGTAGGGACTAAAATGGAAAAACGCCAAAATGTAAGGACTAAAAGTGCATTTACGCCATTAAAAAATATCTGAGGATAAAGCTGCTACCACCACATTGAATGTTCTGCACTTAAACAACTAGCCGCATTAATGTGGAGGTGATTCCTAAACAGTGACTTCTAGCCTTACAACTACCTACCAAAGATTTCAAGAAAGCTTTGATGGGATAAATATCAAAAAGCTGAGTTACTTGATCAAAAAGTGGAAGTCTAAGGTGGGAGGAGGGGACGAGTATAAAAGAGAAAGGATTCCCTTATAGAGGGGGATCAGAAAAAGAAGAGAAAAAACCTCTTTGTTACCAAGAACTTGAATATTTGTATAAGTCTGAGAGATATATACAAAAACATACCATCCTCGGACTTGACCGAGAAGTGTTTTTCTTTTCAACTTGTTATTTACGTTCATTTTTAGATTAAACTAACCCGTAGTGATTCTTATTGGACTCACTAAACGTTCAACATTAAACCCATTCTTTAACAAATTCATTGTTGTGGGCTTATTGTGTCATTGTCCAAACCCATTAGGCTCTGTTCTAATTCTCGTCCTTACAATATATATATCACATGTCACTGAAAGGAATCAGAAAATTTAAAGGGTTAAGATTAATTTTTAGTGAATTCTCAAATATTTATTTATTTTTTAGTTTTTGTGTCAATTTTTGTCAAAGCAACTAAACATGAGGATTGCTGTTAATATTGTAAATCTAATATTATTATTCCAACTAAATATTATTTCTTAAATAAAGTTTATAAAAATAATCTTGTAGATTCATTTAATATAAGTAATTAATGCACAACTATAGATAATTAGTATATACATTTACTTTATTAGCTGATTCAATGAACTAATAATTTGATATAAATGCAAATTATTTGATGTAGAAGCCTAAATAAAAAGAACTTCAAGGAATGCGTCACTTGGCACAACTCTATACTTTCCAACATTAGGTCTCTACTTTTATATATACAAGTTGATGTCTCGTGCAATGCACGGGTACTATATAAATTTATTTTAAAATATTTTACAAAAGACTATATATAATTTATATGAAATTATCTTTATGACCATGCATAATACTTATTATTAATATTGCTACCTCTACCATGGAAAAATCTCTCATGTGCTTTGCGCATGAGATACCAACACCCTCTATCATTGCTCCCAACCATGAGTTACCTTCCTCCTTAGATTGAAGCATCTAAATCCAAATTTCTCTCCTTTGGCAACTCAATGCTGCAATGAGCAGCTTATTATCATCATAAATCAAAACTCTTGTTTTTATTTTATTCATTAAAAATAGCTCTATCAAAGTCTATTTTGAAGGATAACGCTTAAGGAGGTTGCTATTTATATTTGATTGGACAAATGTGTAGAGATAAATAATTATATTACCTAATCCATTGAATCTGACTCTTACAATTCTACATTGGACTTAGTTCTTGAAGGACAACGATTAAGTAGGTTGATATTTATACTTAACTGGTCAAAGGTGTAGAGACAAATAATCATATTATCCAGTCCATTGAATCTAACTCTTGCAAATCTACATTAAACTTTGTTCTTATGCAGAAAAAAGTAAATTGAAAAGTTATCATTGACTCTATCTAAAGCATTTAAAGTAATAAAGGAATGTTAAAGATATAAGATGATTGGCTAATATAAAACATCAGCCCATTGTTTGGAATTTAATGGGAAGAGCATAATTTTTGAATGTATATCTTTACGAAAGTTACTCTTTTGAATGTATAAGATCAACCAACAATCACAATAGAATCAAATTTTGTATAATGAAACCTATACTAACTTGAAAAACCAAAAGGAAAAAGGACCAAGAAAACAATAGTTAAGCTCATTCCATTGAAGTTGAAATAATAGATCCTTCTACACATTGAGCAATACATTGATGAGTTTGGAAAGTTTTATATCTATCAAAAACAAAATGTAGAACACAAATAATTAAAAAAAAAACAGACCCTATAAGTTTGTTATGCTTAAAATTAACCAAAAAAAAAAAAAAAAACTAAATTTTGACAATCTTAATCTACTAATAGAACTTGATAACAATCATAATTATCAAATAAAAAATGGCATAAAGAGCATCCTATTATATGACTATATCACTTTATAGAGCCCTAAGCCCCAAATGCCCATAAGAATGATAATTAGCAAACGAAAAGTATAAGTAAGCAAAAGAACATCTTAGTATCAATTTAAAAAAAAAAAAAAAACAATTTACCATATTGAACCATGATCATTATGACATGAAGCAAGTGAAAGATGAGCATTATTGTTGTTTATTATCCTAGGTGAATAAACATATGCTTTTTTGGAAGATTCATGTGTTATTAAATAATCTGAATGTTATTTTAGTTTGTGCAAATTATAGAACATAGAATTGGTAATTTAGCAACATAGGCATAGGAGAAGGCATGTAGTGGTTTAGGAAGAGTAGACATTTAGTTATAAGGGAAGAGGAGTAGGCATAAACATAAGAAAACCTTTGGATGGAGGAATAAGGAACACAAAGAGTTTTTGATGATTAACATCCCTCTATCTTATCCATTAGTCTTATTTATTACTAATTTAAATCTATTGAGTTTAGTAAATAACTGATGTATCGTATAACAAGTGTAATAAATTAAGAATGATGTATTTTATTTCAAAAAAAGAAATTCAATTATCTATTCAAGAGAGTGTCACTTGGTAAAACCTCATGCTCTCTCGCATGAGGTCTCTGTTGTTTTATATATATTGACTAGAAAGTTTCCTATGCGATACACGGATAGTTTTGTAAAGTTTTTCAAAAATTTATGTTAGGTTGTAAAAGTTTATCATGCCATGAACTCTCTTATTGCAAAGTTTTTCAAGAGTTTATGTTAATTCTAGATTTATGTTGTATTTCAACAAGTGATTATGAGTTGAGTGATTTAAGACTTTTCTCATAATTATTTGTTTTGTTATGGTTTTGTCACGAATTGTCAAAGGGGGAGATTGTTAGGGACATATTTATGTAATTTGCTAATCCTTTGACAAAACGTATTTTACTTGTAATTGGGTAGATCTATGATGAATTTAGTATTTCAAAAAACAAGTGTTCAAGTATTGAAGCCATGCAAGTCTGACTAAGAAACAAGTGAAAGAAGTGTTGTTCATTAAAACTCAACAGAAGTCTCGATAGAATCCTTTCTATCGAGATTTAATGTTGAAACTTGACAGAAGCTTGACAGAAATTGTATCTGTCGAGAATTATAAAATTAGACTTTTCAAATCTGATTACATTCATATGCTTATATATTTGTGTAGGGTTTCATTTCTTACAAACCTAGACATATATAAGACTTATTTTAAAGGCCGTCGCGTCATGCACAACATATGCAAAGTGTATGAAAACAAAATACAAGTGTATTGTGACCTAGTTCATCATTCGCCCTGTAGAAGCTACTGCATCTTTACGCCAAGTGTTTTGTGACTAAGGAGCTTCCTAATTTTCATTGTTGATGAATTGAAGAACTTTGTAGCCAACAATTTTCTTCAAGTTGGTGAATGAGTCACGTATTGGGATTTGTGCATTAAACGGAGAGATTGCCACTACAATATAAGTTCAATTGGGTATTGGGGTAAGAGTTAAACTGTAGGTTGGTATTTCAAGATAGGCCATAAGGTTTGGTAAGATTCCTTATACTTGTAACCGCTTGTGATTGATAATAGTGGATTTTCAAGAGTGGTGATTTTAAATTCACCCGGTGGGGTTTTGCCTCGGTAATTTTCTCCATTTGTAAACAAATCACCTGTGTCAAATATAAATTCTGCTGCATTTAAGTATTTGGTGATTTGTTTGTGCTACCACGCTATTGCATGTAATTTGACTAATTAATTAACTTTGGTAATTAATTAATTTACAAGGGCTTAATTCATTAACTTGGGTGCCATTAGCGTTGATTTTGTTTGGCGAAGCGAGGACCATCTTCGTCCAAAGCAGCCATGAGTGGAGGCGATTGATCTTACAGCTTCCGTTGACATTCCTTCTTCCTCGGCTCCTTCTGCCTCCGCAGCTGGTGGAATGACTCTGGAGGCCACCATGGTGCAGTTTCAGTGGATGGAGGTTGACTTTGGTGGTCGTCTTGACTATTTCACCGATGAGATGTGTTAGATGAACACTAGAGTTGGTCACATTGTTCGCCAACAAGCTCACATGATTGGCTTTGCTCCTTCTTCCTCTCCTTCTCCAGAGGCCTCAGATGGTGATGATGAGGATGATGCTAGCTCTTCTGTTGATGACGAGATGTCGTCCTCTCAGTGGCTTACCCTTTGTCATTTGTGACAAAAAGGGAGAGTAGTTATGGTTTGAGAGAGTAGTCTTGTATTTATGAGAAGAGTTAGTATAAGACATTTTTGATAGGGGGAGTGCTTATAGTTTTTGAGGGATGTAGTGAGGTTTACATGTATTTTCTTTTGTTATCGTTACACTAGCCTCTTGTATACTGGTTCTGTGACCATTTATGACATACATTGTACTTTATTTTCATATATATGATGATGTATGTTTTTCTTCACCTATCTTTTCATGTATTGTTTCTTTTTTCTCTTATGCACATGTTTCTTTATGTATGCAATCTTTATTTTTGTTTCATATATGATGCCTTGATGAGTTTTATTTAAGTGTTTCAGAAAGACAACCATGCTATGAACTCTCTTCTTGCAAAGTTTTTAAAGAGTTTATGTTAGGGTTAGATTTATGTTGTATTAATTTCAACAAGTGGTTATGAGTTGAGTAATTTAAGAATTCTCTCATGATTATTTGTTTTGTTGTGGTTTTGTCACGGATTACCAAAGGGGGAGATTGTTAGGGACATATTTATGTAATTGGCTAATCCTTTGACAAAACGCACTTTACTTGTAATTGGTTAGATCTAGGATGAGTTTAGTACTTTAAGAAATAAGTGTTTAAGTTAAATATTGGAGCCATGCAAGTCTAACCAAGAAACAAGCGAAGGAAGTGTTTTTTATTAAAGCTCAACAGAAGTCTTGATAGAATCATTTCTATCGAGATTTAATATTGAAGCTCGACACAAGTTGTATCTGTCGAGAATTACGAAATCAGATTTTTCAGATTTGATTACATGCATATGCTTATATATTTGTGTAGGGTTGCTTTTCTCACAACCCTAGACATATAGAAAGCTTATTTTAAAGGCCGTCGTATCATGCACAACATATGCAAAGTGTATGCAAACAGAATACAAGCATATTGTGAACTAGTTCATCATCCTCGTTGTAGAAGCTACTATATCTTTACGCTAAGTGTTTTATGACCAAGGAGCTTCCTAGTCTTCATTATTGATGAATTGAAAAACTTTGCAGTCAACAATTTTTCTTAAGTTGGTGAGTGAGTCACATACTAAGATTCGTGCAAAGGAGTTCGTCACATACTGAGATCCGTGCATCATTGCTTAGTCATGTACTGAGATCCGTGCATCATTGGTTAGTCATGTACTGAGATTCGTGCATTGAACGGAGAGATTGCCACTACAATACAAGTCCAATTGGGTATTTGGGTAAGAGTTTAATGGTAGGTTGATATTTCAGGATAGGCCATAGGGTTTGGTAAGATTCCTTATACTTGTAACCGCTTGTGATTGATAATAGTGGATTTTCAGGAGTGGTGACCTTAAATTTACCCAGTGGGGTTTTACCTTGATAGTTTTCCATATTCGTAAACAAATTATTTGTATCAAATTTAATTTCCGTTACATTCAGTTCTTTGTTGATTTGTTTGTGCTACTATGCTATTGCATGTAATTTGACTAATTAATTAACTTTGGTAATTAATTAATTTACAAATGGGTCAATTCATTTTAACCCAACAGAGATTGTGGGTGAAAACCAAAAGGCAAAGAGAGTGGTGTTGCTGCTATTTGTCTGTGGTATATGCTCGTGGCCATGGTTAACTAATTATTAATGCTGTCTGTGTTTGCTATATGCTCGATCAAATGCCTTAAAGAAAATGAAACACCATAGTAGAAGCAGCGAAAGATATGGATGGGTGTAAAGCAAAGTAGAGTGACGAGTGTTGGGAGGAAGAGGGGCTTAGATAGTCGTGTTTGGGTAGGCATTCATTGTTGCCTTGTTGCTGAGAGTTAAGCTTACACAAAGAAGTGTTGATGAAGAAAGAGAAAAATTCTTATGTTTCTGTTAGCCATTGGAGGAGGTGGTGTTGACTAATTGGATTTTTAATCATGTCAATACACTTTGCATCCACGTGGCATAAAAAATAAAATTTTTATTTTAGCGGCTAACGACCTCAATATTTTTCATCCATCGCTTAATGGCAGAAACTATTTTAATATAACACCAAAAGGTTAGGTTATGTTTAGTAACAATTTTTGTTTTCTATTTTCAAAAATTTGTTTTTGAAAATATAAAGAAAAAAAAAATTTATTATATTTTTGAAATTAAAACATGTTTGATTAGTTGAAATATTAGGGACAAAATTATGTTTCCGTTACCCAATATATTATTTATAAATAAAAAACTAAAACCTGTACCTAAGTACTGTATGTTATTATCGTAGAAGAACTACATCGATCGTTACGAACAATGTCAGCCAGCTATTTGCATGAGGCAATTGTGGAGAACATACTCTCACGCCTCCCACCTAAAACCCTTATTCGTTTCAGATGCGTCTCTAAAACCTGGCTTGCTTTCAATGGAACCCCTGACTTCCTCTCCAAAAACATCCTCAATCACTCCATTCTCGTCCCCAACAACATCGCGCAAAACCCTAATCCTCCCTTCCTCCTCGTGAAAGCCTTCAACAACAAAAAACATATCTGCAAGTAGTCGACTGTTTATTCCATGTCTAGGTCCAGCTTAACTTCTGCAGTCCAGGTCCTTTCGACCAGGGCCGGCCCTTCCCTTAGGTAAGTTAGGCAATTGCCTAAGGCCCCCAAGTGAAAGGGAGGCCCCAAATTTTAAAAAATAAGGGATAGTAGGGGAAAAAAATTTAGTATCAGATTAAAAGAAAAAAAATATTAGTATCAGATTTAAACAAAAAAAAAAAAAAATAGTATCATATTTAAACCCCAAAAAAAAAAAGTTTCAGACAAACCAAAAATCTGCTGTTATCCTTTGAACAAACCAAAATTCATCCAGATAAACTACAAACCCAGTCTAAGAGATTAACCACAAAATAGCCACAAATCAAAACAAATAAAACAATTCAAACCCGAAAAATTTAACTTTTCTCTCTTGCTCTCCGCCTCTCTCTGTCTCTCATTCTCTCTGATTCTCTCATTACCTTTCTCTCTTGCAATTGAACTGAAGCAAGTAGCAAGCCTGGACGGCTGGACCGCCTCGGCGCCTCCCTGCTACCTCATCAGTCCGTCTCGCCGCCTCCCTCATCAATTCGCCTCGCCGCCTCCCTCATCAGTTCGCCTCGCTGCCTCTATCATTATTTCTCCGATCCGAATCTGCTCTCCGGCGGACCGTCTCCCTCCCTCATCACTCACGGACTCACTAGACACCAGCCATTCACATTTACTTCATCTTCAACCTTGGCGCCTCCCTTCATCTTTCTTCGATCCGAAGACCTCAGGTATAACTAAAATTTATAAATATTTGGGGTCCGGTTGTTTGACTAATTGAGATTGGGATAATGGGATTAGGCACTACTTGCATTCTTGTAATTAATAAGATTGACTGTTGATTTGGGCTTGGTTTTGATGTATTGTAATAGTTTTGGGCTTCAAGTTTTTGTTTGTTTTTTTGAGAACGATTCAGGCCCCCCCTTTTTTTTTTTATGATTCAGCCAAATTTCAGCCCCCCCCCCCCCTTTTTTGTTATAGATAGGATTTGTTTTGTGTTTTTTTGTGTGTGGGTATTTTAAACTAATAAGCCTAGTGTTATAATTGTGCTTAAATTTTTGTTATGCTTGTGCTTATTTTTTTTTAATTTTAATCTTGTGTTTATATATATATATATATATATTAGTTAGTGGTAATATATTAAATAAGTCTTTTTTTATGCAGGTTGAGACTTGAGATTGCTAAAAACTTGTTATTATTTGGTAAAACTACAACAATAATTTTTATATAAATCAGGTTCTATTTCTTATTTGCTCTACACTTGATATTTATTTTTTATTTTAGTCTTTATAAATATATTGTTTGATTAGAAATGTCTAATAGAAAATATGCATTTGGATATGAAAAACTTAAAAAAAGAAAAAAAATTAATAGAGTCTCAAAAATGATCAATGGATAAATTTGTTATTAGTAATAAACAAAATATAACACAAAATTTAGATAAAAATATCACAAATAAGCAAGAAATTCACAAAAAAGAGTTAGAAGATAATGAATTGATACAATTGCAAGATAACAATGATGTTCAATTTTGCAATACAACAAATCTTGATAATGAATTTCAAAATAATTTAAAAGAAAATGAAAATAATCATAAAAATGTCACAAATGAAACATATTATGATATAAAAATATTATAATAAATAAATATTACTTTAATTAATATATAAATATAAAAAATACCCATTTTTTGTTGTAGCCTTAGGTCCCAAAATGTCTAAGCCGCCCCTGCTCTCGACCTTCAAATAGTCGCTTCCTGTCATGGTCTTATCTGTCTCTACGATGGACAGTACCAAGGTGTCTACCTATGGAACCCCACCAGGTCGTCGTCGTTGTCATCGTCATCATCACCGGGACTCAGCCTTCTTCCTCCTGTGAGCCCTCGTCCCAACTGGTACGTCAACAACATAAGTGTTGGGTTTGGATTCGACCCTATATCCAACGACTTCAAGGTTGTCAGGCTTGTGGAAAGGTTTGCTGTGTTTATCATTTTTGAGAAAGGATCATCAAAAAATAGTTATAGGAAAGAAATCGAAGCGGAGGTTTATAGGGTAAGCATTGGTTCGTGGAGACAGACCGACCTCGAACCTGTCATTTTTGGTTTTCAATGGGTCTCCACAACTTACATGGATGGAGTCTTTTTCTGGTGGACAAAGCAGGAGGATGATGAAAAAATTATTGCATTCGACTTTAGTGACGAGATTTTCAAAACTACGCCATTACCGGAGATCGGTAATGCTGGCACTTACTCCAGTAAACTTACGGTGTTGAACAGCTTTGTTGCTATTTTGGTTATACCTTACGCTCATAAGGTGAAGAGGAGTTGTTTTGAAATATGGCCTCATTTTGTTGATATATGGGTTTTGCTTGAATTCGGTGTTAAGGAGTCATGGAATAAACTTTTTACAATTACAACCCCATCAACTTGGAGAAGGCCATTGGGGTTCTGGAAGAACGGGGAGCTATTCATAGAGAATGGCAACAATCAGCTGGTTTTGTATGACCCTTTTACAAAGACACAGAAGAATCTTCAACTTAATGGGATTGAAGAATTTTGGCTCGTTTCCTAATTACTTCCAGGTTGTTCCATATATGCAGGAAGAAGATATTGAGCTCAAAAAGGAGGTCAATCCTTGAGGTATGGTATAATGTGTCTTATTCTTTTATACATGTTTTGATATTTGTTGGCATTTATTTTCATATTGGATGTTCCTAGGCTGAAATTAGTTTGGTGGAATGACTATGCACTTCACTATATACTTCATTCTACCGAAGTTTATTTTCTATAAATCACACACACGCAAAAACATACACATTTCATACCAATCCCTCAAGATCCTTTAATGATTTATAAAGAAAAAAAAATCCCTCAAAAAGAAAAGGAAAAAAAAAAGACAGAAAAATAGATACATTTCTTTCCTCTGTTTCTTCCTTTATACATTACTAAACCTTGTCCCAAAAGGAAAATAAACCATATATGAATACGACACAACCTTCACCAATATAGAAGTACTAACATATACATAAATACAAGGGAATTCAAGTACACACACCATACATTTGATCTCACTCCACACACAGTGCTAGGAAACTTCGGTCCTGCCATTTTCGAGCAACCCTTTATTCTTCAATAAACATCATCACATTCACATTCATACATTCGCATTCACAATATCAAATCCACATAAGGATTTGATATTGTGAGCTGAATTTGAATCATATCCCCATAATGAGAAAGACTGATTGATATATGAGAAGGCAAATAAAGAATTTGAGTTTCTTTGTTTTTGTGATATGGCTGAAACATTAGTTAAAAATGTATAGGGAAATGCTACTAGTTTTTGGAATTTCGACAGGCACAGTAACATCTTATCCTCAGTTTCTTCAAACGTGTGTGGTTATACATAATTCTGTTTTGACATATAGTTTACATAATATTCCAGCACTACCATAGACTATAATAGGTTTTATAATGCTCTGTCAGTTAGTGGTTTAGCACTGTAAGAAGGTGTTGAATTCGTAGGCTTTGGCCAGGGGAAGATTTATATATTAGATAACTGTATAGGAAATAAGTAATGACTTTGTACTGTAAGAAACTGTCTCTTATGTTTGGATTTTCTGGAGCTTTTCCTGGTGGCATTATTAAAACATTTCATTGTTCATTCCCTGTCACTGTGTTTACATCTATTTTTTCTCTGAGATTAATCATTGTCACTGAGACAAGATGTTGGAATCCTAAAAAAGGAACTCTTTGCTGAATTTGAAGCAATTTAATTGTTTATCATGAAGTGGTATGTAATAAGTTAGGATGCACGGACATTTCATTTGGGGTGTCATACTTGTGTCATATCCGTGTCATAGCTGTGTCCTATCTGTCATATTCTGTTATAATTTTTCAAAATTTTTTTGCGTCACTGTATTATACCCGTACCCATATCTATGTCCGTGTATGTGCATCCTAGGTAATAAGTTGCCTTCTTTGTTTCCTTTCTTTGATTCTTGGGAGCTGGGTTTTCTGGTGAGGAACCTTTCCTCATCCACAAGACCATGACATGTAAAATTGATTTCTCCATATCAATTATGATAACAAGTCAATTATGTTCTTTTGCACTTATCAATACTGACTGGCTTTAAAAACAATTCAGAGTAGGACAATTTGGACTGTAATTTCTATTAAGAAGTTTGACTGTTTTTTGTAATTGAATATGAGAAAAGTTAAGGAAAAGGATTACTGTGGTTCAGATTTTATGTTGATCATATATCACTTTCAATGAGCTTATGATTAATTCTTTTGATGGTTTTTATAGTGTGTGCCTCCAACTTCTTTTAGTTTTCTATCTGATTTTTCCTTTTGTTTTGCTGTATGATCTAATATATTTCTCAACTTCTAGAGCACACTTAGCTGAAAAAAAAAGTACCAAAATATACGTCTATTTGTTGCTTCCCATATCTACAAGATGAGAATGAACTACGAAGTGAAATGTGACGTTCAGAATAAGGGAGAGTGAGGTCTTAAAAGAGCAAGAGACAAGAAACCGAAGATTGAAATTGAGCTTGGTTTACTACAATATTTTCAAGAAGATTGGGAGCTAGAGTCCATGGAGTAATGTTGGAATGACGTAGATTCTACTAAAGTTAATCTGGTAGAAGATGATAATCTGGTCTGGTCTCTTTCAATTGCCATGGTTTTAGTGTTAATAATTATTATTAGGCATTAAAATAAGGGGGTGACAACGATTTCTCATGGAGATCTATTTGGTGTGTTAGAGCTCCAACATGGGCAGCTTTCTTTACTTGGAGTAGGACAGCTACAAAGGGTTAAATTCTATCTATAGACAATATGAGGAAACAGCACACCAAAATTTATGATTGGTGTTGCGTGTGCAAATCTTATGGAGAATCAACTGATCATCTTTTTCTTCATTATTAGACAGCTACAACTGTGGTCCTCAGTTTTAAGCATGTTCAGTGTAAGTTGGCTTATGTAAAAATCTATGAAGGAACTGTTAGTGACTGTTACGAGTTAATTGTGGAGCTCCATCTTATTTTCTATGTTATAGTCTATAGTTTCTCAAATGTGGACATTTATTAGGGATTCAAAAGTTGACCATTTTTAATCAGGTCTTGTAGGGGAAGCGGCATTGGCATTTTGGTTAGGAAGGTGATCTTTAATGGAGGAGGTGGATTAAATATGGTGAGTTAGCGAGGGCCAGGTGTTTAACTTCATAGTACTCTATGGCGTTCTTATAGTTGTGGTATTTGGAAGGAAATTCAAGCAGGAAAGGGATTCTTTCTCTAGATTTGTGGGCTTTGGTTTAGCTATTAATAAAAAGGCTATGGTGACAGATTCCACTGAGTGGATAAATCATTAATGGAGCAATCATTGGAATCCTACATTTGTGAGATTTGCTCATGATTAGGAGCCAGAAATATTTGTTCAGCTCTTCCAAACTCTCTATCATTCTAGATCCGAATAGGTGTGGATGAAAATTGTTTTGAAGTTTGAGCAAGAATGGATGCTTAGTGTCATTTTTATCTATGAGGTTTTGAGAGGTTCTACTTGCATGGATTTCCTTTGGAACGCTATTTTGGTGGTATTTGTGGACACTGAGCTAGCGCAAGAAATTATAGGGCTTTGAAATTTAGTCTCATAATGGAACTCTGCTTCTGCTATCTGAAAGACTCTAGCTTGAGATCCTCAAGAGAGTTTGAAAGGGTGAGACTAAGAGTGGAGAAGTGAAGAGGAAGTGGAGGTGTTCGAGAGTTTCATAGGGAAGTTTGAGGCACGTTTGAGAAACAATTGCCACTGCATTTTTGGGTTTGAAAATTGGAATTACTTCAGCTTTGGTGCTTTTTTATTGAAAGGTTGTTTTTTTGTAGAAGGGGAAGTTGTATATGCAATCAAAGAATAGATTTTTTTGGACTTGAGATTCTGTTACAGCTTTGAAATTGAGGGACAGAGTAATGTCAAAGCTATGCTATAAATATTTTTAATCTGAAGCCATAAAGCTATGAAATTATGAAACCACGAAGCTATATAGCTTTGAAGCTATTACTCAATAGCTTTGACACAGCGTAATCCTATTATAGCTTGGCAATACTGTTTGTCAAAGCTATAACATTGCATAGGTTTATCTATTAGGGAAAAAATTGCAAAGGTTTTTTGGACTCGAAATTCTGTCATAGATCTGACTTGTTTATTCCTTTTATAGCTTTGACATTGATTGCTTAGTTTGTAACTCTGCTTGTTGGTATTAGTTCTATATTTACTGGATGATTGCATTTTTCTTATTTGCATAATTCATTTTGATTAACATGTACATAGTAATAAGTACATCCTAGTAATAGAACTACATAGTTTTACCTATCAAAACAGGAGCCAAATAGTTTCTAAAATTTCTGCCTTGTCATTCACTATGTTATCTATTTTAGGGATGGACTCACAAGGAGACATGTTATTCTACCAAACACAGAACTACAGAACATGGTGTTTCACCATTTGGGGTTCATAGCCAAATGGTGTTGTGGAGCTTGTAACTAGCTGGTTGGTCAAGTTCAACAAACACACAACTACGGTGATTTGGAGCATGATCCCTCATTGCCTTATGTGGGGTATTTGGCAGGAAGGGAGTTTGCGTACATTTGAAGGGAATGAGAGATTGATTTGTGAATTGAAGCTTTCTTTCTTCTAGGCTTTGTTTGAATGGACGAATGGTGTAGGTGTTTTTTCTTTTAATTAGTTCCCTGATTCTCTTGATTGTTGTGCTCTCATTGCAGTTTAGTTTAGGCATTTTGCTGGTTCTATATTACACTACCTGTGTGCTTTGGACATGGTTCATTGTACTATTTCTATGTTTTTCAATGAAGTTCTCTATTTTTTATTTTTTTTATTTTTTATTTTTATTTTTTTTTAATGAAAAAACTCTTACTGATATATGAGAAGACAAGTAAAGAATTTATGGCTCACTTTTTGTGATCTGGTTGATAGTGCTGTAGCATTAGTAAAAGTGTAAATAGAAATGCTAGTTTTTGGAATTTTCCTATTTCAAGGGACATTAAAGCATCTTTGCCCTAGTTTCGTTATACATTTGTGGTTAAACATAATTTTTTTTATAAGTAACAAAATATTCCAGCAATATGAACCATAGGCTATATATTAGGCTTAATAATGCCATGTCAATTAGCAGCTTATCACTCTAAGGAGATGTTGGATCCGTAGGCTTCAGCCTTAGGAAGATTATATTCTAGATAGGTGTATTGGAAATAGGGAATGACTTTGTGGTATGCAACAACATAAAAGATTCAAAGTGTCTGGTTGAGGAGACATCTAGAGTGTGTTTTGCATGAGCTTATAAGCTCAGCTTTTAATTTTTAGCTTTTATATACAGTTTTTTAAAACTTCATTTTTTTTTTTTTCCGTTTTTTCTCACATTTTCAAATTTTTTTTCAATGTTCAAGTATACTTTAATGCATTTTCAGTAAAAAATTTTCAATTTATCTTAATAATTTGTTTTCAAACAAACCTTTAGTTTTACAAGCAGTCTCTTATGTTTGGGTTTTCTGGAGTTTTTCCAAGTGGCATTATTAAAAAAATTTGTTGTTCTTCCCTGTCTGTGTTTCCATTTCCTATTTTATCTCTGAGACTAATTATTGTGATTGTTGTGACAAGTTGTGGGAATCCGAAAGACGAAACTCTATGTAGAGGCAATTTAATTGTTTTATTATGATGTGGACCATGTGGTAAATAATAAGTAACCTTCTTCACCACCTTTCTCTTAATTTTTATGAGCTGGGTTTACCGGTGAGAACCCTTCCCCATCTACAAGATCATGCCATTTAAAATTGATTTGTCAATTAATTAAATTGTGCGCTATCATCACCACAAGTTGTTTATGCTCCTTTAATTTGAGACTTTTATCATATTCTTTTTGTTTTGTTCCTTCACCACTCATCATATTCTTTGGATTTGATACTCTTGGATGTGCCTTGCGAAATAAGAGGTAAGAACTAGTAAAAATATTTTATATGAATCTATAACAAAAGGTTCATTAAATAGATTTTGATCCCTTTTCTTTTCCATTATTTATTCTTTTCTTGACACATAAAGTGGAAACACAAGAATTATAAAACGACCTGTCATGGTGCAGCTTAGTGGTTTGAGGCTTAGAATGAGCTATAGACCAAACATCCTAGGTTTGATTTCCATTAGGAATTCCCCTCCATTTGATGCTATTTTAGAACAAATGGAACACTTTCTACTCTGGGAACAGGTATAAAGAAATTCCTTTAATTAACTTTCTAATTTTTTAGAAATAATTATTCATATAATCTAATCTTTTATTTTATTATATATTTTTTATATTAATAATTTTATAATAATAAAAAATTATTATTAAGAATAAATAATCAAAATAAATTTATAAATAAGGGTCTCATGTTCAAATCATTCAAAATTCCTAGTTAGTAGAAAAGAAATATATGGAAATCCGTCGCATCCAATAAGATTTGAACCTTTACTAGAGATTTAGAAGGCGTCTGTTTTATCCATTAGACAATGGACGTGGGTGAGGTCATGTCTTCATGGTTTACTGCACAAGGGTGGTTCCAAAGAAAAAAGCATTGTAAAACTATTATATGCATTTTGAGGATAACAATTCCAAGTCAGAAAAATTTTTGAAGCAGTGGAATCTAAAGATCATTTCGGTGACTATTTTTTTGCTTGAGTGGGTCTATTAGTTTATTTTCTCATTAGCAAGTCTCAATAGATTAGTTTATGTTCTCATTAGCTATGCCTAAATCACCGAGTTAACTTTGGTTATGGTTGTCAATGTAGTGGAATTCATTTCATACACATATTAGAGACTAGGGATGATAGGTTAAATCGCAAACTTTTCACGTACAACTTGTGTACAGCTTGGTAGTAGTATATTTCAATATGCTCTTAACAAACCAATTTGAAGCAAAGCCAAGCTCAACTTATATCTGTAATTGAGTAGCTGGGAACTTCAACAAACTATGTCAGCTGATATTTTCAGGACCTTTGGTAAAACACTACCAAAGAGTGAAAATCAGCGAATAAGTCATTAGTTGAGGTTATGAGAATATTGATACGTAGCTTATTAGGGGATGGGAAAATAGGAATTATTAGAATAGACCCTTCATTTTAAGGTGTTGTCATCTTATCTGTACAGTCTTTAGGATTGCTCAAAAGCTAAGCATATTGGAGGCAAGAGTTTGAATCCTCCCTTCACTTGTTGTAACAACTGAATCATCAAAAAAGAAAAAGAAAAAGGAGCTAAGCATATTTAAATATCCCCTGCTCTTTCTTTTTCTTATCTGTGGTGGCTCAAAGAAAAAGATAATTCAACTCTAAATGATCTGCAACGTTATTAGCTGTGTTTCAAATTAATTTGAACTGTAAGGAAAAAATATTTAATAATTGAGCAGTCCGAAATAGAACTGTTCCTTACACTAATAAGTTGATTGACTGGGAAGATTGCATTCATCTTTGATCATTGAGTAGAAAAACATAGCTATAGTTGCCAAATGGTTCTAGACAGATTTTTGATGTTACTGGGGTAGGCAGGCAAGGGTGATTGATATGAGATGATTTTTTGAACCTTCCTGCTATTACCTTGTTACACCTAACACCTGCTATAAAAAAGCCTTCTCATGTTGTATGAAAATTTTCTGCTGGCCCGACAAGATGTATTTTTGGTTTTGAAAGAAATTTTGTCATGGTATCAAGTACAACTAGCCCTCTCATTTCACTTAATAACTGGTTGTTAAATTTTAGTTCAAACTGACTTGGAAACAACTGGTAAAAGATCTCCGATCAACTTTTCCTGAACCATCACATTAGAATTCTGATCAATGATTCCTGACATGACTTTCATACTAGTTCAAACTTGGACCAAAAATTATCTTAGATCAGATGAGTGGAAATATGTGTACTTGCTTGAACATAGGTGAACCTTGAAAGCAATCAACTGTATTCTTTAATGACCCATTTGTGGGGGATCAAAACTCTTCTTGCTGCTGATATGTCACATAACTTTTGTTCTCAGATGGACTACTTGTATTATTATTCCATGTGTAGGGTTGTAGTTCTATTTATCTCCAATTATCCATATCAAGGTTTACTTTAATTGCAGCAGTTTCTTTGACTTTCTACTTGTTATGCATATATGAAAGGTCACTTTGAATCTTTTTTTAATCTCTGGTACTTATCAGAGGAAAAAAAATAAAAATAGGAAAACCTTTCCTGTACTCATCAAGGAAAAGACATTTGTTCTCTTGCCAGTATGCCTTCCTAAAGAGCCTTTGTATTTATGGAAGTCTTTCATCAATGATGAGTAGTCTTTTGTTATGAAATTGGGAAGTACATTTATTTCTGGTTGGCAAAGAAGCTGGGGATGTTTAATTTCCTAACTAATCAAGGGTTTCACCGATGATGAGTAGTCTTTTGTTATGAAATTGGGACGTACATTTATTTCTGGTTGGCAAAGAAGCTGGGGATGTTTCATTTCCTAACTAATCAAGGGGTGAGCTCCTAGGCCAGGGTGCTGGTCCCACTCTTTCGTCTGTTTTGCACTGTGTTTAGAGAAAGCAGCTTCTTGTTCGTATTAGTAGCTAATCAATTATTTTTACCTTTTGCATATACGTGATGATGGAATATGTGTGATGTCGAAAACAACTTATGTTGGTAGGCAACATTGAACAATAATAGGGATGCATTTGCAGCATATACAGGGTCATTCATTATCGGTTTTGATTTTAGTTTGTTATACTTCAGTGTTTTAGATGTTTGTCTCAGCTGTTAATGATTTTGATAAATGGAAAATGTCCAGAATACCGACTAGAGTGCGAAGTAATGAACTTTGATAAGTATATAAATTTGGCTTTTCTTGTGGTAATGCACGCTTTAGTACCAAAAGATTGCTAAAGTTAAATATTCTCCGTGAAGAACTTCTAGAATCTTTGCCTTTCATTTTGGTAAGTTTTACCATCTCATTGTTGAATTGATAATTGTTTAATGTCAAGGTGATACTGTATGAGCTCATGGTAATATGTTGGATTGTCCATTGTATTACTTATAAGTCAGAAGTCGTCTTTATTAAGAAAGGAAGATAGCAAGAAATAAATAAATATACATGAACCCCACAACCTAAGGGAACTTGTATAATAAATGGAGAATACAGTAATAATCATCGAGAATAGGTAGGAATGCAGTGCTGTGAAAAGCAGGCTAACAAATAAGATCAATATGTTGTGAAGGTTGAAGCAACTGTTGCAGCACATATTAGGAAGAAGAGATGAGAAATTGAAAACTTGATGGAGCTTCCAGTTGTTGTACTGCCTTTCGCTGATGGCACAGTTTTAGATCTACTTCCTACACAAGTTAACATCAACAGCAATGAAAACAGTAGATAAATAAATTTTTTGATGTTACATTGATGAGTAAAAGATAAATAAAACTTGTTTTGTGCCAATTATTTCTTAAGGTTCATTGAGAGGACTGAACTTCTTAAACCCAGAATGTGGTCTACATAAGTCAAACTTTGATTGATCATGATAATTTTGCATGCAATTGAACAAATGATGAAGCAGTTATTACCTGAAGGAACTGTATTTGAAGATTCTGGTGATCCCGAGGGAGAGTCGGCAGGTGAAGCAGCTGCTGAATACAGGGAGTAAGTCAGCAGAGATGAAAATGATGTTGAGTACGGTGATCACCTTAGGTTCTGTAACATACTGTTTCTCCAAAAGGGATAATCTTGCATCCATCCACAAGACTATAAAAGCAGTTTTTGATGGGCAAATTACTTGGATAAAAAGTTAAAGTGAGAATTTTAATAGGTGTGAGCAGCATTATGAAGATGGGGTTGAGGGGTTGCCGGTCATGTAGTTAAGGCACGGTGACATACTGATGATCACATATGTACAACTACTGAGCCATAGCTCCTGCCCAGAGCATAGTCACCAAGACTAGGACCAGATCCATCTCCATTTTTCCATAAGCCATAGGATGTTGTCAAAAAGTATCTGCTGGAAATGGCTGTGGATTGCTATGATCTTGTACCACTTACGTTCTGATTAGTATAGCGGAGTTAGGGGAAGACATTTATGGCTTTTATACGGTAATCAAGAAAAAAAGAGACAAATGAATGATGGGTTATGTGGTTCAACAACAACTACTTCCAGTGCTATGATACTATCCCAATCTTTCTGGGTACGCCTTTCATAGAGACCAATTTCAGGTTCCACATTAGAAGTATTTGAGGGTCTAGTCACTTGCTCCGGCTGCAAGTGTAAAAATTTAACATAAGCATCGCTAAATTAAGCTCTGGAGTGCCGTGGAGGATCAAGAATACACAGATTTGGAGTTTTTCTTCCTATCCTAACTGAGCAGGTTGGAACTTGTTCATTCAGCTGGGTTGTCAGAGAGGCAAAACAATAACAATGCTGCTCATGTGCTGGCCAGTTGGTCCTTGCATTTGTAATTTTGTAGGTTCTTTTGATTTGGAAAGCTTCCTTCAGGCTGGGCTTGGCTTTGTCAATAATATCTTTCCTTTCATAAAAAAATTAAGCAAAGCAGAGAGTCAATAGAGCATAGCAGAACTACAAGGAGCAATAATGTCAAGCTATTGCTAGAGGAAATGGTGGTAAATATACTCTCAATGCTGCCTACAAAACCTGAAAAACACTGTTTATATACCGCTACATCTTTGGAGTGGAAAACATTCTTTTTTGAGATTTTTCATTTCCATTTACCTGAAACAAGCATCATAATGTTTTTATTTTATTTTTATTTTTATTTTTTTATTTTACAACACTTGCTATCATTGGACATGGGCATTATTTTCTTTTCAAGAGATCACTTCTTACCCTGCATCTTTGGTTCAACAGGTGTGTGAGGAGTGTTATGGTCGTCAACATGGTGATATTATATTTTGATTCAAGCCTTATACTTTTGTAAAACATTAAAGTGCTCGTTAGAAGTTAGAAATTGTTTACCTAAAAAAAAAAAAAGTTAGAACTAGTTTGGTGCTGTGTTCCTGGTTGTATTTTTGTTACTGCTTCCGTTTACATATGAAGATGGCACCCTTGTAAATATATCCTAATCCTTATATTGTTGATACTAGTCTTGAGCATTGTTTATGGTCCCCACACTATAAAAACTGGTCTATCCCAGTTGTTTTTTGATGTTTTTTTGGAGTTCCTTTCACTATTCTTTTTAGCCTTGTTTCTTTGTTGTTACTTTTGCTTAGAGACTGCAGAGAGAACTTAGTTTTCTTCTTCTTATTTATTTTATTTTATTATTTTTTTTTCCTTAAAAAAAAAAAAGTTGGCAACCTGCTGCCATTAGTTGTTGGGTGGCCATTTCCATTGAAGGGTGTTTATAGTAAGTTAAATCCTAAATAAACCACGATTGTATATATATAGTACTTGAATTAGAAGTAGGATTATGATTATTTTGCTTGCACTCCAAATAAGAATATAAATACTTGTTCTCCAAATAAGATTTGATATAATGAATCTAAATATCCTAGAGTTATATAATACACCTAGACTAGTATTATTCTTGTGTGTTACATGGTTTTGGTTATAAATTTTTATAATCAATTTAGTAAGAAATAAGAAATTAATAATCACTTGAGTCTAGATCATATAAATTTTATATAAAGTATTGTTATTAAAGGTCTCAAGCAATCACACAACATATTTATATAAGGAAAAAAACTTATTCTTTTCCAACTTATTGATTGCCTTATATGAAATTTGTAGTTACATTGAAATTGTGTGCATAGCCTACATGGTGTTTTTTTAAAACATTTAGTTAGACTTACGTTTTGATATACTAATGGCTTCTTTTATCTAAACGGGATCTCCTTAAAGATGAGTGGAGAGTTGTGAAATTTTAATATTAAAGGAGTCCTAAGGAAAAAAAAAAGGATATAAAAAATTGTTAAAAAAAAAAATTATTAGTTCAAGGAAAAATGCAAGATCATATTGAGGTGTGGATTCTTTTCTTGATGTAGATTTAATATTACTAGGTTATAGCAACCTTGTGAAGAAACGTGTTGTTGATATTCATAACATGCTGCGTATTAGATTTTTTTTTTTTTTTCCCAAATGTCTTGTGGGTGCTAAATATAGGTTTGAATACTGACATATATAAAACCAAAAAAATAATAATAAAATTACAGTGAAATTTTACGTGCTCATGATGTTAGACAATCACTTCTACACACATATAATATTACTAATAACAAAAATAAAAAATGGGAAATAGCACTACAAAAAATGGGGTCTATAGCCGCGTTTAAAAAACGCGGCTATAGACCCCAAAAACGCGGCTATAGGCTATAGCCGCGTTTATAAACCAGGCCTAAGCTGCGCAGCAACAGCCCCTGCGGGTCTGTAGCCGCGTTTTTATAACCGCGGCTAAAGATCAAGCCTAAAGCCGCGTTTTTAACCACGACTATAGGCTTGGGTCTATAGCCGCGTTTTTTAAAAACGCGGCTACAGACCCATTTTGAGCTGCGTTTATAACCGCGGCTATAAGGTTTTTTGAAAACAAAAAAAAAATTTTATTTTTTTTTCAAAACAAAAAAAAATTTTCTGGAATTTTTTTAAAACAAAAAAAAAATTCTCGGTTTTTGTTTTGAAAACAAAAAAAAAAAATTCTGGGTTTAAAAAAAAAAAACAAAATTCTGGGTTCTTTTTCCCCCAAAAATTCAAAATTCAAACAAAAAAAGAAAATTTTGGGTTTTTAAAAAAAAAAAAAATTCTGGGTTTTTTTTCCCCTAAAAATTCAAAATTCAAACAAAAAAAATTCAAAATTAAACACAAACCTTAAACACAAACACAGAAAATTCAAAATCAAACACAATATATTGACAATAGAAATACAACATGCTCCAAAATATAACAATACAAACCCATGAATTTCATCTCATTCAACAAAACCAACCCAAATTTAACAGTAAATCCATTCAAGGAACACAAAAACACAAGCTCAGAAACACAAGAACAAGCTCAAGAACACAAACCCATTTAAACATAGGCACAATATCACAACACAATAGCAAAAATAACCTCTAGCAAAAGTATAATACCCATAAAAAGATTTGAAATTTTTTACCGCAAATAGTAGAGATGAGTGAGCCTTGGCTTTTCTTATGAAGTTTTCCATTTGCCCTTGCCTGAAAAATGGTGGAGAGTGTGTGTTGTGTTGAAAGAAAAAAAGAAGGACAGAAAGAAAAAAAGTAGCAACAACAAAGAAACAAAGAAAAAAAAAAAAGAGTTGTGCTGGAGTGAAGAAGGAAGAAAGAAAAAAAAAAAATAAATAAATAAGAAAGGAGAGAACAAAAGAAGAGAGACCCAGGAAACCCAGAGAACAAAAGAACTTAAAGAAACCCAGAAGAAGAAAGACCAAAGAAAGAAAAGAAAACCGGAGGGGTAGGTGGGAAAGTGGGGGGTTTTTATATTATTTGACTGGACCTATAGCCGCGTTTCTAAAAACGCGGCTATAGGCCCTCAATTATAGAAAAAAATTGTTGTTGGGCTATACACGCTGTCCACGTAAAAAAAAAATATTTTTTGCTTGGAACTATGGCCGCGTTTCCCATAGAAACGCGGCCATAGGTCAGGTCTAAAGCCGCATTTTTCTGAAAAAACGCGGCCATCCTTATAAAAAAATATTTTTTGCTGGACCTATGGCCGCGTTTTTAAAAACGCGGCTATAGACCCTCCTTTATAAAAAAAAAATTGTTGTTGGGCTGTACACGCTGTCCATGTAAAAAATATTTTTTGCCTGGAACTATGGCCGCGTTTCCCATAGAAATGCGGCCATAGGTCGGGTCTAAAGCCACGTTTCCTAAAAAACGCGGCCATCCTTATAAAAAAATATTTATAAGGATGGCCGCGTTTTGTGGAGAAACGCGGCTTTAGACACGACCTATGGCCGCGTTTTTAAAAACGCGGCTATAGGCCCTCCTTTATAAAAAAAAAAAATTGTTGGGTGGGACAATCCGTCTATGCAAAAAAAATATTTTTCGGCTGGAACTATGGCCGCGTTTTTAAAAACGCGGCTATAGGCCCTCCTTTATAAAAAAAAAATTGTTGGGTGGAACAATCCGTCTATGCAAAAATAATATTTTTCGGCTGGAATTATGGCCGCGTTTTTATGGAAAACGCGGCCATAGGTCGGGTCTAAAGCCGCGTGAAGAAACGCGGCCATCCTTTTAAAAAAATACTTTTTGCAGGACCTATGGCCGCGTTTTTAAAAACGCGGCTATAGGCCCTCCTTTATTAAAAAAAAAATTGTTGGGTGGGACAATCCGTCTATGCAAAAAAATATTTTTCGGCTGAACCTATAGCCGCGTTTTTATTGTCCGTCTATGCAAAAAAATATTTTTCGGCTGGAACTATGGCCGCGTTTTTATGGAAAACGCGGCTATAGGTCGGGTCTAAAGCCGCGTTTTCTATGAAACGCGGCTATCCTTTAAAAAAATAATTGTTGGCTAGACCTATGGCCGCGTTTTTAGACTTATAAACGCGGCTTTAGACCTAACCTATAGCTGCGTTTTTAAAAACGCGGCCATAGGTTGTTCTAAAGCCGCGTTTTCTAGGAACCACAGCCATAGGTTGGGTCTATAGCCGCGTTTCCTAGAAACGCGGCCATAGGTCAGGTATAGCCGCGTTTTTTTGTAAACGTGGCTAAAAAAACGCGGCTATAGCTCGCGTTTTTTGTAGTGTAGTAACATAAAAGTTTTATTATTCAAGAAAATTAATTTATCTAATAATGCACATATAAACATAACACAAATAAAATCCATAAATAAATATGACACCCAATATAATGGATTTAAAATTGCTTTTATAGAGTAATACCCACTTGTAATAATGTCAATGGTATGTTTGATAGAGCATTCTACTATGATTTCACAAATATCGAATTGCCTAAGTTATAAGAAAAAAAAAAAAAAAAGAGAGTTAGATTTCTAATTAACATATAGAAATTATAGAAGAAGGAGAATTATTTATAATGGAGGAGAGAAAAAAAAATTGGTTAGAACCATAAGCAGTGTTTCTATATATAAATATATATATATATATATATATATATATATATATAACACAATAAAGAAGCCATAAAAAGAAGAAGAAGTTGTGCATAGAAATATATAAAAAATGTATATATAGAGAATTTTCAATTGTGAGGAAGTTATGCATGTTTTGTTATTTTATCCAAATAAACAAAGTAGAAGTTAATATGAACAAAGCGTAGGTGGCATATTTTGTAAAAATATTTATTATTATTTTATTCAAAGAAATTTATAAAAACAATTATACCGTTGTTTTTATCTAAAAAAAGAAAAAAGAAAAAGAAAATTGGAATGTAGGTTGATTGTTGGATACACCATATGCTAATCCTGTCTTATTTACTTCTTTTTTGTCTTTTGTTTCGTTTTTTTTTTTTTTTATTTTATTTTATTTTATTTTATTTTATCTTATTGCTTTTACGTTTTGTGATACACAATGTATATTTGTTCTTATCTAAAAATAATAAAAAGAAAAAGAAAACTCAAACGTAGGTTGATAGTTTGATACACAATAGACTAATTCTATCTTATTTACTTCTTTCTGTTTTTTTAATTAATATTTTTTAATAAAGGATTAGATAAAGAATTTGGATTGTAATCAAATTAATATTTTTATCAACTTAGAAATTATAGGAGAAGAAAATTTATATCTATTTTTTAAAAAAAATTTAAAATTTTTTTGCAATTTGATGAAGTCACTTGGCGTAGCCATGACTTCTAAGCTCTACTTTTATTACATAGCATACTAATTGCTAACTCATGCTATGCACGAGAACTTATCTATTTGTGAAGTAGACTAAAATAACTTTATAAAATCTTAAATTGATCAAAAAACCACATCATTGTATGATTTGCTTTTATATGAGTTCAATTTGAGTTACAATTTGATGAAGAAGTCATTGCTTGAATGTGCAATGGCTTACAAAATATTTATTAGGCAGTTTCATATATTGTTAAAAAAAAAAAAAACTCAATAATTTAGGTAATAAAACTTTTGAAAGACTAAAATATATTAAAGAATCAGATAATTCATGGCTTAGAAATTATTGAAACAAAACAAAATATATATGACTAAACAATAGAAAAATATAAGAGAAAGATGAGTTGCATTAAAAAGAATAATCCATGACTATTGTAAGGGCACAATATTGGCCTTGGGCCCTAATACGTGACTGGGCCGGCCCAAGTGGCCTTTACAATAGAATTTGTAGAGAATGAGCTCAAAGCCTTGATTTCTTGGGGTTTCGAAAAGCTATGGGGTAAGGGTGAAACTCATCACTGACGTGCAGGGAGTTGAGGAAACGCCTTCACTTCTCCTCAGACGTGGGCCGAGAGCCTCTGTCTAGGCCTTTCCTCCACTGCCTTTAAGGTAGAGAGAGAGTCTTCTTTCTCTCTTGTTTTCAGAAGTTCCGGGTCCCCTTCTTTTGGCATCTCCTGTTCTCTTTATACTCCCCTCCTCTGGCTACCATCCGTCTTGTCCCTGAAAACGCTCCAAGACTATAAAGCTGACCGCCGTCCCTTCAGAAGTCATCTCCTCATTAATGCGGCCAGGCGGGTAGGTGGAAGCCTTTAATGCGGAGGCAGTAACCTCGTGCTGGACACGTCCCGCTGGTTCCCCTTCCTCGGCGTCCCATTGAGGTGCCAGATGACTCACTGGGCTTCTGAAGCTCATCCGTTGGCATTGAGTCTCGTTCCTCAGCTCTAGCCCTTACCGTTAGAGGTCATGTCTTCCTCGGATATGGCCACGTACGTAGTGATCTCACCGATGGGCCCATGGCCTTTGGGTTTTTAATAACCTCCTCCCTTTTCGTGGCTACTTGGGCCGAACAGTGTCCTCGGGAAAGACCTAAGGCCCACACAGCCATCCGGACGTCTCTGCCCCCACAATAGCCCCTCAAAAATTTATTTGACCTCGATCCGAGAGGGGAAATGAGTTTTTGACTCACAAGCGTTTCTTCCATGTGCCCCTTTAAATGCAGCGCGTGCAGAATTTCTCCCGCGCCCTCTCAGACAGCTTGTGACGTAACGCACAGCGCCCGCATTTAATGCGCTGAGTAACTCCCTGTCGCCCACGTTGGACGGTGAGATGCGGATCGTGCGGCTGTGATTCTTTCTGAAAGTTCGTGCGGGACAGGCCTCATAAATGCTTGCTTCTCCAAGATCCCTAAGCGTTTGGGAAGTCGCGTATCCAACTTTTCACTCCCAAGAAAACAATCGCGCTCCTGGAAGCGAACACTTTCATTTCATCTACTGAAGCATTCTCAAAGTTGTGTCCTTCTCTCTCCGTAAGTTCTCGTCATCTTAGCCTTTTTCTCCTCGGCTGTCAAATTTCCCTTTCACCTTCTAGGTTCACTCCTTAGTCTGGGCCATTATGGGTAGATTTAAGTGTCTGGTCGACTCCGAATCCGGTATGGAAGGATTCCGAGCCAAGTTCCACATCCCCCCGGAAGTGGAACTTAAATACTGCCCACCTGAGGCGGTGGCTGACTCCAGGGGGAACGGGCAGGTGGTCATTCCCATCATCGCCTTTCTAGAGGGCGGCATGACCCTCCCCATGGGTCCTGTCACCAGGGAATACCTTCGCAACCACCGGCTGTGTCCCGATCAATGCACGCCCAATATGTTTAGGGTCCTAGGGAGTGTAGACGCTCTAAATGAGCAGATGGGTTTGAACCTCATGTGGCGGGACGTGGTCTATATGTACGAGTGCCACCCACTCAAGACCGTAGGGTACTACCTCAAGTCCCGATCAAGTGCCGTTAGGCTCATATCGTGTCTTCCCAAGTCCAATAAAGGGATGAAGGATGACTACGTTGTCGCCTCCGGGAGATGGCACGACAGAATCCACTGCCCCGTCTACGAGGGAAGACCAGGTGTGGTTGCCTTAGGTTTCGGGCTTTCGTTTACGCTTTAGTTCTTCTACCTTCACTTTTGGAAATTTGTCATCCGTTGTCCTTACTGCCTATTTTTGTTGCCGAACTTGATTGTAACTCTTCTTCTGGATGTCTTTTTCGCAGACAAGCATCACGTTTCCCCCAGCCTCGCCGACGTCAACGTCTGAGACCTAAACAGGGTGCTGAGGTCCGAGGTGTTTGTGCACGAGGACCTACAAGTGAGGGCCGCCCATTTGATCTTGGGGTACGAGCCGCTGTCCACCGCCTTCGGGGAGGTTGAGGACGCAATCCTTGCCTGCGACAAAAGGCGGCTACGAATAGACGTCGCAAGGCCTGGTTTTCTCGCCCCAAGCGACATCCCAGACGACCCCGCAGTAATTTTGTACACTCCGCCCGTGCGCGCAGTTCCGGTCTCAGTTCGACCGCCAAGAGTTCCTGCCGAGGAGGAAGGCGGCGTCGTTGAGGTCTCGGACGACGAGGCCACCCAGTGCTCAGGCATCAAAGGCTTGATAGTCTCTAAGGTCGACAGTAGTACCGAGGAGGACGACATGAACAGTCTGCGATCCCTCATGGGCGCTCGAGGTGCCCAAGTGGCTAAGAAGGGTGCCACCGGGTCTCATCTCCCACCCCAGCTTCCCCCTCCCCCTCCTCCGCCGGCCGACCCCAAGGTTCCCCCCGCCGATGTTAAGAAGAAGAGGAAGAAGGAAGAAGACGAGGCCGAGGAGGCTCGTCAGAAGAAGCTCAAGCAGCAGCAACATCAACAACACTAACAGCAACAACAGCAGCAGAAGGCCGCCAAGGGCAGGCCGCGCGCCCACTCGGTGGAGAGCGGGGAGAGCCAACCACTGGCTGAGGTGCGTCGAGCCCCAGGGTTTTGGTCCCCGGCGCTGGAGCTGGATGGGAGTCCCATCCCCGAATGCGCCGGCATAAGGGAGTATCAAAAGGGGCACTCCCTGTATCTCGCCGAGGCCTTGGAAAAGCCTCTGCTCCTCCCCAAGGATATGGAGGCCCTCGAGCAGATGCAGCAGCAGCAGCAGCTGTTCCTTTCTCTGAAGAGGGACTTAGGGCTGGTATGCTTCGTCTCGCCATGGTTTGCTTATACCAGTCCTAAACACGTGTACTCTCTTACTTACACTTTTCGCGTGCATGCAGGCCATCCAGGAGGTCGCTATGGCAGAGGTGGGTGGAGGACGCTAGGAAGAAGGCCTCCTATGAGCTGAATGTTCGAGTGGAGACAGAGAAGGCCCTCTGCCACACCGAGGCGGAGAACGTTAAGCTTGGGTAGAAGCTGAAGGCGGAGGAGCAGGCCAAAAGGAGCACCGAGGCCGGCCTCCAGAATGCCACAACTCAGGCTGAGAGCCAGAGGAAGGAGCTCCTCGGCTGCAAAGAGGAGCTCGCAGCGGCGAAGGGGGAGAACACTGCGCTAAAGGAGGAGTTGGCGAGGGCTAAGGATGAGGCCCAGGCCGCTAAGGTGGCCGCGGACGCTGCTTCGGCCGCCTCCTTCCAGAGGGGGGTTGAGGAGACCGAGACCCACCTTGTTGAAGAACTGGCCGACCTGTGCAGGGAATATTGTCGCCAGGTCTGGTCTGAAGCCCTCAACACGGCGGGTGCTCCTTCATCGTCCGAATGGAGGAAGGCCCAGAACGTATGGTATCCACCCGATATCCGCGAGTTCGAGGCTCCTCCTCCTGCGGCAACCTCAACTCCCCTTGTGGCCCCTGTTCTTCCTCCAGCCCCCTCGGATCCAGGCCAGGAAGTCCCTGTCGAGACAGAGCCCAAAGATGCACCCCAGTCAGAGGCCCAAGGAGCAAAGGATCTTCCCCAAACGGCTGGAGCTTGAGCTGTTGGTTTCTGTTTTTGTTCTCTTATTTTTGTCTAAAGGACATTCTTTCAGCAGTTCATCTGTAACTATTTTATTAATGATCATGAGCTATGTTTATCTGTGATTAAACTATTTTTCTGCGAGTAGTTACTTCGCACGTAAAAGTTTGAGATATGCTTCCTCTGTTTGCGCAAGAGGTTTTTCTTAGGATTCCGTTAACACTTAGATAACTTTGAGATATAAAACGCTAACGAATTAGGGGCCCACGTGCTTAGTGTGATGCTAGTACTTAAGTAAAAATCGACATCAACACTTAGTGAATAAGATTGATATTAACATTCAACGAAAAAGGAACAGTGTTAGATTTTCCCAAGGCAGTGTTAAAAATAATTGAAGCGTGTTAAGTTTCTCATGGCAGAAGGTCCTCGGACCTGGCCTAAACAAGGCTGGCGTTTTACGCTTAGGAGGAATTGGTTGCATGTTAAAACTTCCCAAGGCGGAAGGTCCGAGGGCTTGACTTAGCCTAGGTTGATATTGATAGTTGATAAAAGTAATTGAGTCGTGTTAAATTTTCCCAACGCAGAAGGTCCGAGGACCTGGCTTAGCCAAGGTTGACATTAACACTTAATAAAAGTAATTGAATTGTGTTAAATTTTCCCAAGGCAGAAGGTCCGAGTACCTGGCTTAACCAAGGTTGACATTAACACTTAATTTCAACTATAAATTGTATGTGTGTTAAAATTTTCCTAAGGCAGAAGGTCTAAGGACCTGGCTTAGCCCCGGTTAACATTTAACATTTAAAAGGAATAAATTGTATGTTAAATTTTCCCTAGGCAGAAGGTCCGAGGACCTGGCTTAGCCGAGGTTGACGTTAACATGATAAATTGAACCGTGTTAAATTTTCCCGAGGCAGAAGGTCCGAGGACCTGGCTTAGCCAAGGTTGACATTAACACTTAATAAAAGTAATTGAATCGTGTTAAATTTTCCCAAGGCAGAAGGTCCAAGGACCTGGCTTAGCCAAGGTTGACATTAACACTTAATAAAAGTAATTGAATCGTGTTAAATTTTCCCAAGGCAGAAGGTCCGAGGACTTGGCTTAGCCAAGGTTGACATTAACACTTAATAAAAGTAATTGAATCGTGTTAAATTTTCCCAAGGCAGAAGGTCCGAGGACCTGGCTTAACCAAGGTTGACATTAACACTTAATAAAAGTAATTGAATCGTGTTAAATTTTCCCAAGGCAGAAGGTCCGAGGACCTGGCTTAGCCAAGGTTGACATTAACACTTAATAAAAGTAATTGAATCGTGTTAAATTTTCCCAAGGTAGAAGGTCTAAGGACCTGGCTTAGCCTCGGTTAACATTTAACATTTAAAAGGAATAAATTGTATGTTAAATTTTTCCTAGGCAGAAGGTCCGAGGACCTGGCTTAGCCGAGGTTGACGTTAACATGATAAATTGAACCGTGTTAAATTTTCCCGAGGCAGAAGGTTCGAGGACCTGGCTTAGCCAAGGTTGACATTAACACTTAATAAAAGTAATTGAATCGTGTTAAATTTTCCCAAGGCAGAAGGTCCGAGGACCTGGCTTAGCCAAGGTTGACATTAACACTTAATAAAAGTAATTGAATCGTGTTAAATTTTCCCAAGGTAGAAGGTCCGAGGACTTGGCTTAACCAAGGTTGACATTAACACTCAAAAAGAAGAATTAACTGCACTGATAGAGATGATAGTATTTGACAATTGGCACAAGACAAGGATATCTGAAAACATGGCGTACACGCCTTTCATCAGTAGTAATACCTTCGAAGGTTATTTACATTAAAAGGTCGCTTTACAAGTTTGTCATCCAGGTCGGCTAGATAGTATGCCCCCACACCGGCTACTGAGGTTATCCGGTAGGGTCCCTCCCAATTCGGCCCTAACTTCCCCCACGATGGGTCCTTTGCTGTTCCCACGACCTTTTTCAGGACAAGGTCTCCTGGAGCGAGAGGTCTAGACCGTACGTGAGAGTCATATCCTTGTTTGAGCTTCTATTGATAGCTAGCTAGTCGGACCATGGCGTTTTCTCTTCTTTCTTCCACCAAGTCCAGCTCCTTCAGTAGCATGCTATCATTAGCGTCTAGGGCGAATGATTGTGCCCTCATCGTCGGGAACCCCATCTCTACAGGTATTATGGCCTCGGCTCCGTACGTCATCGCGAAGGGAGTCTCCCATGTGGACCTCCGTGGCGTGGTTCGGTAAGTCCACAACACATGGGGTACTTCATCCACCATCTGCCCTTCGTATCATCTAATCTTTTCTTGAGTCCGTTGACTATCGACTTGTTGGTCGCCTCAGCCTGGCCGTTCCCCTGCGGGTAGGCTGGAGTGGAGTACCTGTTCGTGATGCCGAGGTCCCTACAGTACTTTCTGAAGGCCTTGCTGTCGAACTGCAGTCCATTGTTCGAGATTAGAGTGCGCGGGATCCCGAACCTGGTAACGATGTTCTTCCAAACAAATCTCTTCGCATCCACGTCCCGGATATTCGAGAGGGGTTCGGCTTCTACCCACTTGGTGAAGTAGTCTGTTCCGACAAGCAGCCATCGCTTGTTGCCTGCCGCTCTTGGAAACGGTTCCACTATGTCCAAGCCCCACTGTGCAAATGGCCATGGGCTAACCAATGGATTGAGAACGCCACCAAGTTGGTGGATGTTGGGAGCATACCTCTGACATTGGTCACACTTCTTCGCGTACTCTTGCGCCTCTTTTTGCATGTTCGGCCACCAGTACCCCTGCGTGAGGGCCCTGTGAGCCAACGACCTTCCCCCCGTGTGGCTACCGCAAATTCCCTCGTGTAGTTCTTCCAAGAGCTGCTCTGTCTCTTCTGGATGTACACACAACAAGTAGGGCCCCGAGAAGGAGCGTTTATAAAGCTTTTGGTCCTCGGACAGTCAAAATCGCGGAGCCTTCTGGCGGATCTTGTTGGCTTCAGACTTGTCCTCCGGCAGTATGTCGTGCTTAAAGAAGGACGCAATGGGGTCCATCCAACTACGCCCAACTCTAACTTGCTGGATCCGAGAGGTGTGACTTTCCTGCCCAGTTGGCTTGAGCATGTCTTCAACGAGAATGACCCGAGGGAGCCCCTGGGCCGAGGTGGTAGCGAGAGTGGCGAGCGAGTCAGCGTGCGTGTTTTCGCTCCTGGAAACATGTGACAACCCGAAGGACTTGAACTTGGCTTGTAAGTGCTTCGCGCGGGCTAGATAGTTCCGCATCCTTGGCTCCCTAGCCTCCAATTTCCCTTCCATCTGTCCAACCACTAGCTGCGAGTCCGAGAATACTAGCACCGCTTTTGCCCCCATTTTTTGTGCCATGTCCATTCCCGCCAGCAGAGCCTCGTACTCGGCTTCGTTGTTGGTGGTCGAGAACGCTAGCCTCAGGTATTTTTCCACGATGATCCCCTCAGGGGACGTCAACACTATTCCCATGCCTGAACCCCTCTGGTTCGCCGCTCCGTCCACGTAGAGCTTCCATACCGGAGGCGTTTCGCTCGAGATTGCACCGATGGGCTTTCCGCCGGCGCCCCATCCCCCCAAGTTTTCTTCTAGGGAAGGCTCAGTGAACTCCGCCACCAGGTCGGCCAGGACCTGCCCCTTTACAGATGTACGAGGTAGATACTTGATGTCGAAGGCCCCTAAGAAGGTTCCCCATTTGGTGACTCTACTAGAGTAGTCAGCACTCCGCAGCACGGATTGGAGTGGGAGTTGGGTTAATACGACGATCGTATGAGATTGGAAGTAATGTGGGAGCCGGCGCGTTGCGTGCACTATGGCCAGAACCGCCTTTTCCAGTGGTAAGTATCGGATCTCAGCCTCCTGCAGAGACTTGCTGATGTAGTAGACCGGCCGTTGTATGCTGTCGTCGTCCCGTATCAGAACCAAGCTAACCGCATGGGCAGCCACGGCCAGGTACGCAAACAGCACCTCGTCTGGATCGGTCGAGACATAATGGGTGGCCAAGAAAGGTACTCCTTCAGCTGCTGGAATGCCAAGGAGCACTCCTTGGTCCATTCGAATCCCTTCCATTTGTTCAGCAGCTGAAAGAACGGCCGGCATCTGTCCGCCGACCGAGAGATGAACCTGCTGAGGGCAGCTGTCATTCCGGCCAGCTTCTGGACCTCCTTCGAGTTTCGAGGTGGTTGCAGGTTACAGATCGCGGAGATTTGTTCGGGGTTGGCCTCGATACCCCTGTGAGTAAGCATGTAGCCCAAGAATTTACCCGATCCCACGCCGAAGGAGCATTTGGCGGCGTTCAGTCGTAACTTACGTTCCCGCAGAGTTCGAAACGTGCTATCGAGGTCAGCCACATGGTCCGATACGGCCTTGCTTTTCACAACCATGTTGTCCACGTATACCTCGACAGTTTTCCGCAACTGAGCCTCGAACATCCGGGTCATCATCCTCTGATAGGTGGCCCCTGCGTTTTTTAGACCAAAAGGCATCACCTTGTAATGGTAGTTGCCGGTGGGGGTCATGAAGGCGGTCTTCTCCTGGTCTTCTAAGGCCAGAGGTATCTGGTGGTACCCCTGAAAGGCGTCTAGGAAACTCATGCGAGGGTAGCCGACCGTCGCATCTACAAGTTGATCTATGCGTGGCATCGGGAATGGGTCCTTGGGACAGACCTTGTTGAGGTCTGTGAAGCCCACACACACTCTCCATTTCCCGTTCTTCTTCTTCACCATGACTGGGTGCGCCAACCATTCAGGATAGAACACATCCTTGATAGCTCCTGCCCTCTTGAGTTTGATGACCTCTTCCTTTACGGCCTCAGAGTGTTCTGCGGAAAAACGCCGAGGAGGTTGCTTCTTTGGCACTGCCGCCGAGTTAACGTTCAGGTGGTGGCAGATGAAGTTTGGGTCGATCCCAGGCATCTCATGCTCGTCCCATGCAAACACATCGAGGTTTCTTCTCAAGAGCGCGACCAACTCTTCCCTTTCTTCGGTCGGCAACTGTGCGCCAATCTGGAAGAACCTCTCCGGGTCGTCGTCGACAAGAACTCTATCCAACCCTTCGCATCCGGGCCCTTCTGCCACTGCCCCTCCAGTCGTGGCAGAAAAGGCTAATTGCTATGGGACTGGAGCGGCGGGCGCCGAGGGCTCGGGTTTCGGTCTGCGCAGAACTGCGGCTGTCAGACACTGTCTCGCCGCGGATTGACTTCCCAGGATTTCCTCGACTTGGCCGCAAAAAGGAAACTTCACCTTGACATGGAGGGTGGAGGAGACAGCCCCTAGGGCGTGCAGCCAAGGCCTCCCCACAATGGCCATGTAAGGAGAGTAGGCGTCCACCACGATGAAGTCCACCTCCACCACTGCCGGGCCCGATTGTACAGGCAGTCTGATCTGTCCCTTCGGCATCACTGTCCACCCCTCGAAGCTTATCAGAGGCGAGTCGTAGGCCGAAAGGTCCTCTTCCCTCAAGTTCAGCCCCTTAAATAGGTCAGGGTACATGATGTCCGCGCCACTCCCTTGGTCCACCATCACCCTCTTCACGTCGTATCCTCCGATTCTCAGCGTTATGACTAATGCGTCGTCGTGGGGTTGGATGGTCCCTTCCTTGTTGGCGTTCAAGAAGGCCATAGTGGGCGGCCCGTTGCTCTTAATCCTCTCCGGCTCGGAGGCAGAGTCCTCGGCAACAGTCCGGGCTACGGACATTATCCTGGGAGGGCGTGAACCGGTCCTCCCGGGAGCGGCCAGAATGGTATTGATGGTTTCCAGCGGGGGCTTAAGGGCGTGATGGCCTTGGTTCGCCTGCCCAGTTTGTTCTACCTGCCCCTCTCGCTAGTGCAAGAACTGTCTCAACTTTCCCTCCTTGGCCAGCTGTTCCAGATAGAACCGTAGGCTCTTGCAGTTCTCGGTCGTATGGCCGTGCTCTTGATGGTATTGGCAGTGGAGGTTCTGGTTACGCTTCGTGGGATTGCCTATCATTTTGTTGGGCCATCGGAAATAGGGCTCGTGGCGGATTTTCTCAAATACCCGTTGTATGGGTTCGCGAAATGCGATGCCGAGTACTTGCGCTGGTGCCCGACGAGGTTGCCCTACGAACTCTCTCCTCGGGCTACTGTTGCTGTATCCGTCCGACCTGAAATCCCTCATTTCTTGAGGGATAACCTTCGCCCTAGCCTTCACCTGTAATTGATCCTCCTCCACTCGCGTGTACTCGTCAATGCGGTCCATGAGCCGACGCACGCTCTTGACCGGCCTTCTTGTCAGTGACTTCCTCAGGTCATGCTCATTTGGAAGGCCGACCTTGAAGGTGCTTATGGCCACCTCATCGAAGTCCCCATCGATCTCGTTGTACATCTCCTAATACCTGTCTGTATATGCCCTGAGGGTTTCTCCCTCTCTCATGGCCATGGACAACAGCGAATCTAGGGGTCGAGGGACCTTGCTGCATGTGATGAACTGTGCACCGAATGCCCTGGTGAGCTCCTTGAAGGAATTGACAGAGCTCGCCTTGAGGCCGTTGAACCACCTCATCGCGACGGGTCCCAAGCTGGAAGGGAAGACCTTGCACATCAGGGTCTCATTCTTCGAGTGCACCGCCATCCTCTGGCTGAAGTGGCTCACATGTTCTACTGGATCCGTCCTTCCGTTGTAAATTGTGAAGGTTGGCTGGGTGAACCTTTTTGGGAGCTTTCCCTTCTCGATCCTCCGGGTGAAGGGTGACTTGGAAATCTGGTGGAGCGCCTTGCTCAGTGCATTGTTGGCCAGGCCTCTGGAGGACGTCCTCTTGTCCTTAGGTGGGCGACGGTGCTCGTCCTCCTGGGAAGAGGATTCGCCAAGGGGAGTCCTCGACTTGGAGCTGTCGGAGTTACTACTGACACCCGCTGAAGACTGGTCTAAAGGGGAAGGTGTGCGCCTTCGTTTTTCTTGGCGCAACTTCCTTCTCAGATGGTCAACCTCCCTTTGCAGGGTCTCAACACTTTTCTCGCGGGAGGCTCTACTACCACTGCGCGCATTGGTGCTCGTCCTCCTAGGAAGAGGATTCGCCAAGGGGAGTCCTCGACTTGGAGCTGTCGAAGTTACTACTGACACCCGCTGAAGACTGGTCTGAAGGGGAAGGTGTGCGCCTTCGTTTTTCCTGGCGCAACTTCCTTCTCAGATGGTCAACCTCCCTTTGCAGGGTCTCAACACTTTTCTCGCGGGAGGCTTTACTACCACCGCGCGCATTGGTGCTCGTCCTCCTGGGAAGAGGATTCGCCAAGGGGAGTCCTCGACTTGGAGCTGTCGGAGTTACTACTGACACCCGCTGAAGACTGGTCTGAAGGGGAAGGTGTGCGCCTTCGTTTTTCCTGGCGTAACTTCCTTCTCAGATGGTCAACCTCCCTTTGTAGGGTCTCAACACTTTTCTCGCGGGAGGCTCTACTACCACCGCGCGCATGGCTCCTCCCGCGCGTACATTCCGTGTGGACGCTGGCTTCGCGCTCTCTTTCCAACTGCACAAGATGGTCCTCGCGCTGGGATCCCCTGGACTCCGCATGACGTGAACCTGAACCTTCCATGGCACTTCCAGTCCCTTCGATCAAGGCTTCCTACAGACGGCGCCAATTGTAAGGGCACAATATTGGCCTTGGGCCCTAATACGTGACTGGGCCGGCCCAAGTGGCATTTACAATAGAATTTGTAGAGAATAGGCTCAAAGCCTTGATTTCTTAGGGTTCCGAAAAGCTATGGGGTAAGGGTGAAACTCATCACTGACGTGCAGGGAGTTGAGGAAACGCCTTCACTTCTCCTCGGACGTGGGCCGAGAGCCTCTGTCTAGGCCTTTCCTCCGCTGCCTTTAAGGTAGAGAGAGAGTCTTCTTTCTCTCTTGTTTTCAGAAGTTCCGGGTCCCCTTCTTTTGGCATCTCCTGTTCTCTTTATACTCCCCTCCTTTGGCTACCATCCGTCTTGTCCCTGAAAACGCTCTCCAAGACTATAAAGCTGACCGCTGTCCCTTTAGAAGTCATCTCCTCATTAATGAGGCCAGGCGGGTAGGTGGAAGCCTTTAATGCGGAGGCAGTAACCTCGTGCTGGACACGTCCCGCTGGTTCCCCTTCCTCGGCGTCCCATTGAGGTGCCAGATGACTCACTGGGCTTCTGAAGCTCATCCGTTGGCATTGAGTCTCGTTCCTCAGCTCTAGCCCTTACCGTTAAAGGTCATGTCTTCCTCGGATACGGCCACGTACGCAGTGATCTCACCGATGGGCCCATGGCCTTTGGGTTTTTAATAACCTCCTCCCTTTTCGTGGCTTCTTGGGCCGAACAGTGTCCTCGGGAAAGACCTAAGGCCTACACAGCCATCCGGACGTCTCTGCCCCCACAACTATAACTATTGAATGAAATCAAAAGATTCAGAACCTACAAATTATAGACAATATTATATATATATATATATATGTGTGTGTGTGTGTGTGTGTGTGTGACTACACAGAGAAAGATGTGTTACCATCAAAAGAACAATTCAAATGTTCAGACTTTTGAAAGGCAAAAAAATATTAAAGAATCATAAGATTTACTTCTTATAAATTTTTGAAACAAAACAAAATGTATATGATTACACTATAGAGAAATATAAAAGAAAAATTGATTACCTTCAAAAGAATAATATAGGGTATAGTCATTGAAATCTGCTAAAAATGTTCAAATATTGCAAAAACTAACACAAATTCAGATGTTAAAACTTCCAAAATGCCGAAAAAGATATAAAATTAAAGAATAGGTTATTAAAAAAATTCAAAAAATATATGACTATTCAAAAGAGAAATATAAGAAAAAGAAAAAAAATACACAAACCCATAAAGCAATGTACATAAACCTTATTAGCATGTGCCCATGCTAAAAAATGTTGAGTGGGAGCTCACGTTGAAATAATGAAAGTCATACTTCCTCCTAATATATTGTATATAGGCTTTCTGCCCAAGAAATTAACATACTTTCATATTGTGAGGTGAAGCAAAGACATATACAGTAGCAGCAACCTTAAATTTCAATTATTGTAAGCTTTTTTTATCTTATAAAAAATGGCTAAAGAGAGTTTAATAGTTCATAGATGAAAATTATTTTTTAAAAAATACATGGAAAATCATATAATAATTTTTTTAACAAAGTAGAGGAGAAGAAAATAACAAAAGAATAGCTCAAACCTCTACTTGGCTTAAAAAAAAAAAAAAATATTGGAGTTTGCATTGCTTTTATAGTGTTTATGATTAATTTCGCAAATTTAGAGATAAATTATCAACGTTTGAATTTGAGTTTAAGTTGGACTTGTTAGAAAGATAAAGTTTCACTCCTTATTAAGTTTGGATTACACAAAAATAATTTTGTTTAAAGAAATTCATAATGATGAGTTTGAGTTTAAATTGAATTTGCTAGAGATGTAGAGTTTCACTCCTTGTTAAGTTTGTACTAAACAAAAAAAATTTGTCTTAAAAAAATGATAATGAAGTGGCAAGCTCTAGAGAGGTCAATAAAAAGTCAAAGGTTTTGGTTTTATATTGTTTTTAAAAAAATGATAATGATGAGTTTGAGAGTTTAAGTTGGACTTGTTAGAGAGATAGAGTTTCACTTCTTTTTAAGTTTGGACTAAAAAAAAAATAATTTTGTTAAAAAAAATGATAATGATGTGACAAGTTTTGGAGAGAATAATAAAAAGTTAAAGGCTTCAGTTATATATGACAGATCCAAAGGTACGAGACTTTAAATATTAATAATTGTAATTGGGTTTTTCAGATCTAGACACACTAGGTTTCAATTGTTTTTTTAGAGTTAAAAAAAAAAAGTTTTTATAGTTTTTTATATCAAGTGCTCTTTTGCTTTAAGTGAGGTAGCAATAACCTGATGTGGTGATAAGTGTGTTTGGATAATTGTGGTTTTTTTCTTTTACGAAAAATGTTATATTCATAATATTTTTCACAATACTTTTATAACAAATTCTATATGACAAGTTGTTACTAATAGATAAAAAAGTAGTTTCAATAATGAATTCAAATTAATAACCTATAATAATCTACTAATTAAGATTTATTGTAAAAACGTTATGAAAGTAGTACCTTTTTTGTAATGGGTAAATAGTTGTGTAGTGGAGAGGTGGGGGTTTGAATCACAAATATGTGGCTCCAAAAAGGGTGCCATTATAATTTCAAGGGTGCAAGACATTAAGCAAGATAAACACATAGTGAGAAATATAGATAATGAGACGAGCTTTAAGATTTTTGCTTTTGTTTTGTAGGGATTGCTTTACCAAATTCATTTTCACATACATACTGGGAAGAAGTTTGTAGACAGATCCTTCATTTTCTCACTTTACGTTTTAGGTTTCCAGTAATGGGTATCTTTGACTTGTTATAAGTGCGGTAAAAATTTTTTTATACAGTAATTTTTTTTTACTGAGAGTTTCAAATTTCGGTTTATATGCTCAGTTATTATCGGTTTATTGTTTCTTATTAATATATCAGTATCAAAGAACATTTTACACGCTCAGTTGACTTACTTTAACTGCCCAAAGTCTTTTCCTGACTTGGGCTCCCCACTTGATTACGAATAATCCTGAGAGACGTTTCAATCGAATATTCAAATTCACAATTTTTTGATTCGTGCGCCGATTTTTTAGTCCACTATGAGCTTGTGCAATCCACAATTTTTTTTTTATTTATAATCATACAAATTAACAAATTGTGAACTTTAGTATGAGAATTATCGTGTTCACAATAGTGTTAATTAATCATATGGGTCATTTTTGTGATCCACGAGAATTAAGATAAAGTGATCAACCCCGCACCACCTCCATTTTATGCTGCGTAAATGAAATATAGAGGTCATGGAACTGACCTTTTTTGTTTTATACTTTGGGGGAGGCTTGGGTTGGCGGAAGGAACCTGCACTTGATTGGTACCGACACTCGACAGTAACTTATTAACTCATCAGTTTGGCCATTTATTAGACCAGAAGTCAAGCATGCATTGTTTAGGTACTAATAAAGTTGAAGATATGATATTATCTTAAACGGATTTGACTTATCTTCAGTATTTTTTTAATTGAAAGACTTCTTTTATTTTAAATATACAATAAAACAAAAGGAAATTCTAATTAAAAAAGTATGGAAGATAATTTAAACCCATTTTAAACAATATATCTCTTTAGCTTTTGGCTTAGTTAATAGTAGGTTTTGGGTAAATAAGATTAGGATCAGTTATTCATCAAAAAAAGATTAGGATCAGTTAAAAAGGAAAGACAAAAGTGGTGGAAAATCTTTTTCCATGAAAAGGATTTTTGATCCTCTTATCTTAAGGGTACATATGTACAAATCAAAAGATACTGAATCTTGCCCAACAATAATTAATTACGGAATAGAGTTCAAATCTTTCACCATTTGGCACACAAAATAAATATTCCCTTGCCATGTGGTACACAAAATGGCACATAGCATTTAAACAGGGAAATCTAGCAAAGCCAAATCTTGTTTGGAAATCAAGATTGAAGTATTTCCAGCAAAGTCAAAATCTTGGAAATGCAGATCTTGAAGTGACCAAAATCTTGAAAATCAAGAACTGCATTTCCAAGATTTGACTTTACATATACCTAGTGTCCCATATTCCAAGATTTGAGCACCATTCTCTTACAAGCTGATTTTTAAGGGTGAATTTTACCCATAGATGTGTAACACTTATCGAACATTCATGTTGAGTAATCAAACGTAACTCACTAAGTATGGATCAAATGAGTTGTAGTTTTGTGGTCGGATCTCGGAGGGGGCAACCTAGAGGTTAAGCTCTTGGGCATCTTCCTCTTGCATAGGATCAAATGAGTTGTGGCTTTATGGTCGGATCTTAGAGAGGGCGACCTAGAGGCTAAGCTCTTGGGCATCCTTCCATTGCAAGCCGGTTTTCAAGGGTTGTCTTCCTGACTAAATCCACTTGTGAACCAGCTTCTTGCTGTTTTCATCTGTTCGATCAAGCTCTTTGTTTCCACTTCTAGGAGATCAAGTTGTTCGCTTAATCGATTTATATCATTGACCATTGGTGCCAAACTACCTAGCTGGGATTCGAGACCTTTGAGAAAGGGTTTAAACATAAGGGTTTTGCTTCCCACATCCTTAACTGTGTAATGAAACACCGCAAAGCCCTATCCAAATACTGCCCCAAGAGCTGCTCCCCCTGCCATTACTTTGCTTCAAATATTCTATATCCAATATGGTATTTGTAAACCCAATTGAGAAACAAAGTAAACTAAAATAGCAGTGAAGCCTAGAAATTAGATCAGAAAACTGAAGAGAAAATAGAAAATAAAGCAACCTAAGAAGATAAAAGGTAGTGTATTGTACGGTGTATGCTCCTTTGGCGGAAAAGAGAGGTAAAAGACAATTATAAATAAAGCGATTACTGTCCAATTTTTCCTCAATTGCACATCATATCACGAACCAAGGAGGAAATTTCCTAATCTTAGCGTGTGGACCTACTCCTTCTAGAACTAGAACCGAAGCAAGGATATTGACCACGAACCAGGAAGGAAATTTTCTACTTTTAGCTCATCGACTTCGATTTTCTAGAGCTAGAATTTTACGTAGGTATTGGGGACAATTGCTACAAATTAGGAGTATCAGTTTTTAGATGAAATTAGGAGTATCAGTTGATAGGTTTTGTTTTGAATAATTATCCCGGTTTTATTCGGAGTGTTAGTTGATAGGTTTTGTTTTTGAATAACTATCCCTGTTTTGTATTTTCAAAATAGAGCATTAGTTTAGGATAAGTGATTATCTTATCTCTTTGTTTCTATCATGTAAAGGTACTATTTAAGATCCACAAATAATAGTATTTTTTTTTTTATTTTTTATACGACAGTCTATTTATTTACAGTTGCCAAGCCTTTAGATGGAGGGATAAGGAAAACAAAGAGTTTTTATTAACCATAACAACACCACTCCATCTTCGGTCTTCTAATACAAATAAAAATAAAAGAAATTAAAAAGCTTCCTTTCTTTTTTTTTTTTTTTGAAGCAAAAAAAGCCTTCCATCTTATCTGTTATTTCTTATTAATTGAAGTCTATTTAGTTTAGAAACCTATACAAATTAGGTTTCTTATTCTCTCAATTTTCTTTTCCATTATTAATTCCGTTTCACCATTCCATTATCTTCTTACCTTCAACCAAACAAAGAAAAAAAAACATTGTATCTCATCCAGGGACGGAACCAGGATTTGAACCTGGGAGGGGGGGCCAAAGCTTAAAACTATTTTTTTTTTTTAATTTAATTTAATTTTTTTTTATGAAAAAAAACTAACACCTATTTCATATTCAACAAAATACTACATATAAAATAAGTTTTTTTTTTTTTTTAACATTTGATATTATTAAAATGTCGACAAAGTATAACATATAAAATAAGTATTTTTTAAACATTTCAACACATGTATCAAAATGGAACTCGATGCTCGATTCTATACCAAATTTTGTAGCAATCTCCTTCTCAATATACAAAATCATAGAGTCCATTAGAAAATCATCTTCCATCCTATTGCAAATCCTATTCTTGATAATATTTATGGCTGAAAATGCTCGTTCTCTAGTTGTAATAGAAACTAGAAGAGTAAGCACAAGTGTTCTCAATCTATAAATATATGGGTAAAATAATGATTTTTGGGTTTTTACCAACCATTGGCACAACTCAGAAATACTTGATAGCTTCTTGAAGTCCGGACGCCGAACTACATTGTGTTCATAATGATCAACTTCTGCCTTTAAAATGTCATTTCTTGATTTGTAAAGTCTTTCAGATAAAACTTGCTTGCTAACAACAAAATGTCTATACTTCTAAAGGACTCACGTGCCTATTTAGGATCAAGAGTTGAACTAAGATTAAGCAATTCCACCGCATGCTTACTAAACCGATGATTTAATTCTTGTAATATAGAATCTATTGCAGCATAAAAAATATCTACCCAATAATGATGCTCAATTGTGAAGTCATCTTGTTGATAATGAGCTAGACCTCCTCTCTCAACATAACCAGCATTCATATCAGGGACATCTATGTCACGTGCCTCACAAATTGATTTCACAGTGTTAAGTAAATTATCCTACTCTTCATCTCTGAATTTTTGAATAAATGCTTTAGTGGATGAAACAAAACTCATCGCATTTAAAATGTCTTGAGACTGACACTGCAAAGCTTGACAAAGTGCATTAGTGATCTTCATAATTTCTTTCATGAGATGCAAAATGAACACAAATTCTAAAGAAATCATAGCATGATAATATGAGTATGCTGCTTCTCGTTAGGAAGTAGTATCTCCTTCCTTGATGATCTTAAGTAAAATTTCACATGTTGGACTAAATATATTTACCAAGTTAGAAATTGATCTCAAGTGAGAACCCCAACGAGTATCTCCAGCCCGTTGTAATGTGGTAATCTGATTAAGCCCTCTTCCAATTTCAACAAAATATGCAATTTGATCAGCATAAGCTTTTTTTAGTTGCTCAGTACGCTTGCATGAAGCACCAACAACATTGACAATAGATGATAATCTATTAAAAAAACTTTGAACAAGAATAACTTCTTTTGATGTTGCCACTAATGCCAATTGCAAGTGATGTGCAAAACAATGAATGTAGTAAGCATATGGACAATCATTTGATTCCAAAGCTTTTAATCCATTCCACTCACCTCACATATTGCTTACACCATCATATCCTTGCCCTCGAATATCTTAAATATCTAGACTACGAGATAGAATATATTTCATTTTTTAGGGTTAATGCTGTAGTATTGGGGGCATGAACTACCCCAAAAAAAGGTTCTCGAACAAAACCATTTTTGTCTACAAATCTTATAACAATAGCCATTTGCTCCTTTATTGACTCGTCACGAGCTTCATCAACAATTAGGCAAAACTTTGCATTACCAATTTCTTCACGAATTGCCTTCTTCACCTTGTTTGAAAATACATGTAAGATTTCCTTTTGGATTTTAGGTGATTTGTAAGAGGCATTTTTGGGAGCTTTCTCTATCGCTTCTACAATATATTCATTCTATGATACCACCAAATCCAATATTTCAAGAAAGTTCCCACGATTAATTGAATTAGAACTTTCATCTCATCCTCTAAAAGCAAGTCCTTGAAATGCAAGCACTTTGACAACATCAATTGAGGCCTTTAACCGCAATCGATTGCTTGCAATTTGATCAGAATTGAAATTTTCTAGTACCTTTTGTAAGTGTTGAAACTGGTTCATCAAATCTGTCATCGCTTGCTAGAAAGCTCTATGAAAAGAGTTAGGTTCTTTCCCCATATGATTCAAAAAGAAACAATTACCATCATTAACTTTCTTCCAATTCCGAAATCCATCCTTACTGAATACATGACTCCCAAAATTCCCAGTTAGCTTGTCAAAGAGAAAGCATGGCAGACAAAATGCAGCATCTTTACTAGGTGAATATTCAAGCCATGTACTAAATGCCTTAATTGCAAACCATGAATGTTTAAATTTACGAGAATGACTTCAAAATTTAGTTTTCTTGTACTCATCTAGTTTAGGTTGGTATGGACCAAGCTTAATGTAAGCTCGTCGAATTTCATCTCGTTCATTAGCATCATATTCCCATATTTGCTTACACATTCCAGGATCACGCACAAAGCCTAGACTTTCATCAATGGTGACATTGGGAACTTTTGTTTGGAGATTTTCAGAAACTAGGACATCAATGCTAGGGGTTGGTAATCTTGCATCATTAGCTATGACTTCAGAATTATTTCAATTTTTTCTTTTGAAAAAATTTAATATTTTAGTGGACTTACTCATGATCTACAAATTAAAAAAAAAGTTTCATTATTTTCATATTTCATAGTTCTATACACCAACTAAAAAAAATGGACTTCTAAAAAAAAAAAAAAAATCTAAAACCAAAATAATCACAAACAAACAAGCATAGGTTTATATATTACTAATACTAGCTGCGAACTTGTGCGTTACGTGTAATAATTATTTTTATGGTGGTTTTATTAATTTTTCTTTTTGCAATTTAAACTAATCTAATAATGAGTAATGTATTTGTAATTATATTTTTATTTATTATAGGAAAAATCTTAAATGTAATATGGGAACAATCCAAAACACCAAAAAAACGTAAGCTAAAAAAAATTAATAAAACTTAATAATGATTAATTGAACCAATATTAGGATAAAATTTTGTTTTCGACTATCTATTAAGGTTATTTTCTTTGTAGAAATTATAATTTCGGCCACCCAAAATATATTATCAAATAAACAATTATTAGCAAAATCTAAGAATTAAATTTCTATACATGCATTGTTATAAAATAATAATAATAATTAAAATAAAATCGCAAAAGTTAAAATTTGTCACCTATTCAATTATTTTCGTTTGGCTAACCTTTGCTTTTCTTTAAATGAATGGCATTATAGAGTATTTCTAATACAACTATTAAGAGTACTTTGTCCACCACAAAGGATTGGAAAATAAACAAAAATTAGTAAAGTCTCATAGTTTAACATCTAAATTGAGCACTATAAAAAACCATACTATGTAACAGAATAAATACTAAATTATCCAAATCATGCTATGTAATAGAATAATATTATATTCTTTAAAATGCAATAGGATAACATTTAACAATCAAAGAGAATAAAAAAAAAAAAAAAAACAACAACAACAACAACAATTTAAAAAACAAAACTAAATTGCATTAACCCAAAATAAAGTTTTAAAGAATGTAAAAAATTATCAACCTAAAGTAGAGATGCCAGGGAAAAAAATCCACCAAAAAATTTAGAGAGAGAGAGAGAGAGAGAGAAAATCATTTTTTGTGAGAAAAAGCTATGCATAGAATAGAAGAGATAGTGACAAATTTATAGTAATAGGGTGTGAATAAGAAGAGACAAAAATAAAAGAAGATGAAGGGAAAGAGAAAGAATGATATTAATGTAGAAGGTAGTGGGGAGATGAAAAGGTAAGGGAGGGAGAAAGATTGAAGAAGTAGTGGAGAGATGAAATGGTAAAGAAGAGAGAAAGATCGGAGAAGTGTAAATATTAAAAAAATAAATGTTAAAACCTAAAGCTTGAAAGGCTTCAACGGTTTTTTTTTTTTTTTTTTTTTTTTTTTTTTTTTTTTTTTTTTTTTTTTTTTTCCTTTAAGCTGAAAAGGCTCACACAAAACCTTAAAACTTAACCGAAAAGGCTTTGGGTTGGGCTTGATAGTGGAACTAAATAAATAAGAGGTGGACTGGATTAATTATATAGATTTATTATAAGGTAATAGCGAATGTAAATAAATAAGTAGTGGACTGGATTTATTATAGAATGATAGTGGAAGTAAATAAATAAGTAGTGGGCTACATTTATAGGGTTGAAAATTGTAAAAACCATTTTAAAATTGTAGGACAAATTATATATATTTTTAAAAAATGACGTGGCAGCTGATGTGGCGCAACGTGAGAGCAACAATATTAAACGCTACACTTCAACTTTTAGTAATATATAGATTAGCTACATCACACAAAGTGACAAAGACAAATTTTTTGATAAAACCAAAACAATCAGACCAAAGACTTGGTCAATTGGTCTCACAAAAAAGTCACTTATAACTTACCAAAGACTAGTCTTTAGAGTTAACAGTACTCACAAATGACAAAACAGTGACTACCAAAGACTACTCTCACAAATTCACTATTAAATATTCAGTACTTACATCCTATTGTCTTGGTCCCACTTTATTTCTTTATAGATAAAACCAAGTTACAAACTCTGAAAGATTGAAACCAGTCCACACAATCACAAAAAGTCACAAACAATTACATAATAGTCAATACAAAGCCATAACCACAAACTAGTCTACGGTCCACACATGACACAACACACTAGTCCATAAAAAGCCACAACTCACAAATAAAACAGTCAACACACTCACCATAGTTCATAAAAAAACGTAGAGGGCAGAGGGCTAACCGGCTAAGGCAGAGCAATATAGCAAAGATAAAAAACAAAAATATGAACTTGAGAGAGGAGAGAAATTTCTTAAATTTATTGTGTGTGACTGTGATCAAGGATCTGAGGAGGAGCAACATTAGCAACTGTCCGGATCTGAGCTAAGGAAAAGAATAGCAACAATAGTAGTGATGGAGGAGGCGTTGATGCTTGATGAGGTTGAGTGGAGGAAGAGTGAGGTTAGGGTAAAAATTTGAGACTTGTAATTTAGGTTTTCAGTCCATATTTATTTTTTATTTTGTAGTTTTTAGTTTGTCATTTTCTTTTTTTTTATTTATTTTTTATATGAGAGTTTGTTGATGATTTTTTTTAGATTGATTTGTATACCCCCTTTTTTTTATAATTTTTTTTTGGGGGAGGCTATTAGGATGAAAATTTAATATACTAGCTTTTTTTTTTTTTTTTTTTTTTTGGGGGGGGGGGCTGACTACTGTAGGTCCATCCTTGAGTTCTCATTTATCTGCTTATCTTAGCCCCAAAGCAACAATGTCAACCTTTTATCTGCCTGAGGAATTGGTGGTAAATATAGTCTCACGTTTCTCCCCAAAACCCTAATTCGATTAAGGCGTGTCTCCAAAACTTGGCTTGCTCTCATAGGAACACTAGATTTTGTCTCTAAAAACATCCTCAACCACTCCATTCTTGCCACCAAATCCCAAAACCCTAATCCTCAACTCCTCCTCGTCAAATCCATGATCCAACCACGTTGTGATAAGCAAAAATACTCTTTCCTCTCCTGCGACACATTACTCGACTGTGGGTTTTGAATCCCACTTAATCTCCCACTTCATCCTGTCCTTTGACACCAATATAATCATCCATATCTAACTCCATATCTCGATTTGAACATAGTCGCTTCCTATGATGGTCTCCTTTGTCTCTATGACTATACCGGACACAGCAACATCTACCTTTGGGACCCCTTTAATGCCACCACCCCCGCAGAACTCGAGGTTCTCCCTCCCATGACTCGTGGTTGTTACATGCTCAATGACAAATTCGGCATCAACATCTTTGCCTCCTACTTCACTGTGGGATTTGGGTTTGACTCAAGGTCCAATGACTTCAAGATTGTCAGGATTTATAGTGATTTTGTTGCGAAGTGCATAGTCAGACTCACACATAAAATATACCCTAGCGAAGTGGGAATTGGGGAGGGAGTGGGAGTGTATAGCTTTAAGCACTGGTTCATGGAGACAGGTCGAACATGATCCAAAAATGATCTCTGGTATTCTTCCTTATCAGCATATGACTGCATACATGAATGGGATCTTTTTCTGGTTGGCTGCATGCTATGTCCCAAGACAACGTGGAGCCAAGTGGTGTAGTTGCAGCCAAAAGTGGCTAGAGAAAGAATTCCAGAATGATAAGGATAAATGCCTCAAGAGTAGTTGTCGTTTGAATTGTTATTTGAATTATTAATTGATTAGGATAAGGAGTTATCTTAGGATTCGTTTGAATTATCATTTAATAATTATGATTAGGATAAGGAGCTATCTTGTGATAGAACTCCCTTAGGATTCGGTTATTCTTTGTATTTGAAATTCAGTCCAGTTTAAGAGGAAATAAGAGGCCATAGAACTTTAATCCAAATTATCTCTCTCTCTCTCTCTCTCTCTCTCTCTTTTATTTCTAGGAGGGTAGTTGCCTCGAATACAACTAAATTATCAGTCATTTAGCAGTTCATTGCATTTGGTATCAGAGCTAAATGGCAAACAACCCACCACACACACGATCAACTACCAATGACGATCGAATGTCAGCCTTAAAGGTTTGTAACCACTCTATCCGGCAACAGGTTGAGTCTCAAAAGGAGGAGTATGTTGCCGTGAAGGAAGGACTAGATGCTCTCACTAGTGTTGTTGCCAAAATAACTCGAGCCTTAGAGGCAAAGGGCATGTGGTTGGACGAGACCAACAACAACGGTGGCTACAACAATGGCTCCATCAATCAGAATCAGGAGATTGGAGAAGGTTCTAGAGAACATAGTTGAGGCACTCAACACGGCAGCCTGCAAACCAGATTCTCACACTTGGATTTTCCTCACTTCGATGGGGAAAACCCAACCGGATGGATTTACAAGGCTGAACAATTCTTTCACTATCAGAGAACCGAATCGAATGAGAAGGTGCTCTTGGCATCTTTTCATTTGCAAGATGATGCCTTGCAGTGGTACCAATGGTATGAGTAGTCGTAGCCAAATGTGCAGTGGGAGGAATTTACTCGAGCCTTGTGTATTCGTTTTGGGCCCTCCGATTATGAAGATTTTGATGAAGCTCTAGCTAAGCTATGGCAAATAGGGACTGTGCGTGAGTGTAAAACACAGTTCGAAAGATTGGCTGCTCGTGTCCGTCAATGGCCCCAATGAGCATTGGTGGGAAGCTACGTGGGTGGATTAAAGGAGGAGATATGGACAGAAGTTAAACTCTTCCGCCCCACCACCTTGATTCACACCACAAGCTTGGCTCAGCTACAAGAAGATAAAATGCAGAGACTGAAGTGCACATCCTTCACAGCTGCGCCACCTAAATATTCACCACAACTACCACCGTATAAACCTTCCCTACTTCCCACACCAACACCAATTAAACCTGCAATAACACCCACATCTGGGGTTCGACCCTCAAACCTAACATTCAAGAAACTTTTATGGGCTGAAATTTAAGCTCGAAGAGAGAAAGGCTTGGTCTACAACTGTGATGAGAGATTTGGCCCAGGAAATCGATGCAAGAGATAACAAATATTCCTTTTGGAGATAATGGATGATAGATCAAAACAATTGGAAACAATGGAGCACGTCCAAGAGGAAGAAGAACTGTCACCCTTGGAAATTTTGCTTCATGCCTTATCAGGTCTCAACACACCCCAAACTGGCATGATTCAAGGAAAGAAGTTACACATCCTTATTGATAGCGGCAGCACCCATAACTTTGTCAGTTTACGATTCGCTAAGCGTGTGAATTGTTGTAAGGCACTAGCACCGGTTTTCCAAGTCATGGTGGAGAATGGAGAAAGACTACGATGTGATGAAATTTTTTTGGCAGTACCATTAGAGATTCAAGGCTACAAATTCACGACCAATATGTCTCCACTAGATTTACAAGTGGTTGCAAAGTCTCGGGCAAGTGTTGCATGATTGGAAGCGCCTCACCATGGAATTTTGGTACAAGAATGAAAGGTTTGTTATCCAAGGAGAAGGCACAAGAACGGTGGAGCACTAGTGTTTGCAATCTATTGCAAGACTTGCATCCGACAACGTTAAGTTTGGTGTAATGCAACTTTCAGGAGGTTCCATAGAAGTTAATCTCACAGAGCCATCTAGGGACCGAGCAATTGCCTTGGATGCACTCTTGCAGAAATATTAGTCAGTATTTCAGGCACCCACCACACTTCCACCACCCCGTAGCCATGACCATTGTATTCCTCTGGAGCCTGGAAGCGGCCTTACCGATACCCACACATCCAAAAGAATGAGATAGAAAAAGCTGTCAAGGAAATGCTCTCCACTAGAATTATATGGCCAAGTACCAGCTCTTTTTCTTCTCCAGTTCTCTTGGTTAAAAAGAGAGATGCCTCATGGCATTTTTGTGTGGATTATAAGGCTTTGAATCATGTCTCGGTGAAGGATCGGTATCCAATCCTAGCCATAGATGAGTTATTGGATGAATTGCATGGTGCTACATATTTTACTAAATTGGATCTTAAATCCGGGTATCCCCAAATCCGAGTACAACCAGAAGATGTGCACAAGACAGTATTTCACACTCATGATGGCCATTATGAGTTTATGGTCATGCCATTCGGCCTCACAAATGCGCCGACCACATTTCAATCCTTGATGAATGATATTTTTCGACCACTACTACGATGGTATGTCCTAGTGTTCTTTGATGACATTTTAATTTACAACAAAACTTGGAATGAGAATCTATTTCACTTAGATATTGTTTTGAGCACCTTGTTGAAACATCAGTTATATGTCAATCACTCTAAGTGTCTAATTGGCCAAGAAGAAGTAGAGTATCTGGGCCATGTTATTAGTGCCGTAAGAGTTGCTGCTGACCCACAAAAGATTTGTAGCATGGAGGGTTGGCCGGTCCCTACTAATACCACTGCCTTACGCGGATTCCTTGGGTTAACTGGTTACTATCGAAAATTCATCCGTGGCTATGGTACCATTGCTGCCCTACTCACGCAATTGCTAAAGAAAGATGGTTTCCGTTGGTCTGACGCAGCCGAGAAGGCCTTTCACACCCTTAAACAAGCCATGGTCCAAGCCCCAGTGCTCATGCTGCCTGATTTTTTAAACAGTTTGTGGTAGAAGCCGATGCCCTAGGCACTGGTCTGGGTGCTATTCTTATGCAAGAGGGTAAACCGATGGCTTATTATAGTAAGGCTATCTTTGGAAAAGCTTTGGGCAGATCAACTTATGAAAAAAACTCATGGCCATTGTTCTTTCTGTCAACCAGTGGAGAAACTATTTGGTGGGACGGAGGTTTCGCATCCGAACTGATCATCGGAGTTTGAAATACCTCTTGGAGCAGCTTATTTCCACTATGGTCCAGCAAAAATGGACTGTGAAATTAATGGGGTATGACTATGACATTGAATATTGTCCTGGTCATGAGAATATGGCAACTGATGCCCTTTCTCGTTTATATGGCGAACTCGTTGCCATCACCTGCTTGGCAGCCCACTTGGTTAGCGGATATCCGACATGAAGCCCAAACTGATCCGAAATTAAAAGCCATGCACGAAGCATTGTCCAAGAATCCATACAATAACTATGGGCATGAAGTTCAAGGTGAACAATTGTGGTTTAAGGGTCGTTTGGGTTTGCCACAAAATTCACAGTTCAAGGACACCTTGCTCCGTGAATTTCATGATACTCCTATTGGAGGACATTCCGGAATTTTTCGTACCTACAAACGAGCTGCAACCAGTTTCCATTGGGTTGGCATGAAGAAGGATATTCAAGATTATGTGCAGCGTTGTGATATTTGCCAACGCAATAAACATGACTCATTAACTCCAGTCGGACTATTGCAACCATTACCAATTCCAGATCGTGTGTGGGAGGATGTGTCCATGGATTTTATTGAGGGTCTTCCATCTTCAAAAGGTATTTTGGTGATCCTTGTGGTGGTGGACCGCTTATCCAAGTATGGTCACTTTATTGCCTTGAAACACCCTTACACAGCAAAGGGAGTGGCAGAGGTCTTTCTCAAAGAAGTCGTGTGCCTCCATGGCATGCCACGCTCAATTGTTTCTGACAAGGATCCTATATTCACAAGCCAATTTTGGTCGGAGTTCTTTCGGCTATAAGGCTTTGAATTACGCATGAGTTCTGCCTATCATCTGCAGACTGATGGACAAATGGAAGTTCTTAATTGCTTTGAGACATAGTTGTGTTGTTTTACCAGCTCCAAGCAAAAGCAGTGGCTGCAATGGCTGCGATGGGCTGAATATTGGTATAACACAAGTTACCATACTGCCACTCGTATGACTTCTTTTGAGGCGGTTTACGGTCGAGCTCCAGCCACCATTCATAGCTATGAACATGGCACCACAGCAGTTGCACAAGTGGAGGCATCATTGAAAGGATGGGATGAAATATTGTAGCTTTTGAAGGAAAATTTGGTGATAGCCCAGCATCGGATGAAAATTAATGAGGATCGTCATCGACGTGAACTAGAATTTATGGTTGGTGATTTTGTATATCTCCGCCTTCAAACTTTGCATCAGATGTCTCTCCACACTCATGGACACATGAAGCTTTCACTGCAGTTCTATGGTCCATATCAGATTGTGGAACGATTAGGCAAGGTAGCTTATCGGTTGGCACTTCCAAATCATTCTCGGATTCATCCAGTCTTTCATGTCTCTCAGCTTAAGAAGAAATTGGGTGCTCTGGACCGTGTTGCTACGGAACTGCCCATGATGAAAGATGATGGTCACTTGCTGCTAGAACTTGTTAGGATCTTGGGTTTTTGCTGGCACAAAATGGGGAAGAAAGTCCTTTGAGATGCATTGATGCGTTGGTCTGGAATAGCAGAGAAGGACGCTACTTGGGAATCTTTTCTAGATCTCTAGCAACAATTTCCTCATTTGAATCTTGAAGACAAGATTCGTCTTCCAGCGGAATGGAATGCTATGTCCCAAGACAACGTGGAGCCAAGTGGTGTAGCTGCAGCAGAAAGTGGCTAGAGAAAGAATTCCAGAATGATAAGGATAAATGCCTCAAGAGTAGTTGTCATTTGAATTGTTATTTGAATTATTAATTGATTAGGATAAGGAGTTATCTTAGGATTTGTTTGAATTATCATTTAATAATTATGATTAGGATAAGGAGCTATCTTGCGATAGAACTCCCTTAAGATTTGGTTATCCTTGGTATTTGAAATTTAGTCCAGTTTGTATTTAACAACAGCAAGAGGAAAGAAGAGGCAACAGAACTTTAATCCAAATTATCTCTCTCTTTCCCTTTTATTTCTAGGAGGGTAGTCGCCTCAAATACGACTAAATTATCAGTCATTTAGCAATTCATTGCACTGCAGATGAAGAAGATGACGATCATAGAATTGTTGCCTTTGACTTTAGCACTGAGGTCTTCAACATAACGCCGCTTCCTGATAAAAGTGTTACTGGCGTGTGGCGGAGTCTCATGGTGTTGAACGGGTTTATTGCTATGGTGATTTTTTCTAGTATGTCGGATAATTTGGGTTTTGATATATGGGTTTTGCTTGAATTTGGGGTTAAGGAGTCGTGGACTAAGCTTATTACAAATGATCCCTTGTTAGATTTGGAAACGCCATTCCTGTTTGGAAGTGTGGGCAGATTTTAATGGAAAATACAAAAGGGCAGTTGGTATTGTACGACCCATTTACACACACAACCAAAAATAATCAACTTGACGGGCATACGGGATCGTTACGAGTTGTTCCCTACACACAGAGTTTAGTCAATGCTTGAGGTATTGTTCAATGTGTCAAGCCATCTTTTATATAGGTTTTGATATTAAATGGCTGAATGACGTTTAAGGTTTTTATTTTTTTTTATTTTTTATTTTTTATATATATATTGTGAACTGAATCTTTGTTTTCTCTCCGTAATTTTGATCAAATGTAGGGAGCGGTTGATTGATGTTTATATGTGATGACAAGTAAAGAATTCGTGGTTCTCTTCTTTGTTGCCAGTTTGATATGCCTGAAACATTGGTAAAATATATAGAGAATAAGAAAAATGCTAGTTTTTGTAAATTTTCCCCCTTCAAAGGACAATAGAGCATCTTTTTTCTTTGTTTGTTCAAAAATGTGTTGTCAAAGGTCAGTAGAGCATCTTTTCGTGGCTCCACCTTCTTATTGATTTTTATTTACACACACTATTAATATTATTTTTTCATTTATCCATAATCACTCACAGCTCCATTAATATCAATTTTTTCATTTTAAGCTAATTAACATGTGCTTCACATTAGCATCTGCACATCTTTCTCATTAAAAAAAAAAAAAAAAACATTAGCATATGCGCATTAGCATAGGAGACCCATATAGCACAACAATTGTCTTAGAGCAGACCTTAAACCTTGAAAGATTTCAAAAAATTGTTTAATAATTTTTACTTCGAACAGCGTCAATTTCACATTCACAATTGATATGAGACACTTTGTGCGATCTACTCATGACTAGGAGCCAAAAACGTTTACTCAATTCTTCCAAACTCTTTATTCAAGGTCTTGGTCCAAACATGCGTGCAAGATAAATTGTTTTCGAGCAAAATTCTTTCTATGAGGTTTTGAGTGGTGCTAGGCTGCATGGAGTTTCCTTGGAAGGTTATTTGTCATTAAAAAAACAAGAAATAAATAAATATAAAAATAGTATTAGGTGTGAAACACATATTGACTATTCATCATATGTTGAATAGTGCTATTGAGTCATTCTTATTGCACTCTTCGTTGCAAATATCAAATGCTTAAATTTCATTTTCGTCATTCAAATTGATATCATATATTAAACTATCAAATTTTTTATAATTCCCATAAAAGGAAATTAATAATCAAAATTTTATATATCCGATCAAAGAATAGCTAATAATACTATGATCTGACCACCACATACTGTTAGTGTAATGGTCACTTTACAAGTATAAGTTGATGAGTCCATAAAAATTATTAAAGTCGTCCATCTTAATGGACGGTCTTTGCGTCATTAGTAGGCCATCAAAGATAGATGAGTAACTGCTCAACACATTCAATAACGATCATCAAAGACCTTTAACCCTCTCATCAAGACAAAAAAAGTTACAATTAGGGTAATAATCACCCTCATTTATGTCCAACGGCTACCTAAGTCATCTATAAAAGGGACAATCTGTCCATTTGCTAAGGTACGTCAAAAAAACTACTACAAAACACTGTCTATATGCACAATATATGGGTTGGTACTAACTTAAGCATCGGAGGCTCCCCACTCAAGATCGATCCCTCCTTTATCTTGCAGGTCCTACAAGATCGTCTAATGCTCCGGATTTGACAAGTGACCCAACTGACGATTTTGGCATCATCATAAGTATTTGTGGGGTTTAGGGGGTAAGGATTGAGGTTCACGTCTCCAAGAGAGAGTTTTACATATATATATATATATATATACTTGGATTATGATAAAGTAAAATTTTTATCTTGTATATAAAAAAAAAGAAAACTGTTGTTATTGGGGCTACTGGAAATGATCTCAAACTGAAGTGGGCCTGCTTAATTAGAACTAGCCCATTTTTTAATCTCTTCCCCTGAAAATTCCACATATTCAAAGTGACTCATAGTGTGGGCTTGAAGATTAAAATTGGACCCATTCGAATATAACCCATTATCAGCACTGAAATTAGGCCCAAATTAAAACTTGTTGACCCACACGCAAGTTGTTCTTTTACGCCTATAGTTACTGAACCGTGCATTGCATTATTTTTTTAACAAATTTTTTTCTAATAACTTAAACAAATTGGATTCATCAAAAATCTTCTTATTCTTGTGAATATATACGCACCAAAATTTCATAATTGGTTAAGGTTGTTGATTTTAACTGGTGCAAAGCACACTTTTAATATGCAATGACAACTTACATTAATTTTATTTTATACCACTCATAATGTGTCAATTATGAAAAAATTGTCACTAGATTTTCTATATTTGATTTTTTTTTTAAATTTTTAAATTTTTTTAATCTATATTTGATTATATTATATATATATATATATATTAAATTTGTGTTTTAATATACTAAAAGCTTATAAAAAAACGCGTTATTTGCCACAAGTGACTCAATATATGTATGTATTATTTAAAAAAAAAATTAAAGTGTTTTTGTTTTAGTCGGTCAAAATCTATTTAAATTTAAATGACTCATTAATTATAAGATAAACTCATTCTTTATTTACATATAATTTTTAATTAATCCCTACATAGCATAGTATAGTTATTCTACTAGTCTGATAGCCTCCTCAACGAAGTCAATTGTGAGTTGCAGTCCACTCGCAAATGTATTTATATTATTTATCTTTGAGGCTGACGTTTTATTTGGTGGAAGTGAAGAAAATAAAAGATTTAGAAAGAAAGTGAAAGAGTGTTAATTAAGTTATATGGTTCGGTCTTAATAGCCTTTGTCTACGGAGAAAGGCTCCTTATAGATATATTTTTTCTTATATAAACCATGTACTGTAATGGACCCGTAGCAGGGTATTTATAGAAGCAAAATTGACTCAATATGATTTGAGGCCTCAGACGATTATTTTAATGAGGTTTATTATTATTATTGTTATTTATTTTTAATTAGTAATTTTTTCTCACTTCTTGACATAAAAAATTATTAATTAATTTTTCTTTATTTAAAATTTTCTAACATTTTATCAATTTTAATTTCAGAAAAAATATCTTTGCCAAAATAATTATCGGGATGAGGCTTTTTGTTTTTTTTTTTAATGGCATTAATTTTCTACTAAAACAAATTATTTCCTCATAGAATGGGGCTTTATTTATTTATTGGTTAAAATTGGGTTTTTTTTTTTTTTTTTTTAAATAAGAAAATACTATTGGATAAAGCCTATTTTATTGGGCTTTTTCGCTACCCTCATATAAGAGGGTTGAACCTCAGGTTGATAGAACTACAAAAGTTGTACCTCTAGTAGAAATAGGATTTCTTTACTTGTATACTAAGTCAGCTTGAACTGGGATTTATTTACCCTACTTTATTTATTACTTAGGCTCGTGTTATTATTTCGAATATTTTTGAATTATTTATTAAGCTGCATTATATATATGAACAATAAAGGATTCATGATGATAGAAGGTATTTGGAAAATTGGAAAGATATAACATACTTGGCCTAGGTCCAGAAAACGTCTTCCCAAGGTAAAATTCAACTTAAAATAGATAGAAAGGATTTTATAAATTTCTTAGCATGCTAGGTCTTTAGAGGATTATAATTAAGTTCTTGCAAGTCTTTTTATATAAATATTAATTATAATAAAAGATCTATTCCTTTGAAGATAGAGATTAGTATTATAAACAAGATGAGGAAATTTTATTGTATTATGTTTTTTGGAAATATATTTTCTACCAAACTCGGTTGGCTAATTTGTACATTTCCAAGTCAATTGAGCACATTTTGCATGTTACATGTAATTCTTCATTTCCATATGGGTAAGGGCATTCATGATCCCAATGACCCACTCCATTTAAATATCATCTGACGATTATCTCAAAATTTAAATATCATGTGGTTCTAAAGTATTTGGAAATTTTTTATTTATAAAATTCCCCCAAGATAATCCATTATAATTTGGTAGAAATCAAAAGATAATATAAAAATTAGTTTAGCACACCAAAAGATAATATAATCTCAATTCTATAATAGCCTTTTCATTAATTGAGAGTTGGACATACTTTATGAAACAATCCAATTGTTGAACTTGCAATTTAATAAATAATCTGTAATCAACTGGTAGAAATATGAACAACCTACACGAACAAAAGAAAATATAAAAAATATTTTAGCATATCCTTTTCATTTTATTTATAATTAAAAGTTACAAATACTTGAAGAAACAATCCAACTTTTAAACTGAATAGCCTACACAACCAAAAGATTATATAAAATTATTCAAGCATACCAAAAGATAATATAAAAATATTTTAGCATAGCCTTTTCATTTTATTTATAATTGAGTGTTAGACATACTTGAAGAAACATTCTAGCTTTATTTACAATGGAATTTCCTAGCAAAGCAACTCATTCAACAATGTCTTTTTTTTTTTTTGGTTATGTTCTTTGGTTACACAAACTATTCGGGCAACAGTGAAATTTCCCAGCAAAGCAACTCATTAAACAATACACTGTAGAAAAGTAGAAGTAATATGTTTTGACTATGTGCAATTGTATCAAGCTCTGACCGCACGCATATTTGTTTTGTTATCTAGATAGACTGCTACCTCTACCTCCATAGTGGTAATAACTCTGAATCTATCTATGACACTTGTGGACTAAGGAGGCACATGGCTGACGTACTTCGGTTATTTATTGCGCGTTACAAAAGAGAATCCGCAAAATCATATCCCAAACGGCATATGGGATACTATGGAAGGTGATAATGTGGCTCTTGCATCACAGCTTGTGGCAAGAGACAATGGTTTGGATGAAAGTTTACAAGTATAAATGCTGTATTGGGAAATTTTCTTCAGCTTACAATGTTGCCTGATTTTGCACTATATGATTGTCAAACTATTTTGGCTTATCCCTACCTAGAACTTCCCCACACGTTAACCAAACCAAATTGAACCAAATCAACAATTTAAGCTACAACCTAAATCAAGTTAATAAAACCAATATCAAGTTACTTAAAGCGGCTATACAATTAACTCTTAACAATAAACCGTAATTAGTTCCAAAAAAGCTAGCTACCAAAGCAGGAAATTGGTGTGCAATAGATTTTTTACATGTACAAAATTACTTTAATGTATTTGTAAATACATTATCATAAAAATAAATATCTTTTGAGACATGGTCAGGCATTACAAACCAGTCAAACATCCTAAGCACCCAACAAATATGGGAATCGATGGAATCCACATCAATTAATTTTCTAATACCTGCAACCACCAAGCTCTCTAAACAACTTGGATATCCAACCAACCTTTTCACCTTTTGGAAAACTTCACTTAGTACCACCACACTGAAAACTTAGTTTTCATAATCAATGAAATTGCTCATTAAATGAGACTGAAATTGTGAGGGTAATTCAAAACTTACAAACCAATGTTGAATGGCCTAGTTGTTTTCCTTGCAATTTCTAAAATAACTTGAATTATTTTTAACTGAGCTTCCTCTTCCTCCAATCACTTTTCAGGCATGCTGCTCTGTCCTTCAAAGTTGGGTTTCCAAAAAGTTTATGATTGGATGGTAATAAGCCTAGTCATTGCTTTTGAAGCACTTATAGCTTATTGTTTTCTTATCTCCAAGCCTAATGTTGTATTGAATTGTGAAATTCCAAAAGAACTTCAAAATAAGAACACCAAATGATGCAAAGAAGATTTTTTTTTTTTTTTGAAAAGATGCAGTGGATCACTTATAACTTGATATGCTTCCCCTAATACCTATAAACATCATAAATAATGGATGAACTTGGACTTTTAAAAATAATCTCTTTGTGTGGTTTTAATACTGTGAACAATGTTATAAGAATGAAAAAAGAAAAAGAAAAAAAAAAACATGAAGTAATAGATGATAGTGCAGGGCACTTTGCATCAAGCATATGAACTTTTAATTCTACTTTAAATAACATCTAAATTTGTAAGAAACTTTTGGAGTTTCTATGAAGCAAATTGATTATAAATTATCTAAGAAGATAGTTGGTTAGCCAGTTGAATAAAAATCTAACAAAAGCATTGTTATGCTGAGTAAATGTTCAATTCCCCAATTCACTCTATAATAATATTAAATCAATCACAAGAACCAATCAATATAGGGGAAAATATAAGATCAATTAAGTAGAGGATAGAGTGGGAACCTGTAGGTAGATCACTTTCAGAAATATAAAACCACAAAAAAAATTTAGACAACAATGAGTAGCCCCTTTCTCATTAAAAAATAGTAATGAGCAATATACCAGTCAACACGAACTCAGCAATATACCAATCTTTGCTGAGTTACTGTTATCTATCAAGTCAAAAAAGAAAAAAAAAAAAAAACATTTGAGAGGATCAAATTATAACAGAAAAAAAAAAAAAAAAACATTTGAGAGGAAATTAACGTGGTCAAAATTACACAGGTTGTGAACATATTTATCACCTCCATATTTGTTCCTTCTTTTAATTAGTCATGGATAAAAGCAATCCGATTTCTTTTCTCTGCCATGCTTTCCTCTTCCAGCTTCAATTTTTTACCAAAAATAGATGCACTTCATCTGTCATGTTCAATACCCAACAATAAGTAGAAAGTTTTCACAGGATAAGACCCAATTAAAAAACTCAAATTGAACACACCCAAAAGAGGTAGAGCACCAATTAAAAACCCACTAATAAAAAATTCCACACCCTAAGAAAAATGATTTAGAAAGTAAAAAGAAAAAAAAATCAAGCAAAGGAACAAAGCACAAAAGAAATGGGGATTTAGAGATACCTTAACTCAATCATCCAGGTTCTGTCAATATTTATATACTGTGAGGAGAGTAAAATAGGAAGGCAGGGAGACAAAGAGGCTACCGTAAGAAGGGAGAGAGACTGACGTGAAATAAGTGTGAAACCGTAGAATAGAAGGTGGGGAGGCTGACGTGAAATAAGTGTGTAACCATAGAATAAAATGGTTGGGAAGGGGAAGGAACAAAATATGAAATGGTGAAGGTGAAACAGAACGTGGGAGAGAGGAATGAAAGTTGTAACCATGAAAATAGAGTTTTAGAAAGGGTTTTAGTTGAAAAAGGCTTTCGGATTTGGGCTTTATGGTGGAATTAATTTTATAAGAAGTGGGCTTTAAGTGAAGATAGGGCTGGAAAATATTTTATAATTATTAGTATTTTAAAATTGTCAAAAACTATTTTAAAATCTATATAAAAGAGGATGGAAATGACATGGTTATTGCTGTGGCTCAACATGAGCATAGCAACATTAAATTCTACGCTTCAGCTTTTAGTATTATATAGATTAAATACATAGACTAGGAGAGCAATCCTCCATTTGCGTGCATATGTTTCACGAAAGAGAGCAATGTTAACCTATGTTCCTGAAGAGCTGTTGGTGAAGATACTGTCATTGCTGCCCCCAAAATCTCTTATTCGATTCAGATCGGTCCGCAAATCCTGGTGTTCTCTCATTAGCTACTAGTATTATGAAACCTCTCTTGCCTATAAAAAAAGGGACTTGCAATTGAAGCAGGTATACCAAGCTTCCTTACACACAGAAACTATACTGCTCGTCATAATTCATGAATGAGAGCAATGTCAACCTATCTTCCTAAGGAGCTGTTGGTGCATATACTATCATGGTTGCCCCCAAAATCTCTCATACAATTCAAGACTGTTTGCAAAACTTGGCTTTCTATCATTCGAAACCCTCCCGCTCTATAGTGGGCGCACCAGCAATATACATTCCTGGACTCACAACCTACGGCGAGCACACTGGAAATATACATTCCTGGACTTGCAGATTTTTACTCCAAAAATCTTATCAACCACTCGATTCTCAGCAACCATCCCCCCCCCCCCCCCCCCCCCCAAAAAAACCCGCTCCTCCTTTTCAAAGGCATAGAAAAATCCCGTATTCAAACAGAAGTTTGTTCATTCCTATAGCATGAAAACCTTGAATGCGTGCCAACTCAGACTCCTAGTCCTATATATCTACCTTATACATGTGTCAAAATCATTGCTTCCTGCAACGGTTTTCTCTATCTTTACTATGCCTTAGGCTTTGACATTATTATGTGGAATCCATACACATTAAACGTCAAGGCTACAAGTTTTGTGTCTCATTATCCCATTTGGTCTACCACAAGTGTGAAAAGTTTTGAAGCTCACAGAAAGTTAACAATGGCGGAATCTAACACAGAGAGAGAAAGAGAATAGAGGAAGATAATTTTCAGTGAAGTAAAAATTGTATTGATTGAGCTTATCATTTCATACACTATACACTCCTATTTATATGCATCATTCCAGAATAGGTTAGGCCTAGAACCTTCCCAAGATTCTCTAATAACTAACTCGTAACTACCATAACTAACACCCTTAATTTAAGGGATGACAGCAGGGATGACAGCTCAGCTTGTAACCGTCTCTGCAACTCCCTCTGTAACTACCTGGACTGGAGCTTGGAGCTTGGATATCTCTTCACACAAACAGGGCAAGTCTAAAGGAGCAAGTCTGAATATAAGTGATGGACAAAACGTCACCGTTGCACTTAAATACATACGGCACCGTTTTGTCTTTGGAAGTTTATTATAAACTAGCCGTTACTTATCTCTTCTTCTTTCTCAGACTTGGTTTTGAACTCTGATTTGGGGCTTTCTTTATCATCCCCCCTTAAAATCAAGGGGTGAGTAGACACCATGATTTTGGATCGAAGGAACAAGAAACGAGAGGTAGAAATACTCTTGGTGAAAACATCAGCAAGCTGATCACCAGTGGCAATATATCGAACAAGAAGATCCTTCCGCAAAACTCGTTCACGCACAAAGTGGTAATCAACCTCCACATGTTTAGTACGAGCATAAAATACTGGATTTGAAGCTATAGCTAATGCAGAAACGTTATCGCACCAGAGTTTAGGAGGAGTAGACAAATAAATGCCAAGGTCCTTCAATACTTGACGAAGCCAAGAAAGTTCAGCTACAGTGGTTGCCAAGGCTCTATATTCAGCCTCAGTGGAGGATCGAGAGACGGTTTCTTTCTTCTTAGCACTCCAGGTAATAGGATTGTACCCCAAATACATGAGATAGCCAGTGGTGGAACATCTATCAAAAGGATCCCCTGCCTAATCTGAGTCAGAGAAGGCAGAAAATACAAGAGGTCCAGGTCGGAGACAAACACCACAATTAAGTGAGCCATTAAGATACCTCAAGATGCGTTTGGCTGCAGTTAAGTGAAGATCAGTAGGACAAGACATGAATTGGCAGACTTGTTGGACTACAAAGCTTAGGTCAGGTCTAGTAAAGGTGAGATAATGTAGAGAACCCACCAAGCTCCTATATTCTTGAGGATTAGAGAGAATAGAACCCTCATTAGGAACTAATCTCGTATGAGGAGCACAAGGAGTGCGAGCATTGCATGTTGAACTTGAGAAGAAGATCTTGAGCATACTTGGTTTGATTAAGGAACAAGCCATGAGAGGTTCTTGTGATCTGAAGGCCAAGGAAATAATGAAGAGGACCAAGGTCTTTAAGTTCAAAAGTAGAACTAAGTTGAGCAATTATTGAAGAAAGAAATTGAGGACAATTGCCAGTCATGACAATATCATCAACATAGACCAGAAGGAAAACAACCAGCTTACATTGTCTGAGAATGAATAAGGATGAATCAGCAAAAGAAGCTGTAAACCCCATGTGCAATAATTGAGTGGAGAATCTCTCAAACCAGGCCCTTGGTACTTGCTTGAGACCATAAAGAGATTTCCAAAGTCTACAAACATGGTGAGGGTACATAGGGTCAACATAGCCAGGGGGCTGCACCATATAAACTTCCTCCCTTAAATGACCATGGAGGAATGCATTGCTCACATCTAACTGTCTTAAAGGCCAATTGAACTGAACAGCAAGGGAAAGTGTTAGGACATATGTAGTTGTTCAAGCTTGTGAACATATGTCGCTATTTTATGTAATTGGCTTATCCTTAGACAAAACGCACTTTACTTGTAATTGGGTAGATCTAGGATGTGTTAAACACTTCAAGAAACAGATTAAGTGTTGAAGCCGTCAAAGTCTGTCCAAGATACAAGCAAGGAAGTGCAAGATTTTAAAGCTCGATAGATACCTCGACAGATACATCTATCGAGATTTAAAGAAGCTGTTTAGCCCGAGCCTCGACAGCTGTCTCGACACCTCTCGACACCTCTATCTGTCGAGAATTAAAGAAAGCAGATTTTCAGGTCTGTTTCAAGTCCAATCCGTGAATGTGTCTTTGGGACTTCTTTTCTCCTAACCCTAGACATATAAAAGGATTATTTTAAGGGCCGTCAAAGTGAGCAGAAAAGCAAAAATCACAAGATACAAGTTGCTTCTTCTCTGTTCATGCAAATTGTGATCTGTGAGACAAAGTTCGTGCCCTAGTTCATCTCTGATGATTTGAAGAACTTTGCAGCCAACATTCTTTCTTCCTCAAGTTGGTGAGTGAGTCACGTACTTGGATTCGTGCAAAGGAGTAAGACGCGTACTGGGATCTGCGCATCACATTGGTTAGTCACGTACTGGGAGCCGTGCATTAAACTGGAGAAATTGTCACTACAGAACAAGTCCAATTGGGTATTGGGGTAAGAGTTCAACTGTAGGTTGGTGAGGTACTGGGATTCCTTACTTGTAACTGCTTGTTGTGATAATAGTGGAGTTTCAGGAGTGGTGACCTTAAATCACCCGGTGGGGTTTTTGCCTTAGGGTTTTCCCCATTCGTGAACAAATCACCGTGTTCTTTATTTTCCGCTGCATATCTTAGTTTGGTGATTTGTTTGTGCTGCCACGTGATATTATCTGTTAATTTGATTAATTAATAACTGGGTTAATTTAATTGATCTAAATTATCACAAGGGGTCAACGCGTTTGTGGCCTGTCAAGTGGTATCAGAGCAAGCACACTCTGTTTAGGGTTTAATCTATTGTGTGTGATCCATTGACCCCGGTTGTCATGGTTAAAAGTTAGTCTCTCAGTTGAAGAGAACTGTGATATCGAATACATCTTGTTTTTCTAATCTCTCTTCTTTGAGTATCTCAGAAAACACAAGTTTAAAAGTTATTTGATTCTCTCCATGATGATTATTGGAAAAGATCTCAGTTTATACAAGCAGGAACTAGACTGTCTCAAATTCAAAATGTGGAAAGGAGTCTGTCTGAACAGAGTTAAAGTTAAAGGCCTGGCTCGGAAAAAGCAGATGAGAGAAGATACCATTCCTAGTGATCCGTTGTCTAAACATGAAGTGTGCTTCATGATGAAGTCCGCATTTAAAGTGATGGACACGTGCCTATGGTACCTTGACAGTGGCTGCTCAAGACACATGACTGGAGATCGATCCCTCTTCAAGGTCTTCGAGTCTAAGAAAGGTGGAAATGTCACGTTTGGTGATGGGAGCAAATCACAGATAAAAGGGAAAGGGATTATCTCTCTACCTGGACTACCAGACATTGCAAATGTTCTTTATGTGGATGGCCTAAGAGTTAACCTGTTGAGTATAAGCCAGATATGTGATCAAGACTTCATGGTGTTATTCTCCAAAGGAAAATGTCTTGTTATGAATGAAGCTGGAAAGAAACTCATAAGTGGTGTTCGTACTCTAGACAACTGTTATGGATTGGTACCTGATGTTGATATTGTATGCAATAGTATTCGGTTGCCAAATGAAGACTTGTGGCACCAACGGATGGGGCATGCTAGTTACAAACATCTTTCTATTGTATCTAAGCATGAATCTGTTCTAGGGATGCCAAAGCTGAGTAGGTTGAACAATGTTGTGTGTGGACCATGTCAACTTGGAAAACAGACGAAAGCTAAGCATCCAAGCACTCAGACATCAGCTACATCCAAACCTTTGGAGCTATTGCATTTAGATCTTATGGGTCCTACAAGAACTGAATCTCTTGGAGGTAAGAGATACATCATGGTTGTAGTAGATGACTTCACCAGGTACACTTGGGTTATTCTTCTACGATCCAAGTCTGATGCTCCTGAGCACATTGAAACATTGTGCACAAGACTACAAAATGAGAAGAACCTGAAAATTGACCGAATTCGAAGTGATCATGGTAAAGAATTCGAGAACTCATACATGGAGTCATTCTGTACAAGATCAGGTATATCTCAAGAGTTCTCTGCTCCTATTACTCCTCAGCAGAACGGTGTAGTAGAAAGAAAGAACAGGGTTATCCAGGAGATGGCGAGAGCCATGCTGCACAGTAAGGATGTTGCTAGAAATCTATGGGGAGAAGCAGTTAACACTGCATGTCACACAGTGAACAGAGTATACTTCAGACCCGGCACCAAAAAGACTCCATATGAGTTGTGGAAAGGAAGAAAGCCAAATGTGAAGTATTTCAGGATTTTTGGAAGCACTTGTTTCATTCTAAAGGATAGAGAGAATGTAGGAAAGTTCGATTCCAGAAGTGATGAAGGGATATTTCTGGGATACTCTACTACAAGTAAGGCTTATCGGGTATATAACAAAAGAACCATGAAGGTCATGGAAACTGTAAATGTTGTTATTGATGAGTCTTCAGATATCAATCCTGAGAAAATTGATGAGGAACTTCCTAAAGAGATTCTCCCTCCATAACCTAGGAGAGCTCTAGAGCTCATGGAACAAGAGCCTGCATCCCCAAGTACTCCTGGTACTCCCAGTGTTGTAGAAGAGCCAGCCGACATTCATACATCACCAGATTCCGAGTGTCTTGAAGACAAAAGACCTTCCTCCAGAATCAAATCAAATCATCCTCCAGAAACTATTGTGGGAAACATGAATGAACTCACATTGCGGAAACGCACAGTCGATAAATGTGTTGCTAATTTTGTGTCATACTCTTGTTATTTGTCACAGGTTGAACCCACTAAAGTTGAGGAAGCTCTTCAGGATGAAAGTTGGGTAGAAGCAATGCATGATGAACTGCTTCAGTTTCAGAGGAATGATGTGTGGACCTTAGTTCCCAGACCGGAGGGCGAGCATGTCATCGGCACCAAATGGATATTCCGAAATAAGACTGATGAGGAGGGCAATGTAATCCGAAACAAGGCTTGACTTGTAGCTCAAGGATACACTCAGATGGAGGGTATAGACTATGATGAAACATTTGCCCCAGTTGCTCGTATGGAGTCCATCAGAATCCTTCTCGCTTTAGCATGTCACTTGAAGTTCAAGTTATATTAGATGGATGTGAAAACCGCCTTCTTGAATGGACTGCTTAAAGAGGATGTCTATGTGGCTCAACCTAAAGGTTTCATTGATCCCCACTTTCCAGATCATGTGCTGTATCTCAAAAAGGCCCTCTATGGATTAAAGTAGGCACCTAGATCTTGGTATGACCGATTGACTCAATATCTGATATCCCATGGGTTCACAAGAGGAGAGGCTGATCAAACTCTCTTCATCAAAAGAACAGCTGGTGAGCTGGTGGTTGCTCAAGTCTATGTTGATGATATCATCTTTGGATTAACTAAGGATGAGCTTGCCCAAGAATTCTCAAAACTCATGCAAGCAGAATTTGAGATGAGCATGATTGGAGAGCTGTCTTACTTCCTTGGACTGCAGATTCGTCAACAAGATTCAGGTATATTCATCTCTCAATCTAAATATGCTAAGAATCTTGTGAAAAAGTTTGGTTTGGAATCTGCTAGTTCTGTTAGAACCCCCATGAGCCCAAATGTTAAACTCACTGTTGACATGTTAGGTAAAAGTGTAGACTCTTCACTTTATAGAAGCATGATAGGTAGTCTTCTTTACCTTACTGCTAGTAGACCTAACATTAGCTTCAGTGTAGGAGTGTGTGCTAGATATCAGGCTAATCCTAAGGAGTCACACATGACTGCTTTAAAAAGAATCATCAAGTATGTCAAAACTACTGCCAACTTTGGTGTGTGGTATAGCAAAGACACAAATAATGTCTTAGCTGGATATTTTGATGCTGATTGGGCTGGGAATGCTGATGATAGAAAAAGCACCTCAGGAGGTTATTTTTATGTGGGAAATAACTTGGTCTCTTGGATGAGCAAGAAGCAAAACTCCATCTCATTATCCACTGCTGAAGCTGAGTACATTGCTGCTGGTAGCTGTTGCACCCAACTCCTATGGATGCAAAAACTCCTTCATGATTATGGTATTCGTCAAGAACATCTCACCATCTATTGTGACAATACCAGTGCCATCAATATCTCTAAGAATCCGGTTCAACATTCTCGAACCAAGCACATAGAGATTCGACATCACTTCATTAGGGAGCTTGTCGAAGATGGTGTTCTTACTCTTGAGTTTATCCACACCGATGACCAAAAAGCTGATTTGTTCACCAAACCTCTGGATAGCAAACGTTATGAGTTCCTTCGTCAAAACATCGGTGTTATCTCCATGGATTGATCTCATTCTATCTTTCCTCCTCCTCATGCATGTGCATCTAGTTTTATGCATTGTTTTGCTTTCTTTAGCATGTTTTTGTTTGTGTGTTTTCAGTTTTGTGTTTTATTTTTGCTTCTTTGATAAAAATAAAAAAAAAAAATTTGAAAAATGAAAAATACAAAAACAGTGTGTGTTGTGTGCATTAGTTCATGCGAACTTTTGGAATGGCCATTGAAACAGAGTTTTCTAAACTTTGTATCATCTGTAGCTTAGATGAGCACTCTTTTGCACAACTAAGCGAGTGAGCTTTGTAGCTCTTTGTTTGTGATGAGTAAGGTTAAGTAATCTCTTCTTCTTAACACTCGTATCACTCTTTTTGACAGGTTGAACTAGAAAATCCTAAGAGAAAGGCATAAATAACCATCTCACCACTGTTACTCGCCAATCATAATATGACATCCGTATGCTTCGGCATAGCAAAAGTGCAATGTCATAAGACACCTGTATGCTTCGGCATAGCAAAAGTGCAGTGTCAAAAGCTTAACATAATTGGGTATTTCTTTTCTTTCTCTTGTATGCCCATGCATGATATGCTTGTTAAAAGAAAATATGCAAAGAAATAAAAAGCAAAAAGATTAAAAATGCTTTAAAATATGGTTGCAAGCGTGTTTTCTAGGAGATGTGGGAGTTATAGGATGTACCTCAAAGGTGATAGTCCCCATCAAACAGTTATGATTGTGTGTGAGTTAAAGTGATTTTCTCATATCTCAAATCGTCATGACATTGAGACACTTATGCAATCTTGCGATGTTTTCACACACAACACGCAATACTCTTTGCTATTCTTGATACATGTGCAGGTACAATGTGATTTGGCCATCACAAGGTTTACATGCGTTAATGTATGATCACTAAACTGTCATAACTTGTTTTTGAAACATAAAATTGGTTAAACTTGTTTAGTGTGTGTGTGTGAGTGTTTTGAGATACATGTGCATCATATTTCTTGTTGAGAGATGAGTTTGAGAGCTTAATGTGTTGGTTGTATCTTTGGTTGAACTGCATGCATGATTGCTTTCATGTCTGTGTTTTTCTTCTTTTGAAAAATTGCTTTGAAAGGCATCTCGACACCTCCTCGATACCTCTCGATACATAGCTATCTGTCGAGATCCTCAGACTCTTTCTTATCGCAGTCTCGACAGGTACCTCGATAGTAGCTGGATCGATCGAGAAACTTTCTGTTTGCTCGATAGCTCCTCGATAGCTACTGGATCGATCGAGGTTCCCACTTGCTTGTTTCTTCTCCCTCGATAGCTGACCTCGATAGCTGCATCTGTCCACGTGCTTTTCTCGATAGCTTCCCTCGACAGCTACCTTGACAGCTCTCGACACCTTCAGCTGTCGAGAATTACTGATGCTCTATATATTGGATATTCGCGATTTTTCAGTTCACTCTCTCGATCTCTCTCGCTCGAAACTCTCTTTTCTCTCTTCCAAAACACTTCCCTCTCCCTCCAAACCTCTCTCAAGGCTTTCTCAAGTGATTCTTCGTGTTCTTCATCTCTTGGTAAGCACATTATCCCTCTTTTTCATGCATTTCATTGTTTAAAACCCTAGGTTTGTGTTTTTGAAAAATTTTTTGGGAGTTTTCAAAATTGTTGGGGTTTTCATGAAATTTTTGGGTTGGTTTTCTAGTTTTAATCTTCAAAACCACATGCATTGCATCACATTAGCATTCTAATTGTATTTTCATGCATTTAGATGTGTGCAAATCTATTGTGTGCTGTTAGGTTTGGATTGGGCTGAGCCCATGATGTTTTTGAGTTGCATGTCACATGCTCATGCATTTTCATGCATACGTTCTTTTCATTTCAATATTTCATTCTGCCAATATTGATTTGTTTGGGACTTTTCTGTTTGTCTCTTCTTTCCCCCTCTTCTATGGTTGCGTTAGTAGCGTCTATGGCTCCTAAACGTAAGTCCATTCCGTCCCAGAACCCTTTGCGTTCTAAGGGACAGTCTTCTTCTGACTCTACCCCTATCTCTGTCCGGTTCCGTGATGAGAAAGCCCATAAGGACTTCTCGGAGAACTTTTCTAAACGCGGTGTTCATTCGGAACGCCACGTCGTCCTGGCAGACTTTGCCGACACCGACCTACCCGATGTCATTCACACTCGGGGTTGGGAGTCACTGTGTGACGTCCCGGTCACATCTCCTCTCGTGTTGATTCAGGAGTTTTACTCCAACATCCACGGGATAGATTCTTCAGTACCTTCTTTCTATTCTTGCGTTAGAGGTACGCGCTTCTGTGTCACCCCAGAGCTAGTCTCTGAGGTTCTCCATGTACCTAGGGTGGATCATCCCGATTACCCTAGCTGTGAGCGTCTCTGGACTGTGTCCAAAGACGAGATGATCTCGGCGTTCTGTGAACGTCCTATCTCTTGGGGAGATCACATGTACACACCATGTCGACCTTTTGCTAAAGGTCCTCGTTTCCTCAACATGGTGATGACTTTTGTTTTGCACCCACTCTCTCACTACAACTCGATCACAGAGCCTCGTGCTCGGTTCTTGTTGTCCCTCCTTGAGGATCTCTCTATAGACTTTCCTTCTCACTTCATCTTTTCTATCATAGATGTCTATAGAGATACGGCCACCCGTGATAAGCTCATTTTCTCTTCCGCTATCACGAGGATCATGAGTCGTTTTTCCATTCCCTTCCCCTCGTTCGATCACTACCATGTCATGTCTGCCATAGACGCCGCTACCGTAAAACGTAGCGAGGCACAGTTCCGATCGCGACAGCCGGATGCTGCCACTCCTTCCACTCGTCCGACCACCTCCAGATCAGCTCGTGCATCTGCTTCTTCCTCCTCTAGCGACGTCACGTTAGGAGACATCATGGCGCAGCTACAGCGCATGGATGCTCGCCTCGATACACTCTCCACAGAGTTGTATCAGGTGAATGTCCGTGTTGGTCGCATCGCCAGGCGACAGGCGACCATGGGCGGCTTTGCATCAGAGGCTTCTCCTCCGCCACCTCATGTGTCGACTGAGACCGAGGCTGATGATGATGGCGATGATGATGATGCTTCCGACGATGATGATGATGGAGATGCTAGCTCATCGGATGAGATGTCTACTTGACACTCTACCCTTTGTCACTCGTGACAAAAAGGGGGAGTAGTTTTGTATGAGAGTAGTCATACTTAGGGGGAGTGTTAGCATAGGACATTTTTGATAGGAGGAGTGTGGTTTGAGGGATGTAGTGAGGTGATCTATGTATTTTTTTTCTTTTCTTATCTTTTAGAGATACATTGATCATGTACTTACATACATTGTACTTATTCTCTTTCTCTATATGATGATGTATGTTTTCTTTTTCACCTACCTCTACATGTGTTGTTTCTTTTCTGTCTTTATACACATGTTTCTTTACTTGTATGCAATCTATTATTTCTGTTTCACACAAAGATGCCTTGATGTGTTTTGTTTACAAGTGTTTCAGAAATACAGGTTGTCAAAGTTTTCTTGCCATAAACTCTCTTCTTGCAAAGTTTTTCAAGAGTTTGTGTTAGGATAGATTTTATTGTATGTAACAAGTGAATATGAGTTAAGTGATTTATGACTTCTCTCATATCTTCATTTGTATGTTGTGATTTTGTCACGGATTGCCAAAGGGGGAGATTGTTAGGACATATGTAGTTGTTCAAGCTTGTGAACATATGTCGCTATTCTATGTAATTGGCTTATCCTTAGACAAAACGCACTTTACTTGTAATTGGGTAGATCTAGGATGTGTTAAACACTTCAAGAAACAGATTAAGTGTTGAAGCCGTCAAAGTCTGTCCAAGATACAAGCAAGGAAGTGCAAGATTTTAAAGCTCGATAGATACCTCGACAGATACATCTATCGAGATTTAAAGAAGCTGTTTAACTCGAGCCTCGACAGCTGTCTCGACACCTTTCGACACCTCTATCTGTCGAGAATTAAAGAAAGCAGATTTCCAGGTCTGTTTCAAGTCCAATCCGTGAATGTGTCTTTAGGACTTCTTTTCTCCTAACCCTAGACATATAAAAGGATTATTTTAAGGGCCGTCAAAGTGAGCAGAAAAGCAGAAATCACAAGATACAAGTTGCTTCTTCTCTGTTCATGCAAATTGTGATCTGTGAGACAAAGTTCGTGCCCTAGTTCATCTCTGATGATTTGAAGAACTTTGCAGCCAACATTCTTTCTTCCTCAAGTTGGTGAGTGAGTCACGTACTTGGATTCGTGCAAAGGAGTAAGACACGTACTGGGATCCGCGCATCACATTGGTTAGTCACGTACTGGGAGCCGTGTATTAAACTGGAGAAATTGTCACTACAGAACAAGTCCAATTGGGTATTGGGGTAAGAGTTCAACTGTAGGTTGGTGAGGTACTGGGATTCCTTACTTGTAACTGCTTGTTGTGATAATAGTGGAGTTTCGGGAGTGGTGACTTTAAATCACCCGGTGGGGTTTTTGCCTTAGGGTTTTCCCCATTCGTGAACAAATCACCGTGTTCTTTATTTTCCGTTGCATATCTTAGTTTGGTGATTTGTTTGTGCTACCACGTGATATTATCTGTTAATTTGATTAATTAATAACTGGGCTAATTTAATTGATCTAAATTATCACAAGGGGTAAACGCGTTTGTGGCCTGTCAGAAAGGATGATTCTAACAGTAGGTGGCTTAATGACAGGGCTGAAAGTTTCTTCAAAATCAATTCCATATTGCTGATGGAAGCCCTTAGCGACTAATCTTGCTTTGTATCTATGAATACTGCCATCACTGTTATGTTTCAACTTAAAGACCCATTTACAACCCACCACATTTTGGGTTGGAGAGGAAGGAACCAAAGACCAAGTGCCCTGCCTCTTGAGAGCTGCAAATTCATCATCCATGGCAGACCTCCATTGAGGAAATTGAGCAGAAATCTTGAAGGAAGGAGGTTCAGTGAGTGTATAATCAGTTTTGGCTGGCTTCTCAGGTTTGACTGCAGATGGAGATTGATCTGATAGAGCCTGGGCAGCAAGTGCCTTAGGCTTAAAAATACCATCTTTGGACTTTGTAACCATAGAATGAGTGTTGGAAGTGGAAGGAACTTGAAACACAGAAGTCACATGTGGTGGTGGGGCAGATGGGGAATGACTAGGCAAGGGAGGGGCAGGAGCAGAAATAGGTAACAGATTAGAGGCAAGTTGGGAGTGGGAATGAGCAGGTAAGGAGCTAGAAGTAGGTGTGGTAGTAGAAGTAGGCATAGAAGCAGGTAGAGAGTGGTCTTGTGGATCAATTTGAGTAAAGGTGTGAACATCAAAGAAGAGAGGCAAAATAGGAGAAGAAGACACAGAGGAAGAAGTGCTGGAACTAGGTGTGATAGTAGGAGTGGAAGAAAATTCAGTTTCATTAAACAGCACATGTCTAGAGATATAAATTCTTGATGTGGTAGGATCTAGGTAGATATAACCTTTTGTATAGGCTGGATAGCCAAGAAAAATACAAGAGGTGGTATGAAGTTGCAGCTTGTGTGAGTTGTAAGGTCTAAGTAAAGGAAAACAAATGTAGCCAAAGGTTCTTAAGTGGGAAATATCTGGTTTGGACAGAAATAACAAGTCCCAAGGTGCTTTATGATTAAGATTAGGTGTAGGTAGTCTATTGATAATATGTATTGCTGTGGAAATAGCATAGGACCAATATGCAGTGGGTAGCTGAGAGTGAGACAGTAATGTAAGAGCACATTCAACTATGTGTCTATATTTCCTCTCAGCTACTCCATTTTGCTGAGGAGTATGTGCACAAGACAACTGATGTACTATACCATGGGAAGAACAAAATTGATTAAAAGCTTTTGAAGTGAATTCTCCACCCCTATCAGATCTTAATAGTTTTATTTTGGAATCTAATTGATTCTCAATAGTTGCCTTAAAGTGCTTAAAAAAATCTAAGACATCAGACTTGTGTTTCAAAAGGAAAAGCCAAGTAAATTTTGAGAATTCATCAACAAAAATTACATAATATCTAAAATCATTCATTGATGTAACAGGTGCTGAACCCCAAACATCTAAGTGGATCAATTCAAGGGGTTTTGAGGCTTGAAAATCAGATTTATTGAAAGGAAGTTGATGCATTTTCCGTTTGAGACAATGCTTACAATGATTGAAAGAGCCATTAGTAGGCAAAGTACAAGATACATGATTTGAAGTAAGTGCAGCACTAAGCACCTTATTATTGCAATGTCCTAACCTATGATGCCACAGTAGCCAATTATTATTATTATGGCTATTTACATTCAAAGCAGAAGGGAAAGGAAGGTTGTGTGCTTTCTGAGATGAAGATGTGGAGTTGGAAGGTATGGAGTTGGAAGATGGAAGCTTGAAGAAATGGTTGGAGTAGATTGGATAGACTCCATTCTCACTCAAGCCCCTGTAGAGGAGTCTCCCCGTAGGAATATCCTGGATTTTAAGCTAATTAGCATTAAAAATACAAGAGCAATTGTTATCTGAGAAGTATTTTTGGACAGACAGCAAGTTCATAGCAATTTTAGGTACATGTAGGACATTCCTAAGCATGAAATTGTGATATTTGGTATGAAGTGTAGTGTTACCTATATGATTTATGGGAAGAGTCTGACCATTACCCACAGTGACTTGGTCAGGTCCTTGATATTGTGACTGGATTGCAAGGTTATTCAAGTTGGCAGTTAGATGATCAGACGTGCTTGAATCTGCAAGCCAAGGGTCCTGATTGTTGGTAATGAGTGCATTAGAAGCACTAGCCATAGCAGCAAGCTTAGTAGGTGGATTTTTTCCTTGGTATGCAAAATCCATGCAATGATAGCAATCTAAGGCTTGATGTCCTAATTTTCCATAGATCTAACATTATGGACGATCACCATTGTAATTCTGAGAAGAATTTTGATGATCAACCTTGTAATTCTGAGAAGAATTTTGGTGTTTTGAACTCTGAGAGAAGTTCTGGTGTTGAGGAGAAAAATTCTGTGAACCTTGAGGACAGAAATGCTGAGGAAAGAAGTGCTGGCCTCCATTGTAATTGTACCTGCCACCTCCTCTTCCTCTATTGAAGCTATTTCTACCTCTTCCTCTGTTAGGACCATGAAAATGACCTTGAGTCTGAGAGCTATTGCCAGATTTACTACCAGAAGCAAACATAGCAAAGGAATGTGTGATTGATTCTGAATTATCAATCATTGCCTGCTCTTCACTCTAAAGCATAATTGCAAGTTGCTCATAAGAAATTGGATCACTCGTAGTATGAATTGCAGAGCAGAAATGTACAAATTCTTTAGGAAGTCCTCTGAGCACTATGCAAATCGGTTCTTCATTATCCACAATAACTCCTACAGCAAGAAGTTTGTCTAGAGCAATCTTAATTTTTTGAAGAAAGCTATTAACTGAGTCACTTCCTTTCTTGAGGCTTTGAAGTTCAAGTTTGAGATTCAAGATGTTAGCTCTTGAAGTTGAGGTGAATCTCTGTTCTAGAGTATTCCATACCTCTCTTGAACTGGTAATACCAACAACAAGTGAGAAAACTTGTGTTGTGAGAGTTGAATTGATCAAAGATAGTAAAGCTTTATCCTTGATTCTCCAAGATTGAAAATTAGGATTTGCAACAGAAGTAGAGTTTCCTGCTTCATCAAGGATGAAAGGAGATGGTATTGAAGCCGTACCATCAATGTGTTCAATCAATGAATAAGCTTCCAGTATAGTAACTAACTGGTGCTTCCAAGGAATGTAGTTAGTGTAGTCTAACTTGATGGACATGAGATTAGACATGTTTGAGAGTAGTAACAATGGAGATTGAATAGGAGTAGTGTGTGTAGATTAAGATGGACCGGTTTGTGAAATTGAAGCCATGGACCATTAAAGCTCTGATACCATGAAAAGTTTTGAAGCTCACAGAAAGTTAACAATGGCGGAATCTAACACACACACACAGAGAGAGAGAGAGAGAGAGAGAGAGAGAGAGAGAGAGAGAGAGAGAGAGAACAGAGGAAGATAATTTTCAGTGAAGTAAAAATTGTATTGATTGAGCTTATCATTTCATACACTATACACTCCTATTTATATACATCATTCCAGAATAGGTTAGGCCTAGAACCTTCCCAAGATTCTCTAATAACTAACCCGTAACTACCATAACTAACACCCTTAATTTAAGGGATGACAGCAGGGATGACAGCTCAGCTTGTAACCGTCTCTGCAACTCCCTCTGTAACTACCTGGACTGGAGCTTGGAGCTTGGATATCTCTTCACACGAACAGGGCAAGTCTAAAGGAGCAAGTCTGAACAAAGTGATGGACAAAACGTCACCGTTGCACTTAAATACATACGGCACCGTTTTGTCTTTGGAAGTTTATTATAAACTAGCTGTTACAACTAGCCGTTACTTATCTCTTCTTCTTTCTCAGACTTGGTTTTGAACTCTGATTTGGGGCTTCCTTTATCAAAGTGATCGTGTTGGGTTTGGTTTTGATGCTAGATCCAATGACTTTAAGTTAGTGAGAATTCTCACTTCCGAGTTATGGCTTCCAAATCAGGAGATAAGGAAGTTCAACTGTATAGCTTAAACCGTGGTTCTCTGAAGGACCTTTTTGTCGATCTACCATATGGCTTTCTAAATCAAAAGAAATTGACAGTTTATAGAGAAGGGGTTTTTTATTGGTATGCAGATTCTGGTGGTCGTGACGATGTTCTCAAAGACAAGATTGTTGCATTCAATATGACCGAAGATACTTTCCGCATGGCACTGGCGCTAGATGAATATCGTGTTGGGAACAATGGGAACTGCCGCCATAAGTGGTGGTGGTGGAGGCTTGTTACGGAGTTAAGACATTGCTTTGCTATGATATTTTTCCCTTCCAAAGAGCAAAAACAACATTGATTGATATATGGGTGCTGCCTGAATTTGGTGTTAACGAGTCTTGGATCAAACTCTTTAGCATTGGACCTACAATGGATTTGGGGCATCCTTTGGGATTTTGGAGGAATGGTAATTTGTTCATGGAAAACAAAGAAGGGCACCTAGTGCTATGGGATCCCTTCACTAGAAAGTTCAGGAATCTTAAAATTGACAAGCCGAATAGATTATTGGAAGTTATTTCGTACAAGCCAAGTAGAAGAGGTGATTACATAAATGGTGCATCTATGCATGTATTATTGCAAAGAAACGGAAATAAAATAATTAGAAGGGATTGTATTTTATCCTTTAGAACTTAGAATTTTGGTTATCTAGAGTTACTTGAGGCTCTTAATATTAATAATAGTAATTGATATTGATTTTTTATTTTTATTTATTTTATTTTATTTTTTTAATTTTTAATTTTTATTTTTTCAGATTTGATAGCAGAATTGTACCTGTGGGGCCTTTAAGAAGGATGATTACTTTTTATCACTAGGACAAGACATCAATTAGTTTTTGGTAAAGACGGGGTTTGAGCTCAAGTTTCTTATTCGATAGAAATTGTTAATGAAAGGAAAGCGAGAAGGGAGAACTAGAAAGTAGGGAAGAGAAGATGATAGGAAGTTCCTCATTGAAGATTGAAGGAGAGGTTACATCCTTCGTATATCCAATTAATAGCAACCGGTTCATCGTTCGGTTCAATGACAAGAAATTTAATCAATTAAGTTAACTAGCTCATATTGTAATTGAAATTCTTATTATGGAAACATTTATGTTTCAATGTTGCCGGTTTTTATAAGATGATTTTGATATTACAAGTTTTTGGTTAGTAAAAGTCTAGCTTATTAATTCACAGTAATCCTAACTTTTTCTAGAGTCATCACCTATCGTATCTTAAACCACATACTTAATGTTTTGTTTGTTTTTACGTTAATATTTAAAATGAGTTATTTTCCAAAAAAATATTTTCTATAAAATTGCCTCATTTTTCTATGGTTAGTAGCAACCTTAACTGAGTTGTAAAACGATCTCCTAACTTTTCTTATTATCTTGCTGCGAGATAGAGTTATTAAAAAAAAAAATGCTCTATTTTTTTTTAGATTGAAAGCCTTATATAAAGACAGTTTTCTAGGTTTTTAGTATTTGGTAGTAAATAAAAATTTTGGTCAAAGGAAAACCATATTGAAAGCCTTATTTTTTAAATATATTTTTTCCACCAAATTATTTTGGAAAACAGACACTTATCACACTATGTGAAACACTTCTTATAAATTATCTCCTTTTTCCCGCTATAGATAGTGTATTTTGTTCACCCTTGATTTGCGTGCTGGATCTTGAAAATTCTAAAAATATTACACTTTCTCCATGAGGCTGTGTAAACATCTAGATTGATGTGGCGCAACCCATTCGGGCATCAGAGCACTCAAAGTGCCTTTTCTGGTTAAATTGACTAAAATGCCCTTAGTCAACCTTAAGTTAACCAAAAGTCAAACGAGGTCAAAGTCCTCCAAAAATGAAATTTCTCATGCTTTTACATCAAACCCAAGCCACTCAGAGATTTTTATCAACTTTGCCCATGTTTGACACGACATTGACTCTTGAGAGCACTAGAAATCCTAATTTTGATTTGACCATCAAAATAGATTGGGACCAATGCTATTATGAAGATTATCAAATTTCCTTTCAAACGATTATTCATGGGTCGAAATCGGAGTTAAAATGGTTGAGATATCCTAAAAACCATACAAAGTGCATTAGCATGCTTCCCGAGATCATAGCTTTTGATCCAACCATTGGATTTCCAATTTATTTAGTGTTCTGTAAACTAGACATCCAAGGAACTCCAAGAACACCAAGATTAGCTCAATCTGATTCTGGAAAGACCTTAAAATACACGTCCAAAGCTGGACCCTAAAAAGCCGGAACTGCTGATGTCAACAGAGGTGGCCGGCGGCTACCCAAGGTCTACCGAAAGTCGAAGGGTCAGATTTAAGCTATAAATACTCCCAGATCCCTCATTTTGTGGAAAAAAAGAAAGAAAGAAAGATTTTGGGCAGTTTTCTAGGAAAATCTTCTCTCTTTTCCTCTCTAATTTATTTCCCAAACATATCTAAACACATCCAAACACCTTTGATTCTTTTCTTTTCCCAAAATCAAAAGTAGTGTTCTTGCACTCAATCTTCCTCTCCTTGGTTCCATATCTTGGATTTGAGGTTTAGAGGTGTGGTTGTTGCTTTTAGCTACAATCCAGACCCTTTTCTTTTCATACCTCTTTTTATCTTTTTCTTGCTCAATAATATGCTTTATTACTTTTCCTAGCATGTTCTTGCTTCTTCTTCTTCTTCTTCTTCTTCTTCTTTTTGTGTGTGTGTGTGTGCGCGCGCGCGCTTCCTAGCATGTTTTATGGTTTTTCTAACATGTTTCCTTGCTTTTTTGCCATGATTTATCGCTTTGATGTTGTTGGCCTAGCTTTCTTGGGCAAGGATATGTTTGAATTCCATGCTTGTGCTTAGATATACATGCCTATACTTTCTATGTCATGCTTGTGCTTAGATCTACATGCCTATGTGTTCTTTGCCTTGTTTATGCTTAGATCTGTGTGCGTATGCTTAGATCTATGTCTCTTTGGGCCCCGTGTCATGAATATGTTTAGATCTAAGTGCTTATGTGCTTCATGCCATGTTTGTGTGCTTAGATCTATATGCTGGTTGCTAATGCCATGTGCTTCTATAGCCCTTTTGTCTCTTGATATCTTTCTTTCTTGTGTTTTGGCCCTTATTGGTGGGGTGTAGATCTAGATCCCGTGGTTTAGGCCTACATCCATACACCTAGGCCTATATCCCCCTCATGGGCTATTGGGTTGTAACCACTTGTGAGATGCATTCCCGTGATGCCAATTTGCTCGATGCATACCCTTTCTTCGCCCTGTGTGATGTTGTTTTCCATGCTTTCTTTGTGCCACCTGTTTGGCTTTCTTTGCTTCTATGCATTTTTTTCACACTTGCCTACATTTTCATGCATGAGTCTTTGCTTGCTTGTGTCATCAAGCCTAATTCCTACTATCTCGTTCGGGTTCACACCCATCTCTGATACATGAGACCCCAAGTCCCTTTTAGGAATTTTGCTTGATGACATGTGTGTCGTCCATACTCCAATCTAATGGAACTATGGACACTTGATCCAAACCTACATTTGACCTCCTAGGAAACCCTCTTTGTTTGATAATGTTCTTGTTTGCCCTTTCATATGCTTATCATGCTTTGTTTGCCTTCATTTAGCTCTCTTTGTTAGTACGTTCTTTGCATGCTCTCCCTATGTCCTTTGTTTCTTTCTTTGCTTGTCTGCTGGCTTTTTTCTTTGTTTGTTTCATGTATATGCATGGAGCAAGAATGCTTCGAGCAAGGGCAGGACCTCTTACGCGTGAGCAAAAAGGGCAAAGATGCAAGCAAGAAGACGCAAGCCCAAAAAGGACAATGTCAGTAGATTGGAGGCCTAGCCTCTTCGAGTAGTTATGTCAATATCTCCCTCCTTTAGCCTCTTCTCTAGAGCATGTATTAGGGCCCCCCTCCATGTACCCCCTTTACTTTCCTGCTCATTGCTTGGGCCATGTTCCCTAGGTATGGCAATGCATGCTTTATATTTCCTGTACCTTGCTGAGCCATACCCTTGGAATATTGGCAATGTCTAATTTACTTTTCTGCTCTGTGTGGCTGCATTGTGCATGATGTATTTATATCTATATCTTCTTGTATATGGGAGATTATGCACTTTGTATGACAGACTCTCATGGCTACGTGAGTGACCTTCTCTAGTCATGAGAGCTCTTGACTTTGTAGTGTGGGTATGTGCTCAAGGCGGTTGCCGTAGGGGCATATTCATGCTATATTGTGTGCACGATCATTACGGTGTGATTTTCCCTATCCATGTCACCTAGTGACACTGATTTCCCTATGTATGCGACATGTATCAACATGCTTAATACTTTGAAGGACTTCGGCTCGTCTTAGTATGAGAATGTCGATACACCTTTATATACATAGACGCAAAACCCTGTCAATGCACCATAGCACACCAAATGCGAAACTTTGCCAGATTTTCGCCATGCAAAATGAGGCACACTATTGCCATATTCTTAAATCAAAAGCTTGGTGAGAATAGCATTTTGTGTGCTATGATGCACCTATGGCGAAGCGCTGTTGAATTTCCACCACAAAAATAAGGCGAAATGCTGCCAAATTTCGCCATGGAAATTTGGCATCGATTCCAAATGCACTGAGAAAGCATCAACTAGGACCATTCCCATTCCAAAATCAAATCTCAAAACCCAACACATTTAAAGCCTCATAAGCTAATGCCCATAGCTTGTTTTCAATTGCCAATGTCTAAAAATTATAGTTTTACCAAAACAAAGAACTGTCATTGGACAGGTGTTGTGGGGTGCCTAATATCTTCCCCATACGTAACCAAACTTCCGAACTCAAGAATCAAGATTTTTTATCCATCCATATTAGATTAGGAAAAACAACCTTTTTCTTAGCTTAGGATTGGTAATAAAATCAAATAAAGACAGATGACCAATCACACCTTAGAGAAACCCAATGATTGGTTGCGATTTCACTTACCCTTGGTAATTCCTTAAAAATTGACTCAAATTCCTTAAGCAAAGGTAACAACCCTCCTTCACATAAGCACCCACAAAGGTTCCCGAAGGAAGCCATTTGCTCGAGTGTCGTTGCAATGGGTGGTCGAACAGCCGCGAGGCTTCGACACTCGTGAAACTTAATCAAATCTCATGCTCAATCTTTGTCTCATAGTCACATTAAGCTCTCTTTTGTTTCTTTTCTTTACTTTGCTTAATCGCTCTTCTCATGCCTACACTCTTTCTCTTCTCTTCTATTCCATTGATCTATTTTTTCTCGTTCTCATTGTTACTCTCTCTTTGTCTTATCTCGCTCTTTACTCCTCTCTTTGACTCTGATGTCTCTTGCTCTATCTTTCCCCTCTGTATGTTTTTTCACTCTCTAGATAGCTTGTCACATTGGGGATGTATTAATGAGGAAGAATCTTAGAAAAACAAGGATTGTTGTTTGCATGTGTAAGATTACCAAGGATTGTTCAGTATATTGTCCCTGCTTGGATGATGATATAGATGGTGCAAAGTGCTTTGAGGATTTTTACCACACTGATGCTTGGATGCCTTTAAATTGCTCTCAGCAAAATGGTGGACTTTCATATAATTTTCCAATTCTACAACAAATTGTATTGACAGTTTGGGCGGACTTCTTAGAATATTCACTTTATTTATATGATATCTAAAAGATGAAGCATACCGGACCATTTATTTTTAGTACCCTCTTTTTGAGCCACATTAGTATAACATTTCAGTCTAATTAGGATCATTTGGTCCACTAAGGTCTATTTAAGTCCAATTATGTCCATTCTGTCCACACAGTCCATTTTGGTCTACTTTAGTCTACTTGGTCAACTTCAGTCCATTTTGTTCCATTTCGGTCCACTTTGGTCTACTTTAGGTTTATTATTATTATTTTTTTGTAGGTTACCTTTTTAGCTCTGGACTAAAAATAATTCCCTTAATTTTTGGATTGTAAATTATGAAATTGTATTCTTCCTTGGCCAAACATTTTAGTTTTGGGCAAAAAAATAAAAAAATAAATAGTCATTATTAGGGATATGGGCCCTAAGAATGCAATAGAAATTATAAATATTTAAAAGATTACATTAAAATTCAAGCTTCGATAATATAGGCATTATACTTATATTAGGAAAGAAAAAAAAACTGTATTTCCAAACTTATATAATAATTTAATTTTAATGTAACAATATGTTACATGGGTGTACATTTTTTAAAAACTTTTGGATATGCTCAAATTAATCTACCAATTATGGTATATTTTTAAAAAGATCCTTTTAAATTTAATTAAAAAACATATTGTTAGGGTCATATTATTATGTATTGGCATATCCTTTGGCAAAATGCATTTTACTTGTAATTAGGTAGATTTAAGATGTGTTTAGGATATCAAGAAGTGTGTTGATAAAACAAAACAAGTGTATTGTTAAAGACATGAAGATTGAACAAAGAAACAAGTCAAAAAAATTTGAAGTGAAGCTCGGCAGTAGTCTTGATTCAAGCTCGACACTAGCATCTATTGAGGCATAATGAAGAATTCTCGACACAAGCTCAAGACCTCTCGATCTATCGAGCTATGCAGACCTAGAATTCTTAGTTTAGAATTTCGGCCTATGATAACTTGGGTTGCTAGGATTTTGTTCACTAAACTCCTAGATGATATAAAAACTTTATTTTAAAGTCATCAAAGACATAAAGACTCAGACTAGAGAACTCATATATTTTCAGAGAAGCTATTGCATTTTTGTACACTTTAGGGTTTTATAACCAAGTGCTTTCAAATCTTCAACGAGCTTTAAGGTGAAGAGCTTTGCATCCAACAACAAACATCAGTTACTAGAAAGTCAGACACGTACTGACATCCATGCAAAGGAAAAAGTCTCTACAATATCAAGCCCAAAGGGTATTGGAGTGAAAGTTCAACTGTAGGCTGGTATTTTGGGATAGACCAAGGTAGTAGTAAGATTTCTTATACTTGTAACCATTTGATTACTGAATAGTAGGTTCTTGGGAATGGTGGTATGAAATTCAACGGGTAGGGTTTTTTTCCTTGTAAGAGGTTTACTCCATTTGACAACAAAACACCGTATCAATTTAATTTATGCTGCACTTTATTTTGATTGGTGGTTTGTGTGTGCCTCCAAGATTTGCATGTAATTTGATCCAATTAATCAACTTGAATAATTGGATTAATTAACCGGCCGAGGTCAATCTATAACCCAATATATATTATAATTATATAATTTGAATATATTTATTAAATTACGTTCTTCACTATATATCACTATATATTGCTCCTGAATGTAAAATACATTATATTTTCTATTATATAAAGCTTATAATAAAAAAAAATACTTTTAAATTCACATGCACTATTTGCAATATGTAGTTCACTACTAAGGCCATTAGATTGCTTGCCATGAAGTAATTTGGCATGTTATATGCAATCCATGCTTGTTTCATTTCATTCTAAAGAAGAGTGTGCAGTTGTTAAGGGCTTCATAGGTATATGGCATCACACAGAAGAGCATTGTATTCATATAAACATCAAGTAGCTAGCACTCTAGACTCTAGAGGCCTAATACTATCCCTGATCCTTTTTTCCCAATCTATAATAGAGCTTTAAACCATAAATATATTAGTGAATCCCCCACAATCATATTGGCAAAATATCATCACAAGCTAATTCATTATATTATATTCATTACTTCAACATTATGGTTCTCTGAGATTGTGCCATTAAAATGAGGTAAAGCATTCATGATCAGATGAGTTCGAGTCATCACACGGAGAGTGGTTGTGTCTACCATCATATGTTGTTATCACCATTCGACAATCCTTTGACAATCTTTCAACCCTCTTCTTCACTCGACAGTTATTAAGGGTAAGTTGGTAATAACTTCTGCAATTGGCAAAATTAACTGAAGCGGGAAGCAGAAATATCAAGAAGCAAAACACGTCCACTTCTAGAAAATAAGAAAAGTGTCCTTCAATCCACAAAAAGTCTGAATTTTATTGATTGAATAATTGTTAAAAAAAAAACGTTTACAGATTTAGGGGCCTATTTAAGTGCTTCGTAAAACTTGACATACAAGAAAATATGTTCTAAAATAACTTGTAATTAATACCCAACCATAACAGAAGCCAAATTTGACCTAAAAAGTATTAAAAACACCTAAATATAAAGCACTAATAACCCTAAACCTAACATAACGAAAATTACAAATTACATACCTACATTAATAAATTACAATAATTAACTAGTAGATTGTGTCCTACATCATGAACCAAAGAAATTACCTTCAATCTTGTCACTTTCGGAAGAAAAAAGCAAATATTTCAGAAGTATCGACTTGGTGCTCTACGGCTTCAAATGATTCATGTCAATGATGGCAAAATTTTCTAATTAATTTACTACAAAATAAATATTTACTGATCATGAGCAAGAAATATAAAATAAATGTATGCGTGGGCACGCTAAAAAGTAAAAGAAAATGTATCATCTTCTCAATTATCATGAAATTATGCAGTTGTCATTATTTTACAGTTTTATTATCTAGATCAAATATAGTGAGAAATTTTAGAAAGTCCAGGATCCCCTTTATACAAATAATACAATCATTAATTGTAATAATAATATAAGTTATTACAAACTATATGTAAAAAACAAAAGAAAGCTGCTAGGGATGTGCATCTTCATCCCCTAGCTAAAATGGTCTTTAGAAAAAGATTAAAAGAACTCTCAAACCAAAATGGCTAGTTCCATTTGGCTATGTATTTAGCTTAAAAAGAAAAAAAAAAAAAAAAAAAAAAATCAATGAAGCCTCTATAGGTGATCAAATTTATCGTAGGATTTTCTTACCCAAGGGTTGCCTAGTCTCATGCATGTGTAGATTTTCCTACCCATGGTTGCTTAGTACTGTATTGCGCCTTATCTTAAACATTTAATTTTTAGGATTATGCCAAGGTATCAAGAACTTCTAAGGGAGGATATACAAAGGGTAGAGAAAGACGAATTTGAGATTTACACCATGAACTCCAACAATGTACTTAAATCTCACTCCAAAGCAAGAGCTCAAATGGGTGGAAATAGGTGAAGCAATAGTTTCATAATTTTTATTTGTTATATATTTATTTTTACGTCCAGCTGGGATGGTGACGTGGAATTTTTGACACGTAGGATTAGCATATGTCACGTGGTGGATCCTACATAGAACTTAATGGGTAGAGATAATAGAGTTGGACGACATAGTGCTTTTGAAACTCAAACCAAACCTCAAGGGCCAAAACGAAACTTTTGAAAACATTAGAGGCCAAAATGAAAACAAATCTGAACATTAAAGGTTAAAAGTGAACTTTAGTCTAAAAGTTTACTATATTAAGGAAAATATTATGATATATAATCAAAATAATTAAGCAAATATGAAATTTCACAAAACATTTGGCGATAGAATTTTAGTTGAAATATGATTTCAAAACTTAGTTGATAGAGTTTTACTTATTCTAAAAATTAATAAGTCATTTCGATATTTTGGAAATCAAGTTCAATAAAAAAATAAACTATGTTAATAACTAATGAGAGTATAACCGCTTGTTATAAAGAAAAGATAATCAGTTAACATTACCACGAATTTTAGTTACCAACTTATTTATGTGGCATATGAAATGAAATAATTTTTATTATATTAAAATAAAAAATTATGATAGATTATCAAAAAGTTTAAAATTCACATTATATTTTAGGGTAAATTACAACTTCCCAACTTGTGATTTAACCAAAATTTAAGTTACTTACTTGTGTTTAAAATTTGATAATTTACTCACTTAACGTTTGACCGAAATTTAACTTGTTTATCTGTGGTTTGAAATTCTATAATGCAAGTGTTTTGATGGATTCTTTTTTTATCTTATTTGATCTTGTATTTTTATGTTTTTTTGTGTTTTTTTTTTTTTTAGGAGAGTGATATAAAACTTGAGCAACATTACATATTTAGTCTTTTTATTTATTTATTTATTTTATAGAGATAAGTTATGGAAATTTAACTGAGCTAATCTTAAGTGAATAAAATGTCAAATTTCAAACCACAGGTAGACAACTTAAATTTTGGCCAAACCACAAATAAATAAGTTTTAATTTGCCCTAAATTTTATTTAAAATTCCTTATTTTAGAAATTAAGTGACGAATGTGTGAAGTAGGAGTTCAAAAAAATATTTTCAGTTTCTAAGTACCCCCAATTTCTTTAGCCCTAATTTCTAAATATCTTTTTGTCATCTATGAAACATGAGCTCAGACGGTCGGAGCTCTGCAAAATAGGCTGCATGTAATAATAATATATGTGTTATCTTTTTACTAAAAATTGTAAATTAAAAATTCGATTAAATTGTATGGTTGACGAATTTGATTAATGATTTACATTGAATTTTATTAAATTGAATGGCTTCAAAATGTAGACACCGAGGGTAGGTGTTACGGAAATTCAGTTTCCAACAATACTTAGGAATTTATTATGTTTATTTTTGTAAGTTTGATTATAAGAAGTTGAAACTTTGCCAAAAAAACAAATGAACCCATGTCCTTAGTAAAGTCATATACGAGTTGGGGCAACCTTTTTTTCCTAGGGGAAAAAGCATTTTCATTCATCACAAGATCTGAGCAATTTCACAATTTCCCCTTTTAACTTTAGTGGTAAGCAATTTCTCCCTTTATAATTTGGAAATGAGCAAACACCCTCAAACCGTTAATTAATTTATTGCATTTAATGAAATCTTTTGATCCTTAAAATATTTCACGCACTATAAGACATCTAGTTTAGGTGTTTTATTTTTATTTTTTATTTTTTATTTTTATTTTTATTTTTTTTGGCAACTTTTTCAAATTTGTGTCTAAAAGAGGTATATTGCAGCATTTTTCCCTAGCACCACTAAAGAGTGGGTATATAGCATCGTTTTTTAAGATAATGTCGCAATAGCCCATAACAATGGTAGAGTTTTTTTTTTTTAACATTGAAATTGTTTTATTTTCAGCAACGTGTTCCTCGACTATAGCGAAATTCTTATAACCCGCCGCAATAGTTATTAGATAGAACATTATAACGACGTTTTTAAAATGTCGCTATATTCTAAAATAGAGACATTGCTTTTAGTGAAACGTCTAAACTACTGCAATAGGTCAAATTTTCCCCAAATTTGTTATCCTTCCCGCACAAAGTTTCCTAAAATTTTGTTTCCCAAACTAAGTCTTTTGCTTAAGGATTTTCCCCAAATTTTTATTCAGCTCTCTCTCTCTCTCTCATGATACATACACTTTCTCTCTCCCCTCACTCCCCTTCTCTTTCTCTCCTCATGAAGCACAGCCGCCCACTGCCACCACCACTAGCCTACTACCTCCTCACTCGGTCACTCCCTCCTTCACTCACTCCCTTACAAAACCTCACGAAACCCTCTCTCTCTCTCTCTCTCTCTCTCTCTCTCCACCCACCTCCACCGCCACCCTCCCACTCTCCTTCACTACCATCCTCCCTTGTCCCTTTGCCACCACCTCCCTTCTTCCCTGAGCTTTTCCCTCTCTCTTTTTCTCCTCCACTGTTGACCCTCCCTCTTTCATCCTTCCCTCCACCAAAACCTCCCTCCACTTTGCTTTGGCTGCTGATTTTGATGTTGTCTGGCTTCATGCATGTTACTATAAGTTTTAATTTTTGTAAAAATTGGGTTTGGATTTGGTGAAATTATATGGGTTTTGTGGTTTGTGGCTTTTCTTCTATGTGTTAATATGAGTTTGTTATTATAATAGTATTTTTGTGTGATTTTAGAGTCATTGTTCAATATAGTAAATTTAAATTCTCTATAATTGATTTGTTAGGTTTGGATGATGATGATAAGTGGTTTGTTGTTGGGGATTTTTTGATTCTAATAGATCTTGGTCAAGTGACGAATTTTTTGTTTGTTCGTTTGCTTTTGTGTGTGTGTGTGTGTGTGTGTGAAGCTAGTAGCAATTGAGCATTATAAATTTATGGTTTGTTATCATTTTGTTGAAAGAGAGAGGTTTGTTAAAAGAGACTTTGGATGTGTGTGTTTGTACGTGTGTGTGTGTGTTTTGGTTGTATTGAGAGGTTTTTTGCTAGTTTGTTAAAAGAGGCTTCTGGATGTGTGTGTTTTCTTTTAGTTGTGTTGACAAGTTTTTAGCGTCGTTTTTTAAATGCTAGCAAAATTTGTAAAAACACTTTTTAAGTGGACGAATTGCCAAGAGTACTCTTGCAATTGCTCAAATAAGAAGCCAAGAAAGGGATATTGAAGTGACGTAGTTGAAGAGTTAAGTGGCTTTTTTGATGGAGAAAATGACTCATTATGATAACTTGGAGGAGCAATTGACCCGAATGGCTAGCATGATGCAACTAATGCAAAATCATTCTTTAGAAACTAGTTGGACATTAAATTTTAATGTTTTAAGAATGTATGGCTACTATTATTGTGTTACTCAATGTGATTTTTTATGAATTTATTAGCTACTTTTAGATCACCAATCTTCTATTCCTGATAGATTGTAAGCTTCATCACATCAAGAAACTAGTTTCTAGCAATAAATGCAGTTTTTTAAGGGCTTCATAGACTATTACATAGTTTTTTTGAGCAACCACATTTATTTTGGAAGCATTGTATCTATTAAACAAAATGACACTTTGTTTATAATATTGTCATAGTTTGGGTGGTTGTTTTTATTGTGTAGGTAGATAGTGTTTTATTAAATTCAAGACGATACTTTAAACATATTTTATGTATTGGTACTAAATTTATATGTATTTGAATCTATAGATAATATGTGTTAGTTTGTACATTTGTTATTGTGGAATATTGGTGATCAATAGGTCTATTTGATCTATTACAAGCTTGTGTTAGTCATTGTAGTATTTATGAGCAGTTTTTTATTGTAATTTTTTACGACAAAATGAATATATATATATATATATATATATATATATATATATATGAGTAGGTTTTATTGGCGTTTTGAAAGCATTGCTAAAGCATTTGTCCTCTTGCTTTTTAGCGATGTTTTTAAAATGCGGCTATAGGATAGATTATTTGTGGAATTTTAAAAACATTGTTAAAAAGCAAGAGGACAAATGCTTTAGTGACGTTTTTGAAACGCCTTAATAGTATTGATTATTTGTGGCATTTTAAAAACGTCGCTAAAAAGCATGAGGACAAATGAGTTAGCGTCATTTTCAAAATGCCGCCATAAGAATGATTATTTGCAGCATTTAAAAATGTTGTTAAAAAGCAAGAGGGCGCACGCTTTAGTGACGTTTTAAAAACGCCACTATAGAATTGATTATTTGTAGTGTTTTATGAAGGTCGTATTTTCTTAAATAAAGAACAAAAAAGGCATACTATTTAGTGATGCTTTTAAAAATGTCACTAAAGGTTTTCGAATGCTGTTAAAGGGTTATATATAGTGACTTTTTAAAAAGTCGCAATAGACCTATTACGACGGTGCTATAGTGACATTTTTTACAGTCGCAACAAAAAATGAAATGATAGACCTTTTGTGTCTACAACGATGCTTTTTTGGTTTATTGCAATGTTTTACAAACACAGCCTAAACCCAAGGTTTTTGTAGTGATAGTGAAATTACAAAAATACCTTCCTTAATTTAACAAACACCCCAAAGCACATTTATTTCCAAATCACTAATCTAAAAGAAATAATAAAGGGAACCGAAAAGCATATTAGTTAATATTTTATTTTATTTTATTTTTCAATTTTCTAGTTTTTTTCCCCCTTTTTCCTCTTCCATCAATTTCTCATATTTCATTTGAATTTCTTAGCAAATAAACACACACAAGTCCAATAAATCACATGACAAATTGAAGGTCATAAAATTAGGAAACAAAGATGACCTATATTATAGAGAGAGAAAAGAGAAACAATAAAGCGGTATGTGAGTAGATATCTATCCCTCTAGTAATTAATAGTTTTTGGCAAACACCATGGTCTCAATGTCTACATTGCCTTTACTATGAATATTAATACGGGAAATGTTAACAAACACCCTAAGGGCATTGGTTTATAAAAAAATATTAGAAAATGTTTTTGAGAAAAGAAAAAAGTAACTATTTTTTGACAGCTTTTTATATTTACCGTAAAAGTAGTATAATTTTTTTTAATTAAAATGGTTAATTAACAAATACCATAAGGGAACCGTTATTCTTGCTTTGCACCTTGACTAAATCTCTAGAACTTTGGTAATTTGTTGGGTAATAGCAAATAAAAAATCATAGGGACTATTTGAGGGTTCTAAGAGATAAAATTAACAAAATCAAGCTAGATATACATTTAAAAAAATTGAAATCGAAAAAGAGAGAAGTATTGATGAAATTAAAGAATGAAGGATAAGATTTAGATATGTGCTTGGGAAGGCTCATTAAGAAGGTGAATTAATTTTTGTTTTTTGAGTAGTTATTTGAAAAATGGAGGTATTTTGGCAAGCTTGTTAACTTAAGGGGGTAGTTTAGTAATTTTACTATGTAATATTCCAAGAATAAAAAAGATTCGGTCAAATCTACTCATTTCCAAAATATAAAAAGAGAAATTATTCAATTATAAAATTTAGAGGAGACTTGTGAATTAAGGAAAAGTGTTTTTCAATTTTTTTTCTTTCTTTCTAATGTTTATCTCTATGAAAGTCTTTATTTGGTACAATCTCTAAAATAAGAAATAGGGTAAACAATCAATTAGCTACTAGTTTTATGAAATCTCTCTTCCCTATAAAAAAAAAAGACTTGCAATTGAAGTAGGAATACCAAGCTTTCTCACATACAGAAACTAGAAATATTGCTCACATAATTCATGAATGAGAGCAATGTCAACCTATCTTCCTGAAGAGCTACTGGTGCATATACTGTCATGGCTGCCCCCAAAATCTCTCATACAATTCAAGACTGTTTGCAAAACTTGGCTTTCTCTCATTGGGAACCCAGATTTTCACTCCAAAAATCTTATCAACCACTCAATTCTTAGCACCCCCCAAAACCAGCTCCTCCTTTTCAAAGGCATAGATAAATCCCGTATTCAAACAGAAGTTTGTTCATTTCTCTTTCATGAAAACCTTGAATGCATGCCAACTCAGACTCCTAGCCCTATATATCTACCTTATACTTGTGTCAAAATTGTTGCTTCTTGCAACGGTTTTCTCTGTCTTTACTATGACTTAGGCTTTGATATTATTATGTGGAATCCTTCCACATTAGACGTCAAGGCTACAAGTTTTGTGTCTCATTATCCCATTTGGTCTATCACAAGTGATCGTGTTGGGTTCGGTTTTGACGCTAGATCCAATGACTTTAAGTTGGTGAGAATTCTCACTTCTGAGTCATGGCTTCCAAATCAGGAGATAAAGCAGGAAGTTCAAGTGTATAGCTTAAACCGCGGTTCTCTGAAGGAGCTTTTTGTCGATCTACCATATGGCTTTTTAAATCAAAAGAAATCGACACTTTATAGAGATGGTGTTTTTTATTGGTATGCGCATTTTGGTGGTCGCGACAATGTCCTCAATGACGAGATTGTTGCATTCAATATGAGCAAAGAGACTTTCTACACGACACTGGTGCCAAATGAATACCGTGTCGGGAACAATGGGAACTGCTACCATAAGTGGTGGTGGTGGAGGTTGGTTACAGAATTAAGACATTGCTTTGCTATGATATTCTTCCCTTCTAAAGAGCAAACAACATTTATTGATATATGGGTGCTGCTTGAATTTGGTGTTAATGAGTCTTGGATCAAACTCTTTAGCATTGGACCTACAATGGATTTGGGGCATCCTTTGGGATTTTGGAGGAATGGTAATTTGTTCATGGAAAACAAAGGACACCTTGTACTGTGGGATCTCTTCACTGGAAAGTTTAAGAATCTTAAAATTGATAAGCCAAATAGATTTTTGGAAGTTTTTCAATACAGGCCAAGTAGAAGAGCTGATTACATAAATGGGGCATCTATGCATGTATTATGGCAAAGAAACGGATTTAAAATAATCAGAAGGTATTATATTTTATAACCTTAGTACTAAGAATTTTGATTATCTAGAGTTATTTAAGGCTCTTAATATTAATAATAACTAATATTGATTTTTTTTTCCAGATTTGAAAGCAGAATAGTACCTATGGGGCATTCTCGAGGATGATTACTCTTTATCACTAGTTCAAGGCAGTAATCAGTTTTGGGTATAGGCGGTGTTTGAAACCAAATTTCTTATTCAACAAAAATTGTTAATGAAAGGAAAGCAAGAAAGGAGAACCATGAAGTAGGGAAGAGAACTTGGAAGGAAGTTCCTGATCGAATATCGAAGGGAAGGTTACATCCTTCGTACATCCAATTAGAACCCAATTCATTGTTTGGTTCTATGACAAGAAATTTAATCAATTGAGTTAACTAGCTCATATTTTAGTTGAAATTTCTATTATGGAAACAATTATAGTTCAATGATGTTGGTTTTTAAGATGGTTTTGATATTACAAAGTTTTTGGGTTAAAAAAAGTCTAGTTTATTAATTTGCAATAATCCTAACTTTTTCTAGAACTGTTGCCTATCGTATCTTAAACCACATACTTAATACTTTGTTTGTTTCTACGTTAATATTTAGAATAAGTTATTTTACAAAAAAAATATTTTTTATAAAACTATCTCATATTTCTATGTTTGGTAGCAACTTTAACTGAGTTGGAAAAGAATCTTGTCACATCCCAAACCCAAAAGTGTCCAAAGCATGAGAAAAACATCTCAAAGGTACCTATAGATTTATCATTTTTGACAATTCAATCCAAATAATTCATATCAAGTACTAACATCAAGAATTATCATAATAATTTCATTTACAATACTCCCGAAGTAAGCCAGAGCTCTATGCAATAATTACAATGACCATTGGCCACAAAAGAATGGATGTCTGAATAAATATAATTACATATTATTAACTTGTCCCATTAATGGAAATAAAGTCATAACCACTATTAGATAAGTCAAGCCTACTCTAGGATGTACATCTAAAAATCTCCATCACAAAAGTCTAGCCTCCATCAGTAGTTAGTCTAACTACTGTTAGCCACAAAAAAAGACTTGTCTCAAAATGATCATTGCATAGTTTGAAAAATTTGTAAAAGAATGGGATGAGATAGAGCCCAGTAAGTAGAATAATTAATGGGGGTAGGAGGAATGCAAGTTTCATGATGATAAATAGTTTACAAAGCATGTTATAATTTGGGAATTTCCGAATAATTTCTACAAAGCCATTTCCAAAAATAATATGACAAGAATGATTATAATGATACAACACAAAACTTCTCAAAATTCTCGCTTGAAACTACATACTATGTTTTGTGAGCAATAACAATACAATTCCAAACCAATGCCACATGACAATGCTGTCACAAAGATGGAACTAATCTGCCATCACAAAGATGGAACTCATTGCTAACACACAGCCAGAACTAAATATGCCATCACAAAGACAAGTGCTAAGACACTGATGTCACATAGACTATAGTATCTAGCTAGGTAATCACCGGGTAATCACATGTTACAGCACATGGGTAGAACATAAAGAGCTCACAGTTTACCCTTAATTCAAAATACACAATTCACTGCCAAGTAGTTTCATAAAATATTTGGATACCTAAGATATTCACAAGGTTCTCAAAGCCTTCAACTCATTTCTTGTCAAAAATATTTTGTATTAACTTTCCAAATAACATAGATCAAGATAAAGCATCTTTATATTTTGCAACATGGTTAGTTTCCAAAAATCCCATTAAAAAGCTACTTACCTTACAACCCACAAAAGCCTAATTTTCTAAGCTCCAAATGAATTTTGCTACAACCTAAACAATACCAAGCAAACCTATCACAATAAGTATAAAGCTTGACATTGCATCTAGCTATGAATTAGAGATCTAGCTAACTAAGCAATTAATTAGGCAAGCCTAGTATTTAATCTCACAAATAATGTATTCCACTTCTAAAGTTTCTCAACAAATTAATTCACAAGGCATAGACTCCAATTTATAAAATTAACCCATTCAATATCATCTTCCTAATACTAAAAATCTTAACAATTTATGAGTAGCTTCCATAAGATTTACACAATATCATCAAGAGACCCATGAAACCAAAATTACAATATCCTCCAACACAAACCATTTAAATCTTTTACTAGCTCCAAATAAACTCAATAAAAATTATATTCACCATCTATTTCATATTAAACAGTTAAAACCCCCAAATCTTCACCACTTAGATAGTCACCATTGTAAAAACTATAAACCCACTCATTAAATACTTCCACCAACACCAAACCCATATATATAAACACAAGATACCACTTCCAAAGTTCATAAATCACATAAATATTATTATCAAAGCCTAGATTAAAAGAACCTCAAGCAAAAGTATAAAACCCACAAAAAGATTAAGAATTTTTACTTCAAATAATAGAGATGAGCGAGAGGTAGAGAGATGGCCAGCCAAAGTGTGTAAGGGAGATATTTTGTAAGGATATGTGGTAGGGAACAAATGCATAGGTGGGGCATGTGTGACTCCATAAAGTCTAATCCCTTTTTTTTTTTTTTTAATAATGGCAGGCATTACAAATCTCCCAACCTTATTTATCTTTATGTGAGATAGAGTTGTGTAAAAAAAAAAATGCTTTCTTTGTTTAGTTGGAAAGCCTTATATAAAGATAGTTTTCCAAGTTTTCAGTATTTGGTAGTAAATAAAAATTTCGATCAAAGGAAAACCATATTTGATCAACAGAGAAGTCTATAAAATATACAACTTATTTTTTAAAGATTGTTTTCCACTAAATTATTTAGGAAAACAAACTCTTATCACACCCAGTGTGAAACACTTCTTATAAATTATCTCCTTTTTCCTTGTGAAACATAAAAAATCTCACACTCAATCTTTGTCTCGCATGCAATCACAGTAAGCTTTCTTTTGCCTCTTTTCACTACCTTTGTTAATCACTCTTCTCATGCTTACACTCTTTCTCTTCTCTTCAATTCAATTTGATTGATCTATTTTCTCTCATTCTCATTGTCACTATCTCTTTGTCTTCTCTCACTCTTTGCTCTTCTCTCTGATCTCTCTTGCTCTATCTTTCCCCTTTGTATGATCGTTCATTCTCTATATTGTGTCTGTCACATTGGGGATGAATTAATGAGGAAGAATCTTAGAAAAACAAGGATTGTTGTTCCAAGGATTGTTCGGTATTATGAGGACTATGCCTGGAACATTAGTTACGATTGGCATGCTAATACAATAGTTTAGTGGACACTGTAGTGGTGAGAAAAATAAAAGTTATTCCTTTATATTTTTGGTGCATTTAGATTGAGTGGTTGCTAAATTTTTTTTCAAATTTTCAATTTTTTTTGGAGTTCATTGAACTCGAAAACTATAGGGTCTTAGTCACTTTATCATTTTCTAATAATAAAAAAGCAGCAATTTTCTATTAAAATCACTGTCTTTAGGAAAGATGAAGGTTAGAGTTCATAGATATTAGACAACTAATTTTGATAGTATCTACCTTATCAAGAACTTAAATTTTATAAAATATTGCAACATTAGAATGAAAACCCTTTTGTCAAAATTAGTTGGAAAACCAAACTCATACTTGAATTTTCTATTTACATTGTTTTCGTTAATTGGCTTATACAATATATATGTTATACATGTTTTGAATTCTACAAGATATATTAAAAAAAAAATTCGGGTTATTATGACATATGTGGAACTTGTTATGAACATATGTCATTTAGAATTGGCTAATCATTTGACAAAACACACTATACTTGTATTTGGGTAGATCTAGGTTTAAGTCTTCAAGAAACTTTGTATTTAAGCCAAGAGTTAAATCCATGCAAATCTGTTTAAGTAACAAGTAAAGAATTTTTGTATTTTAAAGCTTGACAAATAGCTCGATAGATTGAATCTATCGAGGTTTAAAAGGAGCCCGAATCTCAACAACCCTAGACATATATAAGTATTATTTTAAGGGCCATCTAGAGGTTGTCACACCTGTTGTTACATGCATATTGTAACCAGAGACAATTTGTCATAGTTCATCTTCCTTTTAAAGAAGCTACTGCTTTTGTACATCGTAGGTTTCTGTAACTAAGGAGCTTTTTAATCTTCATCGTGTGGATGAACTGAAAAACTTTACAGCCAACATCTTTCTCAAGTTGATGTATAAGCCGCGTACGAGGATCCGTGTATCGACTGGTTAGTCACGTACTAGGAGCCGCGCATTGAAATGAGAGATTGCCACTACATTATAAGTCCAATTGTGTATTGGGGTAAGAGTTCCACTGTAGGTTGGTATAAGGTACTGTGATTCCTTTACTTGTAACCACTTGTTTGATAATAGTGGATTCTCGAAAGTGGTGACCTTAAATTTACCTGGTGGAGTTTTGCCTCGGTAGTTTTCCCTATTCGTAAACAAATCACCTATGTCAAATTAATTTTCCGTTGCATTTAACTTAATTGGTGATTTATTTGTGCTACCATGCATATTGCATGCTAAATTGACTTAATTAATTTACTTGGCTAATTAATTGGTTAATTTACCTAAGGGGTCAATACTTTCTTGGCCTAGCAAGTGGTATCACAGTAGGTACACTCTGATTAGGGTTAATTCTTGTTATGTGATCCATTGACCCTTGTTTATTATTGACAGAGGATAATCTTTAATTATACCTCCTTTATTTGATGGCACTAACTATGCATACTGGAAAGTACGCATGAGAACTTTCTTGTAGTCATTAGATGAGAAGGTGTGGCAAGCTGTGGAAATAGGCTGGACCAAGACAAAGGAAGTGCTCGTTGATTGGGATGGCAGTCAGTACACTGCTCTCTCCGAACCTAAGTGTTCGGTTGTCAAGGTTTTGGGCATATAAAACAAGAATGTCTGACCTATCTCAAAACCATTGGGGAAAGCAAAGCCCTTACTACTACCTTGAGTGATACCGAGCCTGAGGATGACTCAAACAATGATGATGAGAGAATCTTGAATGCCTTCATTGCCACAGTAAATCCTACTGAGGGGATTGTTGAAGATATAGATAAAGAAGAGGACTTGGTGGTATCTAACTTTGAGAAAATGGATGAGCAAGATGGCATCCATGCTGCCAATGCTAAGTCGTAGAAGGTTCTGAAAAGCATGAGAAACTGTATAGGCTAGCCACCAAGAAGTTGAGTGATGTGGAACTTGATCGAGAAAAGCTCTTCACAAAGGTTGGTGAAGCTAATCAGACCATTGGAGCACTGCGGTTTGCGAAAAATTTTTTGACTGAAAGGACCAAAAAGATTAAAGACAAGTTGTTCTAGGTTAGAGCTCAATTAGAAAGGACTTCTAGTGCAAAGTTTGATGAGTTGCTTCGCATTCAGAAATCTGATTCTGATAGAACCGGTTTGGGGTATGATTTCTCTTTTCCTAATATTGCGTCTTCTAATACTACTGTGTTTGTTCCACTTGCTAATAATATTGATTCTGAGAACAATGATATTAAAACTATTTTAGCTAGTGAGAACGTAGACACGGGTAAATCTATCTTAGAAGCACCCCTTAAGCTTGAAAAGAAAGAGACTAAAAACCCTATGACTAATTGCTATAAGTGGTTGGCTACTCAACAGAGCAACAATACGATCTCATTTGGAAACTAGAATCAGTTTCCATCCTCTTTTGCTCCTCTTGGAGACCTTCTAAAGGCCTGCATGTTCCTTTCGAACTTGAACGGTTTCAATTCTTCCCCTTTACCTCCAGTTCAAGGGTTCGCGCAAAGGGAAGGTTTTTTCGAGATGTGGAAGGAAAAAGGCTCAAAGTGAGATGTTTCATAACTCATAACTCAAAAAGGCCTGATAACTCAATTTCCATGTTTCCATCCTCAATTCGAACTGAAAACACATTTTGGTTATTTTCAGTTTCCATAACTCATAACTCAATGGCATTTTTATAATTAAACATACATTGGGGGACCCACAGCTACAACATTTGATTAGTTGACTTTTTTTTTTTTTTTGGGTTCGGTCTTAACGTTGGTTTTTTTTTTTTTTTTTTTGCCTAGGTTTGGGTGATCTGGGTACTAACTGAAAAAAAAAAAAAAAGAGAAAAAGTTGCACAGATTGACAAACATGGGACCCACAAATAGTGTGAAAAATATGAGTGATGGAAATTGAGTGATGGTGCCAAACGGGTGTAGTATTTTTAAGTGATGAGTGATAAGTGATAAGTGATTAGTGAAGAGTGATGAGTGATGAGTGATGAAAATTGAGTGATGGAAATTGAGTAAGCCAAAAAAATGATTCAAATATGGCCTTAGTCACTTTTTCTCTCTCCCTCTCTTTTTGTTTATGCATTACTTGTGTGTTTTGCTTTCTTGTTTTTGAGACAGTCTAGTTTTATGCTTTGCTTTGTTTTAACATGTTTTTTTTTTTTTTTTTTTTTTTTTTTTTAGTTTTGCTTTAATTTGTTTTTCATAAAAAAATTAGAAAAAATAGAAAAATACAAAAACAGTGTGTGTTTTGTGTACATTAGTACTTGCGTACCTTGGATGGCTATTGAAACAAAGTTTTCTAAATTTTGTATCATTTGTAACTTAGATAAGCATTTTAATGCACAACTAAGCAAAAGAGCTTAGTGGCTCGTGTTTGTGATGAGTAAGATTAAGTAATATCTTGTGCTTAACACTCGTATCACTCCTTTTGACAGAAATTACTAAAAAAACCTAAGAGAGGGGCAGAAATAACTATCTCACCACTAAAGCCTGCCAATCATGAACAACATTTGTATGCTTCGACATAGAAAATTATGATGTTTAAAGCTTAACATAATTAGATATTTTCTTCTCTCTCTATATATGCCCATGCATGATATACTCAAAAGAAAAAATATGCAAAGAAATCAAAAGTAAAAGGAGTAAAAATACTTTTAAATATGGTTGCAAGTGTGTTTCTAGGAGATGTGGGAGTTATAGGATGTGCCTCGAAGGTGATAGTCCCCATCAAGCAGTTATGATTGTGTATGAATTAAATTGATTTTTTCATATCTCAAATCGTCATAACATGAGAAACTTGTGCAATCTTGCAATGTTTTTCACACATAACACGCAAAAATTCTTTGCTACTTTTGATACATGTGCAGGTACAATGTGATTTGACCATCATAAGAAGTACATGTGTTAATGTATACTCACTAAATTGTCTTGACTTGTTTGTGTGTGTGTATGTTTGGATCTTAAATGCTTTACTTTCTTCTTGTTGAGAGTGTTTTTTAGAGCTTAACATGTTGATTGGATCTTTGGTTGAGTAGCTTGCTTGATTGCATTCATTTGTGTATTTTTCTCCTCTTTGAAAAATCTGTTCTTATCAAGCTTGACAGCTTCTCAACACCTCTCGACAGCTATCTATCTATCAAGACCCTTGGACTTCTTTTTCTTGACAAATCTGTTCGCATCTTCGATCCATCGAGCTATTTAGAATTTGTCTTGATAGCTTCTTGACAAATTCTTGATCCATTGAAAAAGTTTCTGTCTAACCGATAGCTTTTCGACAGCTTTTCAATTCATCGAGGTTCTTTCGTCATCCACAAATTCTCGACAACACCTCAACAGATTTATTTGTCGAGAATTAGTGCTCAACAAATTCTCGATACATTTCGATCCATCGAGACACAATTTCTTTAAATAGCTTCAGTACGAAATCAGATTTCATTTTTCTCTCTCTCTCTCGACAGAAACTTGTCTTATCACCTCCAAAACACTTTTCTTTCACTCATTTCATCTTCCTCGCTTGGAATTTGGTCTAAACCTTGGTTTCTACCTCTAGTGTGATATCTTTTCTCTCATTTATCATGCATTTCACATTTTAGACCTAGGTTTTTTGGGTTTTTGAAATTTTTTGAGGTTTTTCAAAATTGATGAGTTATTTGTGAATTTTTTTGGGTTGGGTTATGTTTAAATGATGATCATGCATTGCATCACATTTGCATTTTCACAATGTTTCTAGCATTTTAGATGCATGATTTCTTTGTTAGAACCTTGAATACTGGTAGGTTTGGATTGGGTTGAGCCCATGATGATATTCTTGTTGCACGTCACATGATCATGAATTTTTCATGTATACATACCATTCTTTTCTTTCTTTTTGGTTTATCTGTTGATTGGTGCTTTTCTATTTCTCTCTCTCTCTCTCTCTCTCTCAAATTGTCTGGCAATGGCACTAAAGCTTAAGTTTACTTCATCTCAGAACCCTATTTATTCCTGGGCATTATCTTCTGACTCCACTCCTATCCATGTCAGGTTTCGTGATAGGAAGGCCCATAAGGACTTCTCAGAGAACTTCTCCAAACGTGGCATTCAATCGGAACGCCACGTTATCATATTGGACTTTTCTGATACTGCTCTACTGGACGTCATACACAGATGGGGTTGGGAATCTCTATGTGAGCTGTCCCTCCATGATCATACAGGAGTTCTACTCCAATATGCATGGTTTTAATTCTTCGGTACCTCAGTTTTCCACCTTTGTTAGAGGTACTCGTATAGTAGTGACTCTGGAGCTTATTTCCAAAGTGCTACATGTTCCGAGGGAATCACATCCTAATTACCTCGGTTGTCCATGTTTGAGGACTGTGTCCAAAGACGAACTTCTGTCCAAAGACACCTTTATCATAGAGTGGGCATCAAAACACCTCATGCCTGGAATTTGCAAAAGGTCCAAGGTTCCTGGATATGGCGATGAAATTTGTTCAATATCCTTGGTCTCACTATAATTTTATTACTGAGCCTCGTGCTCACCTTTTGTTATCCCTCTTAAAGGATCTTTCTATAGACTTTCTTTCTCATTTCATTATCTCCCTTATAGATTTTTATAAGGATACGGTGACCCTTGATATGCTTATCTTTCCTTCTGCTATCACGAGGATCATTCGCCACTCCTTTATCTCCTATCCTGAGTCTGATTATTTCTCCATCATGCATGCCATCGATGCTGGTACTGTTCGACGGAGCGAGGCCCAGCTTCAACCGAAGTGGCCATAGACCGAAACGGTGACTCCTCCAGCTTGTTATAGTCCATCCACCTCCGCACCTTCCTCTTTCGCGGGTGGTGTGACTCTCGAGGCCATCATGGCGCAACTTGAGTGCATGGATGCTTGCCTCGATACACTCACCTCTGAGTTGTATTAGGTGAACACCCGTGTTGGTCGTATTGCATGACGATAGGCTGTCACGGGTGGTTTCACTGCTTCTCCATCTCCATCTCCATAGGCTTCAGAGGATGAGGGCATTGATGATGGCTCCAGTGATGATGATGATGATAAGGATGAGGATGCTAGCTCTTCTGCTAATGACGAGATGACTGCTTCATAGTAACTTGCCCTTTGTCATTCGTGACAAAAAGTGGGAGTATTTTTGGGTATGAGAGTAGTTACATTCTTAAGGGGAGAGTTAGGATAGGATATTTTTGTTAGGGGGGGTGTTTTTTTTAGGGATGTAGTGAGGACTTATGTATCTTTTTTTTTTCTTTCTCTTTTAGATACTTTATCCTTTGTAAATCTGTCTTGTGACCATTTTGTGATAGCAAACCTTGAATTCTTTATTGATATATATATTTGATGAGGTTGTTATTACATTTCCACCTATCTCTCCATGTGTTGTTTCTTTTCTATCTTTATACACATGTTTCTTATGTATGCAATCTTTTAATTTTGGTTTCACACTAAAATGCCTTGATGAGTTTTGTTTAAAGTATTTCAGAAATACAAGTTGTCAAGATCTATCATGCCATGAACTCTCTTATTGCAAACTTCTTCAAGAGTTTGTGTCAGGATTAGATTTTATTGTAATCGACAAGTGAGTATGAGTTGAGAAATTTATCACTTCTCTCATATTTCATTTGTTTGTTGTGGTTTTGTCACGGATTGCCAAAGAGGGAGAATGTTAGGATATATGTGGAACTTGTTATGAACATTGGTCATTTAGAATTGGCTAATCCTTTGATAAACACTTTACTTGTATTTGGGTAAATCTAGGATGGTTTAAGCCTTCAAGCAACTTTGTGCTCAAGTAAAGAGTTAAAGTCATGCAAATTTGTTCAAGTGAAGAATTTCTGTATTTTAAAACTTGACAGATAGCTTAACAGATTGAATCTATCAAGGTTTAAAAGGAGTTTTTAGCCCGAAACTCGACAGCATCTCGACAGATAGCCTATCTATCGAGGTTTACGAAAATCAGATTTCCAAATATGTTTTTCACACATATCTAAGCTATTTGTGTAGGGTTTCTTTTCTCACAACCCTAGACATATATAAGGATTATTTTAAGGGCTGTCTAGAAGTTGTTGCACTTGTTACATGCATATTGTAACTAGAGACAATTTGCCCTAGTTCATCTTTCTCTTGAAGAAGCTGCTGCATTTGTACACCGTAGGGTTTTGTGACCAAAGAGTTTCTTGATCTTCATCATGTGAATAAACTGAAGAACTTTGTAGCCAACATTTTTATCGAGTTGGTGTGTAAACCGCGTACTAGGATCCGTGTATTGATTGGTTAGTAACGTACCGGGAGCCATGCATTGAAGGGAAAGATTGTCACTACATTACAATTTCAATTGTGTATTGGGGTAAGGGTTCAACTGTAGGTTGGTATAGGATTCCTTTACTTGTAACTGCTTGTTTTGATAATAGTGGATTCTCGGGAGTGGTAACCTTAAATTCACCCGGTGGGGTTTTACCGCGATGGTTTTCCCTATTCATAAACAAATCACCTATGTCAAATTTATTTTTCTCTGTATTTAACTTAGTTGGTGATTTTTTTCCACTGCATTTAACTTGGAAAGAAAGTCAAAAACATATTTAGCTTGGGAGAGATAGTATCCATCAAATGATAAGCTAACCTCAAGCCCAAGAAAATAGCTGAGAGTTCCCAAATCTTTCATCTTAAAATGCTAACTAAAGAAGTGCTGAAGAGAGCAGATACCTACAAAATCATCTCCAGTAATAATTATGTCATCAACATAAAGAAGAATAAGAGTGATACTAGTAGAGGATCTTCGAATGAAGAAAGCAGTGTCATGAGGACTCGAAGTGAACCCTTGCTGAGTAACAACTGAGCTAAACTTTTCCAACCAAGCCTAAGGAGCTTGCTTGAGGCCATAAAGAGCGTGACGAAGGTGAAAAACTTGACGGCTTGAGTGAGTATAGCTAGAGGGTGGTTACATGTACACTTCTTCTTGAAGGTCTCCATTGAGGAAAGCATTCTTCATATATATCTGATAAAGAGGCCAATGGCAAACAACAACCACATCAATGAGACATCCAACAAATCTAAGGTGAGCAATAGAAGCAAAAGTTTGCTCATAGTCAATGCTATATTCTTAAATAAAACCTTTCACAATGAGGCGAGCCTTGAATCGTTCAACAGATCCATTAACCTTGGTCTTGATCTTGTAAACCCACCTAAAACCTAATATAGATTGACCAAGAGGCAAATCAATCATGTTCTAAGTGTGATTTTTTTGAAGGGCATCTAGTTCTTCGGACATAGCTTGCTGCTAAAGAGAGTCAGTATGGGCCTCACGATAGGTGTGAGGCTCAAAGAGGGTGGCAAGAGCAAAAGAGCAATGATAATCAGTGAGATAAGGAGGAGGAATGCTTACCAGGGTAAATTGATGAAGGTTAAGACAAATAAGAGACTCATGGGACGGTGGTGCCACAGGATCCAAGATAGGAGGTCATGTGCCGGGGACAAAACCGGAGATTTGTTGTTTGGAGAGATAGCCGATGTTGAAGAATCCTCCACAAATTTAGGATAAAGAGGGAGGAAAAGATTAGTAAAAATGGGAGACTTTGAGTAAAAGGACAGAGGAAACTGCTGAAGACTCGTGAAAGGACGATGTTCCTAGAACTCAACATGACGGGAGACACGAAGGTGATGAGTGATGGGGTCATAGTAGTGAAAACCCTTTTAGGATACAGCATATCCAAGGAAGCAACAGAGACCAGCACAAGGCTGGAGCTTTATTCATTCGTGAGAAGGAAGAGAGACAAAGCAAGCATAACCAAAACCCCAAAGAGATGAGTAGTTAGGGATTCCACCATAAATGAGCTCAAAGGGTGATTTGTTGTGTGTGGTTAGTAATGGAACACATTTAATGGTGTAAACAATAGTGAGTGCTGCCTCACCCCAAAAGCACTCAGGAATAGAGGCAAAAATGGGAAGGGTGCAAACAACATCAAGAATGTGATGGTGTTTTCGTTCTACACGACCGTTTGGTTAAGAGGTGTAAGGAGAAGACCAGTGAGGGAGAGTACCTTTGCTATCTAAAAGGGATAAGAAAGATTTATCATTATATTCTTGAGCATTATTTGACTGAAAGATCTTAATGGTTCGATTGAACTGTGTTTGAATCATTCTATGAAATGTTTGGTAAATGGACACAAATTCAAACTTATGGTGAAGCAGATAAATCCGAGTATACCGAGAAAAATCATCCACAAATATGACAAAATATCAAGATCCCCCCTCAGTGGAAACCAGTGCCAGACCCCAAATATTAGAATGTATAAGATCAAAAGTTGTGGAAGAAAAAAAGACCATTATTAAAGGGCAATTTTGTTTGTTTGCCAAAATGATAGGAAGTACAATCAAATTTTGGAAAATAAATTGAACATAAATGACCTTTAGAAGCTAACAACTGAAGACAAGATAATGATGTATGACTAAGATGAGCATGCCATAAATTAGGCGAGAGGATAGTAGTAGTAGTAGTAGCGGTAGCAATAGAAACAACTTGTGAAGGAATCTTCAAATCATGAACCTCAAACATACATCCAACCTTACAGCTTGTCCCAAGCATTTGACCTGTCTGGAGATCCTGCACATCCACACCATGATTATTAAATAGAATATCTACTCCTAATTCACAGAGTTGACCAACAGAAAGCAAATTGAGGGACAATTTTGGAATATGAAAATTGTCACTAAGGGATAAATTAGGAGTAGAGATTGTTCCTTTATGACTAACAGGAATAGGAGTTCCATCAGCAATGTAAATAGAGATAGGATGTGCTAAGGGTGCCTTATCAGAAAATTGTGATTCATTAGAGGTCATATGGTTACAACATGTAGTATCAAAAAACCAAGAATGGTTACTTGAAGTGACAGAAAGGGCAGTGAAAGTTCGAGATAAAACCTATTGAACTACTACCTCGATATCAGTTGTAGTACGTGAGGACGCCGAAGATGGACCTATAGGAACTGATAGATCTGAGGAACACATAGCAGCTACTTGAGGAAGAGGAGTTTTATTATACTCTTGCATGAATTTCTACAGTTTGCAACAAACAGAGATATCATGGCCCTTAGCACAAAACTCTCAGTGATTACCTTTCGAAGACTAAGAGGAGGGATACCTAGAGGTTAGTCATGGAAAGGCAGTGATAGAAGAAATGGAAGGCTGTGGAGGAAGAGAGGGTGTAGCCAACATATGGTCAGAGGCTGACATGTGATAAGTAGGTTGACGATTCTCCTTGGAGATAAGCTCCTTGACTGCAGCATCAAGAGAAGGAGTAGGAGACTAGCTATGTAGAGAAGCTCTAGTAAACTCAAAATTCTCACGTAAACCCATCATGAAATGCATAAATCAACTATGATCCTAATATTTAGCAAAGACCTCAATGTTCTCAAGATACTGTAATGGAGGATCTATAGCACAAAGTTGTTCCCACATAGAAGAAGTCTGAGAATAATAATAAAAAATAGACTGACTTGTCTCTTGGCGCATTTGATAAAGCTTTGATTCAATGTGAAACTCTAGGCTTAAATCATTAGTGTAATTGTAGTGATTGGACAAAAATATCCAAGCAGCCGTAGCAATACTAAGACAAGGAAGAATACTAAGACGAGGTACAAAGGTATTTATAAACCAAGATAAGATCTTACTATGAATACTTTCCCATTCCTCTAGACGTGCTTCATAATCATCCTCTGCAACAGTAGTCTTGGAGGCATCAGCATCAATTGCAACGTTGGACTTAGGTATTGGCACTGGCTTGGGAATCAAACTAGTTACATAACACCATAGTTTGCAACCCTTGAGAAAGACAATCATATTCTGAGACCATGCATGATAGGTAGTAGGACCATCTAGGATAACAGTGATAAGATGTACAATGCCTCGTTTGTTTTCTTGAGCCTTAATGAAGAAAATGACCAAAAAGAGGGATTTAGGGACCTTAAAAGAAGAAAATGAACCCAAAAATAGAATCTACGTGAAAAACTAAGCAAGATAGGCCCTATCGAAATTTTTTGACTTTGGTAAAAAAGTCAACACAAAAGTCAACGGTTAACAATACAAGTCAACGGTCAATGGTAAAATTCAATGACCAAAGTCAACTATTGACGTGTGCTGAAGTAGGTGGATGATGCAATATGCTGACATGGCAGGATGATGCCACCTAGGGCTGACGTGGCTTCATGTGGACTAAATCAGGCATGTAGGGTGCGTCGAAGCGTATGGCAGCGTAACACTGGTGCATGATTGGAGCTGGCAGTGCGTGAGGTGCATGTTTGACTCGCATAAACTTATGGCGACGCGTGTAGGCATGTGACAACTTAGACCAGGATGTTTTTGGCTAGGTTTTGCTCAGGATAGTTTGATCTATCAATTCGTAGTCGTGGTTCAATGATTTGATGAGAAAACAGACTAGATCTGAGGATTGCAGTGGCTTAACGACGATGACTCACTTCTAACATTGGTTGCTGGATGAAGGTGAGGGCAGGGAAAGAACACCGAAGATAACTACAGATACCAGAAAGTTAGAGCAATGGCTCTGATTCCATGATAGAAATATAAAGTGAGAGAGAGAAAGACTGAATATATTGATGTATATTCTGTGTGAATAATACTATACAATAGAGAGCCTTATATAGACTAAGTATGTGTGAAGTACAAATAATATAAGTGTATTACAGGTATAGTATACTGGGCTAGGCCCGATGGGCTAGACTAAAGCAAGATATATAGTAGCAACACTTTCAAGAGTTTCAGAATATCTCTAGATAATCCAACTTTGGAATTTACTAAGAGAATATACATCAATACCTTGTCATGAAAATAGTCAAATAAAATGTTTCCCACTTTCCCTATCTATTTATCAATCTCACACACACACACACACACACACACACACAAAACAACAAATTGTGCAAAGTACTTTAAAGATTTTTGTCACACTAATGCTTGGTCTTGGATACCTTTAATTTGTTGTCAGCAAAATGATATACTTTCATATAATTTTCCAATTTTTCAATGAATTTTATTGACAGTTTGGGCAAACTTTTTTGAATATTCACTTCATCTCTATAATATCTAAAAGTTGAAACTCAACTGTATTAAAAAAAATTTGAAGCTTAACACTTGTTGTTGATCCATTCTTTTTGAGCCACATTAGCCTAGCATTTCGGTCTAATTCGGTTCATTTGGTCTACTTCATTCTATTTAGTCCATTCGGTCCACTAAAGTCTATTTCGGTCCAATTATGTCCATCTGGTCTATTTTGGTCCAATTCAGTCCACCCGTTGTAATCGGTCTATTTTGGTCCATTCCGTCTATTTTGAGCTCATTAGGCTTTAAATTGATTCTTTCCATAGGTTTTCTTTTCAGTTTTGGACTCAAAAATTCTTTTTTTTTTTTCCCTTAAATTTTAGGTTGAAAAGTAATAAATTTTGTTCTATTTGGGCAAATTCTTTAGCTTTGGGTTAAAAAATACAAATAAAATAGGTATTAGAAATTTGAGATATGGACACTAAAAAGTAATAAAAATGATAAATATTCATAATATTGCCGTAAATATTAAATTTTAAATAATATCATTACATATATATTTGGAAAAAAAAAAAAAAAAAAAACCTACAGTTCTAAACTTATATAATAATTAAACTTAATGTAAGCATATTATATGTGTTCTATGGAATGAAGGTGTACATATATATTTTTTAACTCTTGGATATTTTCAAATTAGTCAACTAATTATGGAATATTAAAAAAATTCCTTTTAATAAGACATTCTCCATTCATATAAAATAATATTATAATTATATAATTTAAATACTTTTATTAAATTGTGTTTTTTATATATATATATATATATATATATATATATCACTATTTATTATTGTTAAATGTAAAATATACTATATATTCAATTACATAAAACTTATAAAAATATAAAATACTTTTAAATAACACATAACATTATTTAACATAAAAATTTTACATTATATTTTCATAAATAATAATAATATATTTTCTCACTGGTTTGTTATTAAATGGAGAGCGTGATAGTTGGACAATTAATAACTCTTTCTCTCTTTTTTTCCTAAATTGGATACGCAGTAACTTGGATATTAATTTGCAATGCGTATTTCTATATGAATAGTTTACTATTATGGTAATTACCTCCTGTCCTTGATGCGATAGTCACTTCACAAGTATAAGTGTTTGTAGAATGTGAAGGGCAAGGGGCAAGGACAAGTCTCTAGGAGGGAGTTCCACACATATTTATATTTAGATTAAGCTAGAGTAGAATTTCTATCTTGTATAAAAAAATTTACTACTATGACCGTTAGATTGCTTAGCATAAACTCATTTGGCATGTTCTATGTAATATCCATGTTGGTTTCCATTTCATTCTAAAGAAGGGATTGAGCTTCATAGGTATATAGCATCACAAAGAAGAGCACTCTTTTCATATAAACATCAATCTAGCACTCTAGACTCTAGAGGCCTAATACTATTCCTGATCCTTTTTTTTTTTCCAATCTATAATAGAGCTTTAAACCATAAATATATTAGTGAATCCCCAAAATCATATTGGCAAAATATCATCACAAGCTAATACGTTATATTCATTACATCAACATCATGGTTCTCTGAGATTGAGCCATTTAGAAAGAGGTAAAGCATTCATGCTCAGATGAGTTTGAGTCATCACATGGAGAGTGGTTATGTCTACCTTCATATGTTGTTATCACCATTCGACAATCCTCTGATAATCGTTCAACCCTCTTCTTCACCCGACAGTTATTATGGGTACATCGATAATAACTTCTGCGATTAGCCAAATTAACCAAAAAAATTACTTTCAATCTTGTCACTTTTGGAAGAAAAAAGCAAATATTTGAGAAGTATCGACTTGGTGCTATAGCACTTCAAATGATTCATGACAATCATGGTAAAATATACAAGAAAATGTATAAGTAGTTCTATCATCTTCTCGTTTATCATAAAAATATGAAGTTATTTTACATTTATATTATCTAGATCAAATATAGTGAGAAGTTTTAGAAAATCCCAGATCCCCTTTATACAAACAATATAATCGTTAATTGTAATAATAATATAAGTTATTATATACTATATCTAAAAAAACAAAGAAAGCTGATAGGGATATGCATCTTCATCTCCAGCTGAAATGGTCTTTTAGTAAAAGAAAACAAAAAAAAAAAAAAAAAAAAAATCTAAAAGAAAACAAAAAAATCTCAAAGCCAAAATGGCTAGTGCCTGTGAGTGCCATTTGGCAATGTATTTAGCTCAATCGAAATGAATATACATACATACATACATACATATATATATATATATATATATATCTCTCAACGAGGCCTCTAATACCAAATTTATAGTAGGATTTGACTCAGGTAGTCCTCCAATGCTCCAACCTATACATTTGATATCTCAGTCTCATGCATGCATAGTTTTTCTTATCTTAGGATTACTTAGAACTGTATAGCGCTTATCTTAAAACTGGTCACTTTCTAACATTCTTTTTCACCTCGTTTTAGTTTCTCAAATACTTGAAAGAAAATCTAATATCTATTTATCTACAAATATATATATATATATATATATATATATATATATATATATCCCTTTCATTTCAAATAAATGTTCTAGTTAAAAAAAAACAAGAAGAAGAGATTCCAGCCAATACCAATGTTCAAAGTCTCATTTTTGTTTGTAATGTTGTCAAAGTTATAAATTTCTTAGACCTTAGTCTTGGTTATTCTTGACATTCTAGCAAAATATTTTTTAGGGTAAGCACCACAGTTTCCAACAATATACATCTCGAATGGTCATTTAATTAAGCTTGCATCATCGTCTATTCCGATGCAAAAAGATAGGGTTTAAGTCAAATTTTTTTTTTACCATAGTTTATTTTCATGTTAAATAGTTATGACTCTATCATACATTTCTTTGCTGAATATTTAGTTGCTAACCATATGCCTTTAGTACACTATTTCTTACTCAACCAAAAAGAAAAATTTATGGCTCTTCTTTACACTCTAAACCAATGCGTTAATCTTAAAGTAAGAAATAATTTCCTTTATGAACCTACCTGAGAGGCCAGCTGAAACTGGCCATGTTGATTTTAAGATATTTATTACATATGATAGGAAGTTATCACGGAATAATTACACTTTCAAATTTTATTATTTCACTAATTCAATCATAATATTCATTTCACAAAACACAGGCACTTTTGAAGTCCTTATTAAGCAATTCAGTGGGATCATTACTTAGAAACTATTAAATCTCATTTGAACACCAGGTCAAGGTCTTTTTGTTCTGAACTTACAAAAATAAATTCATACTAAACATTAATCTACATCTTACTCCCCCCAATCCAAAAAAAAAAAAAAAAAAATCTATAAATTTAGTATATTATCATTTTGTTTTTCTTCATGTTGGAAGAACTTTCCTTGTTTATAAGATTACTGCCATACATCGTTCAAGAGTCCAGCCTTCAGTATTTAGTGCATATTAAGCCTGGTCAATAACAACCAACTTTCTTTAGATAGTAGTTCATTCCTTTTTCTTTTCATTTTTAATTAAATTTATTGAGGACTACATTGGCTAAATATTGTAAAAAGAGTTTCATTTCACAGGGTATCGCTTTCAACATTAGAATTTTAAATTCTTGAACTCTTAATTTGAAAACTAGTTATCCTTCCAGTTAGATCAATACCATGCACCTTCTAATCATGGAATTAATTGTCGTTTTAACTACTTCTCTTGCATATCCAATCTATCCTATGTTATGTTGCCTGTTTCTTCTTGTATAACTTTACAAGTTTTACCAGGGAATGTTGTTATTATGCTATCTCTTTATGAATGTTCATCCTAATTACTATTCTCCCGTTTGAAATTCTCATTGTTTCTCCTGTTCGAAACTCTGTCTATCTAGGGATTCTCTGGTACATATTATATGGGAAGATTAGGCACAGAGTTTCATATGCATTTTTGAAACCATGGATAGATAGTATTTAGCTAATTTGCTAGGGCATGATTTTCTTTACTATTTAGAAGCAATTTTACTTTCGTGCTTTCAAAAAGATTACAAGATTTGCTAGGTTCCACGAAGATATGTCATACCTAAAACTCCAAGATAATTACTTCATATTTATTCAGAAAGCAAGAAGTAACCAAACAATAACATTTTCAAATTTCAAAGCCCTAGTTTGTCCCATTGAAAGCATAAACTCATTGGTCATCATTTTGAACTTTGCGTTCCTTAATATTATTTCTATTATTGTCCATCATTTCAATTTGAGAAATTAAAAAGAAAGCTATTAAAATGCGCTTTCCAAATCAATGGCATGATACCACCCTCTTTTAAAAATTACCATAACTTTTGAGTGAATTTTATAATATGTCTTTGTATTAGAATCCCATCTCATTTCCCTTGTGTGAGTTTATTTTTCCAAAAAAAAAAAGATAAAATGATGACATGATATGATAAAATGTGTATATATATTGGAAAAGTTATTATATATGTTCCTCAAACTACCATTCCTTTCACAAATACTTTTTTTATTTCAATTTAGCTAGTAAATCAGTGGTAATTTTAATGCAGATCATCATTAATCGTTGTAGAAACTCATTATAAAACAGGGCCAACATTACAATTCTTCTACGCATTTTCTGACGGTTCAACTCTTCCTTTCCACAAAATTTCCAATTTAATTTACATGCTTAATATTGTTGTCATTTTGTCAATATAGAAAAAATTATTATTTTTGAACTTTATTGAATGTTTTGAACCAATAATTACTCTTAACATATCCATAGATTCAATCTCTATCATATTTATAAGGGAAAAAAATTCCATGATTTAGGGTTTAATTGGTCACAAACAAGACCATGATCGAAACTGTTGCCACTAAGATCCCGGATGTAAGGTTCAAATGACCGAAAAGATCAGCAGAACGAAAAAATCAACAAAATCAGACAAAGCATGCACACAAAAGTATTCCAAGGTACATTTCCAAAAAATAAGCCATAAGTCTTAAGATTTGAAATCAATAGAGGTAAAATTCAATACCCTACACATACAATTTTAATACTTTCCATATCACGATTTAATATGGTACAACATGTACATGAGTATCCTTAAGTTTAATATGTTATTTAAACCATTAACCTAAGGCAAAACACAAGTGACAAAGTTCCTAACAGATGCTTTTTTTTTTTTTTTTTTTAAGTTCCTAACAGATAAATAGAAAAGCAATATGATATGAAAGTGTGTCAGTTTTTTTTTTCTTTTTTTGAAACTGAGTGTGTGCGTGTGTCAGTTTTCAATCATTGAATAAATTAGAGATGAAATTCCATATATATATATATATATATATAGATGAGGGTACATTCGTCATGTAACATATCCACTGACCTATACATTACCTTGTTTCATGAAAACCACACAGTAGTTTTAGTCATCATATCTTAGAAGAAATAGATGAATCATTGATATTATAAGATATATCTTTGTAAATAAGTTCTTGGTGATATATAAGAAATGATTTTCAGGGTAGCTTTTTCCCAGTTAAATCTCTCCCCTCCCTTATATAGGTTGAACCAATGCCACACCAAAGATGCCATTAAGTTACACAAGGGCCAACATTTCAGGTGCATATGAAATTGTTATATTGTGTTGCTTGTGTAAACAAATTCTAAGATGTAAAGTTATGCATCAACAAATTGAATACAACACTCCTCCATCCTATTCATGCTTGAACATGAGTAGGAGTCTGTTGAACTAATTTGTTGATACTCTGAAAAATTATAAGTTTGCTTATTTAGCTAGGATTATATACCTAATCAATATCACCTATCTTCTATTTAATTATCTCTTGTTTTGTTATTCATTTTTTTAAAAGAATAAAAACCTCAATGTTTATTCGACACTAAGAGCAAATGACACCAGTCATTTTTTTATTGGGATATATATTGTCGGTAGTCATTGATAGAATGTGTACATACAATACATTAAAAACATCAGAGTATAGTCAATGCATCATATTTCAATTAGAGCGGATTTGGTTGGTGTGATAGAAATTATAGAATTTAATTAGGGTAGGTGAGATATTATCTCCATTTAGGTTTGAATATTGAATTAATTCATCGCTGTCTTTTTTTTGTATTTTAGACAACCTATATGTGATTTATGTAATCCAAAAATAAAACCTCATTTCAAATACCTTAATGACTTCCTGTATTCAGAAAAAGGAAAAAAAGAAAAAAATAGACATATGTTGAACCTGCGTTAATGCTATTACCATAGTAGAGAAGCAAGTCTTACAAGCAAATGATGATTAATTCAATATAAACCATTCTCTACTTCAAATACAACCAAGTAGATTAAACTAATTGAAACAATTTTTAATGATTTGTATTTAATTTTCCAAATATTAGTTGAATATTCTAAGTTGTTTTAACTTTTCCATGTCATACACTATCTAGAAAGAAGCATTCATTATATTGTTGTTATTGCGTTTACACGTTATCTACATTATCTTGTAAGAAAGCATCTCTGTTTTGCTCATATGGCTCTTAAAATCTTGATATAATTCGAATGCATGTTAAGTGCAAAAAGCCAAAATATTAAACATGCTGCTAATTAACACAAAATAGCCTAATGATTTCTCATTCATAAATGTATGTGAAAATTAAAACAGTGGAAATAAAGAAGGATGTATATATTACCTTGGATGAAGGCTATTCTTGACAACTTTCTGGCCATATTTCCTCCATTTGTAACCATCATCAAGGACATCAACATCACTTCTTGTTTGGAAACAGAACCTTGGCTCTCTAAGCTTCCTTCTCACCTTCACCTTGCTTTTATCTGAGGTTGAGCTCCTCCACCTGCCAAATTCCAAGCTCTCAAAATTGGCCATATGTGCTTCTACATCTTTCTTTTAGTTTTTATTAGAGACAATATAACCAAAGAGAGAGAGGAGGAAGAATATATAAAGATAAAATCCACTGATGGACTTGAGGATTTGGATATCAATGTGTATCAAGACTTTTATGTGTAGTAGTACTTGCTCCCTCACATCCACGAGAGGAGAGAGAAAGAGAGAATATAATGACATGCTGCTCAGAAAGCATATTGCAAAGAACAGAAGCAATCTCTTCCATATATGGCTAGATCTCCTTAGATTCTGTGGAGAGGATTAATAATTTCCTCCAGTTCTCGTATACGTGCATGTTTGTTATTTGGGGATTGAAATATGAGAGAGAGAGAGAGAGAGAGAGAGAGAGAGAGAGAGAGAGAGATCTAATACCCATATAAAGAAAAAGAAAATGAAGTTAGAGAGAAAGATACCATGAATTGTTGCCATCGCTAGCATTACCGGTACCGTTTTCATCATTGACAGCCTTGGGATCCATCGTTCCCACCTAAATTTTTCCATAAAAAAATTAGAGTACAAAAACATCAAGTACCAATTATTTATAAATAGATACCACAAATGACAAAACTAAAAAAAGAAGCATAAAATAATCGAATCCCTCATTAAAAAACAATGCCAAAAAGCATGATATGAAATATAAAATTGTCAAGAATTAATTTTGCTTCACCCTTTTTCTTAAACAACACTCTAATAACCACCTGGTCGTTATTCCAAGAAGACCTAGTCACAAGGTCGTTATGACTAAACCCCATGGTGGTGGGGTTAGTGTTTGATGTGCCACCAGTGGTGGCGGTGGTGGTGGTGTTTGTTGTGGCGCCACCGCCGCTGAGTGGCTGGGACATCTGAGAAGATTGTGAGGGAGCTAAGAAGCTTAGGACCTGGTTATCTTCAAATTGTACAAACCCCATGTCGTGGATCGCTTGTGGAGTGGCTGAAAATGATACTTGCAGCTCGTAATTTGGAGCTCCTCTTTCTTCTTCCATTATTTTCATATACTACCAAGAGAAGCTTTTGCCTTTTTTTTCTTCCCCTTGTTGTAAATAGCTAGATTTGGTGCATGTTGTCCACACCCAACTGTTGGTATGTAGTAAAGGTGTCTTTTTGTGCTTCACAGTTCATACACGGTGTAGTTGTGTTGTGGTCAACTAGTAAACGCTAAATGGAATGTTTCTTGGAAATTATTCCATTCTATCTTCTTAAGGTTGTCTTGAGAGACTTCTCTCTCTCTCTCTCTCTCTCTCTCTCAGGGGCAAGTACAGTACAAACGAGTAACGAGTTAATGCGTGGTGGTGTACTAGAAAGGAATTAGGATATAGACATTTTGAATTTTTAATGGAAGTGAAGAAGTATGTTTTACGGAAAAAATATTCTATTTGACAATTTATTATTCTACTCTCACAACTTAGAGAATAAAATAAAGACTTGTGTAAGCATTTGCATAAACTTTTATGTTTAAAGTCTTTTGTTTAATATATGTGTTTGTTTAAGATTTTGACTCAATCAATATGTAGAGAGTATATATGTCGGTATCTTTGGACATTTTGATAGAGTGATGTTAAAGTTACTATTACTACAAATTTTACTACATAATTCTTATAAACTAATTTTTTCAACTTTAAAACTCAAAATAAAAAAATAATTTAGATATTTATTTACTTAATATGAAACCAAATACATTCATTGTCAAACCAATTTACATATCAATTTGTAATACATTTGCAAAAAAATTAGTTCTAGCATAACTCTTTGACAAATATAACAAATTAAGTATATGCTAACACATTTAGAGCATGTCTGGTTTTGCTTTTGGAGTGGAAAACTCCTTTGATAATTTCATCAAAGAGTTTTAAGGGTGTACCTAAAGCTAAAACAACTTTAGGGTTAATGCTGAATCCAAAATTTTACTTCATTATGCATTGTAATTCGCTAAAAAGTCAAAACACTGAAGAGCATATCAATTAAAGCTCTATTTCATCAAAGACTTACTAATAAGTGCCCATTTAGCATTGATCTAAGAAGTAGATCTTTGCTTATAAAAATTTTGCGGTATAAATCTTAAACTGAAGACATCTTTAGTGTTATAAGTGTTCGGTAAATTATAATGAATAAAGCTTTAGAGTTTACAATTTATAAAGCATGAAAACTAATTTGAGTGTTTTTCTCAAAAACTCCAAATTTTAACTTTAAGTTAAAGTTGTTTCCAGCTTCAAGAACCCAAATTATTTAGCGAAATTTCCAAACATTTGTCAACTTCTCCTAAAAACGTTTTATGCATTTAAATTACTTGAACACCCCTGAAAGCAGAACCAAATGGACCTAAAGCTTTCAGTTAAAGCTTTGCTTTCTACAATAATGCCAAAAGAGACTAAATATTTCATAATTTACATGCTTGAGGCACCCCTTAATAAGAACCAATAATTAATAGATCATCTCTAGGCTCAAACTAATTCACTTAACAAAGTAAACCTGTAACTTTTGCAGTTGCACTAGACAAAACCCTTTTTAGAAAAAGTACATATCACACATGTTTATTTGATGAACTACTTTCATTTTGACCATTTTGCTTTTGTCATTCCTCTATACATCATAGGTAAAGGTTTATAGTAGTGAAACACATATTTTTGTAAGTGTATAGCAACACAGTTTTTTTATCTTTTCCATGAAAAATGCTTGTCAGATCCCATAAGAGCGTGTTTGTCGTTAGGAATTCCACAAAGTCCACCTCTACCCATAAACGATATAATTCGATGGCATCATCATTGACTATATGGGTCTCAGGTGTTTCACAAGGTTCAAGGTTCACGGCCGCCCCAAGCTAAAAATGTAGCATTTATCAAATTATAATTATATGGATGTGAACGGATTTGGCGTTTTACAATAATAATTTCAAACAAGGAATTTGAATGTAGCAAAAAAAAATTAAGAGTATAGATTTTAAAAAAAAAAAAAAAAAAAAGAAAAAGAAAATTTAAGTAAAAGTTGAGGAGATTCAAATCTATACCTCTCCCAGACAATGAGAATAGAAATCCTATTAGTCTATGGATATTCAGTGTTGTTGTCTACTTCATCCTATACACGCAGTAATTCAAATGTTGTCTGTATATAGATTGCATGTTAATTTATGTTATCACCAAAAATGTCTACTTGTTAATTAATATATTATGGGGTTGATTAACGTATGCCCTAATTAATTATTTTAGAAAAATTTTTATAAGAAAATAAAAAAAAAAAGTGATTAATTTTTTTTAGAATTTTTACAAATTTTCATAAAAAAAATTTCTTAAAATTGATAACTAATCTATGCCATAAACACCCACATTAACTGAACTCATATATTATATATAAAATATAGAATACCGACAAAATATACTACTATCAAATCTACTGGATTGGAGGCTAAAAGTAATATCTATCACCTCCCTCTAATAGCAAGTAGAAGATAGCTTCAATAATGAAGCCCAAATAAAGTAAAGAATACAGGGTCAAACTTCTAGATATAACTATTTTGAATAATTATGTATTATAATTTTGTATTTTATTATGGTGAAGTTTGCACACTATATATATTATGTTTGTGTCAAGATCTTAAGTGATAACTTTATATACATGTATTATCAATTACGAAATTAATATAGTTTTGTCGTATGGATCATTAATTTTTAAGATAATTTATTGTATTTTTAGGTAGAGCTCTATTCAAATTTGAAATGACTTACTAATTACTAAGATTTTATTTCTTTTATATGCATTATTTTATTTTTTTTAAAAAAATTTAAGTGAGGAGGCATTTTTATTTCTTTTATATGTATTTAGCTGATTTTGACATTTTGGGATTTATTATAAAATAAAATGGCACTCATAAGAATTTTTCCTTTTTTGGTTGATATTATGACGAGTAAAACAAGAATAAACTCACTTTAAAAAAAATGAAAAATGTGAGAATTTAGTTCATATTACGTGCTCTATAGTTGGTTTTAGTTAGCTTAATTAATTAGTAAAGTCTCTAAATAGTTGAATAAGAGATCTGAGATTCAATTCTCGCCTACACAAAAACTAATTGATGTCTTGGTCTGATGATAAAGAATATCATCAGGAGCAAATGTTATATGTTAAAACTCTCTAAAAAAAATGTGTCTTATATATAAAAGGCCTTTTGGAAAATAGTTAAAGCTTTTTTTTTTTTTTAACTTCACATTGATTATTATTTATTTATTTATTTTGATGGAATATTGATTATTTATAGAAGGCCTTTTAAGACATCAATTTATATAAATGGTCACCCACAAAATTTATTTTTGCAATGGTAAAAAGGGCTGAGACTTTGTGATGAAGATAACATGGTGACAACATTGTTAAAAGCCTAGTAGTTCAATTAGCACAACATTGTTAAAAGCCTAGTAATTCAATTAGCACTTTAAAAAAAATTAAAAAAAAAAATAACGGAGATGTTTAGGTTCAACTCCCCTCTCCTCAATTATTAAATCATTACGATTAATAAAAAAACCATATTGACAAAATTTAACTTTACATTTTATGACTCCAAATCAATGAAATATGGGATATATCCAACAAAATATTGAGATCAGAAAAACCACAGAATATTCGTCCAGATTGAAAATAGGTTCGAAAATATTACTGAACTAACAAGACCATAATTTTCATTTGTGTTGGCTTCTTTTAGACCTAGAAAATAGGTTAAGAAGGATGGGTGCAAGTATGATGCAGTCGAGTATAGATCAAAATGGGTATGAATTAAAATAAATAAATAAATAAATAAATAATCGAGTCTAATGAAAATGAGTGAAGTGATGATAACTTAGGGATAATGGTATTTTTTTTTTTTTTTTTTGTGATGTTTCAAGTTTCTTGTTTGAATCCCACTACTCTTCCCCTACTATCTACCTATCTAAAAAATGAAAAATAAAACATTCATAAATAAAAGTTAAATAATATATAAATCTTTAACTTTATAGTCCAATAATTAATTTAATATTCCAATAAGTACACTGGTTCTACAAGAGAGAAAAAATAAATAAGTGCAACTATCATATATCAATTATGAAAGAAAGATGGTTTTGTTACAACAAGTGGGATAGAGGGATTCAAACTCAAGTTCTTCCCTTGGAACGAACTTGAAAATACTCTCAAGCAGCTAGGCTCTATCTTGGTAATATATATATATATATATATATATATATATATATATATATAAATTACACATGGTATAACTCTTAGTAATGTTAAACCATCTAATTAATAATTTGTTCTAGAATTCATATTTTAAAAATTTCACTGTTGAATTACATGTTCTATATATTGTTAACGTTTATGACAATTTTCATGTCAATTGGATGTTATTTACTATTTAATTCATAAACTCATTTTTTATGCATTATTTTAAACTACAAAAACTTGAATTTAAATAATTTATATTTATATTTATATATATATATATATATATATATATATATATAACCTACTCAATCTTATGGTTACTAGAAATATTTATATCTGAAAATGGAAAGTTCAATTTATCAATAGTATAATTATAACTATTTTCATTTATAATGTAGAAAATGGAATATAAATTTAGCATTCAAACAGAAATTGAAAAATAAAATGTTTAAATGTTACCTTGGGAGTTGGGACTTGACAAACAGATTGGGTCAAGACTAGGCATATATGACCCAATCGAGATAAGTTAGAATCGGATATGGGTAAAAGATAGGTCGGATTAAAACATATTGCTTTTTCCATTACTCAACCCTTTGTCGGGATGGTTAACTAATTGAGGTCTGATTTTGTCAGGTCTTGCCTTTTTTTTTTTTTTTTTTTGAGAACCAGGCCTTGCTTCTTTGTCTACGACAGTATGACTATTTTGTTAATGACCTCTAGACCAAAGTTCTGATATATAAATTATAGAGTAAGGGTAAGGTCAATGGGCTGAAAAGATAAAATGAGGACGCATGAACAAAACTTCCCTCTTTAAGAAATTAAAGGAAACACACACTTGCACAAATAGTACACACACTCCTCAAATACAAAGGATTTATCTTGTTTTGAGGGAGCATGTGTACTATGTTTATTAAGTGACGAGTAACTAGACCTTGCTGAAGTACCATAACTATTTTTACAACTTTGCTACAACTTGTCCACATGGCAATTTGTGAATGATGAAATTATGAGTAATGCTACAGTAATAAATTATTTTACAATATTTTTATAAGGTGCTGGTGTGACGAATCTCTTATTGGTTTTTAACTAAATTCACCATTAGTATCACTTTTTCATTATCAATAATCACTTATCACACCAACAATTTGTAAAAAAATTTGTAAAATAGTCTATATCTCTAACATTATTCTAAAATTATAGACTCACATGGATCCATCATTTATTTCCTCTATTTAAAACCTGCCACAAAGATGAGTTGTGGCCAAAATTATAGAAATTGTTGTGGTAAAAGACTTACGCTTACACATTTCCCTTAAAAGGAATATCAAACAAAGTAACAAGCTTATTCTGTTTTTTATATTGTCCTTGTCACGAAAAACACGATTTGCTCATTAAATTAAGCAAGCATCATTAAGATGAATTAGCTTCAGGACAGTGGGAAATACCGAAATAGTCATAAACGCTCTTTATCATTGGCCTAATTAAAAAGAGTTTATGTTAACTTCAAAATCATGAGAGAAGTACATCTCTGCTGCCATTGAAACAGCATTCCTTTTCTTTCCCAGACAATGTAATTAACGGAAAGAGCAATATACCATAGTCATTAATTTTATAGTTTACCGTTATCACAAGTGTTATATTTGAGAAAATTTAAGGACATAATTTTTGCACAACTCTAAAAGTGGTCGACTGTAACTGTTGGAGAAGTAATGAGTATATTGTAAGTGATTGTCTACTATTTATAGTCAAACCAATTCATTTAGTTGTAGTGAATGATGTGGTTGTTGATGTGTGAAAAAAAATATGATAAAAGTTATGGTCCTAGAATAACTCGTATACTATTTTCTACTTATTTGTGTGTGCACACACGTGTCATCCATAGTAAAGTCCAAAGACCACACAAAGAAAGAAAGAAAGGGAGGGAGAGGGGGCGAGGGGTGCTTTGCTTATAGGATGTGGAAGTCCAAAGAGCAATGAGTGGTGGGTGTACATCAAAATTTCCATCCATGTCAAACATGTCTAGGCAGTTGAAAGAATGAAAAAAATGATAAAGCCCCTCAAATCCTGCCAAATCAAATTCCAATAGATATGCTTATGTCCACTCAGACCACCCTTCCCTGCAAAAAGAGAAAAAACTATCATAACCCTCACACGCACCACAACATTTTCTTGGTACCCTTCTCTACTTCCACTCACTCTTACCTGTTATTTCATCCACAGTATACTCTCTCTCCCTTTCCATGAAAAGACCCTCTCAACCCCTACCACAATACCAACAGGCAACAACAAATAAAAAGTTAAAAACCCTCCCTTTCTTTAAAAAAACCCTTTTTTTCTGTTTTTTTTTAAGAATCTCTTTAGAAAAATTATTGGATACTTCGCGAGTATATTTTCTCTCTTTCACACAAAGGTAAATTAAGTACCAATAACACCCCTACTCTTTTATCAGAATACAAATATTTTGTCCAAAAGGTTCTAGACTTCACTTCTACTCCCACTAGCATTAACAAATACAACCTTGGCTACTAATTCAAAAGGGTCTGCAGTGCTGCAAATTTACCAGCGAAAGAGCCAAAGCATATCAGGAAAGGAAGTTAGCCTAGCTAGCTTAACTATTTGTGGTTTTGAACAGACAAAAGTATTAAAACTCAACTGAATGGCAAGTATTCAATAATCTTCAATACTTTATCTACCAGCATTTACTAAAAGTTTACAAAAACTACGTTTCACATAATTGCCTGCTCAAATTTTCAAGGCGTTATAATCACCATCCATGGCTAGTACAAGTAAAGCCCCCACATGGCTAGTACTTATATACTTCTTGCTTAATTTTCTAACGTGGCATTTCATCATATGACTCTCAAAAGTTCGTGATACATTCAGCACCAGCTGAATAGTAGAAGCGATGGATGTGGTCGCCTAAGACCCCAAGTAAAAAAAAAGACTTTCAAATTTTAACCAATAGGGTTATTTAAAATCAATAAATAGTAAATATTTTTTTACTAGATGAAAATCAAACAAAAAAGAGAGAAAAATATTACATTTATAATATTTTTCACAACACTTTTACAATAAATATTAAGTAGCAAGTTCTTATAGACAGTTATTGATGGCAAAAAAATAATTATAGTGGTGTTTTCAAATAGAAAACAAGAAATAACTTATAACATAGGATTTGTTGTAAAGAATATTGTGAATGTTGCACTTCTAGAAAAATAAGAGTTTAGTTAGCAAACTTTTACTAGTTCGAACTAGTAAAAATCTACCATTAACATCATTTTTTTACTTACTACTATTAATCTGCTACATCAATAAGTGCGAAAATTTTTGTCAAATTTTTTGTATTTATAAAATTAAAAAAAAAATTCTATGTAGTTCATGTTAATTAGTAATAATTTTGCATCTAAAACAAAATAACTAATTTTTTTCTTAAGCCCCCAAATACATCAAGCCGCCTTGGATACGGTGCTGTTGAAAGAATATCAATATTGATATTATGGGGTTTCGCCAAAGATTAGTACTCGCATTTGAAAGCGTCATTTTCATTTCATTTTCAAAAATTGTATGATACAAAGAACCTTACCTGGCTACGCGGTCGGTCCGAGCGTATTTTTCTTCTCTTTTTTCTCCCTTTGGAAGGTGAAGCAAGAAGAGATAAAAAGTGGCCGCAAAGGTAGAAATATCAAATATATACAAGAGATGTATAATCATTTTTTTTGCTTCTGAAAGATCTTTCCTGATAAAGACCCGGCGTGTGTGTAGGCACTTTTAACGTATTAAGCAAAATGTTAGAAACTTAAAAAGTAAAAATACACAAAGAAAAAAGAGAACACAGAAAGGAAGAGGAAAGAATTTCATACTCTCATCATCCAATAGATCATCTTGAATTTATCTAAAGATAATGTAGCAAGTACACGAGTTCATGCATTTTTGTTAACACCATCTGCAGATTTTAAGATAATGCACTCGATCTAAGGAGGTTGTACTACATGTGAAACTAGAAAATGATACAATGAACAGAACCTGCGGTCGCTTGGCGTTACTATAGACGGTAACTTTTTACTGTAGACTTTCAATAATAGACCAAGAGCTACAGGACTCTTGGTTTCGTCCCTACTTAGTACTTGCACCAAAAAAGTCATTGTTCTTTTTTTTTTGGGGGGGGGGGGGGTGGGGGTTGGGGTGGTTGGGCCATGGACCTCTCAGACTTTTGTAAAAGATCTTTTTTAGTGGGTTCATTGTAAAACATCTTTAAGGATATTCCTTGATGTGTAAGAGACTTTAGTTCATGGGAATCAGAAGTTTGTGGAAAAAATTCACTTAGGAAGATTCCAAATATTCTGTGACTATTGAGGTAAGAAAGCAAGCAAAGCATTTGTAAATGTGACTGTAAATAGTCTGTAGTACAAGGATTTTTTTCATAGATTGTCGTAATTGTAATCCCTAGAATCTTTACAGGAATGGGTCCCAAGAGTAGTTTTTTGTTTTCCATAGAAAATGTTCTTTATTGGTGTTCCATTCGTTACTAAATTTATTTGTGATTTTTCTGCTTAATTTATTATTGTTTGTTCACATTTGTGATTGATATATCTTGTGTATGGAATTCCTAATTAACTAGTTGAATTAATTTGTTTATTCCGTTGCATACATGAATTGCATAGAGTCTAAGAAAAATTTTCAAGTGATATGTAATCATTTAGAACACATAGGGGCTAGGACAACCCAATGCAAGCCTGACCTTAATAATCCTATGCTTTCACCATGGCCAAGGGACAATTAGATAAGTAATGACGAGAGCTCAGGCATAACAACTTGAGCATAAGAGACGAGCTTGACCACATGTGGCAACCTCAAGCCCAAAGAGCTGAGCACAATATCCGAAGATTGTGATATTTGTTTATGAGGGAAAGCATACAACACATGACTCTATATATATTGGAAATCAAAATTTGGGACGTGTACTACACATTTCCATTCTCACTAGCAAATTTTGCCCACCAAAAAACCTCCTTGACTTAGGCATCGGAGCTATTAGGCTGATGCTACTCCAAGTCCCTTTTTACTCTTGCAAGTATCTTATTGGTCTACAAACCATTTGACTGTTAATTCATTATCAATAAGTAAACAAGTTATGTTGTTTATCAAACACCCCTTACACCAAGGAACTTAGATGGAATCGCAACAAGGGCTTCAACAGGGCCTATCATGGCGAATCTTTGAAAGATGACGAGTGCCAAGTTGAGAAATATAAATCTCAGTTTGGTCCTGACCAACTCGAGGATTGTTCAAGGAAGCTTTGATGATTAAGCCAATAAACTAGTGGGAGAATAAGAGAAATAAAAATGACGGAGTCTCAGCATGTGAAGTTACGTACCTTAATTTGCAAAATGGAGGAATATTTATAGAGCATGAGAGTGTTGTGTTTGATGTGAAATTAACTTTAAAACAGGCAATAGACTTGCCGACTCAAGTTGATTAAGGGGACATGTGACTGGGTAACACTCCAATCTACAAGTGAATGAGACAGGTTTAGCGACTTTTCGGCATAATAATGTAGATGTGCAAGGAGCTAGGGTTTAATTATTAGGGAAAAAAAAAAGGATACTAATAGGCACTACTAATGGGCACTATTTTGGCTTAATGACTGAAGGAAGATATTTAGGGTTGGTAGCCAGGTCGCCCAAGATGACTATCTGTATAGCTGTGTTTTTAGGTAGCCCAGATTTCGATTTGGGGTACAATTTTCTCTTCACCTACCCCCCATAATTGGTGTATCATTGAATTTAAGTTTCCCATCACTTTTGCATTTGGCATTTTTTCTTGGGAGGATTAGTTGCTTGAAATGAAACAATTTGTATGAAGTTTGAAGCAAGTGTACAAGAGAGGAACAAAGTACGTAGAGTGAAGAGATCAACCCTTTATATATATATATATATATATATATATATATATATATATATATATATAGTATGTATATATATATGTGGTCTGTTAATGGGTGCCCTTAGAAAATTTGTTAATAGGTCATTTCAAATATATATATATATATATATATATATATCACTTTTATGGAAATATGAAAAATTGTTAAAAAATAATTACTTTTCTTTCTCATACAAAGTTTCGAAATACTTCCTAAATCAATACCCTTAGAGTATTCATTAGATTTTATCATATATAAATTATGATAGACGGATGTCATTAATATATTAAGTATAAAATATCTTTTAACAAAAAAGTCTAAAATATAGAATAAAGATTAGCTACAAAACTAGTTGTAACCTAAGATTACAATTCCTTTTAAAAAAAACTAACATTACTACATATTTTGAAAATCTGGCCGTTAAATTGCATGTTCTTTGTGCTCTTAATGCATATATCAAATTTTGAGTCAATCAGGTATTATTTACTTTATAATCTATAAGATTATATTTTAAGTGTAATTTTAAATAACAAAAACTTGTAATTCAAACAATTTATTGATGACATACCTATTGGTCTTTAATATTTTTAGAAATTTTGCAATCATAGAGAATATAAGAAGGAAATGTAATCCAATTGTGAATTTGTCAAAATTCATCTCCAATAAAAAGATATTGGTAAAGTTGTAACCTTAGAATAAAACTAATTTTGTAACTAAATTTTGTTCTCAATTATATATATATTAGCCACGCATGAAAAACACAAATTTGGATGCAATAGGGATCATTGTAAATCACCAAGTAATGTGCAGAACCTATCTAATTAAATTTTTCTATGTCGAAGTAAATCAAATGCTGTATGGTGTGGTTCATGGATGTTCAGTTGGATGTCCACCAACCAGGGCATAAGTGCCATGATTGTCGCGCAAATGGTAGAAATGCAGCTTTGATGACGAAACAAGTAAAATTGTATCATTTTGCTTTTGCAAGCAACAAGTTTATAAATCTTCACCTAACATTCACTAAGCAAAATTGTATTTATTCTTTACCTAATTGTTTGCTTCAATTTTGTTGCTTTCAAAAGGAAGAACAATACAAATTGTCATAAACACCAGCGCATAATAGTGATTAGTGACTAACCCAATATGAAAAAATATAGGTTGATAAAGAACTAATTAATCTAAAATTTACGATTAATAGAGAATGATGCTTTAGCAAATTAGACATGTTCGATTGAGTTTTGTCTAAGCAGTCCTGTTGTTGACATTAAGTAATAGTAAATTACATATATAATCTAAATTTGTTCTGGAATATTTTCTCTTCCCATTGCACTAGTCAAGTCTTTTGCTCAATAACAAAACATTTACTAGCTAACAGCTAAGCTGGTTGACATCCACCTCATTACAATATTTTCTTATGGATATTAATAAGGTAATGAGTGGATAGCAAATAAGATAAGCTGCATTTGGGTTAAATTCTAGGAATCATCATGTATATGCAAAGTTGAGTACAGATATTAACTAGTCAAAGAAATCATTATTGCTCTTGATGATAAATCATTGGTAAGAGTTAGCAGATTTGGACGCCTAATTTTGAATTTATGAAACATTTTCCTAAGGATTCAAATTCAAACCCTATTGTTGTTTTATAAAATATGAGGGATTTGAACTCAAATATTAAGTTGCACACTAATAGGTGACTTGAAATCACAACATCATCCTCTAGCTAGAATTTTCAAAGCGGAGGTGTCAACCACTTTATAACTAATTGTCGGCAAGTTTGTAATTACAATTAGCATTAGTTGTTATTGGCTGTTGAGTAGGGTTATAAATAAGGGGTTTTTTTTTTTTTTGGATAAATACAATAGATTTTTAATTTATAACGTCTGTATTATGATGATTATTTTTTATTATCAGACCAAAATCCTGACTAACTTTATACGAGATTCAAGCCCAACTTTCTTATTTAATGATAAGAAACTTTACCAGTAAACTTGCTAAAACTCACATGGTTGCAAATAAGTTCAAAAAAAAAAAAAAAAAAAACAATTTATGGGGTTTTTGCAAATGTCACACTTGGGTGTATTTACAATTTGAATTTTGAACAACTAACTCAATGTACATTTTATTTGTTCACAATTTAGTCCCTGCAAGCATTGTTTTTGTAAATTCATTTCTATATAAGGCGCATAACTGATTCTTTTTCTTATCTTTTTTTTAATTATGTAGTTCACCTATAAGGCTATAATGATGCTTCACTTCGTTTATACAACATCGGACTCAATATTGTAGGTCACAATCTTGTCTTTTTCCTTCTTATTTTTTTATTATTTATTTTTGGAGTTAAATGAGTGTATTAAATCACTTAAACAATCTGGGTAATGTAATAAAAATCGTGTGCGCTGTATGTGTGATATGATTAATTTTGTTCAGATTTACCTAATACCCAAAATATTAATAATTCAAATGAAAAATGCATGGACGGAATTGGAAATCATGTGTCAAATTTGTAATGAATAAATAAAAAATCATATATAGTTTCTCCCCACAAGCTATATTATTGTTCAAAACGTCAAATAGATTTGATTGCATATATCTAAGCTGCGTCATTCAACCCTTACGTTTTCAAACTTCATTATTATTTCGAACAAGCCAAACTTGTTCACAAAATTAGTTTAGACATGGGTTTTAACCTATGATATCAGCTTGTAATGATACAATCAGTTTTTAATATAAGCGAGGATTGAATCTTACATTTTTATTTAACCATTAAATACTTTTTATTGGTTGAGCTAACTGAAACTCACTATTCATAGAATTAGTTGAGTTATAGATGTTGCATATAAAACCCATATATGCCTATTACATATTTGGAGTTTCAGTGATTCAAATTAGTCAAGGGTCTTATAATTTAATAACATAACATGCTCTCTTTTATTAAGAGAATTAAGATTTGAATCCACACTCTATCGAAATTTATGTATATATCATATTCCCTTCATTAACTGTAGCTATTTGTAAAATGGAGCATTTGGCGATTTCTTATTACATTGCAAGTTGAGTGCTTACGAAATTGAAGCTCCAAGAGCATAAAGCATAGGTTTTTTTTTTTTTTAGACAAGAGCATAAAGCATAGTTTATTTACATTGTTACCCAAAAAAGAAGTTTATTTACAAGTTTGAACAAAAATCTTAATAGGTTGTGTTGGGAATACACATATATGTGAAAAATCCACATAAATGATAACTAAAGAATTATTTTTTAGAAAAATAAGTAAAAACTTCGAGAGAAGTGTTATAACATAAATAGGTCTGAACCTAAATTTAAATTTTTAGTTAACATTGTCCTTATAAGCTATATTAAGGTCTTAACTTAATTTTTTTTTTCTAAATGTTATATTCCTAACAAGCGGTATAAAAGGTAATCATGATGTAACAAGTTGTTACCTCCCTAATAATTAATAGATTAAATTCAGTGGCAATTGTTCACCAAAAATTTATTTTAGGCGTAAATGCAATTTTAGTCCCTACATTTTGGCGTTTTTTCATTTTAGTCCCTACATTTTAATTTTACCACTTTTAGTCTCTAAACCAATTAACGCATGTCATTTTCATCCTTTCCATCAGTCAACCAACGGAAATTGCTAAGCTGGCTGCCGGAAGCATTAAAATATTACAAAAAAATAGCCACATCATCATTTAATTTTTTTTAAAATAATTTACCAATTTTAACTAAATAAAAAAAGAAAAAAACAAAATTAAAAACAATATCAATGCAAAAGAACACAAACAAACCCAGAACCACCCAAGAACCAAAACAAAATCGAAGGAGTGAGCGGCGACAGGGCTGGGACGGGCCGATCTGCTCCTGGGGCTGCTTGAGTGAGTGGCGGCGGGGCTGGGACGGGCCGATCTGCTCCTGTTAGGCACCGCTCCGGTGCTTGAAGAGAATAAAGGCGTAGCCTTTGGACTCATCGGAGACGCGGTCAATGACCGCCTTGCAATCCTCGATCTCGCCGTAGTTGCCGAAAATGCGTTCGAGGCCGCCTCTAGGGTTTAATTCTGCTCTTGCGCTCCTTCTCCTCCTTCCTCTTCTTCTTCCTCGGCCTTTTCTTCTTGTTGCTGCTGTTGTTGTTGTTCCTCTGGGTCTTCTTTAGAATCGTTTACAGCCATGCTGTACTCTTGTGTATTCTGCCATTTTGGGAGTTTGGATTCCTTCATTATTGTTTGTTTTGGTGTTCTTTTTTTTTTTTTTTTTTTTTAATTTGAGTTTGGGTTTGGTTCTTGGTGGTTCTGGGTTTGTTTTGGTGTTCTTTGGGATTTTGAATTCCTTCATTATTGTTCGTTTTTGGTGTTCTTTGTTTTTTTTTTTTTTTTTAATTTGAGTTTGGGTTTGGTTCTTGGTGGTTCTGGGTTTGTTTTGGTGTTCTTTGGGATTTTGAATTCCTTCATTATTGTTCGTTTTTGGTGTTCTTTGTTTTTTTTTTTTTTTTTTAATTTGAGTTTTTTTTTTTAATTTGGGTTTGTTTTGGGTTTGGATTTTTAATTCCTTCATTATTGGTTTTTGGTTCTGGGTTTGTGCTCTGTTGTTATTGTTTTTAATTTTTTTTTTTTATTTAGTTAAAATTGGTAAATTATTTTTAAAAAAAAAAATAAATGATGATGTGGCAATTTTTTATAATATTTTAATGCTTCCGGCAGCCAGCTCAGCAATTTCTGTTCGTTGACTAACGGAAAAGACAAAAATAACACGCGTTAATTGGTTTAAGAACTAAAAGTGGTTAAATTAAAATGTAGGGATTAAAATGAAAAAACGTCAAAATGTAGGAACTAAAAGTGCATTTACGCCTTTATTTTAACACTAGGTTGATATATGAGTAAGTCTTGCATTAACTTGGGGTAATTATACAATATTTTGAGAGATACAATTATTATATTCTTAGAGAATTGAATTAGTTTCTATTAACTTGACACAAAGAACACAACATTACTTGACCATGGGCTTGTATAGGGAAATGATTTCTATAAACTCCGTTTATTTGTGTTTAATTATGAAGTTTCGGCTAGTCACATATAAAGTTGATATAAGTACTGCATAACATGAACCAGAGAACTAAGATATATGATTCTAACCTAACTTGATGATCAGACACAAATACAAAATTTATAGCAATTATTTCAACTCTTCTAATTAGTGTTAGAGAAAACCACAAAGATTCAACTCAATGAATAAGACCTATAGGACTCAGCAAGTAATGTTGCTGTTAGTAAAGAATTAATGATATATTATCAGCTCAACTCATCAAGTCAAATTACTGCGGAAAGTTCAGGATAAACATAAATCTGCCGGAAGGATGAATGTCATGAAAGTGGAATTATACTTTTTCAAAAAATAAATAAACAAATAACTTACCATATGATGATACCGAAAATCGTCAGTAAACCACACGGTCCTCACGTGCTCCCAATGAAAAACCTGCACAATACGAAAACTGAAAACCTTAAGAGGAGTACCAGTGTGGGACATTAATACTCACCTGTGGTCCTTTGACGTGGGACATTAATTAAAGCGTTCACAATCATTTTCGCTTAATCATCATATTACTTTTTTGATAATCCCTTAATCACCATAGAACTATAATGACAATTTCTACCGTTTTGTAGTCTTATTCATTGGAAGGTATGAGATTCCATGTTGTTTGTATACATGTCTAAGGTAATAATAAAAAAATAAAATAAAATAAAATAAAAAGTGCTTCAGTCCTGGAGTACATATAGTTCATTTTTAATAAGCGTGCACATATATAGAGTAAAAAAACCAAGCTGACAAAGCAAAGATGTATCTAACTCCTGCTTATAGGTCTCAATAAGATGAATTGCACTCTAAACTTGATATATGAAAATCACAAGAAATAGAACACGGTTTTTATTAAAAAATAAAAATAAAAATCACTTGAATCCACAAATAGAATTAATGGTATCCACCCCCAAAATTGGGAAAGTGACAAAACCTCAATGAAAATGTTATTAATCAAATTCAAAATTGTCTAGAGGCTACAACCACAATATAAAATGCAAAGAAATCTTAGGATGCCCAAGAGATCCTTATGTTAGATTTTAGGAGTTGACAAATTCCATGACTTGTGGTCTTGTTTAGGTTGTAATGTTTGATCATAACATCGAGATCAAGTGTCCAAGATCTAGCTAAAGAGAATGTCGATTTTGTAATTTCAATTTCTCTTCAGCTATGTCTTAATTGATTGGTCGAAGAAGGCCTCTTGACTAAGGGTGTCTACTAGTCAGTCCATGTTAGATTTGTGCGTTACTCACGCACAACCCAATCAAATTGGGTGGAGAACTACCAAAATTGCCGTCAATTGGTAAAGGATATCGGAAAGGACAAATCAGGTACTCTTTGGGTGGTAGTCAGATTTGGGTGAAACTAATGATTATATAAAAAAATGAAGATCTTGCTAGATCTAATGAGATCTCTTCAGATTTGGTGGATCTTCGCCAAATCTGGCTATATTGATTTTCGATTCCCATCATATCTCAAGGGAATGTTGCTAGAATGGGTGGAGTTCACAAGATTTGATGGTATTAGGTTGCTCAATTTTGGAGGAGGAGACCTATCACTCGACCCATCAACATCGGTTTTTGAAGGTAGGGACCAGCTGCTAATCGCCGAAGTAGTCAAATCAAGTGGTAGATGGTTCGGGTCCGGTCATGATTGTAGGTGGCTTGGATACCCATGTTCTCAACACACTTCAATCAAGGCTTTCTTGATTGAGACATGGGAAATTCTGTTTTCATATGCGTTTGAACCTCTATTTGTCCATAACTCATGAGTATAGAAAGTAAATCTTAAGATGGTGTTATTATTTGGTGACCAAGGTTGAAGCCACAGAGCCATCATAGTATGCTTTCTATGGGGAAAAAAAAATTAAGTTGTCCTTGAATTCGCAAATGTGGTTTGTGGAAGGATTTCAAGATAGAAGAGTTTAAAGCACGCACCATGGAACTAATCTTTGGGTCACATTAGTAAGCTTTTAACTAGGTGAAGTCTCAGATCATATCTATAGTTCATTTTTTGAGAAGAATGCGTGTGATTTAAATTTTATAAGTTCATATTTATTAATGGATTCCTTCTTGGGGTTTGGAACCCCCCCGTAATGGTTTTGGTTTTTCCTTTAGATGTGTCCATCGGTTTTCCATTTTGTCACCAATATTTCTTGTACATTACTTTTTTGTATATTGCTTCTATATTTGATGAGTTGCATGCTCGATCATGAGAATTAATTGGTAATAAATGAATTATATAATTGGTTGATTTATTAAATTATTAATTTTGCTTAAAATCAACCTAGGGGTCACAAGTTAGTTTTCGTCATAGGAATAAACACTGGAAAGCCAATTGAAAAAATCGACAAACAATGCAAAATTGAAAAACAAAATTATAAAATCAAATTCTATTGACTCTAGGAAACATCCAAGAATAGACGTAACCTTATTTTGACTTTTTAATTAAAAATTTTGATAATAATAAAAATTATCATAAATAGAAATTTTGACCGAAAGGAAGCCTAGCTCTATTTCAGCATTAACATTTTTTTGGAATATGAATCATTTTCCAAAAAGTACCTTTTAGAAAACTTTCTAATTTTCCTATATTTGATAGCAATCTTAAAATAAGTTGGGAAATTATCTCTTTACTTCCTTTATTAAGCTTCACATGAGATAGAATTACTTTTCTTATTTAGCTTCGAGTGTGATAGATTTGTTTTCAAAAAATATATATATATGGAAAACAACTATATCTCTTGCTAAATTAAATATAGGAAGTTAAGAGATAATTTCCTTTGATTTTTTTTTTTTTAATATTAACAAACACATGAAAATGCAGAAAACTTTCACAATAAGTTTTCCATTGAAACAAATGGAGCATAAATGAATTAAATTTTTCAAAAAATGGCATAAGTCATGGCTATAAGGTCATGATTTTAATTCTAACGATGATTCTCTTTAGATCACTAAATTTCACACAATTCCATTGTTTTCCCTAATGATTTTGACTATACTTTTCTACTTTTCAATCTTTCTGTCATACCTATTGACTTTTGATGATCTTTTATTCAAAGAAGGGATGGGTTGTTTGTTCTATATCAAACCTTACATTCTGCTACTTCAAATCGCTTTCGTGATTGTACATTCCCTTTTTCTTATATCTCTATACAATTAATGTTAAAACTCAAAAGCATTAGGAATGAAAAAATACCTCCAACTCATCCCGACATCGACTCCTACATGTCCTACATGTGCGAGTTTTTCCTGCGGATTGGGGTAGGGAGTAGGGACAGAGTACCCTTATCCAACCATCCCCACTCCATTATCATTTCTATTTCTTCATCAAATACGCCTTTCGTGTTTTTTTTTTTTTTTTTTTAAATAAATGACTATTGTATTTGCACAAATTTACTATTTAACATTTATGTCACAAGACTTTTGCATGTAGTCCTCAAAGAACTTGTCTCCGCCACTGACTCTAATGTCAATGTTTCACCCCATTAGCTCCTCTTATTTTGTATTTGCTATTGAACTGTCAATTGTGCTACACGTGTGGATAACATTTCTGTTATTAGGAGCCACAGTCTTCCACTGTTAATTACCAAATTATTTCGTGGAATATTCTTATTGTCCTCCAAATCATTGACATGCAAACCCCAAATGCATGATGAAAATTATTTGTCACATGATATTAGGTCATCTCTAGCAATATAATGCGCTACAAACAATCAATACACTAGCATATCAAAGTTGAATACAATAAAGGGATTGGGATTAGTATTGAATAGAAATTAATCCAAAAAGCTTTGATGATAATGAGATTACTAATAACAAGAACTTTCACGAAAAAGGGTATAGGAACTAGTAAGGACAAAAAAATTTATGAGCACTAGTACTCAGCTGCCTCATTATTGGAGAGTCAAATTTCACTATTATTGTGGTAAATTTCTCAGATTATAGGGGTCAGAAAATGCTAGATTTTCTTAATGATTATGAGTAATTGCACTCTATAGCTAGCCAACCTCTATAGTACCTCTCTCCCCTAAGGAAAAGGATATGTTTGGAGTTGGATTCTATGGTGTAGGAAACCCCTAATTATAAACTAAACAAAAATGTGCAGGCACAACTACACAAGTGCTTGTGTGTATGTTGCATATACATGTACCGGTGCTTTGGAATTTTTGTGGAGGGAGAGAGAAAGAGAGAAAACATATGTTAATAAGTTGTTCCCATGATGACTAGCACAATGGAACAACATTGTTGTGCTATTGGAGCCTTACAAAGTGAAAGTGTAATTAATTTTATTCCATAAATTGAAGCAACAGCATGAAAATTACTGCCAAACAATCCCTAAGCACTTCACAAGAAGGAAAAAGTAAGCTTACCTACGGATCCGACATCTTCATGATTTCTATATTCAAAGTTCAAAGGTGTCATAAATAATACTCTAAAAAACATCAATTTGAAGCAAGAGAGAGAGGGAGAGAGAGGTGGCAGTGGCAGTACATATGCTGAATTCCATGCAGCAATAATGGCCTTTCAATCAATTTCTAAAGTCTTCTAAATCTAATGATGATAGAGTGAGGCATCAGATATTTGGTGGGTTCCACTTTGTCTCACTACCATGTCTCTATCTTTATTTTGTTTCAAAAGCGGCTTGAACCTTGAAGGGAACGTTCCAACTAGGTTAAACTGAACAATCTTCACCAACTTGTATCGCCTCAGAATTTTAAGATCATATAATATGAAACAATCTCTAGGTATCATACTTGGTACAGATTTATAGGTGAGAACAAATATCAAACAATATATGCCCTATGGTATATATAAAGACACAAGAAAAGGCATGTCCAGCTCTCTCAAGGTGTGAGATTGGGTTCAACCCACTAAAGCAGAGTCTCCCTTTCTATGGAAAAGAAATAATTAAATGTCCTATGATATAGATTTTGTGACACAACAAAAGGAATGTCTAGTTCTCTCAAGATGTGAGTTAGCCTACTTAATTTTCTATGGAGAAAGAACTAAATGACCCTTTCATATAGTGTATATTTGTGATACAAGAAAAGGCCTCACCCGCATATTAAAATAGCGAAAAGTGAATAATAGTGCACACTGGTTCCATTGTAGAAAGCAAAAAGAGATGAACCTAGGCCTGTTGTGTGCCATAAAGCAGAAATATGGGCCCTTGGAATTGACTATTGAAGAAGAGCCGAAGAATGAAACTCGAACCAAAGCTGCTAAAATATTTTTAGCTTTGCAAAATTTGGTATTACTTAAGAATGTTCACTTTTAGAACCTTAGAGGCAAGAAGTAAAGCCTATTTCAGGATTAACTCGTACACATGGGCCACTTGTTAACTTTTTTGGAGACCCAAGCCCAAATCAGAAATCATCATACTAAACCCAACACATCTAACTTAAAAAGTCCAACTTAATAAGTTTCACAAAAACAAATACAAAAGAAACAGTTAACGAATGCTCCAAAAAATGTTAACTTGGAAAATATTTTTAGAAAACTTTTATAATAAAAGAAAATGTAACTAATTTTTTTGATAACTTTTTTTATTTTCCATGAGAGTAATATTATAACTTTCTTAAAATTGTTAATTAACAAATGTCTTAAAGATACTATTAACTGGACTCAATACTAAATAAGACCAATTTCGCCATGCATTGTAATTTACAAAGTTATTTTTAATTTTTAAGGTGTTTGCAAATATTCCCTATATTGGAGTACTAGAAAGTAGACACAGCACTTTGTAAGGGTAAACTCATCAGTAACAATACCCTTATTGCTTTTGAGTGCCATCCGACCTGTCACAAATGGGGCATTCTTACAAAATGTTAAAGTACTTCCCTAATTGCAGTTATCAGACAACCAAAGGAACATCTGGGTTTTGGGCGTAGGAGTTTTCAAACCCAGAGAAATGTGGGTGAAGAGTCAGCTTCAAAGAATTTGACCCTCCTGCTAGAAGGTATGTAGAGTTGAGAGAAATGTCCCCATTGCTTGAAAAAGCCTAAGCAATCTTACCAATAACTCCAGTGGATAGAAAAATATATAGGTGTAGCTTGATTTAAGAATCCCCACCATGGATGAGTAGTCAAATAGATCTTAGAGAGGACCAATTATCAAACCAAAACGGAAATGAGATTCCACTATTAACAACCTCAATCTATTAGCCAGCACTAATCTACCCGCTTTGCATGCTGACCAAGATTGAGAACCGGATCTCCGTTTAATTTTTTTGAGCTTCAAAGGGAATGGAATACATTTTCGGCTTTTAAAGTTTGGGCCCATGGACTTTCTTCATCATTATGAAGCCTTAAATTTAGCTTGGCTAGGAGAACAATATTTTTGGGCCATATCACAAGCATCCATAATCCTCCTCTCTTGGGCATGGTTAAGCAAATGGATCCTCTTCTTATCTAAGCTTGAGCACCCAAAAGAAAAATCCCTATTAACTTTGTGAAGATGCTCAAAGGTTGCGTCCCAGTCCATGCAATTTTGTGTTGTGGGCTGGTTCGACATTTGGCCCAAGCTGAACCGACAGTATAAAATGTGGACATGAGTAGTGGTATACCCTATTAAGTGTTAGTGGTACTCTTGGGCTTACCCAGATTGTACTTTAAGGCGTGAGGCGATGATTACACACGTAAGCTTCCTTTTTTTATTCCTAAAAAAAAAAAAATTGCTTAGTAATTTTTGCCCTCTGTAAGCTCCCTATGTGACATATAAATTAGCTAGATTCCCTTCCAAGTTCCAACTAGTAAGTCTATCTTGAACCTTCTCTTTAACAAAATCAAAATCATTCTAGCTAGATCTTGCATGTTTTAACGGGGGAACCCAAATATTTTCTCAGAAAGGGCCTTGGCAACATCTAAGTATCCAAGAAATTTTCCTTTGCAATGTATATACGACAATAAAGGATCCCCTATCTGATTCCAAGGTTGGATAGAAAACAATCTTGCTTGTTTCCATTAAATAGAAGAGACATAGAGGCATTAGAAATGCAGCTCCTGATTAGCTTGACTAGATCCTCGAAAAACTAGAAATGAGTAAGAACATCCTTGGCAAAGCTCCACTCAAGCCTATCATAGCCATTTTCTAGGTCAATTCTAACGAGCATGGCTCCTATGCTTCCTTTCTTATTCAACATGATGTGGATAAGTTTTTGAGCAATAATGAAAGACCTCTTTGCCCTGAAGCAAAGGTTAATAGGTAAGGGGACACCAGGACACCATTTTGGATAGGAGAGATCTCATATGATTTTACTTGATCAGGAAGATCAACTTATAAATAGTATTACATTGACTAATCGCCATAAATGACATTGAGATTCCTGACTAACTCTTTTGGGAGTTAAAGCCACAAGAATTGGATTTAGATAAGATGTAATTGAGAGAGTTGAGAACACAGAACCTAATGTATTAATCAATGAAGCATAAAAGTGCATCTTTTCTAACAACAATTAAATTCAATGTAGCTATATATTTGAATTTAATTGGAGAACCTACTATATTGTACCTAAGCAACAGTATCTAATTTTTATCCTTTTACTAAATCACTCACTATGAGCCAATAATTTTGAAAGAACCCACGTTCAGCTCGTCTGGCCCAAAGGTTTAAGTGGTTTCAAAGATACGGCTGAAACAATCTCTTGATTAAAAAAAGGGACCAAATAGGATGCTTCTACATCTCAAGTCAAACAACCTTTACTCCAATGGACCTAAGAGGAGTTCAGCTACTCTTCCTTTATGCAATAAGCAACACCATGTAATTTCTCAAGTATGTGACATATTCCAGTACTGATAAAACTCGTTTCGTAAGCCAATTTTCTATGATGCTAGGAAAAAAAATTATAAACAACACATTTTTAGTGGCTTCGTTAAAATGCTTCTCTCCTGATTTTCTTTTCTAAGAAATGTTACTTGTACCTTCTATGCATGAAGCAAATGATGGGTTATGTCTGGGGTGTAAATGGCTCTGCATAAATAGCAAAACAATTCTCCATTAGTGGAGTTTTGATAAGAGTTTTTCTTGTTTGCAGAATGCATTGGAATTATTTCAAGTGTAGTGGTTGCAGGGAAGTCTCCACATGGGAATGTTGCCAATACCAAGGTGTTGAAATGAGATTTAGATTGAATCATTAGTGGTTTAGGCATGAAAGGATGGGTGATTTGGTGGTATCAGTAATATTTGTGATTTGTGTCCTCGGATGAATTTAGGAATTCATAATCCATGATATTATATAGATAACATCATGTCAAAAGTCTTGTAACTCAATTGACTCCTCCTGATGTTTCTAATAGAGATGTTCATAGTTCAAACCCAATTATCAAAAATTATATAGACACCATCATACCATCAAACCGTAGGTAGCGAGTAATACATTTTCATTTGTAGGCTGCTTTCAAATTTCTGTAGATACTAGGACAAACAATTTTTCCTAATTTTGTATGTGATAATTTTTAATAATACACACATTATAAAACCTCCATTCTGCTGAAAAACTTCAAAGAAACTGAAAGAATCACAAAAATGATTAAATTTCTGTAAATATATTCCTTTATTTTTGAAGTTTGTTTCATAACAGTCAATGGAAAAAAGATATATCATCACCATCCTTGTGGCAGTCCTACTCTTCTTTTTTGGCCAATTCTTACCTCATCTCAACTCTAAATACCTTGTTTAGAGAACACTATTTGGGTAAGGAAAATTATTAGATATTCCTGAAGTACCATAAATGCATACTCTCTCATTTCACATAAATGGTGAATCCTACAATGAATTTAATTAGTGGGACCCACCATCAACAAAAAATTAAAAAAAAAAATTGATTTAGCTATAATAGCCCTTTTTTATTTAGTGTAGAAAGATATAATAGTATATAATGATATAATAAGATCAGTTAATCCCGGGATTAGATCCCTATATGCAACTAAGAGAGTAAATAAAAAGAATGTAACTTGATTTTATCATAATGCATGCTCATGGTGTTTTTATAACTCGTCTAACAAGCCATAGAAATCAATGTCACTTTACAAACACACTAATACACTTGAGCAGTCTTCCCTTAAATAATGACATTACAGGGAAAAAAAAAGATCATGACTAGCCCAGCCATTTTTCCATGTGCTTTATGTGTCATTAAACTTGCACTCTCTGGACATAAAAGGATAAATTCAAATTTAATGATACGAGAGATGCAAAGCTTACCATAGGGTGCAGACAATTCTCTTATTCAATAAAAAAATATATATTAGAAAAAATCTAGAGATTCTAAGCACTTATCATCGGAAGATTATTAGATACTCCCGGAATACCATAAATGCGTACTCTCTCCTCTCACATGAATTGTGAGTCTCACCATGAATTTAATTAGTGAGACCCACTATTGATGTGAGAAGAAAGAATACACAATAATTTTCCGTTACGAAAGGACCAACTTGACATGTTTACAATTATTTTAGGATTAAAAAGGAAAATTTTAAATTTAAGACTAAAATAGAACCTAACCCAAATTTTAGGGAAAAACACATTTTTGCCAAAATTCTTTATTATATACAATTACACTCTCTAACCTCTAATTTTATGATTTGGCCAGAATTGGCTCCTTTTCTGGTCTGGTTAAACCAATAAAATTTCTAACGTTCGCTAAGTCAATGAAAACCATGGTTTAACTGAACTAGATTGCAGAATTAATTTTACAAGGAGCAGATAGATGGGCAAGCAAACTGCCGATTTGATTAAATGGGGCTAGGAAGATGGATTTGAAACGTCGTGAAGCCTTACAAGGAGCAGATAGATGGGCAAGCAAACTGCCGATTTGATTAAATGGGGCTAGGAAGATGGATTTGAAACCTAGTGAAGCCTTTGTCCTCGTGTTTTCTGAACCACATCCTTTTACTGCTCCTTGCAGCATTATTACAATGATAGAAGCAGTACATGTTTCTCAAAAAAAGAAGAAGCAGCAGTACATATTCAAGAAGCAAGGGAATTAAGTGACATGCAGTTCTATTTGATCAAACAAGTAGCTTTCTTTTCATGAGGTTGCCAAAGAATATTTCAAAGAAAACTCTTACAAAAAATAGAAATAGAAACCACTAGAAACCAGAAGGTGCATTTTCATATCTCTCTTCTTCTTTTTTATTTTCTTTTTTCTTCTTCTTCTTTTTTTTTTTTTTTTTTTTTTTTTTTGTTTGTGCAGGTAAAATTGTGTAATTGCATAGTAGTGAAAAAGCAGACTTATTTTTTGGATCAATGTTCACCTGATAACCTAATAATGGGCTCGGTGGCACCATAAATCAGCAAAAACCAAAAAATCAGAATATAACCAAACGATTCTTTATCAAAGTTTGCAAAACAAGTCAACAAAAACTGAAAAGTGAATCTTTTTTTTTTTTTTTTTGGGTAAGCAATAAGTTTTATTGATATCAAAATGGGACAACCTAGTACACAAGGAGTGTATAGGAGTCAACTAATCAAGTACAAAATTACAAGAATCAAGAAAATCAAGGAAAGAATAGAATGATTAGTTTTGCAAAGCAACCAACCAATCTAATAAAGTTCTAAAGAAGAATAACTTGAGGTCTGGTATGGATCTTTTGTTATTTTCAAAACATCTATTATTTCTCTCCAAAAACACCACATTAAACAATGGGGGACACTTAACCATATATGACCATTTCAATGATGACCAAGCTTGCCTTGCCTGCAAGCTAGGATTGAGCATAATTAACCAGAATTTGGGTCATATTTTTATGGATGCTGTGATAAGTTCATTGTAGAAGATACATTTGTGTCTACCATATACTTAGTGGTCAGCATGGAAAATGGACCCTTTGTACAAAGGTTCCAAACTTGGCATCAGTAATTACTATGTTTTATTTATCAGGAAAACATGTGTCTACTATATAAACCAAAAATAGAGGACTTCCTTCAGTTATGTACTTCCAATCCTCCTTGAAAGCAACCATAGAAAAGATATTTACCAAAGAAATTAATTTTCTGGCACGCAAACTAAATGTTTGAAATCAGTTATTATAAGATATAGAGTGTTGCCCTTTCAGAAACAACAGCAAGAGCTTCCACCATTGAATTTTGAGTTATCATTGGTGAGTTGTATACTTAAGAAAGCACTCACCACTCAGCAAGCACGTATCTACTTAAGAAAGCAGTCACATAGTCTGTTAGTCTACATGCATGAGTATCACGTCATTTGGGTTGAAGTAAAAAATAAAGGGTATTGATCATTCTAACAGGCAAAGAAAATTTCAAAAATCCGGGCTTTTATTGAACCATAGAACTGCCAATGGTGTGATCCATTTCTTATGAAACTGTGCCCAAGCCCAGAATGCTTTAGTTGTTTCTCAACCCAAGTTTGTTTGTAATCTTTTTCTGATCACAATATCTTTCTATTCTTGCAATACACCCCCCCACCCCCCCCCCAAAAAAAAAAATCTTATTCTCATGACAGGTGAATGTTTACCCACTTGAGTACTCGATGCTACAAGATATATATATACACGGCTGAATATCTACAGTATATCATGAATTATATAGTTGAAGTCATTGTGTCTTTCTCCTAGCACTCACGGCACTTTTGTTAGCATTGTACCTATAATGAAAAATATGTATAATTCTAATTCGTTGGTCAATTCTAGCATACGATATCGTAGATTGATCCTTGACCCTTTGCATCCAAACTCGTCCACACTTTGCTTCCCCTATGCTCATTAGCTCTTTAGAGTTTTTAGGCAGATAGTGTAATGGAAAGGAAAAGAATTCTTTCCACTTGCTTTGAAACCACCCTTCCTATGAAGAAGGAAGGTACCATGTAATTGACATATGCATATTCCCTCTTATAAAATGTGGATTCCATTGGGGGATGGGAAGGATGCTTAAGATTAGTATGAACTATACAAGGATAGGAAACAGAAAATCATTCAGACAAACAGGTACAACTAATACCATATACTGAAAGCAGCTCTAATTAGCACTCTAGGAGTACCTCTTTATTATATTACCAAAGAATGAAGCCTGAATCAAAATATAACATCACCATGATGATGTCCAGTAACACCCCTTGCACACCTGTTGAACCAATAATGCAGGGTGAGAAAAGATCGTCATGAAAAAAATAAATACACAAGTCTGGTCATAGCAAGTTTTTCTTCCAACAGAACATTAATGCTTTCCTGTGAACAAAAGCTTGGAAAAAACGCTATGATGCTTGTTTCAGGGAAAATGGAATATCCTTGGGGTTTTCAACTTCAAAGCGATGTAGCAGTAGAGATGTAGAGTAATAGCGTATTAACATTCTAAACCTCAAACTATTCTGGACAAGCATACTTAATAGAAACTAAAGATAACAAGACAATCATGTATATATGTACACGAATGAGATACTTCAGACCAAAATATATACACGTAAAAGGAGTGCATATATTTTCAGATGTCTTTAACATTTCTATCACTTGATCAAGGCGTTGTCATTTGTGAACTCCTCCACAGAAGTTGTTGGTTTAATTCCTTTCTTTCCCTCCATTTATTGTTTATTTTTGTAAGTAGCTTTATTAAGAAAAGGATAAATCTTATTTACACAGGATATACAAAAAAAGGTTTATTAAGAATGAAAACCTAAAATCCTAAGGATCTACTGGACCTGGATACCTGCCAGATCAGATCATCTTGTAAGCATCCAGAGCAAGCTTCCTTTGATTGAGTTGAAACAGGAAGGCAGAGCCTTATGGTCTACCTCCTCTCACAAATTTGATTGTGCTGACACTTGAAAGGAGATTGAAGAATATTTTGTTAATCACTTTAAAGAGTTGTTTCAAACTTCAAATCCGCCTATTTCCTAGTGATTTGGATAGTCTTATTTCTCCTTGTATTTCCCAAGTTGAAAAAGGGGAGATTGCTAGAATCCCCACTGCAGATGAGATTAGGAGTGCCGTTTTTGAGATGAATCCATTAAAAGCCCCCAGGCCAGATGGCATGCCAGCCCTATTCTTTAGGCATTACTGGGGATTCATGGGCAGCCAATTAGTGGAAGAGAAGTACGGATGCTTAAGGAGTTAAATCAGACTACATTACTCTGATCCCCAAGGTGTAGGGAGCTTATAACTTTGCTCAATTCAGACCAATAAGCCTCTGTAATTTCAGTTACAAAGTAATCACAAAGATTTTGGTGGCTAAATTAAGACCTCTACTGCATAAGCCGATTGATCTGGCTCAATTTGCTTTTATCCCTAACAGAAATATTACGGAAAATGTAGTGTTGGCTCAGGAAGTTGTGCACTGTTTTAAGCACACAAATTAGAAGGAGGGGTACCTGGGAATCAAGTTAGACTTCCAAAAAGCATATGATAAAATGGAGTGGGTTTTCCTTGCAGCAGTGTTGAGTAATCTTGCAAGGTTGATTAATAGAGAAGTCAATAACAGGAAAATCAATGGGGTTAAAGTTTCATACTCAGCTCCAGAAATTCAAAGTTGCTTTATGCAGATGATGTAATTCTTTTCAGCAAGACAAAAGTACGGGAGATTAATGCCTTGATGAATTGTATTAATACTTATTGTGTGTGTCCAGGACAAAGCATTAATTTGGAGAACTCAGGAGTTTTTGCTTCAAAAGGGGTGCACCAACAATTCCTCCGTCAGGTTAAGCACCTTTGGGGGCTGAGGAAGCTCTCTCAGGGAGCTAATTATCTTGGAGTACCTTTGTTTTTGTCAAGTAACAGGAAAAAAGATTTTTCCTACTTAAAGGAAAAAGTAGAGTCTAGTACTGGGCGTTGGAAAAACAAGGGCCTATCTTAGTCAGGAAGGGCAATTCTCATTTCTTCAGTAGCTCAAGCAACCCAACATACTCTATGATGGTCTTCCAAATCCCCAAAGGGATTTGTGACGAGATGGAGGCCCTGATAAGAAAATTCTGGAGGAATCCAAAGACTGAATCAAAGAACTTTGCACCAAAAGCTTGGGCATTATTATGTTGCTCTAAGAAAGACGGGGGGCTGGGATTTAGATCTCTCTTAGAGTTTAGTCTAGCCCTGCTTGCAAAGTTTGTTTGGTGGATTTTGACAAATAAGGATTGTTTGTGTGTCCAAGTTTTTAGGGCAAATATAAAGTTGGGAGAAATTGGCTTTGGGAAAATTCATCAAAAGGCAGCTCGTGAACTTGGAAAAGCACTGAAGCAGCAAACAAAAATTATTGTTGGGAACTGCTTGTAAGGTTGTGCTGAATGGTGATACTTTAGCTTGGGAGGATCCGTGGATTACAGACCTTCAAGAGTATAAACCAAGACCGACATCTCAAGAGAGCACTCAGGTATGTATGTTGGTTTCACATCTAATGAATCAATCTAAATCAGATTGGGAGGTTGGTTTATTGAAAAATCTGTTATATGGAGACTCTGTCAAGGCTATTCTAATACGCTAAATATTCCCTTCAGACCATGCAATCAAGAAGACAAGTGGGTGTGGACCAAAACTATGAATGGCTCTTTCTCGATAAGATCTGCGTATTGGGAAAATATTAATCTAGAGGCATCAAGTAGGCTACCTCCAGTGTTTGGAAGGATATGGAAATCAATGATTCATGAAAGACTTAACATGATGCTTTGGAGAGTAGCTTTGGACATTCTTCCCACAAAAGAAAAACTGAGCAGGTTTAAGACAGAACCAGATTTATCTTCTTTGTGTGGTCACTCTCCTGAATCCTCACTACATATTTTTGTTGAATGTCACATATCTAGAGCCCTATGGTTTGGTAGCCCTTGGGGTTTTAGAATTGATAGAAATCAGGTAAATTCAACAATGCAATTTGTGGAAATTTTTCTTGACCCTCCTGAGGAATGGATTTCAGATGACCAAGAGAGAGTAAGAATTTTATCATATGGTGCCTTGGTTATAGATTTTGAATGGAGATGCAGAAACAAATCCCTCCGTGAGGATAGAGTCTTAGATTACTATAATCTCTGTACAGGTTTGAAGAAAATATATCTTGAGCATTGGCAGGTGATTCAGTGGTCTGGCTGGAATAGTCACCCTAGAGGCACTGTATCATGGTCCTCTCCAATTCAAGGATGGTTTATAGTAAATGTTGATGCAGAAGTGGGAATAATTGTTCTTTCATCACTGCTGTGGCAAGAGATTGTAGAGGGAGGTAGGTTTTTGCCCACCCAAAAAGGTTAAAGCCATTCTCCCTCTCCAAGCAGAAGCTGAAGCTTTAATTGGGTAACTCATCTGGTAGGAAATTATAATTTTCCAAGAGCTGTGATTGAAGGGGACTCAAAAAATTGCGTGAATGCTTTGAAGAATCCAGAAAAGTTAAGTTGCTGGAGACTTGAAGCTATTATGGCTGATACTGCTTTTAAGGCACCTCAAGCTCCAACCATTTTGTTTAAATGGGTACCAAGGGAAGCAAATAAAGCAGTCCATGCTCTAGCCAAGTAGTCCTTAAAGTCTTCTAGTGCAGGGTGTCTTGATGTTTTGTTTGTCCCTGATGTTGTTGTAAATATTATCAGGGAGGAACAGCTCCTCGATTGAGGGATTGCTTCCTTTTCAGTTTTGCTTGTCCTGCCATTTGTGGTTTTAATAAAATTTTATTTCTATCAAAAAAAAAAAAAAGAAAGAGCTAACGGTTGAATGGTGAAATCTGTTGTGGTCTAGACTAGCTATCCCTAGGCACTCCTTTGTTGGTCAGATGGTTATCCTGAACAAGCTCCCAACAAAAGACAGAATGCTTTAACGGGTGCTTGCTGTGACAGTATGTGTGTTTTTTACAGGTCTAGCATTGAAGATAGAGACCACCTCTTTTTTCAATGCTCAATCACCAAGAGAATTTGGGATAACATCATGGGCCTTTGCTAGTGTCAGATGCCAAGACTTACTGGAAGGAATTAGTAAACTGGGGTACTACTCAACTAAAAGGAAGGGTATTTAGAACCCTGCAATGTAAGTTAGCTTTGTGGGTTACTGTCTACCAGTTGTGGGAACAAAGAAACGTTTTTTTACATGCGGGGAAGATCTATAGAAGCACAGCTCATTGGAATTATTAAAAAGAATGTGAAAGGAAGAATGAAGAGCAATAAGTTCAACTGTAACTCAGTGTTCGATCAGATTGCCTTTTTGCAGATGGGAGATCAATTATGCCCTGCCCCCCATTCCCTGCCTTGAAGTTGATTTCGGTTGAGTTAGAATTAACTGATTCTACGCCTGTATATTAGTTGAGGTCTTGTTTGCCTAATATGGCTTATGTTAGGTGAGTATAGCCCACTGTGGTTTTGTGCTTAGATAAACATTGTTCTGTTGCTGTGTCGCAGCTTTGGCTCTGCAGTATAGGTTATCTGCTGAATCTATAATATGCTGCTCTTGTATCATTTGTTCTTGAGGTGTTCAATAAAACTCTTACTGATTCATCAAAACAAAACAAAACAAAACCAAGAAGATCTACAACTTTGAAAAGGAAGTAGTGATGTGATACTGCCAACAGAAAATATCCACCCATAAAAGGATCCTAGAAATAAAGAATTGGCAAAGCATAGAAATCTCAACGCAATCTGGTGTACAATTATTACACACTCCAAACAGTTTATTTGACAGGAGAGTTGCATTCCACTTTGTTTACTTCACTCTTAATGCTTGAAAAGAAAAATAATTCTATAGAATTATTTTCCTTGGTATAACTGCTTCTTGCTAAAACTAGTTTTTCAACTCCCTTGCATTAGTCACCAACTCCCTCCCTTCCAAGGATTTCATATTCAAACTCCCACGACCCTTAACAAACTGAATATCGACTAAGTTGTACATGCTAGGCAGCAATTAAATCGATAGCCCTGTGGCAGATACTTCAGAAAGAACCCTACCAACTGACAATAGATTTTATCTCCCATATGAATTAATAGATAAGTACCATGGTCAAACAAGGAAAACTGAAAGAAGTTGAAGGCACTAACTATATATAAGCCACTAGGACTAGATAGCGTCCATCAAAATAATGAAAAACTCCTTCAAAGCTAAATAATGTTTTATGATCAGCATAAAATATAAGTTCCCAAGAAGATTATACAGAAATTTCATGTCCAAATTGTTCTAAAAAAATGATTTTTTTACGCCAATCAATAGAAATAGTATGATCAGTGAAAAGGAATAGAAACAACTTGTGCCAATGATAACGCGCGTTTGATTAATTGAGAACTCAATTTTACTTATCAAGTTATCAGGGCCCATGAGGATGCGGGAGGGTTCCTCACCTGAAAACCCAGACCCCAATTAAGAAAAAGGAAGTAACAAAAGTAAATTCAAGTGTCTCCCCATCTAGACAGTTTAACATTGTTGCACACAATGAAGTCATTCCTATTTCCTATATCTTGAATATAATCTTCCCAAGCCCAAAGCCAACAAATAACAAGCAAGTACTTTATTCTCTTAGTTTTATTTAATTCAACTTCATGTCATCATTTATTATATAAATGATTGAGTCTATAGTGTTTAAACCAATTTTTTTAAATAAAAAAATAAAATTCCACCCATTTGATTTCTGCCTAATAACATTTATATTACATATGAATGAATGCCATCTCATATCATAATTTTTTATTGATCCGCATCAAACCAGCTAATGTCAACAAAATGGCTCTTAAATAAAATTTAACACAATAATGCATTGATAACACTCAAAACCAATGTTTAGGACCACAATTTTATAAAAGATGGCAGCACAATTGGACCATACCTCATTGATTCACCTCCTCTTGGACCTCACCACCGTCTTCCTCACTTGTTTCCTCGTTTGTTTCCCAAAACTCAGTGTAGAGAGCAACTTGTAACGATCCCTTAAGCCCATCAAATGGGAAAATCTTGCCTGTGTTTGTAGAAGGATCGTACAAGACCAGCTGCCCTTCTTTGTTCTTCATAAACTTCTTCCATACCCCCAAAATCCCAATGGCCTTTCCAAATCCAAAGAGGGTCCAATTCTAATAAGCTTAGTCCACGACTCCCTAACCCCAAATTCAAACAATACCCAGATATCAAAACACAACATCTCCACCTCCTTCCCAAAAGGATAAACCAGCATAGCAATAGACCCGTTCAGCGCGGTGAGAGTCGTCTTCCAACTTGAGTAGTCCCCAATAACACCAGCGTCCGGAAATGAAGTAGACTTGAATACCTCACTGGCAAAGTCGAAGCGAACAATCTTTTCGTCCTCATTATTATCTAATGGAAGCGGCGCCGCGCACCAGAAAAAGCTTCCATCCAAGTACATTGTGGCCCTCGACTGTGTATGAATCCCATAAGGCACGCGAGCGACCTGAGGGTCAAGCTGCCTCCACGAACCACTGCTGACGCTATACACTTCCTCTTCTTGACTTATATGAAGCAAATTGGTCGCGGACCTGAACTGAACATTGAGAAGCCTCACGACCTTGAAGTCATTGGATACGGAATCGAATCCGAACCCAACACTGTGGAAGTGGACATTGACCATTTCGCGAGGGGCTATAGGAGGGAGAGGCTCGAGCACCGATGACGTGGTGGGGTCCCAGAGGTAGATGGTGCTTGCGAAACAGAGACAGAGGAGACCATCGGAGGAGGAACCGACGATGTCGAGGTTGAGGCCGTGGTTTGGTTGTGGGAGGTTAAGGATGACTTAGGATGTGTATTCTGGATCGAGATTGTTGTACGATAGGAACGAGAATGTGTGCTTCGAGGTGTCGATTTTGTCTGTGGCTTTGACGAGGAAGAAGAGAGGGTTATTGGGGTCTTCGGATTTAGAGATGAGAGTGGAGTGGTTGATGAGGTTTCGAGAGATCAAATCTGGGGTTCCGATGAGAGAGAGCCAGGTTTTGGAGACGCACTTGAATCGAATTAGAGATTTTGGGGGTAGGCGTGAGAGTATGTTTATCACCACTTCCTCAGGGAGATAGGTTGACATTGTTTTGTGACTGCTATTGCTCGTAAGCCGTTTGTGGAATGGGAAGGGAGAAATAAGCCCACAGAAACAAAGCAAATTAAGTGATTCTGAGCTTATCTGACCGGCTTAAAATTCTAATAAAAAAAATAAAAAATAAAGAAGTAAATTCAATTAAATTAAATGCATGGCAAGAGATTATTTAGTTGAAACAATTAAAATATATTCATTGAAAAATAAGCTAAATAAAAAAAATAAAAAAAATTGGCCTTTTAAACCAATGCCAAATTCTTTACTTTTATTATAATTGTCTTTGTGAAGGGTCATTATCTCATCCAGTAACCAATAATGGAATCTTCGGATTTAGTGAGATCTTACTGAATTCTACTTGGGTTGTTGATCGGATCAAGTTGCTTAAGTTTTGGAGGAGAGAACATACACTCAACCCGATAAAATTAGGTTTTGAAGGTGTAGACCTACAGCTAACTACAACTACCACTAGATCAAATCAAGTATGGTTCGAGTTCAATTAGATCCTTCGGGTGGGTTGGGTCAGCCGGTCTCTTGGACACTCCCACACTTGCTAAAATGAGTCACTTTTTACCTCATCCAAATCTATAAGCAAATGACATTGTTTAAACATTTTTTAAGAAAATGATTTTTTTTTTTTTTAAAGACCCATTTAATAGATCTTGTTGTGTAATGAGTACTATTTAGGATGGTTATTGTGGTAGGCCAAAATCGGATAAGATAGATTTCAACCTCACACAATTAATTTATAAAGATGGGATGTCAATCAACCTTGTTTACCCTTTTTAACAAGTCTATGATATTGGAATGTATGTTTAATATATATAAGCCATGCAAAGTAAAACAACTTATGTCTGGGATTAATACAACAATGCTCCTCAGTTTAGGCCAAGGTGTAGGTTAATATTTGTTCTTGAACTACAATGTTCTCACTTTCTCTCTTTTTTGCTTTTTTTCTTGATCCCCTTTCTTGTAAGGATCCTTTTCCTTTATATAGTCATCCATATTGCATCCTGACCTTCCACTTGGACGGCCAAAGCTTTTTCTTTAGATACTTGTCCTATCAAGGCTTTACGAGAAAGTTTCTCTATTAGATTGTGAGCTGTAATGACATTATTCAGGGGTCATTCCACCATTAATGTAGCCAGTTAAGCAGGTGCAAAGTATTGAATGCAGAGGTGATGGATGCTTTATTTATACCCTTTCTTCACCCACTCAATGACAAACCTTCCTTCCTTTCCTGGGTCACTTGTCTTGTGGTCTTCATGGCCAGACCTCGGCCCTTTTAGGAATGTACACATATCCTCGAGCATGCTGATCTTCTCAAGTTTTGTGATTGCATTATCATGTTTGCTCCAAGGCTTCCTTGACCTTCCAAGGTGTGCCCCTTTCGCTTGACCTCTTCCTATTTATTCTTATCCTCGATTACCCGTCCTCCCACAGTTATATATATATACATATATATATATATATATATATATATATAACATAATAAAAACCTATTTAAATGACTTCATTTAGATTTGGGCAAATAGACCAAATTGACTTAATTTGATAAAATGAGAGACTCAATAATTAAAAACTTAATTTTAAGGACCAATTTAATCAATAGACTAAATTGAATTTTAATCAATAAAATATTTGAATTTTATTTCTTTATATTTAATTATTTGGAGAGAACTTAAAAAAGAAAGAATCTTGATTCATCTAAGGGGGCAAAAGAAAACAATAAATAATAAATTTATTGATGTATCAAAAGTCTCTCTTTTAGAATAGATTATATTTAATAAGAATATTCTGTGAAAAAAGAAATTTATCAAAAAAAGAATTTTATTTTCTAACCTTTCACATAACCAAAAATAATATTTTTTATTTATTACCTTTTCTTAATTATTTTATTATTATTTTAATTAGAAATTAAAATAATTTTTTTTTTTCATTTTTACTTACTTTAATCAACTTTTATTTTAGAACATAGATGAAAATATGCTATTGGGGGGGGGGGGGGGGTCTGAGGGCAGCCACACCTACTAGATCATGCTCGAGGAACCTATGAGGCAAGTAGGTAGATCCCAAGAAGGAAAACTTGGTACAGCTTGAAAGAAGGGTTTGAATGAGGGCCCTTAAACAACCTAAGGAAGGCAACGGCATTGAATGCACTACACCAATCAGGTTAGCCGCATTAATGGTTAAATGACACCTTAATAGTGCCATAATAACCTGTAACTCATTTAGCACTTCCTCCAAAGGTGGGATGAGACAAGTATCTGAGAGAAATCAACCACTCTCTAGGTGGAGGGTCAGGATGTAAGGGTAGCTGCTATAAGAGGGGCAAAGATTCCAGTGAAGAGTGATTAGAATTTGGAGATTTGAGAGAGAAATAATTGGAACTTGTAACTCTGAAGTGTAACAAGCTCCTTCAGTTGAACGAGGAGACATTAATATAGTCTTTTTACTTCCATCTTTCTTGTTAGTTTTATTATCTTTCTATCCGGATCTTTTCCTCTGACTTCAGCCCTTTGGATCAGGAGCCCATGTGTTTGTCCGCTATATCCATCTCTTCAAATTAATTGTAGTGGGCTTGTCCCCAAAGCCTGCTTTTTTTTCCCCATATGGGCCTTTGCATTTGTTTTTGCTCCCACACACTATTAATTCTAAAGTAATTTTATTCAGGTTCTATTTCAAAAATTAGTTTTAGTTGCAAAATATTGTATTCATACCAACTGTATTCATCTTTAGCCTTCCACCACTTAAGTATCACATGAATTTGTTGAATTTTGCCATGTATGTAGAATTGTAAAGACAAAGCAACGAAAGGACTTTTTTTTTTTTTGAGTAAACAATAATATTTATTTAAACACACACAAAAATAATAATAGTGTTTTAAACCGAGTTTATAATACATTACATAACAAGAGTACAACTACAAAAGAGCCTAACCTTTGTAGTTGTAGACTAGGGTTATAAATAGTGAACATTAGACAAACATAACCAATGTGAGATAAATATTTCTTTTTTTTTTTTTTTTTTGAATAAACAGTAATACTTATTTAAATATACACGAAAATAATAATAGTATGGAAGAACTAATTTGGATGTACTATTCTTTTAGAACTAAAATGTAACTTTTCAAATTTCGGGAACTAATATAAAACATTACTAACATTTAAACCTTACATTTTTCACCTAGAGTATAAAACAAAGCATAGTATTTTGCTCACACGATTTTCACGTTCTAAATTGTATGTATAGAATTTGGTAATTTATTTTTTAAATAAGTAATGAAAAATGATTTGTTTAGGTTACTTGATTAATGCATCTTTGCATTAAAGATGTAGTTTTTCAGTATTTAAATTTGACTTGTATATAATAATAAATTATGAAAGAATGATTTTCATTGGTTCAAAATGAGTTCAAAGTGAGCATGAAAGTTTTTTTAACTAAAAAATAATTAATCCTTAATTTAGATTGCAACCAAAGAAGATTAATGAAAACCAATTAAAATTTTAATGCTCATTGGTTCATTTGAAAGACTTTTGTGATCGTGTATGTATTGGAAGATCATAAAAGATAAATGAAAATTTTCTAATTATGAAAATTAATTAGTTATTTTTAAAATAAAAATGTAAATTGATAATTTATAAAACTAAAGTCAACATCAGACTCTTGATCTATGATGCAGGAATTCATACCAAATTATTGACACGGGTTATTTACTTCTTCAATAAATTATTGCTAGTACCTAGCTCCTTCTATCTTCGAAATCACATAGTTACATCAATTCTATCACCGGAATCATCATCAACTTCAAACCAGAATGGTTTTCTCTCCATAAAAGTGGTAAATGATATAGCAACATTTGGCGATGCTCTACCAAATTCTTGCAACCTTACAAACCTTTTATTCTCGGGGTTCTGACAAGTAATAGTCATTTTTTTCCAACACCTTTCCGTTCTCAAGCAAATACTTAACCAACTGATCAGAAGCTATTTGAAGAGGGGGAAAATTCCCGGCCTATCACAAGCTGACACATCATGCCACCAAGTCCACAAAGTATGGCTAATTACAAAGCATCATATACTTTACTAGAAATTTTCCAAATTCCATTAAAGTAAAAACATGAAAAGCATGCAAAATGCTAATCCCATGTAGGCGTGTGTAAGCGATGATGCAAGCAAGTCAGCGCGTGTAAGCGATGACCCAAGCAATCCGACGTGTGTAAGCGATAACACAAGCAGATCAATCAAGCTGTGACATGTGTCACTAATCAGACTCCGCCATGTGTTGCTCACCCACCCCGAAACTCCTATAAATAGAAGCCTTACTAAGGCATTTGGAGACACCAAGCTATCTAGAGCACAAGCAACATCAAAGAAGTATTCAGAAATATTGAAACTCTACTGGAATCAAGGCCCTAAAGCTTCTAGGAACTTCAAGAACTTCAACTTCGAATACGAAGAACATTCGAAGAGAAATCATCCAAATCATCTTCCTAGATCTCAAAGGTCATTGGAATCAAGCTCAAAAGCCTCCAGAAACCTCAATAAACCATAAATCAGCAAAGCTCTAAGGATTCAAGCATCTTAAGCCCTGAAAAACTTCCACCACAAACCTTCAGAAAAAAAAGAACGCACGAAGAACACACGAAGAACGTGAAGAACAAAGAATTTCTAACAAGCTCATAGCCAGAGATTCATTGTAATTCCATTTCAAAGATCTTCGATCCATCTTTCAGCCAAATTGAAGGATATCTTGTGTTCAAATCAAAATCACATCACAAATCTTTCAAGGAGATCGAATCAGGGGATCACTCTTTTGTAATCACAGAGAATTGTACCACATATTCATCAATACAAATTCGCATTTGTGAAACTATTTTACTTGTTTGATTTATTTCGAACTAAGAAATTTAGTCTTCTACAAATTCTGGCACGCCCAGTGGGATCTCTTTGCCTCTCATCTCTTTCTCCTCCAAAAGAAAAGAAATTCGATTTGCTACCAACTTCGATGGCCTCTAACAAGAATGCCCAAAAATCAGTGGTTGATGCTTCCATTGCCGATGATTATGTCGACCCAATCACTCGCAGTCGATCGAAGGCTCTTGACCAACTTCAACCCCAACCAACCAAAGAAAGCAAACTTCATAATGTCATCTCCCTAGACTTTCTTGCAAATAGGAAAGCTGCCGCTAAGGATTCATTTCATTTGGAGATTGATAATGAATCATCCACAATAAGGACCTTTTCTATCAACTCTTCACCCGTAATGAGAAATTTAAGGAATGAAGTACCTTTGACTCATCCTGTTCTATCATTTACCCCATCATGTCTAAAGGTTATTCCAATGATGATGACTAACACCTCTACCATGGAAGAAAAGATGGCTGAAATGGAACAAAGGGTCATCCTTCTCACAAAAGCACTAGAAGATAAAGATGTCAAAATTGCAACCCTAATGAATAAACTAGAGGTACAAGATTTGGGTGAATCAAGTCTTGGCCATGAGTACCCGCCTGGCTTCACCTTGAAAGGAGAAAACACTAGGGTTGACAAGGAAAAAGGAGTTGAAGAAACTTCTCAATATAGAAATTCCACCTCAATAGCCTCGTTATCTGTCCAACAACTGCAAGACATGACAACGAATACCATTCGAGCACAATATGGGGGTTCTTCCACTAGTTCCCTCGTATATTCAAAACCCTATACAAAACGCATCGACGACATGAGAATGCCAAATGGGTATCAACCTTCTAAGTTCCTACAATTTTATGGGAAAGGCAACCAAAAACAACATATTGCTTACTTCATGGAAACTTGTGAGAATGCAGGAACTCAAGGAAGTCTCCTTGTAAAACAGTTTGTCCGTTCACTAAAAGGGAATGCCTTTGATTGGTATATAGACTTAGAACTTGAGTCAATCGATAGTTGGGAACAACTTGAAAGGGATTTCCTCAACCGGTTCTACAGCATACGTCACACAGTAAGCATGATGGAGCTTACCAATACTAAGCAGTGGAAAGATGAGTCCATTGTTGACTATATCAATCGGTGGCGTTCTTTGAGTCTAGATTGTAAAGATAGACTTTCTGAAATATCTGCTGTAGAAATGTGCATCCAAGGCATGCACTGGGGACTTCTTTGCATCCTGCAGGGGATAAAGCCCCAAACATTTGAAGAGTTAGCAACTCGTGCGCATGACATGGAGCTGAGCATTTCTAGCCATGGAAATACGAAGCCTCTTGTGCCTGAGGAAAGGAAAGAAAGAAGGGAAAAAAGGAAGAGTGATAGGAATGTGAAAAGTAATGTCAAAGACTCAATGAATATCAACTCTGCCCCAGTCAAAATTTCAACGGGAAAAACGAAGGCTAATGAGAAGAGGCTTGAAGGAGGCCAACGACGCGAGACACGTCGCTCATCACTCAAGGAATGGGAACAAAAGGCGTATCCTTTCCCTGACGCTAATATGCCCAAAATGCTAGAACAACTCCTCAAGCTTAAATTAATTGAATTGCCGGAATGCAAACGGCCAAAAGAGATAGGGGAAGTTGATGACCCAAACTATTGTAAGTATCATCGCATCATAAGTCATCCAATCTAGAAATGCTTTGTTCTCAAAGAACTCATCATGAAGTTAGCTAAGGAAAGGAAAATTGACTTGGATTTTGATGATGTGGCCAAGTCAAACCTTGCAATGTTCGCTTGCGGGTCACATAGTTCCATATCTCCAACTATTAAGCTGGGGACAAATACCACACTCATCCAGTTTGGTTCTCTAGAGCCGGTTCAAGTTTAGCTTTCACAAGAAGCATTTGACTATAACTCAAATGATGATAGAAGATCGACAATGGATGAAGAGGAAGGTTGGACGATGGTTACTGGTAAGAGATGGAAGAAAAGACGAGAGTTCCCTCTTCATTTGGTCACCCAATAGCCTAAAAGAGCACAAAGCTTGATTCAACTTCGCTCAAGAGGAAGGAACGATAAAAGGCGAAAAAGCCTGGGCACAAAAATGAATAATGATTCGGCATAAACCCAAAACCTTCGAAATTGCATCGCATTAGAAGAATTCTTCCCCATAGGATTCTTTCAAAATGACTCAGTAGAAGCCGTTCACACAGGCTCTTGTTATGAAATTCATAATGAAGAGAAGGATATCGATCATGGTGGACCAGGTGAGACTTTGGAAAAACTCCACTCTCAAGATGATGAAGTTGAACCCTTACAGTCCCCCACCTCACCAAAAGAGGTGATCACCCAAGCTCTTGAAAAACCGGAGATGAGCATTCCTTATGCCAACGCGCTTCAACAAACCCAAGAATGTTGTGCATGATCCCTAGACATGACTTTCACTAACGAGGATCTGTTGTTAGGCTCTAAGCCCTACAATCGTCCACTTTATGTCTCTGGTTATACACGTGAACAAAAGGTAGATCGTATTCTCATTGATGGAGGTTCAGCGGTTAATATACTACCAAAAATGACGATAAGACGACTTGGCCTTACTATGGAGGAGTTATCGCATAGTTGTTTGGTCAATCAAGGTTTTAACCAAGGAGGACAATACGCGATCGGTATGATACACCTGGAACTACTCATTGGAGAATTAGCAAGTAATGTTTTGTTCCATGTTATTGATGCCAAGACAACCTACAACATGTTGTTGGGACGTCCATGGATCCACGAGAACAGAATAGAGCCATCAACTTTTCATCAATGTTTCAAGTACATTCAAGGTGGAGTAAAAAAGGTCAATGCCGACTTAAAACCTTTTACTGAGACTGAAGCTCACTTTGCTGACGCAAAGTTCTACGTAGAGGATGACATTCCTAATGAAGTTTTCCCAGTTGAGATCCCACTCACAGAGAGCAAGCAAAATGAAAAGAAGCATGTTAGATTCATCATTGGAAAGGATACTCCTTCCCTAAAAGAAGGTCCAGAATATGGAGATAATCATTCTAGTGGATCTACTAGTAATTCAGTAGGAGCAAAGATCTCAGCACCTTCTAACAATCCTCCATTTCTTCGTTATGTACCATTATCACGCCGCAAGAAAGGACAGTCATCGTTCATGGAATGCCTTCAATCAATAGTAAATAAGGGAAGGCCTCCTACAAAGTTCACAATGGAGGATGTAACCATATTGAAAGAAAATCATGCTATGCCTTTGACTTCATTCACAAATCCTTTGCCCTCAAAGCCATTAAATGGATTCGTAAGGTCTTCGCAAAGTTTGACGAAATATGGTGTTCTACCAAGTGAACGGACGAAAGGATGGTTCGACCCAAAAGCATATAGGTTTTTAACCAAAGCAGGCTACAATTTTTCAAAACAAGGCGACCTAGGGAAACTGATTCCAGAAGTCACAGGAGAAAATGTGCATGGCATCAGCAAAACACAAAGAAAAATGCAGCTTGAAGGGCATGAAATTCCTATCCCAAAAATCGGATTAGGTTATACTCTAGAACAACCGGCTCAAATATGGATCAAGAAAAGAAGCAATGCTGCAAGTTCCCAATACATAACAATGGAAGTCAGCAAAAGTTCAAATCAAAGAAAATATCACTTTGCATTGCATGTCTTGGTGTTTGATCGCATCAATGCCCCATCGTCACGAATCACGGTTTTCGACAGGTAAAATACAACTTGCTTAACACAAAATCGGGACACTCTTGTTCGTAGATCAGTCTTTGATCGATTGGGGGCAATGAAAGGGCTTGTTAATAGCCATCCTCAAAACTATATGAACTTTAAGGTTCAAGGGGAGGAGAAAGCTAATGACGGGATCCTTAGTAGCATTCCTTCACGCATGAAACATAGCTCTACCCTAGACATCAACACCAAAGGATCTCTTAAAATCAAAAGGCCAACGGTTGTACATACAGGACAATCAGTTGTCCGCAATGAGCAAATTGAAGAAGTATCGTCCTCATTTCATATTATAGTAGAAGAAGGTACGCTCTCAGATGTTGAAGCAACCAATGAAGAAGTCGACAAAGCTCCTCCAGCTTTGGAAGATGGAGGACAGGCTACAGTTGATAAACTTAAAGAGATTAATTTAGGAACTGCTAAAGAGCCCCGACCAACTTTCATCAGTGCGCTTCTTACCCTCAAAGAAGAAGAAGGATACTTTAAGCACCTAGTAGAATATAAAGATGTGTTTGCTTGGACTTACAAAGAAATGCCTGGACTTGATCCAAGTATTGCTCTACACCATTTGGCAATAAAGAAATGTGTACGCCCAGTTAAACAATCCCAAAGACGCTTTCGGCCGGAGCTTATCCCTCAAATAGAAGCCGAGGTCAAGAAGCTAATTGAGACGGGTTTCATTCGTGAAGTACAGTACCCAAAATGGATCGCTAACATCGTTCCTATCAAAAAGAAGAATGGACAAATCCGGGTGTATGTTGACTTCCGTGATTTGAACAATGCGTGTCCTAAGGATGATTTTCCATTGCCCATCATTGAGGTCATGGTTGACGCCACTACCGGTCATAAAGCTTTATCTTTCATGGATGGTTCTTCAGGTTACTATCAAATTCGAATGAATCCCAAGGATGAAGAGATTACAGCTTTTTGTACTCCTAAGGGCATTTATTGCTACAAAGTAATGCTTTTTGGACCAAAGAACGCTGGTGCTACTTATCAACGGGCCATGCAAAAAATCTTTGATAATGTACTTCATAAATATGTGGAGTGTTATGTCGATGATTTGGTGGTTAAAACAAAAAGGAGGGAAGACCATCTAGCAGACATACGATCCGTGTTCAGCCGCCTAAGGAAGTATCAGCTTAAAATGAACCCCCTCAAATGCGTTTTTGGCGTAACATCTGGGAAGTTCCTTGGTTTCATTGTGAGGCATCGCGGCATTAAAATTGACCAGCCTAAGATTGAAGCAATCCAAAAAATGCCAGAGCCCAAGAATTTGTGAGAACTTAGAGGCTTGCAGGGAAGACTCGCCTACATATGACGATTTATCTCAAACTTGGCTGGCCGATGTCAACCTTTCAATAGGCTAATGAAGAAGGATGTGCACTTTGAATGGGACGAGGCTTGTAGCAACGCTTTTACAAGCATAAAAAAATACTTGCTTAATCCTCTAGTTTTAGGTGCTCCTATCCCAAGAAAGCCTTTAGTGTTGTACATTGCGGCATAAGAAAAGTCTCTAGATACTCTTATGGCGCAAGAAAATGAGGAGAGGAGAGGAAGGAAAGAGCCCTTTATTGTTTGAGCCAAACTCTCAATGGGGCTGAATTAAATTATTCTCTTATTGAAAAGGCATGTCTTGCTCTTTTCTTTTCCATAGACAAGTTGAAGCACTACATGCAAGCATATACGGTCCATTTGATAGCAAGAGCAGACCCGATCAAATATGTCCTCTCTAGGCCAGTGGTTTCAGGTCGTATAGCTCGATGGGCAGTCCTGCTACAACAATATGACCTTGCATATGTTCCACAAAAAGCCGTCAAAGGACAAGCATTAGCAGATTTCTTAGTTGATCACCCAGTTCCCTCTGATTGGGAGTTCTCTGATGATTTCCTGGATGAAGACGTATTTTATATTGAAGTAATGCCACCGTGGACGATGTTTTTTGATGAGGTCGCGCTTTAAGAAGGAGCAGGAGTAGGTGTAGTGTTTGTTTCTCCACAACGACAAATACTTCTATACTCATTCTCATTAAGCGAACTTTGCTCCAATAATGTGGCCGAATATCAAGTATTAATTATTGGCCCACGAATGGCCATTGAGATGGGTATATCACAACTTGAGATCTTTGGGGATTCCAAATTAATTATCAGCCAAATCTTGGAACAATATGACATCAAGAAAAAAGACCTTATCCCCTATTGCAAATATACAAAGAAGTTGCTAACAAATTTTGAGGCAATTACATTAGAGCATATACCAAGGAAAGAGAATAGATAGGCTGATGCTTTAGCTAATTTGGCTTTCGCTTTAGCAATATCCCAAGAAGAGACTGCCAAAGTTGCTATTTCTTAATGCTAGGTAGTACCTCTCGTGGTTGAAGTAGAAGAAGAGCAACAAGTCAACATCATTTCTGTATGCCTTGTCGAAAAAGAAGATTGGAGACAAGCGATCATTGAGTACCTTCAACATGGAAGACTCCTGGATGATATACGCCACAAGACCGAAGTTTGGCGAAGGGCTGCTCGATTCATTTACTATAAAGAAACTCTTTTCTGTCGTTCATTTAATGGTTTATTCCTCTATTGCTTAGGAGAAGAAGAGGCTAAACAAGCCTTACAAGAGGCTCATTCTAGAATATGCGATGTACACCAATCAGGTCCTAAGTTACACTACAGAATCAAGTGAATAGGTTACTATTGGTCTACGATGGTGCAAGATTCCATGAAATATGCTAAAAAGTGCGAAGCTTGTCAATATCATGCAAACTTCATCCACCAGCTGCCAGAACCTCTACACCCAACTGTAGCTTCTTGGCCTTTTGATGCATGGGGGCTTGACGCAATAGGACCATTACCATCCGATGGTCATTTGTACATCTTGGTTGCAACTAATTAATTCTCAAAATGGGCAAAAGCTGTGCCCCTTAGGGAAGTGAAGAAAGAAACAGTGGTCAACTTCATTTGAACTCACTTGATCTATCGGTATAGTGTCCCTTGGTATATCATAACTGATAATGGCAAACCGTTCTACAATAAGCTAATGACGAAGCTATGCGAGAAGTTTGCATTTAAACAATACAACTCCTCTATGTACAATGGCCCGGCAAATGGATTAGCTGAAGCCTTTAACAAGACGCTCGGTAATTTGTTAAAGAAAGTAGTATCCAAGACTAAGCGAGATTGGCATGAAAGAATCGCAGAAGCATTATGGGTATATCGAACAACATTTCGAACGCCTACTCAAGCAGCGCCATATTCTTTTGTCTATGGAGTGGAAGCCATTCTTCCCTTAGAATCCCAGATCCCATCACTACGAATAGCCATTCAAGAAGGGTTGACTAAGGAAGAAAATGCCAAGCTTAGGTTGTAAGAGTTGGAGGCACTTGATGGAAAAAGGCTTGAGACTCAACAACACCTTGAGTGCTATCAAGCTCGTCTTTCGAGTGCATTCAATAAAAGAGTTAAACCATGATCATTCCAAGTTAGTGACTTAGTACTCACCGTTCGAAGACCTATCATCACAACTCATCGTACAGGTAATAAGTTCACTTTAAAATGGGATGGGCCTTATGTTGTGCAAGAAGTTTACACCAGTGGAGCTTACAAGTTGATTGATCAGGAGGGTGTAAGAATCGGCCCTATCAATGGGAAGTTTCTCAAATGCTTCTATGCTTGAAAATCAAGGACTGCTCCTCAGTAAGAGTTTAAACTGCCCACTGCAGCGCTACAAGGGTATATGATGTCTTCCCATTACCTTTGAAAACGTACAAATAGAGAAAAATTGATCCCACTCTATGCCACCATTTGTGAGTGTGGCGTAGTGGTTGGATGCCCTTGTCACCTTTGAAGCCGAGGTCTCGGGTTCGATTAGTGGTAATACCCATTATTGCGCAATTGGTACCTATGAAATGTCGTGGGGTGTGGGGGCAAGGATTACACACGTGAGCCCTCATTTTTTGTGAAAAAAAAAAAAGATCTGTTGAACTACGTAATGACTTGATCCCTTTCCGGGGTACGTAAGCAGCTTAGTACTTCTCACTAAGTTCAGTCACATGAAAAGAATAAGGCTTGCTAGTCTAGCTTGAAGAGTTTTCCAACGGTCATCAATATGCTTTTAAGGTCCCTTTGGTTGGCAAGGCATTGCTTAAAGACAATCAACTACGCAATAGGATGATCAAAAAATCATTGTACTCAAAGATGAAGACTAAACAAAGTCTACATGGCATTCCCCATCTTCTATGGACATTCTCCCACGTTTATGAGGCATGTTTTGCATCACTTATCTCCTAGGGGCATTTTCTTATACCTTGCAAGTCTAAGTTACATTGTCTCTCTTTTAGGATGCGCCACTTCATAACTCTGAAATTTGAACCACATCATCTCCCTTCTGAGTGGTGTCACTTCACATCATGTCTCTGAAATCTAGATGACATCAACTTCCTCCAGAATGATAGTAGACCATATATTTGAAGTCGGTGTTGCATCATCTCTCCTCTATGGGCATGTTCTGACATCTTTGAAGTCTTGGCGGCATTCTTCTCACATCTTCAAGGTTTTGTTGGCACCTCTTTGAATCCTCAAAGTCTTGATGGGAGCTTCTTGAAACTTCAAGGTTTTGTTGGCATTTCCTTGCATCTTCAAGGTCTTGATAGGGACTCCTTGCATCTTTAACGTCTTGTTGGTATCTCTGAAATCTTGATGTCTGGCAACAGTGCTAGGCACCCTCGATGTCTGAGCTATGTTGCCTCTGGAAATCGGTGTTATTGTAGCTTTATTATAAAGGTCAATATTGGTGTAACTTCAGTGCGAGTACGATGCGAATGAAGTGTTGACATGGCTTCATGGCAAAGATGAGTGTTGACACGACTTCAATGTGAATGAAGTGTTGACATGGCTTCATGGCAAAGATAGATGTTAACATGGCTTCATGGCAAAGATGGATGTTAACATGGCTTCGTGGCAAAGATAAATGTTGACACGACTTCGGTACGAGTGAAGTGTTGTCGTGGCTTCATGGCAACGATAAATATCGACATGGCTTCAATGCAAATAAAATGTTAAGGCAGCTTTATGGCAAAAGAAGAGTGCTAGTGCGTCTTCATTACAAAGGCAAAAGGTGGTACGACTTCATAGCAGATGCAAATGTCGGCGCCACTTCATGAAATAGATAAATGGTGACACGATTTCGACTCAAAGAAAAAAAAATGGATGCCACTTCATTGTAAAGGCAAGTGTTAATATGTCAGTATAAGGACAAATGTTGGCATGATTTCATGGTAAAGACTCTTAATGTAGATACGTTGCAAAGATTCTTGATGTAACTACATTGCAAAGACTCTTGATGTGGCTGCGTTGTAAATACAAGTGTTGGTGCAATTTAATTGCCAATACTAGAGCCAGAACGACTTCAAAGACGAGTACTGACGTTAGCATTATTGCCTAGCTGAATATCCTTATGGAAACATCGTTGCAAAAACGAATATCACTAAAAGATTGTTGATGCAAGAAAAGAATGTAACAACATGAAGGCATACGTCATTGCAAGAACGTTGGTATCAATGAAATACGAAGCCACCAAATGAAGGCAGACACTTCTATGAGAATGTCAACGTAAAGTTTGATGTCAAAGTCCAAAGATCAAGGAAACTATGCTGCAAAACAAAAACAAGCAACAAAAAAATTTGTCAAGAAAAAGATCTCATAGCAAGCCCTAAAAATAAAAAAATAATTAAAAAAAAGGCTAGTACAAACAAAGCATAATATATGTATATATATTAAAAAAAAAAAAAAAAAGAAGAAGAAGATAGAAAATGGGGCATAATTTCTCTACGTAGTATATATGAAGGATAGACTTGTGCAACTTAAGGCATACTCTGGGTGCCCTTTTATAGGGGTTTTTGGAAGCTAATGGACAAAAGGAAAAAAAGATGTGGACAAAAGGAATTCATACTTTCAAAAAAATACTATGCCAAACCTTGAAAAAAGAAAAGGCTAGGATCCTATGGAAGGGGTATGTCATCTAGAAGCTGTTGCATTAGGCTTTAAAGGAAGGTCTAGGCCATCAAAGAGTACCATATTGTTCAAAAAAATTGTGCTGCCAACCCTAAAGAATAGCAGAAACACTTAATAGTTACCCTAAACTTGCGTCTCGCCTCAAATATCATCCTGTCAGAGCAGTCACCATCTTGTCAGAGCAGTCAGCACCAAAATAGACCAAGAAGGTTGTAAATCCAACAAAGACCCATGACTTTCTCATTCAAATTTGTGAAAATCTAGACCTTATTTCACAAAATTGACACCACAATAGTCTTCTATGGCCCTCGATGTACAAAACCCATAAAGATCATTAATAACGGAGTTACCACACGCTGCCATGCGCCGCCACAAGTTCGAGATGACCAACGGCTTAGTCCCTTAAAACTGTGCAAATCTGTGCATAATTTCACAAAACTGACCATATAGGGGTCTTCTACGGCGTTTGATCTACCAAACCTGAAAATTTCAAACCCAAACGATGAGCCACGCGCTGCCACGTGCCACCAGAGGGTCCGGTAATCGCAGCCTCCATTGCACGCTCTCCCACGCGCCTCCAGCAGACAGACGCGCACCTCATGCACACATTTCCAGCTCTATGACATCATGGATGACGTCATCCTCCACGGACCGGTCTGACCCGTTTGACCTAACCCGGATTTGAACTGCCTAAAAAAAAAAAAGAGAAAAAAAAAAGCCTTGACCATGGTTGACTTTGACCAAAAGTCAAAAATTTCAAGACGAACCTATCCCACTCGGTTTTTCAAGTACATTTCGATTTTGGAGTCAGTTTCTTCATTCGAAACTCGAAAATTGTGCAAACAGTCCAATTTTCAAAAAAGTTGACTATTGCACAAATCCTGACAAAAAGTCAAAAATTTCAAGACAAACCTATCCCACTCGATTTTTCGAGTACATTCCGATTTTGGGATCCGTTTCTTCATCTGGTACTCGAAAATTGCATAACGGTCCAATTTCTAGAAAGTTAACTTTTGCACAAATCTTGACCAAAAGTCAAAATTTTTAAAAAGACCTGTCTTGCCCAATTTTTCTTGTACGTTCTGATTTTGAGATCTATTTATTCATTTGAGAATCCAAAATTGCCCAAGTTGTGCGATTTTACAGCTGTTAGCTTTGATGTGAACTTTGACCAAAAATCGAGATGCTTGAGCAAAGCTTGTCCTATTCAGATTTTCACAAAGACTCTATTTTTGAAATTAGCTTATTTGTTTGGACTTGGAAACCACCAATCTGACCCACTTCTCCAAAGTACTAGCGTGTCCAAAATTTAAGCTCTCAAGATCAGAATTTGAGATCATCCATTTGGTCTGGATTCCCTCAAGATTATCCTCCAGACTTCATCAAGGCTCCCCTTTCAAAGAACAGATGAACTCTCACAAATATGTCTTAAACTTGAAATTACATTGGGTCACTACTTCAGCCTACCATTTTCGTTCGGTGCCTACCAGTCTCCAACCTACCATTCCCATTCGACGCTTATCGTTCTAATCCGCCATTCTCACCAAAAATTCCCATCCGCCGTTCTCAACTTCCTAACCACCATTCTTTTTCTTTCCGCTATAAATAGAAGGGACAGATTCATCGAAAACTTAGCCAAAAAAAAAAAAATGAGACATTGAATCACAAAATGAAGTTTTGCTTCTTTCAAATTTTCAAATTCTCCTTCTCACAACCATTTCTCACTATGGCCTCATCGTTTTCAATGACTAGCAACCAAAATCGCTTCATAATCAGTTTGAAATCAACCCTCTCATGGTTCAGTAGAAACCCTTCTCACAATATCATCATTGTTTTAGGATCCAAACAAATTTTGTTTCCTCACTTAACGACCACATTTGTCCATAAAGTTATTCATAACAAGGTCTGCATTGTCGTTCCATGCTTCCTTGGACTTGGTTGGCCAGGAAATCTAAGTCTAGCAGAGACACCTGTTCCTAAGGTTCCCGTAGTCTCTCTCCAACTGTTTGCTCTCCCATCAGAAGCAGCGATTCGGAGCAAACAGCAACTTGGCTGGTTTCTAAAACCAGGATCGAAAGTTAACTCCACCTTTCATTTTGTTGTGCTTTCCCAACAAGTGGCATTAGGTGAAGGTGGTGAAAGGTGTTGGAGTATCCTACAAATTGTCTTCCATCCAACACTTACGATGACCTCTAAGGTACCAACTCATTAAAAATCAGCATTTGGTGCTGGTAAATGGTCGCCAAAGCCTTATTCCCTGTTCCCACCAACATGTGGCCCAAAGGTCATCGTTATTGGTACCTCAAAACACATTTTTTGGAATTACTCCAACTTAAAAACAGCTTGAAGAATTTCAGGAAATATACTTCTGAAATTACTTCAACTTAATGTCCGTTAGCATGGTCCCGTCACACGTGCGCATTCAACGACTTGCTGTCAGACCTCATTTAGCATGTAGTCAGTCCAGTATCCTAAGGTGTACTTCCCAGAAACATCTACACCAGAGGGTTCCTAACGTACAGGGCCAGAGCCATGGTGTCTGTGTTTCACCCATTCACTTTGCTTCGTCTCCATTTTCATCATCATCACCACCACCAGACCCAAAATCCATAATCTTCTGAAATTACCTCAACTTAACCCAAGTGATATCATATCACATGCACATTCAATCACTTTCTCACATGATCTCTCCGTGTTCCAAAGTATATCCTTCGAATATAACTTCACTAGAATTTCTTAAAAATGGGAGGCCAACTCCACAGCTCTGCATGCTGTACCCAGCCAACATCCTCACTTCTTCTCCATCTTCAACACCCTGTGATCACCACCAACGATCCAAAATACTCCTCTGAAATTGATTCAACTTAATCTTTGCCAAAATGATTCAATCTTGCAAGTACATCCAACTTCTTGCAAATAACTTTCAGCTTCACCAACCCACTTCAAGTACCATGAAACACTCTTTTGAAATCACTTCGACTTAACCTCTGCTGAGAAGGCTTAGTCATGCAAGTACATTCAAATACTCGCAGACCCCTTTTCGGTCTCATCAAAGCCTTTCATATGGGTGGGTCTACTCTTCTGAAATTACTTCATCCTGCTAAAAGCCCTACCACCTTCAACCACTACATTTGAAAAGTCAAGTACCAAATTCATTCTTTTTGAGACTCATTCTCTCACCACACTCTGAAGCTGTGTACGTGAACAAGTCTCGAGGGGGTATTTGTATAGGGAAAAATTCTCAGCCTATCACAAGCTGACACATCATGCCACCAAGTCCACAAAGTATGACTAATTACAAAGCATCATATACTCTACTAGAAATTTGTCAAATTCGATTAAGGTAAAAACATGAAAAGCATGCAAAATGCTATTCACATGTAGGCGCGTGTAAGCGATGATGCAAGCAAGTCGACGCATGTAAGCGATGATACAAGCAAGTCGACGCGTGTAAGAGATGACCCAAGCAATCCGGCACGTGTAAGCAATGACACAAGCAAACCAATCAAGCTGTGACATGTGTCATCAATCATACTCCGCCATGTGTCACTCACCCACCCCCAAACTCCTATAAATAGAAGCCTTCCTAAGGCATTTGGAGACACCAAGCTATCTAGAGCACAAGCAGCATCAAAGAAGTATTCAGAAGTATTAAAACTCTACTGGAATCAAGCCTTGAAGCCTCTAGGAACTTCAAGAACTTTAACTTTGAATACGAAGAACATTCAAAGAGAAATCATCCAAATCATCCAAATCATCTTCCTAGATCTCAAAGGTCACTGGAATCAAGCTCAAAAGCCTCTAGAAACCTCAACAAACCATAAATCAGCGAAGCTCTAAGGATTCAAGCCTTTAAAGCCCTAAAGAACTTCCACCACAAACCTTCAGAAAAGAAGAATGCACGAAGAATGTGAAGAACAAAGAATTTCTAACAAGCTCATAGCTAGAAATTCATTGTAATTCCGTTTCAAATATCTTCGATCCATCTTTCAGTCAAATTAAAGGATATCTTGTGTTTGAATCAAAATCACATCACAAATCTTTCATGGAGATCGAATCAGGGGATCACTCTTTTGTAATCACAGAGAATTGTATCACACATTCATCAATACAAATTTGCATTTGTGAAACTATTTTACTTGTTTGATTTATTTTGAACTAAGAAATTTAGTATTCTACACTATTATCCTCCAAACAAAACTATTGATCTCCACTTTCTTGAGATGGTGAGTTAAACATGAGACATTATGTTCCAACGTCTCCTGCAAAGATTCACACTCTTGATTGGTGTATATTAGATATCGATTTCTCGTTCTCTATATGTGAGTCAAAATGATAAAATTTAATTTATTTTAGTTTATTTCACAATGATGAATATAAAGAACTTGAATCAATTACAAGTAAATCATTTACATAAACACACACACACATATATATATATATAACAGTATTTTAAAGTAAAAATCTGATAATAATATCATAATTCAACTAAATTTAAATAATTAGAAAATAATCAAAAGATCAAGCCAAATGGCAATTACAAATAAGAAGCAAGTAACAACGAGCTTTTATACCTCAAGAATTTTTCTTTATTAATAAACTGTAATGACGCTAGTTTTTTTTTTTTTTTTTTTTTTTTGTGTTAATTTTATAATGTAGGGAACTTTTCTAAAGAATAAAACTTTGGAATCTCTCTCTCTCTCTCTCTCTCTCTCTCTCTCTCTCTCTCTCTCATTTTAGAAAAAAATCTTTAAATAATAAGTTTATGGTATACCTTTGCGGTAAAACCTCATTTTCTCTTCAATGTGTGTGTTTTTTTCTCAATATCATCATACCCCAATAAACTCTTAGTAATATTATTCTTCTTTCCATTATAACAAAAGTTTTTGTCTTGAAAATGACACAACGAACAAAATGTGCTTAAGAATGACAAGTAAAACAGATGTTTTTACATTTAAGAAAAGATTATATAAATAACCTTTATTTTAAAATCGCCATAACCCCAATAAATACTTAGTATATAACCTTAATCTTCTTTTGATTATAACAAAAGTTTTGTGCCTAAACATGACATGTGTAGAACATTTTTGTTTAATTTATAAATAACAACAGATACTTAATGATTTTGATGGCATTTTTCAATCATAAACAATGATGGCAGGTCCTAATGTAAAAGTTATATACAATGATTACTTGAATATATATCCTTTTATAACTAAAGTGTAAGATATTGTCATTTACCTTATCAAAATCGATGCGAAGTGCTTCTAAGATTGGTGAGGTGCTGAGCAACTGGAGTAGCCCTGTCATGTTGCGTTGAGTCAGTACTATGCTCAGAGTCAAGGGCTTCAATCTAAGGAATGTAGGAGGAAGGCATCCTTCTCTATAAGTCAGATGAGATAGGAGCTGAAAATTGATCAAAGAAATAAGGGTTTATGAGTTTGTATATTAATTACTATTGTATCAACCAGGGCCGGTCCTTCCCTTAGGCAAGTTAGGCGGCTGTCTAAGGCCCCCAAATGAAAGGGAAGCCCCAAAATTTTAGAAAATAAGAGGGAGGAGGGAAAAAAAATTTATTTTCAGGAGAAGTACAAAAATCTGACGAAAAAAAAAAAAAAAATCTGGCACATTCTTTTAACCAAAATCAAAAATTTTGGTAAATCAGACAAACCAAAAATATCCGGATAAACTACAAATCCGGTATAACACATTAACCACAAAACAATCACAAAACACAACAAATAAAATAACTCAAAACCCTAAAAATTATACATTTTCTCTCTAATCTCTGCTCTTCGCCTCTCTCTATCTCTCATTCTCATTCTCTCTGATTCTCTTCTTTCTCTTGGTCTCACTCTCCCCTGTTCTCACAATCTCACTAATCTCATCTGCTCTACAGCCCTGGCAGCAAGCTTCCTCAGTTCTCCGGCCTTTCTTTTCCTCTTCTTCAGTTCCGTTCAGCCGTAGACAAGCTTCATTCAAGGTTTTTTTTTTTTTTTTTTTTTTTTTTTTTTTTTTTTTAAAATAAAGCTTGCTGCTGGCCTGCAGCCTGCATTTTCTACTTTTCTTCTTTTTGGATTTGGGTTTAATGGGTTAGATAGATGGGATTTTGTCTTTTTGTCTGCTGCTTGCCTTGTCTTTTTTTTTTTTTTTTTTTTTTTTTTTTAATAAAGCTTGCTGCTTGGCTGTGCGTTTTTGTCTTTTTGGTTTTGGGTGTTGGGTGTTACAACTTTTACTGTTTTAGATAAGTCTAAATCCTCTCTTCTGATAAGTGATAATATTAGATATAACACAAAATCGTGGGTATTGGGTTTTACTGTTTTAATATTGTGTTTTCAGTTTATATATTATATATATATATATATATTAGTTAGTGCCATGTACTGAATAAGTTTTTGTTTATGCAGGTTGAAATTGCTAAAAATTTGTTATTGTTCGGTGAAACTACAACAATATTTTTTATATAAATCAAGTTCTATTTCTCATTTGCTCTACACTTGAAAGTTATTTTTTATTTTAGTCTTTGTAAATATATTGTTTGATTAGAAATGTCTACTAGGAAATATGCATCTGGATATGAAAAACTTAAAAAAAAAGAAAAGAAAAATTAATTGAGTTTCAAAACGGATCAATGGATAAATTTGTTATTAGTAATAAACAAAATATGACACAAAATTTAGATGAAAATATCACAAATGAGCAATTAAAAGGTCTCATCTCTTATTTTAAAGAATATAGAGAAAATGAATTTACATCTGCAATGAATTCATCTAAAAAAATTGCATTGGAAATGGAAATAGAACCTGTATTTCGTGAGAAACGTATAATGCATAGAAAGAAACAATTTGATGAAAACGTTCATAATGAGATAACACATTCTGCTGAAGAATCTTTTAGAATTGATTATTTCTTATATATAGTAGATAAAGCAATTAGTTCAATTAAGAATAGATTTGAACAATTTCAAATATATGAAGATATTTTTGATTTTCTATTTAACTTCACAAAATTGAAGTTATTAGATAATGATAGTTTAGAAAAATACTGTCTTAAACTTGAAGATTTTCTCAAACATGATGTTTATTGTGATATTGATGGTTTTGATTTATTGTCAGAGTTAAAGATTTTAAGAGAATTTTCACAAATAAAATATTATACTCCGATTGACATACTAAACTATATAAAAAGATTAGATTCATTTCCAAATACATGCATTGTTTATAGGATTTTACTAACAATACCTGTTACAGTAGCTACTGTAAAAAGAAGTTTTTCAAAATTAAAATTAATAAAATCATATTTAAGATCGACAATGTCCCAAGAAAGATTAAGTGGATTAGCTTTACTATCGATTGAAAAGGAGATGTTAGAAGAACTTGAATACAAAAATTTAATTAGTCAATTTGCATATCAAAAGGCAAGAAAAATAGATTTTAAATGAAATATATTATAATATAAAAATATTAAATAAATATTAATTTAATTAATATATAAGTATAAAAAAGACCATATTTTTAATTCTCGCCTTAGGTTCCAAAATGTCTAGGGCCGGCCCTGGTATCAACAATGCTATGCTAGAGTCGTGTTCCCAAGAAGAACACAGTACACTCCATATCTAGTTGTAGACAACAAGTGAAAATATTTGCAAGATATATATAATCTTCAATAGATTGAAATTTTGCATGTGATGACAAAGTTATTGATGGCTGACTGAGAATATAGTGTAAGTCTGATATAAAACTGTTAAATATTAGCTATGATATATTTGAATATGCTTGAATAGATGCGGAAGAAGAAAGCATAAAATAAAAACATAAGAACATGTACACTAGGGTTACGAAGTTTAGCCGTACGACTTACCTTCACGGAGCACACAAAGTAAAACTATGCTTGGACTAATACTAATGGGTTAATATATCTCTAACAAAAACAAATTAAAATGCAGAATTGATTGTAATATAACTGCAAGAAGTGGCTGGACAAATATACAACTTCAGCGTAATACAAAGCACTGACTAAAGACAACAAAAGACAACTGTCCTCTTCATATTTAACTCTATTGGTGAAGTGAATTAAAGCTTTGTTCAATGATGATAAATTCTGCAAAGAGTATCCTTTCAAAGTCGGACCACGATAAGATAAGCACAAAAGATTTAGTGCAGAAATCTTGAGCTCGCCTCGAAATGAACGCATGTGGGAGGTGTTCAAAAACTTCAGATTCTTAAGATTAGCGGCTTCGATGTCAATAACATCGAATGGTCGACGACGCATATAGCAGTTTTTCAACAACAAGTTTTCAAGGTGTGGATAACGTAAAACAACCTTTTCAGTTTCACCAAAAGTTTGTCCACATAATTCTGAGTTTTCAAGATGTAGGGTTCTCACCATGGCTAAACTCATTGAATCAAGATGACTTATGCCCGAGTCAACCAATGTCAAGTTTATTTCAGGTGAAGGCCTACAATCAGCTAAACAACTCAGCAATTCAAATGCCTTGCCATTGTCAAAAGACTTAAAACTAATGATATCAAGATCAAGCACGACGGCCCCACGATTCTTGGCCACCGAGAGCAGTGGTTTAAGCACATGTTTGCGAATTCCATGACAGGAGAAACGGAAACGTTTAATATCAAACCCATCTCGCAAACTTAGCACCGACCATGCGAATCCGATGAACCTGTCTTTCGATTCAGATGGGGTTAGGTCGAAATTCAAGTAAGGCATCGATTTCCAAACGCGTCTCCATCTTCTTGACAACCGGCTTAGTAGTATGACGTCTCTGGTTTCAAGGAAGGAGAGGATATAGTGAAGAATATCTTGCGGCAAATTGCTGAGTCTGTCATCGACGTTAACTATATGGGTGGTGGTGTTTGAAATATTCTTTGTTGTCCTTGTTTCCTTGGATTTAGACTCCATTGGAGAGGGATGTCACTGTTGTTTTGAGAAGAGGATTTGAAGGGAGAGAAAGTAGCTGCGATCGGATTAAATTTGCTATAGAGATTTCTTTGTTTACGGCCTAATGCTTTGGGAAGCATTAAATAGAAAAGTTATTATTTTATTATTATTAATTTTTTTTTTTTTGAGAAAAAGATAAGTCAACTTTATTATGGTAAATCAAACTTAAAAATTTCATCGAAATCACGTGGTAGATTTTCTAACCACACATCAAAATCCGCAGAAGAAACTGCTCTATGAGCAAGGGCATGAGCTAATCTATTACCCTTACGCTAAACATGAAAAAAACTACACCTTACAATAGAAGATAGGAATCTAATATCATCAACAACATGACCAAACATAATCCGGACTGGTCTAGTGTCATTGATTGCCTGAATAACCCTCGAAGAATCACCTTCAAACACCAACTGATTAATGCTAAGTTCTTTGGCAAAGCTGATTGCTCGACGTGCTGCTAAAGCCTCAGTTTCTCACTTAAAGCCGCAATAATCTGCCTTTCCCAGTCTCGAATAACTACTCCAATGCCAGCACTACCTTGATCAGCAAATAACGCACCATCAAAGTTGGCTTTATATTGACCATAATTAGGCGGCTTCCACCGAAGATCCTCACTATGATCAATTACCCGATTATCCATCTTTTGCACATCCAAGAATTCACGCCACAGCTCTACAGCCCGCTGAACAACCTCATCATCCTGCCAAGTTCTCTGTTTCAGACGCACCCTATTGCGCCGCTCCCAAATACTCCAAGCAACCATTGCAAACAGGCACACAAATTAGCCGAGCCCTGCAAACACAAGAACTGAACAAGATCTTCAAATATTGAGAATCTTTGGGTCCTGAGAAAGGAAAACTTAGCATCAGACATCCAAATGGCTTTCACTCCATCACGATAACACAAAGCATGAATACTATCTTCCATGTAGTCACAACACAAATCACACAGATCTTCAGAAACCACTTGATGCTTGTGCAAATTTAATTTTGTGGGCAGAGAATTGCGCACAGCTCTTTAGACGAAATGCCTTACTTTATTAGGCACACGAAACTTCCAAATGCTATTCCACAAACTCTTACCAGCCTCTATATTGGATGAAGTAGCTTGCTTCTGGAGCCTCAACAAATCAAGCAACCTATACACACTTCGGACTGTGTATTCTCCGTTTGAAGACAGAGGCCAAATCAGAGCATCAATTCCCACAGATAGAAACTCTGATCAATTAGCTCCTCATTCCAAATTCTTGAACTTGGTTGGAACAAATCATGAACCACCTGCAAAGAAGGATCCTGCTGTGGAGACAACACTCTACCACTTCCATCCGTCGGCAACCATCTATACTGCCATATCTGAATATTCACCCCATCACCCACTCTCCATCTTGCACCCTTTAGAACCCCCCCCCCCCCCCCTCTGGCTTGCAAAATACTTCTCCAAGTAAAGGAACACTGAGAAGACAACTCCGCATCAAAGATATTGCCTGAAAGAAAATATTTAGCGTGCAGCACCTTGAAAGCTAATGAATTTCTAACATGAAATAAGAGCCAAACTTGCTTCCCCAACATTGCATCATTGAACAGCTCAAGTCTCTAAAACCTATACCTCCCACCGATTTTAACGAACAAAGTGTTTCCCACCTCACCCAATAAATTTTTCGTGAATTCTCAGAACAGCCCTACCAAAACTTCCGAATCATAGCTTCAATGTCCTTGAGGATGCCAATGGGAAGCCGAAACACACTCATAGAATAAGTCAAAATGGATTGGACCACCGCTTTAATCATTACTTCCTTACTGGCTAGAGAAAGTAATTTCTCTTTCCACCCTTGCATTTTAGCCCAAATACGCTCCTTAATCTGAGTGAAGCAAGCCTTTTTCTGGCGCCCCACAAAGGATGGGAGCCCCAAGTATTTCTCATAATTGCGAATAATTGGCACCCCTAGAAAACTTGCAGTTCGTTTTGAGTCTCCTCAGATGTATTCCAACTAAAGAAAGCCGTGGTTTTATCGGAATTAACCTGTTGCCCTGAAGTAGCCTCATACCATGCAAGAATAGTTTGGATTTTTACACATTCAGAAGAGGTAGCTCTACAAAATATCAAACAATCATCAGCAAAGAAAAGATGGGTTATTTTTGGCCCAGCCCTGCAAATGGAATAGCCTTGAATATCCCTAGTCCTGGCGGCTTGATTAAGAAGAGCATTCAATCCCTCTGCACAAAATAAAAACAAAAAAGGGGATAGAGGATCGCCTTGCCGCAACCCCCTAGAAGGATGGATAAGACCCTTAGGCTCACCATTCACCAAAATCGAGTAGGAGACTGTGGAAATACATTGCATAATCATAGCTACCCAAGAGTCCTGAAAACCCATCTTCAATAGAATTTTCTCCAAAAAAACCCATTCCACTCTATCTTAAGCCTTACTCATATCAAGCTTTAAGGCCATAAAACCTGTAGTCCCGGAGCACTAGGTTCTCATATGATGAAGGGATTCAAAAGCAATCAGAATATTATCAGTAATAACTTTATTAGCCACAAAAGCACTTTGAGCTTCCGAAATAATAGAATTCAAAAACAGTTTAAGCCTATTCACAATAACTTTGCTCAGAATCTTATAAATAACATACAAAGGCTGATAGGCCTAAATTAAGCTATAGTCTCAGGATTTTTTACCTTTGGGATCAAAGTGATAAAAGTATGATTGATGGACTTTAAAATTGTACCTGAATTGAGACAAGAAAGCACAACCTCGGAAACATCCAAACCAATATCAGACCAAAAAGTTTGGAAGAAAAGAGGAGGCATACCGTTCGGACTCGGAGCTTTTAATGGTGCCATTTGTTTAATTGCTACATCAACCTCTTCACGGACATAAGGTCTTGTTAAAGCTTCATTCATGGAATCACTGACCACGGTTTGGACCCCTTCCAGTACTCTCTGCAAGTTGGTTGGGCAAGAAGTAGTAAACAGCCTAGAATAAAAGTCCACAAAAATAGCACTAATAGCCTCCTCATTTGTGACCCATGCACCATGCACATCCTTGATGACCTTGATAAAATTCTTACGCTTTCTATGTGTGGCCACCCCATGAAAAAATTGTGTATTCCGGTCGCCATTTGCTAACCATTTATTTATTTATTTATTTTTATACAAGATAGAATTTTTAATCTAGCATAATCTAAGTGTATATGCGTGTGAAGCTCCTTCTTGGATACTTAAACCCCAACCCTTACCCCCTATATCCCACAAGTACTTATCCTTGTGGAGTAACGACCATTGCACCAAGGGTGTGCGGTGGTAGAAAAGTTTTTAATAAGTTATAAGTCATCTAGGTTCTAACTGAACGCGGATGACTTATAACTTATGAAGACCATTACCTTGATGGATTAGAACACATACTAATCTATATATTACTAAAAGCTGAAGCGTAGCATTTAATGTTGCTACACTCACATTGAGCCACATCAGCAGCCACGTCATCATTTTTTGTTTCCAATTTGTGTTATATATATATATATATATATATATTTAAACATTTTATCATTTAAGGTAATTTAAAAACTCCATTATTTAAAGATTAAAATAACTTTTAACCATTATTTTATTATTAATTTTTCAAAACTCTCATTCTTTTTACCTCTTTATCTTCTCACTACTTTCTACCTTAATATCATTCTCTCTACCTTTTTGTCTTCCTTTATTTTGCCTTTTCTTATGCTCAACATCTTACTATAAATTTGACATTTTCCTTTTTATTCTATGCATAGTTTTCTCATACAAAAAGGTGACTTCTCTCTCTCTCTCTCTCTCTCTCTCTCTCTCTCTCTCTCTCTCTCTCTCTCTCTCTCTCTCTCTCTCTCATTTTTGCTTGATTTTTTTTCATTGCATCAATTCTTCAGGTTGATGATTTTTATGTTAATTAGAATTTTACTTTGGGTTGATGCAATTTATTTTTGTGTTTTAAGTTGTTATCTTTTATATTCTCTTTGATTAAATATTATCCTACTGCATTATGCATATGGTATATAATAATATAATGTTATTATATTACATAGAATGACTTGGATAATTTGATGTTTATTGCTATATAGTTTATTTTTACTCCTTTTTCCTCTCATCTTATTTTATTCAACATTTAAATCCAGTCACATCCTTCATACTGTTAAATTATGCGGCACAAATCAAGAAAATTTCTAGACACAAACCTGACTTCCTTTACCATACGATGGGGGAATCAATATATTTGTGTGATAAAGGGTCATATAATTTATAATCTAGATAGCACCCTTTGAATGTGACTAGGCGCATAGATTGAGCAATTTGTAGACTTAAAAGAGGCTATTGACAATGAACTTTTTGAATTAAGTCTAAAAAAATATGAACTACTCTATATCATTTAGATAAAAACTTTTATCATAAATACAATAATATTTTTTTGCCTCATATTTAAATCACACAAACTCAATAATTTTATATTATATGTTAGCATCGTCTCTGTTTCTTCTTCTTTTTCTTCTAAAAAAATATTATGTATCATCTTTAAAGGATGCCAACAATATTGATCTTATGGGAACATACATAACATATATTTAGGAGAAATAATATGTTCATAACATTTAAATAGAAAATGTGCTAATTTTTAGGAAAAAAGTTTCTCTAATAGTTTTTTTTTTAATTATAATTTTAACCCTATTTTTTATTTTTTAAGAATAATAATTATCTAATTAGATTAGGAATATTTTTTTACATTTTTTAAGGTCATAAATAACTTTTTGAATCCTCTTAATATATAGAGATTAAAAACTTGAATATTGTATTCTTTTTATTTTCTTTTTAACACAAATAAAAATGCAAAATATTTTTAAAAAATATAAGTCAAATAATAAATAACTTAATACAATGTTTATTTAAAAAGAATCTTTGAGATATTTAATATATATTTTCTAAATAGTGAATTTTTATAAAAATCATTCCTTATCAGACACAGAGGAAGAGAAATGCTGAGACTAGTAAGGAGGAAAAACGTAAAAAATGAGAATTGGATATACAAATATTTTAGTGTGAAAAAAAATGTGAAACAAACAAACTAAAAGTGTGGGAAACTGCAGAAACTTCTCTCTCTCTTGACTCTGTGAAGTCGTAGATTGTAGAAGATAACAAAACTCACTAGCTCTAGTGAGGTAAAACTTCTCCAATCTGTGTGTCCAGATTGCTGTACAAGGTCGGGTTTTTTGCATTTTCTTTGGTTTTGGTAGTTTTATTCATCATGGATGCATTGATGGAAGAACTTTGGAGGAATTTTAAGCTTTCAGAAGAGGAAAAAGGAGTCACAACGGTGGAAGCCTTTGAAGTGGCTAGTTCTAAGCAACAGGCACAATATAGTATTGTATTCAAGCTGCAGACTAACAAGGAGTTCAATAAGGAAGCGTTTAAAGCTACTTGTGGGGATCTTTGGCGCTTTAATAAGGGTGTAACCATCAGAGAGGTGGGACAAAACCTTTTTTATTGTTGTTTTTGACTCAGAAGATCATTTAATGCCAGTACTTGATAAAAGTCCATGGTCCTTTGATAAGAAGCTGATTTTGATGAAGCGTTTCCTAGATGATTCTAGCCCAGCTAATGTCACATTTAGCCATTCTCCTTTCTGGATCCGCATATTTAATATTCCCATAAAGAGTATGAACAAGGCTGTTGGAACCAGAATTGGGAATGAAATGGGGGAGTTTATAATGGTAGATGCACCTAAAAGTGGGATTACTTGGGGTCCTTTTCTTCGAGTCAAAGTGAACATTGATATTACTAAGCCTCTAATGCGGGGGAAGATGATTCAGATTGATGATCTTGAGGCTAGTTGGGTTACTTTTAAATATGAACGACTTCCTATATTTTGTTATAGGTGTGGTATTCTTGGTCATCAAGATAGAGAATGTCCTCAGTTGAAGAAGGGAAGTTGTTTTTGCAGATGAGGATGGATTTTGATTTGGACCATGGCTACACTCATTGGCACCGAAAGGAAATAGGAAGAAAGATACACGGAACTCATTTTTGGATATGCGAGATGATGAGGAAGATGATATTCATTCCTTTGTGGAGGATGAGGAGGCTCTATTTCAACGTCGGAATATTCTGATGGACCCTCTGTTGGCAGTGCCAGTGGTGAACTCAGGGAAGTTGGTGCCGTTTGGTACAACCCCAAGAGGAGACGATGGAGAATTAGCGCGGGAAAATGATGTGCTTTTTAGTTTCGTGGGAGGTTTGAATTCTCAAATGGATAAGACTACAGAAGTTGCACCCAATCCAAACTCTGAGAAGGGTGATTATCCTGTCCTATCAAAATTGGTTGATATCAATTCGGTTTCAAATTTGAATTTGAGGGATGTATCTAAACATTGTGATAAGGTCAAAACTCATGTTAATGAGAAAGCTGGATTAGTCTCACCTAATAAGGTACCCCATATCGTTTATTCGAATGTGGAGAAAGAATCCAGAAATTTTGAAACTCCTTTTGAAAAATTGGCCGATATTTATGAAGATATAGAGATGGCATCATCCTCTGATATTGTTGTTGAAACTCCTAAACTGAAAACTATCTCTTTACGCAGTTGGAAGCGAATTATTAGGGATAAGCAAGAGTCGAATGTTAAGGAGTCATCCATCTCAATGCATGTCCATGCAAAGCGGTTTTTTGGAGAAGCGGATACCTCCATGGAACCTGATATTGATCATAAACAAAAAAAGCAGTTAGTTGAGAAAGAAAATTTTCAACTAGTTGTTCATACCACCGGGGTTGGTACTCAACCCCTTGTCAATCTATGAAAGTCTTAAGCCTGAACTGTCGTGGGCTTGGGATCCTAGAGGCAGTAGTTGAACTTTGCTATTTAGCAAAAGAAGAAGCTCCCCAAGTTTTGTTTCTTTGTGAGACTAAACTTGACAAACAAGGCTTTGCTAATTTAAAGAAAAAGCTTAATATGACACAAGGTTTGGATGTTCCACGCATTGGCTTAGGTGGAGGATTAGCACTCTTGTGGCATGAAAACATCAACCTGGCTATTAAAACTTATTCACCTCATCATATGGACGCTCTTATTTCATTTGAAGGAGTGGTATGGCACTTTACTGGTATTTATTGTCATTCAGTGACAGCAAGAAGAGGTGAATCATGGGAATTGTTACGCCATTTACATGCTAGGATGCCTTATCCTTGGCTGTTAATGGGTGACTTTAATGAAATTTTCCATCCTGATGAGTATTGGGGTAGTGGTGCTCGTCCTTATCATCAAATAGCTGAATTCTAGTGTGCTATAGATGATTGTTCTCTTATGGATTTGGGGTTTAAAGGTCTGAGATTTACTTGGTGCAACAACAGATTTCAAAGAAATTTGGTTTATGAGAGATTAGACCGAGGATTATGTAATCAAGAATTGCTGAATTTATTCCCTCACTCCAAATTATTTCATACTCCATTTGGCTTCTCAGATCATTTAGCCACACTAACTGACATTAAAGATGCACGGTTTGATCTGCCTAAAGGACTGAAACACAGATTTTTTCGCTTTGAAGCGTTATGGATCAGGAATTCAGAGTGTGAGGCTATTATTAGATCAAGCTGGGATACTCCACAATAGGGCACTCCAACATAGAGGATTAAGGCAGCTCGGGTGGCCTTGCTTCAGTGGGGTGGAGGGAATGTTAGAGGACTTATGAAATCTATTGCAGCTAAAAGGAAGTTGTTGTCTAGCCTCGAAACAGATTGCCACTTTAATCCTTCTAATCCTCACAGAATTCTGCTTAGGAATGTAACGAGGGCGGAATTAAATGAGTTGATTTGTCAGGAGGAGATGTATTGGCACCAAAGATCTCGGGTTTCTTGGATGCAATATGGGGATCGTAATTCTAAGTATTTTCATGCGGTTGCCTCCCAACAAAGAAGAAGTAACAAGATTTTGAAGCTTAAAGATTTGAATGGAAGTTGGATAACACAACAATCAGATTTGGAAGCTGCTGCTGTGTAATATTCACTTCGGCTTCATCCAACTCTTTTCATCAAGTCATTCAGCAAGTGGACAATATTGTTACTCCAGCCATGAATAGTATTTTACTTGAAGAATTCACAGAAGATGAAGTCAAAACTGCAATTTTTCAGATGCATCCTACTAAAGCACCGAGTCTTGACAGTATGAATCCTCTATTCTTTCAACATTTTTGGCATATAGTAGGTCATAATGTTTTCTGTGCTGTTATAGATTGTCTTAACTCAGGGAAGATTTTAAGAAGTATTAATCTGACCCACATTACTCTTATTCCTAAAAGGAAAAATCCGTAGAATATGGCTCATTTTCAGCCAATCAGTTTATGTAACGTAATTTTCAAGATTGTTTTGAAGGTCTTAGCCAACAGACTGAAGAAGATCTTGGGGACGATTATCTCTGAATGTCAAAGCGTGTTTGTGCCAAGAAGCGTTATCACTGATAATATACTGATTTCTTTTGAAACCTTGCATTATATGAAGACTAAGAGATGCGGTAATTCTGCTCATATGGCTCTAAAGCTGGATATGAGCAAGGTATATGATAGAGTTGAATTGAACTATCTAAAAGCCTTGATGTTGAAAATGGGTTTTCATCCTCGGTGGGTCAATCTAGTGATGGTTGGAATTTTTTCAGTATCCTACTCTGTAATTGTGAATGGTGAGGCATATGGATTTATCAAACCATCTAGAGGGATTAGACAAGGCAATCCTTTGTCGCCTTATTTATTCTTGCTTTGTTCCAAAGGGTTTTCTGCTCTTATTAAAAATTCAATTCAAGTAAACAAACTCCATGGTGTGAGCATTTCCAAAGGTGCTCCGATGATTACTCACTTACTTTTTGCTGATGACAGTTTGTTATTTTGTAAGGCATCCATTGAAGAGTGTCAATCCATTAAAGAAATTCTTCACTTGTATGAGTTGGCTTCGGGACAGAAGGTTAACTGTGATAAGAGTGCTATCCTTTTTAGCAAGAAGACTCCTATGGACATGAGGGAGGAGATTAGACGTTATTTAAATGCCACATCTGATGCATCCTTTGAGAAATATCTTGGACTGCCTCCTATTATTGGTAGAGGCAAGAAGCAAGCTTTTGCTGAATTAAACTGAGGATTCAATCTAAACTTAGTGGGTGGAAACGTAAGTTTTTATCTCAAGCGGGGAAGAAAGTATTAATTAAATCCGTGGCTCAAGCAATTCCTACATATGCATGAATTGTTTTATGCTTCCTACTGGGTTGTGCAATAAAATCAATTCTATGATGAATAAATTTTGGTGGGGACAGCAGGAAGAAGAGAAGAAACTGCATTGGCTTAGCTGGAAGCATCTCTGTTTTGCAAAGAAGGATGGTGGTATGGGATTTTGAGACTTGAAATGTTTTAATCTCACCCTTCTTGCTAAACAAAGGTGGAGATTATTACATTGTCAGGAGTCATTGTTTTACAGAGTATTCAAGTCTAAATATTTCCCCACTGGATCCTTTTTAGAAGTAGCCATACCATCTCATGCATCTTACGAATGGTGTAGCATTGCCCAAAGTCGAAACCTTCTAATACAAGGTAGCCGTTGGAGAGTTGGAAATCTTCAATAAATATTTGGCAAGATAAGTGGCTGCCATTGTCCTCAAATCAAAAAGTTTTGTCACCACAGACTATTTTGCCTGCTGAAGCTCGGGTTTCTGATCTAATAGATGGGTTTGATTTTCAACCAAGGTGGAAATCTAATAGACTCTATTTTCTTCCCTGTTGAAGCTGATATAATTAAGTCTATTCCACTAAGTGTCAAAGGGCCGGCTGACTTGTTAATTTGGACCAAAACTCAGAAAGGTGTCTTCACTATTCAAAGTGCATATTTTCTCCAAAAGGAAATTGAGGAAGCTGCTAATGGGAACATGGCTTCAACCTCTGATGCTGGTAGACGCCATTCTTTCTGGAAGCAGATTTGGGATGTAATGATTCCACCAAAGATTAAAAACTTTATTTGGAGAGCCTGCACAGATAGCCTTCCTCTTCGAACAAAACTTTTTGATAGGAAGATTTCGAATACATTTTCTTGTGTACTATGCTTAGAGGCAGCTGAATCATGTACTCATCTTCTATGGGAATGGTCCTTTGCTCAAGCCGTTTGGCAACAAGCACCCTTTGGAAATTTGCTTAGACTACCTCTACATATTCCCTTCATGGAAGTTATTGCCGTGGTTATGCAGAAAATTCATACCCTTGAATTGGAGATATTTTTTGTGGCTTTGTGGATGATATGGAATTGCCGGAACAAATTTATTTTTGAGAACAAGGAGCCTAGTCATGAAGTTATATGGAATAGGGCAGCTGTTTACACGCTGGAATTTATGGAGATTAATAAGAGGCACATTGTTATTTCAGGAACTTCAGTTGCTAGATGGACACCGCCTCCTCTGGAATCATCTTTCAAGCTGAATGTTGCAATTTCTCAGTCCAAAGTATCTTCAACTGTTGGGCTAGGCGTATTTGTCAGGAATTCAAAGGGAGAAGTCATGGCTGCATCTTGTGAAAGGATTAAGAAGGAAATTCATGCTTTGTGGACTAAGGCATCAGTGGTTCGGGTTGGGTTACTTTTCTGTCAAAACACGAGTTTCTCAAACATTATTGTGGAGTGCAATTTTGCTGAGTTGGTGGACCTATTAAATTCAGATAGAGTTTGTTCTTTGGAAGTGGCCTGGATTTTGGAGGATATTAAACTTATTTGTGATCAATTTGTTAGCATATCCTTTGTGTCTGTTCCTTTGAAATGTAATCGTGCTGCCTTAGCTCTTACTAATGCTGCAAAAGAGAATGAGGAGGCCATTGTTTGGCTTGAAGAATGTCCATCTTTTCTCTTTCTAATTGTACAACATGATATTCAATAAAAAAAGATCTACTATCAATTTGTTTCAAAAAAAAAAAAAGCCAAAACCAAACGAAAAAAGTGGAATGTTTTTTTCCCAAAACTTTTTATACCATACTAAAAGCTATTTCAGTTTGGTCTTAAGAACAAAATACTTAAGTATTAGTCAATGTCGGTGCACCAATTTGGAGTTACCGTTGTATATGTGTATGTGTTATGATACCTAAAATTTTACTGGATTCTTTTTATGAAAATTTTGGTTTTATTGTTGTTGCCCTTTTCACCCAAATCTGTTAGGAAATGACATTATTTAAACATTTTTAAAGCAAAAATTATCTAACTTTTTTTTTTATATATATATAAAAATGAGTCATTTAACAGATCTTGTTATGTAATGAGTATTCTTTAGGATGATTTTATATAGAATGCTAATACTTTTACAAAAGTTTAGTTACAAAATTTGTTGTAGCTTACTTAATTAATATTTTTTTAATGGAGGTGAATTTTGATAAATTCACTATTGGATTACATCTTCTTATATCCTTCATGTTTGCAAAATTTCTAAAAAATTAAAGATCAATAACTATGTCATCAATAAATTGTTTAAATTACAAGTTTTTGTAGTTTAAAATTATGCATAAAATATAAACTTATAGAATATGCAATTTAATTGTTATATTTTCAAAATATGTAATAATATTTCTTTTATTGAGTAAGATTGTAACCTTAGGCAATAACCAGTTTTGTAGCTAAACTTTGTCCTTCTAAAATTATTCTTTTTATTTCTTTCTATTCCATTTTATTCACTCCTTCCAAATGTGAGCATAAGGGAATGAGTGTTCCCTCTTACTCTTTCCATTTCCTCTCACTTAAACTCAAATAAGAGAATGAATTTTCTATTTCCTCTATTAAAATTCCCAAACAAGGAAAGAGAAAAGTATTCTAAAATTATTCTTTTTATTCTTTTCCATTTTATTCCATTCTCTCATCTCAAACGAGGGCTTAGGGTTTCTTTATTTTGCACAAAAACATCACTATACAATAACAAGCCACCAATACAAACATTAAACTGCATTATTATCTCTGCTTCTCTCTCCTCGGTGAAGGTTGTTTTTCCACTCTCCCTTTTTCTGTTTTCTCTTAGGCTTTAAATTTGTAATTATTCATTTATTGATTTCTTGTAGTATTGAATAAAGTGAATTTATTTAATATTTGTTATCTATTTGGATTCGGTACATCACACGGGTTAATGACTAATTGATACTATAAAACCGAAGCCACTTTTTGTTGACCTCATGAGAACTTGCCACATAAACTTTAAAGCCCCAGAATTTTCCATGTCAAGTCAATTTTTATTTTTTTATTTATTTTTTAAATGTGTTTGATTTTTTGCCAAAGTTAATCACAAAAGTTTTTTCTCCATGCGTCTCAACTTTTATATTGCTAAACCCCAATCCGCGATTTCTCAAGCAACAAACACCTCTTTTAAGGGAGAAGTAGAAGAGGGTCTACCTCTCTCCTCACGAAAAACCAAGAAAAAAAATTGCTAAGTTAAAGAAAACCATGCCTTATCTTAACTAGATTGCAGAACTAATTTTACAAGCACAAATCAGCAAGCAGCTCATCAGGCCCTGCATCATTTTCACAAGCACCAGAAGGAGTATGTATTCAAGAAGCAAGGCAATTGAGATGCAGGCGTCTCCCTCCTATTGAACTTACCTAATTAAATGGAAAATAGTAGTTTCAATTAATCCTGCTCATCAGTGACTAACTTAAACCTTTTATCAAAGTCTATTTAAGGTCATAATATGCTTATAAATATCGAATGACGCTGTTGGATTTGGCTACACAAATACTTTTTCCGCTAATTCCACTCTGAACTCTAAACTTGTTCATTATGTTCTTAATTGTTTCTCATATCTAGCTACTGTCATTTTCGTTCTACCTTTTCTTGAAATGCTTACTCATCCATGCACGCATGTTTGTTATATTCATTTTATGAGTAGAATATTCTTAATTTATTAGTGCCAAAACTGCAAATATTATTTAGAAACTAAAAAGAAGCAACATCCAAATCTAGTATGCCCCAAATTAAGAGTAAAAAATTCTCTCAGATCTAAAAAAAATCAACTCAAGCTAGTAAATATGGATTATATTTCTCATTAGTTTCATTTGGAACTTCAACAACAGACTCCCAGTCTTGGTACCGGACTTCATATCAAATTCTTGACCTCTGTTCTTTACCTTTTCAATAAATTATTACTAGTTGGCAGGACCTTCTATCTTCAAAACCATTAAGTTTCATCCATACTATCATCAAAATCATCATCGGAACCATCATCTTCAACGTCAAACCATAATGGTTTTCTCTCCATAAAAGTGGGAAATGATATAGAAATATTATATTTGGAGATGCTCCTAGCACCCTTGCGAACCTTTTGTTCTCTAGTTCATAATCCGGGCAAGAAATAGTTATTTTTTCCAATACCTTTCCGTTCTTGAGCAAATACTTATCCAATTTAGAAGCTATTTTCTTCCAAACAAAACTATTGATCTCCACCTTCTTGAGATGGTGGGTTAAACATGTGACTTTATGTTCCAACATCTCCCTTGAAGATTCACTCTTAAGCCCCTGTTGTAGTGTAGTATCCTCTAGTTTGGTATCCCGTAGTTTCCATTTGGTATTATGTAGTTTTTGTTTCATATCATGTGTTTGATTGGTGTCTTCTAGTTTCCGATTTTTCATTTGCTAAATGTGAAACAAAAACAATAAGATTTAGTTTATTTAGTTTTTAAAGAATTTTTTTTTTTTGCAATAATGAACAAAACGAAAAAAAGTCAAGCATATTTATATGTTTGTAATTGATTCAAGTAATTTATATATATAACAGTGTTGAGGACCAAAATTTCACAAGAAAGTCCATTCCATAAAAAGTAAGAAAAGACCATGGGCCTTAACAAAAGAAGGCCCAATTCATGAAGCTAAGAAGGACCATGAAGGCCCAAAATCCCAAAAAGAAGAAAAAAGAAAGAAAGAATAATAATAAAAAATAAGAGGATCTTGTGACAAGGATCTTGGCCAGAGGACTTGCAGCAAGGATCTTGGTCAGGCCAGAGAATATGTAGCAAGAAGAATCAACATCAAGGCTCTATGTACGTTCAAATTCCCAGCAAAAAAATGCCATTAAAAATCCAGCAAAAAAAAAAAAAAAAACAGGTATTATCTTTGTAACCTATGGTCTAAGCCTGTGGGATCCCAAGTGGATAGTAAAGGAGGAATGGTTTGGTCGTAGGGGAGTAATTTCTAGTGAAAGGAGGATCTCGAAGCTTTCTCTTGGTTTATATATTTGCTTGGAATGCATGAACCAATGGAAAACTTAGTTCCCCGATGTGCATGACACCTCGTCACAATTTTCTCTCAATTGTCATTTTCAACAAAGTTGTCACAGTACACCGAGCAGCTCACCCATTCCATTTAACTTTCCAAGAAGGAATCTGTTAGGACATATGTGTTTCATTGTGTTTTCGAACATATGTCATTCTTTTATATAATTGGCTTATCCTTTGACAAAACACATTCAGCTTGTATTTGGGTAGCTCTAGGATGATTTTAAACTTCAAGAAATAAGGTTTCAAGATCAAGTGTTAAAGTCATGCAAGTTGTCCAAGATTTAAGTTGAAGAAGTATCAGATTTTAAAACTCGACATCTGGCTCGACAGCTGCATCTATTGAGCTTTAAGAAGTTGTCCAGCCCGAGGCTCGACACTTGCTCGACAGCACCTCGACACCTGCTCGATAGCATCTCGACACCTCTGGCTGTCGAGATTTAAGAAAAACATATTCTAAGTTCTATTTTGATTCCAATCCGTACATGTGTATTTGGGACTTCTTTTCTTCTTACCCTAGACATATAAAAGGATTATTTTAAGGGCCGTCAAAAGTACACAAGTTGCACAAGCATTGAGAAACTTTTGTTCAAGCAATTTGTGATCAGGGACAAAGTTCTTGCCCTAGTTCATCTCTTGTGAAGAAGTTACTGTGTAATGTGCATCGTAGGGTTTTGTAACTAAGCATCTTCTTAATCTTTATCGTGTGGATGAATTGAAGAACTTTGCAGCCAACAACTCTTTCTAGTTGGTGATTGAATTCGCGTACTAGGATCTGCGCAAATTGGTTAGTCATGTACTTTGGAGCCGTGCATCAAAAGGAGAAACTGTCATTACAGAACAAGTCCAATTAGGTATTGGGGTAAGGGTTCAACTGTAGGTTAGTAAGGTACTTGGGATTCCTTTAGTTGTAACCGCTTGTTGTGATAATAGTAGAGTTTCGGGAATGGAGACCTTAAATCACCTGGTGGGTTTTTGCCGTGTAGGTTTTCCCCATTCGCAAACAAATCATCGTGTCAATTTACTTTCCACTGTATACTTTAGTTTATTGGTGATTTGTTTGTGCTACTACGCAATTTGCATATTTATTTGATTAATTAATAACTTGGCTAATTAATCAACTTAACTCATCACAAAGGGTCAACACATTTGTGGCCTATTAAATGGTATCAAAGCAGGCACACTCTGATTAGGGTTTAATCCTTGTGTGTGATCCATTGACCCCTGTTTGTCATGGATAAAGGTCATTCTCTTATTATATCTCTACTATTTTATGGTACTAACTATGCATACTAGAAAGTACGCATGAGAGCTTTCTTGCAGTCATTAGATGAGAAGGTGTGGCAACCTAAGGAGATAGGCTGGACCAAGTCTATAGAAGCGCCGGCCGACTGGGATGATGTCAAGATCAAGGCGGCTAATTTCAACAGCAAAACATTGAATGCCTTAGTCAGTGCGGTCACTAATGAGGAGTTCAAGAAGATTTTCTCTATTGAAACTGCTAAGAAAGCATGGACCATTCTCCAGATAACCTATGAGGGAATAAAGGCTGTCAAGGATTCGAAGTTACAGAGGCTTACTACAAGCTTCGAAGAAATTAAGATGGAGGAGGATCAGTCATTTGATGAGTTCTATGCCAAACTCAAAGACATAATGAACTTAGCTTTCAATCTTGGGGAAACCATTCCTGAACTCAAGATCATCAGAAAAGTGCTCAAATATCTGCCCGAGAGATTCCATGCCAAGACAACGGCAATAGAAGAATCAAAGTATATTGACAAGATTCTCTTGACTGAGCTGGTTGGTAATTTACAGACCTACGAGCTAGGGTTGACAAGAATCGACAAGTCAAGTAAAGGCAAGAGCATGGCACTGAAGGCCAAGAGCGGTGATACAGATGAGTCTTCGGACGATGAAGATTCTAAGATGAAGTCCTACATCACCAGGCAATTCAAGATATTCATGAAGAATGCCAATAGAAAAGGCTTCGACAAGGACCGTAGACAATCTAGTTCTTCTCAGTTCAAGAGCCAAGATAAAGGGAAGAAGGATACTAGAGATGGCGATCAATACACTGTTCCCGCTAGACCTAAATGCTTCGAATGTCAAGGTTTCGGTCACATGAAACAAGAGTGTCCCACATATCTTAAGAGCATTTGGAAGAGCAAGGCACTTGCTGCTATCTTGAGCGACACTGAGCCCGAGGATGATTTCGACAATAATTATGACGAAATTTTGAATGCCTTCACTGCCACTGTCAATCCTACTGAAGGGATTACTGAAGATGTAGATGAAGAAAAAGAATTGGTGGATGCTAAGTTTGAAACGATGGATGATCAAGATGATATCCATACTACCTATGAGAAACTGTCAAGCTCTCTGAAAAGCATGAGAAACTCTATAGGCTGGCCACCAAGAAGCTCAGTGATGTGGAACTTGACCGTAAGGAGCTTTCCACTAAGGGTCCGTTTGGATGCAGCTGAAAACTGAAAACTGAAAAATACTATAGCAAAATAATTTTTTAATGTGTAAAAAACACTGTTCACACATAAAATCACCGTTCATTGGCCTAAAATCACTGTTCATGGCCAATGAACAGTGACCCGCGCGTCCCACTTAAGTGAAAAAAAAAAAAAAACTGAAGGGGTTGAAACGCAAACGTGGGTGTTTCAGCCCCTCCCAAACGCCCTCTAAGTTTGATGAAGCAAAATTAGACTATTAGGGCACTGAGATTCGAGAACAATTTCCTGGCTGAGAAGACCAAGAAGCTTGAAGCAGGAACTGTTTCAAGTTAGAGCTCAATTGGAGAGGACATCAAATGCAAAGTTGGATGAGATGCTCAGCATTCAGAAATCTGCTTCTGATCAAACAAGATTGGGGTATGAATTCTCTTTTTCTAATACTTCTTCTGCTAGTACTACTGTTTTTGTTCCTCTTGCTAATAACATTAAAATTGAAAACAATAATGTTAAAGCTGAATTAGCTGGTGAGAACTTAGACAAGGGTAAGTCCATCGTAGGAGCACCCCCTAAGCTTGAGAAGAAGGAAACTAAAAACCCTAGGACTAAGAAGGCTAACTCTCAAAAGCCTAAATAGAAAAAGCAGCATCTCTGTCATCATTGTGGTATTGCCGGTCATTCCCGACCAAATTGCTATAAGTGGTTAGCCACTCAACAGAGCAATGACATGATAGCATTTGGGAACCAGAATCAGCTTTAAACCTTTCTTGCTCCTCTTGGAGATCTTCTCAAAGCCCTTATGTTCCTTTCAAACTTAAACGGTTTCAATCCTTCCCCCCTCATCACCGGTTCAAGGGTTTGCTAAAAGGAAAGGTTCTTCCAAAGTGTGAAAGGAAAAGGGTTCCAAGTAATTTATTCACATTCTCTCTCTCTCCCCTTCTTGTTTGTGTTTTTGCATTACTTGTGTGTGTTGCTTTATTGATTTGAGTCAGTCTAGTTTTATGCATTTTTTTGCTTTGTTTAACATGTTTTTGTTGTTTATTTTCAGTTTTTGTTTTATTTTGTTTTTCAAATAAAAATTTAAAAAAAAATTGAAAAATACAAAAACAGTGTGTGTTTGTGTACATTGGTTCTTGTGAACCTTAAAATGGCAATTGAAACAGAGTTTTCTAAACTTTATACATCTTGTAGCTTAGATGAGCATCCTTATGCACAACTAAGCAAGTGAGTTTTGTGGCTCTTTGTTTATGATAAGTAATGTTAAGTGATCTCTTGTACTTAACACTCGTATCACTCTTTTTGAAGGGTAGAACTAAAAAATCCTAAAAGAAAGGCATAAATAACTATCTCACCACTGTTTCTCGCCAATCATGAAATGACATCTGTATGCTTCGGCATAGCAAAAGTGCAATGTCAATGACATCTGTATCTTTCGGCATAGCAAAAGTGCAATGTCAAAAAACTTAACATAATTGGGTATTTCTTTTCTCTCTTATATGCCCATGCATGGTTTGCTTAATAAAAGAAAATATGCAAAGAAATAGAAGCAAAAAGAACAAAATGCTTTAAAATATGATTGCAAGCGTGTTTTCTAGGAGATGTAGAAGTTATAGGATGTACCTCGAAGGTGATAGTCCCTATTAAACGGTTATGATTGTGTGTGAGTTAAAGCGATTTTCTAATATCTCAAATTGTCATAACTTTTAGACACTTATGCAATCTTGTGATATTTTTCACACACAACACGCAACATTCTTTGCTATTTTTGATACATGTGCAAGTACAATGTGATTTGGTCATCACAAGGTTTACATGCGTTAATGTATGCTCACTAAATTGTTTTAACTTGTTTTTGAAATATAAAATTGGTTAGACATGTTTAGTGTGTGTGTGTGTGTTTTGGGATCCATGTGCTTAAAATTGTTGTTGAGAGATGTTTTTGAGAGCTTAATCTGTTGATTGGATCATTGGTTGAGTTGCATGCATGATTGCATTCATATCTGTGATTTTCTCTTCTCGAAAAACTGCTTTAAAAGCTGGCTTGACACCTCCTCGACACCTCCTCAATACTTGGCTATCTGTCGAGCTTCTCTGCTTTTTCTTATCACAATCCTGGCAGCTTCTCGACACCTGATAGATCGATCAAGGAATTTTCTGTCCCCTCGATAGCTTCTCAACAGCTGGTGGATCGATCGAGATTTTTTGTGTCTGATCCTTAATCCTCTACACCTCCTCAATAGCTTTATCTGTCAATGTTGTTTTTCTCGACACTTACCTCGACAGATGGCTAAACACCTCTCGATACCTGCATCTGTTGAGAATTACTGAAGCTCTATATATAGTTTCTGCACAATCTGTTTCTCATTTCTCTCGATCTCTCTTTCGATACCTTTGAGTTTTCTCTTCCCAAACCTCTCTCACTCACTCCAAACCTCTACCTAAGGTTTCTTCAAGCTTATTTCGAGTTTTTTCTCTCTTGGTAAGCTTCTAATCTCATTCATTTACATGCATTTTATGTTTTGAAACCTAGGTTTTGAGGTTTTTTGAAAAATTTTTGGGTTTTTCAAAATTGATGAGTTATTGTTGCAATTTTTGGGATGGGTTTTGTAGATTTAATCTTAAAAACTCCATGCATTACATCTAATTAGTATTCTAACAATATTCTCATGCATTTAGATGTGTGCAATCTTGTTGAGTGCTGTTAGGTTTGGATTGGGCTGAGCCCATGATGTTTCTCATGTTGCATGTCACATGTTCATGCATTCCCATGCATACGTCCTTTCTTTTCAATGTATTTGTTATATGTGAATTGTGTTTGGAACTTTTCTGAGTGTTTCTTTCTTTCTCCCTCTCTTTCTGTTTACGTTAGTAGTGTCTATGGCACCAAAACGTAAGTCTATTCCGTCCCAGAACCCTCTTCGTTCTAGGGGCTCTTCGTCTTCTAATCTTGCTCCTTCTTCTGTTCGGTTCCGTGATGAGAAAGCGCAACAGAACTTCTCAGAGAACTTTTCTAAATGAGGTGTTCATTCAGAACGCCAAGTTATTTAGGCAAACTTTGCCGATACTGACCTACCTAATGTCATTCACAGTCGGGGTTGGGAGTCACTGTGTGACGTCCCAGTCATATGTCCTTCCGTGCTGATATAGGAGTTCTACTCAAACATGCATGAAATCGATTCTTTAGTACCTCTCTTTCACACTCGCGTTCGAGGTACGCGCATTGTAGTCACACTAGAGTTGGTTTCCAATGTGCTCTATGTTTCGAGGGTTGCGCATCCTGACTACTTTGGTTGTAAGCATCTACGGACTGTGTCCAAAGATGAGATAGTGTCTACTATTTGTGAGCGCCCTTCTAATTGGGGTGAGCGTCAGTTTACACCATGTAGGCCTTTTGCTAAAGGTCCTCGTTTCATGAACATGGTGATGACATTTGTTTTGCACCCACTCTCTCACTATAACTCCATCACAGAGCCTCGTGCTCGGTTTTTGTTGTCTCTTCTAGAGCATCTTACTATAGACTTTCCTTCACACTTCATTTTCTCTATCATAGATGTCTCTAGGGAAACGGCTACCCGTGATAAGCTCATCTTTCCTTCTACTATCACGAGGATTTTACGCTATTTCTCCATCCCTTTTCCCGTGTCCAACCACTTCCATGTCATGCTTGCCATAGATGCCGTTACTGTAAAACGTAGTGAGGCGCAGTTTAGGTCACGACAGATAGATTCAGCAGCTCCTTCCTCTCGTCCAGCTCCATCTAGATCTACTCGAGCCACATCTACTCCCTCCTCTTCCTCAAGAGATGTGTCACTAGGAGACATCATGGCGCAGCTTCAGCGCATTGATGCTCGCCTCGATACGTTCTCTACAGAGTTGTATCAAGTGAACGTTCCTGTTAGTCGCATTGCTCGATGACAGGCGACCATGGGTGGTTTTGCTTCTGAGGCTTCTCCTCCACCACCTCCTGTGGCTTCTGAGTCTGATGCTGATGATGGTGATGACGATGATGCTTCAAATGATGATGATGGAGATGCTAGCTCTACCGATAAATGTCTACTTGACACTCTACCCTTTGTCACTCGTGATAAAAAGGGGAAGTAGTTTTGGGTTATGAGAGTAGTCATACTTAGGGGGAGAGCTTGTATAGGACATTTTTGATAGGGGGAGTGTTGTTGATTTGAGGGATGTAGTGAAGATTGATGGAATTACACAGCGCAGCAGAAGAATAAAACAATAATGAACAGATCTACTTCATACATAAAGGTTAACATGTACTATTTAAGTTTCAGAATATAAGAACAAGAGAGTGTACCTTGGAGCGGTAAATTTTAAAACTTGAAGATGAGAATCACTTGGGAATACTTTCAATCTTCACTCCAATTCTACTAACGCCCAAGATATGATTAGTACAACCTGAATCCACACACCAGGAATCAGTGGGATTCTGTACCAAACATATTTCAAGAAGAAAGGAAGTTTTCATACCCTTGTTCTTGGCAGCTTTAAACTTTGGACAATTCCTCTTCCAATGTCCTTTCTCACCACAATGGAAACACTTTCCTTTGAGCTTCTTTCCTTTATCGGCAACCCCTAAGGCAATTTGCTTACCCTCTTTCTTAGTGAAGTCCTTCTTCTTCTTCTTACCCTTGCCTTTCGACTTAGGTTGTGAAGTAGAAGCTTCACCAACATTGGCTTCAATACTAGAAGTACCTAGGATGCCTTCCGCCGCCACTAACTCATTCATTAATTCAGACAAAGAATAAACCTTTTTGTTCATATTATAATTTAGTCTGAATTCCTTGAATGATTCCGATAGTGACTGGAGTATCATATCCACTTGGGATTCTCCATCAATGTCGGCACCCAAAACTTCCAATGTATTCAGATTAGAGATCATTGTAAGACAATGCTCTCTTACTGAACTACCTTCAGCCATCTTGGTATTATAAATTTGCCTCATGGTTTCTTACCTTGCTGAACGGCCTTGCTCACCAAACATCTCCTTCAGACTTAGCATAATGTCCGAAGCTAGTTCTACATCCTGCATTTGATGCTGTAGAACATTTGAGATGGACGCTAGGATATAGCACTTGGCCATTTCATTAGATTTCTGCCAACGATCATATCGTTGTTTTTCCTCAAGAGGAGCATCTAATGAATGAAAGCTAGGACATGGTTGAGTAAGCACATATTTGTGCTCTTCAGCAGTTAAAAAAATGTCCAAGTTTCTTTTCCAGTCAACATAATTGGATCCAGTCAGTTTGTTTTGATTAAGAATAAAAACAAGTGGGCTAAAAGATGCCATGTTCAAATCTGAAAATAACAAACATGAATATAATAAGGAAACTGGACATTATCAATTTAGCATATAAACATATAATATGGAACCTTAATAAAACCATAAAATAATATATGCAACGACAACCCAATCCCATGTTTAAAATTCCTTGGAAGCAAGTAAATTATAAACACTATGATTGATTGAGAACCATTCTCATTATTAGTGCTATCATGATAACTCTTATCAAACACTAATAACATGTCGTTTCTACTTTAACCTCTAAGTAATGATGACATAGCTCCGAAGGGAGATTAACATTAAACTTAGTCTAGTGTACACCATTGACTGAATTCTATGTGAGTCATAAAGTAACTCCACGGAAGCGTGGTCGTTCTTTATCTAAAAAAACACATATTATTCATCATAAAGAATTCTAACCTGTAGTACCGTGAATTAAACACCCTCCGAAGGGAGCAAGGCATATACGCCAAGGCGAGGTGCTTAATCACACTACAATAAACCGACAATGGAGGCAATGAGATGCAACCCTTGTATCTCTCTCCCACTAGATATTTTAAAAATAAAGGTTTTTAAATATAAAACATGCATGATATAATTACACATAGCCTTGCTATTTTATATATGTAAAAGTACTTAGAAAAAATTCTGGATCAACAGTTCTCGATCGATCCTCGACAGATTCTCGATCGGTCTAGAAAAGTTCTGCGAAGCTCGACAGATCCTCGTTAGATCCTCGATTGATCGAGAAACTTTCTGTTTGCTCGATAGATACTCGACAGATTCTCGATCGATCGAGCTTTGCGAATTTTGAATTTTCCAGAATTTTCCAAAAACAGTTTTTCAACGTTTTCATGTACAAAACAACTATCATACAATCATTATGAACATAAATTGATATCTAAACTGAATATCATTGATGTTATAGCCTTAAAGTTCAGTTTAACATACTTAAACTAAAAATTAAACAACATCATAACATCAAAAACAGTTTTCATCAAAAACAATGATTTCAACGACCATGCAGTAAACTATTTTCTAACAACATGAAATCATTATCACTAATTCCAAAACTCAAAAACATGTTAAACAGATATGTAATGAAGACCGCTCTGATATCAATTGATGGAATTACACAGCGCAGCGGAAGAATAAAACAATAATGAACGGATCTACTTCATACATAAAGGTTAACATGTACTATTTAAGTTTCAGAATATAAGAACAAGAGAGTGTACCTTGGAGCGGTGAATTGTAAAACTTGAAGATGAGAATCACTTGGGAATACTTTCAATCTTCACTCCAATTCCACTAATGCCCAAGATGTGTGGTCTCTCAATCAGTTCCAAAGGGAGAATGTCAAAAAGTGTCTAACACTTTTTTTTTTTACACCACTTCACAAGAGTGTTCTTTTTTATTTCTTATGAAATCTCTTTTTTCATTACTTGAAAATTCTGTATGTTTCTCCCTTTGTATCTAACTGATTATCTAATTAGGCCGGCCTTTTGGGCCTTTCCAATTGGACTTAAGTGTGTGGCTTGGAGTGGGACCAAAAGGGACCAATAAGACACTAGCTCCAATGGGCCTTGGGCTTTTCTGTCAACTCTTGACAAGTCCAAAGTTACCATTAACTATATTTAATACCACTATATAAATATAGTTGCACTCTAGGCCTTATTAATAAATTATATCCCAAGACTTTATTATACATGCAACCTCTTCATAAAATATTCATAGTAATACAAAATCATGAAAGCAGACTGCCACTTTGTTTATTACTACATCTTAATTCCTTGAGTACCCGGTTTAATTCTTTAAGTTATTCATCATATATTTATGAAATCCAATTTCATAAATATATACTTTAGTAACTCCTTACTAAAGTGGTTAGGCCCAACTCTCTGAATAACAAACCCATTAAACTTATCTCAAGGGAATATTTTGTATCTCCGTTAAGAGACTATGAATTCCATTTTGAGAATATATGTTCCATCAACACTAAATGTGGCTGCCCAACATACTGAGATTTTGACCGTTACTATAGATCTCACTCCTGATATATCAAAGCAACTTACACTTCATGATCAGGTCCATTATCCTCTCAGGATTAAGAGTTCATGCAAATATAAGTCGTGAGTTTATTATTCAATTGACAGTCGTTAGGAGAATAATAAATCTCACGCCGGTCCAGTTCAATATGTCTTAACTCTTAAAACATATCAACATATCAACTAGAAATCTCCATTTCCATGATCAAGACAAATCATCTTAGTTGATATGTTATAGTCTTCGCAGATGAAATGCCCAATTTCATCACCGACTACGAACTATAATTCTGAGTTTACAAAGAACTAGTGATTTATATCTTCTGTGACTAAATCACATAAATCACATACTATGCATTTCATGGACTATATGATAATGTCCCAATATTCATGTTACCAATATTTTCAAATAATAGTACAATTTTATTAACCAAAACATTAAGTCATACATAATGTCATACATAATAAAATACATAGCATCATACAATAGGATTTAAGGACACATATCCCAACAAAGATCATGTATTTCTTTCTTTTCTTTCTTGTTAGAGATACATTGTTCTTGTACCTTAGGTCTTGTGACCATTGTTTACATACGTTGTGTTTTATCTTTGATATATATATATATATATATATATATATGATGTATGTTTTCTTCACATATTTCTACATGTGTTGTTTCCTTTCTTTCTTTATACACATGTTTCTTTATTTGTATGCAATCTATTATTTCTGCTTCACACAAAGATGCCTTGATGAGTTTTGTTTAAAGTATTTCAGAAGTACTGGTTGTCAAAGTCTACTTGCCATAAACTCTCTTTTTGCAAAGTTTTTCAAGAGTTTGTGTTAGGATAGATTTTATTGTATTCAACAAATGAATATGAGTTGAGTGATTTATGACTTCTCTCATATGTTCATTTGTTTGTTGTGGTTTTGTCACGGATTGCCAAATGGGGGAGATTGTTAGGACATATATGTTTCATTGTGTTTTTGAACATATGTCATTCTTTTATGTAATTGGCTTATCCTTTGAAAAAACGCACTCTGCTTGTATTTGGGTAGTTTTAGGATGATTTTAATACTTCAAGAAATAAAGTCTCAAGATCAAGTGTTAAAGCCATGCAAGTTGTCCAAGATTCAAGTTGAAGAAGTGTCAGATTTTAAAGCTCGACATCTGGCTCGACAGCTGCATCTATCGAGCTTTAAGAAGTTGTCCAACCCCGAGGCTCGACACCTGCTCAACAGCACCTCGACACCTACTCGACAGTATCTCGACACCTCTAGCTGTCGAGATTTAAGAAAAACAGATTCTGAGTTCTGTTTTGATTCCAATCCGTACACGTGTTTTTAGGACTTCTTTTCTTCTTACCCTAGACATATAAAAGGATTATTTTAAGGGCCGCCAAAAGTACACAACTTGCACAAGTATTGAAAAACCTTTGTTCAAGCAATTTGTGACCAGGGACAAAGTTCTTGCCCTAGTTCATCTCTTGTGAAGAAGTTGCTATGTAATGTGCACCGTAGGGTTTTGTAACCAAACATCTTCTTGATCTTCATCGAGTGGATGAATTGAAGAACTTTGCAGCCAACAACTCTTTCTAGTTGGTGATTGAAGTCGCGTACTGGGATCCGCACAAATTGGTTAGTCACATACTTGGGAGCCGTGCATCAAAAGGAGAAATTGTCACTATAGAACAAGTCCAATTGGGTATTGGGGTAAGGGCTCAACTGTAGGTTGGTAAGGGACTTGAGATTCCTTTACTTGTAACCGCTTGTTGTGATAGAAACCTCAATCTTCTTTCTATTATAACAAAACTTCTGTGCTTGAAAATAACAAATACTTCTTAAGAGGACATTCGTCTTTTTAGAGAAGATTTTGGTGACAAGTCCAAAAGTAAAAAACAAATACACCGATTTTGATTACAGGTCCTAAAGGGTAAGATATTGTAATTTTAAAGTAATTTTTTTTTATAATAACATCCCAGTTCAACTAAATTCAAATGATTAGAAAAGAATCAACAGATCATGCCAGATGGCACTTAAAAATAAGAAGCAAGTAAGTAACAATGAGCTTTTAGGCTTTGAGAAATTTTCTTAAAAAAATTACTATGATGTTAGTTTTTTTTTTTTTTTTTTTTTAAATTTATAATGAAGGGAAACTTTCTAAAGAATAAAAATTTGGAATTGCTATATATATATATATATATATATATACTATCATTTTAGAAAAGAATCTTTAAATAATGAATTTTTAGTGTACCGTTGCATTAGAACCTCATTTTCTCTTCACTGTGTGTGTTTGTTTTTCAATATCACCATAACCCCAATAAATTCTAAGTGACATTATTCTTCTTTCTATTATGACAAAAGTTTTTGTTTTTAAAATGACACAAAGAACAAAATATGCTTAAAAATGACGTGTAGAAAACCTTTAAACTCAAAAAGAACAAAATATGCTTAAGAAAAGAATATTTAAATAACCTTTATTTCAATATCACCAGAACCCCAATAAATACTTAGTATATAACTTCAATCTTCTTTCTATTATAGCAAAAGTTTTGTGATTGAAAATAACATCAACAACGTTTTTATTTTTATTTTTAATAAATAATAACATATACTTTTAAGTTTGAAGTTCTAAATAATTTTGATGACATTTCTCCATCCTAAACAATAATAACACGTCCTAATGTAAAAAATATATGCACTGATTACTTAAAAATAGATCCTTTCATAGCTAAAGTGTAAGATATTGTCATTTACCTCCTTAAAATCAATACGAAGTGCTTCTAAGAGCATCCACAGCAGTGGAGCTAAAAATTTAGCTTTTTAGCTCCACAAAAAGTTACTTTATCTATTTTACCTACTACCTTTACAAAATATGCTGCAGCAGTAGATCTATTTTAGCTTTTAACACAATAAAATAATATAAACATCACAATAAATTAATATATCCACTACAATAAAATAATATATTCACTATAATAAAATAATATATCCATTACAATAAACAATAATCACAACTACCCGCAACTGCTACCATCGCCACTGCCGCCGCCGCCGCCGCTGCCGACTCTTCTACCGCCACCGCAATCGCTACCACCGCCCACCGCCGCCGCCGATTCTTCCACCGCCACTGCCATTGCCGCCACCAACTCTTCCACCGCAACCGTAATTACCACCACCGCAACCGTAATGCTGACACTAGGAATTGATCTTCCTCTACACTAAAGTTAGTGCCTCATTTTCCTTTTGTAGAAGAGGCATTCTCAACTTCAGGTGGAGAATCAGAAACTGACATAGGAGTATTTTGAGATGTTCCTAGTTGTGAGTTAATTTCTATATCCCCATTCATGATACCCGTGTAATATGTTAGGTCTCTACATGAATCCATGTCTCTACGTGACTCCATAAAATTAGACAAAAAAATGTAAAGTTCCCTGCACAAAGAAAATTCCCAATCTAATATTTATATCAAAACTTAAAATACTTAGAATTATACCAATAAAACATAATTATGCATAAATACTTAAATTGACATGTAGCTAAAACCCACTAATAAAGAAAACCACACAACAAATTCCTGCAAACAGAAAAATTCCAATGCATTCTAATACAAATACATTCTATCGATTGATGGATGGATTGAATCAAAAGCCAAAAAAAAATTGTAAAATTCCCTACATACAGAAAATTCCAAATTCCTACAAACAGAAAATTCTCAATACATTCCAATACAAATACAATCTGAAAAATCTCAATTCATTCCAATACAATTACAATCTGTCCATTCATGGAAGGACCGAATAAAAAGCCAAAAAAAAAAAAAAAGCAAAGCCCTGCACACAGAAAAGTTCCAAACTGCAAGTTCCATCACACCATCACCATAGCCGTAGGTCTCGTTTTTACTACAAGTACAATCTGCCCTTCTCATTTTTACTAAACCATATCACCATTAAAAACTAGAAAATCAGAAATGGGATTAACTTGATCGGCGGTGATAGAGTGGGTCTCGGCGGCGGCGATACAGTGGGTCTCAACTGGTGGGTCTCGGCGGTGAGCTTGAGAGGGTGACGGGCCGGAGTAGATCGACGGTGAGATTGAGAGAGTGAGAGCTTCGGACGGTGAGATTGAGAGAGTGAGAGCTTCAGATGGTGAGATTGAGAGAGTGAGAGCTTTGACGTAGATCGACGGTGAGATTGAGAGCTTCGGACGGTGAGATTGAGAGAGTGCGAGCTTCGGACGGTGAGATTGAGAGAGTGAGAGTTTCGGCGTAGATCGACGGTGAGATTGAGAGATTGAGAGCTTTGGACGGTGAGATTGAGAGCTTCGGACGGTGAGATTGAGAGAGTGGGAGCTTCGACTTAGATGAGATTGAGAGATTGAGAGAGTGATTGAGAGATAGAGTTCAGGCGTGAATAAAAAGAATGGAAAAAAAGAAGTAAGTTTTGTTATTTTAATCCGGACTTGATTAAAAAAATATTATTTTCTTTTAGCTTTGTGCTACAGTGCTCATGTATTTATACATGAGTACTGTAGCAATTCATCTAAAATTTTTAACTATGCCGCCACTGCTGCAAGTGCTCTAAGATTGGTGAGTACACTAGCCCTTTGAAATTTTGATATTGCGCCTACTCAGTCCTATTCTCAGAGTCAAGGACTACAATATAAGGAATGGAGGAGGAAAGCATCCTTCTTTATAAGTCAGAAGAGATCGGTTCTGAAAATTGATCAAAGAAATAAAGATTTATGAGTTTGTATCGATTACGATGATATCAACAATGCTCTGCCACAGTCAAGTTTCCAAGAAGAAGACATCATTTTATGTTCCTACTTTTTTCAAGACAAACGACAAAAACCAATAAAAATACTGAATAAAAGAAATGCTTAAATGCACTTTTGGTCCTTACATTTTGGGCCGTTTCTCGATTTGATCTCTAAACTGATTTTGCTCCTAAGTGAGTCCCTTCTTTTTCATAATCGTTTTTAAAATGATCCCTTCCTTCAACCTAGTTACGGAAAATGCTGAAGTGGCAAACGTAATGCACTGTTTGCTGACGTCAGACATGGAAAAACGGGTCAAAATTTTCTGATCCGATCCGACCCGAAAAATACTCGATCCGAACTTGATTTTTTTGACCCAAAACAAAAATGGGTTGACCAGTGACCCGACCCGAGTTTTTCGAGTTTTTTGCGAGTTAGCCCGACCCGACCCAAACCCGAATCACTTTTTTAAAAATTTTTTTTTTGGTAAAAAAATAAAGTAAAATTAAAACAATAGTAGTTTAATTGTTTATTGTGAGTTTTAAGGAAACAATTGATACATTTACATATGCAAATTAATTGAAAGATAAAAGGTTGAGCATTCTGTAATGAGTAAAAAAATTTAGCTATCAAATAACAAAATACATGCCAAGATAATATGTTTGGTTATAGTAGAGTTAAAAATACAAATTTAAAATTGTAGACATGTGTGAGAAAAATTTACAAGTGTAAAAATAGTGAAGCCAAAGTATCAAATTAGCATAAATTATGAATGCTTAGACTTATTTTTAACAATTTATGTCTAAAATAAACGGCTTTTCAAAATAAATTATAATATTTCCTAGAGTGTGTGTTGTTGAACAATGATATAATATTCATAAAAGAAACCATGTATAAATAAGTAAGCAATCAAATTTTAATGTATATCTCAAATTGAAATAGAGTGTCAACCACAATTGATAATAAATTATAAAATTAATTTTTAAGATTTTAAATTTCTTATATGTTTTTATTCTTTATCAAATGAGTTATCCAATAAGTCATTTGTAATTTTGTTTTATATTTTGGAATGTTGATATTGTGTAGAAATAAAACATGTGTATTTATTTTACTTATGTTTATGTTATTTTGTTTTAGATAACAATGTTAGGATTTGTATAATTTTAAAATTATTGAATAAGTATTAATAAATTTAACTGAATTCATTATTGATATGAGTAATGAAGTCAAAATAATTCATTTTATATCAAAAAATTTGTTGCATAACTTTCCAAATAACAAATACAAGTTATTTTATTTATTAAAAAAAAAATTCATGTGAAAAATATGGGTCAACCTGACCCGACCCGATCCGCAACCCGATTAACTCGAACCCGTTTTTAACCTGCTTAAGATAACCCATTTTTGACCCATAACCCATAACCCGTTTGACCCAACCTGACCCGCCCGTTTTGTCATGTCTAGCTTACGTGGCTGATAAAATAATAGTAAAAATATATATTTAACATTTTTTAAATGCCATATCAACAATTAAATTAATGAAAAAAGCCAACTAAGAATTTTTTTTTTTAAAAGTAAATAATTTTTTTTTAAAAACCCTTAAACCTAATTTAATCTAAAATCATTTCTTAAAAAATAAAAATTCATAATCATTTTAATTCTTTTTGTTTTTGTTTTTGGTTAACCTAATCAGCTTAAAAAAAAAAAAAAATCTTCTACACTCTCTAGTCTCTACCACTAATCTCAAACTCCCTCTCTCTCTTTCTCTCTCCCTCTCTCAAATCTTTAACCACTCGATTACATCAAGCCCTTACAAGCATTCTCCAATCAGATCTCGAACCTTCGGAAGGACGAGGACAAGAAGAAGAACAATATCTACAAGGTCCCATCATTTTAGGAACGAGTCAGGCATTCTCCAATCAGATCTCACTTACGATGACAACTCGTACACAGTTGGTGACTTCATCATCGAAACCCTAACTCTCGGCTTGGCTTCGGTGAAAAATGTAGTCATTGGCTGTGGTCACAATAACGAAGGCTTGTTCATCGGCGCCGCCAGATTGCTCAGACTTGGCAGTGGAAACCTATCGTTTCCATCTCAACTAAACGTGACGTCGTTTTTGTTCTGTTTAGTTGACTGTGACTCGGACTCGGCTTCAACTAGGTGGATTCGTGCCGTTGACGGCGGATTTGGGTTTGATGACGGCGGATTTGGTGTTGTTGATGGCGGATTTGTTGTTGTGGATCGGCGGGGTGTTGTTGTTGATGGCGAATTCTGGGTTTGTTTGTGTGTGTGTGTGTGTGTGTTTTTTTTTTTTTTTTTCCCTTGATGTTCTGGGTTTGTATGTGTTCTGAGTATGTTTGTGTTTTGAGATTTTGCCCAAACAATTCTGGGGTTTTTTTTTTTTTTTAATTCGGATTTTTATATTTTTCTAGATTTATGGGTTTGATTCCTTAGAGGTTTCAATGTTGATTGTGTTGAAATATTTTGTTCTGAGATTGATTTTAAGTGGGTTAGTCAATTGGGTTTGTCTTGATTTGGATAAGAACATGAAGAATGAAGTTCATGTTTTGGGTTGGACGTTTTTGGGTTTGACATTTTTTTGGGTTGGAGGTTTGATGATTTTTCTGGGTTGGTTTTCTCATGTGGGTTTGGGTTTGGGTTTGATGATTTTTTTCATGTTCTGGAGGTTTTGGTGGAGGATAGGGATTTTGTATGAAATTTTGCATTGTTCTAGGTTTGATTGTGCTCTTGTTCTGGGTTTGATTGTTCTTGGATTCGGGAAGAACATGAAGAACAAGTTTTTGTGTTCTTACCTAAAAAATAATGAAAGCAAGAACAACAAACAACAACAACAACAACAACAATAATAATAAGATTTAAAAGTTTTTTTTTTTTTTTTAATTTAGTTTGAATTAAATTGAAATTGAAAAATATAAATTATTTTTATTTTTTAATTAAACTGACATGGCTTTTTTTAATTCAGAAAATAATGACGTGGCATTTAAAAAATACCAAATAAAATATTTTATTATTATTTTATTAGCCACGTCAGTGATTAACATGCCAACAGTGCATTCCGTTTGTCACTCTAGCATTTTTTGTAACTAGGTTCACTGCAGAGACCATTTTAAAAACGACTCTGAAAAAGAAGGGACTCACCTAGAAGCAAAATCAGTTTAGGGACCAAATTGAGAAATGACCCAAAATGTATGGACCAAAAGTGCATTTATGCCTAAAAGAAATGTACCTACCTAGAATACCCATTTTACAAATATATAAATATTTATGCAACAACCTAAACATGCATGTCTAGAGCTGATGATTGGAAGAAGATTACAAATTACAAATTGTAAACCATTACAGTTATTATTTTTTTAGATCATATATTTATGCTAATTTTAACATCAAGAGAAATTAGCAAACTAGTGGTTTTTATGTTATAATTTTTTTTAGAAATTACTGGTGTCATTGTGTCGTATTCTTAGTTAGACCCATGTCCATGTTGTAACGGCCTAAGTTAAAAAAAAAAAAGGGGGGGGGGGGGCGTGTTTGGTTAGATATTTTTGGAACCGCACGTGCCCCACCTACCCATTTGCTACCCACCACACTCTCACACTATTACTTATCCTCTTGGCCAGCCATCCCTTTCTTCTTATTTTCTTTTCTCTCAAACACTCCTCTCACTCCCTCACACCCTCCCACCAGTGCCACTTCATACCACCATTTCCACAATAATTTTTCCGGCTAGATCACCGAATGTTTAAGGCTTTGATTGTCCTTTTGGATCTGTTCTCGCAATTCCTTGCTATGGTATTCATTTAGTTCGAGACATAGCTAGGTACTGGCCCAAAGGAGGGCTAGAGCCTAAGGTTTAAAAAAATAATAAAATGTGTATATATTATATAATTTTGAGAAGTGTTAGGTCCACAACAATTTCACAACAACTTATAGGTGGTTAGTTGTTATTGGTTCAAATTTGAACTCACCATTGAGATTACTTTTTTGTTCAACAGTAACAGCCTACCACTTAGAATTTATTGTGAAAATATCATAAAAAAGTTATGGACATAACATTTCTCTACAATTAAACTTAGCCCCTTCAAACATAATTTTCTGCCCCTTAAACCATTAAAATTGAAATAGCCCAACTAACAACAAAAGGTAACTCAAACAAGAACAAAAATGGCCCAAAGAAGAACAAAGCTAGCCCAAATGACAACGATAAATCTAACAAGAAGCCCATTTTTTTTAACCTTTCACAAACAAAACAAAAATCTGGCAAGGATTAGTGAGGGGGCGTTTGGATGGCCTATTTCCATAACTCATAACTTTGTTTTCATAACTCATAACTCAAAAATGGTGGAACCCATAGAAGGAAATTTGTTTGGGAGCAAGATAACTCAATTTCCATAACTCTGTTTCCATCACTCAATTCCCTGATTTTTGAGTTATGAGTTATGGAAACTGAAAACACATTTTGGCTGTTTTCAGTTTCCATAACTCATAACTCAATGGCATTTTTGTAATTAAACATACATTGGGGGACCCACAGCCGCAACTTTTGACCAGTTGACCTTTTTTTTTTTTTTTTTTTTTTTTGGGTTCGGTCTTCACGTTTTTTTTTTTTTTTTTTTTTTTTTTTTTGGGTTCAGTCTTAACGTTAGTTTTTTTTTTTTTTTTTTTTTTTTTCTGGGTTTGGGTGATCTGGTACTGGAAAAAAAAAAAAAAAAAAAAAAAAAAAAGACATATTGACGTGAAGACCGAACCCAAAAAAAAAAAAAAAAGGAAAATGCTGCATTGATTGACAGACATGGGACCCACAAATAATGTGAAAAATATGAGTGATAGAAACTGAGTGATGGTGCCAAATGGGTATAATATTTTTAAGTGATGAGTGATGAGTGATGAAATTTTAATTGTCTAGCGTATTTCATGAACTTTTGTTTTCATACTTCAGACCTCCCCACCCTCCATGACTTCGTCCTTGCATCTATTGAATTACAGAGTGTCTTGGACTATTATCACAAGTTTTGCAAAAAATTTAAAATGAATCATAGCATTAAATTAAATCTACCAAATCAACGAAATTCCAAAACATACTCATTCTCTTTTCTCTTTCTCTTATCTATATGCCAAGTCCTTTACACCACAACATTGAATTTCAATCTACCCACCAATTTTAAATACACATATGAGCAACCCTATTCTTAGTTCTCATCTATTGCTTAATTACCTAAAGAAGATCCACGCGTCATCAGGGAGAGATAAAATTCATAATTCTCTTCCTAAATTCTCATAAGTAGCATATATGAGCATGTGACACAAGTATTCGGAGCATGTGACACAAGTATTCGGAACGTCTTATGAACTTTGTGCAATGATGGTTAAAGTGATGCACCCTTGTTACTGAATTGAATTGGAGTATTTTATATATTTAAATATGATTTTAAAAAAAATTTTTCTTAAATTCTATTCCCTCATTTTAGAAATAAACTTACTAATTAATCCTGTAAAGCTTTTTTTAAAAAAATTTAGAGAGTCTATAAATACAAAAAATTTGACAAAACTTTTCACACCAGTTAATGTGGCAAATTGATAGCGGTAAGTATAAATATCAAGGGAGTCAATCTCGTACTGAAGGCTGTACCGGTTTGACCAGTGGAATAATATATTTCGGTATCGGTCAATATCAGTGTACCGTTTCAGGTTTACCGTTATCTTTTATATATATATATATATAAATATAAAAGTTTACCATAAAATATTACCTCAATTCAGAACAAATTATTCATAGTTTTAAACTATAATATCAATTCAAAGAAAAAAAAAAAAACACAATATAAAAAATATAAAGCAAGAAAACAAATAATACTAATAAGTTTTCTTGAGGGGGAATAATTCTAATAAGTTAATGTAAATAAATTACCATTATGCCCTTACAAAAATTCAAAAATTACAAAAGTAAAAAAAAAAAAGAAAAAAAAAAAAAAAGCTTTTTTCCGTACCTGTTGGTACGCCCGATACCGTCTGGTGTTGTCCAAAATTGGCCGGTATTTAAACCAATACGAAACATTATCGTTTCGATACCGGTATAGTACATATCGGCCGGTACCAGTACAGCATCGACTTCACTGATAAATATGATGTTAGTGATGGATCTAAATAAGAACTAGTAAAAGTTTACCAATTTATCTGTTGCAAAATGTTGTAAATTTTTTTATGTATTGCTCTTTTTTTTTTAGAAGCGCTACATTCACAACATTTCACAACAAATCCTACGTGTTAAGTTCTTACTAGTTCTAATTTGAACCCACCACTAAAATTACTTTTTCACCCACCAATAACAATACGTAACAATCTGACACTTAAGATTTGTTGTGAAAGATATTGTAGACGTAGCATTTCTTTTTTTTTTCTTTGATAAAAATTATCTTATTTATTGGCTAATACTTGAGTTTAATTAATGCTACCACAATGAGAAAAATGATCGTATTTGTTTACACAAGCCTAAGGCAACTGTCATATACTGTATTACTTGTATAAAAAAAAAGGGTATTCTTTAATTTCGTTTTCTATGACCGCTAAGATAAGGAACACAATAAATTAGTCTCCACGCATATATCCATCGTAAGGACAGAAGGAAAGGACTTATGGTAGAGGGCTGGATTTGGATCAGATGCAATTCCTAAATTACCACTTATCTCTCTTATAATGATTTTTTACGATTTTCACTTTTTTTTTTCTCACTTATTTTATTAAATTGACAACTGATTTTTTCAACTCTAAATCTCAAATCGAGAGCAATCATCACGTACAATGCCCTATCTCAATCCCAGAAGACCTGTCCTTGCTATCCATAATTCACGTGTTGGTTTGCTACAGATTTCCTACAAAACATCTTTATAAGATTAGAGTCATTAGACACCTATCAGCTATCACTTCCACCAGCTTGCTTTCAATAAAGCAACCCAAAGTCTATTTTGGAATCCTCCAGCGAAGGGAGAAAAATCCTCCACCCAAAGACCTGTCCATCTCGATGTTGCCCCAAGTCTTTACGGCTAAAGAAACTTCAACTTTTTCCGATTCAATGGACTTCAATTGCAAAAGTTTCAACCAAGATTATCAAAATCGAGATCCTACATAAGATCGTGAGAGGTAGGTAAGATCGTGAATCGTAGAGTCGGGTCGTGAATCATAAGATCCTACCTATTTTTAGATTTTAAGCAAAAAAAACCTATTGATAGTGACTTAATATGTTATATAATTACTTAATATATGAATTCTTACATTAAACAAAAAATTGCATCATAAAATGTAATTTACACGCACTACATTGTTCTTATGTCATTTTCATGAAACAAAATATATTTAACTTTTGACATAATATATCTAAAAAGTTCAGTACATGTTTAATTAGCAACTAAGTACTAAAATATTATCTACACATACGGAAAATGTTTTTTAAATTATAAGTTTCAAATCCAAAATAATTTAGGCTAGTTAGCATATAAAAATGGTGTTGTTTTCCTTTTCAGCAAAATACAAAGGGGTCAGTTGTGCTACAAGATTTCTTCTATTCTGAACATGCATATTAAGCTTCTTATCAATCAGATTATTTACCACTCAATCAAATAAATCCATTTTTTTCTTTATAATTTTAAAGTTCAAAAAATATTGAAATTTTTAAACAAATGAGAGAGTTATTATTTGTTTTAATATTTTGGAAGAATAATAAGATATAAAAAGATAATGCAATCCTGCTGTCAGGGAAAATAATTCAATAAAAATTATTTTTTTGATAGATAAAAAGACAAAGTTTTGCTACAAATTTAGTGGTGACTTAAGGCTATAAGCCCACTCAATATCTTTTTATTGGATATAAATTTTGATGAATCTATCATTGGACTACATTTTTTCTTATATTCTTCATGCTTACAAAATTTCTAGGAGATTAAAGATCAATAATTATGTTATCAATCTTCTGTTTGAATTGCAAGTTTTTATAGTCTAAATTATACATAAAAAATAATTCTTACATACAATTCAACCATTAGATTTTCAAAATATATAGTTATATTCATTTTTTTAGTAGAAGTTCTAGCCTTTGGATGGGTTTTGAATTTTAGCCAAATAAAAATAATAATTATTATTAAGTTCTGCAATATTAAGAGTTAAGTGTAACTTAATACCTCTGATAAAATAAAAAATAAAAGAAAAAAGTGTAACTTAATCCGTTCATTTTTTTTAATGGTTGTATGTTTTCTATGCTAAAATTCCCCACGCGTGATTGACTACTGCAAGCCGACTACTCTTGACTTCTTTGTCATCCTAACACTGGTTCAAGCCATTTTTAGTCTTTCTCGATGGCTAAGCAAAGAAAAATGACGGGACCACGAAGACCTCTCCATCTCAATGGTGCACCAACTCTTCGGCTGTTTCTATCAATAATGGATTGGTCACGTTGCATTTGATATTGGTGGATTCACTGTGATATCGGACAAATTGAAAGAAGTAGCTGGGAGTAATTGTGGCCAATAGGAGTAATTGTGGTACTGTAGGCAGCACAATGGCCCTGTCTCAAGCCTATTTAAGTATAAGAATTAATTAAATGAACTAAGATATTCATAAACAACTCAAGCTTGACTTGATAAAAAGTTCATTTATATTTGTTTATTTATAAATGAGCCAAGTTTGAGCCTTAATTTTAGTAAATATTAACCAAATAGCAAAATAACGGCCATGCATTCGCAACCAATGCATATTTAAAGAATCTTCATATTTATATGTTAAATATGCTAAAATAGATGTGAAAGCAAAAGCATAAAATAGTAATACAAAAACACGCAAGGATTATATAGTTTAGCATGATGGGTTATGCCTACCAAGAAAACCTGCAAAGCTCTTGACCACTATTTACCTATCCCAAAAAACACGGACACATCTACAAACAGTTGTGGAAATTTTTAGGGGCGCCAAGTTAAATAAAACAAAATTCATAAATCAAAAACTGTTTGACCCAAAAAAAAAAAAAAAAAAGAAACTCATCTCATAAATTAACTTTTAACTCAATAAAGTTGTATCCTACTTTCATTGCATAATTGGTTTTGCACTAATCAATCTCTTTCTCTATGTATACAATTAAACAATCACTTAAAAACTCATTTGATATTTCATAATCATGAGTTGTGTATTGCTATAACCCAGTTTTGAGATACGCTTGACAAATTTTATTGAATTTAATAGGATACTATTTCATAATCCAACATTACATTCTAAGGAAACAATATCTATTTGCTTAGGTTCACATCTTTGAGTCGTTCTAGTGGTTCATCATCTATGACAAAGGATTGAGGCTTCCAAATTTTGAAGAGTTTTTTATCTTAAAATATACATATGATTTCCCTAAAATTACTCACATTTTAAACCTGTATATTAAATTTTATAAAATATCAAAGTCAAATCATTAAACAATTACTAGTAAGCTACCCTTGAGATGCACGGATAATGTTATAAAGTTTTATGTAAAATGGTTTTGGAGAATGTTATATATATATTATAACATAATTGTTATAGAACTTTATTGGTAATGAGTTCATCATAAAAAGAAACAATTACATATATCCATTATAATTATTCAATTAAAGTAATGAGAAATAATAATAATAATAACTTTGGAAGAGTATTATAGAATACAATTTTATATAAAAATGTATCTTTCTCTTTCTACTTAATTATAAAACAAAGTACACATCTCACAGTCAATGACATAATTTACAAAACTCACGAATCCATAACGTCTGACTATAATATCAAACTCGTAATTGTTGTTGTTGCTCAATATAAAATGCAAGCTCCACTATGGTTGTAGCCAACTTATACTAGTTAGGATTAGATGAAACAATAATGTTAGAGCTAGGCTGTTGTTATTGAAAGATTAAAAATAAACGACATTATTTTTAAATTGTGTTTTTGACATGGAGTGACATAAAGGGCAATAATTTGAAGTAAAATCATATAGTGTTCGTCCAAGTATTACATATAAGATGAACTTAGTAAAGTCAAGGATAGGAAGAGCACACCAACACGAAAAGGGCAACAAAAGCAAGGCAAAGTCAAAGAGATAGGTGAGCAATTAAAAAAAAAAAAAACTCCACGTGCTATATTAAACAAAATTTTAATGCTTGCTGTCGTGGGCCAGTGGCAGTAAGAAAGCTGGTGTTGCGACTTTGCATTTTGGAAGGATTATTAATGGAAGCAAGATTTGCTAGACTCTTATTATTGCTTTGTATTGGGAGTATATTTTGTCCTTAGGCAATCTAATTTTTGGCCCAAAATGTGGTGCAACAAAAATGTGCAAAAAGCAAAATATCTATTAATGATAGCGAAGGGAAAATAAGTAACATTTTGGATTTTTTCCAAAAAGTAATTGATCACTAATCTTTTAGCTTTCATCAATAAATTTAAAATAGCTGTTGAATTACTGTTTATTATTTAATATATATATATATATATATATATATATATATATATATATAGAAATTCTCTGTAGGCGACTACCTCAAACTACAAAATGACCAATGAGAGCAAATTTTTTTTATAAACACAGTGATAGATTTAAGGTCAGGGTGTGATCTACTTAAAATTCTCCTTAGAAGCACAAAAAGAACAATTAGAAGATAAATTCAGAACAATTTTAAAGACTATGAAATATTTCAAAATTTTCTAACATATATATTTAACAGACTTTTTCTGTGCATTTCTAAAATCATCATCAAAATAAAGTAATAAATTATTATGTGTTCATGATTATTCTCTCCCTCTCATATAGGGTAGGTCTTATTGACCCACCCCCACGTCAGAGGGAGGACCCGAATGCACAATAATTGTCCTAAACCTAAATAGTGCATTGCATCATTGCTCGGATTGATCATTTTTTTAAGTGTGATTGGATATTGTTTATTTTGTTAAAATTAAAAAATTATTGTTAAAAGTATCGTAGATAAAAATAATAATTTTTTTTTAGTTAATGATAAAGATAAAAGTTAATTAAAATAATATAATAAGACTCATAAATAACACTAAAAAATATAATAAACTTCATAAATAATAGTAAAAATAAATAAAATAATAAAATAATTTTAATTTTCAATCTCTACCTAAACGAACTCTTACATTCTTTTTTTGGCTGAGAGATCATCTTTACTGTCCCAGTAATCGTATGGAGATAAGGATGAATCAATAAAGCTGATTCATGCCTTCAAAAGCCATGTGTAATGGAAGAGATACAGAGGGTCCACCAAATATGATCCCCTTTTGTCAAATAAAAAAAGGGTCAGACCAAAAAGATTAAACTTCATCGGCCACAAATACTTTGTGAACTGTAGAAGAACTGTAGAAACCTGGACATGAAGGATAATAATCTCAAGGGGAGGTTTTGAGAAAGTATTGAGTAGCTATTGAGATTTATAGAAAGTGGCCTAGAAGGGTTCTATAGATCGAGAAGGTATCGAGAAAGTATCGAGCCAACTATCAAGATATATTGGAAATACACTTTTTTTGCTTTTCTTAAGCAGACTTTATGTCTTTAACTTGATCTTCAATTATAGCTTTAAGACACATCAAAATTCAATAAAAGACACATAATTTAGCATGATTTGACAATACCAAAACACATAGACCTTACAATTTTTAATTAAATACCTCATGGATTTATTCATTAATTTAATAGGCAGATCTTGAGATAAATTATCATGTGCTTTTATATATTTGTTTCATTCCAAAAAGCTTTGGGCTTTTGTTGCCCTTCTGGATATCTTCATCTAGTGATTCACACAGTTTCCTGTGCTCTTATAGAATACAATTTTATATAAAAATGTATCTTTCCCTTTCTACTTAATTATAAAACAAAGTACACATCTCACAGTCAATAACATAATTTATAAAACTCAAAAATTCATAACGTCTGACTTTAATATCAAACTCGTAATTATTGTTGTTACTCAATATAAAATGCAAGTTCCACTACTTTGATTGTAGCCAACTTATACTAGTTAGAATTAGATGAAACAATAATGTTAGAGTTAGGTTGTTACCGTTGAAAAATTAAAGATCAATGACATCGTTTTTAAATGGTATTTTTGACATGGAGTGACATCAAGGGCTATAATTTGAAGTAAAATGATATAGTACGTGTTCGTCCATAGTGTTCGTCCAAGTATTACATATGAGATGAACTTAGTAAAGTGTAGGATAGGAAGAGCGCACCAACACGAAAAGGGCAACAAAAGCGACGCAAAGTCAAAGAGATAGGTGAGCAATGGAAAAAAAAAAAAAACTCCACGTGTTATGTTAAATAAAATTTTCATGCTTGCTGTCGTGGGCCAGTGGCAGTAAGAAAGCTGATGTTGCGACTTTGGATTTTGGGAGAATTATTAATGGAAGCAAGATTTGTTAGACTCTTATTATTGCTTTGTATTGGGAGTATATTTTGTCCTCAGGCAATCTAATTTTTGGCCCAAAATGTGGTGCAACAAACATGTGCAAAAAGCAAAATATCTATTAATGATAGCGAAGGGAAAATAAGTAACATTTTGGATTTTTTCCAAAAAGTAATTGACCACTAATCTTTTAGCTTTCATCAATAAATTTAAAATAGCTGTTGAAATACTGTTTATTATTTAATATATATATATAAAATTCTCTGTAGGCGACTACCTCAAACTACAAAATGACCAATGAGAGCAAATTTTTTTTTTTTATAAACACAGTGATAGATTTTAGATCAGGGTGTGATCTACTTAAAATTCTCCTTAGAAGCACAAAATGAACGATTAGAAGATAAACTCAGAACAATTTTAAAGACTATGAAATTTTTCAAAATTTTCTAACATATATATTTAACAGACTTTTTCTGTGCATTTCTAAAATCAACATCAAAATAAAGTAATAAACTATTATGTGTTCATGAGTATTCTCTCACTCTCATATAGGGTAGGTCCTACTGACCCACCCCCATGTGGTAGGGAAGACCAGAATACACAGTAATTGTCCTAAACCTAAATAGTGCACTGCATCATTGCTCGGATTGATCATTTTTTAGGGTGTGTTTAAATATTATTTATTTTGTTGAAATTAAAAAATTATTGCTGAAAGTACTGTAGATAAAAGTAACAGTTTTTTTTAGTTAATGATAAAGGTAAAAATTAATAAAAATAGTATAATAAGGTTCATAAATAGTATCAAAAAATACAATAAACTTTTTCAATAATAATAAAAATAAATAAAATAATAAAATAATTTTAATTTTTAATCCCTACTCAAATGCACACTTACCTTTTTTTGGCTGAGAGATCATGTTTACTGTCCTAGTAATCGTATGGAGATAAGGATGAATCAATAAAGCTGATTCATGCCTTCAAAAGCCACGTGTAATGGAAGAGATACAGAGGGTCCACCAAATATGATCCCCTAATTTTTGGCCCAAAATGTGGTGCAACAAATATGTGCAAAAAGCAAAATATCTATTAATGATAGCGAAGGAAAAATAAGTAACATTTTGAATTTTTTCCAAAAAGTAATTGACCACTAAGAGCATTCACATCAGTTTGTTTAAAATTTTCATCTATTTTACACGAAACAACCTACTTTTTCTATTTTACACCCTCACTTTTACAATACACACACATCAATTCATCTATTTTACACATCTTTTAATTAAATAATCAATTTATTCACATTTTTTATTATTTTTTTAACCACCCAGAGATAATACGCGCGCTCTCTCTTTCTGTTTCCCATTTCTGCTTTGTTGCTCTCTCTCTCTCCACACCAATCTCTCCCTCTCCATCAACTGTCCCTCTCCGTCAACTCTCCCTCTCCGATCCACCCTCTTCGTCAACTCTCCCTCTCCGACCCACCATCCCCGTCAACTCTCCCTCTCCGATCCACCCTCTCCGTCAACTCTCCCTCTCCGATCCACCATCCCCGTCAACTCTCCCTCTCCGACCCACCCTCTCTGTCAACTCTCCCTCTCCGACCCACCCTCTTCGTCAACTCTCCCTCTCCGACCCACCATCCTCGTCAACTCTCCCTCTCCGATCCACCTTCTCCGTCAACTCTCCCTCTCCGACCCACCATCCCCGTCAACTCTCCCTCTCCGACCCACCATCCCCATCAACTCTCCCTCTCCCTCTCCGATCCACCATCCCTGCGGCCCCGATCCACTCCCCGCGGCTCTGATCCAAGATCCCCGTGGCTCCGATCCACTCCCCGTAGCTCCGATTCGCGATCCGCGGCTCCAATCTATCTTTGTGTATCTTTTTTTTTTTTTTTTTAAGTGTATCTTTGTTGTTTGTCCGTGTGGGTGTGTTTGTGTATCTCTGTGGGTTTTTTTTTTTTTTTTTTTTTGAGCAAGTGCCTCTGTTGATTTGTCCGTGGATGTTGATGAGGTTGTTGAGCACGGAGAAGAGAGAGAAAAAAACGAGCGAATAGAAATCAATAAACTATTGTATAGACGAGCTACAATGCTCGTATAAATTTACACGAGTACTGTAGCAACGTGAATATTATAGATGGTTTTAGATAAGTTTACACCCACTGATATTGGCACTTTTTTGCTCAAAATGTGTAAAATTAATAATTTTTTATCAGTTTACACGTTTATTTACCTTTATGCATTCACTGATGTGAATGCTCTAATCTTTTAGCTTTCATCAATAAATTTAAAATAGCTGTTGAAATACTGTTTATTATTTAATATATATAAAAAATTCTCTGTAGGCGACTACCTCAAACTACAAAATGACCAATGAGAGCAAATTTTTTTTATAAACACAGTGATAGATTTTAGATCAGGGTGTGATCTACTTAAAATTCTCCTTAGAAGCACAAAATGAACGATTAGAAGATAAACTCAGAACAATTTTAAAGACTATGAAATTTTTCAAAATTTTCTAACATATATATTTAACGGACTTTTTCTGTGCATTTCTAAAATTAACATCAAAATAAAGTAATAAATTATTATGTGTTCATGAGTATTCTCTCCCTCTCATATAGGATGGGTCCTATTGACCCACCCCCATGTGAGAGGGAAGACCAGAATATACAATAATTGTCCTAAACCTAAATAGTGCATTGCATTATTGCTCGGATTGATCATTTTTTAAGTTGTGTTTAGATATTTTTTATTTTGTTAAAATTGAAAAATTATTGCTGAAACTACTATAGATAAAAGTAAAATTTTTTTTTTTAGTTAATGATAAAGGTAAAAATTAATTAAAATAATATAATGAGACTCATAAATAATACTAAAATGTAAAATAAATTTTATAAATAATAATAAAAATAAATAAAATAATAAAATAATTTTAATTTTTAATCCCTACCAAACGAACACTTACTGTCCTTTTTTTTTGGCTGATAGATCATCTTTACTGTCCTTGTAATCGTATGGAGATAAGGATGAATCAATAAAGCTGATTCATGCCTTCAAAAGCCATGTGTAATGGAAGAGATACAGAGGGTCCACCAAATATGATCCCCTTTTGTCAAATAAAAAAAGGGTCAGACCAAAAAGATTAAACTTCATCAGCCACAAATACTTTGTGAACTGTAGAAGAACTGTAGAAACCTTGACATGAAGGATAATAATCTCAAGAGGAGGTTTTCAGAAAGTACTGAGTAGCTATTGAGATTTACAGAAGGTGGCCTAGAAGGGTTCTATAGATCGAGAAGGTATTGAGAAAATATCGAGCCAATTATCAAGATATATTGAAAATATATTTTTTTTTGTTTTTCTTAAGCAGACTTTATGTCTTTAACTTGATCTTCAATTACAGCTTTAAGACATATTAAAATTCAATAAAAGACACATAATTTGGCATGATTTGACAATACCAAAACATATAGACCTTACAATTTGTAATTAAATACCTCATGGATTTATTCATTAATTTAATAGGTAGATCTTGAGATAAATTATCATGTGCTTTTATATATTTGTTTCATTCCAAAAAGCTTTGGCCTTTTGTTGCCCTTCTGGATATTTTCATCTAGTGATTCACACAGTTTCCTGTGCTCTTATAGTAAGAGGTACAAGAAAATTGTAAGTCAATTAGATGGCTGAATAAGGAAAAGATTATTTCTATTTATAATGTCAGAAGTGCAAGAGGTTGAGATGCACCTCTACTTTAAAACAAACCTACAAATTAAATCACAACTTTACGGTATATCTTGATCACCATATGCTGAAATGTTTTCATAAACCTATTCTAAATACATTTTTAATCAACATACAAAACCAGAACGTCTACACGTTTCTCAGCCAAAAAAAAAACGTTTACAAGTTCCTTACTCAGATTATTCCTCCACGTTATTGTGAAACGAAATACCATAAATTTATGAAGTACAATACTGTTGACAAGCCTTGAATATTTTAAAATTTATTTACTCACTTTGTGTTTAGTTTATTTGAAAAATCCTTTACACCACAACATGGGGTTTCAATCTACCTGATTATACCATTTAAAAAAAACGTCTTCCGCCTAAGCTATCTCAAATGGAGAATGTAACTGTTTAGAACGCCAGTGTTTGCTAGAATGTGAAATATAATAAAAGATAACCATCTAATCTCTTTCGTGTGTTGACTTGAGTAGAGACAAGAAATAGGGTTCTTTTTTTTTTTTTTTAATGAACAAATTGGTCTTGCATTGCAACGGGGTGAACTATTTGGTTACAACAAAGAAGATCAATGAAGGCATATATGGGCTAAAGATCTCAAAAGTCTAAACCTAAAATCTTGATTTTAGATCATTTAAACCTTGCATTGAGATAAGCTAGTCTTGGTTTCAAGACCACACTAGATTAAAAAAAAAAAATCAACTAAAAATGTGATATTAGCGAAAAAAATGTGTAAACCTCAAATTAGAATGAATGAAAAGTTATGATGCTAAACAAAAAAAGTCTCATTGCATGCATCGTGTGTGTTGGGCTTTGTGGAGCCTAGTTTGTGTTTGATCCAGTTGACGACTCGACTCAACTCGACCCGAATGATGTGGCGTGTGTTTTCTCTATATTTTGTTTCTCACAGGTTTAGGAATTCGTGGAAATTCCCTACAACTGGTATCAAAGCCTAGGGTTAGGTTTGAGTGGGAGCAATGGCAGAGGAAGCAGGAAAAGCGTTTGGAATAGAAAATTTCGATGGCACAGACTTCACATATTGGAGGATGCAGATTGAAGATTGTCTGTGTGGGAGGAAATTGTATCTGCCTTTTTTGGGGACAAAACCTACGACTATAAAGGATGAGGAATGGGCTCTTCTTGACAGACAGGTACTGAGAGTTATCAGGTTAACACTGTCTAGGTCTGTTGCACACAATGTTGTGAAGGAGAAGACCACCATAGATCTGATGAAGGCTTTGTCTAGTATGTATGAAAAGCCGTCAACAAACAACAAGGTGCATCTGATGAAGAAACTGTTCAATCTGAAGATGGTAGAGAGCGCATCAGTAGCACAACATCTGAATGAATTTAACACTATCATAAATCAATTGTCGGCTGTAGAAATTGATTTTGATGATGAGATCCATGCACTGATCGTTTTAGCTTCTTTGCCAAACAGTTAGGAGGCAATGAGGATGACAGTAAGTAATTCTATAGGAAAAGAAAAGTTGAAGTACAACGACATACGGGATTTAATTCTGGCTGAGAAGATTCGCAGAAGAGATGCAAGTGAAACCTCTGGATCTGGTTCTGCCCTAAACCTTAAGACAAAAGGTAGAGGGAATGATAGAAATTCAAACCAGGGTAGATCAAAATCCAAAAATTCTAAACAGAACAGAAATAAATCTAGATCAAGCCAACAAGTATAATGCTGGAACTGTGGGAAAACTGGTCACTTTAGGAAGTAATGCAAAAATCCTAAGAAGAAGAATGAAGATGACTCTGCTAATACTGTAATAGAAGAGGTACATGATGCATTACTTCTTGCAGTAGATAGTCCACTTGATGATTGGGTTCTGGACTCAGGAGCTTCATTTCATATCACTCCACACCGAGAAATCATACAAAATTATGTTGCAGGTGATTTTGATAAGGTGTATTTGGTTGATGGTTTAGTCTTGGATGTTGTGGGTATGGGAGACGTCTGGATATTGTTGCCCAATGGGTCTGTTTGGTTACTGGAGAAAGTTCGACATACTCCTAACCGAAGGAGGAATTTGATTTCTGTTGGACAACTTGATGATGAAGGGCATGCAATTCTATTTGTTGGTGGTACTTGGAAGGTTACAAAGGGAGCCAAAGTGTTGACTCGTGGAAAGAAGATTGGTACTCTCTATATGACCTCAAGTCCAAGAGATACAATTGTAGTTGTTGAAGCAAGTATTGATTCAAGGCTATAGCACTACAGACTTGGTCACATGAGTGAGAAAGGGATGAAGATGTTGTTGTCAAAAGGGAAACTACCAGAATTGAAGTCTGTTGATTTTGACATGTGTGAAAGTTGCATTTGAAGAAAGCAAAAAAATGTGAGCTTCTTGAAAACTGGTAGGACACTGATGGCTGAAAAATTAGAGCTAGTGCACACTGATTTGTGGGGGCCTTCTCCGGTTGCATCCCTTGGAGGTTCAAGGTACTACATCACTTTTATTGATGACTCAAGCAGAAAGATATTAGTTTATTTTCTGAAAAATAAATCTGATGTATTTGAAACCTTTAAGAAATGGAAGGCTATAGTTGAGATAGAAACAGGTTTGAAAGTAAAATGTTTGAGGTCAGATAATGTAGGTGAGTACATAGATGGAGGATTCAGTGAATATTGTGCTGCACAGGGAATTAGGATGGAGAAAACCATTCCTGAGACACCACAGCAGAATGGTGTGGCTGAGCGCATGAACAGAACTCTAAATGAGCGTGCTAGGAGTATGAGGTTGCATGTTGGACTACCAAAAAATTTCTGGGCAGATGCTATTAGCACTGCAGCTTACCTGATAAACCGAGGACCATCAGTTCCTATGGAGTTCAGACTTCCCAAGGAGGTTGGGAGCAGTAAAGAGGTAAAGTTTTTCCATTTAAAAGTTTTTGGTTGTGTTTCTTATGTTTATGTTGATTCTGATGCTCGTAGCAAACTTGATGCAAAGTCTAAAATATGTTTTTTCATTGGCTATGGTGATGAGAAATTTGGCTATAGGTTTTGAGATGAGTAAAACAGGAAAATCATCAAAAGTAAAAATGTGATGTTTAATGAACAGGTTATGTATAAGGACAGGTCAACTGTAGTGCCAGATGTTATAGGGATAGATCAAGATAAATTTGAGTTTGTCAACTTAGATGAATTGACTGAAAGCACTGTCCAGAAAATGGGTGAAGAAGATAAGGAGAATGTAGATTCACAGGTTTATCGGAGTACACCTGTAGCTGAGGTCCGCAGATCTTCCAAGACCATTAGACCTCCATAGCGTTATTCACCCGCTCTAAATTATCTCCTGTTGACTGATGGTGGTGAGCCAAAATGCTAAGATGAAGCCTTGCAAGATGAGAATTCATGCAAGTGGGAGTTAGCCATGAAGGATGAGATAATGCTACACTTCAGCTTTTAATAATATATAGATTAGGTGGAAACACTTTAAACTTGAGAAATGGGTTTGCCCGCAGAGAATAAGGGAAGGGACAAAATATCTATTGGAAGCCCGAGTGGAGAGAATGGCGTTCAAAGAGAAAGTCATGGTACTTGAAAGAAGTTTCCTGTGAAACCTTACTAACTACCTCTGCATTAAATGACTGGCAATAGTTTTATCAGCTGGATTGATGAGGAAATGACACCTAAATAGTAGATTCACAGCCAAGCAACCCCTTCTACCACCTTTAGTAGGAGTCTAATGGGATAAGTGTCCTAAGGAGAACCTAAAAGGATGTAGATGGAGGGCTAGGATGCAAGAAGCATAGGAATATAAAGGAAAGAGAACTTCCAGATGAAGGGATCCGAAGAAAAAAAATCAAGGAAAAGAGATTAGAACAAGAACAGTAGGGAGAAAGACAGAGAGCAGTGTATAGCCCTGTGTAAGAAAATTGTCCTTAGGCGGACTTGAGAAGAACCATTAATGGTTAGAGCAAAATTGTCTGTATTTAGGGAATGATAGGCCAAAATGGCCAAATACCACAATTTTCAGAAATTAGTAGCAAAAAAACACTATTTTGAAAATAAATAGGAAAATACCACTTTTCTAGCACTCGAATTTTTTAAATTCGAGTTCTAAATAGTACTCAAATTTAAGAAACTCGAGTACTTAGAAGTTCAGCCACCGTGACATTGCTGACTTGGAATTTGTGCGAGTTAAAAAAAATAATATGGTACTCGAGCTTGGTAAACTCGAGTTTCATGCAACACAGTACTCGAGTACACCAGACTCGAGTGCCTATTATAAATAAAATTATGTTTATGTTTATTTCTAAGGTACTCGAGCTTGGTAGCTCGAGTACCTTGTAAGGAACTCGAGTTTAGTAAACCCGAGTTCCTTATAACTTTTTTTTTTTGGATAAACATAAACATAAACATAAACATAAATATAAGCAGCTTTTTTACGTTTTTATTTATTTAAATAGAAGCATTGTAAAATAGATTTTAATTTCAAAAGATGAATTAATTTCTACATTAATTAAAATTGTTCATTGTTTTCTCATAAAAAATTTTCACTATTTTTTGCAAAATCTATTTCTACAATTTTGCATAAAATTATTTTTTGTTCAGCATTATTTAAAAAATTGTTCACTCTCTTTTCTGCGTAAATTATTTTATGTTTACTATTTAAAAAATTGTTCACTGTTTTCTCATAAAACACCTACTGAAATCGTGTTTTCTAAATTTGAACACCAAATCAGAATGCTTTTTCATACTTAAATTTCACAATAATCGAATTTGTTCTTCTGCATTGATAAAATCTATTTCTACATTAATAAAATTTGCTCTCTGCACATCATGTTTACTGTAAATTCGAATTTGCTTACTGCATTCATAAAATCTGTTTTCTGTATTAATTAAAACTGTTCATTGTTTTCTCATAAAAATTGTTCACTGTTTTCTGCAAAATATATTTCTATGATTTTGCATAAAATTATTTTCTGTTTAGCATTTTTTTTAAATTGTTCACTCTCTTTTTTGCGTAAATTATTTGTTATTCACTATTTAAAAAATTGTTAACTGTTTTTTTCATAAAACACCTACTAAAATCGTGTTTTATAAATTTAAACGTCAAATCTGAATGCTTTTTCGTGCTTAAATTCATAATAATCGAATTTGTTTTTCTGCATTGATAAAATCTATTTCTACATTAATAAAATTTGCTCTCTGCACACCATGTTTACTGTATATTTGAATCTGCTTATTGCATTCATAAAATCTGTTTTCTGCATTAATTAAAACTGTTCATTCTTTTCTCATAAAAATTGTTCATTGTTTTTTGCACAAACTATTTCTAGGATTTCGCATAAAATTATTTTCTGTTCAGCATTATTTAAAAAATTGTTCACTCTCTTTTCTGCGTAAATTATTTTATGTTCACTATCTAAAAAATTGTTCACTGTTTTCTCATAAAACACCTACTGAAATTGTGTTTTCTAAATTTAAACACCAAATCTGAATGATTTTTCATGCTTAAATTTCAAAATAATCGAATTTGTTTTTCTGCATTGATGAAATCTACTTCTACATTAATAAAATTTGCTCTCTACACATCATGTTTACTGTATATTTGAATCTGCTTACTACATTAATAAAATATGTTTTCTGCATTAATTAAAACTGTTTATTATTTTTTCATAAAAATTGTTCACTGTTTTCTCAGGAGTGGTGACCTTAAAATCACCTGATGGGGTTTTTGTCGTATTAGTTTTCCCCCATTCGAAAACAAATGACCATGTCAATTCAATTTCCATTGCACTTAGTTTAATTGGTGATTTGTTTGTGCTACCACGCGCTTTGCATGTTAATTTGATTAATTAATAAACTTAGCTAATTAATCAATTAATTAATCACTTAAGGTCAATATGTTTTTGGCCTATCAAATTTTGTTGAAAATACAAAATCGTGAAAATTCGAGAGAGAATTGTGTACATTAGATGTACAGATCATTCGAATTTGTAAAAAAAAAAAAAAAAAAATTTATTCGTTGAATGTATAAAATCTTGAAAGTACAAAATAAAATTGTGTAAATTAGATGTATAGATAGTTTGAATTTGTTGAAAAGTTTGGATTCATTAAATCTACAAAATCGTGAAAATTAAATGGAAAACTATGTACTAAAGTAATGATCATCTGAATTTGTTGAAAAATTCAAAATCGTTGAATAAACAAAATCGTGTAAACTCAATGGAAAATCAAAGAACATACCAAAATCAATGTGAAAATAAATTAAAAAAATGAATCACTACTGATGAAGCAAGAAGTTCGTCAGTAGAAGAGGGGTAAGTCCAGATGGAACCAAACCTGAATCTAGCCCTTCTTGCAGTCAAGAAGAGGGTAGTCAGACCTGCAAATGTGGTCACCGGTGTGGTGCCTGTCAAAACACCTCCGATGCTTAAGTTAGTTTCTGAGAATTTCCCTTAGAAAGACAATAATACAGAGTGATCTTATTATGGTATATTTTTCTTACCCCTGACTGGTGTCTTTGGAAAGTTTATATATGTGCTCCTTTGGCCTCCTAGCCGTTGTGGCAGTTATTGTGGTTTTAATACCACTTCAAGTAACGCCTTCTGCCTGCTGGTCGAGGCTTTAATTCGTTTCCAACGGGCTATACAGCTATTTCATCCAGCCTGGGTAATTTATTGGCGATACTAAATGTTCCTGCTGCTTTCGCCTACTCTTGCACACTTCATCCTCGTCTTCACCGGTTGCCTCGTCTGTTGTAATTTCTCGTCAGTGATGCCTTTATCGTCAGCACTTATTTCGTTAGTCCCGTCAGTTGCCCCTGGATTCCTTGGTCGTCATGACATGTCACGACGATCATGGAAGGTGAAAAGTTGGCAGGTGACTCTTGGGGTTTCGTGCCTATTAAATGCGCAGTGGTGGCGCCGTACCGATCATGGCCACGTGGCATATTGCAGTTGGTGAAGTTAATGCTCCCATTATTTGTCTCTTCGTTTTTCCTGCTGTTTCTCTTCAGTTTTTGTGTTATTTTGGCTTTTAACTTCCCTTTCTTTGTTCTTTATCTTTTTTTCAAAAATACTTTGGTTGCTTTCGTATTCCTCTTCTTTTTCCTTAGAATACACTCTTTTCCCGCGATTTTCTCTCTTTGAACTGGTGCGTTGTGTGACGGTGCCTTGGTGCGGTGGTGCTTTGGTGCGGCGGTGCTTCTGCTTCTGAGGTATTTATCTTTCTCCCTTCTGCTTTTTCTTTCCCTTTTCGCAATTTTTTGATTTCCCTCTTTTCCTTTTTCTCTTGTTCTCTCTTTTTTTTTTTTTTTTTTTAGAGGGCTTTAGTCGTACTGTCTTGTTTATGTTTTGCCTAGATTTTCATGGTTTGTGGTTCTGAGGTTAGGCTAGCTTGCCCGTCAATTTCTTTCTTGTTTGCACATTTAGGGGGTTTTATAGATAGTTCTCCGTGCTTAGAGGGCTTTGTCTTTGAGGGTGATTGTCTAGGAGTTGTACTAGCTGATTTGTTGCCTCTGCTCCGTCAATCGATTGCCTGGTATAGAGGTCGAGGGGCAATGTCTGAAGTTAGATCCAGTGAGCTTGAGACAGGTCTGTCATCTAATGACGATCCAGCGGGGGGAGACACCGCTGTTTCGGATCTTAGGAAAGTTGGGGCTTTTCATGCCCTTGAGGAGGAGTGCGGTCTTGATGCCGAAACACTTGGGAGATTTAGGGATAGGTTTCAGTTTCTAGAGTGGGTGAGGCTTCGTCTGCCAGGAGGAAATGACCGGGCGTACAATTTTTTTCCAGGGGAGGTCTGTTTTTACAAGGCGGCTTTTTTATGTGGGTTGAGATTTCCCGTCCATCCTTTTTTGATGGAGATGTTAGATTATTTTGGCATAGCTCCGGGACAGCTTATGCCCAACTCTTGGAGAATAGTGGTTAGTTGTATGGGTATATGGATGGCGGCTGTGGACGGGAACATGCTCAAGATTGACGAGCTTGTTCATTTGTATCGTCTGAAAGCGTCCAGAGAGTGCGAGTACTATGAACTAGTGCCTTGGGAGAGGAAAAATAGGATTGTCAAGGGGTTACCTTCGTCTTTCTGGTACTAGAAGTCTCGATTTTTCTTTGTGTCAGGGGACGAGTTTGAGACCCCTTCGGGCGAGACTTGGGGTGATCTCCTGAGGTTACGCTGTCGGTGGGGAACCCCAACTTTAGGTGCGTCAACATCTATCTCCGTCAATTTAGTTCTTTTGTGCTCATTGTCGTTATTGATGACGCTTTCATTACCTATTTTCTGCAGTTACGAAGCGGCCAAAACTGAAGAGCCAGTACAAGGAGAAAGTGTGAAAAGCTGTTGATTACGCGTAGACGGTAGAGGATTGGGACGACCTTGTGGACCTCAGAACCCTTGCCTTCTATTGTCTGGGGCCAGAACCTTCCTCTTTCGTTCTCCGTAATATTGAGATTGAAGAAAAGAAGAGTAAGTATTAGGTTCGTGCGTAGGGATGGCCTTTCTTCGTCCCTGTCAACACAACCCTTTTTTTTGTGCGGAGATGACGACGAGATTTAACAAGGATTTGTATGCCAAGATGAGATCGAAGAAAAATGAGCCCCTGTCCAATTTGGGGAGGAAAGGGGTTCGAGTGAAAGGCACCTCTGCTTCCCCTTTCGTCCAGGTTACTCCCGTCACCTCTGGAGCGGAGGTGACGAGGATGGTCTCCCCCTCAACATTGATCGAGGAGCTCCTTACTCCTGTTTCCAAAAGGCCATGATTGGACATGGAAAAGGATAAGGCTGCTTCTCATTCGTCCACTATTTGGGATGACGAAAGCCTAGCGGTTGAGAGGGCACATGGGGCTATGGCTGCGGATGACCTGAAGGCTCTCTCTAGAGCACCTTTTAACAGCATCGCGAGTCGCCATGTTCAGAAAAATGTTCAAGTAAGACCTTAAGGTGTGGTGATCTCGGGCTTCTTTTTCAACCTTCACGCACTAACGGCCTTGATTTTTGTTTCAGGTATTGGGGGAAAGCTTGCACATCGCGTCGGAGTATCTAACCCAGGAAGCTAAGATGGCTTCTCTTGAATCAAGGGTAGAGGTTTTGGAGGCAGAGAACTCCGGCTTGAAGAAGGAATTGATTCAATCTATGGGGGAAGCCAACGAGCTGAAGGAGAAGATGAAGGGTCTGAATGACAATTTGAGGGCTGAGCGTCAGTTGACCCTCGAGAAGGACGAGCAGCTCTTGGCTTTTAAGGAAAAGTTGAAGACCATTGCAGCTAGGACCGTTGAGGCTTTCCAAACCACCGACGAGTGTAACACAGTTCTGCTCAACTGGTACTTCAAAGGGTTCGAGCTCTTGAAGAGGTACCTCGCCAAGCACCCTTCAGGAGTGGACCTGGAAAACCTCGACCTCGAGGAGATCGACCAGGAGATGGCTGCCGACGAGGCTGCCCAATCTTCCTCTGCTCAGCCCAATGCTTCTGGGAATGCTTTAGCCGACGGCCCTGCCCCCGATGACGCTGCTCCTCCTGCCGATTATTGAACTAGATTCTCCTGCTTGTTTTTTTTTTATTTTTTTTTATTTTTTATTATTGGTCCTACTTTTGAAACAGCTTTTCTTTCGTGAAAAATTGGTTGTATAATGGTTTAGCCCAATGTTTATGGGTCTTAAAACAATGGAATTTGCCCTCAGTTTTTGGGCTTTAATTAGATACACTTGCTTTCTTCTTGCACATTCGTAACTTAGTCATTTTCAATGTTTTCTTTTTTATTCGTCAGTTACTTACATCCGTCAAAGTTGGCATTTGTTGCTTAGCAATCTTTGAGATTCAATGTCTCTTTTATCCGTCAGTAACTTACATCCGTCAAAGCGGAATTTTGTTACTTGGCTATGTTTGAGATTCAATGTCTCTTGCAGTCGTCAGTAACTTACATCCGTCAAAGCGGAATCTTGTTACTTAGCTATGTTTGAGATTCAATATCTCTTTTAGTCGTCAGTAACTTACATCCGTCAAAGCGAAATCTTGTTACTTAGCTATTTTTGAGATTCAATGTCTCTTTTAGTCGTTAGTAACTTACATCCGTCAAAGCGGAATCTTGTTACTTAGCTATTTTTGAGATTCAATGTCTCTTTTAGTCGTCAGTAACTTACATCCGTCAAAGCGAAATCTTATTACTTAGCTATTTTTGAGATTCAATGTCTCTTTTAGTCGTCAGTAACTTACATCCGTCAAAGCGGAATCTTGTTACTTAGCTAATTTTGAGAGCGGGGAGGGGTCGTTTGAAGTTTTTAACCGAGAAACCTGTGGACGCAGAAGTATTAGCAAAAAATCTCTTTATTAATTTCAAATGCATTCATTGGTTACATTCATTGGTGGTACTTCTTCAAATACTCAATGTTCCATGGCCGCGAAAGTTTTTGCCCGTTCACGGTTTCCAGATGATAACTCCCTTGTCTGGAGTAGTGAGTAACTCGGTAGGGCCCTTCCCATGTAGGACCCAGCTTTCCCTGTGATGAATCTCTCGTGGCTGTGCTGACCTTGCGTAAGACGAGGTCACCTATTTCGAATCGTCTAAGCTTCACCCTCTTGTTATAATATTCTTCCATCTTCTTCTGGTACTTGGTCATTCTGTTGGAAGCTTAGTCCCTTACTTCGTCCAGGCAGTCAAGGTTGACCCTGAGTTGATCGTTGTTATCTCCTTCATGGAATGCCTCACGTCTGAAACTGGTGACTCCCACCTCGACCGGGATCACGGCTTCAGTGCCATAAGTGAGTCTAAAAGGTGTTTCCCTCGTCGGGGTCTTTGCAGTGGTTCTATAGGCCCACAACACATTGGGTAGTTCATCTGGCCACGTGCCCTTCGCATCGTCCAGCTTGGTTTTTATGATCTTCAGCAACGTCCGGTTCGTCACCTCTGTCTGACCGTTGGCTTGCGGGTGTCCTGGGGATGAGAACTTGTTCTTGATGCCCAAACTTGAGCAGAAGTCTTTGAAGCCTTGACAGTCAAACTGTCAACCATTATCTGATATTATCGTCATTGGTATCTCGAACCTGCACACTATATTCTTCCAGACGAAGCTTCGAATTCATGATTCCGTGATGGTTGCTATCGCTTCTGCTTCTACCCACTTGGTGAAGTAGTCAATCGCAACCAACAAGAATCTTACCTGACCATTACCTAGTGGCAGTGGACCAACGATGTCAATTCCCCATTGTGCGAATGGCCAGGGAGAGGATATGGTCGTCAGTTGCTCTGATGGAAGTCGTTGGACATTCCCGAACCTCTGACACTTGTCACATTTCCTAACAAGTTCTGCTGCGTCCACCTGCATGGTTGGCCAGAAATAACCTGTTTGAATGATTTTGCTTACCAGGGATCTGGGTCCAAAATGGTCCCCACAAACTCCTTCATGTACTTCCTTCAGGATATATCTAGCTTCCTCTTCATCAACACACTTCAGGTACGGCATAGAGAAACCTCTCTTGTATAAGGTGTCGTTTAGGATCGTGAACCTGGCTGCTCTTTTCCTGACCTTCTTGGCCTCGTCAACGTCTTGGGGGAGGTGTCCGTCCTGCAAAAAAGACATAATAGGAGTGATCCAGCTATTTGTACCTTGGATCTGGAATGTTAATGCTTCTTCAATGCTGGAATGCTTCTAGACTTCAATTGCTAGCCCGCTTCCTGATGGCCTCTCTTCTGACGATGACATTTTTGATATTTCGTCTACTATAGTGTTCTGGCTTCGAGGGATCTGTTCAAATTTGACTGTATCAAACTACTGGATAAGACGCTTCGTCAGCTTGAGGTATTTTTGCATTCTATCCTCTTTCGCCTCGTACTCTCCCTTTATCTGCTCGGTCACCAGTTTCGATTCACTTTGGACCAGCAGGTTCTTGGCTCCAAGGACTTTTTCAAGTCTTAGTCCTGTCAGTATTCCTTCATATTCGGCCTCGTTGTTGGTAGCTGGGAATTGTAACTGGACTCCATATTTGAGCATTTCTCTGTCAGGGGTGGTTATTACGACTCCTACTCCGCCCCTCTTCTGGGCTGACGATCCGTCAGTCTGTATCGTCCACATATCTTCGTTTCTAGTTTAGTTATCTCCGCTTGCATAGGTGAATTCGGCCACGAAGTCTGCCAGGACTTGTGCCTTGATGGCCGTCCTGGGATGGTACTCGATATCAAATTGGCTAAGCTCGATTGCCCACTGGACCATTCTTCCGGCTGCTTCAGGTTTGTTCATGGACTTTTTGATAGGTTGGTCAGTCATGACCAGGATTGGATTCGCCTGGAAGTACTGTCTCAGTTTGCGTGAGGCCATTATTAGTGCGAACACAGTCTTTTCGATCAATGGGTACTTAAACTCAGCTCCTTGGAAGGCCTGGCTGACATAATAAACTGGAAGTTGTTTCTTGCTTTCTTCGCGAATTAGGGCTGCGCTTACGGTCGTGACTGATACCGCCATGTATAACTGTAAAGCTTCTCCTTCTTTGGCCGGGGTTAGTAGGGGTGGATTACTCAAGTAGCGCTTAAGCTCCTGGAAAGCCTCCTCACACTCGTCAGTCCAGACGAAGGCCTTTTTCAAGGTTTGGAAGAAGGGGTAGCACTTATCTGTTACCCTAGAGACGAACCTATTTAGCGCCGCGATCCTTCCTGTCAGCTTTTGGACTTCTTTAATCGTCTTTGGCGACTCCATATTGATTATGACTCGCACCTTCTTCGAGTTAGCTTCTATCCCTCTGTGGGACACCATGCATCCTAGGAATTTCCCCGAAGCTACGCCAAAAATGCATTTGCTTGGGTTTAGCTTCATCTTGTACTGCCTGAGGGTGGCGAATGTCTCCTTTAAATCTTCAAGATGGGAAAGTTCTTCCTTGCTCTTGACGAGCATGTCGTCCACGTATACCTCCATATTCCTGCCAATCTAGCTTCTGAACATCTTGTTGACTAACTTTTGATAAGTGGCTCCAGCATTCTTCAGCCCGAAGGGCATCACCTTGTAGCAGTAAAGTCCTTTGCTTGTGACGAAGGCAGTTTTTTCTTGATCTTCTTCAGCCATCTTGATCTGGTTGTACCCGGAGAAGGCGTCCATGAACGTCAGTAACTTGTTTCCGGCCGTCGAGTCCACCAGCTAATCTATCCTTGGGAGAGGGAAGCTATCCTTCGGGCATGCCTTGTTCAGATCCGTGAAGTCCATGCACATTCTCCATGTTCCATTTGCTTTCTTCACTAGGACGACGTTGGCAAGCCACTCCGGATAGTGTACTTCTCGAATGAAATCTGCCGCCAGGAGCTTAGCAACCTCGTCTGTCACTGCTTGGTCCCGTTCTGGAGCGAAGGTTCTGAGTCTCTGGTGGACGGGTTTCCTTTCTGGGTTCACCCTTAACTCATGCTGGATAACCTCTGGGGATATGCCAGGCATGTCCTCATGACTCCATGCGAAGACATCTAAGTTTTCCCTGAGTAATTCGATGAGTTTGGCCTTCATCTCAGGGCTTAGCATTTTTCCCACCTTCGTCGTTTTGGTTGTTTCTCCGACATCTAACTCCACTGTCTCCAGTGCTTCTTCCTTCTCTTCTTCTTTCTCTTCTATCGTTCATGTATGGTTTTTTCGTGCAGCTAGTACGGCCTGGTAGCATTCTCGAGCTAAAACTTGATCTCCTTTCACTTCGCCGACCCCCTCGTCCATTGGGAACTTCACTTTTAAACAATAAGTAAACGTCGCCGCCCTCCACTTATTGAGTGTTGGTCTTCCAATAATGGCATTATAGGATGAAAGACAATCTACCACTAAGAAATCTAGCTGACGGGTTAACTGCCTCAGGTAGGTCCCGATTGTAACCGTCAGCGTCATTATGCCCTTGGGATATATCCGATCTCCGCTGAAACTGACAAGTGGGGAGTCAAACGGGCGCAACCTTTTTGGGTCTAGTTTCAATTGCTGGAACGCGGGAAGGTAGATAATGTCTGCTGAGCTGTCATTGTCCACGAGGATCCTCCTGGTGTTGAATCCTTCTAGAGTTAACATTATAACTAGGGGATCATTGTGTGGTTGTTTCACCCCTCTAGCATCTACTTCATTGAAGGACATATCTTGGTTAGTCCTTCTCTGCTTGACCGGAGGTACCATGTAGACGCTGTTGACTTGCCTCCGGCATGCCTTCCTGAGGGACCTAAAAGATCCCCTGGAAAAGAGTCCTCCTGCGATGGTTGCTATCTCCCCGATCACATTCTGTGCTGGCTGGGCTTGACGATTGTCGTTCCTTGACGATGACTCTTACTGGTTCTTGTTCCCTTCCCTTGGTCTGCTGTATTCCCCCTTCTTCACATACTTTTGCAGCTTCCCTTTCTGTATCAGCTCTTCAATTTGCTCCTTGAGATCGCGGCAATCCTCAGTGTAATGACCGTGATCCTTATGGAATCGGCAGTATTTGCTTTTGTCACGAACGTTGGGTGACGAATGCAATGGCCGCGGCCATTTCAAGTGGTGCTTGTCCTTAATCTGAGACAGGATCTTGTCAACGGGCATAATTAAGGGGGTAAACCTTACCGTTCGGGGACCTTTATCATCCTTTCTTCTGTTACCGTCACTGGCTTGACGATCAGGTCGTTCTCTCTTCTGTCCTCTTCATTCGCCGTCCCTTATTCTGATGCCTCCCGGCCTTACTGCGTCCCCTATGGCTGCGAGCGCATCTTCGGCATTCATGTATTTTTGTTCTTTTAGGAGCATTTCTGCCATCGTCTTTGGAGGATTCTTAGCAAGTGGTGCCACGAGGTCCCGAGATCTTAACCCCGCCTTGAAGGCTGTCAACTGCACTTTATCGTCAGCTTCATCCACTTCCAAAGTTTCTCGTGTGAAACGTTTTACATACGACCTCAATGTTTCCTTCTCCCCCTGTCTGACGGTGAGTAAATAATCCGCTGGTCTCTTTGGATGTTGTCCCCCAATAAAATGCCTCAAGAAGGCGCTGCTCAGCTGCTCGAAATTATCTATTGATGATGTAGGCAGCTTGGCAAACCACTCCCTAGCCGCTCCCTTGAGAGTGGTGGGGAAGGAGCGACATAGTATCTCGTCAAGGGGCTGTTGGAGACCTAGTATTGTTTTGAATGTGTTGAGATAATCTTGAGGGTCCTTTAACCTGTTGAACTGTTCGAGCTGGGGCAGACGAAATTTGGGCGGTACTGGGTGCTTGAGGACTGCTGTAGTGAAAGGTGAATTTGTAGCCCTAATCATTGTATCCACGCTCTGCTCCGTCTTTTCGTTGATGGCATTTCGTAGCTCGTCCATCTCCTTCCTTATTTCTTTTATAATGTCCGAATTTTGTTCGTTAGGAGTGAGTGGTTTGAGAGTACTGACCCTTCTGTGACTATCCCCTTCATCTTCTGGGCCGCCCCTGGACTGACTATCTTCTTGTTGCATCTGCTGAAGTTGTATCCTCATTTCCTGATTCTGTTTGGTGAGTTCTTTGACAGTGGCCGCCAGAGCCTGGATTTGCTGGGTCAAGGAGGCGGGGTCTGGATTGGATTCCATCTGACTGTAGAGGTTGGTGGGAACCACCTTTCCAAGTATAATTATGGAAATGCAATTTTTCCCACAGACGGCGCCAAATTGATGAAGCAAGAAGTTCGTCAGTAGAAGAGGGGTAAGTCCAGATGGAACCAAACCTGAATCTAGCCCTTCTTGCAGTCAAGAAGAGGGCAGTCAGACCTGCAAATGTGGTCACTGGTGTGGTGCCTGCCAAAACACCTCCGATACTTAAGTTAGTTTCTGGGAATTTCCATTAGAAAGACAATAATACAGAGTGATCTTGTTATGGTATATTTTTCTTACCCCTGACTGGTGTGTTTGGAAAGTTTATATATGTGCTCCTTTGGCCTCCTAGCCGTTGTGGCAGTTATTGTGGTTTTAATACCACTTCAAGTAACGCATTTTGCCTGCTGGTCGAGGCTTTAATTCGTTTCCAACGGGCTATACAGTTGTTTCATCCAGCCTGGGTAATTTATTGGCGATACTAAATGTTCCTGCTGCTTTCGCCTGCTTTTGCACACTTCATCCTCGTCTTCACCAATTGCCTCGTCTGTTGTGATTTCTCGTCAGTGATGCCTTTATCATCAGCACTTATTTCGTCAGTCCCGTCAACTACTAAACCAAACCACAATAATAATAAATCCTAACCTCCTGTGCAAGGCAATGGCACTGCTGATCACTGCCCGGATTGATTGTCTTTACAAAGTGGTAGTGGGTAGTGGGTAGTGGCCCTGGTAATATAAAATTGTGGAGATAAGGATCAATTTATATGCAGATTCCTCATTAGCCATAAAAATAGATACACCAATGGCACTGCTGACTAAATTAGCTCCTTTTGTTGAACGTGAGTGTTAATGATCAAAACTTTTGACAAAATTATAAACTTTTGTAGGATAAAGTTAAGACATAATTATTTGCTGAACAACATGTGCAAAAGGGAACTTCCACTAATTATGAAACTAGGCATCCTGCACCCTGTACACAAATAATAGTATTAAATACTGTTTAATATGAAAAAAAAAAAAAAAAAAAAAAAAAAAAGACCAATTAAAGCAAAAATTATATAAACGCAGTGATAGATTTTACGACGGGGAGTGATCTACTTAAATTGTCCTTCAAAAACACAGAACGATTAGAACATAAATTGGAAAATATTTATAGATTTGCACAATAACTCATTCGTATTCTGAGTGAATATAAAACCGACAGCACCATTTATGATAAGCAAATGAAGATTGACGATCTAACAACTGAATTGGAGGGATGGCAATGGAATGAGGGGAGGGGCAGGGCTAAAGGATGGGATCTTCACCACTGGGATCTTCGAGTAATGAGCAATACAAAATATCTTTAGAGGAATATCCATGCATTTAATTAAGCTTGTATCCAAGTGTTTAACAAGAAAATATCCTAAAAAAAATCTTAATATCCATGCATTTAAATAAAGTAGTATTGATTTGTTTGTTTAAATAGTAGGGATTTAAAGTATAAAATATTTACAATTATAGCTCCTATCAATACCGGCCAAGGAGGCTTGGGGCTAAAGTGTCTAAAAAAATTCCCGCCCTGCCTTACCAACTATGTGAGGCAAGGAAAACCCGCCTAGGATGAAGCAGAGAGGGGAGGGGCCAAATTTTCATTCTTGGCTAAAGACATTTTGTACGTTTTTAGACCCTTTAAAACACAAGTTGTTTAACCTAGTTATTTAACCTAATTATTTATCCAAGTGATTACTTAGATAAATTATTCAGATCTAGGTTAACACAATCAAATCATATCATGTAAAACAGTGCGGAAAAGTAAATAACACACGATATGATAACCAAGAAAAACCAAACTGGTGAAAAACCTAGGGAAGATTTAACCTAGCTATCCTCAAGGTAAAACAGATCCACTATGAAAGAATAAAAGTTTTTACAATAAGATTTAGACTACTAAGATTCTATTGCTACCTCTTGTAGAAAACTTACTAGCACGATCACGTGACAGCTCCAAGTCCACGGACTACTTCTTTCTTTGATCCGCAGCAACCACAAGTTCTCCTACTTGTGTTTTTCTTTAAGCTCTTGAATCAACAACCGAAGAGATCACCAAGTTCTTGACATCAATCTTGATCTTGATAACCCTAAGTGTGTATGAAGATAAACACCTCTAAATCTCACAGAAGATTCACACACACAGCATATCAACAACAACTAAAACGTGGTTAGAGTTTTTTCTTTTATATTTGAAGCAAAACATAAAACCCTACACGTTATATGGGCTAGAGCTGAGTTGAAAATTCTACAGAAAAAAAAAAAAAAAAAATCTCCACGAGATTCGATCAAACGAGTTTAACTTTCGATCGATCGAGCCTTGCAAATTTAGTCTAATAAATCTTGCAGTACACTCGATTCCAACTTTACAAATAAACACCCTTTGAGTAGTCTAAATCTGACTCTAAGTTTTGATCATGGTTTACCAACACATTACACATTGAAGTTCTAATACATTTAGTTCCTAAAGTCTCAGAACCTAACAAACTCTCCTTTTGGCAATCCGTGACAAAACACATAGCAAACATAAAATGCTCAAAGTTACAAATAGCCCATTATTAATTACAATGTCCAACAACAATTCAACCTAACTACTATCTATCAGTTGCCAGTGTAGACTGCAGCACGACTGAATGAACCTGTAAATTCTTGAAACACTCAACAAACACACAAATGCATGTGTGGAAAATGCAATTAAAACAAAATAAAATTCTTGATTTCACAAAACAAAAAAATAAAAGACATATACCATGAATAACCTCATAATATAAATCAATAATCAATGTAGCACATATGAAATAAGAAAGAATAAGAGAAATAAAAGAAGCATAAAACAGAATGTCTCCCCCTAACATATACAACCCATAAAAATAAATATATCAAGACCAAAACAAAACATCAACACCAAAACAAATCATCAAGAGCCAAAATATACATTGCATGTAGAAATGTGTTTTTTTTTTTTTTTTTTTTTAATTCCCATACTTTTTCATTTATTTCAATTTGAAGTTTACACATTTTCTCACTAATATTACGCATTTAAAACTAATTATATAGTTAGAAGTGTCATGAGACTAGTTTTAAAAAATGAACAAATCTACAAACGAACATATATATAATTTCAATGCTATATTCGGTGTTCATTTTTTGAAATTAGTCTTATGACACTCCTAACTGTATCAGTAGTTTTAAATGCGTAATATTAGTAAGAAAATATGTAAACTTCAAATTGGAATTAATAAAAAATCATGACACTAAAAAAAAAGCATTATTGCACCTGCGAAATTCATTGTGGGAATGGGAATGATCTAACAAATTCTAACCCCTCTGTGCACGGCAATGGCACTGCTGACCACTGCCCGGATTGATAATCTTTATTAAGTGGTAGTGGCCCTAGTCTGGATAAAATGATCAATCAATACGCGGATTCCTCATGGCTTTTCAAAGGGGAATAAAGGGGGCCTGCTCTTATATTACTAAAAATGACGACCCTTTTGTCAAAAGTTGTTCTAAAATATCAAAAGGGAACTTCCACTAATAATTAAAGTAAGTAGACATCCTTCGCGATTGAAGAGGAGGAGTTTGATAATAATCATAATGTAATTTGAATAATGTTAGACATAGAAATTATTTTATAAAAAAATTTACAAACTGCTAATGTGATGAGTAATTATTGATAAATGAAAAAGTGATATTAACGGTGAACCTAGATGAAAACCAATAAGAGATTGGCCACATTAACATTTTGTAAAAATGTTGTAAAATAATTTGTGATTATAGCATCACTCATGTAATTTTAAGAATATAATTTAGAAGTTAAGACAAAAGGTTGATGTAACAAACATGCACAAAATATTTAATGATGGAAGGATAAAAATGTTTATGACAATATAATTTGAAATACTCGTTATAAAATTCGGTGTTGTTGTGAAAAGAATGTAATTCAAAGCAAAGGGAAGAGTGCAAATCTCCATGAGTTTACTGTGAATTGGCTTTGATTTGATTTTGCTACGAAAATGAAGGAGTTCGAAGGACACCAAGTTCTTTGAATTTGTTGATCTTCACATCTTAAAAGGGAAAAACATAGGAAACATATTGTCATGAACTAAGCCAATATTACAATCGAAGGGAGGCGAAATATGAACAAAAAAATTCATGAAATTCCAAACTAGCTTCCATTTAGTATTAACATACCATCAACAAATGAAAAGACACAAATAATTGTTTTTTTAATACGTTACAATTAATGCGCGCAATTATATATCAAAAAGAAATTTGCCTTTTCTTTTTTTAAATCTTGAGAATCATCTATGATTAATTCCATACACTAAATATTGCAACAATTTCCCCTTTAATGTATAAAATAAAAAAGTTCATAAAAAATCATCTTAAATTTTGTTGCGAATAGTGATAAAACCAAGATTTGAGTTTTAGGGGTAAAATTTTCTCACACGCACGCACATGCGCGTATACACACACACTCTCTTGAAAAATGTCATTCATTAGTGATAAATTAATATATAAAAAACTCACATAGACAACAACGACAACAACAACAACAACAACAACAACAACAATGACAACACCAACAACAACAACAACAACAACAACAATAATAATAATAATAATAATAAAAAGTAACAACTATAGCATAATGGTTTTAGAGAATGTTGTATATATATTATAGCATAATTTTTATAGAACTTTATCGGTAATGAGTTCATCTTAAAAAGTAACAATTATAAATTGCACACTCATATCCATTATAATTATTCAATTGAAGTAATAAGAAATATTAATTAAAAAAACAACTTTGAAGGAATATTATAGAATAAAAGTTTATATAGAATGTCTTTCTCTTTCTACTTAATTATAAAACAAAATACACATCTCAAACACTTACAGTCAATAATATAATTTACAAAACTCACAAATACACAATGTGCGATTTTAACATCAAAATTGTAATTGTCATTGTTAATATAAAATGCAAGGCCCCCTACTTTGGTTGTAGTCAACTTATACGAGTTAGGATTAGATAAAACAACAATTAATGTTAGAGCTAGGCAGGTGTCGTTGAAATATTGAAGGTAAAAGACATCGTTTTTGGTCTGTGTGTATTTGATATGGGATGACATGAATGGCTATGAGTAGGTATATATAAAGAGTAGAAGTGCAAGAGGTGAAAATGCTGAACAAAAATGTAAAAAGTATTGTATGTATGTGTGAGGGATAAAAATTTATGAAACATTGAACCAAATGAAACAAAAAATTAATATCTAATTTGTTCTTATCTTTGATATGCCACTTGAAAATATTTTAATTCTCTTTGTATAGAATGTTTACTTGGCAGAACCTCATACTTTCTTAAATGAGATCTTTGTTGCTTTATATATATATGATTGGATGAATGTTCAACCCTCCAAGCACCTTGTCCTTATTAACGGGTATACTTACCAAGGCCAATGGTATGATGGCAATACTTATGTTTCCCACAAACTGCCATTTGCTCTTGCTGAATGTTGGAGCAGTTATTTCAATAATCAAATTCTAGATGTCAGTCACGAATTATGGAAAGATTACCATTTCGTTGGCAGCACAGATAGAATTACTGTTTTCATAAATAAACCTTATGCTTCAGCTGTCCGCCATCTCCAATGGACAAGTTATATATATATATATATATACACTGATTTGTGTGCCTTTTTTTACTTAGGTGCCTTAGGCAACCGCCTCATTTGCCTAGCCGGCCTCCGCTTGAATACAATGAAAGAAATAGGCTTCTTTAAGCTTTCTTTCTGTTAAGTATAGTTTGGAGTAAAGTGATAAAGTGATCGTTCAAGTATTACAGATAAAATGAACCAAGTAAAGTAAAGGCTTAGAAGAGCATACCAACATAAAAAGGAAAATGGAAGCAAGGCAAAGTCAAAGAGATGGATGAGCAGTGGAAAAAAAAACTCCACATGTTTTATTACATAAATTTTTTATACTTGCTGTCGTGGGCCAATGGGCAGTAAGAAAGCTGGTGTTGCAGTTATACGTTGTGATTAAAAGGAAAAACTTATTGAAGCTTGTGTCAAGCGAATCACTCAACGCTCCCCCTGCTACAACAGAAGCTTTTGCTATAAGCTTAGAAGTACTGCAACAGCAACTAGCTCAAGAAATACAAACGAAGAAGATAGTAGTGGAAGGAGACTCAAAGTATGTATCAATGGCTTTGCGAAAGAATCTAAAAATCCGCCTTTGGAGATCATCATAATGCTAGAAGATATCGAGTCCTTAAGTAGTGCTTTTGATACTCGTAGTTTTAAATGGATTAGGAGAAATGCCAATGATATGGTTTGCACTTGATGTAAATGGAATATGATAAACAATTTTTCAAGTTGTATAATGGAGATTACATAGTAATACAACCAAATTAGATATTGAAAAATCCCTCAAAATAGATTAGATTATAATTGTAACGACTTTGGAACGATTAGTAATGGAAGCAAGATTTGCTAGACTCTTATTGCTTTGTATGGGGAGCATGTTTTGTCCTCAGGCAATCTAATACTTGGCCCTAACTGTGGTGGGCTGTGTTTTGTTCTTCTAGATGAACTGGACCTCTAGACCTTTTGCTTTCTCATTTACTTAGGAAAAAAAAAAAAAAAAAACAGAAGGAGAAGGAGAAGATTAGTAGTGTTAGCATATGGCTTGACTATATCTGTTTGAATAAACATTATTAATTTTGAAAGCGTTTATGTAACAAACATGTGCAAAATATCTATTAAAGACAGGAAAGGGAAAATAAGTAAATAACATTCTGGATCTTTCCAAAAGCAATGTACCACCAATCTTTTAACTTTCATCAATAAATTTGAAACAGTTGTTGGAATACTGTTAATTATATAATATAAAAATGTGACAAATTTTTATGTGCAAAAAAATTAATAAAAATATATGACAAATTTTTAAGACATCACCTCATTTTCTTTATTTTATATCCTTTAAAATAATTAATAAAAAATTTTACGGTTTATATGATATTTTTTATATATACAAACAAAAATAAAAGTAAAAATTGCGCAAAGTGACTTTTTTCCCTTCTTTGTCTTGGTTGGTTCCTTCCAAGTGCCCGAGCACCTATATAATACTCACTTGTTTTAGCTATTAAGAAAATGGATTTTATTATTAGATACCTTAGAGACATTTGTTAGTAAATTATTTTAGAAAAATTTTTATGAGGAAAAAAAAAAAAAAAACTACTTTTTAGTCAATTTGTTTAATTTCTCATAAAAGTGGTGTCAAAATTTTTCTTAAATAATTCATTCATTAATAAATGCCCTAAGAATACTTGTTAACTAGATTCAAAAATTTTTTTAAAAAATGAACCAAAATTTATTTAAGTTTTCTAAATTTACTTTTGTTCAATTAAGTCTTCTAAGTTTTAAGTTCATTCAATTAAGGTCTTTCCACTAAATTTTGAGAGTACAATTTTTTTTCTTTAAATTTTTAAAATTAAAAAATTTTAATTAATTATTAGAATTATTTTCAAAAAATATTTTTTAAATAAAATTCAGAAAAATTGATAGAATAAACTTAAACCTTAATGCCCGTTTGGATCCAGCTTTTGTTTTTACCGTTTGCATTTTTCACGTTTTGCCATTTTTTTTTTTTTTCCGGTTCTGCCGCGTGGGGGGAAAAGGGGTGTAGGCTTGCACTGTGCGTGCACTGTGTGCGCACTGTGTGTGCACTGTGCAAGCACTGTTCACGTACTTTTTTACCAATTTTTTATTAAAAATGAGTCCCGCAGTACTATTCACACATTTAAAAATTATTTTGCTACAGTGTTTTTAGTTTTCAGTTTTCAGTTTTTAGCAATAAACTCTATCCAAACAGACCCTTAAAATCCTTAATTGAAGAAAAGTGAAGTTAAGGTGCGGTTTGGATTGAGCTTATAAGGGTGCGTTTCTGCGTTTCTGCGTTTTTTTTCAACGTGCATGAACAGTAACCGGTACTGTTCATGCACGTTATTTCACTGTACCAGTACTGTGCAGAGACAAAAATCATTATTTGACACTGTTTATGTACTATTTATAAGATCCATAAGCACTTTATTAAAAAAAAAATTAAAAATAGGTCTTATAATACTATTTATATATTTAAAAATTATTTTATTACAATATTTTTAATTTTTAATTTTTAACAAAACGCTTCATTTAAACGGACGCTAAGAGTACTTTTTTTGTTGCTGAATAAAGTTAAGAGGACTTTAAATATGTTGCGATAAACCTTCAATTTTTTTAATTTTAAAACGAGGTGATTTATTGACTTTATTCCCAGCCTTTAGTGAGATTCCTTCAATCCTGTCTTTAAAAGCCGTGTGTAATGAGTGAAGGGGGAAAGTGAACTGCAGAACCTCACTTCAGCCATAAGCATCGAAAAAGAGAAAAAACTAAAAACAGAAAGAGAGATGGAGGATGAGATCGAACACTTTAGCCATAAGCATCATTTACGACTAAAGAATTCAAATGAATATAATGCAAATTGCGCTGCATGTTTGGGTTTTCTCTCTGGCGTCATCTATTCTTGCAACGATTGTCGGTATTATCTTCATGACAAATGTGCCAAGTTGGAAGGTGAGATCGAACACTCGCACCATCCATTTCAATCTCTAAAGCTGCACGGTATTGTAGATGATGGGGCTTTCTATTGCAATGTGTGTCAAAAGCATTCTCTGGGCTTCAGCTACCGTTGCACCGACTGTAATTTCAAAATGGATCTTTTATGTTCACTCGAATCAGGGATTCGGTTACCAATTCACGACCACAAGCTAAAGCTACAGGTTGGTGATACTGAAACTGAACCATCCTTTTTTTGCGATTTCTGTCATACTAGATGTTCCAGTCATCGAGGACGGAGCTTACATTGTGAGGAGGATTGTAATTTCAAGATCGATCTTAACTGTGCTCGAATGCTTATGAACCCTCTGTTGAAGCCCATTCAACATGTCAACCACGAGCATTGCTTGATATATGACGGTTGTATAAAAGCTAGGGATAGAAAGTACTGTGCAGCGTGCAGAAAAGTGTGCCACGGTGCTACCTATAGTTGCGAGCCATGTTATTTCTTCCTTCACATGTCATGTGCCATGTATCCGACAGAAATCAAACTTTCCTTGCATTCAGATCATCCTCTTATGCTAAGCACTAGGAAAGAGAGGGAACGCTGCGATTTCTGCAACCTTATAAGCCAAGCCTTAACCTTCCGCTGTGACTTGTGCAATTTCAAAATTGATTATTTATGCGCCCGTATGCTGATCGAACTTCAAAAAGAAATTGTTGCAAATGATTTCCATTTCAGAGTAAAAGAAAAAGAGATTGATCATTTTAGCCACCCCCATTCCCTGTTCCGACAGGTCAACTTTTTTCTAATCCGTAGTTCTGTTAATGCTAACTGCTATGCGTGCAGGAAACCAGTCTCAATCTCTAGTTCAGCCTACAAATGCTCTGCTTGTGCTTTCTATCTCCATAACTCATGCAGTTTAGATCTCATCGAACATTATAGACACTACAAGCACATTCAAAACCACTTTCACAACCATCCATTGGAAATCGCTTACTATGATAGAAATGTCCCTGGCGTTGCTTGTTGTGCTTTATGCCGTAAATGTTGCTTCGGGCCTACTTACGTTTGCTTCCTGTGCAAGTTGTTCCTGCATGAGTCCTGTCTAGAGCTCCTGGGAACAAATACAATCAGTCAAAATTCCTTCCATAAGCATCCACTGGTAATCACTGAAAATAAGGTTAATGATTCTACTAGTTATTTCTTTATGAATAATATTGATTTTCCTAGTTGCTCTGCTTGCGGTGAACCTTGCTTTGGAAAATCCTTTGCTTGCTTGAGATGCAAGTTCTTAATCCACGAATTATGTCTTGAACTGCCCCATGAGATTCAGCATTTCTTCCACCCATGCCCTCTGTCTCTACAACAGGAGACTACAAATTTTACATGCAGAGCCTGTGAAAAAAGTCTCTCCCAGTTTGCATACAGATGTAATAGATGCCACTTTTTTCTTGATGTTGAATGTGCCCTAATGTTCACTAGAAATTTTGAAGGCCAAAATTACATTCTAAGTTACTACCACCATCACCCCTTGATCCTCTGTAACAAGGAAAGTAATGATCATGTAGCTTCCTGCGATGGATGCAATCAAGTCCTCTCTAGTGAAATATTCGGTTGCATCCAATGTGATTTCTATCTCCACAGATCATGTGCTGCAGTCCCACGTCAGATTGAACATCCTTTTCATCCAAAGCACACTCTCAATTTGTTTTTTGATGAAAAGTTGTTGTGCACAGTCCCAATTTTAAAATCCTTGGATAAAAAGGGGAAAGTGAAATATTTGAGGCACAGGCATTTCTCAATCCGTGATGATAAGGAGATTGAAGTTTGCTGTGGTGTATGTGAGAAACACGTTTGCAGTCCATCATATGAATGCATTAGATGCAAATTCTTCATCCATCAAGATTGTATTGAACCTGTAGAAGAAGGGCAACGTCCTTTTCAACCGCATGATAATGATAGTCTAATTGGCGTATCAAGAAAAACTCTTCCTAGAAAAAAATTTACATGTGATGCTTGTTCTTGCAAGATTTGCTTTGGTTTTTCCTATCGTTGTGAAGAATGCAGCTTTAAGTTGGATGCTAATTGCGCCTCATTAAAGCCTTCGATAAAGTATAAAGATCACAAGCATCTCCTTACTTTCTTCGAGAAAGTGTATGATGACCCTCGATGTAAAGTTTGCTACTCTTGCTGTTCTGATGTCTCGTATTTGCGATGTGTAGAGTGTGACTACAATGTCCATCTCTTGTGTGCTCCACTACCGAGTACCATTAAGCATAAATGTCATATCGATCCCCTTTACCTTAAAGATTATTTTGTGGAAGATGATTCAGGTGAGTACTATTGTGATGCTTGTGAGAACAGGAGAACTCCATGGGAATGTGTTTATCACTGTGCAGGATGCGATAACTACGTGGCACATATAAATTGTGTGATTGATGAGGTACGTCCAAATTCACTATCTTATTATATGAATTCATTTTTTCTTTAATGTAATTCATTATTTTTGGGGGTTTTTTTTTTTTTTTTTGGTCTTTTTAACCTGATATAAAATGAAAACAGCCCGTAGATTCATACCATTCAATATTGGATAGTGTGTAATTTACCTTGGGTGCGGCTTCTGTTTTTTTTTTTTTTTTGATGGAAGGGCGCGGCTTCTGTTGTTATGAAAGTTACAACATTCTTTACCATTCTAATGATTTTCTCAAAATTCATTTTAAAAGATAGATATTGACAGGGTGCGCGTTTCAAAATTAAGGTCTACCATTGAAGTACACAAAAGAAATCCATTAAAGATGAACTAAACCAAAAAAGAACCTTACTTTTTCTAATTGGTAGATATGAACATAAAACCTACTTTAACATACTCTTACTATTTCATCACTAACCAATTAACTCAAGAGTCAGAAGCATTTATGAAGACAATGATTTCCATAAAGGACAATAAATAATTGTTAATGATTCTTTTTTTTTTTTTGGTAGTTGGGTATAGTTGTGAGTATAGTATGATCCACGCTACCTATTGTATGACAAGTATAGCGTCAAATGTAAAAACGTATTGCATCATAGACACATCTATTCTGCTTATGAATCATACGACACATACATCAAGGGTTAAGGTTTCAATTTTGACCCTTTGACAGACCTTACATTCCTTGATATGCCTCTTGAGCTCATTTTTCATCCCTTTCTAGTAGAAATACTATTTGGCTTTCTCCAAGTATTTCAGGTAACTAGAATGACAAGCCAAAAAGCTATTGTGATGTAGGACAAACTAGAGATTTTTCTAGCATTTAGTTGTGGTGGGTTTATGATTAGGAAAGAAGAATAATTAGAGAGAAGTTAGGGCTATTTAGGGGCTATGTGAACAGTCCCCATGAACAGTATATAAAGACTTTTACTTGTGCTAGTAGTAATAAGATTCCTACTAGTATTAGGACTACTAATAAAACCTAATAAATACTAACTTGGATCAAAGTGAATAAACCAAAGATACTTAGAATACCTTAGAAGATTGTAGACTAAACTAAATTACTAAAATACCTTTAATTAGCAGGAATTGTAGAAATTACAAATTTGCCCTGTAATATAAAACTGACCATAACTAATAAAATAAAAACCCAAATTAAAAACTATTTTAACCCTAAAAGACTCATACTTAGACCATTAAAAGGGCATGACTTTCACTTCAATTGGACTTCACACAACGACCCAATAGCGAATTTGCAAAGTAATAGCATATTAATCTTCCATGACTTCATCATACTCCTTCAGTTAGAAGAAACTCGACCTCGAGTTTTAAAGTGTTGAAGTATAAGAACCTTCAAACTTGAAACTCGCACCAACCCTTCAATCACCTTTAGAATCACCAGGAAAAAAAGAATCTTTCTTTCGCATCGTATCATTAAATTTATTTGGAATGATGAAATCAAAAACCAAAGGAATATCCAACTTGAAACCCTTCTTGAATTGATCTATGGTAGTAACATCAACATCTTCCTTCATCTTGAATTTTCCATGATCAATCTTATACCTGTCTTGCTCCTTTGTGATCTCCATTGCAAGAACACCAATATCTTTCTTGGTATTATCTTTCCCATGATCAAACTTATTCTCATCTTGCTCCATCTCTCCAACTTCCTTTTGTGATAATGTTGCTCTTTGTTTTGGAGTTTCAATAGCATCCTTAAGCTTGACCTTTTGTTTTTTCCTTTACTGCTCTAGTTGTTTTGCACTCATGGGCTTAAACAAAATTTGTGAATTATTGAACATAAATTTATATTCATTTTCTCTTTCAATATGATACACATCTCGGTCATAAAGCCAAGCGTGACCTAATAAAATATGAGTTATTGTCATAGGAATAACATCACACCATATAGAATCATTAATTATATTACCCACAAGAAATAGAAACCAAGCATCATTTCATTACCGGAATAAAGGTGCTATCTATCCACGCTACCTTGTATGGTCTAAGATGTGGTTCTATTGGTAGCTTCAACATTTCAACAGTAGCTTCAAAAACAACATTCATCTCGCTACCACCATCAATAATAAGCATTCGACTTTCAGCTTCACAACGCACTATGGTCCTAAATGTTGAAGTTTGCTTCCAATCCTCCTCTTGCTTGAGTATAGCTTGAATACGCCCAACAACTAAAAGAAGAGATGTATATTCTTCTTCTTCAAGATCTTCATATTCACGCATCAACATGATCCTAGATGATAACTTTTGTCAAGTGGCTGAAGAAGATTTTGGTAAAGGACTTGTGATTTAGGGTTAGGAAAGAAGAAGACTTAGAGAGAAGTTAGGGCTGTTTAAGGGCTGTGTGAGAAGAAGAAGAATTAGAGGAGAAGTTAGGGTTGTTTAAGGTCTGTGTGAACAGTACCGTGAACAATAACCTTAGAAAGAAAGAAGAGAAAATAAAGAGGAGAAAATGAGAAGGAAACAACAAAGGCCAATGTACCTATCGCTCAAAACACTTAATTCTTATTAATCAACGCATTCTATTTTCTTTGAATACATAGAGCACAATACATATACACTCTTACTTGTATTAGTAGTAATAGGATTCCTACTAGTATTAGAACTACTAATAAATACTAACTTGGACCCAAAGTAAATAAACTAAGATACTTAGAATATTTTAGAAGATTCTACACTCAACTAAATTTTGAAAATACTCTTAATTCACAAGAATTACAAAAATTACAAATTTTCCCCTTAATATAAAACTGACCATAACTAATAAAATAAAAACCCAAATTAAAAATTGTTTTAATCCTAAAAGACTCATTCTTAGACCATTAAAAGGGCATTATTTTCACTCCAATTGGACTTCACATGAGGACCCAGTGGTGAACTTGCAAAGTAATACCATATTAATCTTCCATGACTCCATTACATTGTGAACATAGTTTTGAAAGATAAATTAGCACAAGATACACTCTACCCTTGTAGAGTAGGAGACCATTCTACAGTGTAAACCCCTTCAAGTTATTGCCACCTTACTACAGAGTGCCAAGAATCGCATGGATATTGTCATCCATCTCATAACTACAGAATGCCTATTCACAACAGCTATTAGAGCCAATAATTCCTTCTCATAGTAGACAAATGAATAGTTTTCCCTTTCAAAACCTGGTTGTGGGAGGCAACTGATTTATGTTCTTTCATCAAGACAGCTTCCAACCCCACACCTAATGCATCACACTCTATGCTCAAAGGCTTTGAAAAGATCAAGTTAAGCCGAAACTGGTGGGTTGGCTCTTGGCTACTGCTGTGTTTGAGTTTGATGAAGGCTTCCTGAGCCTTTTCATTTCAATGGAAGACATCTTTCTAATGCAAATATGGCCATAGCCTTTAATAAATTTCCTATAATAGCCTTGAGGCTTAAGAAACCCCTCAATGTATTAGCAGATTTTTTGAATTGGCCTCTGGAGCATAGCTGCAATCTTCTTAGGGTCAGTTTTAACCCCTTGACCATAGATCAAATGACCTAAGTACAACCCTCTAAACGGAAAATTTGAATTTTGACTTTTTCGCATATAATTGATGTTTCTACAGTACCTCTAGCACAGCTCTTAAGTGCTGTAGATGATCCTCAAGAGATTTGCTAAACTATTATATCATCAAAGAATACTTTTTTTTTTTTTTGGATCAGTATCATCAAAGAATACTAATACTAGATAAAAATAATGAATAAAGGCTCTTAGTTGGTTTAATAAATAAAAGGGGAAAAATCATAAACCATAACTAGATGAATAAATATAAATTAAAGTAAAATATAAATGAAAAGAAGGAGAAGAATTATGTATCTCTACCGTTAGAGAGGATGTTGAGGAGATGACACATTGGAGAGACTTCAATTAAGTAGCTAATATAATATATTGAGACACCACTTAACTCAAAAGCTTGATAACTCAGTTATGAGTTTTAAGTGATATGATATATTGAGTTTTGAGGGATATGATCCAAAACATCACTAAACCAAACAAGCTCTAAGTGTATAGGTTTGGGCTAAATTATATTATTTTAACCACTCACACTTATCATTATTATCTAATGTGGGATTTCACTCACTCATGCACCTAATAATCTCTTCTGTACTTGTGAGTCATTGTCTCTTTGTGGTCTAGGAACAAGTCCTATTAGCTCCCCTTTGCCTATGGGATTGCCCTAATGAGAATAGACTATGCAAGAGATTGAGAGTACCAGATGGAAGTGTAGAGAGATTGAAGATAGTTAGGTACTGTTTGGTTTTTATGTTTCCATCATCCATAACTCAAAATAAGTGGGACCCACTCCAAGAAAGCTTGTTTGGCTGTGTTTCTTGTTTTTGTTTCCATCATTCAATTTTCTGATTTTTTAGTGATGAGTTATGAAAGCTGAAAACACATTTTAGGTGTTTTCAATTTTCAAAACTCAGTTTCTAATGACATTTTTGTAATTAAATCCATAAATTTTGAAATATCAGCCACAATGTTTGACTTTTTGGGGTTTTTTTTTTTTTTTTTTTAAAAAACAAAGCTCAGCCGCATATCTTGACTTTATATTTTATTTTATTTTTTTTGGAAACAAAGTAACGGCAGAACTAAGTCATGAGTGCCAAACGGGTGGAGTTAGGGAAATTGGGGTATTTTAAGTGATGAGTGATGAGTGATGAAAATTGTGTAAGGAATGATGAGTGATGACAAAAAAAAAAAAAAAAAAAAAAAAAAAAAAAAAAAAAAAAACCAAACAACCCTTTATTGTGAGACTATGAGAAAACCTGCACTAAGCCTGCGTTTGGTTGTGGTGATTATTGAGCGATGAAAAACTAATGAGAGAAAAAGGGAAGAGGAAAAACCCATTTTTTTTTATGTGTTTGGTAACCAAGGAAAAAGGGGGTGGATTTTAGTGGAGTCTTAGTGTCTCCTTGTGCTCACAAAAAATGAATCTCTCCGATTTAGGGAGAAAATGTGGGAGGAAAGGGGGTAGATGGGAAATCACTCATCTACCTCTTTTCCATCCTTACCATGTACATGTTTTAAAATTTAAAAAAATAATAAAAAAATTCAAACAATTGTTTTTTTTTTTCTTTCCCTTGTTTGTTAGAGGCTTTTTTATATTTGTGTTAGTTTGTAAGTTTATAATAATTCAAAAAGTTATTTTTAATAAATTGTTAAAAATTAGTTCTTATTTTTTTTTTTTATTGTAAAAGAATAGGTCTTCTTAGTTGGGACATAGTAGAAAATTCAGAAAAACAATATTTTTCATCATCTTATTTTTCTTTTCATCTTATTTTTCTTTTCAACCCAAAAATGTTCTATCATTCTACTTTTCCATCTTCTCAATGCAAAATACATGATGGAAAACTAAATTTTTTCTATCTTCCTAACATATTTCATCCTCCCACTTTTCCATTTTCGTAACCAACCAAACCATAAGTGATGAAGGGGTCAATCAATTTCCTTTAGCCTTCATTTGGAAGCAGGGAAATGAATGGAATAAAAATGAATGAAAATAATAATTTTAGAATATTTTTCTCTTATTTGAGAGTTTTAATGGTGGTAATGAAAAGTGTATTCCTTTGTTTAAGAGTTTAAGAGGGAGATAATGGAATGGGTAGGGGGGAGTACTTATTCTTCTCTATTATCTTAAAATCTCAAATTTTCATTCTTCCAAAATTTGTGAAAAATTGGTGGGAATGGAATCAGATTTAATGAATTTTTTTACTAAAACTCACAAAATACCCCTATATATATAATCATTTATTTTAAAATAGGGGTCTAATAATAATATTATCATAAAATGATTACATTGCATTCATTTCCTTTACTTAAATACATTTCATTTCATTTCATTCGTTTTCATTCCTTTATGATCTAACCCTTACATTACATTCCATTTCATTCCCTTATTATGATCTCCCAAACAAAGCCCTAGCGGATCAACCCTAACAAAAAACAGCATTGGGTCCATCTTTTACATGTTCAAAAAAGGAAAAAAAAAAAATCTAGGACCACACTTTTTATCACACTTTTTCCTACAACTATCCTATATGGTTGATTATAAGTAGGCCTGTCCACGGGTCGGTTCGGGTTGGGTTTGTGCCCAACCCGGAACCGACCCGATAACTTCAGATATCCTAAATATAGACCCGCTGCCGACCCACCGCCGACAACGGTTCGGGTGGTCGGACGTCAAATTTTTCCGGTCGATTTTCGGTCGGGCTCGTACTCTGCGAATCGCACCAGATTTTTGCCGAAATCTGCTTATTTTTTTTGGATCTGACCGTTTTCGAAGAGATCTCGGCAGATCTCAATGAGATCAAGCCCGATCTCAAAGAGATCCAGCGAGATCTCGAAGAGATCAGGCCAGATCTCGAGGATGAAGAGTTGCCAGAGCTGGACACGACTCGTAAGCACGAGTGGGAGGACGACCGCGTTTGGTGAGGGGCAACGGGAAGAGAATCCTGATGATCGGAGGGCGTGTCGTGCTCGACCATAGAGAGCTTGGAGTGGGCTAAAATGGCTATCTCCGGGGTGTTTTCCGGTCGGGTCGGTTGAAATCGGTTTTCCATGCTCTAACTCGTCAACCGACCCGCCGGTCTCGGGTTTTGGGATCACAGATCCGCTGCCGACCGTCGCCGGCGTCAGGTCAGCCGGTAATCGGGCTAGATTGGCCGGGTTGGGCGGGTGGGTCGGGTGCCGAGTCTGCTTGGACACCCCTAATTATAAGTGGTGGGTCAATGTGAAAGTTATAAGTAGTTAGTCACAATTTACCACATAAGATAGTTGTAATAAAGGGCAGCATGACCCTACTAACGTTTTCAATTTTTCATTAAGGGTAGATGATAAATTGAATTTATACAGGAAATTACTCATTGGTGCCCTTCAAATTTCAGAAATTTAATCCCTCAAAATCTAAAATTTAGATCTCAAACATCACCACTCAAAATTTTGAAGTATCCAACAAAACCCAAATAATCTATATACATAGTTAAAACTGAGAGAAAATCAAATTAGATTTCAAATTAAAATTCAATTAGAGTTTAATTTTGTGTTATCTGTCTCATCTAATCTAAACTTCTAAATTTTTGTGCCAAGTGATTAATTCAGTATAAAATTTAGATTTCAATCAAAGTTTAATTTTGCACCACGTGTTCCATCTAATCTAAGTTTTTTAATTTTTGTGTCAATTGAGTTAATTCACTATAGAAAACAAGGAGTCCAATATAAATAAACCATAAAGAAACCTAAACATATATCTAACTATTTATATAAAATTAGAGGAAAAGGGAGTTTGAATCGTTTTATATTTATGAGCAATTTTTTGTGTAACTAAAAATAATTCAAATTTATAAGTTATTTATATAGTATACAATGATTACATGCGATCCATTACAAACTAGGTAATATATATATATATATTAAAACAATGCTAAAAGAAAATTAAATTAGAATCAAAATTAGATTTTGATTTTGTTAGCTTTCCATAAAAAATAAATTGTTTAGAGTTTTTCTGTTATTTTTTTTTTCCTTAAACTAATGAGCATATTTTTTATACTACTTTTTTTAGATATTTTGTATTCTTATTTTTTTTTTCTCTAAACCAATGAGCATGTTTTTTATACTGTTTTTATTAACATATTTTGTATGTGAAGAACTTGAACAAGAAAAATTGTAATTGAGCTAAACGATCTTATGCACCTATCCACATTCAATTTATGAGATACTACTAGACCAATATTTTATTTTGTGTTGTATTTAGTAGAAGTTCATGTACAATGATTGTGAGTTGATATTGTATATGTTGTATCTAATAATAGTAATTTTTAAAATTATATACACAATAGCAATGTAATGAGAAACTTGACGTAACTAATATCATAAAAATTGCAAGAAAAAACCATTTTAGTACCTCTAAATGTCCTGGTCGAACTAATGTCCTATATGTTTAATAACTCAAGCTAACATCAATAGCACCATTTTAATTTATCATTTCTGTACGCAAGCACTGGTTAATTACTAGTTTAATTGCAAACAAGAAATTAAATTGGTACAAATAATTAGCTCCCAAAAAATGCCCCATTTCTCAGCCCACAGTCCTCCAAAAATTGGATTTAAAAGGAAAAAAGAAACCAAACTTTCTTTTTTAATAGATCCAAATCACCAAAGATCAATGATCTAAAATTATTTTTACAAAAAAACCCCAAAACAAATCTAAGTAGTAGTGTGCTGTGTACCCATTCTAACGTGCCGCTAGTCACCTCACCTTGAATCCATGGTTGTTTGTTGACTCCATGCTTCTATGCCTAGCAGTACCATTGGTATCTTTCTCTCTAATTTGTAAACGGAAGTGTATTGCTGAAGAGTGACTGTGTGAAGACTAAACTAGATTAAAGAAGTTTAGTAGTTTACTGCTTTTGTTTACTTTGTTTATACATAGTTTTATATATATATATATATATATATATATAGATTAAACTCTCTCTCTCTCTCTCTCTCTCTCTCTCTCTCTCTCTCTCTCTCTCTCTCTCTCTCTCTCTCTCTCTCTCTATATATATATATATATATATGATAGTGTTGCTTATTATAAATTAATGTATTTATCTTCGGTTTTGGTTTCAAGATTTGAGATTTGCATAATTGTTGTTTTAATTTAGTGGGTTTTAGTTAGTTCAATTAGTAAAGTCTCTGATTGTTAAATATGAAATCTGTGGTTCAATTCCCACCTACACCTAAAATTGATTGGTGTTTTTTCATTTTATTTTTCATCTCACTATATTTGCTTAGCAGTTTAAACTTATAGTTCATACATTTTTTCTTTTATTCTAAATTAACTAAATAATTAGTTTATAAAAATCAAAATTAATGTTTTAGAATGTGAATAATTCATGGGAAAACATCTACAATATATATATATATATATATATATATATTAAGGGAAAAAATATTCAAAATTCGGAAGCTACGCCTCAATCTTTTGTCTAAAAAGTTGAGACTTTAGATATTAAACCCCCTAGAAAGACTCAAAGATGTGAACCAAAGCAAATAAATATAAGTAGAAATTGTTCCTTAGAACATGGTCCTTGTTAGGACATATGTGGATCATGTTAAGAACATATGTGATTTAAAATTGGCTAATCTTATTACAAAATGCACTCTACTTGTAATTGGGCAGATTTAGGATGTGTTTAATACTTCAAGGAACAAGAGTTCAAGTCCAAGTATTAAAACCATGCAACTTTGTCCAAGAATCAAATGAAGAAGTGTAGTTCATTAAACCTCGATAAATAGCTCGACAGATGTATCTATCGAGATTTAAAATGTGAAGCTTGACAGATAAGCTCGACAGGAGTATCTATCGAGAATTATGCAAAGCAGTTTTTTAGAACTGTTTTTCATGCATATCCAAGCTATGTGTTTAGGCTTTCTTTTCTCACAATCCTAGACATATATAAGAATTATTTTTAAGGCCGTCATAAGGTGGTTGCACTTGTTGTTGCATGCATATTGTGACCAGAGACAATTTACCCTAGTTCATCTTTCTCTTGAAAAAGCTGCTACATTTGTACGCCGTTAGGTTTTGTTTGATCTTCATCGTGTGGATAAACTGAAGAACTTTGCAGCCAACATTCTTTTCAAGTTGGTGTGTTAGTCACATACTAAGATCCGTGCATCGATTGATTAGTCACGTACTTAGAGTCTTGCATTGAAAAAGAGAGATTGTCACTACATTACAAGTCCAATTGTGTATTGGGATAAGAGTTTAACTATAGGTTTGTATAAGGTACTGAGATTCTTTTACTTATAACTGCTTGTTTTGATAATAGTGGATTCTTAGGAGTGGTGATCTTAAATTCACCTAGTGAGGTTTTTTCTCGGTGGTTTTCTCTATTCATAAATAAATCACCTGTGTTAAATTTATTTTCCGTTACATTTAACTTAGTTAGTGATTTATTTGTACTACCACGCTATTACATGTTAAATTGACTTAATTAATTCACTTAACTAATTAATTGGTTAATTTACCCAATGAGTCAATACATTCTTAGCTTATCAGTTCTAAATTTCATTGATCAATAGAAGATTAGAGTGATTGTGTAACTGTGTATATAGAAAAAAAAAATTTATTGTTATAAAATTTATTTAGGCTAAATTATAAATTATTTTAGTAGCAAGAAAAAATATAAAGCGCAACTTTGTTAATTTAAAGTTATTTATTAAAAAAAATTAAGTTAATTTATGAAATAAAACATTTTTTTCCTTAAGAATTTTATTATATTTAGTTTTGGCCTAGAAAAACTTTCATGGATTCACCAATCACCATTGATAAAAGGTATAGTAAAGTTTGTGGCGGTAGAATAATTCATCCCCCACTATAAACATGGTTCTACACCTAACATACATGCTATAAAAAAAATTAAAAACATTTTTAGGGCCCCCACTATAAACGTGGTTCTACACGTAAAGTACTGGCTATAAAAAATATTTGAACATTTTAGGGCCCCACTGTGAACATGGTTCCCTAGAGTACCAGCTATAAAAATATTTCGCTAAATTTCATAAACCTATCTTGAAGTGTGTGATAATACCAACTAGGTCAAAACATTTTAAAACTCACCAATTTGGTCTTCAAAAGACAACCTTATCCCTAACAACCAAACACCGTTACTTTCATTTTCTCTTCTTCCTCTCTCTTTTCTGTCTTGTGTAGGGAAATTTCCACGAAATTTCCAATCTGTGAGAAACAGAAAATAGAGAAAACACACGCTAAAGAAAAATAATCACGTGCACAAGACAGTATTTACGTGATTCGGCAATTTGCCTATCCATGGAATTGCAGGGATTTCACTATTATCAAGGGAAAAAAATACAAAGTGCGGCTATAGTTTTTTTCTCTCTCACACGACAACATCAAAAAAATCCCTAATTACCAAAATAACGTTTTTCTGTATCGTGCGCACATGATTCACAATGAACTACAAAACGGGCCAAAAGGGTTGTCCATGAGTGCTATGGCTTGGGCCTGTCAGCCCAAGCCTCCGCTCCATGGACTAAGCCTCAGAAAAAACTCTCATTAAAAAATCACGCAACATTATTCGGGTCGGGTCAAGTCGGGTCGTCAACCGAATCAAATACAACTAGGTTCCACAAAACCTAACATCTTGTTTGTTCCTTCCCCCTTATTATCTCTTTGTTCTTTGAGTTCTCTTTCTCAAAAACTCTCTCTCTAACCTCAAGCTAATTATTTAGCAAATCTTGCCAGAAATCAATTTTATTTGAGTGGCTATAATCCCTAACAGTCAAACACCGTTACTTTCATAATACCCTTTACAAATAATCCTCAAGTACCAGAAAAATCAGCATAGTAACAATACCAAAATCTTTGAATCCATAAAAAACAGTATCAAAATCTCTAAGAAAAAATTAAAAAAAAAAAAATCTCTACAAAAAAGCACACAAAAATATTTCTTTCAAAACCAATAGAAACCCAAAAAAACCAGCAAAAATCCAAGCCAAACAACACACAAATACCTTTGTAAATTCCTAATCAAATCTCCTAAAAATCCCAACAAAAACCAAAAAAAAAAAAACCAACAAAAATCCCAGCCAAACAACACAGAAAACCAGCACAGTCCCAACTATCTTCATAAGAAAAATAAAAAATAAAAAAACCCACCATATCACAGGATCGGCCATGCCGCGATCCACGACGCCACCGCGAGAGTCTATTGAAGGCAAGATCTAGATCGAAGCACCACCACCACTACTACGTAGGTTCCGATCTGAGAAAGAGAGGGACGAGATTCCGTTGACAGAGTTGATTGCGGTGGGAATCAAGAAGATTTTTGCATGGTGGTGTTGCTGATGTCGATGACCAAGCCATGAGTTTCACCAGGGTTAAGGTTCAGTTAGAGAGAGTTTTGAAAAAGGAACAAGACAGAAAAGAGAGAGAGGAAGATGAGAAAATGAATTAATGGTGTTTGACTGTTAGGGACAAAGTTGTCTTTTGAGGATCAAATTGATGAATTTTAGAATATTTTGAACCAAGTTGGTATTATCACAAGCCTCAAGGTAGGTTTGTGAAATTTACCCAAAATATTTTATACATTTTTGGGGTTCCCATTGTAAACATGGTTCCACCCCTTCAGTAGGAAAAGGTATACCATAAATTGGGTGTATACATCCACCCTCTCATAGCATGTACCTCTTTAGAAAAAAAAAAAAAAAAAAGAGGAAGAAGTTAAAACAAATAAACATTGAAGTTTTTTTTCTTTATTTGATAGTCAATAAAACATTGAACGTTAGTATGACAACATAACTGATCTTTCAAGTGTAGTCACCAAAAATTAAGCCAGAAAAATTAAAAATAGCAAATCTTATCGCCAAAGAACATAATTAGAATTTTTATTTATCCTCTTCCTTTAGCTGTTGTCTTGAGTTTGCAGTTTGCAGACCTATATTGTTCATTACCTTGGTTTTAATTTCCGGTTGTTTACCAGGTGTTACTTTCACTTAGCGGAAGGCGTGGAAATGTGGAATTGAGAAGTGTGGATAGACAAAAGGTTAAAGAGCAATTAAAATTATGCTTGACTTCAGAATACATATTTAGCTTTTTTAATGAAGATGAGAAAAAGGAATTCCTGAGGTTTGAAGCAGAAGTAGGTGATTTGATTGGAGAGATAATGTCTAGAGCTGAGTCTAGGAATTTGGAAGATATTCTAGAAAATTCATATTCAGACGAGATATTCATATTGCTCTTGAAGTCCGTTAAGGTTTATGCGAAAGATTTGCAAATGACGGTTAAGCAATATACAAATACTGCATTTGTCAAGGACTACATTTACGAGTTGGAGAATGCCAAGCTTGATGTGAGAGATTCAGGAATGACTTTTTGGGATTTGGAGTCTGAAGTTGTAAAGGTAAGGGGCTACATGGTCTCTACAAAATTTGAACTAATTCTAAAGAGCTTATTTGAAAACTTCGGGGATTTTAGCGCTGATACCACTTTAAATCCAAGGGCAAAGACGCGTCTCATCAACATGTTTTGTGGAGTTGCACACAGCATGTGCAACGCAGAGGTCACTACGGATTTACTTTTCAATTGGTGGAAGTACTTTAAGCTTGTGCAGCACGCCAGATTCAATATTCAGTTTGCCTTTGATAATTTGTATAAACTTGCACAATCCTGGTTTTGTCTTCATCGTGAATTTCTAACTAATGAGACCCTTCTCAATTATCATGTCCAGCTTCGTAGTCTAAAAACTAAGTTTGAGGAACTCAAAGCTGAACAGAATCTATGTCTAGCATCTACAAAAAGAGAATCGGAGATGAAGCGCTTGATTGCTGACATTGAGCTGATTTCGGACACACCAAGGACATGTTTTCTGTGATATCAAAGCTGGATGAGTGGAGTGTGATAGTGTTACTGAGTACATTTATGTAGTCTCCGGGCTTCTTCCTGGGAATTTATCTAGGCCTTTGTGCATGGTCCTTTCTTTTGATCTTGTGACGTTGTTCTTGCTCTTCTTTCCCCGAGTTAAATTGTTATGAGAACTATCTGCAGTTAAATACTTCATGTATATATTCATTAATGGGTAGAATTTGAGACAAATTATCATATGGTTCTTGTTAATTTTTTCCTTCAAAAAATTTATGGGCTTTGGTTGTCCTTCGGGATCTTTCTCTCAAAATTCCTTTCTTCTATTTGATCTAGTGAAGTACACGGCTTCTATTTTATTAGAAGCAACCCTTATCACAGCAACATACATGTTATATTTATATAGTGCCACTGCCAAGGACAAATGACACGCTTCCTTAACATATTGTAAAATGAGAGGAAAACAGAAAATATTGAGAAAAAACTAATATTCACTAATCTAGAAAATCTAATAATGGTTTCATTTACATAAATCAACTAACAGAGGGGTTATATATACAGAACCCAAAACAGAGAGACTAAGAAACGTGCCAAAACTCAATAACCGTTTGTTTACAAATACAACCAATAAGACATAGGCACCTGGCATCTAATACAACTAACTTCCACTAATTTAAACGCTGCGTTTTTCTTTCTTTCTTTTGTTTCTTTGCCGTTTTGTGTTTGGGCTTCCTTCCACTGATGTCGTTTTGTTTATTTTGTTTGTCCTGTCGTTTGCCTATTTCTTCATTCACTTCAAAGATCACAATGAATCAAATCAAAGGGGGCAGAAGATACATAAGTGCTAATGGAAAAAGGAAGTCTCTTTTGTTTTGAAAAATGACAAACATCACAACATGGAGTTTTATTGGAAATGTCAATATTTACAGCATCTTTCAACAACTGAAGTTTTGAAAAGGAAGGATGGCCTAGTCTAGTGTGCCACAAATCTGAAGATGAACTGGCAGCAGCAGTGAGAGCACAAGAGCCTTGTTGTTTAGCTGAGTTCAACAAATATAAGCCATTGTTCTCTCTACCCTGACCAATCATGGTCCATTGAGCAAGGTCCTGAATAAAACAATAATGACCAAGGAATATGAGACAACAAAAGAAAGATTTTGTAAGCTTGCTCACTGAAATCAGGTTGAAGCCAAAAGATGGAACACACAAAACATCATTTAAAATAAGTGTAGAAGAAAGATGCACAGTGCCCACATGTGTGACTAAGGCTTGTTCCCATTAGGCAAATAGACACAAGTATTGACTATGGAAGTGATGGAAGTGAATTGAGTCACTGAGTGCACCATATGATCAGTGGCACCAGTGTCTATAATCCAAGAATCATATTTATAAGCAGTCCTATCAGTCACTTGAGCAGAAAAAACAGAATGTGAAAGATTAGGTGGAATCCAAAAAGGATTACCTGAAAAACTAGTGAAACAGGAAGTGGAATTGGAAGTGGTAGGCAATGGTTGAGTTTGTGGTGAAGTTGGAACAGCATTAGGAGTCATAACAGATGCAACATGACTAGTTGGAGTCCCAAGACCTGAACCCATACCTGCATACCCTTTTAAGAAATTGAGTAATTGCTCACATTGAGCTTGGGATATGGGACATTGAGGCTGATAGGAAGCACCTTGCTGCATAAAAGAACCACCAGAAGCACCATGTGCAAAACCAAAAGGTGAAGTAGCAGCAGCATTCCCAAAACCAGATTGAGTACTGATAGGATTATTTGCCAAATTCTGAACCATGCCATCATTTTAGACAGCAAAATTAGGCAAACCAGTAGGCAAACCATTGGACTAAAACATGGAATTACCATCAAAACCAAGATTTCCTGAAACTTGATTAACCATTGGCTCGATACCTCCTTTGGGCTTATAAACAGGAGGGTACCCATGAAACTTGTAGCACTTATCTGCCATGTGTTTAGTAAAACCACAGTAAGTGCACAAAGGTTTGTCTTTCTTTCCTTTCCCACCAACTTTGTTCTGACCTTGATTCGCATTGAAAGGCCTATTATTATTAACGTACATTGCCACAGCATCCAATTGCTGAACCACATTAGCAGTGCTACCTATATTCCTTCTTTTCTCTTCTTGCAAAACTAAAGAACACATTTTACTAAGAGAAGGAAAAGGTTCAATAAGCAAAATCTGCCCTATTAGGTTTCCATAGCTATCATTCAAGCCCATCAAAAAATGAAATACATGTTCTTTGTGCTGTGCATCTAACTGAGATGACTTAGAACCACATACACAAGCACAGGTGCAAATTGTAAAAGGCTAATTATTTGCAAATTCATCCCATAAAGTCTTAAATTTGGTAAAGTATGAACTTATCGAGAGTGATCCTTGAACCAAATGTGAGATTTCCCTTTGCAACTCAAACAATCTTGGTGTATTATCCTGAGATAGCCTGTTCTTGAGATCAATCCACAAATCTTTTGCAGAATTGATGTACATAACACTAGCCTTGAGATCGGGACTAAGTGAATTGGTCAGCCATGAGAGGATCGTGGTGTTACATCTATTCCAAGAATTGAACAAGGGTGAATTTGGATCTTGTTCTGAGATTGAACCATTAACAAATCCAAATTTGTTTCTGGAACATAGAGCCAGAAACACCAATCTTGCCCAAGTCATGTAGTTCTCAGGACCAATGAGAGGTTGAGACGTGAGAATCAAACCAGGATTCTCATTTGCTGGTAGGAAATAAGGATTATTTGCAGATTCATCTGCCATGACTGCACTTGCAGTTGGAGTGGACGAAGAGTCTGAAGCCATGGGAAGCCAAGAAGTTCAGTTCAAGAGAGAAAATTATGTTTGGTTGGTAAGAAAAAGGAGAGAAAATAGCTCTGATACCATGTAAAATGAGAGGAAAACAGAAAATATTGAGAAAAAACTAATATTCACTAATTTGAAAAATCTAATAATGGTTTCAGTTACATAAATCAAACAACAAAGGCGTTATATATACAGAACCCAAAACAAAGACTAAGAAACGCACCAAAACTCAATAACCGTTTGTTTACAAATACAACCAATAAGACCTAGACACCTGGCATCTAATACAACTAACTTCCACTAATTTAAACGTTGCGTTTTTCTTTCTTTTGTTTCTTTGTCATTTTGTGTTTGGGCTTCCTTCCACTAATGTCGTTTTGTTTATTTTGTTTGTCCTGTCGTTTGCCTATTTCTTCATTCACTTCAGCTCTCTGTTTTGTGTTTGGGCTTCCTTCCATTGATGTTGTTTTGTTTATTTTGTTTGTCCTGTCGTTTGCCTATTTCTTCATTCACTTCAGCTGCTTCAACACATAATCTGTGGAGTTGCACACAACATGTGCAATGCAGAGGTCATTCCAAATTTACTTTTCAATTGGTGGAAGAACTTTAAGATTTTGCAGCATGGAGGGTTAGATTTTCAGTTTGTATTTGATCATTTGTATAGACTCGCACAATTGTGGATTCGTCTTCAGCATGAATTTAGAAAAGATAAAACCCTTCACAATTATCAGCTCAAGATTGATCATAATCTAACGACTGACTTGGAGGACCACAAAATTAAACAGAAGCATGTAGCATCTGCATAAAAAAAAAATAATAAATAAATAAATCTCTGAAGGAATGCTTTTTTTTTTAATAGGACCAGAAGGAATGCTTGATTGTTGACATTTTTTCTGTGATATCGAAGTTGGATGCGTTGAGTGTGATAGTGTTAGCGAGTTTGTTTATGCAGTCTCCAGTTTTCTTCCTGAGAGTCTAACTTTCTTTGTGCCTTCGTGGTTCTTTTGATCTGATGTTGTTCTTGCTTCTCTTAATTTGTTATGAAAACTATATGCAATTAACTAAAAAGACCTATTATTTCAAGCAAATTTATGAATCTTAAGGAAACCTATTTTGCAAATCTATGACCCACATGACACCAAAACTATCACCAATCATCGATCTAGAATAACAAAGAGAGAGATAGTCACTGAGAGTGAGCAATTTTCAGAGGAATGAAAAAATGAGGAAGAAAAGAAACAGAAGGGGAAGAGAGAGGTTGTGAAAGGTTGAATAGAGAGGGAGAGAAAAGGAGAGAATAAAATAGTCATTTGCATTGTTGCAAAATTGTTATGCACAGTTATGCACCCGCTATGTGGGTAGTTTTTAAGAAAATTTTTGTAAATTTGACATCTTTTTTATTCAATACCCACTGATGTGAATACTCCTATGATTCCGTTTTTTTTTTTTTTATCTTCAAAATGAACTTTGTAAATAATGATAATAATAAAAACTTGAGTATTCTTTTTATTTTTCAATTAGTACAAATAGAAGAATCAAGAAATGAAAAATACCAAAGTATGCAACCTAAATAATATATATAAATTTTAACTTTTTTTAAAAATAAAATTCTATCTAGTTTTAGTGCTAACAAAATAATAACCAGTATTTAAAATTTTGTTAAGAAAGTCATAATCATGATATTTGCGGTGTGGGATGATATTTGTTCAGCCCAAATAATTAAAATTAAAAAAATAAAAGAGTTCTGTAGAGACAATAATATCTTATTATGGAAGACTATTTCCACTAAAAACATATTATATATATTTTATTTAAAAATAAAATTTGAAAAATTTTATATGTATTTTTATTAATAGAGTATTTTTACTTAATTTTTTTAGTGAAGTTTATGCAATATAGGTTAAAGAAGAAATCAATAAAAGTTGAAAAATTATGTTACCGTTATATATGTGTGTATGTATTTATTTATTTATTTTATGGATTGTGTTTGTTGTCTAAAATTTTAGTGGGGTATATGACTCTTTTCTTGAGAAGTACAGTGTTCTTGAGTTTAAGCATTAACAACCTACAAAATTTTTACAAATACCCTTTCATATTTCGATTTTTTAATGAAAGTAATAAGGTAGCATAGGTAACGGTTCTATAACGAAGTTAACTTTCTTTCTTGTTCTCATTTTATTTTATTTTATTTTTTATTTTTTATTTTTTTTTTGTGGAGAAACAATACTTGCATTGCATTTAATCAACTTGCTGGTAAATCAAGAACTACAAGATTATCAATGTTAAGAAGAACAGACTCCATCCAAATTAAAAGCAGAAAAGAAAACTTTGCTCTCCTAACTAAAGCATGTGCTATAGCATTGCCTTGCCTATATGAATGAATAAATAAATAAATAAAGACTCTAACAAGAGTTAACAAAGGACAAAGTGTCTTTGATTAAATGATCAAAAGCATAATTAAATTAATTACCTTGATCAAGAGCTTTGATAACAACTTCATAATCACCTTCGAAGATAGAGTTACCAATACCCACTTCTTGGACAAACATGGCTACTCTTCTTGGTGCCAATAGCTCAAGGGTAGCTACAGAGGGAGAGTTAGGAATATGCTTTGACAAAGAAGCCAGAACATCGCCTTGAGAATTCTGAATGACATCCCCAATTCCTGCTTCTCCCGAATCCTCAAAGACAACACCATCAAAATGATATTTTTTTAAGTGGACAAAGTGATATTTTTTAAGCCATAGACATACAAAGTGAAGATAACCCAAATCAAAGGCAGGTAATATGTAATTATGCCCTTTTTTTAGGTCCTATTAATTCGTTAAGTACCTCAAGGAATTAGTTATGATTGAGTTTTTTATTATAATCAATCAACTTTTTTTTTTTTTGAGAGTTGCATATATAACACTTAGATTTTTAAGAAAAAGTATTTATTTATTTGTTTTTGTAACTCTCAAAAATTGAAACCCATTACATTCCTCCATAACCTATGAGATACATTTGTAACAAAAGCATTTTTTTATTTAAAAAATATATATATATATATATATATATATATATATATATATATGAACTTCATGACAATGAGCAGAAGGAATTCAAGCAGGAAGTTGAAGTAGCCATTGGTGAATTCATTGAAGAGCTAAAGTCTGGAGTCAACTATATGAATAGGGATAGTATGATGAAACCAAGATTTGAGTTTTAGGGGTAAAATTTACTCACACGCACACACATGTGCGTGTACACACACTCTCTTGAAAAATGTCATTCATTAGTGATAAATTAATATTAAAAAAAAAAAACTCACATAGATAACAACAACAACATTAATAATTATAATAATAATTATAAATAAAGATAATAATAATAATAATAATAATAATAATAATAATAATAATAATAATAATAATAATAATAATTGTAAGGACACAAAGTTGGCCTTATGCCCAAATGCGTGACCGGGCCGGCCTAAGTGGCCTACATAATAGAATTTGTAGAGAATGGGCTTAAAGCCTAGACTCCTTGGGGCCCTAGAAGGCTATGGGATAAGGGTGAAGTCCGTCGCCGGCGTGCTGGGAGTTGGGGTAACAGTTTTGCCTCTCCTCGAACGTGTGCCGATGAGCCTATGCCCAGGCCTTCCTTCTGTTTTCTGAGAGAGAGAGAGAGAGAGAGAGAGAGTTTTCTTTCCTTAGAGAAAATCCGAATCATTTTCCAATGGTTCCCCCTTCTCTATTTCTACTTCCCATTCCTGGTTCCCATCTGTCCTTTCCCTGAAAACGCTTTCCAATGCCTATAAAGCTGACCACCGTCTCCTCAGAAGTCATTTCTCCATTAATGCGGCCAGGCGGGTAGGTGTAAGGCCTTTAATGTGGTGGCAGTAACTTTATGCAGTGCACGTCACCCTTGTCTCCCTCCTCGGCGTCTCGTTAAGGCCTGGGATGGCTCGCCGAGCTTTAGGAGCCCTTCCCTAGACGTCGTGCTACCCTCTCTTGTCCCTGACCCTTATGTCCGAGGAGACCTTCTCCTCGAATCCTCGTCCAATGGGTTGGCGGTCTGGTCGGCGGGCCTTTGGGCCCCAGTTTTAGGAGGCCCTATTCCCATCTCACGGCTCCTTTAGCGGAGTCCACGTTCTCAGACCAGGCCCTAGGCCCATATGGTGTCCTGATGCTTTTACCCCCCACAATAATAATAATAATAACAACAACAACTCCACTCAATATCTTTTTATAAAATGTCAAAACCAAACCATTGAACAACTACTAGTAAATTATCCGTGAGATGCACAGATAATGTTGTAAAGTTTTATGTAAAATGGTTTTAGATAATGTTGCATATATATTATAGCATAATTGTTATAGAATATTATTGGTAATGAGTTCATCGTAAAAAGCAACAATTATAAATTGCATATACATATCCATTATAATTATTCAATTGAAGTAATAAGAAATATTGATTAAAAAAAAAACAACTTTGAAGGAATATTATTAAATATAAGTTTATATAGAATATGTCTTTCTCTTTCTACTTAATTATAAAACAAAATACACATTCCAAACACCCACAACCAATAACATAATTTACAAAACTCACAAATACACAACGTCCGATTATAACATCAAAATCGTAATTCTCATTGTTACTCAATATAAAATGCAAGACCCCCTACTTTGGTTATAGCCAATTTATACGGGTTAGAATTAGATGAAACAACAATTAATGTTAGAGCTAGGTAGGTGTCGTTGAAATATTGAAGGTAAAAGACATCATTTTTGGTCTGTATGTATTTGATATGGGATGACACGAATGGTTATAAATAGGTATATATAAAGGGTAGAAATGCAAGAGATGAAAATGCTGAATTAAAATGCAAAAAGTTTTGTACATATGTGTGAGGGATGAAAAGTTATGAAACATTGAACCAAATAAAACAAAAAATATGTTGTATATATAGGTATATACAATGACAGATTGTAATAATGATGTTTGAGTTTGGTGAATATGGTTTCATAAAGTGAAAATTCAAGTTCTAGAATTTTCTAAGTGAAAATTTGAAAATCAGAATTTTTTGAAATTTTCTGGAATTTTTTGTAAAATTTTCTGGTGACTGTTTAGAAAGGTTGAAGAAGTTTCAATCTTTGTTAACCGTTTTATGAAAAAATAACTAACTCTCCATATGTGTCTTTTCATGAAACATAACTTAATGGATATAAATCGAGACTTATGTTCATTTGAAAAATAACACAAAAAATCATGTGGTCATTCTCTAGAATTGTAGAACCCAACACTTTAGTTGTATTCTGGGGACAAATTTGCGATAACCCTTTAGTAACAAAAAGTGTAGGGGCAAATATTGTCTAAGAAAAACGATATAGTACTTCCAAGTTATCTATTTTTTGTTTGTCTTTTATGTTAACATTATTCTTCTATTATTACTTTGTGTAATATCCCCAATAAAATCAATATTTAATTTATTCTTATCTTTGATGTGCCACTTGAGAATATTTTAATTCTCTTTGCATAGAATGTTTACTTGGCAGAACTTTATATTTTCTCACATGAGATCTATGCTGCTTTATATATATATATATATATATATATATATATATATATTGATTTGTGTGCCTTTTTTTTACTTGAGGGCCTTAGGCAACCGCCTTATTTGCCTAGCCAGCTTCTGCTTGAATACAATGAGAGAAATAGGCTTCTTTATACTTTCTTTCTGTTAAGTATAGTTTGGAGTAAAATGATAAAGTGATCATTCAAGTATTTCAGATAAAATGAACCAAGTAAAGTAAAGGCTTGGAAGAGCATACCAACATAAAAAGGGAAACGAAAGCAAGGCGAAGTCAAAGAGATGGATGAGCAATGGAAGAAAAAAACTCCACATGTTTTATTAAATAAAATTTTTATGCTTGCTGTTGTGGGCCAGTGGGAAGTAAGAAAGCTAGTGTTGCATTTATACGCCACAATGAAAATATAGGCACAATGGGTCCAACTCAATAAACTTTCAATCGAATACTACGACACTCAAGCCCTTCTTATCATCGGTCAAGCCATTGGGAATGTTCTTAGAATAGACACACACACAGCAACTGAGACGAGGCGCAAATACGCCAGATTATGCATTTAGGTGGACATCGAGAAACCTCTTGTGAATGCAGTGTTGGTTGATAATTTTGAACAACCAATAACTTATGAAGGTCTTAACAAGTTTTGCTTCTCTTGTGGATGCATTGGTCCCGAAGGGAGGGGTGTTTCTATACTATTAAAAAGCCAGCGCTGGAAAAGCCATCCACCCCGGAAGGTAGAGATAGTCTAACCAAGGAAGATAGCCGTGCCGAGGAACCCAGGCCATGCGTAACGCATGATATGGACCTAAAGGACGACATGTATGGTTCTTGGATGGTGGTGAGCCGCAAAAAGTCCAGTAGCAGAAAGGAAAAACGGTATAGTCCCACATCCAATAACCGTATGCATGCTTTGTGGCATGAAGGCGCTGATGAACGTACTTCCCCTGAAGGAGCAGCCAAGATGACCCTTGGCTCAGGTAGTTTTAAAATTACTGAGAGGAAAAGGAAAGCTAATGGTGAGTTGGTGAATGTTGGAGAATCATCCAAAGAATTCTCGGGCTTTAGAGGAAGAGGGGTAAGTGTTGAAAGCCCAAACGAATTGGGCCTGTTTAAAGAAGGAACTACTAAAGGTTATGTAGGACCATTATCCATCAAGGGTAAAAAGTCTTGGCAAGACTTAGGGCAGCCTCAGCAAACTCTAGAAGCACTGATTCTAGAGAAGGTAACAAAGTCAGGAAGAATCCTAAGACCATTTGGTCTCCCACGAATGAACACCTACCACCAAACAATAATGGAGAATTTCGTTTCCTCAGCAAGTAAAGAAATGAAATGGGTAATATGCTTGAAGGGAAAGATTGTGGAAATCCCAACGGTGGTGATCAATTGCAAGTTAAAGGATGCACGGAGATGGATTTAAACACAAACACAAGCTCGTCGGAGTGCAAGATTGGACAGCCTTCTACTCTCGGACCCAAGATTGGAGCAATGACGAAACCATGGTGGTCTCATCTGTCCAACGAGCCAGAGACAGAGGAGGAAAGGAAGCTAGTTGGGGAGAACGATCCTCGGACCTCGATGCTGTGTGTAATTGAGCAGGAGATGACTCTCTTGACAAGGAGAAGGATGGTCAAATAGCCACTTGCAACCAGTTTCTTAGGCAACACAATGGATCTTGTGTGGAAGATGGGATGGAGTTTGATGGTCGAAGCATCTGCCTCCTTTTGATGATCGCCCCACACCCAGTTATTGGTTAGTCATAAATACGTTGTGCGGAACTATAGGGGTGCTTTGAAGCCCGAATTTCAGAACCATGTAAGGGAGTTGGTTCAAAACCATAACCTAACCATGCTTATTGTAATGGAAACTCGTGTTGGTGGGGGTAGAGCTAAAGAGATCACAAATAGGCTTCCTTTCGACGAGGTGATCCACACGAAAACCATATGGTATGCAGGTGGGTTGTGGCTACTATGGAATTCAGATAGGGTCATAGTGACACCACTTGCCACCACTAAGCAAGAAATTCATGTCTCTGTCAAGGTGAGACCCTCTAACTCTGAATGCATCTTTTTTGCTGTCTATGCTAGTCCTAGATTTAATGATCGTTGTGTGTTGTGGAATAACCTTGTTAATGTGGCTAGTTTGCATAGTAGTCCATGGATTATTGCAGGGGATTTTAATGAAGTTTTGGTAGATGATGAGAAATATGGGGGCAGGGTAGTGAATGCTAATCGATCCCTTCTCTTTAAGGATTGTTTGGATGCGTGTAATATGGTGGACTTGGGTTTCTCAGGACCAAGATTCACCTAGCCTAATCGTAGGGGATTTTGGAATCTCATCCAAGAAAGATTAGACAGATTTTTTGTGAACCCTGGGTGGTGCACCCTGTATCTTAATGCAAAAGTGTCTCATCTAACACACATCCATTCGAATCACTACCCAATCTTACTAGATTTCGAGCCAAGGGCTAGCATCAAGCTGAACAGGTCTTTTAAATTCCAAAGCTTCTGGCTCAATGATCTGTCCTTTCCTAATATAGTAAAGGAAGCTTGGGGTCAATCAAACCAACTTGATGCAGCAGTGAAAAAATTTACTAGAGATGCTACTGCTTGGAACTGAGATCATTTTGGCAATATATTTGTGAAGAAGAGACGTGTCATGTCTAGATTAGACATAGTCCAGAAAATTTTAGCTGAAAGGCCTTTAGAAAAAGCTCTCCAAAGAGAGCTAAATGAGGTTTTGAATCAAGAGCAGGAACTATGGGCCCTGAAATCTAGAGTGAATTGGATGATTCTTGGTGATAGAAATACATCTTTCTTTCATGTGTCCACCATTGTCAAAAGAAGGAGGAATCGAATCTCTTGTTTGAAGAACAGTGTTGGTGAATGGATTCATGAGGAGGCTCAGATAATGAGTTTCATTCGAGAGGGGTTTGCCAAGTTGTACACCCCTAGCCACCTTGAAGCAAAACTTCAACTGGGTCCCATCTCCCCCTTGGCAAGCGGCCCTTTCTAATGTGGAGAGAGACAGCTTGTATGATCCAGTATCTATGGAAGAAATCAAATCGGCTCTCTAGTCTGTCAAGGCTTTTAAAGCCCTAAGATCGAACGATCTCCATGCCGAATTTTTTCAACGCTTTTTGGATGATAGTTGGAGGCTTAGTTGTGGAGGGAATAAAGAAATGCTTCGAGACAAAAAAAAATAAAAAAATAAAAAAAATCCTGAATTCCTCAACAAAACTAATGTGGTACTTATCCCAAAAATTCATGGCCCTGAAACCATTGGGAATTATCGCCCTATTAGTCTCTGTAATACAGTGTATAAAATGATCACAAAAATTATAGTGGCCAGACTTAGACCAATGATAAGCTTGTTTCTCCTGTTCAGTCAGCTTTTGTGCCTAGAAGAAAAGGGATCAACAATGCAATTATAGTGCAAGAGATCATCCACACTATCAGCTTTTGTGTCTGATACAAGCTACGTTGCACGGACACGGCATTTTTGCCGAGGTGTCGGTGTCGGACACGTGTCGGACACCGGAACGGGTACGATTCGCCGGACTCCGGTGTCCGAGAAGCGTCCGTTTTTTTTTTTTTTTTTTTTTCGTCTCCGACGCGGCTCCGACACGACGCCGACGCGGTGGAGACACGTCCGACACTCCAACAGTGAAAAAAAAAAAAGAAAAATCGCAGATTTTGACAGATCTAAAGCCACTTAGTAGTTAGTAGCCCCGCCCGAAACCCACATCAAAAGCTCTCACTTCGTTCTTAAGTCCGCTGTGCCGCTGCCCTCTGTCCCTCGCCGGAGCTAGGTCGGGCCGATCGGCGAGCTCCATAGACGTCGACGCCGTCCCTGACCCTTCCGATCTCTCTCTCTCTCTCTCGGCGTGGACAGCTCAGGTCCGACGAGCTTCTCTCTGTTTTTTTTTCTTCAGATATTTGTTTGCGTTTGGCCATTTGGTTGCTTTTGGCCATTTCGTTGGGTGACTTATAAATAAGTTATAACTTATAACGCTTTTTTTTTTTTTTCCAATCCCTCCCTCACGGTCACATAGTGACTGTGAGAGTGGCATATTGTTATATTATGTGCTAATGTGTTAATTGTTAATGCTATAGTTTTATTTATTTATTAAAGTTAAATTACTTAAATATTGTAGGTGATTTACTAAAATGAATATTGAAAGTGAAAAATCAAATGAGGCATTATTTGATGTTGAATGTAACCTATTTAAACTTTTGGTTTGTACTCTAAAAATTTTATGTATATTATTGTATTATTTTGGGTGTTAATTTGCTTATTTGTAGTTCTTACATAATTTAAATTTTAGACATAAATGTATTTTATGTCTAAAAATATTAAAAAATATGCCTAAATATATAATTTAATTAATTATTTAATTGCCGTGTCCATGCCGTGTCGTGTCCTTGTTTTTCAAAAATTGCCGTATCGCCGTGTCCGTGTCCGTGTCGTGTCTGTGTCCGTGTCCGTGTCCCTGCATCATAGGATACAAGCTTTTCAAAAGCTTGTATCAGACATAAGTGTTTTCAGTTTAATCAAAGATAGAAGTTTTTATTCAAGTAAGATTTTATTAGTCTCTGTGTTCATATTCCATATTCCGTTTTAACCTTATTTTGAATATATCTATTTTGCTATTTTCTTCTTTGTCATCTATTTTATCATTGTTTATGCTTCCATATTACTGCTGTACTCTCTCATGGGTAGATTCATAGTCTCTAACAAGCTATCTTATGGGAACAAGCTTTGAAAATAAAAACTGTCTGAAGATTACAAAGTAAAATCTGTCTGGGAAAGGTTACAAGATTATAAAAAGAGAGAGGTTACAAAAGTTTGTCTGAGAGAGGAAGAGGAAGGCTATCAAAGGCTTTCTTTCTTTCTTTCTTTTAAAGCTTAAACTAAGGCTTAATGGGTTTGGAAAACCAATATCCTCCCCCGTATTCAAACTTGTGTGTGGATGTGCTTGCATACTAGTATTGGCATAAAGGAGTGCCTCACAAGAAGGGGGGTTCAGGTGGACCAAACATGCCCTCTATGCCTTTCTCAATCTGAGTCCATAATCCATGCCCTAAGGGAGTGTAGAATAGAAAAAAATTTCCGGGGCTCAACTGGATGCAAAGGAGGTTAACGCCTCCTTTTTTAGTGGGAATCTGCAATAGTGGATCACTACTAGTGGAAGGACTGAATGGAAGAAACATAAAGACCACCCCCCATGGAGAACATCTTTCCTTTTGCAATATGGCACATATGGAAGCATAGGAACCAAGTTGTTTTTCACAACAAGCCCATACAACAAAATTTGGGTCATGAAATATTTAGAAAAGCCATGGAGTACGAGCACTGTGTAAAGATTCCTAGAGCAACTACTAACCAAGTGGTGAAGAGAATCAGGTGGGAAAAACCAGAGGCGGGGTGGTTCAGACTCAATTCCGATGGGTCCTCAACGGGCAACCTAGGCCCAGCTGCTAGTGGTGGCCTCATCAGAAATGGAGATGGAGATTGGGTCTGCAGGTATGCTAGGAAGATTGGAGTCACAATGAGCTTTGCAGTAGAACTATGGGGTCTTAGAGATGGTTTATTGCAATGTTTTAATCTTCATTTACCTGCTATTGAGATTGAGATTGACGCCAAAGCTATAGTTAACTTGCTGAACAACTCCAAGAATGCTAATAATGTTATTTTGGCACTGGTGGATGACTGCAGGTACCTTATCACTCAGCTCCCTCAGACTCGAATTAAACACTACTTCCGAGAAGCGAATTGATGTGCTAATGCCTTAGCAATACTGGGTTCCAATCAAATAGAGGATTTTTGGGTTTTTAGTAGTTCGCCTGAGGACATTATAGATTTGCTGAAAGCTTATTCTGATGGCTTGTACTTAAAATGACTTTGTATTAAGCCTATTCAAGCTACTTAGTTTTAGTAATATACTCCTCTTTTTACCAAAACAAAACAAAAAAAAGATTGAAAGGAAAAATTAAAGCTTGTGTCAAGCGAATCACTCCACACTCCCACTGCTACTACAGAAGGTTTTGCTATATGCTTAGAAGTGCTGCAACAGCAACTAGCTCAAGAAATACAAACAAAGAAGATAGTAGTGGAAGGAGACTCCAAAGTATGTATCAATGGCTTTGTGAAAGAAGCTGAAAATCGTCCTTTGGAGATCATCATAATGCTAGGAGATATCAAGTCCTTAAGTAGTGCTTTTGATAGTTGTAGTTTTAAATGGATTAGGAAAAATGCTAATGCTATGGCTTGCACTTGATGTAAATGGGACATGATAAACAATTTTTCAAGTTGTATAATGGAGATTACAGGGTAATACAACCAAATTAGCTATTGAAAAATCCCTCAAAATAGATTTGGTTATAATTGTAACGACTTTGGAATGATTAGTAATGGAAGCGAGATTTGCGGACTCTTATTGCTTTGTATGGGGAGCATGTTGAGAAATGATATGTCCACAACATTTCTACAACATTTTTACAACAAATCCTACGTGGCAGATTGTTACTGATTGTTATTGTTGGGGCAAAAAAGTAATTTTAGTGTTAGGTTCAAATTTGAACCAATAACAATTAACTACCTATGATTTGTTGTAAAAACGTTGTAAAAATGTTGTGGACGTAGCATCTCTCTTTGTCCTTAGGCAATCGAATTTTTGGCCCAAAATGTGGTGGGCTATGTTTTGTTCTTCTAGATGGTCTGGACCCCTAGACCTTTTGCTTTCTCATTTACTCAAGAAAAAAAAAAAAAAAACAAAACAAAACAAAAAAGCAAGAGAAGATCAGTAATGTTAGCATATGGCTTGACTATATCTATTTGAATAAACATTATTAATTTTGAAAGTGTTTATGTAACAAACATGTGCAAAATATCTATTAAAGATATGGAAGTGAAAATAAGTAAATAACATTCTGGATCTTTTCAAAAGCAATGGATCTCCAATCTTTTAACTTTCATCAATAAATTTGAAACAGTTGTTGGAATATTGTTTATTATATAATATAAAAATATGTGACAAATTTTTATGTGCAAAAAAATTAATAAAATATGTGACAAGTTTTTAAGACATTATCTCATTTTCTTTATTTTATATCCTTTAAAAATTAATAAAAAAATTTACGGTTTATAAGATATTTTTTATATACAAAGACAAAAAAAAAAAAGTAAAAATTGCACAAAGTGACTTTTTTCCCTTCTTCGTCTTGGTTGGTTCCTTCCCAGTGCCCAAATGTCCTAAGAATACTTGTTAACTAAACCCAAATTTTTTTTTTTTTAAAAATGAACCAAAATATGTTTCAGTCTTCTAAATTTACTTTTGTTCAATTAAGTCTTCTAAGTTTCAAGTTCATTCAATTAAGGTCTTTCCACTAAATTTTGAGTGTACAATTTTTTTTTTCAAAATTTTAAAATTAAAAAAAATTTAATTAATTATTAGAAATTATTTTCAAAAAATATTTTTTTTTTAAATTCTAGAAAATTGATAGAATAAACTTAAACCTTAAGAGTCCTTGGGCTATAAAAAAACCAAACAACACCCAATTTGAACAGCCATGTAGAGAAGAAACATTTGATGATTGCTACAAAAAATCATGAGCTAAAGCTGAAAGTTCAATCCAAAAGTCCTCCATAAAACATGAATAGAGTATGCACAAAACAAATAGATGAAGTCTGACTTATCTCTAATTCCAACAATACGATAACAATGCCATACAAACATATTTTGTAGCAACTTTAAATGAGAATGAATTTCATTGTTACAACATGGTAAGGAAAAAAAAATTCAATTTCATTGAGACATTCGGTCAAACACTTAGGGTGATGGGGAGGATTTTAACAAAATAGACATAAAATTTTTACCTAACCTTTAATTTTCATTGATTCTAATTTCTCCAGGAGATTTTGTCAAACACTTGGGGTTGGCCTATTTTGACAAAGGATGCCAATTCTTATATCATTCTCTCAACCAGTATACCAACAAAAACATGAGAAAGAGAGAATTATAGAGAGAAAAAGCAAGAAAGATGGTGAATTTGTCAAACAAAATTGGATTTTGAATAACATATGAAAGACTTTGTATGTTTTGAATAAAAGGAAGATCGTCTATATATAAAATAAAATAAAAAAGAGAATAATCAAATAAGATAGCCAAATTGGATTGCAAACATATATTATTAAGTAGAATAATATAATTAAGAAATAAAAACTCACCTAGAGAGGATACAGATTTTGAACGAAGGATATCGATTCATGGTGATGGGCTGGCCTTTCTTTACAAAGGATATTGGTTTGAACGACAAAAGAAAGTTTGGAATGAAGGTAGAGAAGGGAAAAAGATTGGAGGCAGGGGAACGTGTATGTAGATAGAGGCATGGAGGAAATTGTGTGTTTGAAGAAGGAGATGGAATTGCATGAAGAAGAAGAGAGGGAGTTTGATGAGTTTGTGTTACTGTGTTTGTATTTAAGTGGGAGAGTGTTTTTTTTTTTTTTTTTATCGGGTTTTGGTTGTGGGGAGAAGGAAATTTTTGGGTTTTAGGTTTTTTTTAGCTCAAATTTTTGGGTGTCTTTTTTTTTTCTTTTCTTTTTAATAATGCTGGCTTTTTTTTTTTTTTTTTTAGTCTTAGAAAAGTTTTTCTTTTTTGTTTATGTTTTTTTTTTAATATTGCGTTGACGTGGAAGATTGTGGGAGTTTCAAAGGTTTCGGTTATATATATATATATATATATATATATCCCAAGACTCTAATATGATATCATTTGACCCCTCCATGAAATATTCATAGTGAACAAAGTCATAATATATCATCATTTTGTAAACCACTATTTTATTCATTGAGTATCCAGTTTAATCTTTTAGTTATTCATATTTATGGAATCTAATTTCATAAATATAAATTTTATTAACTCTTTACTAAAGTGGCTAGTCCTGAATATGCAGTTCCCATTAATCTTATCCCAAGGAGATATTTCATGTCTCTATAGAAAGAGATTATGGATTCCATCTTGAGAAAACGTGTTCCCTTAACGTTACTTGTGGTTACCCAACATACTGAGGTTTTGACTATTAAATTAAATCGCACTCAAGATATATTAAAGTAACCTACATTTCATGATCGAGTTTACCATTCTCTCAGGATTGAGAGTCTATGAAATTAGAAGTCATGAGATTAATTATTCAAGTGACAGTTGTTAATTGAATAATTAATCTTACAGCGATCCAATTTAATATGTCTTACACACTTAAGACATATCAACACATCAACTAGAAATCTCTACTTCCATGATCAAAACAAATCAACTTAGTTAATGAGTTATAGTCTTCGTAGATAAAACACCCAATTTCATTGCCGACTACGAACTATATTTTGAGTTTACAAGGAACTTGTGATTTATCTCTTCTTTAACTAAATCACATACAATGCATCTCAAGGACTATGATAATATCCCATTAGTTCATTTTTAAATAGTCTTATATAATTAAACAATTTAATTATTTATAACATGCCAATAAATTGGATTTTAGGGCACAAACCCTAATAGGACTATGTGGGACAATATTTTCTTAGCCCAAATACTTAAAAAGAAATTTTATATCTTATTATTATGGAACATAATTATCATTAAAATTATATTATATAAAATTTATTTAAAAAGAAATTTTGACATATTTAATATATATTTTTATAAATAGTGAATTTTTGCATTTTTGTTGTAGTGATGTTTATGTAATATAGATCACAAACAAAAATTCAGTAAAGAAATAAAAAATAAGTAAAAATAAATGAGTAATTGAAACTTCCTGATATAATTAAATTTACATAAATTTTCTCACTTTTTGTTAGCAAAGTTAGAAAAGAAATTTAAAAAAACAACAATTGTTAGATTAGTGTATGTTTGGAAACAGCTTAACTAGTTTTTTTTTTTTTTTTTTTTAAGAATAATAAGCTAATTTATGTTTTGTTGAAAGTGCAGTAGCAAAAAAAAAAAAAAGTAGAGTGAAACCTGCAATGAGCAACATGTACTTGGCATTGTTAAGACAGATGTGGTTCACGTTGTTTTGAACATATGTCATTATTTTATGTAATTGGCTTATCATTTGACAAAACGCACTTTACTTGTAATTGGGTAGAATTAGGATGTGTTTAACGTTTCAAGAAACTGTATTTCAAGATCAAGTGTTGAAGTCATCAAGTCTGTTCAAGAGACAAGCTGGAAAGTGCAAGTTAGTAAAGCTCGACACCTAGTCTCGACGCATGCTTCTACCGAGCTTTAAGAAGCTGTTTTAGCCCCGAGCCTCAACAGCTTCTCGATAGATCCTCGACACCTCTATCTGTCGAGATTTAAGGAAAACAGATTCTAATTTCTGTTTTGATTCCAATCCGTGAATGTGTCTTTGGGACTTCTTTTCTTCTAACCTTAGACATATAAAAGGATTATTTTAAGGGCCGTCGAAGAATGCACAAGTACACAAGTTGCACAAGCATTGAAAAATCCTTGTTCAAGCTATTTGTGATCCGAGACAAAGTCCATGCCTAGTTCATCTCTCTTGTGAAGAAGTTGCTGTGTAATGTGCACCGTAGGGTTTTGTAACCAAATGTCTTCTTGATCTTCATCGTATGGATGAATTGAAGAACTTTGCAGTCAACAACTCTCTCTCTAGTTGGTGAATTGAAGTTGCGTACTGGGATCCGCGCAATTGGTTAGTCACATACTGAGAGTCGTGCATCAAAAGGAGAAACTGTCACTACAGAACAAGTCCAATTAGGTATTGGGATAAGGGTTCAATTGTAGGTTGGTAAAGTACTGGGATTCCTTTACTTGTAACCGCTTGTTGTGATAATAGTGGAGTTTTGGGAATGGTGACCTTAAATCACCCTGTGAGGTTTTTGCCGTTAGGTTTTCCCCATTCATAAACAAATCACCGTGTTATTTATTTTCCGCTGCATACTTTAGTTATTGGTGATTTGTTTGTGCTGCCACATAAATTTGAATGTTAACTTGATTAATTGAAAACTTGGCTAATTAATCACAAGGGGTCAATGCATTTTGTGGCCTATCAAACATTTTGAGAAAAATCGTAGCATGAGACCCACATTCAGTTAATTGTATTGACTTTTAGCCTAAATACATAATAGTGGGACTCCATAAAAATAAGCTATGAAAAAAAAAAAAAAGACTCCTCTATTGTGGGACCCACATAGGACCTGCAAAAAATAGGATAAAAAATGAAATTAAAAAAAAAAAAAAAAAAGTTGTTTACAATTTTATTCCAAATGCAACAACAAAACAATGGTCATTAGGTGGCAATCTTTTTTTTTTGTTTTCTTTTTTTTCTTTACAATCAAGGGTATCTAGATTTCTTCGAATATCTGATTATTCCCATAGGTATGTGCAGTCCCCCCTTCCCATGCACACCAGGTTATTAAAGGGAGGAATCCCTTAAGGGTGGCCCTAAGATGGGGGCAAAAGGTTCCGAACCTAGGTTCTTACGATTACGGATATCATGAGGCCTTTGACCACTAAGCCAACCCCTTGAGGGAGATTTGAGATTGACAGATCAATGCCTACTAAGTGAGAGTGCAAGATAAAAGAGGCAGAGGAAGATCATCCCTTATCGAACTTAGAGAAAGAAAAGGTTGGGACTAGTGAAGAGAAGAAACCGAAAAAGTGAGAACCAAATGCAAAACTATTTGACTGTGAAAAAATGTGAAACAAACAAAGCCAAAACCAAACAAAAAGGGGGATCTTTTTTTTTTTCCAAATTTTCAATAAAATACTGGTCAATACTAGTGAACTTATTATAGGCAACCACTGTATATACATGTGTATGGTTATGTTTTTTTGTCTAAATTTTACTAGGATATCTAACTTTCTTTAATGAATATTTTAGTGTTTTTAAGCAAGAGTGGATTTTTACAAATTCCTTTTTCAAATCTTGAATTTTTTATTTTTAGTTTTTTAATGGCTCGCAATAAGTTGTGTAACAATTGTATAACGACGTTAACCTTAAGTGGATAAATTAATATTTTTAAACCACAATAGAGAATGTCGCAGTGATCTTCTTCTACTTGCAGGGAAAAATCCAGCAATCAATTGCTAGCTCTGAATAACTAGTCCAACAATAAGTTCAATTCTTTCGCAACATAATGAGGAAAAATAATCCAATTGACAAATAAAAAATAAATAAAAATGCAAAACCTATCCTCTAAATTTCTTTAGAATTCATTTCAACTCTCTAACTATGCTTTCGTTCGTTTTAGTCCTTTAAGTTTTAGATTTATTCAATTAAAGCATTTCCGACAATTTTAATTAAAATTTTTTGAAAAGGAAAATCTGGAAAATATTTTTCAATCATTAATTGATTTTTTCTAATTTAAATTTTTTTATAAAAAAATGAAAATGAAAAGGTAACAACAACATATAACAAAAGTTGACAAAATAACCTTAGTTGAGTAAACTTGAAAATTAGAGGACTGAAAAAAAAAATTAGATGACTAAAATGAATTTTGGTGAAACATAAAGGGTGGGTTTTGAATTTTATCCTAAAAAAATGTAATTAGGCCCTTTTTTATTATTATTATGGACTTTAGTAAACAACTCTTTTTTCTTTTTTCTTTTTTTAAAAAAGAACTTCATCAAAAAGTTTAACCATCAATTGACACACGGTGTTACATGGTATTGTTAGAAAAATATTATGAAGTATGTTAGGTTAAGATAACTTGATCCCGGTTAATTAATTCAATTACCTAAGTTGATTAATTAGGTTCAATTGCATGTAAATCGTGAAGGCACCAACAAATTACCAAATAAACTAAGTGCAGCGGAAAATAAATTAGACACGGTGATTGTTGAGAAATGGGGGAAATCTCTCGCAAGGTAAAAATCCCACCGAGTGATTTTAAAGTCACCACTACCAAGAATCCACTAATCAACAATCAAGAGGCTACAAATATAAAGAATCTTACCAACTACACTGGTCTATCCCGAAATACCAACCTACAGTTGAATCTTCGCTTCAATACCCAATTGGACTTGATTTTGTAGTAGCCTTCTTTCCCTTGATGCACAAATCTACAATTTGTGACTAACCCTTTACACAAATCCCAGTATGTGACTGACTCTAGCAACTTGAATAATATTGTTAGCTGCAGAATTCTTCACTTCATCAACAATGAAGATCTGAAAGCACTTGGTTACAAAACTATATAGCGTACAAACGCAGTAGCTTCTCACAAAGAAAATAAGTCTCTTAGTCTCTCTATCTGTGTATGACGGCTTTTAAAATAAGCCTTATATATGTCTAGGGTTATGAGAAAAGAAACCCTAAACAAATTCATAAGCCTAGATCGAAAATCAGATCTTAAAAACTGAAAATCGTAGATCTCGATAGATTGAGATGCCCATTAAGTCTCGATAGCAGACATCTGTCGAGCTATCTGCTGAGACTTCATGAATGGCTTTTCTTCACTTATTTCTTAGACCAATCTTCATAGCTTTCAATACGAACACTTGATATTCTTTGAACAATACATTTCTTGATGTATTAAACCCATCTTAAACCTATCCAATTACAGGTAAAGTGCATTTTTTGTTAAAAAATTAGCCAATTACATAAAATATGATCCTTACAAAGTGAATAGGAAATTAATTTCAAATGTGACCACTTGAAAATAATTTAAAGTGGTGAAAATCCTAGTTCCACATAGGAAATGAAAAAGATGCTTCTATAAAACGAAAGAGATAATATATGAGTTTATTTGCTTATGGGTTGTATATTAGGTTGGCTTAGGCATGTGCAAGCCAGGCCTTCTTGTCCACGTAAAATGTATTTTTATTTTATTTTTGAATCGGTAAGTCTATGCACATCAGTAAATAACTTTGACCGAGAAACTTTTTCAAAGAAAATATTTTTGTGCATATATTGCATAGAGTCAAAGAGAGAAAAAGAGTTCATTGAACACGGATATTGTAAAACTTCTTCTCCATGTTGTTGGTCATTTAATCCTAGGAAGCAAACGTCCATAAGTCTATAAGCACTATTGAATGTGTGAATAACGAAATTTGCTTTAAGGAGCTTGTGTCAAACTAAAGACTCGATAATTAGTTCTGCATCATTCATTTTTTACGTATTTAGTGTGTGAGTTATTTAATTATTTTACGGAATTTGTCTTATATACAGAATTTATTTATTGTTTTTGCTTATTGAATATATTTGTGTTCTTGTTTGACGTTTAGATCGGTACGTTGTTCTTGTTTATATAATCACAAATATATATATATAGAAAAATGACCCCACATATTGTTTGTTTATTCCGTGTTCCGTTTTCTTATTTAGACTAAGCAGTAGGGATGGCCATACCCATTGGGTAATGGATATCCGACCCTATCCGATCCAAATATTCCGGGTAATACCCGGTTCTTCATGGGTAAAAGATAATTGAGTAGGGTTTGGATATTACCCGAATTTTGCAGGTAGGGTATGGATATTACCCAAACCCGACCCGTACTAAAAAAAAAACCTAAATTTCTTTCTCTCTCAAAGCTCTCTGCCTCTCCTCAAACACACAAGCACAATCAGATCAAACCCATTCAAACAAAAAAAAAAAAAAAAAAAAAAACCTCGAACAACCCAGATCAACAGAGAGAGAGAGAGAGAGAGAACGTAATCAAAGATAGAGAAGGCGATCAGTCTTCAAAATCATGAGAGAGAGCAGGATCGGAGCTTTCTGTGATGTACCTGGGCAGAGGGAGAAGGCGATCAGTCTTCAAAATCATGAGAGATAGCAAGATCGGAGCTTTCTGTGATGTACCTGAGCAGAGAGAGAAGGCGATTGGAGTGGGTCATGGTCGATCAAACTCAACTTAGCTTTCTCCTTAGTAAGCAGCATGAGGAATTTGTCGTAAAAACTGACCAACTGTGATAACTACAAAATCTAAAACTAAGACAATTTTGTGGCGCACTTGCCTAAAAATAATATGAATTAATGCATAATAAATTGATTAAATGAGCCATTGCACGCTCACAGCCCATGTGATGCTTATGGAGTTACGTACCCCTTTTAAAAAAAGAAGAAAGAAACAAGATTAGAGTCATCACAGATTCATAGATGGTCAAACATGTTGAATGCCCAAAAAATTTTGTTTGTTTATGATTTCCAGAAAAGAACTTGCAAGCACTCTTAGCAGGAACCGGTCTATAATAATTTATTAATCACTCTGCCTAAGCATATTCCTCACACAATTGGGAGCAACAAGCTAAATTCAAGGAAATTGTTGATTATTTTAGGCATGGTATTAATCTTGTCCAATATTTTCACAGATATATAACCAACGTTTTTAAGGGTGATCATTAGTTAAAAAAATTGCAGGGAATTAAAAGAAAAAGAAAAATTCTAGTAAAAAAGAAAGTAATGATAGGGTCCTCAAGAGCAAAAATCACTCGAACTTACAAAATCTCTCTTTTATTCTTTGAGCGAAAATGGTTCGAGAGCAATATAACCAATGCTTTCAGTTCCCCTTAATTTTATTTTCATTCAGCCTAGTATAAACCCTATACAATTTTTCCCAAATGCTCTACACTCTTGACACATTTTTCTTCTCTATTAGCTGATGGCCATACAGACTGCTTAATATGTCAGTGACTACCTCGAATTACAAAAAGACCAATTAGAGCACAAGATTCGATAAAAACAGTGATAGATATTACCACATGGAGTGATCTACTTAAATTCTCCCTTTCAAACACAAAGATTAAGCAGAACATAAACTGGAAAGGGTGGTGTTTATAAAGGTATCAAGTCCGCAAGTAGAATATAAACTGAAAATCAGCCTTTGGAGATCACCATAATGCTAGAAGATATCAAGTCCTTAAGTAGTGCTTTTGATAGTTGTAGTTTTGAATGGGTTAGGAGAAATGCCAATGATCTGGCTTGCACTTGATGTAAACGGAATATGATAAACAATTTTTCAAGTTGTATAATGGAGATTACATAGTAATACAAACAAAGTAGATATTGAAAAATCCCTCAAAATAGATTAGATTATAATTGTAATGACTTTGGAACAATTAGTAATGGAAGCAAGATTTGCTAGACTCTTATTGCTTTGTATGGGGAGCATGTTTTGTCCTTAGGCAATCTAGGGGCTGTTTGGGTGGTGAGTTTAAACAACAGTTTTCAGTATTTAAACAACATTACACGTATTTTCATACACTTTTTTACCCACACATATTTTCAAAAAATACAAACAACATTGCTAGAACAACATTACCAAACGAGCTCCTAATTATTGGCCCTAAATGTGGTGGGCTGTGTCTTGTTCTTCTAGATGGTCTGGACCCCTAGACCTTTTGCTTTCTCATTTACTCAAGAAAAAAAAAAACAAAAAAACAAAACAAAACAAAAAAGCAGAAGGAGAAGATTAGTAGTATTAGCATATGGCTTGACTATATCTATTTGAATAAACATTATAAATTTTGAAAGTGCTTATGTAACAAACATGTGCAAAATAACATTCTGGATCTTTCCAAAGGCAATGAACCACCAATCTTTTAACTTTCATCAATAAATTTAAAATAGTTGTTGGAATACTGTTTATTATATAATATAAAAATGTGACAAATTTTTAAGACATCGTCTCATTTTCCTTATTTTATATCCTTTCAAAAAATTAATAAAAAATTTTACGGTTTATAAGATATTTTTTTTATACACAGATAAAAATAAAAGTAAAAATTGTGCAAAGCAACTTTTTTAGTTTTGTTTCTTCTTTGTCTTGGTTGGTTCCTTCCTAGTGCCCGAGCACCTATATAATACTCACTCGTTTTAGCTTTTAAGAAAATAGATTTTATTATTAGATGCCTTAGAGACATTTGTTAGTAAATCATTTTAGAAAATTTTTTATGAGGAAAAAAAAACTAATTTTTAGAAAAATATTTCAATTTCACATAAAACTGGTATCAATTTTTAAAAAAAAAATAATTCATTAACAAATACCCTAAGAATACTTCTTAACTAGACCCAAAAAAATTTAAAAAAAAATGAACCAAAATTTGTTTTAGTCTTCTAAATTTATTTTTGTTCAATTAAGTTTTCTAAATTTCAAATTCATTCAATTAAAGTCTTTTTACCAAATTTTGAGTGTCCAATTTTTTTTTTCAAAATTTTCAAATTAAAAAAAAATTTAATTAATTATTAGAAATTATTTTCAAAAAATATATATTTTTTTAAATCAGGAAAATTATTAGAATGAACTTAAACTTTGGATTCCTTAATAATCGAAGAAAGTGAAGTTAAGAGTACTTTTTTATTGCTGAATAAAGTTAAGAGTACTTTAAATAGGTTGTGATAACCACCGCCTCGTGTAGGCGAGTTGGTACCCGGGCTATATAGAGACCGATTACTCGGGGGTTCAAGCCCTCACATTTACCTAGAAAAAAAAAAAAGTTGTGATAAACCTTCAATTTTTTTCATTTTAAAATGAGGTGGTTTATTAACTTTATTCCCAGTCCCTTCATTTCTTATTATCTTTCTTTTAAATCCTAGCCTTTAGTGATATTCCTTCAATCCTGTCTTTAAAAGCCGTGTGTAATGGGTAAAGGGGGAAAGTGAACTGCAGAACCTCACTTTAGCCATAAGCATCGAAAAAGAGAAAAAACTAAAAACAGAAAGAGAGATGGAGAATGAGATCGAACACTTTAGCCATAAGCATCATTTACGACTAAAGAATTCAAATGAATATAATGCAAATTGCGCTGCATGTTTGGGTTTTCTCTCTGGCGTCGTCTATTCTTGCAACGATTGGTTAGTCACGTACTTGGATCTGTACATTAATTGGTTAGTCATATGTTGAGAACCGTGCATTGAAAATGAGAGATTGTCACTATTAAACAAGTTCAATTGGATATTGGAGTAAGAGTTCAACTATAGGTTGGTTTAAGGTACTGAGATTCCTTTACTTGTAACCGCTTGTTGTGATAATAGTGGATTCTCGAGAGTGGTGACCATAAAATCACCCGGTGGAATTTTTGCAGTGTAGGTTTTCCCATTCATAAACAAATCACCACGTCAACTTTATTTTTCGTTGCATAGTAACTTAGTTGGTGATTTGTTTGTGCTACCACGCTTATTGCATGTTAATCGGATTAATTAATTAAATTGACTAATTAATTGGTTAATTCATCACAAGGGGTCAATACATTCTTAGCTTATCAAAAACTTTCTTTAAATGAATTATTAACCATTACCTTAAGGGCATCTCTTATCATTAATCTAAAATAAATAAAGATCAAACCTTAAAAAAATTTTAATTTGACTAATGTTCTATATATATAATATATATATATATATATATATTGTACTAATTTTCCGGTGTTCTTTTTTTGGAATTAGTCTCATGACACTCTTCGTTGTATTAGTAGTTCTAAATGTGTAATATTTGTAAGAAAATATGTAAACCTCAAATTGAAATTAATAAAAAATTATAACACTAAAAAAGGGCATTATCGCACGTGCAAAATTCTAAGTGGGAATGGGAATGATCTAACAAATTCTAACCCCCTGTGCATGGCAGTGGCACCGCTGACCATTGCTCGGATTGATAATCTTTATTAAGTGATAGTGGCCCTAGTATGGAGATAAGATCAATCAATACGCGGATTTGTCATGGCTTTTCAAAGGGGGAATAAAGGAGGCTGCTTTTGTGTCCGTTTGGGAACACTTTATTCAGTTGAAACTGAAAATTTTTTGTTAAAAATATTTTAGATAAAGGTAAAAGTTAGTTGAATAGTACAGTAGAACTCATGAATAGTACTGAAAAGTACAGTAAAACTCATAAATAGTAATAAAAATAAACTGAAAGTAGAGATATATTGAAAAATTCAGCTTATCCCAAACACACATTTTATATTATTAAGAATGACCTCCTTTTTGTCAAAAGTCTTTTTAAAGTATAAAAAGGGAACTTCCACTAATAATTAAAGTAAGTAGACATCCTTCAGGGGTGAAGAGGAGGAGTTTGATAATAATCATAATGTAATTTGAATAATGATAGAGATAAAAATTATTTTACCAAAAAATTTACTAACTACTAATAATGTGGTGAATGATTATTGATAAATAAAAAATTGATATTAATAATGGGCCTAAATAAAAACCAATAACAGGTTGGCCATATCAACATTTTGTAAATATGTTGTAAAATAATTTATTACTGTAGCATTTGTGGACGTAGCACCTCTCTTAAAATAATATAATTTAGAAGTTAAGACAAAATTTATGACGTAACAAACCTTCATAGAATATCTAATTATGGAAGGATAAAAATGTTAATGACAATATAAATTTGAAACACTCGTTATAAAATTCGATGTCATTGTGAAGAGAATGTAATTCAAAGCAAAGTGAAGAGCACAAATCTCCATTAGCTTATTGTGAACTGGCTTCGATTGAAAATGAAAGAGTTGAACCCCGGCCCTTGCCCCCCCCCACACCCCACAAGCACTTATAAAACACCAAGCTCTTTGAATTTGTTGATCTTCACATCTTAAAAGAGAAAAACATAGGAAACATATTGTCATGAACTAACCCAAAATTACAATTAAAGGGAGCGGAGTATGAACAAAAAAAATTAATGAAATTCCAAACTAACTTCCATTCAGTATTAACATACCATCAACCAATAAAAAAACATAAATAATTTTTTTTTTAATACATTACAATGCAATTATATATCAAAAAGAAATTTGACATTTTTTTTTTTTAAATCTTGAGGATCATCTATGATTAATTCCATATACTAAATATTGCAACAATTTCCCCTATAAAATCAAAAAGTTCATAAAAGAAATCAACCGTACATTTTGTTGCAAATAGTGACGAAACCAAGATTTGAGTTTTAGGAGTAAATTTTGCTCACACGGACACACGCCCGCACACTTCTACATATATAAAAGTGTCGAGGCTACCACGTACCACTATGCAGAGCGAAGATATCCTCTGCATAGGAATCCAAGGACTACTAGGAGACCCTTAGGAAACTTTACTTAATGTTAGGCATTAAATTTACCAAAAGCAAGGGAAAATACCAAAAAAAAAGAAGAGAAAATTACATAACTTAATACTATAAACTATAGGGCAGAATATTATTCTGACTTCTATTTTGAAAATTACAACAAATACTGTAGATATTTACAATAAATAAAATTTGAATCAACAAAAGCTTCAACGAAAGAATTTCACCTAAAAGCAATATGTAAATTATGAGTAGACAAATTGAAAATTAATAACCCAAATCCCAAGTAGATAACATGTAATTATGCCCTCTCTTGTGAGTCTTGTTAGCATGTAAAACTCAAGTTCTACCTAAAATTTGATTTTAGCAATATTGAGTTCCAAAATAGTGGTATTTTGCCAAATAATTTGAATACAGTGCTATTTGGAAAATTGCTTAAAAATAGAGTATCTAGCCATTTTCTACCTTAAAGTTCCCGTAGACTTGACTTAATTATTGAAGCTAGACTTGACTTAAAAGTTCTCAAAGGCACTGTTTCTCGGCAACTTAAGTTAGACAATACTTACTATCAATGAATTAAATATGAACTAATGGTAGGGGGAGAGTTCATGATTCAAGTGGGCTATAATTACAAGATCCAACTAGTCCAAGAGGTTGAGATGCACCTACCTCTGCTTTAAAACAAATCCACCGACTCTCAACTTTACAGTATATCTTGATCACCAAAATGGGCTGAAATTGTTTTCACAAACCTATTCTAATGCATTGTTATTCAACATACACAACCAGAACCGTTACAAGTTCCTTATTCTGATTAATTAATTTCCCCATCGAAAACATAATTATGGAGTAGTAAAATAATGTTGACAAAGCCTTGAAAATTCAAATTTTTATTTACTCACTTTGTAAAAAGTTTATTTGAGAAATCCTTTACAGCACAACACGGGATTTCAATCTACCTGTTTATACCATAAAATACAATTAGAAATTTACAACATAAACAGAAAAAAAATTGAAAGATTACTTAATTTGGTCGATAAAATAGATTAGTTTAGCATCACTTCAAAACTTTCTTACCGATGTTTCACAAACTTCATTTGTGCATTTCCAAAATCAATGTGAAAATAAATTAAAAAAATGAATCACTACTAAACCAAACCACAATAATAACAAATCCTAACCTCCTGTGCAAGGCAATGGCACTGCTGAATGCTGATCACTGCTCGGATTAATCATCTTTACAAAGTGGTAGTGGGTAGTGGGTAGTGGCCCTAGTAATATAAAATTATGGAGATAAGGATCAATTTATATGCAGATTCCTCATTAGCCATAAAAATAGATACACCAATGGCACTGCTGACTAAATTAGCTCCCTTTTGTCGAAAGCGAGTGTAAATGATCAAAACTTTTGACAAAATTATAAACTTTTGTAGGATAAAGTTAAGACATAATTATTTGCTGAACAACATGTGCAAAAGGGAACTTCCACTAATTATGAAACTAGGCACCCTGCACCCTGTACACAAATAATAGTATTAAATACTGTTTAATATGGAAAAAAAGAAAAAAGAAAAAAAAAAGAAGACCAATTAAAGCAAAAATTATATAAACGTAGCGATAGATGTTACGACGGGGAGTGATCTACTTAAATTGTCCTTCAAAAACACAGAACGATTAGAACATAAATTGGAAAATATTTATAGATTTGCACGATAACTCATTCGTATTCTGAGTGAATATAAAACTGACAGCACCATTTATGATAAGCAAATGAAGATTGACGATCTAACAACTGAATTGGAGGGATGGCAATGGAATGAGGGGAGGGGCAGGGGCTGAAGGATGGGATCTTCACCGCTGGGATCTTCGAGTAATGAGCAATACAAAATATCTTTAGAGGAATATCCATGCATTTAATTGTATCCAAGTGTTTAACTAGAAAATATCATTAAAAAAAAAAAAAAAAAACTTAATATCCATGCATTTAAATAAAGTAGTATTGATTTGTTTGTTTAAATAGTAGGGATTTAAGGTATAAAAAATTTACAATTATCGCTCTTATCAATATGGGGCAAGGAGGCTTAGGGCTAAAATGTCTAAAAAAATTCCCGCCCCACCTTACCAACTATGTGAGGCAAAAAAACCCGCCTAGGATGAAGCGGAGAGGGGTGGGGCCAAATTGTCATTCTTGGCTAAAGACATTTTGTACGTTCTTAGACCCTTTAAAATACAAGTCGTTTAACCTAGTTATTTATCTAAGTGATTATTTAGATAAATTATTTAGATCTAGGTTAACAAAATCAAATCATATCATGTAAAATAGTGCGAAAAAGTAAATAACACACGATATGATAACCCAGGAAAACCAAACTGGTGAAAAATCTGGAGAGGATTTAACTTAGCTATCCTCAAGGTAAAACAGATCCACTTTAAAAGAATTAAAGTTTTTACAATAAGATTTAGACCACTAACATCCTATTGCTACCTCTTATAGAAAACTTACTAGCACGATCACGTAACAGCTCCGAGTCTACAGACTACTTCTTTCTTTGATCCACAACAACCACAAGTTCTCCTACTTGTATTTTTCTTTAAGCTCTTGAATCAGCAACCGAAGAGATCACCAAGTTCTTAACATCAATCTAGATCTTGATAACCCTAAGTGTGTATGAAAATAAACACCTGTAAATCTCACAGAAGATTCACACACACAGCATATCAACAACAACTAAAACGTGGTTAGAGTTTTTCCTTTTATATTTGAAGCAAAACATAAAACCCTACACATCATATGAGCTTGAGTTGAGTTGGAAATTCTACAAAAAAAAAAAAAAAAAAAAAAAATCTCCATGAGATTCGATCAAGCAAGTCTAATTTTCAATCGATCGAGCCTTGCAGATTTAGTCCAATAAATCTTGCAATACACTTGATTCCAACTTTACAAATAAACACCCTTTGAGCAACCTAAATCTAGACTCTAAGCTTTGATCATGGTTTGCCAACACATTACACATTAAAGTTCTAATACATTTAGTTCCTAAAGTCTTAGAACCTAACAAACTTTTCTTTTGGCAATCCGTGACAAAACACCTAGCAAACATAAAATGCTCAAAGTTACAAATAGCCCATTATCAATTACAATGCCCAAAAACAATTCAACCTAACTACTATCTATCAGTTGCCAGTGTAGACTACAGCACAATTGAATGAACGTGTAAATTCCTAAAACACTCAACAAACACACAAACGCATGTGTGAAAAATACAATTAAAACAAAATAAAATTCTTGATTTCACAAAACAGAAAAATAAAAGACATATACCCTGAATAACCTCATAATATAAATCAATAATCAATGTAGCACATGTGAAACAAGAAACAATAAGAGAAATAAAAGAAGCATAAAACAGAATGTCTCCCCCCTAACATATACAACACATAAAAATAAATACATCAAGACCAAAACAAAAACATCAAGAGCCAAAATATACATTGCATGCGGAAATGTGTTTTTTTTTTTTTTTTAATTCCCATACTTTTTCATTTATTTCAATTTGAAGTTTACACATTTTCTCACTAATATTACGCATTTAAAACTAATTATATAGTTAGAAGTGTCATGAGACTAGTTTTAAAAAATGAACAAATCTACAAACGAACATATATATAATTTCAATGCTATATTCGGTGTTCATTTTTTGAAATTAGTCTTATGACACTCTTAACTGTATCGGTAGTTTTAAATGCATAATATTAGTAAGAAAATATGTAAATTTCAAATTGGAATTAATAAAAAATTATGACACTAAAAAAAAGCAACATTGCATGTGCGAAATTCATTGTGGGAATGGGAATGATCTAACAAATTCTAACCCCTCTGTGCACGGCAATGGCACTGCTGACCACTGCCCGGATTGATAATCTTTATTAAGTGTGTGTTTAGGAGGGGCTGAAATGCCCACGTCTGCGTTTCAGCCCCTCCCACGTTTTTTTTTTTTTTTTTTTTCACTTAAGTGGGACGCGCGTTGGTCACTGTTCATTGGCCATGAACAGTAATTTTAGGCCAATGAACAGTGATTTTAAACGTGAACAGTGTTTTTTACCCATTAAAAAATTATTTTGCTACAGTATTTTTCAGTTTTCAGTTTTCAGTTTCAGCTACATCCAAACGGACCCTAAGTGTGTGTTTGGGAGGGGCTGAAACGCCCACGCCTGCGTTTCAGCCTCTTTACTTTTTTTTTTTTTTTTTTTCACTTAAGTGAAACGTGCGCGTCACTGTTCATTGGCCGTGAGCAGTGATTTTAGGCCAATGAACAGTGATTTTATGTGTGAACAGTATTTTTTACACATTAAAAAATTATTTTGCTACAGTATTTTTCAGTTTTCAGTTTCAGCTGCATCCAAACGGACCCTAAGTGGTAGTGGCCCTAGTCTGGATGAAAGGATCAATCAATACGCTGATTCCTCATGGCTTTTCAAAGGGGAATAAAGGGGGCCTGCCCTTATATTACTAAAAATGACGACCCTTTTGTCAAAAGTCGTTCTAAAATATCAAAAGGGAACTTCCACTAAGAATTAAAGTAAGTAGACATCCTTCACGACTGAAGAGGAGGAGTTTGATAATAATCATAATGTAATTTGAATAATGCTAGAGATACAAATTATTTTATAAAAAAATTTACAAACTGCTAATGTGATGAGTAATTATTGATAAATGAAAAAGTGATATTAATGGTGAACCTATATGAAAACCAATAAAAGGTTAGCCACTACAAAATGTTGTAAAATAATCTGTCGCTATAGCATCACTCATGTAATTTAGAAGAATATAATTTAGAAGTTAAGACAAAATGTTGATGTAACAAACATGCACAAAATATCTAATTATGGAAGGATAAAAATGTTTATGACAATATAATTTGAAATACTCGTTATAAAATTCGATGTTGTTGTGAAAATAATGTAATTCAAAGCAAAGGGAAGAGTGCAAATCTACATGAGTTTACTGTGAATCGGCTTTGATTTGATTTTGCTACGAAAATGAAGGAGTTCAAAGAACACCAAGTTCTTTGAATTTGTTGATCTTCACATATTAAAAGGGAAAAACATAGGAAACATATTGTCATGAACTAAGCCAATATTACAATCGAAGGGAGGCAGAGTATGAACAAAAAAATTCATGAAATTCCAAACTAGCTTCCATTTAGTATTAACATACCATCAACAAATGAAAAGACACAAATAATTGTTTTTTTAATACATTACAATTAATGCGCGCAATTATATATCAAAAAGAAATTTGACATTTTTTTTTTGTTAAATCTTGAGGATCATCTATGATTAATTCCATACACTAAATATTGCAATAATTTCCCCTTTAATGTATAAAATCAAAAAATTCATAAAAAAATCATCTTAAATTTTGTTGCAAATAGTGATAAAACCAAGATTTGAGTTTTAGGGGTAAAATTTGCTCACACGCACACACATGCACATATACACACACACTCTTGAAAAATGTCATTCATTAGTGATAAATTAATATATAAAAAACTCACATAGATAATGACGACGACGACGACAACAATAATAAAAAGTAACAACTATAGCATAATGGTTTTAGAGAATGTTGTATATATATTATAGCATAATTGTTATAGAACTTTATTGGTAATGAGTTCATCTTAAAAAGTAACAATTATAAATTGCACATGTATATCCATTATAATTATTCAATTGAAATAATAAGAAATATTAATTAAAAAAACAACTTTGAAGGAATATTATAGAATAAAAGTTTATATAGAATATGTCTTTCTCTTTTTACTTAATTATAAAACAAAATACGCATCCCAAACACTCACGGTCAATAATATAATTTACAAAACTCACAAATACACAATGTTCGATTTTAACATCAAAATCATAATTGTCATTGTCACTCAATATAAAATGCAAGGCCCCCTACTTTGGTTGTAGTCAACTCATACGAGTTAGGATTAGATGAAACAACAATTAATGTTAGAGCTAGGCATGTGTCGTTGAAATATTGAAGGTAAAAGACATCGTTTTTGGTCTGTGTGTATTTGATATGGGATTACACGAATGGCTATGAGTAGGTATATATAAAGAGTAGAAGTGCAAGAGGTGAAAATGTTGAACTAAAATGCAAAAAGTATTGTATGTATGTGTGAGGGATGAAAATTTATGAAACATTGAACCAAATGAAACAAAAAGTCAATATTTAATTTGTTCTTATCTCTGATATGCCACTTGAAATATTTTAATTCTCTTTGCATAGAATATTTACTTGGCAGAACCTCATACTTTCTCACATGAGATCTCTGTTGCTTTATATATATATATTGATTTGTGTGCCTTTTTTTACTTGGGGGCCTTAGGCAACCGCCTCATTTGCCTAGCCGGCCTCCGCTTGGATACAACAAAAGAAATAGGCTTCTTTAAGCTTTCTTTCTGTTAAGTATAGTTTGGAGTAAAATGATAAGGTGATCATTCAAGTATTACAGATAAAATGGACCAAGTAAAGTAAAGGCTTAGAAGAGCATACCAACATAAAAAGGAAAATGGAAGCAAGGCAAAGTCAAAGAGATGGATGAGCAATGAAAAAAAAAAAACTCCACATGTTTTATTAAATAAATTTTTTATGCTTGCTGTCGTGGGCCAATGGGCAGTAAGAAAGCTGGTGTTGCAGTTATACGTTGTGATTAAAATGAAAAACTAATTGAAGCTTGTGTCAAGCGAATCACTCAACACACCCCCTGCTACTACAGAAGCTTTTGCTATAAGCTTAGAAGTACTGCAACAGCAACTAGCTCAAGAAATACAAACAAAGAAGATAGTAGTGGAAGGAGACTCCAAAGTATGTATCAATGGCTTTGCGAAAGAAGCTAAAAATCCGCCTTTGGAGATCATCATAATGCTAGAAGATATCAAGTCCTTAAGTAGTGCTTTTGATACTTGTAGTTTTAAATGGATTAGGAGAAATGCCAACGATATGGCTTGCACTTGATGTGAATGGAATATGATAAACAATTTTTCAAGTTGTATAATGGAGATTACATAGTAATACAGCCAAATTAGATATTGAAAAATCCCTCAAAATAAATTAGATTATCTATTTTGTTATTTAAGCGACTGCCCTTATTTGGACTAGATTTTTTTTTCCCAAAATACCCCTACACCCTTAAGTTTAAGTAGAGACAAAACTAATAGATAGTTTGGTAAAATATATGTCTAACTTGCACTAAAATATTGTCTACAAAATAGGAATACTCTTCCACTAACTCACTTCTTCTAAGTAACTATACATTTATTGTTTTTTTTTTTTAAAAAGAAAAATAAGTTAAATGATCCACATTTATCTAAAAACAAATCTAAATATCCTATAAAAAAAATTAAAATATATAAAAAAACTAAAGGACAATCCGGATTTTTTTTTCTTATTCTAAAATACTCTTACATTCCTATGTTTAAGTAGCGACAAAACTAAAGGACAATTCGGTAAAAATATCACCCTAACTTCTACTAAAACATTGCCTAAAAAATAGGGTCACTTTCTTATTGATTTTCAAATTTATTTATTCACTTATAAATTAGATTCTCAAAATAAAAATTATATATATAACAAAAAACATAGAATTTTTTTTGCTACTACCACTAAAAAAAAAAAAACCTCATCTCACACGCGAAGCACGTGGGATGAGGCTAGTAGTTGTAACGACTTTGGAACAATTAGTCATGAAAGCAAGATTTGCTAGACTCTTATTGCTTTGTACGAGGAGCATGTTTTGTCCTTAGGCAATCTAATTTTTGACCCTAAATGTGATGGACTGTGTTTTGTTCTTCCAGATGGTCTAGACCCCTAGACCTTTTGATAGGGGGAAAAACTAAAACAAAAACAAAAAACATAAAAGCAAAAGGAGAAGATTAGTAGTGTTAGCAGATGGCTTGACTATATCTATTTGAATAAACATTATTAATTTTGAAAGTGTTTATGTAACAAACATGTGCAAAATATCTATTATAGACAGGGAAGGGAAAATAAGTGAATAAAATTTTGGATCTTTCCCAAAGTAATGGACCACCAATCTTTTAACTTTCATCAATATATTTGAAATAGTTGTTGGAATACTGTTTATTATATAATATAAAAATATGTGACAAATTTTTATGTGCAAAAAAATTAATAAAAATATGTGACAAATTTTTAAGACATCATCTCATTTTATTTATTTTATATCCTTTAAAAAATTAATAAAAAATTTTACGGATTTTAAGAAATTTTTTATATACAGACAAAAATAAAAGTAAAAATTGTGCAAAGTGACTTTTTTCCTTTGTCTTCTTGGTTCCTTCCCAGTGCCCGAGCACCTATATAATACTTACTTGTTTTAGCTATTAAGAAAATGGATTTTATTATTAGATGCCTTAGAAACATTTGTTAGTAAATCATTTTAGAAAAGTTTTTATGAGAAAAAAAAAACAACTAATTTTTAGATAATTTTTTCAATTTCCCATAAAAGTGGTATCAAAATTTTTCTAAAATAATTCATTAACAAATGCCTAAGAATACTTGTTAACTAGACCCAAAATTTTTTTTTAAAATGAACCAAAATTTGTTTCGGTCTTCTAAATTTACTTTTATTCAATTAAGTTTTTTAAGTTTCAAGATACTTGTTAACTAGACCCAAATTTAAAAAAAAAAAAAAAAAAAAAAAAAGAACCAAAATTTGTTTCAGTCTTCTAAATTTACTTTTATTCAATTAAGTCTTCTAAGTTTCAAGTTCATTCAATTAAGGTTTTTCCACTAAATTTTGAGTATATAATTTTTTTTTCAAATTTTTTAAATTAAAAAAAATTAATTAATTATTAGAAATTATTTTCAAAAAATATTTTTTAAATAAAATTCAGGAAAATTGATAGAATAAACTTAATCCTTAGAGCCCTTGATTGAAGAAAAGTGAAGTTAATAGTACTTTTTTATTGCTGAATAAAGTTAAGAGTACTTTAAATAGGCTGTGGTAAACCTTCAATTTTTTTTCATTTTAAAATGAGCCGGTTATTAAATCCTAGCCTTTTAGTGAGATTCCCTCAATCCTAGACTTCAAAAGCCGTGGGTAATGGGTAAAGGGGGAAAGTGAACCGTAGAACCTCACTTCAGCCATAAGCATCGAAAAAGAGAAAAAACTAAAAACAGAAGGAGAGATGGAGGATGAGATCCAACACTTTAGCCATAAGCATCGATTGCTTCTAAAGAAGTCCGACTTAGATCTTCATCACACCTGCGCTGCATGTCGGGATTTTCTCTGTGGCGACGTCTATTGTTGCTACGATTGTCAGTATTATCTTCATGAAGAATGTGCCAAGTTGAAGGATGAGATCTACTCTCACCAGCCATTTCACACTCTAAAGCTGCACGGTATTGCAGATGATGGGGGTTTTAATTGCGATTTGTGTGGAAGTAGTTGTCTGGGCTTCACCTACCGCTGCATTGTCTGTGATTTCAAAATGGATGTTTTATGTTCATTCGAATCCGAGATTTCGTTACCAATTCACAACCACAAGCTAAAGCTACAGGTTGGTGATACTGAAACTGTACAATCATTTTTTTGCGATTTCTGTCGTACTAGATGTTACAATCACCGAGGACGGAGCTTACATTGTGAGGAGGATTGTAATTTCAAGATCGATCTTGACTGTGCTGGAATGCTTCTGAACTCTGAGTTCGAGCCCATTCAACATGTCAGCCACGAGCATTGGTTGATATATGATGATTGTATAAAAGCTAGGGATAGAAAGTACTGTGCAGCGTGCAGAAAAGTGTGCGACGGTGCTACCTATCGTTGCAAGCCATGCTATTTCTTCCTTCACAAGTCATGTGCCATATATCGGACAGAAATCAATCTTTCCTTGCATTCAGATCATCCTCTTATGCTAAGCACTAGGAAAGAGAGGGGACGCTGCCATTTCTGCAACCTTATATGCCAAGCCTTTACCTTCCGCTGTGACTTGTGCGATTTTAAGATTGATTATTCATGCGCCCGTATGCTCCGCGAAATTGGAAATCGCGATTATATACACGATACCTATGCCTTCGAAGCAGAAGACATTGATAATTTCAGCCACCCCCATTCCCTGGTCATAGCATACTCAACTTTGACCCCACGCCGTGGTATTGGTAATGCTAACTGCTATGCATGCTGGGAACAACTCTCACGCTCTACTTATTGCTACAAATGCTCTAGTTGCGATTTCTATCTCCATGAATCATGCACTCTAGATCTCATCAAACATTATAGACACTACAAGCACATTCAAAACCACTTTCACAACCATCCATTGGAAATGGCTTACTATGATAGAAATGTCTATGGCGTTGTTTGCTGTGCTTTATGCCGTAAACGTTGCTTCGGGCCTACCTACGTTTGCTTCCTGTGCAAGTTCTTCCTGCATGAGTCCTGTCTAGAGCTCCTGGGAACAAATACAATCAGTCAAAATTCCTTCCATAAGCATCCACTGATAATCGCTGAAAATAAGGTTAATAGTACTACTAGCTCTTTCTTTATGAATAATGATTTTCCTAGTTGCTCTGCTTGCGGTGAACCTTGCTTTGAAAAATCCTTTGCTTGCTTGAAATGCAAGTTCTTAATCCACGAATTATGTCTTCAACTGCCCCATGAGATTCAGCATTTCTTCCACCCATGCCCTCTGTCTCTACGGCAGGAGAGTACTAACTTTACGTGCAGAGCCTGTAAAAAAAGTCACTCCCAGTTTGCATACCACTGTCATAGATGCCACTTTTACCTTGATGTTCAATGTGCCCTAATGTTGACTAGAAATTTTGAAGGCCAAAACTACATTCTATGTTACTACCACCATCACCCGTTGATCCTCTGTAACAAGGAAAGTAATAATCATGTAGTTTCCTGCGATGGATGCAATGTCATCTCTGGTGAAATATACGGTTTTATCCAATGTCAATTTTATCTCCACAGATCATGTGCTGCAGCCCCACAACAGATTGAGCATCCTTTTCACCCAAAGCACACTCTCACTTTGTTTTGTGATGAAAAGAAGTTGTGCACAGTCTCAATTTTAAAATCCTCCATGAATAACAAGGGGAAAGTGAGATATTTGAGGTACAAGCATTTCTCAATCTGCGATGATAAGGAGATTGAAGTTTGCTGTGGTGTATGTGAGAAACACGTTTGTGGTCCATTATATGAATGCATTAGATGCAAATTCTTCATCCATCAAGATTGTATTGAACCTGTAGAAGAGGTGCAACATCCTTTTCAACCACATGATAATGATAGTCTAATTGGTGTATCAAGAAAAACTCTTCCTAGAAAGAAATTTACATGTGATGCTTGTTCTTGCAAGAGATGCTTTGGTTTATCCTATCGTTGTGAAGAATGCCGCTTTAAGTTGGATGTTAATTGCGCCTCATTAAAGCCTTCGATAAAGTATAAAGATCACGAGCATCTCCTTACTTTCTTCGAGAAAGTGTATGATGACCCTGAGTGTGAAGTTTGCAAATCTTGCTATCCTGATGTCTCGTACTTGCGATGTGTAGAGTGTGACTTCAATGTCCATCTCTTGTGTGTTCCACTGCCGAGTACCATTAAGCATAAATGTCATATGGATCCTCTTTACCTTGTAGATTATGTTGTGGATGATGATTATTTTGCGGAAGATGATTCAAGTGAGTACTATTGTGATGCTTGTGAAAACAGTAGAAACCCACGGGAATGTGTTTATCGCTGTGAAGGATGTGGTAACTATGTGGCACATATCAACTGTGTGATTGATGAGGTACGTCCTAATTCACTATCTTATATGAATTCATTTTTCCTTCAATGCGATTCATTTTTTTTAGGTTTTTTTTTTTTTTTATTAACTTGGATATAAAATGCAAACAGCATACAGATTCATACCATTCATTGGTTAGTGTATAATTTACCTTTGGGTGCGGCTTCTGATGTTCTGATAATGAATAATGAAAGTATAATATTTTTTACCAATCTAATAATTTTTAGAAAATTCATTTGAGAAGATTGATTTTGAAAGGATGTGCGTTTTGAAATTATGGTCTGCCATTGAAGTATGCAAAATAAGTCCATTAAAAATTTGGGCAAGGCCAAGGATGAATTAAGCAAAAAAAAAAAAATCAATTTTTAAATGTTAGATATGATCATAAGGCCTACTTTAACATACCCTTCTTGTTTCATCCCTCACCAATTAACTCAAAAGTTAAAAGTATTGATGGAGACAATCATTTCTTTAAAGGACAATAAATAATTGCTAATTACATTTTAGTATTGTGGGCATGTTTGTGAGTATAGTATGATCCACAATACAAATTGTGCGATATGTATTGTATCGAATGAAAAATGTACCATATCGTAGGTACGTATTGATCATGTTCATTAATCGTATGACACATAAATGTGTATCATATGAATTATATCATATCGTATTAATAATCATATGTATAAGATGATACATAGACATGTGAATTTATACTAGGATTTTTTGTTAAAATTTGTGCTTTGACTTAGTCCATCAAGGGCTGAAGTTTCAATTTTTAACATTGACAGACCTTACATTCCTTGATATGCATCTTGAGCTTGATTTTCATCCCTTTCCAATGGAAACCCTACCTGGCTTTGTGCAAGGACTTAAGGTAACTAAAATGATCAGCCAAAGATGAATTAGGACCAAAGTACACTCTGCCCTTGTAGAGTAGGAGAACATTTTGCAGCATAAACCCTTTCAAGTTATTACCAAGTTGCTACCAAACGTAGAAGAAGGGAAAATAGGCTTGCCAAGGGCCATATAGCTCAATTAGCACCTCCTAGTGTTACCAATGAAGATGCCCAGGGTTCAAATCACACCTTTCCCATTTTAACTATCAAATTTATCAAAGAAAATGGGCTTTGAGTGGCCCTAATGGACCCTGCATCTAGCAATTCCTTAACTATTTTTTCTATTTTAGTTTATTGACAGTAACTGTACCTGTAAGGCTTAGCAAAGATGCGTTGAGTGCCATTCTGATTTGATGCTTATGTCCCCTGGATAGTGGCAGCCCCACAAGAGTGTCAAAGACTTGGCAATTTCATCCAGCAACTTGTTAATCTCTTCCAACTGTTGTTTCTGACCTGCTTGTACCCAACACAATAATCTGCAACACAAGTCCCTTCCTTGTTAAAGACTTAAAGAACTTATCTCCATCATGCATAGGGGAATTGGGGGGTTTTAGACCCAGTAATAGAACCTGGTTTCCCATATGCAGGAACTTCATGGTCAATTCTTGAAGTCCCATTGGATAATACCAAGATTGCTAAGTCATTGTTTGCCTAGCACTACAGCACATCCTTCAAATGGAGGCAAATTCAATTCCACCATGACTAAATGTCCTTGCATTATGACTTAAACATCAGCACAAGCACCCTTTGTCATGATCACATCCTTATTAGCCAACCTAACTTCAAATCCTTTCTTGGATGTTACCGACAGCCTCAATGCTTCCAAGATTGATGAGTCTAGGAATTTATGAGTGCTACCAATGTCAATGAGGATAATAGCCCACTGGCCTTTAATCTTTTGTAACATTCTCTGGGTTCTTGAAGATGGGTTTCCAATTAATGCATATAATTTGGTTTCAATTGCATCCACTGTTACCTTTTGCTTTGCAGTAGTAATTGTGGTCTCTACTAGTTATGCATCAATAATTTCTTCTAGGCAAAACCCTTGCAAATGTTTTGAGTGAGTTTGTAGCCCTTCTATTACTTATGTCTAGGCTGCCACTTCTCATCACAATGATAGCAGAACCCTTTCTTCCTTCTTTCATCCATTTAAGTTGGAGATCGTGCAGACAAGAAGTTTAGGCTTAAGTTGGTCCAACCTTGTACAACCTTAAATGATCCCAAGATAGAAGGCCTACTTGAATCTTGAGAATTTTTGGAGGTTTTCCTACCAGTTAAGACTTAAGAGGTAATCCTCTTGAATTTTTGCTAATCCAAAGCTCCATTAAAATTCAGTGGGTTTAGAAGAGGTAATCCTCTTGAATTTTTGCTAATCCAAAGCTCCATTAAAATTCAGTGGGTTTAGCATTCTCACAAGAAATCTTAGCTCATCCTTTAATCCAATGAGAAAACAACTTGTGCTTTTCTGACAGCCCCTTAATCCTATTTGATAGTGCTTCAAATTGCCCATTAAAAGATGCAATAAAGCTGGTCTGCCTTGGCCTTGTAAGGGCTTCCATTAGATCATCATAGGCTGTACTTCCAAATCTTATTTGCAATGCCCTAACAAAAGCCTCCCAAGTCCCAACTGGTGAATAGGATTTCTTCTTTAGCATCTTGAAACCACGCAAGAGCCTCCCTATCATCTGGTAAGGCTGTTGTGACTGTTTCCTTATAGTGGATTTCAAACATGATTGGATCCCCAAAATGGTTTTTAAAATTGAAGAGGTTCTTCATTGGTTTTCCATTTCTTTACTAAAATCTTTGTGCTGATAATTTACTACTTTAAATTCGGTATTTGATATTTGTGATGAATATAAATTGTATATAATATTTACTTATGTGTGGAAAATCTAGTTAACTTCTGCAACAATTTCATTGCATTAATTGCTTGGGGCCTAAAATCAGAAATTTTCAAGGGGCATTAGAGCTTTTAGAACATATAGATCTCAAAATAAGATTTTTCACAACAGATACTCAGGCAACTGTGCCCTAGGCTTGTCCACGTTTGATTCAGGCACCATGCGCTTTTTGGTGCGTTATTGCGTAGGATGTAGATAACTCAATGGCCATAAGAAGAAATTGGAAAGAATGGTTAAAACAAATAAAACATAGATGATTAGTATGACAAGATCCGGTCATGTTGAGTCTAATCCTCAACGAGCATAGTTCTATTACTTATTTCATCGTCTTGCTTTACCTTAATATGTTGTCTCTGTACACCAATTCATTGACTTGGCTTAATTTTACCAGGTGTTACTTTCACTGCAGCGTGGAGATGTGCAGTTGAGAATAGTGGATAGACACAATATTGATGAGAAGATATTAAAAAGGGGCTTGACCTTAAAAGAAATATTTAACTCTTCTAATGAAGATGAGAAAAGGGAATTCGAAGATGCAGAAGCTGCTATTCTAGATTTGGTTGGAGAGATCATGTCTAATGCTGACTCTGGGAATAGGGATATTATTCTTGAAGATTTGGTAAAATCAGATGAGACATTCATACTGATTTTAAAGAATCTTAAGTATCATGGGGAAAATAAGGATATTTCGGGTTTGACATTTTCAGAATTGGAGTTGGAACTTGTAAAAGTCAGGAACTACATGGTTTCTCAAAATTGTGCCCATATTCTAGAGCCGTTATTTGTCAAATACAAGGATTTCTGTGCAAGCTCCACTTCAGATGGGACAATCGCTCCCATTTTAAAAATGTTTTTGAAATTGGAGTCAGAACTTGTAAAAGTCAGGGACTTCATGGTCTCTCAGAACTGTGCCCATATTCTAGAGCCAGTATTTGTCAAATACAGGGATATCTATGCAATCTTTAGTCCATATGCCATCAAAAAAAAAATTCTTTAGTCCATATGCCATCAAAAAAAAAAATCTTTAGTCCATATTTAAGCTCCACTTCAGATGAGATATTCATAGCCATTTTAAAGAATATTAATCATCCTATGAGAGAGGATATTTTGAATATGACATTTTTGGAATTGGAATCAGAAGTTGTAGAAGTCACGGACTACATGGTCTCTCGGAACTGTGCCCCTATTCTAGAGTCCTTATTTGACAAATACGGGGATATTAGTGCAAGCTCCACTTCAAATCCAAGGACAAAGATGCGTGTCCTTAACATTGTTGGTGGGGTTGCACAAAGCATGTGCAACACCATGGTTAAGGACATCACTCCGTATTTACTTTTCAATTGGTGGAAGAACTTTCAACTTGCGCAGCATGTTGGGTTCAATGTTCAGTTTGCCTTTGACCATTTGTATAGACTTGCACAAGCACAGTTTCATATGGCTTGTGAATTTGAAGCTAACAGTGGCCTTTATGATTCTCAAAAGGCGATTGAGTACCTACCAACTGAATTGGAGATCCTCAAAAATAAACAAAAACAGCTTATACAATCTATAAAAAGAAAATCAATATTAGAGAAGGAACGCTTGGCTCAGGACGTGGAATCAAGGTTGATGCCTGCAGGGATGGGTTTGCTGTGATAGAAAAGTTGGATGAGGAATTTGTAAAAGCATTGCGGTTCTTTGCTGGAATCTTTAGTTTTCGTTTTGAGATTTTATTTGGTTGTGTGGTCCTTGTTGTTCTTGCATTTCTTTCTTCAATGTAAATTTGCAATGAGAACTAGTATTTGCAATCAAATGCATGATGTATTTATTCATGAATAGCTATATCTTGAGACTAAGTATCATATGGCTCTTTTTTTATTGTTTATGAAAGTATCGTATGGTTCTTGATAAATGCTTCCTTTGGTTATATATTGTAGTACATAATTTCATGTGCTGTTAAGCATGTTATCATGAGTTGCACAGGCAGTAAAAAAACATTTGGGAAGACTTTTTGGATAGTTAATATAATATAATATAATATTTTGTATATATATATATATATATCATTTAATTCAAAAGGATTAAGTTCAATATGTATGAGTTTAATTATACTATATTAATCACTCATTTTTCTCATTAATATTTAATATAAGACTTCACTACTAAACCAAGGACACTAATCACACTAGGGCTGGCTCAACCTAGGATGCAACTGATGTAATTGTCTAAGGTCCCAAGGGAGAGAAGGCCCCAACTGGGTGAAAGAATGGCCAAGTATTGCTCAAAAATCCAAAATACTAACGCAAAAAAAGCCAAAATATTAATTTACGAATTCTTTCAAAAAAATCCCAAAAAAAAATTAGAAGAAAATTTTACTCTAGTAATTATCTTGTCCACGTATTAATTAAGCAATAAAATTTAGCCAATGCATGACAATCTCTCTGTAGCTGTGCATCTTGTTTTTGTTTGACTCTCTTTCAAATGGTTGGAATTCCTTTTTATGTCTATAAATTTAGACTCTAGTCCTGTACACACTAAAAAGATAGATCAATCTCATTACCCTGTCCAAAATTAAAAAAATTTTACCTGAAATATTCTCCTCAATAAACCAAAGTTGTTAGCTCTATCCTCTCATCTCTCCCTAAATCGGTTAGTAGACCTGTTCAGGTCCCCTTCCCTTTGATTTGAACTCAGCAGTCTCTTGAACACGTGGAATAAAAGTCTTTCTTTTTTCAAAATCCTTCTATCTTTCTTGGGTCGCTTGGCTTTCTTTTTTTTAGTTTCTAATTTTCTCTATTCTGGTGGGTTTAAGTGCTTGGTAACTGGGTCTGGGTAGTTTGATATTTGCTAATGGAGATGAATGAAAAGGCTTCACCTTTTCTATGGTGTTGTACTGTACGACACATTCCATACTTATCTTCTTCTTCTTCTTTTTTATAACAATGTATGCTTATTATTTGCTTTCATTTAGATTTTTTAATTTTATTTCGCTGCACACTTCTTTGCTTTAGTTTACCTTTTTTTAATTGTTTTTCATTTTTTGTTTTACATTTCTTAGAAGTGCTCATTTTATTTGTTTGATTAGAACTAATTGTCATTTTTTTGCAGGTTGTGAGCATTAGATGATCTATTGATAAGTAAAGCTTGAACAGTGTCTTGTAATAAATAACGTTTTAATATATCATTGTATTAACTATGCAACTTGCCAATTATAAATATATTTTTCAATTAGCAAAACATTCAAGGTATCTTCCACTTCCCTAACATTTCCCCTCCCTCAACACTTCTAAATCATGAATACATTTTTCTCTTCCCCTACACATTTTAATATTTAACTATGTTCTCTTTTTATCTCTCTAAAAACTAACAAGCTAAGTATTTGTGATGGGAAATTTTTTTTTGTCACTACATGTTTGTTTTTTTTATCTACCCTCAAAGTTGCCTCTCTCTCTCTCTCTCTCTCATTTTGATTTTTCAATAGTCTTGATCTTTGATTTGCTTTAATGTTATGTGTTTCATAGATTGCATTTTTAGTATTTGATAACTAAGGTTGAACGATCATTTTGCAGTTAAAGATTAATTATTTTTGTTATTGTTCTTAAATTTTGGTGTTTTGATTGTTGTACTATAGATTAATATTTTTGGACGTGGTGCAAGTGTGCAACCATCTTGATCTACATGCTACAGGGAACAAGACCCGTAATTTGCTTGATTTTTATGCTTAACGATTGACCCACCAATAAGCATAATGGCCTGAAGTTCAAATGGGAGTAATAAAAAAAGATTTTGATATTGAGAAACTTTTAATTCTCTTTAAATTTATTTGTTTTTAGATTCAATTTGTATTTGGATTTATATATTGTGTGTGATGATGATGCGGGAGGTTTTAAAACTTTCAGGTACAATAATTGATTTAAATGGCCATGCTGTCGCGTAGCCTAAGGTGCTCTTGAGTGCCGTGGGCTGTGCGTGGAAGCAGTTAGAGTCCTGTAGGCTAGGCCCTTGCAGGAGTAGAGTGGTTATACTGTAAGACCAACTGAGAGGGCAGTGGGATGGAGGACGAACTAGAGGAGCTGTGGAGGAAGCTTTCTTTTACAGAGGAAGAGGATGAAAGCATATCATTAGGAAGCAGTACTACGGAGGCAGCGAAATTGGTCGGCAAAAACTGTATTGTAATGAAGGTTCTGTCACATAGATGTATGAACATTGAAGCCCTTCGAAAACACATGAGAATGCTTTGGAAACCAAATAAGGGGATGTAGATAAATGAGATTGGGGATGAGGTGTTCTTGGTGGAGTTTGGTGACGGAAGAGACAAGAGGAGGATTGTGGATATGTGTCTGTGGACGTACGAGAAGCAACTGATTCTCTTGAAGAAGTTTGAGGGTGAACAAGTTCCAAAGGACATCCAAATGTGGCAATCACCCTTTTGGGTGCAAATACACAATCTACCTCTAAAGAGTAGGACTAGAGAGACGGGGTGGGCAATCGGGTCAAAGATGGGAGAGGTTGTGGACGTGGATGTCGCGGAATCGGGTGTCCACTGGGGAAAATGTCTCAGAGTAAGGGTGCAGCTTGATGTTTCGAAGAAGCTATTACGGGGGGAAAAAATAGGAATTGAGGGTGGGGAAGAAAGATGGATAGCTTTCAAATATGAACGTTTTCCAAATTTTTGTTACAGATGCGGTCTGCTCAACCATGGGATGAGAGACTGCCTGGAGGGGAGGGGGGAAGTTCCGTCAAAGCAACCGGTACTACAGTATAGGGCATGGCTGAGGAGTGAGGTGCCGAGGAGAGGTGGTGGCGATGTGGTAAAGTTTGGAATAGAGGATGGTTGGTATGGGAAGGGTGGTCCGACGAGGAATGCAGTGGGGGATCCAGGAAAGTCTTTACACGCACTGGGGTCGAGTTTGGAGCATAAAAAAGGCGCGGAATTTCTGCTGCCTTTCTTGGAACCTAGTGACAGAGGGGAAGAGCATACCGAGGGGGGTCAGGAAAGCAGAAATCAGAGGAAGGATCATGAAAAGGGAAAGGAGACCAGCCTAGGTGAGCACTCTGAGGGACTAATTGCCAATTTGGAAGAAGAGAACAGGGAGAGGCTCGGGGCTTAAATACAGAAGGTGGAAGTGATGAAGTGGGAGAAAGGGACTGAACCAGGGGTAGAGAAACCTTTTGAGTTTCGTATGGTGCCAAAAACAGAAGGGAATAGGGTTGTCGTGGGCCCAGGGAGTGTGGAGAAGGAATTGGGACCAACGGCAATGTGTTTTGATGAGAATATGGCTGGGTAGCCGAAACACTTGGGCCAAAAAGCGGCCATTGGAAACTTTTGGCCAGAGAGGCGCACGAAGCAAATAAAACTAAAGAAACTAAGGAAAAGATAAAGTTAGGTAAAAGACATGGCCTGAGCCCATTACAAGAGTTAGATCCAAATTGTACAACTCAGAAACGAAGGAAACACCAGGAGGAGAGTACAGCAATCATATACAATGAAGAGAGGGATGGTGGAGAGGCGGTGGCTACTGTGCAGCACCACCGAGCCTCATGAATGTGCTCGCATGGAACTGCCGGGGTTTAAGGTTACCCCTAGCGGTCCAGAATCTCACCCACGAGGTGAAATCCAAAAACTCGATATTGGTCTTCCTCGTGGAGACCAAAGCGAGTCCGAGTAGAATAAAAGGCTTATAGAGAAAAATGGAGTACACTCAAGGGATTATGGTGTCGTGTGATGGCCGGAGCAGAGGTTTGGCGATGCTTTGGTGCGAAGGGGTGGAGGTGAGGTTCAAAAGTTGCTCTCACTCCCACATTGATGTAGTGGTCCATAGGGATGGCGGAGTGAAACCATGGAGGGTAACGGGGTTTTATAGGCATCCGGATGCTAGCAAAAGGTATGTTTCTTGGGAGTTGTTGAAAGCTTTAAAAAATCAGTGTGATATGCCTTGGATAGTCTTTGGGGATTTCAACGAAATCACCCATCCATATGAGAAATTGGGCTAGTTGGAGCGTAATGCAAATCAGATGGGGTGCTTTAAGGAGTGCTTAAGTGCGTGTGAGCTAATTGACTTAGGGTTTATGGGGTAGAGATTTACTTGGTGCAATGGGAGATTTGGGGAGCAAAGGGCACTCATTAAACTAGATAGAATGGTGTCGAATGAGAAGTGGGTGGAGCAATTTTCGGAAGCTCGGGTTCACCATATCTCTATGTCAACATCTGATCATTGCACGTTGGCTCTGTTCTTGACGAAGGTGAAGTGCTCAAAGCCACCGAAGAGGAGATTTGTTTTCAAGGCAATGTGGGCTAGAGATGACAGATGTAGGGAAGTGATTGAAAGGGCATGGGACCCCATTCGGACTAGCTGTGATTTAGGCATAGTAGAAAGAATCCGAGGGTGTCAAGATCTTCTTCAAGATTGGAACCGTGGGGTGTTTGGGAATGTACATAGAAGACTAAAATCCTTGAAGGAGCGATTCCACTTGCTTAAAGCTCAGAATAAGCTACATGAGACAGATTCAGAAATTAAGTAAGAAAGGAAATCAATGAGATGCTAACTAGAGAATAGTTAATGTGGAAGCAAAGGTCAAGGGCACTTTGGCTCAAGTGTGGAGACAGAAATACAAAAAATTTTCATGCGACAGCCTCTCAGAGACGGAGAACGAACAAAATTGAGGGGATTGAGGATGAGGGCATGTGTGTGGATAGTCAAAAGGACATTGAAAGGGTGATTCTGGATTACTTCAAAAATATTTATAGTTCAGACCATCCAATTCCCTTTGAAGCAAGCTTAGGGGCAGTAAGACAGAGTGTGACCCCCGAGATGAATGAAGCATTGCAATGTGAGTTCAGAGCAGAGGAAGTTAGGATTTCCTTGAGCCAGATGCACCCAACAAAGGCCCCCGGCCTAAACGGTATGTCCTGTATCTTCTTCCAAAAATATTGGGATGAGGTTGGCATGAGTGTAGTGAATAGTGTGCTTCATATTCTTAGAACTGGGGAGATGCCCATTGGCCTGAATGAAACTTTCATTTGCCTTATCCCCAAGGTGAATTGCCCTCAGAAGGTTACGGAGTTCTACCCAATTAGTCTATGTAAAGTAGTATACAAACTTGTGTCAAAAGTATTAGCAAATAGGTTGAAGAAAATTCTGCCTGAAGTGATCAGTGAATCCTAGAGTGCGTTTGTCCCCGGGAGGCAAATTACTGATAATGTACTTATGGCGTTCGAGACAATTCATTGCATAGATCAAAGGAGGAAGGGAAAGAAGGGTTTGATGGAAATAAAACTCGATATGAGTAAAGCATACGATAGAGTAGAATGGGCTTTCATGGAGGTAATGATGAGGAAATTGGTCTTCTGGGAGAGATGGACTAGGCTGATGTTAATGTGTGTGAAGACGGTTTCCTATTTGGTACTTATAAATAGGGAGCCTAAAGGTAATATCACACCAACAAGGGGGCTTCGACAAGGCGTTCCAATATCGTCTTACCTTTTTCTGATATTTGCAGAGGGGTTGACATCCATGCTTAGAAAAGAGGAGGGTGAGGGGCTGATTAAAGGAATTTTGGTCTACTGGGGGGCGCCACAGATCTTTCATCTCTTGTTTGCCGATGACTGTGTCATTTTTAGGAAGGCGTATGTCGAAGAGGGCAATAGAGTGCTAAAGGTGCTAGCTGACTATGAAAGGGAATCGGGTCAAAAACTGAATAAGTAGAAGACATCTCTCTTTTTTAGTAGAAATACCAGCAGAGAGATACAACAGGAAATCAAAGAAATCTTTGGGGCTCAGATTATCCACAAACATGAGAGGTATTTGGGGTTGCCCACCCTAGTGGGGAAAGGGAAAGCAAACGCTTTTAGTCGCATTAAAGACTAGGTGGGGAGGAAAGTGGCTGGCTGGAAAAGTAAACTTCTGTCGAACGCGGGCCGAGAAATTCTAATTAAAGTAGTGGCACAAGTGACCACAACCTATACTATGAGTTGTTTCAAGCTCCTGAATTCCCTTTGTCAAGACCTTAATTCAATGGTGAGCCAATTTTGGTGGGGGCAGAAAGATAAAGAGTGAAAGTTGGTGTGGACTTCGTGGGACAATTTGTGTAAACCCAAAGCGGAGGAGGGAATGGGTTTTAAAGATTTAAAAGTGTTCAACTTGGCCTTCCTACCAAAGCAAGGGTGGCGGCTGAGCCAAAACCCTTTTTCCCTTACCCACAGGGTGTTTTAGGCAAAGTACTTTGTAGACTGCTCGTTTATGGAAGCCCAAGTAGGGAAGAAGCCTTCATACATGTGGCGAAGCATTATGGCAGCAAGGGAGATGGTGGAAAGGGGCTCAAGGTGGTGTATTGGTAATGGCAAAACAGTGGAGATCTGGCGAGATAGGTGGATTCCCACGCCAAACAATTTTAAGATAATTAGTCCAAAAGGTTCAGATGGGGAGTTGGTAAAGGTGGCGCAACTTATTGAGGAGGAGACAGGGATGTGGAAGGCTAACCTTATCAAGAGGACCTTCCTTACCCATGAAGCAGATCTTATTCTAGGAATACCGCTGAGTCCTAGGCTGCCCGAAGATTCTCGGATTTGGGCTTGGTCAAAGAATGGCAATTTCACTGTGAGGAGCGCGTATGGGGTGGCTCTTAAGGTACTTGAAGATGCAAACCAGGCCAAAGCTAGAGGAGCGTGCTCAGAAAAGGAGAAATACGCAGGTTTGTGGAAGTTAGTGTGGAAGCTCAACTGTCCAAACAAGATCAAACACTTTCTCTAAAGGGCATGTAGGAATATTTTACCAACAAATTTCTGTCTTGCATCCAAGAAAGTGATTTCAGACAGTAGGTATGTCCTCTGTAGGGGCTATGAATCGTCTGGGTCGCACATTATGGGATTGCGATATAGCTACTGGGGTGTGGAAGGAAGTTGGCCTCAATCTCCCTAACCTGAAGTAGCCCATGAAAGACTTCATTGATGTGGTTTGGACGCTGAAAGAAAAGGATGGTGTCTCAAATTGGGAGCTGTTTGCCATCACAGCTTGGATGGTATGGAATAATAGGAACGAATTCAAGCATGAAAGGAGGTGCAAAGACCCTAAGAAAATTGCAATGGAAACCAGGGAGTATGTGAAGGAGGTGGCAGATGAGTCTCTGCCTCCTAGCTACAGTCTAGCTCGTGTTAGAACCAAATGGCGTCCACCTTGATATGGGAGGTACAAAATTAATGTTGATGGGGCTATGTTCACAGGTATGAAAAGTTGTGGAATTGGGGTGGTCATCAAGAATCAAGAGGGGCAGATTATGGGAGCGATGAGCAAATATTTACCCCTTCCATTAGGAGCCTTGGAGGAGGAAGCCTTAGCTATGGAAGAAGGGCTTGTTCTGGCTCAGGAGCTATCTCTGTAGGAAGTGGAGCTGGAAAGTGACTCTCAGGTGTTAGTTAAGGCTACCACAAGGGCAAAGCCGGGGCCTAGTTTAATGATGAAGGTGGTGGAAGGGATAAGAATGGGGCTGAGGTCCTTCAGATTTTGGTTGATTAGCCATGTGCGTACACAGGGGAACTTTGCTACACATATCAAGGCGAGGGATGCTTGTAATAGTCTTGCTTGTTGTATTTGGGTGGAAGACACCCCCCCTGTAATTGCAAACCAATTTCAAAGGGATGTGATTGATGAGGACTTCGGTCCTAAGTAATGAGAATGCTGTGAGTTTTCACTATAAAAAAAAAAGGTACAGTACTTGATTTGAGGAATAATGCATCTTTGGTCTAACTCTTTTTTTTCTTCCATGATTCCAATCTTATGTTGATACAAATTGTTTTTATTTAAGGTGTTGTTGTTATCATGGAGATATTAGAAAATGAGGGAAAATGAAATTTCTTTTCCATGGTTGAATTTCTTTTCCACTATTAAAATTATAGTAGACTTTTCAAATGATAAGTCCTATAAAGGTTAGAATCCAAAACCTTATGATTAATAAGTATTATTTTCCTTAAATTTCATATAATCTTTACCTTTTTATGATTATATCTCATAATGAGATTGTGGGAGGAAACTTAGTGTCGTCCCCAATCAGGTATTGTTCGCTTTGGGAATGGGCCTAGAAGCCGATGCTACCCTTACAAATTTGTTCAATCCCACATCGGGGAGAGACGCCTCCCACCCCTTCCTTAGGCCAAGTGCTTATAAGGCAAGGGTGGGAGGCGTCTTTACCCGATGTGAGATTGAACAAATTCATGAGGGTGGCATTGGTTCCTTAACCCATTCCCAAAGCAAACAATACCTGACTGGGGACGAGACTAAGTTTCCTCCCACAAAAAGGCAATCACACACACTATGGTACACCCTTCCTTAGGCCAAGTGCTTATAAGGCAAGGGTGGGAGGCGTCTCTCCTTGATGTGAGATTGAATAAATTCGTAAGGATGGCATTGGCTCCTCGGCCCATTCCCAAGGTGAACAATACCTGATTAGGGACAAGACTAAGTTTCCTCCCACAGAGACAATGATGAAGATAATTAATTTATTCTCATATACATTATTGGTAGTACAAGTATTTGTGTGTATGTGTATATGGAAAAAAAGACAATGAAAATGTTTCTTCAAAAAACAAATAATATGGAAATATAAACTATAACTTTAGATTTCAAAGACAGAGGAAATTATTTTTTCATGCCAATTTTATTTTTTATAGTCTAAGTATGAATGTAAAAAATAAAAATAAAAAGTAACAATGGATTTTCTTCTTCTTTTTTTTTTGAGAACAGTAACAATGGATATAGAAATCTACTATTTCATCAAATGAAATATTTTCTTACATCAAATTTTTCTTAGACATTTTGGGAAGTCCAAGTTAAAGAAAAAATTACTCATAATTAACATGAAAACAATGTAGCATAAAATATAACTATATATCCCATTTAAATATAAACATAGGGAGATGGTGGATATATAATTATAGGATATTACCTTCATGTTGATTAACAGTTGAAATCTTCTTTTTAGTTTTTATTTAATTTGGTTCATATAAAAAAATTAATATAAACTTTTATTAAGCAATGAATTTCATGAAGTAGACACCATAAGTTTTTATAATTATTATCAATAAAAAATCATAACACTCATTATATTTCTTAATAAATTCACATTCACATTAAAAAAAAATACAATAGTTATTTAAGGACTAATAATTACAAATTTATAAATTCGCGAAAATACACTTTTGGTCCCTACATTTTGGGTCTATTCTCATTTTGGTCGCTAATTTGATTTTACGCCAACCTCAGTCCCAAACGAAAAATCATGTCCATTTTGGTCCCTGCCATCAACCCACTAGCAACAAAATCATACATGGCAGATGAAATGCCCTACTTGCTGAGATGGTGCTTAAAATTTTATTAAAAAAATTATTTTGCATTTTTTAAATGTCACGTCAGATTTAAATTAATAAAAGGCAAAAACCACATTTTCAGACGATTCTCACTTTGGTCTTTATCTTTTATTTTCACCACTTTTTGTCCCTATTTAGAAAAATGTCATCCATTTTAGTCCTTTCCGTCAATGCCCTAACGGCAAGTCCTAGGTGACAGACAAAACTATTAAAATAATAATAATAAATTTTATTTTGGCATTAAAAAATGACACGCTAGCATCTAAATTAAAAATAATAATTTATTAATTTTATCTAAATAAAAAAAATATTAAAAACAAAATTAAAAACCAAAAATCACATAAATTGAGATTTAAATGTGTCTTGAACAAAAACAATAAGAACACAAACTCAGAAGTAAGAACACAAACCCAGAAATTAAAAAATAAGTAAATAAATAAACCTCCAAAACGTAAAACAATCCCAATTGGCAACCTCGTTGCTTTATTTTGCATTTTGACTTACTAGGTAATAAAGTTTGGCTACCCAATTGGCTTTTTGGCACCTCCTATCTCCAATCATAAACCCATCCACACCATCTTGTGATTTCCTCGTCTTCTTTGCAACGATGGTTATGTTGAGTCTTCTACCAATTTCCTCATCCACTTAATCTCTCCTATCTCACCGAACTCTCTTTATCTCTCTCTTGGCCTCCATGACCGTTTCTCCATAGCTTGAACACATCCACCATGAGCGACACTACTAGCTATGGTTCCTCCCCACTCTCTATCTTTATCTCTTGATTTCTCTCTCTTGATCTCACTCTCTCTAAACCTTTGATACCCATGTGTGAGGGGTAAGGAGTGCCCAAGACCCCATGTGGGCCGTGGGCCTGGCTCTGGGGCGGGGCCCCACCGAAGGGATCGTGGATAGGGCCTGCTAAAGCGACGGCTCAAGTGCCTGCCGACCAGCCCGCTGACCGAATTCGTGCATATCCGAGGAGAAAGTCTCCTCGGACCAAGAGACTCTTGTCCAAGGAGCGTAGCACGTTGTCCAGGGAAGATCTCCTAAAGCCCAGCGAACTGTCCTTCGCCCCAACGAGACGCCGAAAAGGGGGGGGGGGGGACAAGAAGTACGAACACATTACAAAGCTACTGCCTCCGCATTAAATGACTTCCACCTACCCACCTGGCCACATTAATGGGGAAATGACTTCTGAAAGGACGGGGAATGGTCCTAAGGGCATTGGGGAGCGTTTTCAGGAAAAAGACAAGGGGGAACCAGAGATGGGGAGTATAAAAGGGAAGGGGGAAACCACTAGAAGGGGATCCGGACTTTTTTGCAAAAAAGGAAGAAGAAGGCCCTCTCCCTCCATTGAAGAACAGAACGCTAGTCAGCCCAGAAGCTCCTCGGCTCACGTCCGAGAAGGGAATTAGGCCACTCCATCGGCCAGCCATCTCTCAGAAGTGGATTTGGACCTTACACCGCATCCTTCTATAGCACCAGGAGGTCTAGGCTTTGAACCCATTCTCTACAAATTCTATTATAAAGGCCACTCGGGCCGGCCCAGTCACCCATTCGGGCCCAAGGCAACTTTGTGTCCTTACACCATGAATTGGCACGGCCTCCATGGCCTAAACCTGAGCTTCTTCACGATAACCAAAAGAAAATAAATTTTGGAGTTTTCCTCTTTTTGAATTTTTTCTGTTGTTTTTGTTTATTCGGACAGTAAAAAGGTTTCACCTAGACAGAAACGATCCCTCGCGATTGTTTGGTTCCTGAGAAAAGCAAAAGAAAACAAATTTTCAGCTTTGGAGGTTTTTTTATTTTTTAATTTCTAGGTTTTTGTTTTTATATCTGAGCTTGTGTTCTTGTTGTTCTTGTTCAAGACACACTTAGATCTCAATTCATGTGATTTTTGGTTTTTAATTTTGTTTTTAATATTTTTTTATTTAGTTAAAATTAATAATTTTTTTTTAATTTAGATGTTGACGTGGCATTTTTTAATGTCAAAATAAAATTTTTAATTATTATTTTAATAGTTTCATCTACCACCTAGGACTTTACCGATAGGGCACTAACGGAAATGACTAAAATGAATGGTGTTTTTCTAAATGAGGACTAAAAGTGGTGAAAATAAAATATAGGGACCAAAGTGGGAATCGTCTAAAAATGCAGGAACGAAAATGTGGTTTTCGCCTTAATAAAATTAAAACAAAAAAAATGTAATTCCTCAATTTTAATCTTAATTAAAAAAAATAAAAAACAAACAAAAAATTTACTTTTTTTAGTTTTAAAGATTAAAGCTCTCTGTTCACCAAAAAAAAAGATTGAAGCTCTCTCGTCTCTCTTGTCCAAAGCTTTCTCTCAGTCGGATCAAAATCTCCCTCTCTCTTTGGACTTTCTCTCATCTAATGATCTAAAGCTCTCTCTCTCTCTCTCTCTCTCTCTCTCTCTCTCTCAACTTCCTTTTTAGGATCTGGGTTTAGAGAAAGAGATAGGCTGAGATCGGTGGTACTGGTTGTGAAGCGGTGGTGGATCCAGTGGTGGGTGGGGGTGGATCATTGGTTGGATTTGTTGTTGGCGTGAGTTGCGGTGGCTTGATGTGCCCATTAGTGATAGTGACTGTCCTGTGGTAGTGGAGGTGATTGGTAGTCTGATTTGTTCGTGTGGGTTTCGAATTGTAGGGTTGGTTGGTTTGATCGGTGATTGTTGGTTGAGTTTGTTGTTGGCATGGGTTTCAAATTGCAGGGTCTTTTTTGGGTTTCAATGTCTTGGTTTGCTGGGTTCAACTTGCTTAAGGTGGGTTTGCTAGATTTGCTGAGTTCAACTTGCCTGAGATGGGTTTTTCTGGGTTTGAGATTTTTTTTTTTTTTTTTTTTTTTTTTTTGGGTTGGTTGTGTTGTATTTTTGGATTGATTTGGGACTTTGGGATTTGATGATTTTGGTGGGGTTTGAGAAAATGGTGGATTTGAGATTTATGATTTTGTTTTTGAGCTAAATTTTTTAGGGTTTTTTGTGTGTTTGTTTCCTAAGAAAATTTTTGGATTTGCTAGTTTGTTTACTGGAGAAGAACATGAATTTCATGCGCTGGGGACACATCATGATCGTTGGCTGATGTAGCATTTTAAAAAAATCAAATAAATTTATTATTATTATTATTATTATTATTATTATTATTATTATTATTATTATTATTATTATTATTATTATTAGCCACGTCAGTATCTAATATACCACTTATGCACTCTGTTTGCCACATATGAATTTTCTATTACAAAGATGACGGCATGGACCAAAATAGACATGATTTTTTCATTTTCAAGGACTAAGGTAGATACGAAATCAAATTAGAGACCAAAATGAGAATAGGCCCAAATTGTAAGGACCAAAAGTACATTTTCGCCAAAGAATACATGTTCTTACCAAAAAAAAAAAGTAAAAAAAATTAATTTAATCAGATTAATGTTTATTTTTAATTTTCTGAACTAGCTTTTTTTATTAATTTTTCATTTATTATTTAAATTTGACTTGGCAATTAAAAAATGCCAAAAATAATTTTTTTAATAACATTTTAATGGTCTCATCAGCGCCATGTTAGCAAGATGTTAGCAAGCAAGGCAATCCATCTGCCACATAATTTTTCTGTTAGTGGATTGACGGCAGGGACTAAAATAGACATGGTCTTTCATTTTCAAGAACTGAGATAGGCGCAAAACCAAATTAGAGACCAAAATGAAAATAGGTCCATAATGTAGGGACCATAGGTGTATTTTTGCCTTATAAATTTCGATCGATTTGATGATCTTGGCTTGTATGTAAACAAAGAATTTCTTTTCTAAAGTCATTTCTTTCTTTCTTTTTTCATTATTTTACTCATATAGGACATTTTTTTTATTTGTTCCCTTTAGATTTTTGTTTTCTTTTTTGTTTATTTGATTCACCTATGGCATATCTTTTTTTAAAAAATAATAATAATAATTTTTTACGTTTACTTTACTCGATGTCCATGTTATGTAATTATGAGATTAAGAATGTGCATTATTTTTCTTTTTTTGATAATCTTGATAGCATGTGCATTTTTTTATTTTAAATTGATAATTTTACATGGTAAAAAAAGTAATGAATACTTTGTTATATTATACCTTGTTAAATTGATAATTTTATATATATATATATATATATATATATATTATAAAATTGATAAACAGAAACAATATGCCAAAATATATCGGAGTTCAAAAATATTTTGTTATAATGGACAAATTAAAATTGCCACTGAAACATAAATAAAAACATTGTGTGTGTTGTTGAATCTTACCTAATATAATACTGTAATTATCAATGCATTTACTTAATGGTAAAGAGTAATCATTATAGAGGGAATGATATAATTTCCAATTCTTTCTTTTTCCAATTTGATTTGAACACCCAAAAGAGGGAGAATATGAGTATCAAATGGCCAAATTTTAAAAATTGAAATATAGTTTAGTCTTAAGAAAAAACAATCATAAATAATGTTATAGAAAAAAAAAAACCTTTTTTTTTTTCCTTTTTTGCTAAAATCCATAAATCAAACCTTCAAATTGGGTGAATTTTCATTTTCATCTTTTTTGGGCATTTTAATCATTAAATTTTAATGCTAATCTCAACTCGGTCATTTGTGAATTCCAGTTAACTCAACTACTAAAATCTCTTATGGTTGTAAAAGAAATCTGGAATTCAATTCCCGCCTACACAAAAAATTTATTGGTGTCTTGATCTAATGGTAGAAAACCATCATAAAGAGCAGACGCTATAGGTTGAAACTCTTTAAAAAAAAAAAGTTGGTCATTATGTCCATTGTTATCTATAAATAATTAAATACTTCCTATATGTGATGCAACACTGTTTTACTAAACTTGACAGTATTATAGATGACAACAGATAAAGGGACTTACTTGTCGGAAATAATAAAATGATAAAAGTTAAATAAAAAAAAAAATTAGAGATGAAGATGACAATTCACTCACTGGTTATAATGTGAATATTGGCCTTTACTCTTTAAGTTAACTTATAATAGTTTTCAATTTTCTTAGATAAAACTGTACTTAATAAATATTTAAATAAAATAAACCATTAAAAATATATTATAGGACACAGTAGGATAGTCCCAATAACAAATAGAACATATCTATTTTAAGACTAAAACCTTAAATTCATAAGAGGCTTCTTGAATCTATAATAAAACGCTCTATGGAATCTATATATATATATAGAGAGAGAGAGAGAGAGAGAGAGAGTTAGGAGATCCTTGGAAAACTCTAACACTCATGTTAATTTGATAAGATTATATAAATTAATACTACAAATGGAAGATAGTACAAAATATGCTTCTGACTCTTATTTTGAAATTTACAACAGATTGACAAAAATTGATTATAATAACAAAATAAATATAGGGGAAATTACAAGAAACCCACTTGTGATTAGGTTCATTTCACTTTGCCGATCCGTAATTTAAAACTTAACACTTTGCCTACCTGAGGGTACTTTCATTAGAGCTCCGTTACCCACCTCTACCTTTGTCGTTGGAAAAACATATTTGTAGGGAAAAACAAACATAACAAAAATAAAAAAGTTAGAGTTTTTTATTGCTTAAGAAATTTTATGTGAACAAAGTGGAGGAATAGCACACCAATCAAAGGGCTCAATGAAATCACTTTTAATTTATATCAATATTAACAATCTCATAACAACTCAAAATTTTGAAACCAATTTTTACAATTGGACCAATAATCTCAAAACAACTAGCAGCATTATTAACAAAAGAGAGTGGGATAGAGATAATCAATCAACAACTGAAGAGTGAGGTAAATAGAAATCCAGTCGTGGGTTTGGATTGTGGTAGATCAGCCATGGGTTTGGTGGTGTGGTGATGGCCTTAGGTGCTACTTGTGCCTCTCCTAATTCTCGATCCTTTTCTACACAACCAAACACCATCAATAAAGGAAAGGAAGGAACCTTCCAACTTCAAACCCACCCCTAATTCCAACTTCAAACCCACTCTGAATCCCTACCACAGTAGTAAAACCTTGAATCATCAAATCCAAAACATCAAGTATCTAAATCACTCATAGCCCTCAAATTACCCAATCAACAACGTATCAGTTAGGACTCGATCTTGGAAGAAATGAGTGATTTATGGGTTGTGGCTTTGGTTGTTGAGGCGAATAAGTCAGCTTCGGTGGAGCGAAAGCTTGGCGACATAGATCTAAAACCACAGAGATCAGTGAAGATCAGAGTCAAAGATCTGATTTGGGAGATTGGCGGAGATTGAATTTGGAAGATCAATAGAAATTAGATTTAGGGGATCGGCGAAGATCAAATTTAGGAGATCGGAGTGGTGGATTTGCTTCTCTATCTCTCTGGAATTTGGAGAGAATCTTAGTAGTCCCTCTCTCGGCCTGACATGATTTTCTGGGTAGTTTACTTGATAAGCTATTCCTCCATTTTGTTCTCATAGAAGTTCTTAAGCAATCAGAAAACCTAACTTTTTTATTTTTGTTATGTTTGTTTTTCCCTAAAAATATGTTTTTCCAATGACAAAGGGAGAGGTGGATAACGGAACCCTAACATAAGTTACCTCAGGTGGGCAAAGTATTAAGTTTTAAACCACAAGTAGGTAAAGTGAAAACAGACTTAATCACAGGTGGGTTTATTGTAATTTCCCCCATAAATATATATAAGATAAAAAGACATAGATCATGGTAGTTGGCATAAGTTTTGATAAGCGATTCTTCAATCACCAAAATTCATACAATTCCATCATTAGTCTTAATTATTTATGCTAGTATAATTTATTTTTAAACTTCTTGTAATTTGACTTGTAATAGTACCTCTATTTAAAGAAAGCTTGAATAGTTCATTGTAAAGTCACTATCCGAAACATAGAATATTATGGCCAAAAGCCTTGATACCTTCGAATGTGTCCATGATATCCAGAGTTCAAATTTCCCTCTTACCATTATAACTGTCAAATTATCAAAAGAAAAAATAATGTAGGGAACCTTCTAGACCCCTAATTTCTAGAAGAGCATTTTTAATTTTAGAAGTCATCTCAAAGAGACAAAAGTGCCTCTCAATATAAATAAATATTTAAAAGAGCATTTCCATTAGACAATACAAAATGCAAAATGAATAAAAATAGACTTATTGTAGTATCATGCAAATATTAAAATCCCATATTTTATTCACTCTCTCTCTCTCATATCTTTTTATTGGATCTAAATTTTGAATATCTAACTGTTTGATTTTATTTTCTTATTATATCTTTCATGCTTGCAAAATTTCAAAAATATCAAAGATCAATAGTTATGTTATTAATAAAATATTTAAATTTCAACTTTTTGTGATCTAAGATATGCATAAAAAATATTTGATTGATTGAATGGTAAATAATTATATGTATGTTAAGAACATGTAATTCAACAGTTAAATTTTTAAAATTCACATATAATTAAAAAAATATAAAAGGAGTTTGAATTTTGGAAACAAACTATGCAAATCTGTATTCTTTTAGAACATTTACATCAAACAATACAAAGTAGAAAAATGTATCAATTTTATACACCCAAAGTCCAAAATCACTCACATTAGTCAAGCTATCATTTCTCCAAAGAAAGGGAGTATAGTTACCCTAAAATCTTTATTCCTAATATTTGTTTGGGTAAATAACAAAGTTAGTCCCTAACTTTTTAATTGTGTCAATTTGGTCCCTACCTTTTTTAGTGCCGTGTTAATTTAGTCTCTGTCATTATCTCTCGGATGAAAAAAGATAATGTGTCAAACTGAACAATAAAAAATTATTTTTAAAGTAAAATTAACTGATCGCTATGCCAAATAAAAATTAAAACTGAGATACGTCCAGTGCCACGGTCCCACCTCTCCATCTCCTCTCCCTAAAATCTCTTAACTCTCTCTATCTTTAAAACTGGGGATTGGTAAGCTAAGCACTTTTCAATCAAGCTCTTCTAGGGAAATGATTGTTGTGATTTGGGTTTTTGAATTCAATCAAGCTCCTCTAGAGAAATGATTGTGGGAGGAAAACTTGACGTTACTATTAAGTTTTTAGGGGTTTATAGGGAGGTGCTTTCCTTGGAGGAGTATTGATGTACGAAGGTCCCAAGAAAGATTGTCTTCTTTGTTCAGATGACAACCCAGGGTAACAGTGGATAATCTCTAGACAAGGAATATCTTGGTTCATTTTTTGTTTCTTTTTTCTTTTTGATAATTAGGATTTTTTTTTTTTTGTTACAATTTAAAAATTTTATTTTAACCTAATCTAAGTGTATATGTGCGTAAAACTTCCTTTTGAAAATTTGAACTTTGACATTGGGCTCTTGATTGTGTTGTATGTGCAAGAATAAGGAATTTTAGGGAGAGGAGATGGAGATAAGTGGTTGGGGGATCTCACATGTGTTAGTTTTAATTTGATTTTTTCTAATCAGATAGTATAGTTGGCCATTGATATTATATGAAAAATATTTTTTTATGATTCTATTTGGCATATCAACTTTTTTCATTCACAGGATAGCAATGGGACTAAATTAACACAATACTAAAAAAATTAATAACTAAATTGACACCACTAAAATGTTAAGGCCAAATTAAAATAAGATAGGAGGAATAGGAACGCATTTGTAATTTCAATATTGTTTACGTGGAAAATAACTCGGGGGAATCGGTCATGTGTTTCATCCCAATTGGTTATTGGTGTGGTCATTGACCACCAAGTACGCTACTCGACGGGGAAGTTGGGGTTCATGGCTCTAAAACTTGATATGTCCAAAGCATATGACCGGGTTGAGTGGATTTTTCTTGAGCAAATTATGATGAAGATGGGGTTCAGCCAAAAATTTATTAGTCTCATTTCCATGTGCATTCGGTCTGTTACTTACTCTATAATGTTAAACGGTCAACCCCACGGTCTGATCACTCCGGGCAGGGGTCTCCGCCAGGGAGACCCCCTTTCCCCGTATCTGTTTTTATTGGTTACAGAGGGTTTTCATGCCCTCCTCAAGAAGGCAGAGTCTGATGGTGAAATAAAGGGGGTGTCTCTATGTTCTGCGGGGCCGCGAGTGTCTCATCTTCTCTTTGCTGATGACAGTGTTGTGTTCTGTCGGGCTACGCTCCCGGAATGTGCCAAAGTTCAGTCCCTCCTGCACCTATATGAACAAGCGTCGGGTCAGGTCATTAATAGGGGAAAAACGAATGTGTTCTTCAGCTCTAACACCTCAGCCCTAATAAAACAGGATATTCAAGACTTCTTGGGAGTCCCTGTAATTCAAGCATATGACCAGTACTTGGGACTGCCATCCCTTGTTGGTAGGCATAAAAAGAAGTCCTTTAGCATTATAAAGGAGAAGATTTGGAAAAAACTAAAGGGGTGGAAGGAGAAGTTGCTGTCCCAGGCAGGGAGGGAAATACTTATTAAGGCTGTGATCCAAGCAATCCCGTCCTACACCATGTCCTGTTTCAAGCTGCCCAAAGGGCTTATCAAGGAGATTGAAACCTTAATTAGGAAATTCTGGTGGGGGTACAGGGGTGAGCAAAGGAAGATCCACTGGGTTAGTTGGGAAAAGCTTTGCCTCCCAAAGAATGAAGGTGGTTTGGGGTTCCGTGAGCTAAGTATCTTCAATGATTCCCTTCTTGCGAAGCAGGTCTGGCGCCTCAGTACCCAGGAAAACTCCCTGTTTCATAGAGTGTTCAAGGCTAAGTTCTTTCCCCATTGTTCCATCATGGATTGCCTCTCAGCTAATAAAGGGTCCTATGCTTGGAAAAGCCTCTACCAAGCAAGACATGTTATTGATTTGGGTTCTGTTTGGAGAATTGGCGATGGGAAGTCTATCCCGATCAGATCTAAAAGGTGGCTGCCTAAGGTTGCTTGCCCTAAAATAGTTTCACCAATTTTAAACCTTCCTCAAAATGCTAGAGTTTGTGATCTTATAGATGCTGAGTCCCACTCTTGGAATGTTGATTTGATAAAACAGGAGTTCATGCCCCATGAAGCTAACCTTATTCTCGGCATCCCACTAAGCTTCCAAGTTAGGCCTGACAAGAAGGTTTGGTTCCCAACCCCTCAAGGTGAATTCTCTACGCGTAGTGCATATAAACTCCTGTCGATTTCCAAGCGTTTAGTGCTGCCTTCATCCTCAAATTCTGACCGTTTCCAATCGATGTGGAACTGCATTTGGTCTCTCCAAGTCCCCCAAAAAGTTAAGCATTTGATTTGGAGGGCCTTGCATAATTCTCTCCCTACCCTCTGCAATCTCTGGCGGCGGAAAGTGGTTGGTTCTGCCCTTTGCACGAGCTGTAAATCTGAATGTGAAGATATAGTACATGTTCTATGGGGTTGTGCCTCACTCACGGTGATTTGGGAGACGAATGATGTGGTTTCTAAACTTCATAAATACAAGTTTGTGGAATTTGCTGATTTGTGGGAAATGCTTATGAAAATGAGGGTAAGGCTAGACATCAATCTTATGGCTTTGGTCTTCTGGCTTATTTGGTCGAGAAGAAATTTTGTTCGGCTTGGTGAGCCCTCCATCAAGGTAGACCAGATCCGAAGGAAGGCTGAGGTGCTCCTCCATGATTTTAAACAAGCCAATGGGATCAAAGTGCACAGCCCCCCGTTGCCTGCTATTCCTATCCGTTGGTCCCCTCCAATCTTCCCTCTATATAAGGTAAACTTTGACGGGGCCACTTTCTCTTCGATTGGTGCTGCTGGTTTGGGTGCAGTGGTGCGTGACCACTCGGGTCTGGTTATGGGGGCCATGACGGAACGTGTCTTCCTCCCTTCTTCGCCAGCGGTGGTGGAGGCCTTGGCTTGTAGGAGAGCTCTTGTTTTTGCTAGGGAGTTGAGCATTTTTGATGTTGCCGTGGAGGGTGATGCAGCGGTCATTATCAAGGCCATCCAATCAGGGGACTCTGCCAACCCGGAATTTGGCCATGTGATTAGTGACATTTTGTCTATTGCTGCAGGTCTTCGCTCTTGTGTTTTCTCCCATGTAAATCGTTTAGGCAATTCTGTTGCCCACTTTCTTGCCAAGAAGTCTTTTTCTGGCAACGAGCTACAGGTTTGGATTGAATCCTCTCCTGATGATATAGCTCCTCTTGTAACTCGGGACGCCTTGTATTCCGTTTAGAGTTATATTTTACTTGCCTGGCCTCTGGGTCCGGTTTCTCAAAAAAAAAAAAAAATAAATCATTAAAAAAAACAAAAAGAATTTCTCAGCGAATATTCTTTACGTGCAATTAGGGTTAAAGAGTTCTCTTTTGAGCCGTATATATGACACTCTTTCTCCCTTTCTCTCTCCTATCATATCGTCAAAGGTCTCTCTCTTTTAACACCTTAGAGCTACAACACTAGACCTCAGAGACAAAAATGGAGCAGACCTTTATCATGATCAAGCCTGATGGTGTCCAGAGAGGCCTGGTATGTTGGCTTTTTTTTGTTTTTGTATTTGTGTTTAAGGTTTGTTTTTTTGTTTTATGGTAGTGTGTATATGGATCTGGTGTTTGGCTGGTGGGAAAGTGTAGGAAAGGGAAGGAAAAATTTTGGGTTTGCTTTTTTGGTATGTAATCTGAATTGGGTTGTGGGTTTTTACTTGTTTTTTGAAGTGCTGATGGTGTTTGTAGATCTAGTGTTTGGTCCCTGAGAAAAGGGGATGAGCTTAAATAGTTAAACCTTAATGTGAAATTTAAATAGTTTTGGTTGGTTTACGTTGGGTATTTTTTTGGAGGCATAGTAAATAACTTGTTTTTTAAATGTTGTTCAATAATTTAAGGCAATTATTTGTGTTTCAGGTTGGTGAGATTATTAGCAGGTTTGAGAAGAAGGGTTTCTCTTTGAAAGGTACTACCTTTTTTTACTGTTCATCTTATAATATCAACTGTGACCGTTATGGTTTGGCTTTTGTATGTGCTAGGAAGCTTTATATATATATATATATATATATATATATATATATATATAGACACACACACACATATATATGTGTGTGTGTGTGTTTTTTCTTTTTTCTTTTTTTTGATAGTTAGGAAAAAAAATATTATTGAGAAATGAAAAGCATGAAAAGTACATTAGGTTTACGGTAGTGAACAAAAGTAAAAAAAACAGTAATAAAAACAAACACACTGACACTAAACTATTCTAAGAGATAAGAGAAAATCCTTAAGTGTAGAGAAATCCGAGAGACCCCAACACCGAGACCAATCATAAAGGGTCCCATGGCATACATCTAACAACTGAGGCAAAGATTTTCCAATATCCTCAAAAGATCGCCGATTCCATTCAGTTTGGATAGTCCACATTACACAACCCAGAACCAAATTCCAAATGTTAGAATTATGTTTCCCAAGCCAATGATACCAACCAAAAAATAAGTCAACAACTGAATCTGGCAAAACTCAATCAATCCCAAATAACCAAAAAATAAGTCAGCAACTGAATCTGGCAAATTATTCAATTGAAGTAATGAGAAATAATGATAAAAAAAAGTTTAAAAATTTTTTTTTGGAGGAATATTATAGAATAAAAGTTTATATAGAATGTGTCTTACTCTTTCTACTTAATTATAAAAGAAAATACACATCCCAAATACCTACAGTCAATAACAAAATATACAAAACTCACAAATCCACAACGTTCGACTTTGACATAAAAAACGTAATTGTTGTTGTTACTCAATATAAAATGCAAGGCCCCCTACTTTGGTTGTAGCCAACTTATACGGATTAGGATTAGATGAAACAACGATATTATAGCTAGGTGGGTGCCATCAAAATATTGAAGGTAAATGACATCGTTTTTAGTCTATGTGTATTTAACATGGTATGATATGAATGGCTAAAAGTAAGTATATATAAAGGGATAGAACTTAGAAGTGTAAGAGGTGAAAATGCATAATAAAATTGCAAAAAGTTGTGTGTATGTATGATGGATGAAAAGTCTTGAAACGTTAAACCAAATGAAACAAAAGTCAATATTTAATTTGCTCTTAACTCTAATATCCCACTTGAGAATATTTCGATTCTCTTTGCATAGAATGTTCACTTGACGGAACCTTCTACTTTCTCACATGAAATTTTTGCTTATATATATTTATATATATATATATATATATATATATATATATATATATATGAGATAAGTTCAAGTTACAACTAGTGTAACTCTATAATGTGGCGTTTGGTTTAGGGAAATCCACATTATTTCTAGCATCTAGATTCCTAGAAATGTGATTCCTTGCAATCTGGATGCTTAAGAATATAGTTATTCCTATGTTTGGTTTTATTGGAAATCTCTTAAGATTCTTAGGAATGTGAGATGAAAATGTTTGGTTTATTCTCAAGAATCTTAAATGAATTATTTATTTTTCCCATTCTATCCTAATATTTGAATGTGAACTACCAAGTCCTTAAAAAAAAAAAAATCTTCCTCTAAATAAATAATGAAATACAAAATATAAACTATTAATAATTTGTTGAACAACACACACAAAAGTGAAAGTAAATACCTGGCAATAATGGAAAGTCCCCTTCAAAAAAAAAAAAAATTTCCACACGTGAAACCTAAATAGAACTTTGTTCAAGAATATATCAATAGAGTTGTCTATCCTGTTTATATTATTTTGACAGGAAAAGATAAAGACAAAAGAAAAGATATTGACAAAAGAGAAGATATTGATGATGTGTTTTATATTTTATCTTAATTTCTTAAATGATAAGGAAAAATAGTTAAAATTGTCAATTTATAAAAAAATACAATTTTCTTTAAGCTTGGAATCTGGATACCTACCTGTTTTAAAGGAAATTTACATTCTTACTGAGAGGAGTTTAAAGGGAGAATCCAGATTTTCTTGGCATTTGATTCTCTAACATGATTTGTAACAAAATATGGAAATCCTAATACATTACCCCGTACCAAACGCTACATAAGAGTTATACATTTTTATAGCTATTGATTTTTATAAGATCTAACAGTTATAAAGACACCACTTGTCATTAATATAGAGACATTAAATGCCAAATTAGCTAATTTTCCTTAAAAGCCTATCCATATTCATCGTTCCCATGGCAAAAATGGGCAAATGCCCATTTCGTGTAAAAAAAAAAAAAAAAAAAAAGAAGAGGAAAATGCCTCATTTTTCAAACTAATTAGGGAAATGCGCCTCTTTTGAAACTGGATTTTCTCAAAATTGAGTTAAAAAAATAAAATAAAAAATTGGAGTCCTATAACAACGTTTTAAAGAGCCTATAGCGACGTTTTCAGGACCTATAGCGGCGTTTTGTAACTCGATCTTCCAAAATGCTGCTATAGGCTCTTTAAAACGTCGCTATAGAGCTTAACTTAATTTTGAGAAAATCGAGTTTCAAAAAAAGGGTATTTCCCTAATTATTTTGAAAAATGGGGCATAATGCTGTTTTTTTTTGTGCGAAAAGGGCATTTGCCCATTTTGGCCTTGTTCCCAACACTTAATACTTTTCTTTTTTATTTTTAGAGAAGAACTTAATCCTTTTCCTTTAAAGCCTCCACCAGTACACCAACTTCTTTAAACAAATCCCATGGTTCCGTTACTGCAACCAAATTTACGTGAGTGATATAGTGGGTTCTAACTTTTAATTCAAGAATTATAGTGAAGTAAGGATCATTTCTTGGCAATTTTGCAAAGTTGCTATTCTCTACCCTCTTCTTAAACATTAGAATTCCTAGGTTTTTGGTGGTCGTCACTTCGGTGGTCTAATGCAAAGAGAGAGAGAATAACATAAATTGACCTCCATTGATGCACCTAAGAGTGTAGTGACAAACTAAATTTTAAATCATAGATAGATAATTCACCGAATTTCTTATTGTCTTAAAAACAAAGAGATATCCACCTAATTTTTAGATGGGTAGAGATAACAATTTAAGGTTTGGTTTTACAACTATTGATATAAATTTCCTGCAAATCCCTTTGTTTATCTTCCTTTGTTCTCTTTATTTATCCATCACAATTTTTTTTTTTTTTATGGGATTTATCCATCACATTTGGTGGACCATAACCAGCTGTAACCTTTGTCCTTTGCTTACCACCTTCCCGGATTACCCCAAATTTTAAGAAAACCATAGCTAGATCGATCCTTGCCCTACCTAATGAACCCAACGAAATTGAACTTAAATCCCACCAATTTTATAGGCAAATCTCACCAATCCAAAATTAGGATACTTGTAAATGTAATTTTTTTTAGAAATTGTAAATGTAATTAATAAGGAGAGAGATAATAAAGATGCTATTAATTAGGTAATTATTTAATAATGGAGTTAGGTTCAAGTTACACATTTTTTAAACCTTAAATTTATGAGAGATCCAATGGCTAAAAAAAGTCAACTATCATATCATTTAATTTAATTTAAGATAATTTTTTCTCTCTCTCCCCATTTAATACTACATCTTCAAACATTTAAAAAGAGAAATGTATTTAAGATTGTAAGAACTTATAGGCCTCTAGCCATACTATTGTCATTTGATGGGGGTAAACATTACGATGAATTTGAATAACAAAAAAAATTCTAATTGGATCAAATTTGGATAGTTTCTATCTTATCACAATCTATAAAATCTGATAAAATTTGGTTTATTGTCTTCATCCATTTTTCTCTACTGATATTTTTTATTTCTCCTTATTTCTGCACTTTCTGGCGTCCTTGAACATAATTGATTTTTTTTTTTTTTTGAAAATTTGTTAGGAATTTAGATACAATAGTACTAACTCCTTGAAAATTTTATTTCATTTATTTTTTCATTAATTTGCTAAACACACTATTAAGGAGAGAGAAAAAGAGACATAAATCTATGATGAAGTGATATTTAGGGATGATTTGTTGGAGTGCTTATAATACCATTTTCTCTCCTCATTTAGTTGTCTGATGCCATTTGCAGCTCCTGCTATGAATATTTTTGCTTGAACATTCTGTAAAACAAGTATAAAGAAAGTGACATTCAGGGAGAAAAAAACTAAGAAAGTAGAATGGTGTTAATTAGGTAAGTATTTAATGTTGTAAGAGATAATAAGGAGAGATAATTAGGAGATTATTAATTAGGTAAGTATTTAATGTTGTAATGATAATGGTGTTTTGTTTTTATTCGTTGGATTTCTCATAAATCTATGGTTTAAAAATGGTGTAACTCTTGTAAAGTTACATCAGGTGTAACTTGAACTCATCTTTTCATAATGACATAGATAATATTGTTTTCTTTTTAACAGTAAGATATTGTGAAAATCAATAACTATAAAAATGTGTAATTTTTATGGAGTTACACTAGGTGTAACTTAACCCCATATATATATATATATATATAAATATAGAGTTGGGTTTAAGTTACACCTGGTGTAACTCTAAGCAATGTTACACCACTCAATAACTTGTTATTGAATTAATATTTTGAAGATCTAACCGTTAAATTACATGTTCTATATGTTCTTAACATGCATGCCAATTTTTATATCAATCGGAAACTATTTACGATTTGATCCATAAACTCATCTTTTATGTATTATTTTAAACTTCAAAAATTTGAATTTTAACAATTAATTGATGACATGACTATTAATTTTTTATCACCTTGAAATTTTGCAAGTATGAAAAATATACGAAGATAATGTAATCTAACAGTGGATTTGTTAATATTCTCATCCAATTAACAAATGTTGAGTGGTGTAACATTGTTTAGAGTTACACCAGGTGTAACTTGAACCCAGCCCATAAATATATGTATATATCGATTTGCGTACTTTTTTTTTTTTTTTTTTTTTTAATTTGAGGGTCATAGCTTATAGCGTAGAGCCAGCCTCCGCTTGAATACAGTACTGAAGAAATAGGCTTCTTTAAGCTTTCTTTCTATGAAGTATAGTTTGGAGTAAAATGATAAAGTGATCGACTGATCGTTCAGGTATTATAGATAAGATGATCCAAGTAAAGTAAAGGCTTGGAAGAGCATACCAACATAGAAAGAGAAACGGAAGCAATATAAAGTCAAAGAGATGGGTGAGCAATGGCAAAAAAAAAAAAAAAAAAAACTCATGTTTTATTAAATAAAATTTTCATGCTTGCTGTTGTGGGCCAGTGGTAGTAAGAAAGCTGGTGTTGCAGTTATACGTTGTGATTGAAAGGAAAAACTTATTAAAGCTTGTATCAAGCGAATCACTCCACGCTCCCCCTGCTACTACAGAAGCTTTTGCTATAAGCTCAGAAGTACTGCAACAGCAACTAGCTCAAGAAATGCAAAGAAAGAAGATAGTAATGGAAGGAGACAACAAAGAATGTATCAATGGCCTTTGGAGATCATAATGCTAGAAGATATCAAGTCCTTAAGTAGTGCTTTTGATAGTTGTAGTTTTAAATGGATTAGGAAAAATGCTAACGATATGGCTTGCATTGATGTAAATGGAATATGATAAACAATTTTTCAAGTTGTATAACAGAGATTACGTAGTAATACAGCCAAATTAGATATTGAAAAATCCCTCAAAATAAATTAGATTATCTGTACTCTTATTTAAGCGACTGCTCTTATTTAGATTAGATTTTTTTTTTCTTCCAAAATACCCCTACGCCTCTAAGTTTAAGTAGAGACAAAACTAATAGATAGTTTGGTAAAATATATGTCTAACTTGCACTAAAATATTACCTAAAAAATAATAATATTCTTTCACTAACTTACTTCTTCTAAGTAACTATACATTTATTATTATTTTTTTAAATAGAAAAATAAGTTAAACGATCCACGTTTATCTAAAAACAAATCTAAATATCTTATAAAAAAAATTAAAATATATAAAAAAAACTAGAAGACAATCCGGATTTTTTTTTTTTTTTGTTCTAAAATACCTTTACATTCTTATGTTTAAGTAGCAGTGACAAAATTAAAGGATAATTTAGTAAAAATGCCACCCTAACTTCTACTAAAACATTGCCTAAAAAATAGAGTTACTTTCTTATTGATTTTCAAATTTATTTATTCACTTATAAATTAGATTTTCAAAATAAAAGTTATATATATAACAAAAAACATAGAATTTTTTTTGCTACTACCACTAACAAAAAAAAAAAAAAAAAAAAGCCTCATCTCACGCGCTAAGCGCGTGGGATGAGGCTAGTAGTTGTAACGACTATGGAACAATTAGTCATGGAAGCAAGATTTGCTAGACTCTTATTGCTTTGTATAAGGAGCATGTTTTGTCCTTAGGCAATCTAATTTTTGACCCTAAATGTGGTGGACTGTGTTTTGTTCTTCCAGATGGTCTAGACCCCTAGACCTTTTGATAGGGGGAAAAACAAAAACAAAAAAACATAAAAGCAAAAGGAGAAGATTAGTAGTGTTAGCATATGGCTTGACAATATCTATTTGAATAAACATTATTAATTTTGAAAGTGTTTATGTAACAAACATGTGTAAAATATCTATTATAGACAGGGAAGGGAAAATAAGTGAATAAAATTCTGGATCTTTCCAAAAGTAATGGACCACCAATATTTTAACTTTCATCAATAAATTTTGAAATAGTTGTTGGAATACTGTTCATTATATAATATAAAAATATGTGACAAATTTTTATGTGCAAAAAAATTAATAAAAATATGTGACAAATTTTTAAGACATCATCTCATTTTATTTATTTTATATCCTTTAAAAAAATTAATAAAAAATTTTACGGTTTTTAAGAAATTTTTTATATACAGACAAAAATAAAAGTAAAAATTGTGCAAAGTGACTTTTTTCCTTTGTCTTCTTGGTTCCTTCCCAGTGCCCGAGCACCTATATAATACTTACTTGTTATAGCTATTAAGAAAATGGATTTTATTATTAGATGCCTTAGAAACATTTGTTAGTAAATCATTTTAGAAAAGTTTTTATGAAAAAAAAAAAAAACAACTAATTTTTAGATAATTTTTTCAATTTCCCATAAAAGTGGTATCAAAAATTTTCTAAAATAATTCATTAACAAATGCCTAAGAATACTTGTTAACTAGACCCAAATTTTTTTTTTTTTAAATGAACGAAAATTTGTTTCAGTCTTCTAAATTTACTTTTATTCAATTAAGTTTTTTAAATTTCAAGATACTTGTTAACTAGACCCAAATTTTTAAAAAAAAATGAACCAAAATTTGTTTAAGTCTTCTAAATTTACTTTTATTCAATTAAGTCTTTTAAGTTTCAAGTTCATTCAATTAAGGTTTTTCCACTAAATTTTGAGTGTATAATTTTTTTTTTCCAAATTTTTTAAATTAAAAAAAATTAATTAATTATTAGAAATTATTTTCAAAAAATATTTTTTAAATCAAATTCAGGAAAATTGATAGAATAAACTTAATCCTTAGAGCCCTTAATTGAAGAAAAGTGAAGTTAACAGTACTTTTTTATTGCTGAATAAAGTTAAGAGTACTTTAAATAGGTTGTGGTAAACCTTCAATTTTTTTTCATTTTAAAATGAGGCGGTTATTAAATCCTAGCCTTTTAGTGAGATTCCCTCAATCCTAGACTTCAAAAGCCGTGGGGAGCATCAATGTTGAAGAGGCCAAACCTCTTCTCTATGCCAAATTCAGAAGTAGTATACCATTGAGGCACAAAAGAGAGCTCCATTGAATGTTGGGTCCTGGACATGGTTTTCAAATTCGGACCGTTTAATGAACCGTAAATGAAAGAGGTTTAAGGTTTTTAAGGTCAGACCGAGGTCGAACCGTGATGATGTCATAATTAATTTAATAATTATTTAAATATAAATAAATACATTAAATTAGTATAAATAAAAAATTTAACTAAAATAATCCAATTAAATATAAATATCTATATTTCAAATATATATTTTCATATCATAACTTTTACAAGACAAATAAGAAATATCAAATCTTAAGCAAATTTAAATATAATATCTATTTATTTATTCATATATTGATTAGCTAAACTTGTAATAATAATAATAATAATAATAATAATAATAATAATAATTAGAAAGACACTCAAATAAAATAAATTAAATTATTTAATAATTTTAAATTGAAAATAATTATTATATACTTAACTATAAATATTAATTATAATTAGAGCAATAATAACACCATAATATTTTATACAAATTTTGTCATAATTTGCCACAAATATGAGTGGTAGAGATGTAGACCCATAATTTTTTTTTTTTTCATTACTCAAACTTTGCCATGTGTCAAATTATTGCAAAAAATTGTATAAAATATTGTGATAGTGGTACTACATTACGAGAAGGTTTTACATGCATCTACTGCATGTGGAAGTTTTTCCTACATTACTCTTAAAAGTATTTAAAATATTTTAGCACTTGTCAAGTCACGTTACATCTTGGGCAGGTGACAAAAGAACTAAATGTATGGCTGAAATGTTTTTGCTTTAATTAAAAAGTTAAAAGCTTTCATCATTTCTCATGTTAGCCACGCGAGGGACTTAGGATTTGGAATTCAAAATAAGTAAAAAAAGTAGCAAAAGACTAAATAAAGAAAGAAAGAGAAACACAGAGCTCCATCAACGGAAATGACAGAGCTCTATCAACGGAAAAAAGAAAGAGAAGAAGAAAAAAAAAAAAAAAAAAAAAAAAAAAAAAAGCACCAGCAAAAGACGAAGGCGTGATCGGCAACTTGCAAGTTGCTGCTTCAAGTCTTCAACTAGGTGCAGATCCTGCTCTTGCTTCGTTGTATTCTTCTCTCTCTTTTTTTTTTTTTTTTTTTTTTTTTTGAGGAACTTGTTTTCTTCTCTCTGGTTCTTTTTTTTTCCTTACAAATCCCTTTGTTCAAGATCTGAAATTATCAGATCTCCTTCCCATCTTTGTTCTTCTTCGTGTTTGTTCATTTCTTTTTCATTTCTTCTAGATCTGATCATAACTTCGTACCGGTGTACCAGCCAAAATTCACCGGAAAAGCTGAAACAAAAAGAAACCGTTCGAACCTAAAATACTGGTCACGGTTCTCAGAACCATACGGTCCAACCACGGTTCGCACAGGTCCCTGCTTTCTTCCCATTGAACGGTTCTTGATGCTAAAAAAACCGCAAAACTGAAAGGTTCACGGTTTTTTCAGTCAGACCGTACGATCCGGTCCAGATTTCAAAACTATGATCCTCGAACAATTGCAAAAAAAAATACCATGGAGCTACAGTGCGATTCTATGTTTAGAATCGCACTGTAGCTCAATGGTAAATGTTATATTAATATTTTATTGTAAATATCAGTCCTCTCTCTCTCTCTCTCTACCGTCACTTATCTCTGTCTCTCCATCGCTACACTTGATCTTGGTCTCTCCATTAATGAGCTATCACACCAAGCCTCTTGCTTCTCTGTCATCCCCTCTCTCTCGCCACGTCGATTCACCTCACCCATCTCCGAAACTCTTTCACATCAAGCCTCTCTCTTCTCTCTCATCCCTTCTCTCTCTCGCCATCGCTGCCGATTCACCCACCCATCTCCAAATCCCTTTAATCTCATGCTTTTCTCTCTCAGTCGGTCTCTCATTTTGGTGGTAGGTTTCTGGTTTTGATTTTGGGTTTTGGATTTTGATTTTGATTTTGATTTTGGATTTTGGGTTATGTGGAGATTGGAGTTTTGATCGGCGTATATGGATGGTGGGTTTTGATTGTGTGGGTTTCGTTCCGATGGGGTTTTGATACAGTGGATTTTTCCGGAGGGCGTGTGGCGTGGTGGTGGTGGTGATTGGTGGTTTGTTGGGGTTCGGCGACAGTGGCAAGTCCGATCACTTTCAAGATAGGTATGGATTGTTGATGGTGGGTTTTTCTTCAAATTTTTGTTTTGGGATTGTTGTTGTGATTTGCTGGGCTGGTGGTGATTTTTTGTAGTGATTTTGGTATGGATTTTTAGATTTGTTGTGATTTTGCTGGGGTGGCAGGTGGATTTCTGGTACTTGTTTGATTTGGGTGATTTTTTGTGATTTGCTTGTTGTTTGCGGGGTATGGGTTTGCCAGAGGATGAGGCCGGTGCTAGAGATTGAGGAAGGAAGAGAGGAAAATAAGGAGAAAAAGAGAGATAGTAAAAAATAAAAGGATGAAAAAAGAATATTTAAATAAAATGAGAAAAAAATAGAGTTTTTGGACGTTGGATGGATGGTAAAATGGTATGATATAATTGGTAAAGTAGGTTTTTAGATGGCAAAATAAGATGGAATTAGAAAAAATCAATGCTGATGGAGAGATGGAGGATGAGATTGAACACTTTAGCCATAAGCATCGATTACTTCTACATAAGTCCAATTTAAATCTTCATCACACCTGCGCTGCATGTCGGGATTTTCTCTGTGGCGACGTCTATTGTTGCTACGATTGTCAGTATTATCTTCATGAAGAATGTGCCAAGTTGAAGTTGGAGGATAAGATCGAAAACTTCCGCAATCCATATGAGCATCCATTTCACTCTCTAAAGCTGCACGGTATTGCAGATGATGGGGGTTTCAATTGCGATTTGTGTGGAAGTAGTTGTGTGGGCTTCACCTACCGCTGCATTGGCTGTGATTTCAAAATGGATGTTTTATGTTCATTCGAATCAGAGATTTCGTTACCAATTCACAACCACAAGCTAAAGCTACAGGTTGGTGATACTGAAACTGTACAATCATTTTTTTGCGATTTCTGTCGTACTAGATGTTACAGTCACCGAGGACGGAGCTTGCATTGTGAGGAGGATTGTAATTTCAAGATCGATCTTGACTGTGCTCGAATGCTTATGAACTCTAAGTTCAATGGCAGACAACATGTCAGCCACGAGCATTGGTTGATATATGAGGATTGTATAAAAGCTAGGGATAGAAAGTACTGTGCAGCGTGCAGAAAAGTGTGCGACGGTGATACCTATTGTTGCAAGCCATGTTATTTCTTCCTTCACAAGTCATGTGCCATATATCGGACAGAAATCTATCTTTCCTTCTTGCATTCAGATCATTCTCTTATGCTAAGCACTAGGAAAGAGAGGGGACGCTGCGATTTCTGCAACCTTATATGCCAAGCCTTTACCTTCCGCTGTGACTTGTGCGATTTTAAGATTGATTATTCATGCGCCCGTATGCTCCTTGAAATTGGAAATCGCAATTATAAACACGATACCTGTGCCTTCGAAGCAGAAGACATTGATCATTTCAGCCACCCCCATAATTCCCTGGTCATGAAAAGCTCAAATTTTATCCCACGCCATGCTAACTGCTATGCATGCTGTAAACAACTCTCACCCTCTACTTATTGGTACAAATGCTCGGGTTGCGATTTCTATCTCCATGAATCATGCACTCTAGATCTCATCAAACATTATAGACACTACAAGCACATTCAAAACCACTTTCACAACCATCCATTGGAAATGGCTTACTATGATAGAAATGTCCATGGCGTTGTTTGCTGTGCTTTATGCCGTAAATGTTGCTTCGGGCCTACCTACGTTTGCTTCCTGTGCAACTTATTCCTGCATCAGTCCTGTCTAGAGCTCCTGGGAACAAATACAATCAGTCAAAATTCCTTCCATAAGCATCCACTAATAATCGCTGAAAATAAGGTTGATTATTCTACTAGCTCTTTCATTATGAATAATATTGATTTTCCTAGTTGCTCTGCTTGCGGTGAACCTTGCTTTGAAAAATCCTTTGCTTGCTTGAAATGCAAGTTCTTAATCCACGAATTATGTCTTCGACTGCCCCATGAGATTCAGCATTTCTTCCACCCATGCCCTCTGTCCCTACGGCAAGAGAGTACTAACTTTACGTGCAGAGCCTGTGAAAAAAGTTACTCCCAGTTTGCATACCACTGTAATGGATGCCACTTTTACCTAGATGTTCAATGTGCCCTAATCTTGACTGGAAATTTTGAAGGCCAAAACTACATTCTAAGTTACTACCATCATCACCCGTTGATCCTCTGTAACAAGAAAAGTAATGATCATGTAGTTTCCTGCGATGGATGCAACCAAGTCATCTCCGGTGAAATATACGGTTGTATCCAATGTCATTTCTATCTCCACAGATCATGTGCTGCAGCCCCACAACAGATTGAACATCCTTTTCACCCAAAGCACACTCTCACTTTGTTTTTTGATGAAAAGTTGTTGTGCAGAGTCTCAATTTTAAAATCCTCAGATAAAAAGGGGAAAGTGAAATATTTGAGGTACAAGCATTTCTCAATTCGTGATGATAAGGTGATTGAAGTTTGCTGTGGCGTATGTGAGAAACTCGTTTGTGGTCCATTATATGAATGCGTTAAATGCAAATTCTTCATCCATTAAGATTGTATTAAACCTGTAGAAGAGGTGCAACATCCTTTCCAACCGCGTGATAATGATAGTCTAATTGGTGTATCAAGAAAAACTCTTCGTAGAAAAAAATTTAAATGTGACGCTTGTTCTTGCAAGAGTTGCTTTGGTGTATCCTATCGTTGTGAAGAATGCTGCTTTAAGTTGGATGCTAATTGCACCTCATTAAAGCCTTTGATAAAGTATAAAGATCACAAGCATCTCCTTACTTTCTACGAGAAAGTGTATGATGACCCTCAGTGTGAAATTTGCAAATCTTGCTCTCCTGATGTCTCGTGTAGAGTGTGACTTCAATGTCCATCTCTTGTGTGCTCCACTGCCGAGTACCATTAAGCATAAATGTCATATCGATCCCCTTTACCTGGTAGATTATGTTGTGGATGATGATTATTTTGCGGAAGATGATTCAAGTGAGTACTATTGTGATGTTTGTGAAAACAGTAGAGACCCACGGGAATGTGTTTATTGCTGTGAAGGATGTGGTAACTATGTGGCACGTATCGATTGTGTGATTGATGAGGGACGCCCAAATTCCCTATCTTATATGAATTCATTTTTCCTTCATTGCGATTCATTTTTTTAGGGTTTTTTTTTTTTATTATTAACTTGGATATAAAATGCAAACAGCATACAGATTCATACCATTCATTGGCTAGTGGATAATTTACCTTTGGGTGCGGCTTCTGATGTTCTGATAATGAAAAATGAAAAGTATAATATTTTTTACCAATCTAATAATTTTTAGAAAATTGATTTGAGAAGATTGATTTTGAAAGGATGTGCGTTTTGAAATTAAGGTCTGCCATTGAAGTATGCAAAATAAGTCCATTAAAATTTTGGGCAAGGCCAAGGATGAATTAAGCAAAAAAATAAAAAATCAATTTTTAAATGTTAGATATGATCATAAGGCCTACTTTAACATACCCTTCTTGTTTCATCCCTCACCAATTAACTCAAAAGTTAAAAGTATTGATGGAGACAATCATTTCTTTAAAGGACAATAAATAATTGCTAATTATGTTTTAGTATTGTGGGCATATTTGTGAGTATAGTGTGATCCACAATACAAATTGAGCGATATGTATTGTATCGAATGAAAAAAGTACCATATCGTCGGTACGTATTGATCATGTTCATTAATCGTATGACACATAAATGTGTATCATATGAATTATATCATATTGTATTAATAATCATACATATCAGGTGATACATAGACATGTGAATTTATACTAGGATTTTTTGTTAAAATTTGTGCTTTGACTTAGTCCTTCAAGGGCTGAAGTTTCAATTTTTAACATTGACAGACCTTACATTCCTTGATATGCATCTTGAGCTTGATTTTCATCCATTTCCAATGGAAATCCTACCTGGCTTTGTGCAAGGACTTAAGGTAACTAAAATGATCAGCCAAAGGGCTATTGTTAACACGGTTGAGTACCTTGGTTTTGAAAGATGAATTAGGACCAAAGTACACTCTGCCCTTGTAGAGTAGGAGAACATTTTGCAGCGTAAACCCTTTCAAGTTATTACCAAGTTGCAACCAAACGTAGAAGAAGGGAAAATAGGCTTGCCAAGGGCCATATAGCTCAATTAGCACCTCCTAGTGTTACCAATGAAGATGCCCAGGGTTCAAATCACACCTTTCCCATTTTAACTGTCAAATTTATCAAAGAAAATGGGCTTTGAGTGGCCCTAATGGACCCTGCATCTAGCAATTCCTTAACTATTTTTTCTATTTTAGTCTATTGACAGTAACTGTACCTGAAGGCTTTTCAAAGATGCATTGAGTGCCATTCTGATTTGATGCTTATGTCCTCTGGATAGTGGTAGCCCCACAAGAGTGTCAAAGACTTGGCAATTTCATCCAACAACTTGTTAATCTCTTCACCCAACACAGTAATCTGCAACACAAGTCCCTTCCTTGTTAAAGACTTAAAGGACTTATCTCCATCATGCATAGGGGAATTGGGGGGGTTTTAGACCTAGTAATAGAACCTGGTTTCCCATATGCAGGAACTTCATGGCCAATTCTTGAAGTCCCATTGGATAATACCAAGAGTGCTAAGTCATTGTTTGCCTGGCACTACAGCACATCCTTCAAATGGAGGCAAATTCAATTCCACCATGAACTTCATGGCCAATTCTTGAAGTCCCATTGGATAATACCAAGAGTGCTAAGTCATTGTTTGCCTGGCACTACAGCACATCCTTCAAATGGAGGCAAATTCAATTCCACCATGACTAAATGTCCTTGCATTATGACTTAAACATCAACACAAGCACCCTTTGTCATGATCACATCCCTATTAGCCAACCTAACTTCAAACCCTTTCTTGGATGTTACCGACAGCCTCAATGCTTCCAAGATTGATGAGTCTAGGAATTTATGAGTGCTACCAATGTCAATGAGGGTAATAGCCCACTGGCCTTTAACCTTTTGTAACATTCTCTTGGTTCTTGAATATGGGTTTCCAATTAATGCATATAATTTGATTTCAATTGCATCCACTGTTACCTCTTGCTTTGCAGTAGTAACTGTGGCCTCTACTAGTTATGCATCAATAATTTCTTCTAGGCAAAACCCTTGCAAATGTTTTGACTGAGTTTGTAGCCCTTCTATTACTTATGTCCAGGCTGCCACTTCTCATCACAATGATAACAGAACCCTTTCTTCCTTCTTTCATCCATTTAAGTTGGAGATCGTGCAGACAAGAAGTTTAGGCTTAAGTTGGTCCAACCTTGTACAACCTCAAATGATCCCAAGATAGAAGGCCTACTTGAATCTTGAGAATTTTTGGAGATTTTCCTACCAGTTGAGACTTAAGAGGTAATCCTCTTGAATTTTTGCTAATCCAAAGCTCCATTAAGATTCAGTGGGTTTAGCATTCTCACAAGAAGTCTTAGCTCATCCTTTAATCCAATGAGAAAACAACTTGTGCTTTTTTGACAGCCCCTTAATCCTATTTGATAGTGCTTCAAATTGCCCATTAAAAGATGCAATAAAGCTGGTCTGCCTTAGCCTTGTAAGGGCTTCCATTAGATCATCATAGGCTGTACTTCCAAATCTTATTTGCAATGCCCTAACAAAAGCCTCCCAAGTCCCAACTGGTGAATAGGCTCTCTTCTTTAGCGTCTTGAAACCACGCAAGAGCCTCCCTATCATCTGGTAAGGCTGTTGTGACTGTTTCCGTATAGTGGATTTCAAACATGATTGGATCCCCAAAATGGTTTTTAAAATTGAAGAGGTTGTTCATTGGTTTTCCATTTCTTTACTAAAATCTTTGTGCTGATAATTTACTACTTTAAATTCGGTATTTGATGTTTGTGATGAATATAAATTGTATATAATATTTACTTATGCGTGGAAAATCTAGTTAAATTCTGCAATAATTTCATTAATTTCATTGTGTTATTTGCTTGGGGCCTAAAATCAGAAATTTTCAAGGGGTATTAGAGCTTTTAGAACATATAGATCTCAAAATAAGATTTTTCACAACAGGTACTCAGGCAACTGTGCCCTAGGCTTGTCCATGTTTGACTCAGGCACCATGGGCTTTTTGGTGCGTTCTTGCGTAGGATGTAGATAACTCAATAGCCATAAGAAGAAATTCGAAAGAATGGTTAAAACAAATAAAACATAGATGATTAGTATGACAAGATAACCAGTCATGTTGAGTCTAATCCTCAACGAGCATAGTTCTATTACTTATTTCATCATCTTGCTTTATCTTAATATGTTGTCTCTGTACACCAATTCATTGACTTGGCTTAATTTTACCAGGTGTTACTTTCACTGCAGCGTGGAGATGTGGAGTTGAGAATAGTGGATAGACACAATATTGATGAGAAGATATTAAAAAGGGGCTTGACCTTAAAAGAAATATTTAACTCTTCTAATGAAGATGAGAAAAGGGAATTCAAAGATGCAGAAGCTGCTATTCTAGATTTGGTTGGAGAGATAATGTCTAATGCTGACTCTAGGAATAGGGATATTATTCTTGAAGATTTGGTAAAATCACATAAGACATTCATACTGATTTTAAAGAATCTTAAGTATCATGAGGGAAATAAGGATTTTTCTAGTTTGACATTTTCGGAATTTGAGTTGGAACTTGTAAAAGTCAATAACTACATGGTCTCTCAGAACTGTGCCCATATTCTAGAGCCGTTATTTGTCAAATACAGGGATTTCTGTGCAAGCTCCACTTCAAATGAGACAATCTCATTTTTGAAATTGGAATCAAAACTTGTAAAAGTCAGGTACTACATGGTCTCTCAGAACTGTGCCCATATTCTAGAGCCACTATTTGTCAAATACAGGGATATCTGTGCAATCTTCACTCCATATTTAAGCTCCGCTTCATATGAGATATTCATACCCATTTTAAAGAATATTAATCATCCTATGAGAGAGGATATTTTGAATATGACATTTTTGGAATTGGAGTCAGAAGTGGTAGAAGTCAGGGACTACATGGTCTCTCGGAACTGTGCCCCTATTCTAGAGTCCTTATTTGACAAATACGGGGATATTAGTGCAAGCTCCACTTCAAATCCAAGGACAAAGATGCGTGTCCTTAACATTGTTGGTGGGGTTGCACAAAGCATGTGCAACACCATGGTTAAGGACATCACTCCTTATTTACTTTTCAATTGGTGGAAGAACTTTCAACTTGCGCAGCATGTTGGGTTCAATGTTCAGTTTGCCTTTGACCATTTGTATAGACTTGCGCAAGCACTGTTTCGTATGGATTGTGAATTTGAAGCTAACCGGGACCTTCGTATTTCTCAAAAGAAGATTGAGGACCTGCCAACTGAATTGGAGATCCTCAAAAATAAACAAAAACAGCTTATACGATCTATAAAAAGAAAATCAATATTAGAGAAGGAACTCTTGACTCAAGACATGGAATCAAGGTTGATGCCTGCAGCGATGGGTTTGCTATAATAGAAAAGTTGGATGAGGATTTTGTAAAAGCATTGCGGTTCTTTTCTGAAATCTTTCGTTTTCGTTTTGAGATTTTATTTGCAGTTGTGTGGTCCTTGTTGTTCTTGCATTTCTTTCTTCAATGTAAATTTGCAATGAGAACTAGTATTTGCAGTCAAATGCATGATGTATTTATTCATGAATAGCTATGTATTGAGACTAAGTATAAACATTTCCATCAATAATTCTAGAAAATTTAGCATTTTAAATCTCAAAACCCAATTTTATAACTTATGACACCATTTTACAATACAACCTATATCAAAACTTCTTCTTTTTTTTTTTTTTTACCATTTCATTTAAATATTGTTTCTTTATTATTTTTCAATGATTTTTTATTTTTCCTCTCTCTCCTCTATCTCTCTCTCCTGTCTCTCTCTTTCTCACAGCACCGCAAGCACCACACCACCAACAATCACCACAAAACCCACCACCCAACCACCCACCCATACCATAACCACCACTAACAAAAAAAGAAAAAAAAATAACAGCAGAAAGAAACCTTCACATCCACCCATAATCACCACATCCACCCACACATCCATTCACCACCACCAACCACAAAAAAAAAAAAAAAAAACCTCCACCATCGCCGCCACCAACAAACCCACCACCACCAGCCCACCACAAACCATACCCATTCAAAACCAAATCACAAACCCACCAAAATATGCCCAAATCGAAACTCCTGTACAAACCCACAACCTGCAAATCGAAACCCAAGGTGTGAGAAAGAGATAATCATAGATCTGAACTAGTGAGGGTGAGTGGGGTGGGCGAATCGGAGGCAGTGGCGACCTGGCGACGTTGCAGCTAAAGAATAGAGAGATCGAGTGACTGAGAGCAGAGAGATCAGCGACAAGTAGAGATCGGTGACATGCAGAGACCGGCGACAAGTAGAGATTGACGACGAGCACAACAGACCATGAACCACAAAGAGAGAACAGAGAACAGAGATGAAAGAAGTGAAAGAGGAAAGAGAATGAGAAATGAGAAAGAGTCTAAATAAAAAACTATTTTTTATTTTACAATACAGCTAAAGTGCTCTCTCAAAAATGAGAGTACACTGTAGCAAGATTGTAAATTTTATAGTATATACTAGTTTTGATGGAGATGGTTTTTTGGGGTTTAGATGCTAAAAAATAGGATTTATAGCATTTGAGAGTATTGATGAGAATGCTCTCATATGGCTCTTTTGTTTATTTTTTATGAAAGTATCATATATGGTTCTTGATAAATGCTTCCTTTGGTTATATATTGTAGTACATAATATTATGTGTTGTTAAGCATGTTATCATGAGTTGCACAGGCAGTAAGGAAACGTATTTGGGAAGATTTTTTGAATAGTAAATATAATATAATATAATATTATTTATATATATATATGTGTGTGTGTGTGTGTATATATATCACTTAATCCAAAAGGTTAAGTTCAATAGGTATGAGTTTAATTATGCTATATTAATCATTCATTTTTCTCATTAATATCCAATATAAGACTTCACTACTTAACCAAGGACACTATTCACACTAGGGCCGGCTCAACCCAGGATGCAACTCATGCAATTGTCTAAGGTCCCAAGTGAGAGAAGGCCCCAACTATGGGTGAAAGAATGCCCACGTATTGCTCAAAAATCCAAAATACTAACTCAAAAAAAGCCAAAGTATTAATCTAAGAATTCTTTCAAAAAAATCCCAAAAAAAATTTAGAAGAAAATTTTACACTAATAATTATCTTGTCCACATATTAATTAAGCAATAAAATTTAGCCAATGCATGAAAATCTCTCTCTGTAGCCGTGCACTTTGTCTTTGTTTGACTCTCTTTCAAATGGTTGGAATTCCTTTCTATGTCTACAAATTTAGACTCTAGTCCTATACACACTAAAAAGATAGAACAATCTCATGACCCTCTCCAAAATTAAAATTTTTACCTGAAATATTCTCCCTCAATTAACCAAAGTTGTTGTTAGCTCTATCCTCTCATCTCTCCCTAAATCAGTTAGTAGAGCTGTTCAGGTCCCCTTCCCTTTGATTTGAAGTTTTGAACTCAGCAGTCTCTTGAACAAGTGAAATAGAAGTCTTTCTTTTTTCAAAATTCTTCCATCTTTCTTAAGTCACTTGGCTTTCTGTTTTTAAGTTTCTAAGGGTATGCTTGATAACTGTCTTTTTCCCTTATATTTTGTTTTCAAAAACAATTTTCTATTTGTGAAACTAAAAAACTTATTTGACAACTCAAAATAGACAGAAAACAAAAACTATTCTCAAAACTCAATTTGTAAAGGAAACTGAAAACATGAAAAATGCTGTTTCAAACTGAAAACATGCAAAAGCCAATGAAAATACGCATTTAATTTAATGAATCTGTCTCATATAATGAGTTAGTATTAAATTTCAAATCCTAGTAACAACATATTTTAGTATTTTATATTTTTTCTTCAAAAAACTATTTTTTTAATTTTAACTAGCCAAACATGTTTTTGATTTCAAAAATACAAGAAAATTGTTTTTTCTTTATATTCTTAAAAATAAGTTTTTGAAAATAGAAAACAAAAACTGTTACCAAACATAACATAATTTTCTCTATTCTGGTGGGTTTGTGCTTGGTAACTGGGTTTGGGTAGTTTGATATTTGCCAATGGAGATGAATGAAATGGCTTCGCCTTTTTTAAGGTGTTGTACTGTACGACACATTCCATACTTACCTTCTTCTTCTTCTTCTTCTTCTTCTTCTTCTTTTTAACAGTGTACGCTTATTATTTGCTTTCGTTTAGATTTTTTAATTGTATTTCGCTGCACACTTCTTTGCTTTTAGTTTACCTTTTTTTAATTGTTTTTCATTTTTTGTTTTACATTTTCTTAGAAGTGCTCATTTTATTTGTTTTGATTGTCGTAGTATAGATTAATATTTTTGGACGTGGTGCAAGTGTGCAACCATCTTGATCTACATGCTACAGGGAACAAGACCCATAATTTACTTGATTTTTATGCTTAATGATTGACCCACCACTAAGCATAATGGCCTGAAGTTCAAATGGGAGTAATAAAAAAAGATTTTGATATTGAGAGACTTTTTTTTTTCTCTTTAAAATTATTTGTTTTTAGATTCAATTTGTATTTGGATTTATATATTGTGTGTGATGATGATGTGGGAGGTTTTTATACTTTCAGGTTCAATAATTGATTTGAGGAATAATGCGTCTTTGGTCTAGTTCTTTTTTTTCTTCCATGATTCCAATCTTATGTTGATACAAATTGTTTTCATTTAAGGTGTTGCTATTATCATGGAGATACTAGAAAATGAAATTTCTTTTCCGTGGTTGAATTATTAACATTTTCCTTAAACAATACTTGATCATCATTTTTTTTCCCAATTTTTTCATTTTCCAATTGTTTGACAAGTTATTATAATTATTGTTCACTATTAAGATTATAGTAAACTTTTCAAATGATAAGTCCTATAAAGGTTAGAATCCAAAACCTTATGATTAATAAGTATTATTTTCCTTAATTTTTATGTAATCTTTAATTTTTTATAATTGCATCTCATAATGAGACAATGATGAAGATAATTAATTTATTCTCATATACATTATTGGTAGTACAAGCTAGTATTTGTCTGTATGTGTATATGGAAAAAAAAAAAAGAAAATGAAAATGTTTCTTCAAAAAACAAATAATATGGAAATATAAACTATAACTTTAGATTTCAAAGACACAAGAAATTATTTTTTCATGCCAATTTTATTTTTTATAGTGTAATTATGAATATATATAAAATAAATAAATAAATAAATAAGTAACGATGGAATTTTTTTTTTTTTTTGAGAAAAGTAACAATGGATATAGAAATCAACTATTTCATCAAATGAAATATTTTCTTACGTCAAATTTTTCTTAGACATTTTGGGAAATCAACTATTTTATGATTTTGCTGGGTTTGAGAAAATGGTGGCTTTGAGATTTATGATTTTGTTTTTGACCTGAATTTTTTGGGTTTTCTGTGTGTTTGTTTTCTAAGAAAATTTTTGGGTTTGCTAGTTTGTTTAGCGGGGAAGAACATGAATTTCATGGGCTGGGGACACATCATGATCGTTGGCTGATGTAGCATTTTAAAAAAACCAAATAAATTTATTATTATTATTTTATTAGTTATGACAGTATCTAATATACCACTTATGCACGGCGTTTGCCACATATGAATTTTCTGTTACAAAGATGACGACAAAGACCAAAATAAACATGATTTTTCATTTTCAAGGACTAAGGTAGGTGCGAAATCAAATTAGGGACCAAAATGAGAATAGGTCCAAAATGTAGAGACCAAAAGTGTATTTTCGCCAAAGAATAAATGTTCTTAAAAAAAAAGTAAAAAAATTAATTTAATCAGATTAATGTTTATTTTTAATTTTCTGAACTGGATTTTTTTATTAATTTTTATTTATTATTTAAATCTGACTTGGAAATTAAAAAATGCCAAATAATTTTTTTTATAATATTTTAATGGTTTTGTCAGCGCCATGTCAGCAGGACGTCAACAAATAGGGCAATCCGTCTGCCATGTATGATTTTTTAGTTAGTGGGTTGACGACAGGGACCAAAATAGACATGATTTTTTGTTTTCAAGAACTGAGGTAGATGCAAAATCAAATTATGAACCAAAATGAAAATAACTCCAAAATGCAGGGACCATAAGTGTATTTTTGCTTTATAAATTTCAGTCGATTTGATGATCTCGACTTGTACGTAAACAAAGAATTTTTTTTTCCTAAAGTCATTTCTTTCTTTTTTTTTTTCATTATTTTACTCATATAGGACTTTTTTTTTCCCTCTTAGATTTTTGTTTTCTTTTTTGTTTATTTGATTCACCTATGGCATATCTTTTTAAAATAATAATAATAATAATAATAATAATAATAATAATAATAATAATAATAATAATAATAATAGTTTATGTTTACTTTACTCAATGTCCATGTTATGTAATTATGAGATTAAGAATGTGCATTATTTTTCTTTTTTTGATAATCTTGATAGCATGTGCATTATTTGATTTTAAACTGATAATTTTACAACATATTGACAAAATTTGATTATAATAACAAAATAAATATAGGGAAAATTACAAGAAACCCACCTGTGATTAGACTCGTTTTCACTTTGCAGCTTAACACTTTGTCCACCTGATATAACTTTCATTAGAGCTCCGTTACCCACCTCTATCTTTGCCGTTGGAAAAACATATTTGTAGGGAAAACCAAACATAACAAAAATAAAAAAGTTAGGGTTTTTGATTGCTTAAGAACTTCTATGAGAACAAAGTGGAGGAATAGCACACCAATCAAAGGGCTTAATGAAATCACTTTTAATCTATATCAATATCAACAATCTCATAACAACTCAAAATTTTGAAACCAATTTTTATAATTGGACCAATAATCTCAAAACAACTAGCAACATTATTAACACAGGAGAGTGAGATAGAGATAATCAATCAACAACTGACGAGTAAGGTAAAGAGAAATCCAGTTGTGGGTTTGGATTGTGGTAGATCAACCATGGGTTTGGTGGCGTCATGGCAGCCTTAGGTGCTACTTGTGCCTCTCCTAATTCTCGGTCCTTTTCTACACAATCAAACACCATCAATAAAGGAAAGGAAGGAACCTTCCAACTTCAAACTCACCCCCAATTCCAAATTCAAACCCACTCCAAATCCCAACCACGACAGCAAAACCTTGAATCATCAAATCCAAAACATCAAGTATCTAAATCACTCATAACCCACAAATTACCCAATCAACAACGTATCAGTTGGGACTCGATCTTGGAAGAAATTAGTGGCTTGGGTTGTTGAAGCGAATAAGTCAACTTCGATAGAGGGCAAGCTTGGTGACACAGATCAACAACCACAAAGATCAGCAAAGATTGGAGTCAAAGATCTGATTTAGGAGATTGGGGGAGGTTGAATTTGGAGATCAATAGAGATCATATTTAGGGGATTGGCAAAGATTAGATTTGGGAGATCTGTGGAGATTGGAGTGGTGGACCTGCTTCTCTATCTCTCTGGAATTTGGAGAGAATCTTATTAGTCCCTTTCTCAACTAACATGATTTTCTGGGTAGTTTACTTGATAAGCTATTCATCCACTTTGTTCTCATAGAAGTTCTTTAGCAATCAGAACACCTAATTTTTTTATTTTTGTTATGTTTGTTTTTCCCTAAAAATATGTTTTTCCAACGACAAAAGGAGAGGTAGGTAACAGAGCTATAATAGAAGTTACCTTAGGTGGGCAAAGTGTTAAGTTTTATACCACAAGTAGGTAAAGTGAAAACAGGCCTAATAACAGGTGGGTTTATTGTAATTTCTCTCATAAATATATATAAGCAAAAAAGACATAGATCATGGTAGTTGGCATAAGTTTTGATAAGCAATTCTTCAATCACCAAATTTCACACAATTCCATCGTTAGTCTTAATAATTTATGCTAGTATAATTTATTTTTAAACTTCTTGTAATAGTACGTCTATTTAAAGAAAGCTTGAACAGTTCATTGTAAAGTCACTATCCGAAACATAGAATATTATAATGTGGCCAAGAGCCTTGATACCTTCTAATGTGTCCATGATATTTAGAGTTCAAATTTCCCTCTTGCCATTATAACTGTCAAATTATCAAAAGAAAAGAAGAAAAAATAATGCAAGGAACCTTCTAGACCCCTAATTTCTAGAAGAGCATTTTTTAATTTTAGAAGTCATCTCAAAGAAACAAAAGTTCCCCTCAATATGAATAAATATTTTAAAGAGCATTTCCATTAGACAATACAAAATGCAAAATGAATAAAAATAGACTTATTGTAGTATCAATCTCTCTCTCTCTCTCTCTCTCTCTCTCTCTCTCTCTCTCTCTCTCTCTCTCTTATATATCTTTTTATTGGATCTAAATTTTGAACATCTAACTGTTTGATTTTATTTTTTTATTATATCTTTCATGCTTGTGATATTTCTAGAATATCAAAGATCAATAATTATGTTATCAATAAAATATTTAAATTTCAAGTTTTTGTGATCTAAGATATGCATAAAAAAAATTTGATCGATTGAATGGTAAATAATATTTGACTCGATCAAAATTGTATATGTACGTTAAGAATATGTAATTCAACAATTAAATTTTTAAAATTCACATATAATTAAAATATATAAAAGGAGTTTGAAGTTTGGAAACAAACTATGCAAATCTGTATTCTTTTAAAGCATTTACATCAAACAATACAAAATAGAAAAATGTATCAATTTTATACACCCAAAGTCCAAAATCACTTACATTAGTCAAGTTATCTTTTCTCCAAAGAGAGGGAGTACAATTATCCTAAAACCTTTATTCTTAATATTTGTTTAGGTAAATTACAAAGTTAGTCCCCTACTTTTTAATTATGTCAATTTGCTCTCTATCTTTTTTAGTACTGTGTCAATTTAATAATTGTCATTATCTCTCAAATGAAAAAAGATAACGTGTCAAACTGAACAATAAAAAATTATTTTTAAAGTAAAATTAACCGACCGCCATGCCAAATAAAAATTAAAAATTAAAACAGAGATACGCCTGGTGCCACGGTCCCACCTCTCCATCTCCTCTCCCTAAAATCTCTAAACTCTCTCTATCTTTAAAACTAGGGATTGGTAAGCTAAGCACTTTCAATCAAGCTCTTCTAGGAAAATGATTGTTGTAATTTGGGTTTTTGAATTCAATCAAGCTCCTCTAGGGCAATGATTGTTGCGAATTGGGGATGAATAAGAATATTTATGAGAAGGGTTGGTCAACAGAGAAGGTATGAGATTCATGCAGCGTAAGCCTTTCGAAATGTATCAGAAGCAAATGAGATATAATTTACATGAAAATCAAGTTTTGGTATACGGGTGAGTTTTTGGTATGATACTTGGGAGAAGATTCTTGTCTTAAGGATATGTTCCTTGAGCCGTACGGAATTACAGTAGACAAGAATGCCTCATTTGCATCTTATATTTGGATTAGGGATTTAGGGGTGTACTTGGAACCTTTAAATTCACTAGAGCGCCACAAGATTGGGAGTTTGAGTTTATGGAAAATTTCTTTGAATGGTTGAACCGCAGCTTTAGGCCAAAGGATGGGTTAGATTTGTTGGAGGACTTCGGAGGGAGGAAAACTTGACGTCACTATTAAGTTTTTAGGGGTTTATAGGGAGATGCTTTCCTTGGAGGAGTATTGATGTACGAGGGTCCCAAGAAAGATTGTCTTCTTTGTTCAGATAACAACCCAGGGTAACAATGGATAATCTCTGGACAAGGAATATCTTGGTTCATTATTTTATTTTTTTTCTTTTTGATAATTAGGATTTTTTTTTTTTTTTAGAGATTTTATTATAAACTAATCTAATATATATATATATATATATATATATATATATATATATATATATATATATATATCCTGAAAATTTGAATTTTGACATTTACCCTCTAACACCCTACAATGACTTATTCTTGGCTCTTGATTGATGTTGTATGTGCAAGAGTAATGGATTTTAGGGAGAGGAGATGGAGATCAGTGATTGGGGGATCGCACATGTGTTAGTTTTAATTTGATTTTTTTTAATCAAATAGTATAGTTGGCAGTTGATATTATATGAAAAATAATTTTTTATTATTTTGTTTGGCACATCAACTTTTTTCATTCAGAGATAACAACGGAATTAAATTAACACAACACTAAAAAAATTAATAACTAAATTGACATCATTAGAACGTTAAGGACTAAATTAAAATAAGATGGAAAGAATAGAAACGCATTTGTAATTTCATTATTGTTTACGTGAAAAATAACTCCAGGGAATCGGTCATGTGTTTCATCCCAATTGCTTATTGGTGTGGTCATTGAGCACCAAGTACGCTACTCAAATAAATCATTAAAAAAAAACAAAAAACAAAAAGAATTTCTCAGCGAATATTCTTTCGTGCAATTAGGGTTAAAGAGTTCTCTTTTGAGCCGTATATATAACACTCTTTCTCCCCTTCTCTCTCCTATCATAACGTTAAAACTCTCTCTTTTAACACCTTAGAGCTACAACACAAGACCTCAGAGACAAAAATGGAGCAGACCTTTATCATGATCAAGCCTGATGGTGTCCAGAGAGGCCTGGTATGTTGGCTTTTTTTGTTTTTGTATTTGTGTTTAAGGTTTTTTTTTTTTGGTTTTTTGGTAGTGTGTATATGGATCTGGTGTTTGGCTGGTGGGAAAGTGTAGGAAAGGGAAGGAAAAATTTTGGGTTTGCTTCTTTGGTATGTAATCTGAATTGGGTTGTGGGTTTTTACTTGTTTTTTGAAGTGCTGTTGGTGTTTGTAGATCTAGTGTTTGGTCCCTGAGAAAAGGGGATGAGCTTAAATAGTTAAACCTTAATGTGAAATGTAAATAGTTTTGGTTGGTTTACGTTGGGTATTTTTTTGGAGGCATAGTAAATAACTTGTTTTTTAAATGTTGTTCAATAATTTAAGGCAATTATTTGTGTTTCAGGTTGGTGAGATTATTAGCAGGTTTGAGAAGAAGGGTTTCTCTTTGAAAGGTACTACCTTTTTTAACTGTTCATCTTATAATATCAACTGTGACTGTTATGGTTTGGCTTTTGTATGTGCTAGGAAGCTTTATATATATATATATATATATATATAGATAGATAGAGAGAGAGAGAGAGAGAGAGAGAGAGACACACACACACACACACACACACACACACACACACATATATTTGTGTGTGTGTGTGTGTGTGTGTGTGTGTGTGTGTTTTTTTCTTTTTTTTGATAGTTGGGAAAAAATATTATTGAGAAATGAAAATCATGAAAAATACATTAGGTTCACGGTAGTGAACAGAAGTAAAAAACAGTAGTAAAAACAAACACACTGACACTAAACTATTCTAAGAGATGAGAAAATCCGGAAGTGTAGAGAAATCCGAGAGACCCCAACACCGAGACCAATTATAAAGGGTCCCATGGCAGACATCTAACAACTGAGCCAAAGGTTTTCCAATATCCTCAAAAGATTGCCGATTCCGTTCAGTCTGGATAGTTCACATTACACAACCAGGAACCAAATTTCAAATGTCAGAATTATGATTCCCAAGCCAATGATACCAACCAAAAAATAAGTCAGCAACTGAACCTGGCAAAACCCAATCAATCCCAAATAACCAAAGCATATCCATCCACAAAGAATGAACTACCGGACAAAAAATCAGCAAGTGATCCACAGATTCCTCGTTACAACAATGATTCGCCAAAGTGCGACCACGGAGCATAAGGTTATCCAAGGTTAGAATTTGACCATGAGCTGCTGTCCACATAAAGAATGCCACCCTTTTTGGGACCTTTACATTCCAAATGTTTTGAAGGGAAAGTAGAAAGAGGTACATTTTGAATCTTATGATAGAAAGACTGAACATTAAATTTCCCACTGCCATTGAGATGCGAACAAAGTCTGTCACTACCTCCACCCCTAGGAATCCAAGTTTGAATGAAATGAAGAAGGGAGTAGGAAGCCGCTAATTCCCAATCCTTAAATTCCCTATAAAATCTCAAACTCCAAACTCCATCATTATCTCCAATTGGAGGACTTAACACTTCCAAAACACAAGCTTCCTTATTGGCTGAAAACACAATTAACTGTGAATAAAGAGTTTTAAGAGAATTGTCCCCAGTCCACTTATCATGCCAAAAAAGAATATGAAAACCATCCCCCACCACAAAGGACATGCTTAGAAAAGTTATCCCAACCTTCACTAATACTTTGCCATAAACCACAACCATGAGCCCTTCTACAAACTCTAGCACTGCGCCCCCCCCCCCCCCCCCCCCCCCAAGGTCCCTTCCCCATATTTCATGGCTATGAGATGAGTAATTTCATGACCATACCTACAAAGCCATTTCCCTATTAAACGACTGTCTGAGACTCTTGGTTCTCAGTTTTATCATATATTATGTTTGGCCTGCTCTTTGACAGATCAATATTACAAACAAAACTAGAACAATTTCTAGTCTACACGCATAGACTTCCATTGTGATTAGGCACAGGAATATTTAGAAGGCATATTTCTAAGAGTTTTATAAAAATGTCTTCTCTTGAGTTATACACATACTGATCTGTAAGCTTCATACCCACCCACTTGCTCTTATACCTTTTATCTGACCATCCAAACCATTTTTATGTGGGGAAGAAATTGCCATTTGAGCCAAGGCTCGTGTGTTTGTCTTGCCCAAGTTTTATTGAACTCCGACTTAAGCTAGTTGAATACATGTGAATTGTGTTTAGGTTTGAAGCTCATCACTGTGGACCGTCCTTTTGCTGAGAAGCACTATGCTGATCTGTCTGCAAAGCCCTTTTTCAGTGGATTGGTTGATTACATCATTTCTGGTCCTGTTGTTGCTATGATTTGGGAAGGTAAGAATGTTGTGTTAACCGGCCGAAAGATTATTGGAGCCACAAACCCCTCAGAATCTGCTCCAGGAACCATCCGTGGGGATTTTGCTGTTGAAATTGGCAGGTAACATAATTTTTTCTCCTCCTAACTAATTTTTCCTCTTGTAGCATACTGCACTATTCATACTCTTAACCTCTAGGTCATTTTGTTGATAAGTTGAATGTATATCATTTAGGTCATTTGTTTGGTTATGTGGCTAACAGATTTGTCAAAGCTTGGGTTGTCAGCTCATATAAATGAGCTAGCCAATATCGTCTTGAATGCAATTTGTCTACTAATTCTCACTGTGCATCACAGCACGTTAAATGTTTGGCATTACACTTACTCTTGATAATCTCCTGGAGCAGTTGCTTAAAGTTTTGAAACTGAAATTTTATGCAGGAATGTAGAGTGAAAAATGTTGATTATATTGTAACCTTGGATTAGTGCTACCTGAGGATTGAACAATATATGACATAGAAGTTACTTTTTGTTTTACAGGAATGTCATTCATGGAAGTGATTCAGTTGAGAGCGCAAGGAAAGAAATTGCACTGTGGTTCCCTGATGGCCCTGTTAACTGGGAGAGCAGCCTGCACCACTGGGTCTACGAGTAAATGCTTGATTGAGCCGATGTTTGACGCTCAGCTTCCCCCGCATATTTATTGTTATGAGTCTTACAAGTACAACTCAATACGCTAGTTATGAAATTTTGACTTACATGTTATGTCTTTTCCCTTTGAACTTGAGATGTGCTTATCATCAAGTTTAAGTTTGTTTGTGCACTGAGTTATTTTAGATATTTTGTTTCTGGTTTGGATGAGTAGGCCATCAATCATGATGCCCTTCTGATTTGATATGGTAATTTATGTTTGGGGATTCATTTTTGGTCAGGGCACTTGAATTTGTCAACACTTAAATACTTGGCTGCATTGACATTGAATCAACAACGGTTATTATTTGGTGTATAACAGTATAACTGCCTAGCTGGAAATGTTGCAACCTGTATCAACTTGGTTGGCTCTTTGCTTGTTCATCAAGGAGATTTGGGGAATGCCAACATTGGGGATGAAGTTTAGGCCTCAAAACCAAAAATGATTGTTCCTTGTGACTTTGTAAGTGGGCGAAAATGTGCAAGTATGAGAGCAAATGCCTTAGATTCCTTCCAACGTTCGCTGCTAATTATGTAGGACCATAACTGAGTTAAAACTTGAAACTTTTACTGTCAAGTAACAGCATAAATAAGCAGAAGTGGGAGAAGTAGTTAGCGCTTCATCAAGGAACCTAAAGGAGTAGTTGAACATGTTTATTATTGAGAGGGAGTGTTTTGTGTAGTGTAACTTATCTCACCTTCCTTTAAAAAGTTTTCATAGCTTTGGAGTGGAGTTGAGGCGAGTCTTTGTATTAGAACTTCTTTCCCTCTTTCTTGTGTCAAGTGTTTGCTTCTCAAAAAAAAAAAAAAAATTGTCACTCCAATTACACTTAATCAATGTACCCTACCATCTGTTTTGTTGTTAGTACGACGAAATTTAGTATTGAAAGACTAATATATCCTCCCTCTAAAATAGATAATGAGGGTAAATTGGTATTTTAATGCTAAATCATGTTAAGAGCTAATTGCAAAACAGATGTCAAGGAGATCGAGTGTAATGTATGTTTAGAATTGGGGGGTCAAAAATCAGGAAGATAATTTAAGGTAGAAAAATGTAATTTAACGAAAATATGACTACACCTAGAAGTTACGCTTGAAAAAAAACTAGTTTTTATTGGTTTAACAAATGAATTGGACGTTTCAAAAAACAAACAAATATATTTGACAAAAATACTACTATTCGTAAAAGAGAAGCATAACTTTAAAAGAGTTATACAGCTACACAAATTGCTTAATTTTTTTTCTTTATATGTGCTAAACTATTCCACTGTCTATGACGCCTCAAAACCCCATGGATCAATGGTATAATAGATTGACACCTCAAAACCCCATGGCTCTGGTAAATATATCGAACGTAAGACCTTTGAATTTATATCACGTCATACCCCAAAAAGCCCACCGCCAGGTCACTCCCATGGGCTGCCAAGTACAGTGAAACTCTAAAACCGTCTAAGAGGGAAAGGTTGAGAGCAACTCGGGCAGTGTATTCATCCCAAATAATTAAAAAATTAAACCCAAAAGCAAAAAACACTTGGGCAGCGTAAGTAAATTGAATCACTGATCAAAGTTCCAAATCGCAACTCCGAAAAAACTACAAAAAGACCTCATTATTTCGTACTTGATTAAACCACCCCGGTCGTTCATGCTATGAAATAACAATCTCATATGATAAATGTAAATTATGAGAGAACATAAGAAACTCCAATTTCGTCAACTGGACACAACGTCTTGACAATAATTTAGCTGCCTTGTTAAGTTCCTGGAGGTTTGGAACAGCATTTATCCAATAAAATCTTCAGAAAAAAATTTTATACCCAAACCAAAACCCCACGTTAGTACCACACCTACATTTTGAATTTGCAGTAGTGTGAGCAAAATGCTATGCTCTTTGACTAAAAAAAAATTAAATGCAGTAATTAAACCAGCTGATTGAAATCATACTTCGTAGTTGTCTCAGCCTTACAACTACAAGAAACCCTCTTTTTTTGAGAAATCAAAAGGTAACACTCTCTTGTGAGCAAGCAGTATTAAAATGAGGAGCACCGTAACATATACAAACACCATCTAGCTAAAAACAACAGTGTCTCCAGTGACGACATGAATTATGCTGTTACAAGCCATCGTGTTAAAATCTAGGAGCTATACTATCGGGTAAGAAGGCCGTATGACGGCAAGTCTTCCAGCCGTGTGATGTCTTCAAGCAACTCAAGCAACTCTTTTTCCAGCTGACGCCGTGTGGATTTCATCACCGTCTGTAAAGAAAAACAATAAAAGAGTACACAATTCATCAAAGACAAATTACAAACTATCAAAGAGCAGCCAGGAAAACAGCCATTGCTGCTAATAAACACAGCGTCTGTGAATCCAAGAACAACTTCTCTAATAATTATGATTCACGCTATTTCTGTTAAGCAAGAGGACAAATGGGCAACCATAGATACTATCATGAGGTTTTCCATTAATCTGTTCATCAATGACACTGTCTACACAGGACTCTTTGTAACTTAAAATGTTCTCAACATCACTGAAGGAAATCTCAGGTTGAAGAATACATACATTGAAATCCATATATGATGCACGCATATTAAGCCATTGTTGATCCATTAGCTTGAACGTGATGCAATAGAGAAGATCAAATGCCGATTCATTTTCTGTCATGCAAAAAACATCATAAGAGAAGATCAAATGCCAATTCATTTTGTCATACAAAAAAAATTATGATGTTTGAAGATAAATACTTGCAATAGAAAATGACATTAACTTAATGAAAGAATCAGATAATTCTTAACATAGATCCTCAGATTGGGAATAATGAATTGGCAACAAGGATACTTCCACAATATTTCTATACAACTTTCATAAATAACAATGTAAAACATTGCAGTGGTTCAAACTAAGAGCCAACACAAAATTACCTGCAAGAAACTTCAAAAAATTTGCTCCCACAAGTGTCCGCGGTTTGACTGTACAGTTAAATACACTGTTATCTGATGAAAAGCATCAAATTTATGACCATACTATTTCTCACACATCAAATTCCAATTCAATTAATTGACATGAAAGACACAAGAAAACCCCTTGCCTTTCAAATCTGGCATTTTCACCTAGCAGCATACTCTAAGATACGCCAGAAGGATCTATTTTTCATAATATATAATAGGGAAATGCTAACGAATGCCCTTAGGACAATGTTTAATAATCTATTTAAAGAAAGTTTTTATGAGAAAAGAAAGAAAAACATTTTAAGCTTTTTTCATTTTGTCAAAACTTTTCTAAAATGGATTGTTAACCAATGCCCTAAGGGCATTCGTTAGCATGACCCTATATAATATCCATAATTTTTGCTCCTGGGCATTTGCACAAACTACTTAGCCCGTCAAAAGTGAATGCATTACCTAGCAATTGGTTCTGGCAGGTGAGTTATACTAGCAAGAGGCGAGTACAAAGGGCTCTTCTAGTTTTCTAAAAAAGAATTACCATTCCTCTCAGGAATGGTGGATAATCCTCATAAGAATCTAAACATGAAATGAACACAAAATGTTACTAACCTGACTCCAGATCAAGCATCTGTATAAGCATGAAGGTGATATTCACACCAGCTACAGCAAATGGGTATTCCCACACTGACCGATCACCTTCCTGCTTTCGGAGAAGATCTTGGAAGGATTTCTACATTAAAAGGTTCAATAAGTTCTATATATTAAAAAAACGAAAACAAGAGCTGCATATAAGAAAGGCCAAAGTTAAAGCTAAAACTTGCGGAAAATAACCTTCTAAAAATTGTTTGCAGAGTGGCACAACTTTTACAGAAATAAGAACAAGTTCATCAAAGACACAGACACGCATGTATTACAAAAAGGTTGCACCCAGTGCACAAAGCTCCCACTTTTGCAAGGTCTAGGAGAGGTTATGGTAGGCAGCCCTACCCCAAATTTCTTTGGAAGCTGATTCCCAGACACGCAGTTATTACACATTAGTAATGAATGTGCTTACTATGGTAATGCAAACTTGCACACAAAGTGTCCCATTTTAACACATGTATATTGAAATGATTGATATCTTACTAGTAATTGCTACTTTCATAGAGTTATCCAAATCAACAGTCCACACCTTAACATCAGAATCAAAATATAAAAATATACACGGGTAGAAAAACCAAAAACACAGAGGCATTCACAAAGGCACCACTGCACCATCGTTGAACAAAAAATTGGTAGAAGGCCCCAGGAGCACAAAGAAAATACTGGTTGAATAATCACAATGTCCAAAGATTATGAACTATTTAATACTACCAGTGATTCATGACATTTCCACAATAAAAGGGAAAACCACAGTAGTAGTGATTGTAACATAAGACAAGCATCTAACCAGTTGGGCCAAATTTTCTAGAGAAACAGTCAGATAATTTTTCTTTTTAAATGACCTTTAGTTCTCCCATTCCCTCCAATGTAAAACGAAGCTATCAATGGTAAATTTCATTAGTGCCCCTCCCATTTATATAATAAGGCTTTTAAGCTAGTAACAAAACATCTATTTGTCAGCATTCAAGAATATTTAAGGAAAAGGAGTAGAAAACAAGATAAGAAACAGATTATACCGGAAAATTCTTCGCAAAGAACAACAAATTCTCCAATGATATGAAACCACCACCCCTACCAGATATCCAAATTCCATTAATTAGAGATATTAAGGTTAATAATACGAAAAAAACCCAAAATAAAAACAGGAATTATCAATAAATGTGTGATTGATATAATAAATGAAATTCTATCTACCTAAAATCTGTTGATGGATCCTTGCCTTGCCAACCCATATCTTTCCACTGTTCAGATATTAAACCACGAAGTTCCTCTTCAGGAAAGGCAGCATTCCATAAAGCCCTTAAAGCTTCCTAAAAAAGAATCACACAAATTATTAGAAGAGCCTTCACAATTCCAAGATTGTTGGAATGTACTGGTGTTCCATGTAAATTTGATGAATTTTTCTCTGAATGTACAGAAATGCACATACATCAAACTAATAAACATAAGGAAATTGCTTATATATAGGAACTCTTCCAAATTAAGCTCGCATATATACAATGAATATAATTGGAAATTAAATCTACTTCCAGAAAGTTAACCAAATCTTTAGACCAAATGATACCTGGTGCTCAGGGATTGAACTATCATAGGCAACATCAATACGGCTCTGTAGCCTCTGCAAGCATTCCTCCTGACATCACCAATGTCAAAGAAATTTTGTGAACTTTCATGGAAGTAGCACTAATCAATATAAACCATAAGGGTAGATTAAGAATGGTAGTTTAAGAAGACAAGTTTGCAAGCTTTAATCATAGTTTAATGATAGAAATAAGATGAAACTGCAACAAATTAAAAGCATATAAAAATTGGTGCCAAATTGAAACAGTGCTTGACCAACGTTGAAAACAATGATTCCCCAGAATCATGGTGGCCAATATAGCAGGAAGCAATATTCTATACTTCCAATAGATATGGCTTCTAGTCCCAAGAGATCTGACAGGTTACAGTGCCACTTCAAGTCATTTTTAAATGACAGTATCAGTTTCCTAAGACAGCTACCTTTTACCTTTGGAAGTATTAGCTTTCAATAAACTGCATAGGTAACAAATCTTTTGCTAGATATGCAGGTCAAATGAATTAAGATAACTGCCATAATATGATTTGGGAAGCACAGAAAAAATTTATTTTTCTTTAATTTTGGAAGTCAATTGTTTTTTTTTTTATTAGTCAGTTAGAGTTTTATTGTTTTATTAGGTTAATACTTTTTTATTTAATTTCCCAGAGGTTATTGTTGTAATTCAATAATTGGAATCTCCCAAATAATTGGAATTAGGGTTTTCTATGTCAACTAGAGTTACAGTTGATTCATAGTCTACATAAGTATGGTATTGTCCTCCTACGGAGACAAATTACAATTTGATTGATGAATAAAATTTCTCTTGAAATCTTTCCAATGGTCTAGTGCTGACTGCACCCAACCCTAGGCGCTAAATCCTAGAGGTTTTGTTCTCTCTTGCTAGGTGCTGACTCCTAGATTCCATATATTTTCCTGATCTTAAATTTTATTACTACATCATTTTGGTTTTGTCCTATATCATAAATTTTTTTGAAATTCGACATACAAGATAACACTGATTTCAGGCACTTGGAATACAAACCCCAATATATTTCCACATGGACACATTGTAAGTGCTGCACTAAGGAGTAGTATAGGTGGACAATTTTGAGGAGACGGTGGACAAAAGGAGGAATAAAGCTGAACAAAACAGCAAGTTTGACCTATGTATTCTTTTGGATCCCCAATTGATTTTGTTCGAGCAATTCAAGTTGAATTACGATTTGATTGTTAGTGTAATATCATATAACTATGCCAAGACCAATCTGATGTTATCTGCTGAGCTTATAGTATACACCTTTTTGAAAAGACTTGTGACACTTCAGAATTAGAGCAGTCACATAAAAGGGTTTTCACAGTGATGATTGAAAAGAGAAGAGTCGTGTATGATTATATCCAGAAAGAAAAATTAGTGAATACAAATATTAGCCAAAGTTTCCAATTTACATCGACCAATGACAGGTTTCCATGTCAGCCTAGGACATTCCAGACCAAACACTCACCTCCCAAAGCCATTTAAAAACAGAATTTAAGACAAAGTCACCTTTTGGTTTGTCAAAAAAGATCCATCCACATTGAACAATTAAAATGGATGTAGGTTAGTGTGCTAATACATACAAGCAATTGTTCATCAGAGGCAAGAAGAAAACAAGAATGTATGGGATAAATCACTAAATGACATTAAAGTCTTCAATGTAGTAATGAACCAAATCAGAATGACCCTTCAATTACATGTCACCTAAACAAACATGGAAGAAATTAAGGGCTTAAGGCCCATGATAATCTGTAAAGATCAAAATAAGTTCGAGATTTCACAAACTCAAAATGGGCATCCAGAACCCTTAGATTAGCTTGTGAAAGCTCAATGCAACTTAGACTGCCTACAAATATGAACCCTGCGCCAATTTCCATCAACCAAATGAAAAATAAGACCATAATTATTGGACAGGCTGTCACATCAATCTGATTATTAAATTCAAAACAGAGATACCAAGAATGAATAGTGAAGACCAACAAAAATGATCTGTGGGAAATAATTGAAAACAAATCAGAAGGAAGTGCCAAACAAAGAGAGTGAGAGGGGTTACATGCCCTCTCACAATGCAATTGGGACTAAGACTACAATGTTTAATACAAATCAGTGCTTCATTATGCATCCATCAAGTGATTTGTGAGAACGTGGAAGTTATAAAAATCATTAGAGAACGTGGACCCACTAAATTTCCTTCTTCATTAAAGCTAGAGACTTAGAAGTGACACGGTACCCAAAGAGCATAAGAAAGGAACTGATGCCGTTGTGCTCAAGATTTTTACCTGGGCAGGGGTTAAATCAAATGAGGGGCGAGCATCGTTTTCTCTTCTCTGTGCGCACACACAAGAAAGACCTCTTCCAAGCCATGCTGCTGATCCTGCTACAACTTCAGCTGTAAAAAGGTAAAACCCCCACTAATGAAAATCACCTTTCTAAATATTAAGCAGCAAAGTTTTTTTTTCAGATCCTACATTTGACCACCCACTAATGAAAAAATCAACTTTCTAAACATTCAGTTGCAAAGCTACATTATCCGAATGTACATTATGACAGAATTAACAAGATCTACAAACTTCTTCTTTCGTCATCGGTAAAACCAAAACACACTGAACTGAAAACTGTTCACCGTTCACAGATTTTTGCAAAGTACGCCTTTAACAAAAAATAAGGTCTGTTAGTTGATTTATAAACTACAATATCAAGGCAAAATCAAATCACATCGAGTTGTAAATGCAGGACACACCCCCCATAAATCACCATTTACACACAGTCAAAAAACAGATTTACTGTAATCGATCAATTGAACAAAACTCGTAACGATACGAAACTTATCACGCAAAACTAATGCAATTTTTAAATTCTTTTTGGCTGATTCAAAACTACAGCTATTCCAATCTAACATCAATGAACTAAAGTAACAACTAAACAACAGTGTTTTCGTCGCGACTATGAGCTTCACAGACAGTAAATTTCACAGTAATACAGTAAAAACAAAATTCATACAAAATCAGAAACCAAAAAAAAAAAAAAAGGTATTCATCACAAAAATTCACGCACCACAGCAAGCTAGAATATCAGAAAACATCAAGTCAGCGTAGAACTTCAGTTAATACTCAGTGCTACGCATCCATTACTCACTTCCAATTCACAGATCTAAACCTCAAAGAAGAAAAAGCCATTCAGAGAGAGAGAGAGAGAGTTTTCTAGAGAGAGAAAAAGAGAGACGAGATAAATTCTAGAGAGAGAGTTGGAGAAATTGAGCAAAAACAAAAGAAAAAAGTACCAGAAGTTGAATGACATGTATTGCCTCGCTCCAGACCTTGTGAAATCCTCCTCACGGCTACAAATGACCCTCCTCTATCATCCATATTTACAGCCAATGCCACTACACAGTGACTTTCTTCTTCATCACCAACAAAACCCTAGCCAATCCTCTTCCTCACCAATCTGAAACCGAACTCCAATCCAAAATCCAAATCCTCTCTCTCTCTCTCTCTCTCTCTCTCTCTCTCTCAACCAAAAACCAAAAAAAAACAAATCCAAACACTGCCGCAACGAAAAACCGCGAGCGGTTCGTACGGTACAGAATAATGCGGTTCGGAAAACGAACCGGAAATCGCAGATTCCGGTGAGCAAGAACGAGAAATTCTACCAACTCCGGCGGATTCCGGCGAAACGAAGCGAGAAATGGATCGGAACGGAGCCGAGGCCGGAAAACGGTGCCGTTTCTTGGAAGAACGAGAGCGATTCTTGAGGAAATAGTGTAAAGGAAAATCGAAATCTTTCGAGAGAAACGAAAATGGCCGCAAAAAAAAAAAAAAAAAGTGTAGTGAGTGTGGGTTAAAAGCTAGGGTTCGCTCAAGATCTGAGACTCGAACACTATGAGAGAGTCAGTTTCAGAGTCACACTTTGCATTTACACATAGCGCTCCCTCTCTCTCTCTCTCTCTCTCTCTCTCTCTCTCTCGCTCGCTCTCGCTGTGTGTGTTTGTATGAGCATGAGGAGAACTTTTTATTTTAGAGAGGAAATCGGAGATTAAAAACTATTAAAACGGACTTTAGAATCTTAATTCTTAAAGCTTTTTTTTTTTTATGGTAGTTAATTTTTCTTTTTACTGTGTTATATATATATATATATATATATATTGTTTGGGAAAATATGACGGAATGGTTTGGAAATGATGGAGTGCGTGTGTGCGTGTGTGGGCTTTATGGGGACGGTGGCTTTAAACTGAAAAAAAGTTGAAAAGCGGGAAGTGAGGCTTTTTACCACGGGTAACGGATTCAAGGGTGTTTTGGTAACTTGATTTTTTTTTTCTTTTGAGATAAAAAATAGAATGGTAACTTTTTTTTTTTTTTTAAGAAGAAGTACTAGAAACTTTATTTATCGGTTAGAAAAACATTATGAAGGTGTGAAGGAATATCTTCAATCATGTTTAACTAAATTGTGAGTGGCAAAATTGTCTAATATGTGGGTATGTAAAAAACAAATATGCGTAAAAACCTCTAACGATGGTTTTACTTTTACTTATCAATAAGATGATCAAAGGGAGCTAGGGAACTTTCGGCACTCTTCAAAGCATATATAACCACTTCAGAATCTCCTTCTAGATAGAATGGTAACTTGATGTTAAGAGGATTTGAATCAGCTTGTGTATAAAAAAAGATTTACCTAATTTTAGTAGAAGAGCCGACTTTTTCTGTTTTACAGACTTACTTATCAAGACACCAATTTTACATTATATTTTATTAAATATCAATTTTTTGTAATTATTTATCTATTTTTACACGCAACAATTATCATCTACTCTCTTCTTTTATCCTCGCAAAACTTAAAGAGAAATTACAAATACTAACTGCAAAATGAATAGTGACAATGTCAGAGCCTACGTTTTCTATTTTATAGACTTACTTTTCAAAACACCAATTTTACACTATTTTATTAAAATATTGATTTATTATTATTTTTTTTTTAATTGTTGATCTATTTTCACACACAACAATTATCATCCACTCCCTTCCTTTATTCTTGAAAAACATAAAGAGAAAATACAAAAATTAAATGCAAAAGGAATAGTGACTATGTAAGAGCCTACTTATTCTATTTTACAAACTCGCTTTTTAAGACACTCTTGACTCTACCTTAGATTATCTATTACATTACATTTTATCAAAATATTAATTTTTCTTATTTTTTTTATTATTTATTTTTCTTCACACACAACAATTGTTATCCACTCTATTAATTTATCCTTGTGATACCTAAAGTGATGATAAAAAAAAACTAAATGCAAAAATGAATTGTGATAATGTAAGAGCCTACATTTTATTATTTTACAAACTTGCTGTTTAAGACACACTACCTCATATTTTCTATTTTACACAAAATTTTATTAAAATATCAATTTTTCTTGATTTTTTTAATTGTTTATCTTCTTCGCACACAACAAATATCATTCACTCTATTCCTTTATCATTCTCTCTTTTACAGACTCACTTTTCAAGACATCACACCTCTGATTATCTATTTTACATAACATTTTATTAAAATATCATTTTCTTAATTTTTTTTAATTATATATCTTTCTTCATGATATATAAAGAGATAATAAAAAACTAAATACAAAATGAATAGTGATAGTATAAGAACCTACTTAAGCATAAGAGCCTACTTTTTCTACTTTATAACTCACTTTCCAAGACATTATATGTCATATTATCTATTTTACACTACATTTTATTAAAATATCAATTTTTTTGAATTTTTTTAATAGTTTCTCTTTCTTCACACACAATAATCATTATCTACTCTCTTCCTTTATCTTCGGGATATATAAAGAGAGAATAAAAAACTAAAATAAAAATGAATAATGATAGTGTAAATTTATACATTTATTATAGCAATTTTGCAATTTTACACATCTTTAACTTGACTAATATGAGTGATTTTAGGGCTTAAATGTGTAAATTAATACCTTTTATATTTTTCATTGACTGATATGATTGATTTTAGGGATTAAATGTGTAAAATTTGCATTGATACCTTTTAAATGTGCGATAGTTACTCCACAAATATAAATATTTATAGGGTGTGGAGGGCAAGAGTCATGGTTTAAGTCTCTAGAAGGGAGCTTCACACACATATACATTTAGATTAGGTTAAAGTAGAATTTCTGTCTTGTATAAAAAAAAATTAAAAACAAAACAAAACAAAACAAACTTTAGCCTACTTTATTCCTTTATCCTCACAATATGTAAAGGGATAATAAAAAGAGTACGAATTTGGTAAGGAGGGAGCGTAAAACTTATGTTTTACACTATCCAATAAGAAATTGTCATATTAACATTTTACTTAAAATTCAATACATCTTACTACACTTAATAACATTTCAATAAACTCCAAATTTAGTTGGATTTAAATATGAGTATTAGAATTAATTCGGTGTGGTTTTGCTTATTCTTAAATATGTGATAAGATGATACAACATGTTGATATTGGAAGGATAACACATTGGTTTTATACCACATCCTTTCAGAATATAATCTTTAGTAAAAAACTAAACACGAAATGAATAGTGATAATGTAAGAGCCTACTTTAGCATAAAAGCTTACATTATATATTTTACAGACTCACTTTTGAAGACACCACACCTCAGATTTATTTTACACAACATTTTATTAAAATATCATATTCTTTTTTTTTTTTTTAATTGTTTCTCTTTTTTCATACATAATAACTATCATTTACTTTTTTCCTTTATCCTCACGATATGTAAAGAGATAATAAAAAACTAAATGCAAAATGAATAGTGACAATATAAGAACCTACTTAAGCATAAGAGCCTACTTTTTCTATTTTGTAACTCACTTTTCAATACGCTCTACGTCAAATTATCTATTTTACATTACATTTTATTAAAATATCAATTTTCTTGAATTTTTTTAATAGTTTTTCTTTCTTCACACACAATAATCATTATCTACTTTCTTCCTTTATCTTCGGGATATATAAAGAGAAAATAAAAAATTAAGAGGAAACTTAATAGTGACAATGTTAATTTATACAGTTATTCTAGCAATTTTGCAATTTTACACATCTTTAGCTTGACTGATATGAGTGATTTTAGGGCTTAAATGTGTAAATTGATACGTTTCATATTTTTCATTGACTGATATGAGTGATTTTAGGGATTAAATGTGTAAATTTTGCATTGATACCTTTTAAATGTGCGATGACCACTCCACAAGTATAAGTATTTTGTGGGGTGTGGAGGGCAAATGTCAAGGTTCAAGTCTCTAGGAGGGAGCTTCATACACATATACACTTAGATTAAATTAAAGTAAAATTTCTATCTTATATAAAAAAAATAAAAATAAAAACGTTAGGATAACAAATTCAAGTGTGTTTTGGTAACTTGATGTTAAGAGCATTCAAATCAACTCATGTTAAAATTTCTATCTATTTTAGCATAAGAGTCTACTGTTTTTTATAGACTCATTTTTTAAGACACTACATATCAAATTATCTATTTTATATTACATATATTAAAATAACAAAAAAAATCTTGATTTTTTAATTGTTTCTCTTTCTTCATTTACAACAACCAACATTTATTCTCTTCTACTAAAAATTAAATGCAAAATGAATAGTGTGCAATGTAAATTTATAGTTACTGTAGCAATCATGTATTTTTACACAATTTTGCATTAACTAATACGGGTGAATTTTGAGATTAATTGGCTAAAATGTTATACTTTTTCTATTATGCAAGCACTGATTCGGTATGAAAATATTTTTGCACCCGAATATCATTCATTCTCTTCAAGTAAATACAGACTATGAAAATATTAGTAGGTTTTAGAGAACCATTAGCGGATGTTTTAAATTTCTCCTCTCTTTTTTTCCCCCCTAAAATTTAAAGTATCTGTCTTCGTGTTAATCTCTTGTCCTCTCATTTTTCTATAATATTTATATTTGCTTGTCTGTTTAAATATTAAATGTAAATGTTTACAAATGAAGCAATTTTTTTTTCCTGGCAAATTGCTTCAACCATCTTTAATATTACAATACAATGTTCCTTATTTATATTTAGAATATTTCTTTAAATTGCACTTCAAATTTTGAATTACTATTTACTATCAGCAAATGAACAAATTTACATGGTTTCTCAGGTGAATTTTTTTGAATAGTCGGTCGAATTTCAAGGTCAAGATCTTCTTCATTTCACTAGAAATGGAAGAATCTATTTTATAGCTAGAATACTAAGTTCCACATCATTTAAAATAACTTGATAGTTTGTACAACTTTAGATTTGTAATTTTTGATCAATTAGTATAAGTCATGTGATAAATCTATTTTAAATATGGAGAGGATCTATTTACTAAACTTCAATTGCCCAAGGGCAAGGGTAGCAGTAAAAATTGCTATATTATAATCTATATTTTCCAAATTTTAAAAAAAAAACATCATTTTAGTTTAGGAAATATTTTAAGAAACTTTTTATGACAAAATAGGGTAATTAAAAATTATAAAAGAAAAGTTAACAGATGTTCTAAGTGTATTAATTTAAGAAATATTTTTAAAAAACTTTTTATGAGGAAAGAATTTTTAAAAAAAATAATTTTATACATTTTATATTTCTCATAAAAAAATTATTAAAAAAAATTATCCTAAAAACACACGTTAACTGAACATATATATAAATTACAAAGATAAAAAGACCCTTTCGAAAAAGACTTGAAAGAAAAAAAGGGGTCACATGGGATGTTGCTAACATGGACCATGCCATGATGTATAGACTTCATTTATGTGAGAGACCCTACACCAACATCATGTTGTACTTTGCTCCTTTAATTAATATCAGGATTTTGCTTTTGTGTTGGTCGCGTTATTATCAGGATCAGTGCCTTCAAAATTAATTAGAGTTTTGGTCCACGCGCATGCATGGGTCTTCGACAAAGTTGTGGCTACTTTACGTTTTGGTGAATCTAACATGAAAGCATTCATGCTTTTGTGGATGCCTCAACTTTTTCACATGTGGCATGCATATGAAAAAGCTAATGCTAAGTTTGTCTATCTAATTTAATTAATTAAGGAAAATGATAACAAATGTCCTTAGGACATTGATTAACAATCCATTTAAAGAAAGTTTTTATGAAAAAATGAAATAAAATAATTAATGTTTTGACAGTTTTTTTCATTTCCTATAAAAGTGGTGTTAAAACTTTCCTAAAATGGATTGTTAACTAATACCCTAAGGGCATTCGTTAGCATGACCCTTTAATTAATTATCTAGCTCTCTTTTTTTTTAATGACAAAAGAAAATTTTCTAAAAGCATGTGTAATAATTTCCTTGAAAAAACATTGTGGTTTCTGAAAAGTAACTTGTTGTTGAATGTTGAGACCATTCCAACAATATTGGATAATATATTATTTTTCTATAAAAATGGAAAAAGAAAAATGAGATATATCCATTGTTTTGAAATCCAAACCAGAATGAGTGGTCTGATCGGATTATTCGAAAACTGGTCCATAAGTTGGTTAAATTTGTCACAAACTTGAACTTGCTTTCAATACAGGGAAATAAACATGTCCAAAGTCCAAACTAGTGGGCCACATGCTTTTTTTTAGTAGGGAATGAGAAATTAACATATATACACACATAATTTAAGTATGAAATTTATTAAAAAATATTAAATGACACGTCACAATTTGGCATCGGTTGAACATTTAAACTTCAGTCATATCTCAAAGATTTTGAACTTTTAAGAAAAATCTAGGAAAAAAATTAGAGTGCGTAGTGGATTATTATTTAACAATCGATGTGTAACAATAATCTTCACATATTTTTCAAGGTACTTAAACAATTTTATTTTATTTTTATCTTTAAAAAAATGCTTTTCATGCTAAGAGTTGCAATTTTATGAGATTGAATTTATAGATTATTGGGACACTAGACTATTAAATCACGCAAAGCCCAATGAGGGTCCTCCAACCAAATACATGGCCACAACTTTTTTTGATTGATTTCCAGCCTATAATCATGTAGTAATTTAGCTCATGAATTATTTTTGGTTTCCTTGACATATATTGAAATTGGGTATCACATTTTCCAATTTAAGCATTTTCATTGAAGGTTGCACGCACATGTGCGTTATGTCCCCTCATGATGCTTGAATATCGTCGCTTTTATGATCCAATTCCAAATATCCTGGCCAAATGCATACAATGAATAGTTCGGCAGCAATGGAATCATCCCAAATTACCAATCTCAAAAAAGACAGTTGCTAGTTTAGATGGTGAAATTTACAAGGCCATGGAGTCTCCACTTCTTGCGTTAGAACCAAGGTTAATATTCACTTATAAAAAATTGTATAATTGAAAATGAAAAACATGTACAAGTGGGACAACCCCACCACCGACTATCCAAATATCAAAAAGAAAATGAAAGAACAACTATTGCATAAGAAGTAGTGAACAAGGCTTGCATGAGGTTTATATGCTATGCAATGGAATGAATAGTATATATCTCATGTATTCTTGGTTTGATCGTCATAATAATAGCATACATATGAGTTAAGCTTGAAAACTACCTTAGCTAAATCTTAATTTGTATATGACAATCAACATATATGGCATTAGCAGAAAAAAAAAAAAAAAAAAAATCTATGGAAAGTTGGAAACATTCAACGAAGTATTGTTTATTACTTTAGTGGCATTGATAGATGTAAGTCCGTCTTAAATTTGTGTTAACACTTGAATTAAAGAGAAAAACTCTCCTCCAATTGAATCCTCCAATTTTGGTCCTCTTATAGTCTTATTTTTAATTAAATGTGTGATATAAGATATTTATTTGATGTAGTAGAAACTTTACCCTCAAGCTCCCGTGAACAGTATCTTCATGCCAAGGGCACTCTATAAAGCATCATTACACTGAAAATAGATAGATTGGCACAAAATGTCAGCCGCAAAGCTAATACAAAATTGAAGGCATTGGCATCATGAACGTTTTGCTGTTAATTGTTTAATTCTTGAAAGTACCGTAGAAATAAAAGTGAGAAAGGTATTACTTTGTACAATGTAGTGATGTACTCACCAAAATAAGCTCAAAAGCTAGGTTTTCTTTTTTTTGGGGGGTGGGGGGGGCTGCTTGTCAAATGCACCAGAGAGCTAGGGCATGATACCAGCTACCAAACTGATCAGAGCAAACAATGATTAGTGGGTTTGGCAAATAGATTTTGGATATTGTTTGGCAAAACTTCATCAATGTATATCTTATAAGTTCATTCCAACTCAGCATGCCACTGAAATGGGTGATTTTCTGGGTGGAGATAATTGGGTTATAGACAAAAACATCATAGTCACTACTCACTAGTCAATATGCCTTGTCCACTTCAAGAAGATTAGTACTCTTTTTATATGGCACCCAAGCAAACACAATTATTCATCCACATTGGAGGGTATAAAATCTTTTCAGATTTGATGTCTCTCATATATCAGTAATATCACTTTTAGACTTTTACCATAAACAACAACCATATATGCATTGATAAACTTTGAAATGAGATTATAGTCGTGTTGTTACCATTGTGCAGGTACGTCAAATCATCAAGTTCGTTAAAAAACGAAGACTATAAACACCAGGGAACAGCTTTATTGTAGTTAGTAGTTACAGTAAAATAATGGGTCAACTAAGGCCCCATAGCCATAGGCTGTATTTGTTCATCACGGCACGTCAAAGATGAGATACATATGACGATTATAATTATGATAATGGGGCAAAAATTGGGTCCCCTGTGAGCTAGAACCGTTAGGTTTATGATACGTGTTTACTTGTTATGATCTTAACTAGATTTTTTTTTCCAACCTAAATTATACTTAATTGTAGATTTTATCTCTTAAACTATCAAAATGCACTATTAACCCCCAAGTAAGAAAAAAGCAATGTGCATTTATTTGAGAAAGTTTATTTTTATTGAACTTGAAAAATAAACTGGATAGAACGGTTGTTCTTATTGAAAAAAAAAAATTAAAAGAGTGTACACAAGCTAGATAACTTTAAAGGCAAATTACAACTTTTTCACTTGTGATTTGGCCGAAATTTAAGTTGCCTACATGTGATTTGAAATTTGACACTTTACCCACTTGAGATTAGCTTAGTTAAAGTTCCGTAATATATTTCTGTTAAAAACATGATTAAATTTGTAATTTTGCTCCACTTTTATGTCTCTTTCCTTCAAAAATACATAAAAATACAATATCAAATAAGATAAAAAAGGATCTAGTAGAACATTTTTATCATAAGATTTCAAACCACAGGTAAACAATTTAAATTCGGTCAAATTTTAGGTGGGTAAAGTGTCAAATTTCAAATCACAAATAGATAACTTAAATTTTTACTAATCCACAAGTGGGTAAATTGTAATTTGCCACAACCTTAAAATAATAAATAAATAAATAACTTATTTCATTATACCACTCATGCAAACAAAGTCTAATTAGAACTACTTATTGAGATGGATGTCATGTACTTTAATAATAATAGGTCATTTCTATTGTACACATTTTTTTTTAAAATGTAACATACCACCTTTTCTCAATATATATACACACACACACGTGTGTGTGTGTGTAACATACCACCTTATTATTAACCGTTCACCTATTTATTATTATTTTTTATCAATATTTATTATTATTATTATTATTATTATTATTATTATTATTATTATTATTATTATTATTATTATTATTATTATTACATCATTAGGCAATATTATATGTAAACAATTTAAGATCATATAGGAATAGTAAATATATGTCCAAGAGTCTTGTAATTCAAGGACAACACTCAATTCTCGTCACGTGGAAAACATGGGTTTGAATCATTCTTTTTCCTTATTATAAGCCAACAAAATAAAAGGATGGTGCATATAAAAAAAGTGTGTGACGCAAGGAAGTCAATACTGTACCAGAGGTTGTCCCGATTTGGCCACCAGTACGATATATTTCGAATGCTGGTCAATACCGGTATACCGTTTTAGATTTACCGCTATTTTATATATTTAATACACACACACACACACAAAATCTCTATTTACACACACATACACACACAGACTCTCCAACTTTTAGTCTCATAAATATCTTCATTTCGACTATTGTGTACTGATTGATACAGCAACCTAAAGATCAACTGGAGATTAAAATTGATGCAGGCAAAACAGTTAAAAAAGAAGAAAATGGAACTCTTAATTCAAACACCAAATTCAAATTAAGTAAAAGAATTGGAGAGATCAAAGGTTAAGTGAAATAATGAAATTATCTACAAAACACTTTCATTATTGATTATTTTAGAGACAAAAACTGCCACATTTACCAAAAAAAAAAACAAACAAACAGCACAACATTTTGTGTTTCGGTCCAATACGGCCGGTACAAGGCCGGAATTCGCCGATACGGCCAGTATTTTATTCGGTACAAAATAGAAGTATACCAGTACTGGTGCATTGGCCGGTACCGGTACGATATCGACCACCCTTGTGTGACATAGAAGTCTCCTAACTCCTTAAAGTAATACGCATAAAATAAAATAAAAGCTTTTTTATTTCCTTTTGGGAGAAGGTGAAAAGTACAAATTTAATTTTCCTGCTTACTATTAAGGATGGGGTGTAGTTACATTTTTATTTCTATTTTTTTTTTTTTGGCATTTTATGGATAATATAAAGATAACTATTCAAAATTTCAAAGTACAAATTGAATTATTCAACAAAACAAAAAAAGTACAAATTGAATTAGCCTAAGGGTTTATACATTTGGACTTCCCATAAATACACAAGGATAGGACTATGTAGAAACTAACCGAAGCCGAACCAATCGATCAACACTACCGACTCAACCGACCCAACTCTAGCACTGACCAACTGAGCTGAGGTTGGCAATCAGATGGAGAGGTTCGACGCTAGTGTAGTGTTACCATCGGATTTGCAAATCTGAAACTAATTTTCTTACCAAACCGACTAATACATAAGATATATATATATATATATATATATATATATAAAGTAATAAACCTTAATACAACGACGTTTGAATTAGTATTCTTTTAATTTTTCAACAAAATATTTCGTTTCACTGAGTAATTATAAAAAATCAAAAATCAAAATGGCATCGTTTTGAGCTAGGTTTTCTAATTCCTGCCCTAGTATAAATAGCTTATTTCTCTCACAGCTGCTCAAATCTCTCAGACTTCAGTTGCTCTATCTCCCGCTCTTGCCTCCTGCTGCTTAGCGGGCTCTCCATTCACCACCAACTACCACCTACCGCCAGTAACTCTCTCTCTCTTTGAAAACGAAAAGTCTACTAACTTTTTTTTTTCAGCATTTTGATTGTTAGGAAGACTGAGACTAAAAGAGTTCTCTCACTCTTCAATCCTTCAAGGATAGGTAATCACTTTCAACATTCTTATTTTAATCTTCAATAAGTTGCTTCGTGGGTACACAATAACCATTTTAATCTTTAGTAAGCATTTTTTTCTTAATCTTCTTGGCCACACAATAACCACTTCATGGGTCATGGGTGAGTGCATAAAATCAAAGTAAAAAACGTTGGTATTTAGAACATGATGAGCGTAAGAAAATCAGTAGGCTGGAATGCTTCGAGCTAGGGAAATGGCTTTAGGACCTAAAAGGAAAGAAAAAAATGTCAAGGGTGACCGGTGTAACTTGACCAAGGACTCTCTGACGATTAAGTTAGTTTTCTCTCTAAAACACAAGGATGGGAAACTATGAATAATAGAACTTACCTCAGGTGAATGGGACTTGCTCCTTTTATAGAGCGTTACAAGTGGTTCTACTTGTTCGAATCCACCACCATCATGGGTGATGTGTGTGGTTAATAGAGAAATTGGGGTACGTGGAGCGGATTATGAAAAATCCTCTCCACGTTTTAGGAGTAGTGCATCATGGTTTGTTTATATGGAACATTTTGAGAAGTTCTTGTCAAATTCACTAAGTGTCATCTGGTTGTCTATGCCTTGTGTCATGGATGTCTATCCTGAAATTGAATGGTCTTGTTATCAAATGGACGGGTACTATTCATGCACACGACGCCGTTGTTAGGTTTCTCTCATCTTGAAATTTTCTGGAAGTGGTCAGGTCATGGATGACTAACTTGGATGAATTGACCTTAGATTGATCCCTATCAAAACATATTTAGATGATATATAGAAAATCATTTGCGACTTTGAAGCATGCATAGAATATTTATTTTAGAGTGATAATTTTTTCTAATATCATCATCATAGCCATTTTTTATGGTTATAAAAAAAAAAAAAAAAAACAATTTTTTAAGTGTTTCAAACCGACCATAAAAAACCGCACCGCTATAGGTCGAAAAACCGACCTTAAGTGGTATGCATCAGTTCTAATTATGAGAAAACCAATCCCTATCGGTTAGCTAATGAGAAAAAAAATTGAGCCAACCAAACTGCGCACACCCCTACGCAAGGTCCATAAAATAAAATAAAATAAAAAAGCTTGGTTATTTCAAGTTCTTGAAAAGGTTAGTCTTAAGCAAGCATATTTAATTATTAACTTCTTAGTATATGTGCTGAATTAACACCTGAAACGGTCGAAAAAGAATGCCCCTTTTTAGTTGGATGAAGAAAGAGTGATTCATTTGGATGAAGATATATATTTGATTTTAGCTTACACCAAAAACTAATTGGTGTCTTAATTTGATAATAAAGAGCTATTCTTAAGAGTAAATGTCATACGTTGAAACTCTCTCAAAAAAATAAATCAAGAGTGGAAGTACTATGAGTATGGGAAATGTTAACCAATGCCCTTAGGGCATTGGTTTAAGAGCTATTTTTAGAAACATTTTATTGGAAGAATGATAAAACAATAAATGTTATTGACAGCTTTTTATATTTCCTATGGAAGTGATGTCAAATCTTTCCTATTATAGTTTATTAACAATTGCTCTAAAAGTATCTATTACCATGACCCTCTAAGTATCAATAGTATTATGGTAACCTAAGTCCCAGGCTAAAGTCAAATCATCTCTAACAGCCTATAACTCAACGACTGAGCAACTGAAAGTAAAGCCTACTTATCTGGCAAAACCAACTATCCAATTGCCATATTATGCATTTGGATGAAGATATATATTGTGCTTTAAAAAAATTAACAATATTGATGCTAGTTGGTAACCATGAGAGGTAAATAATACCAGATCACGAGTATAGTTTAGTCATATTGAAAATGGAGATGTCAATGATAACCATGGCTTAAAAAACTGGATAAGACTAGCCAATTCAACTGAGAATCGAACCCTAAGTTGTTTGGTAAATACTGGCTAAAACCAATAAAAATTGGTGGTTCAACTAGTAAAAACCGAGAATCAGACCCCTTTTCGATTATTTGACCACTCTAGTTTTTAAACCATGATGACAATAACAGAATCATGGAAACTTATAGAATAAACCGGAAGTATAATAAATGCATACTCTTTTTTCTCGCATAAATGGTGAATCCTATCATGAATAGTTTGGGAGTGCAATAAATGTGTTCTTCCTTACTTCCTCTCACATGAAAAGTATATCTCATTATTAATTTAATTAGTGAAACACATTATTATGTAAGAAAAGGAAATACACACTTAATATACTCTTGAAATATTCTACAATTAACCTAATTAAAATCAGGAAGTTTTGGTTATACTATAATTTCAATAAGAAGAGAGATGTAGTTTGAAAATAGGTGATAGCAATAGCAACGGTTGTATCAGCCTATCAGGTAATGGATAGTTTAGAGTTGATAGCAGTGGCAAGAAATGAATTAGGGATGTAGTTTAAAAATGGGTGACGGCAATAGAAATGGTTGTGTCAGCCTGTCAGGTGATGGATAGTTTAGAGTTGACAACAATGGCAAGACATGAATTAGGGAGGTAGCGGATAAAGAGAGACAACATTGCCCCACTTTTTAATTATTTTCCTTTTTCTCTCACAGCAAGTGAGAGGAAGATGATTTTTGAATTTATGTTATTTTACTGAGAGAAACCCAATAATATCATTGAATTATAAAATTTTATTAATTCTCTAAAAACTATTGTTTCTTAATCTTTTTTTCCTCAAAAAAATCTTTGCAACTTGATTTCTAAACATGAATAAAAACAAACTGTGTTTAAGTCAAATCGATTGCAACCTTCACAACTAACATTTCGGAAATCTTTACAATTACAAATTTAACATAAAAAGAAAGGGAAAAAAAATCAGTAGGACCAAAAATCTAAAAATTGTATGATCAATGAACTCTTGGAGAGGGACCAATAAGAAATTGATTGTTGTTTAACCATTGAAGTTGACTATGCTCCATACTCACTGTCCTAAATCCTTTTATTCTCCTCATTAATTTTAAGTACTTCTCCATCAATCCATTGGTATCCTTAATCTTCTTTTTAGTATTTTTTTTTGCTAATAAATCGAGCATTTTTTTAAAAATAAAACAGAGGCAGCATCCTTCTTGCAAGCATCCAAAACTGCAACAGGAAGAATATGCAAATTACAACAAACAGTTGAACTATGTACAACTACAAATTTAGCTAATCAATGATCAGTAACAGCCTACAGTTAAGCTCTCTCCTAACCCAGTTAAAATTACAATTAACAAAATACTTGGCTAGACAACGATCTTCTTTTAGTTAATGCATAACTAAGGTACAAAAGTTAACCATCATTTAAAAAATAAATAAAATATGAAGCACAAAACTGCAACATGAATAAAATATAGGGAAAATTAGTTGATCTTGCCCAGAGTATTAAGCAACCTGAAGCATGCGTCCCATACATGTTGAATCTTCCAAAAAGATTATATAAAACAATAGGGTCTCAAATTTTTTAATAAAATTAGTTCAACAGTATATATCCTAACATCAAGGTTGAACACTATTAATACTTAGAAAAAGAATTAAAAATTCTTGAGTGATTTTTCTTTCCCATTACTCCATTGATACAGTATCTTGCAAATATTTCTGCAATTAATCTCATATTTTAATTTTCATTCTTTCTGTTCTAAAAGAATCCCACTATCACTTTGACCAAAATAGACCAAGTAAAACCCATGATTATGACCTTGGTTGAAGCATAATCATTAGGTTTGCAAAAAACTGAACAAGAAATTAAAAAGATAACACAAATCATAAATATTCTGATTTAAGAATACAAAAGATTCAGTCAACTCATCTTTGTGAGTAACATCTCTCAATGCTTTATAGTCAAATAAAGAATTACTATCACCAAGGATTGCTTAATAGCTAATAGAAATGGATCTAGGCCAGAAAGTTTAATAATTCTAAGTAGGTAAAAAGAAAAAGTTAACTAATATTTGAGTTTAATTATCCAAGATAGCATGAAAAATTCCATTTTTTCCTTGGAACTTGGACATTAATTTATCAATTTTTTGACACATAATTAGATGCTAGGTTTAGATTACAACTGCCCAACAGAAAGCTAGGAACATTGCTCAACGTATGCTCGTGATTTTAGTTTAGATTTAGTCAAATTAGATGTACCTGTCACGTTGTGGACTACAAAATACAATTATAATATTTCATTTAATAAATCAAAAATATACAATTATTATAATATTACCATTTCCATGACACTAAAACTTGAGGTGGAAATGGAACCTCTATTCCATCAAGACCTTTGTCGGATCATAACCCATGTGTATTGGGTATCCCTTTTTAATTTCATGGTTTTCTTAGATGTTTTGATATTATATTAAATTGAAAATATAATTAAAAATAATGCAATGATTTCCCACGTACACATAAATGTATATTATCCTATATTTTGGATTATGCAACTTTACCTCCTGTTGATAAGGTTTGCAATTAGTGGAGCAGTTAACATATACTTTTGGATTGGTTTTTTTTCTCAATTAAATACGAAATTTTAAAGTCTCATTTTTCCTAAATAAATCTATACATTGTCAACTCTTAATAAATAAACCAAAAAAAAAAAAACAACAAAAAATTTAATCCAGTTACCCAAAATAAAGCGCTTGAGCTTCTTTCTAAAACTTAGTTGTGAGTTATGACAGCTATGGTTCACTGGTTCCTTTATTTGCAGTTTTGGATTCAACGGGTAGGATGTTATTGTGGTAATCCTTTAGATAAGAAAGTCACTCTATTCGTCCATTTCTACTTTTTTTTTTCATTAAAAAAAAAAAAATCTAATAGTCGTGACATTTTAAATTCATCTTTACTAAATCAAATAGTTGTGAGTCTTGTGACAGGTTGATAGATACTGTTTACTAGTTCTCATCTTATAAGCCCAAATCTAGCCAGTAAATTGCTATTATGGTAATGCCTAAGATAGGAAAGCAACTCTGATTGTACCTCCTAAATTTTTTTGTTCATTAAAAAATAAAAATAAAAAATCTAATAGATGTGACATTTTGAAATCCATTCTTGCATAATCCAAGAGGTTCCTTTAAACTAAAAAAATTTTCTGCCTCTTTTTGTGAGCCTCAGGTGGTAGGCAAGGCAAGACCTCATCATCTTACGGTAGAAGCACGCTAGAGCAGTAGTAACCACATAAATGGGCTCATAATGCTAGTAGAAGATAAAATAGAAAACTTAGATAAGCTTCTTCTTTTTCGTAAAGGAGAGGACCCAAAAGCCCCTTTTGCAATAGAGTCTTCATCAAAAAAGGTGTTCTCTCTTATAATTATCACCCATATTCAATGAAATTGGACTAGATGTGGGCACCTGTACCAAACAAATGATTCAGATTTTGTTCCACAAACCTTCGACTCTTGTAGACTACCAAACATCTTTTAAAGCCAAGAAAAAGACCAGTGAGAGAGAGAGAGAGATCATAAATCAAAATGCTCTACCCAATATTAGGCCAATTAGCTTTTTGAGCTGTCCAATTGTGAAAGTTTTGGGCTTATTGAAACACTTTTTTAAAAATAAATAAACAAATAAAAAGTGTCAATTCTTTAAGCTACTTATAGTTATTGATTTAAGTAGGGTTGATTGTATAATTAGTAAATTTCAATAATGTTAAACAAAGGACTTTGAATAAGATACGAACTTCATTTTTTGAGCTGATGGACCTAACTTGTAGCTTGGTGGCCAAAAAGGCAAAAAAAAAATCCTAAATTGGTTTAGATTGCACGTATGTATTTGTGATTAGTTGGAGTACTAGAAGAGTCTTAATCACCTTGTCGACAAAAAAACACAACCAAAGTTTGAGGCAAAAAAATTCCACATTATTATTCTTGTTCATTTTTCCCTTCTTTTCTAAATTTTGCACTGGATGCCCTCTGTCGAAATAATAGTAACAACAACAACTAGTCGTTAACTCATGTATTTAAGTTTTAACATAATATGATTTTTATCATTCTTTTTTTTTTCTTTCAAAATTTAAAATTTGAAAATTATGATGGTTGTTATTAATAGACATTTATTATGATTAAGTTGTATATGGAACTGTATATTCTAGAATTATGCATTTATTATGATTGAATCTTTTTTTTTTTTTTTGAGAAACTGTCATGATTGTATCTGTATATGAAATTATATAGTCTATTATTTAAAGAAAATATAATGTACCAAGATTGTAATAGAGGATTTTTTTTTTTTTTTTTGAGAGAGTTTCAACTTATGGCGTTCACTCCTGATGATAGCTTTTTATCATCAAATCAAGACACCAATCAGTTTTTGACGTAGGCGGGAATTGAACCCCAAATCTCTTATACAACCATCAGAGACTTTACTAGTTGAGTTAACTCGAACCCACTAGAGGATTTAAATATACAATATAATTTATATTCAATTAAAAAATATAGAATATAATAACGATGTGTAAAATTGTAAGACCTCAAAAACTTATATAGTAGTGGCACAGTACAATGAGTTCAACCAAAATTCAAATAATTTCATTTTGTATGTGTTCCTTTTTTGTTTTTGTTTTGGTTTTTTTTTTTGGCTTGATGGTCCTAGCATGACAACTAGGTGGGTCTTGTCCCCTTCATAGGATAGTAAGTCCACATTGAAGAAAGGTATGTGGGTCTACAAAATGTATCACTTGGTTTGATTTAACTCATGAAAAAAGACTCCTTTATGTTATGGTGATAGCTGTATTTTCTTTGCTGCCAACATTGGTGACCAAGAAGCCTGTGCTTTATCAAAGTTGAAAAATATTGTAAGGGACCCCATGCATAAATTGAAGAAGAAGAAGAAAAAAAATCTTGGCTCCATTGAATGCATCTCAAATTGATAGAAAAGTTTCTTCGTCTGAGGTGTCCAAAGTCCAAAGTTTGGATTCCAAGCCCATAAAAAGATTTGATTGTCCGTTATTAGATGAGGAAAGGCTGAGTTTGATATCAATGGATTTGATCCACTATTATCTTTGGGCCATACCACAGTCACAGTCAGACCTGGCTTCATCATTTAAGCTGACTATCATGCTGGGCTTTGTCACCTCAAACCATAGGCTTACAAACCTGGAACTGGGTACATGATATCAGTCTGCAGCAAAGCTTAAGAGCACTTTTTTTTTTTTTTCACAATCTGTTAAGGTATTATTTTTCTTTCTCTTTATTTTTAATCTCTATTTTATTAATGTTGAAATCACCTCATTAGTGATGACAAATTACTTCCAACTCACCTCAAAACCAACCTACCTCAATTATGTCCTACACAAGTTTTTTCGAACATCAAGAATGAGTAGAGACACTCATGATCTGACCCTACCTTGCTCATTATCATTCTCATAATTTTTTCTTTACTTAGGAAGTTAGGTATTAAGTTTTTATTGGAGTAACTATCATTTGTATATGAATCGATAATTGACATTAGTTTTATCATGTATTAATCACAACAAGCTATATAACAAGTAGAAAAAAAAATTGTGAAGCCATGAGGGTATGGGTGCACTGATGAAGCTGCATCACGTTCTTGACTCATGAGGAGGGTTGTAATAAAGTTCTTCAATGCATACGAGTTAGGACTTAGGAAGGATAAAGGAGTGGTTTTCTATGATGGCGGATATCATGTGCTGATGATAAAGTCTAGCTATCTTTGGGGAAAATATTCCTTATTAATCTCAAAAGATTTTTCTTTTTTTACCGGAAGCTAGTTGGAATTAATTAGGGATAGCAAAAATTCTTCTTCTCATTTGACTAGCCACGTCCAACTCTTCCTTAAGATGGGTTTTGCTCGACTTGAATGTGTGTGTATGTATATATTATTTTTCTTTAATATATATTTAAATTATTTATATATAAATTCTTTTATACACATGCTATTCTTATCTCTCAACACACCAACTTTTCATTTTCTTAGCACTCTTACAATTGTCGTCTCTCTTTTTTTGTTTCGTCTCTATCTCATTAATGTTATAACCACCTCATTAGGGATAACAAATTACTTTCAACTTGTCTTGAAATCAACCTGTCCTACTCATGTTCTGCATGAGTTTTCCACACCCCAAAGAGGGACAGAAGCACTCATGATCTGACCCTACCCTATTTGTTATCATCCTTAAAATTTTCTTTTTCTTTTCTCTTCTTGAGTGTGTTTAAGGATTTTGTTTATCATGATATGTGCTTAACAAAGGCTAGTATCAATGAAAAGGATGCTTTTTTTTTTTTTTGGTAGTATTTTCTCTCATCAAAACTTGTTTGGAATATTTTTGGGGTTTTTTTTTCCCACCCCATCCTAAACATACAACCGGCATGCTAACAAAATACAACTCACCCCTACTCACAAGTCACAACGACTACACTCAACTCCAAATTCACACCAAAATCAACCAAAGCCATATTGTCATGACCACCACCCACCCAACCAAACCATCAGACCCAATAGCAAATTAACAATTAATGAGGACATCAAACCCATAACTGAAGTCAAATTGACTTGTGAATCGAGCACCAAGGATGAAAAAAACTAGATATAACAGAGAGAGAGAGAGAGAGAGAGAGCAAAAAACAACTTGCCAAACCTAGATAATGATATAGTTCTCGTGACTTCACATTGTAAGTTGCACGCTCACAGTGATCTTGGTAGCAATTGTTAGAGAGAGAAAAAAATGAATGAAAAACCGAAAAATTATTATTATTTTGGTGCATAGATCTACCTCCCAAAAAACATCCAACCAAACGACCAAGTAATTTGTGTACTACAAGCCGTTTAGGCCTGACAACCTTAATACAAAGTCGTTTTAGACAGCAACCTGTACTTCACCAACCACGCTTCAAAGCCTGCAAATAATACCCATTTTGGCTTGAAAATTCAGGTTCCAAATTCCAACACCCCGCCCAATTTCCAGCCACATAGCTTCTCTCTCTCTTTCTCTCTCTCTGAAACATGCAATCACCAACTCTTCACCTCTGCAAAACACTAACCAGCACAAACCATCACCCCCAGGTGGGGTTCCATCACAGCCTTTCAACCCCACAAACCCTTTTCACCTCCAATCTCCCAAACCCAAGAAGCCCCAGAAGCCTCATAATTACTCAGACTCACAAACCCCATCACCATAACTACAACAACAACAATGCCACCTCTAAAGCTGTGAAGGGCAAGAAGGACAATGTGTGGAGCGTGGACAACGAGCTTGCTCAGAAAGACAAGGAGAGAACCACTAAAAGGAGGCCTAAGGGGAAGAGAATGGTCAGGAGGAAGAGGACTAAGGCTGGTGCTGGTGGTAGGGTCTTGGTCTCTAGTGCTATGCCAGTGGAGGTTGAGACTGTTCTTCAAACTCAGGTAACTATCTTCTTTTTTTTTTTTTTGCTTGAATTTTGGAATTTATGGGTGTGGAATGTTTTTGTTTTGTTGTTAAGGAAAATGAGAAAGTAAGAGATTTGGGGTTTGGGAATTGGGCAGGTACTGTCAAGTTTTTGTTTTGAACAATGGGTTATGGAAAGTTTTGGTTTTGGATGGTAAGATAATGTGGAAATGGAATGAGGGCAATTAAATTTTGGGGTTTGAGTTTTTCATTTTTAGTTTTTTAACATTAAGTGCATATGAATGTGCTTGTCAGTGTGCTTGTATTGTATTTGAAATTGGATATAATAAAGCGAAATTCTAAAAATTTGATGTACTTCCTCTGTTTGGTTATTGAGGAAAATTTAGTATAGAAGTTAGGAATTCCTGAATTTTGAATATTGAGTTGAGAAAGTTGAGGAAAAGAATGTATAGAAGTTAGGAAATCCCAAATTTTGAAAACGGAGGAAAAGAGGTAAGATAGTATGAATTGAGTTTGTGATTTATATAGTTTGGTTTTTAATAAAATTAAACTGGGATCAAGGACGAGAATGTAGTCCTTGATACATGGTAAATTATCTAAAAAAACGTTCCCAAAGTGTCTGAAATTAGTGGATTATTGGCAATTACTAGAAGTTATAGTGCTTCTTGATTCAAATTCAGCTTGAAGTATGGGACTTAAAAATGAGAGATGCTTTCATCTTTACCCTTAATCCTCCCCCACCCCACCCTGATTCCTACCAACCAAAACAAAGGAAAGAAACAGAAATTATTCTTCTACAAGTATTTGTATTCTTATGTTCAACAAGTACATACGTGCTATGTGCATAGAACTTTCAATTTTCAACAACTAGTTCTTTTTGTGCCTTGGAGTGTTTAACCTAATGAATGGTCCCCCCCCCTCCAAATCTTGCTTTCTTTCTTTCAGGAACCTGTAATAAGGCCAATGTGGAATACATTTGCTAGTAGTGTGAGTGGGATATGGAAGGGGGTGGGAGCGGTATTCTCACCAATAACTGCCGAAATGGAGCCAATTGACATTGGAAACAAAAGTGAAAACTTATATGATTGCTATACTCTTTCTTGCATTGAGGCAGAGCCATCCTCTTCTGGAGGAATGACATCTCAAATCCATCGGAAGATAAATTGGGTGACTTTGAATCCTTATGGCGAAAAACCAAGGCATATTGGTGGCGGTGATAGAAGCAAAGAAGAGCATGAAGCTGGGCGTGCATCTTCACCCAGTAAAGAAATGACTCATGACATTGTACCAAGTCATGTTTTGCCAAAATTTGGGTCTTTTGACTTTAAAACAAGTGATGTGATGGATGAAGATGTCATGGGCAGTGAACCTGGTCTTGTTTTCTTCGAGGTATGATCCACCCCTTTTCTCCTAGATGACTAAATGATTATTCCAGGAGACAGTGATGATGGTGATTATTTAGCTTCCAGACTTTCAGAAAATTACTGCAGCATGAATATCTAATTATCTTTTTATAGTTATAAGACAATGCCAAAATTATGAATGATATAATTGGTTGGTTTGCAGGATGGATCATATTCCAGGGGTCCTATTGATATACCAATTGGTGAAGTTGATGATTCCAATTATTACCTTTCTCCAACTTTTAAATTTGAACAAGTAAGTTTAGTATGACACTCACGGATCATTTCAAACATATTTGTAATATAAGTGACGTAACAGGTTGTTTGCTGACTATTCTTATAATCAGCTACAGAGATCTAGGGTGTTACAGATTCATATCTTATATTTCATTTCATTTAACCCAGTACAGACAGACATACACATATGGTGATATGTGCTTATAGACTTGATCATTTGTGTTATTGAGTTATGAATCATGGATTTATAACTCCCTTGAATTACATTTATAGTAAATATTGATATATACTGTTTCCTTTTTTTTTTTTTTTTTTTTTTTTTTTTCATCAATTATTATGAAGCTACTTTGAAGAAAACATTTGTATTATGTCATGAACTGATTGTTTATTTCTTTAACTATTCTATTGCATATTGAACAATTTGGAAACTGGAGGAATCTGAAAATAATTAGTAGTTTTTTATTTGTTTAAAAAAATATTTTACTCGGCTCTTGCTTTTTCCTTGCTCAGTGTTTGGTTAAAGGTTGCCACAAAAGACTCAGGATCATCCATACAATAGAATTTAATAATGGTGGTTCAGATATACAGATAATGAGAATTGCTGTTTATGAAGAAGAGTGGGTCAGTCCTGCTAGTCTTCCCGACCAAAGGTATTCTTATGCTTCATTTTGCAGTTTGCAATGCATGTTGTTCTAATATATCTTCTGTCATTCAAGTATTGGAAATTAACAATGTTTACAGCTCTCTCTTCTAATGCTAGTCTGATAAATGTTTCATATTGCTCAATTTATAACACCAAATGTGTAAAAGAAACATCACATGTGCAGGTTTGATAACTCTAATGGAAGATGAACACAAGCCATAAAAACTCATGGTTCCACTATAAGTATTTTATTTATGCAAACTTTTTGGTGATATATATAGGTTTAACTATTAAGTATTAACGGATTCCAATCTTCATTATGTATTACTTTACTTGTAGAGCTGGAAGCTTAACCCTATGAAATCCCTTGATACCTGCTCCATCAACTTAATAGAAATGCATGCAACTAATAGGCTTCTCAGTACCTTCCTAGTAAAATATTGAATCAAATTGAAGTTTGGCTGAGTATTTGTAGATTTCTCTATTTGAAAACTTTTTTAATTTCTTAATTTATTAATATTTCATTAAAATACTTTACGTAGTAGGGACTAGGGAGAGAATGCAGCTTGGAAGGTAAATCAACTGGAGCTTGTTCTTTGTAGAAGGTGGTCAAGATATTCAGCTAACTTTGTTTTTAAGGAACTTGATGTTGCATTACTTGTAAAGCATTTTGGTCATTTGGCAACAAATCCGGGACCATATTGTGAAATGTGGATTGTCCAGCTGGAATGCTTCTGCATACTAGCAATGGATTTGAAAGAGTTTGTTATTTTGTAAGAATTTATGGTGGCAGAACTTAGAGCTTATGGTTCACTGGAGTATTTTGGTGTTCATCTTAAAAAAATTTCAGGGCTCATTTTCCTGACTTTCACTGAGCACAGATCTCAAACTTTTCAGTTCTTGAAACCATTTAATTTGTTTCTTCGCAATTTTATTGTAGATGTTTGCGTTGTTTTGTTACGAAATGTCTCCACATACTGCCAACAGTCTTAATTGGGAATTATTCTGAATGGAATAATTCTCAAGAATGACTTGAAAAGTCTTTGCTCATACTTTAATCTAGCTATACATGCACATGCTTCATTTGTATGATGCTAGTATTATGTTAATGAAAATGGTAATGCTCCCATCATCATGATATGTTCCACATTCAGGGACCCTCCATCACTGCCATATGTTTGTCATGAAGCAAGCCCAGGTTAAGCTATTCATTTTGTTCAGGTGCTTAGTTTCTAAATTTTGATAGGTTTCAGGGTGCAGAGATTTGACATGCAATTATCACATTTGTGCATTGTGATTACATTTTTAACTTCAATTAAATTATAATATAGTTTCTATATTGTTATAAACAGTGAACCAGACTTTGATTTGAAGCCATTTTCTCAGCGGAAGCGAACCCAGCCATCAGAGCTGACTGGTTCCTGGAAGGTGTTTGAGGTTAGTGCTACTCCAGTATTTGATGAGGAGATGGTGGCAGAGGAAAGCAATGGCACCCCATATGTTTACCTTTGCACAGAAACTTTAAAGAAGAGGAGCTTGCCTGAAAATCCTGTCTACTTTGGGGAGGAAGAGATGCTGGACATGCAGGATGCAACTGTCGTTTGGCTTCCGGGTGGCATCACGGGCTATGTTGATGTAAGCAAGGAAGGCATCCTTTGTATTGGAGTTGGATGGTACTCAGATGAAGGAATAAATCTTGTTATGGAGAGAGATTATGGAGTGGATGGGAAGCTGAAGGACATTCGATCGAAAACAGAGATAAAGAGAAGGTGGTCTGACCCGCTCCCTTTGTAAAGTTTCACTTGAAAACAATTTTGGTTTGTATTTAATAGTAATTGCTTGTATATTTGTTTATGTCAAGGAAGCTATGGCAATGTGAATATTAAGTTGTTCCATACTAGTGCTTGGAAGTTTTGCTGGCCAAAAAACTTTTTGAGAACAAGAATAGTAAAGCATTGAGTCCCTTATTTGCATCCAAAAGATCTCAGGAGAGATTTTTAGGATGAGCTGTTGCAGTTTGTTGGACATTTAAATGATCATAGCTAGCTTCGATCTTGTTAATTTAAAAAGCTACATACAAGAACTCAAACCAAGTTTGATTGGCTCTGGTTGACATTATGGCTCGACATGTTCTGGATACCTGCTTTAACTTTTAACTCAAGACGATCGTTTGGATCCGATGCCATGGAAGCTCAACATTAGACATTCATGTTGGCTTTATTTTGGGCAGAGTAGCAGACTAGTAACAACTAACAAGGCCCCTGAGAATATTCCTTCTGGGAAGCTTTTTTTTTTTTCTTTTGGAGAAAAATTCCTTCTGGGAAGCTATGTGAAAGAAATGGAAGAAAAATGGTCATATGTGAAGCAAGCAGTCAGACCGCAGTGGATTTTGTAGACCGAACAAATAAATAGACTGGAATTACAGCAAGGGGTCATATTATAATCCATTGCAGATTTTGTCTAACCTCTTAATTAAAGGAGACATTATTTAACCTCAACTTGCAATTTATGATTTTATCAAAGTGAAGGCCCATCAAAATGTATCTGGCTTCATGCTAGTCAGTGTTAAAAGTAAATGGTTAGATGCTCTGGTGTGGATTTAACATGTCTACAGCAATTTGCATTACATCCATCTCTACGTCTAGGCAAAAAAGAGGTGAGTCAAAAAACTTAAAATATCATAACAATGGTTATGGCAGCCAGCATAGATTGAGACTGGCTGAGCATTTCAGTTAAAATACTGAGCCTTCAAAAATGCTGATCAACCTCACTCCTTTCAGAGGTCCAATGAGACTTGACTTTGTCCATGAAGAAGGTGATCACTCTGGACATTTGCAGAGTCCAAACTGAGCCCTTGCCTGAGCATCCTCTGCTTCCTCAAACTCTCATGGCATGAAGCAAAGAACTCGTGCCTGAGGGCTTCGTCTGCACTGAGTCTAAGTCTTGGATTTACAGTCAGGCACTTCTCCACAAGATCAAAGAGGGATCTGGGAATGAGCTTAAAAAACTCTGGCCTCTTCGTATGAGTCTTGCACCAACTTTGCAGTTCCATGGATGGTAAGAACTTTATGTCAAATAAGTCCTGGAATATTCAGATAATCCTCAATAAAATGCAGATTATATTTGACAACAGCTGTTCTAACATTTAACAACACATCTCTAAAGCCATTTTGTTGGCAAAATTTTAGAACCCAAAAGAAAAAACACTCAGGAAAGACCATTCAGCAGCAGGAAACTAAATGCAGTTAAACTTTCACTGAATTTTGATAATTTCATCAAGAACTGCTCTATTATTATTCCATAACATATTAAAATATTATTTTCCATATGATAGGTTTGAAAAATATTTTTTCTTAAATTTTTTTATGAATAATGATATCTTCGGAAAAGAAGAAAGTAGTAAATACCAAGACAAGAGATAATAGGGTAAGCATCTTGTTAAAAACATTCAGTGTAGGACTAGAGTCATCAGCTTTCTATTGAACATAAGACATGCTAAAAGGGAACTTTAACTAATAATTACCACTGGAAATGAGGAATCACGGTCATGCAGTTTGGCCACTTCCCATAAATCTTCACTGCCCTTCAACTTTACAATGTCTTTTATATTCCTGTCATGATTGTGATCATTCTCAGCTAAGAAAATACGGTGACAGAGAACATAACACATAACTATGTTCATATCAAGTGTAAGGATTTTTACTGTTCTGGGTCTCCAGTAAAGGGAGTTCTTCCAATAATCAGGTAAAGTAGGGTAACTCCAGCTGACCAGACATCAACCTTGGGACCTTGATGCAGAGATCTTAACAGGACCTGCATAATAGAGCCCAATAAAATAACAATTGAATGCATTCTAGGGTTAAAAATGCATCTTTAAGTGCCTAAACAATAATGCAAGGAATAAGATGGCATCAAGACCTCACCTCTGGAGCACGAAATCCCTTGGTTCCAACACAAGGGCCTTCTCTTTTTTGTTTTGGAACCCCTAGAAATAACTAAAACAATTAGTAGACAGAAACTACTGAGGTAACTGCTCAACGTGCTGTATCTGGCTACACACCTGTGCTTTTCAGTAACCGAGCACCAGCAGATTGCAGAGGCATTGGGCTCAGATAAGCAATTTTGCTGTCAATCTTGTCTGGAGGAGCAGCAGCTCTTTCCCTTTGAGAACCAGGACTTTGCACTGCATCTCGCACCAGGCTGATCAGCTCTTTCCTTCCCAGGAAAGGAAGAGGTTCCCTCAGCCTCTCTGTGGAAGGAGTCCTGGTGCTTGTTGCATCCTTTGTGGAGGTTATACCTGAGCCATCTGCACCTTGGCTTTTAAACAAATTTCCGACAGGAAGATCACAATAGTTCTTTAAGGGACCACCAATAGCCCGTTTCATCATGTTCTTATTAGGTTCATGTGTGGGCTTGGAATTAACTGACACCCCTTGTTTGGCAGCTATAAAATTTCCTCTCACAAGTTTATCATCTTTAATTGATGGAGCAGATTTTGAATGAGGGAGAGGAACATGATCAATCAAAACATTATGACTTGATTTTGATTTACCTGCACAGATGCATAAATTGGCCAATTAAGGTGATAAATTTCAAAGAAACCAAATATTTATGATAACTGAGTATAACTAACAGCACAGTTAACCAAGGAGTAAATCAGCAATAAAATCTAGTCATTTAAGAAGATATAAGCTATGACTCATACAGTGGAACTCAAGAACATAACTAAGTAGCCAACAAGAGAAAAATTACTCATACAGTGGACAAAGATTCACGCAGGACTACTTATAAGAATTAAAATGGCAGAGCTTACTTCCAATAGTGTACTTGCTCTGTAAATCCTGTAAAAAGAAAAATGAAGACAGACACCATCATATTATTTTGATGTTTTAACTTTTAATTAAGTGAAATGACTGCTTAAAAAATTCACATTAGTATGGCAGCACTAGCAGGATAAGCAACTCAACCATGGCAAGATTGAAATCAATGAGATAGCCTTTATTTAGCTTCCGAGAGAAAAGGAAGTTCCCAGGCTTAACATCTCTGTGAATCACTCCCTGTAATTACAAGATAAAGACCATTACAGCTAGGCATTTTTTGAGACTTCTCTAAATGTACAACTTTAGGATTATCTTACCTGCTTATGCAAACATGCAAGGGCCCTAAATAGACAATAACCATACCACTGGAGCTGATATACATCTATGTCTTTCTTCAAAACCTAGAAGAACAACAATGCAGTTGACATGGCTGCTAAGCAAGGGTTCAAATCACTCATAAGCCAACAAGGTTATAGCTGTTAGGAAAAAAAAAAAAAACGAGTCTTTTTTAAGCATGTGCACAACTGAAAAATAGTAGGTTGGAATTCCTATTTTGTCAATAATGACTGAGCTAGTCAGGTCAAAAGAGGTTTTCAGGATCTGTCAGCCCAAAGCATGTCATAATTTTGATCAAAAAAGAAAAATTGAACTGTTAAAGTGTCTAATTTACCTCAGGTCTGTCATGCTGAACATGCTCCAAAACAAAGCAGTCGCTGTTGCCACTTTGGAAAGACCCTTCAAACTTTATGATGAAGTTTCTACCCCTACGTTAAAATAATTCAATAGAAAAATTTTCATTTGTGACAAGTCTTACATTTAAGATATAAAAACACATTTATATCTTTAATCACATGTATACTTACCCAAAACGCTCCAGCATTTTGAGCTCATTATTAACATGGTGTTTATGGGCATTGGCATGGGGACCTGAATAAACACAAACGTAAACCATAGCATCAATTTCTTGAAATGCATTATGATATCCAGTACAAGTAAAGCGGTTTTCATTTAGAACAGAAGTTAGGTTCATAGTCTTTTAATCTTTTGCAAAGTTGATTTAGATTTATAATCTGAATAAACTAGCAAGACAGGTAGAGATTGAATTTTTTAAAAATGAAAAATCAAATTATTATATTATGAAAACTATATTGAAGCTTCATTTTTGCAATCACTTATGGTAGCATTGAAACTATGCACGTGAACATATCTTCTTTTATTAATTTTTTTTTTCAATATTTATTTACCTTTTTTATAATAAATCAATGTGAAGTCTTAAAACTTTTAATATAATCCATCTCACAACCTCTTTCTTAAATATGTACAACTCATGACTTTAGCCAACAATTTTAAAACACATTACCACTCCATGGGTTGCTCCAAAATAATTTGCATGCCTAGAACACACACTTGCACATATGCGTGTGTGCTATTTTGGTTCAAATTTAACAACATTTGGTTATAGAAAAGAAAGGAAACAACCCATGAGCTGTCAATTAGAATGAAAAATATTATAATTACCAACTTTATGTTGGAAAGCATACATGTAAAATTACAAGATACATTTTCAAATATAAAAATAAACCCTAACCAATTCCACAAAGTCTTTCCACAAGCTACTTTATAAGCAGTATCCTTAAGGATGAAGGACTTGGTAGTTGGTGCTGTCAATGAATTGAAGGGCTAACAATGAATAGTACATACAAAGTCAGACAAATTAATTTAGTTCTTAAACAGTCATTTGAAACATATAAACAATATAGATATATAATTGTTCTAACATAAGCAGCCTTAGTGTCACCATGATGCTGTGACATCATACAATGCTTTATAGACATCAAAGGGTGGTGATTTCAATATGCTTATGAGATAAAAAGTACATTATTAAAACCAAAGAAAAACTACATTAACTATGCCAACAAATCATTTACTCAATGATCACAAGCAGCATGATGAAAGGGAAGAGTGAATGGTTCTCCCTCAGGTTCTTGTGAATGGTTCTCCCTCAGGTTTTTTTGGTAGCTCTCGTGGGCTGAGGCAAGGGGACCCGTTGTCCCCTCTCCTGTTTCTCTTGATTATGGAGGTTTTATCTCGGATCCTTAAGAAAACTGAGGAAAGTGGGCTGCTTTGTGGTTTTCAGGTGGGTCCAGTTAACTCTATCGGGGTTCGCATATCTCATTTGCTTTTTGCAGATGATACTATTCTGTTCTATGATGCTTCCAGAGATCAGCTGTTGGCTATTAGACTGGCTTTGTCTTGCTTCCAAGCCTTTACTGGTTTAAAGATTAATGTGGGGAAGAGTGAGATTGTCCCGGTGGGGGAGGTTGACAACATTGAGGATTTGGCTAATATTCTTAGCTGTAGGGTGGGTTGCCTTCCCATGAAATACCTGGGCATGCCTTTGGGCACCTCTTTCAAGACTCCATCCATATGGAACCCTATTTTGGAGAAGATGGAGAAGAAACTGTCAGGTTGGAAACGTCTTTATTTGTCTAAGGGCAGTAGACTTACTCTCTTGAAGAGTACTCTCTCTAGTCTTCCCACTTACTATCTATCCTTATTTACTATCCCGATAGCCGTGGCTGACAGATTGGAGCGTATTCAGAGAAGATTTTTGTGGGGGTCTTCGGAGGAGTGTTCCAATCGTTCTTTGGTGGCTTGGGAGAAGGTGTGTTTACCTCTAGAGATGGGTGGTTTGGGGGTTAGGAAGTTAGTTCACTTCAACCAAGCTCTGTTAGGGAAATGGTTATGGAGGTTTGGCATTGAAGGAACTAGTCTTTGGCGGAGGGTTATTGCCACCAAATATGGTGAGGGTCAAGGGGGGTGGACGTCTAAAGCGTGTAGAAGGGCCCATGGGTGTGGCCTTTGGCGTGGTATTAAGTTCGGGTGGGAGAGGTTCTCCAAGCACTTGGCCTTTGTGGTGGGTGATGGTTCTCGTATTCGTTTTTGGCATGATAGGTGAGTCGGGGATGCCTCCCTTAAAATGCTATATCCTCAGTTATATGAGTGTTCCAGTGACAAGGAAGCCTGTATTTCTGATTTGTTGGATAATCAGGAGGTTGGGAGTATTAGATTTTGGAATGTGAGATTTTATAGGAACTTCCATGAGAGGGAATTTGAGGCTGCTTTATCTTTCCTAAATCTCATTCAGTCTCGTATCCCAAGAGGCATTGGGTGTGATAGACCTCATTGGTGTCTTAATGGGAATGGGAAGTTCGATATTCGGTCCTTCCATTACAAGATCAGGGGTACATCCCATTTTTGCTTTCCTTGGAAGGGGATTTGGAAAGTCAAGGTTCCTAAGAGGGTGGCTTTTTTCTTGTGGACAGCTGCCCATGGTCGTATTCTTACCTTGGATAATTTGATGCTCCGAGGCCTCCCTTTGGTGAATAGGTGTTGTATGTGTCGCAGCTCGGCGGAATCTGTGGACCACCTTCTCATCCATTGTCCTATAGCTTATTCTTTGTGGGTGCATATGTTGCAAGCTTTTGGGATCCAATGGGTCATGCCAGGTTCAGTGGAGGGTTTGGTGGCTTGTTGGAGTAATTGGTTGGGGAAATTTTCTTCGGACATATGGAATATGGTTCCTGGCTGTTTGATGTGGGTTATTTGGTTGGAAAGAAACCGGCGTTCTTTCGAGGATCTAGAGAGAACGCTTGTACAATTACAAGCTCTCAGCCAGAATACTCTCTTTGATTGGGCTAGGTGCTGGGGTTCTTCAAATTGTTCTTCTGTTTTGGAGTTTCTTTCTTCCCTTAGAAGTGCCCCTTAAGTTGCCTTCTTTCTTTCTTTTTTGTTGTCTTTTGTCTGCTGTTTCTTGTGTGTTCACCATCATGAACACTTGTATTTGCTGTTTTTTTTGTTCTTGCTGGTTGAATATAAGTCTTATTACGTATCAAAAAAAAAGGGAAGACATGATGGTTTATAAGAAGACCAAGATCTTATTGGAAAGAATTTACATTTTCTTCCCCTTTTTGATGAATGGTAAGAATTTTCTTGGAGGGAAAAAGAATATATAACTACATATACAGGATGTATACACTACAGCCTCTCAAGATTTTACAACTGAAAGTTCAAAAGAAAAATGCAATCCAGGAAAGAAGAATTTACAGATTTATATAACTAAACCAGCTAATATCCTCCTCAAAAAGAAATAAATAAATGAATTTCTAAAAAACAAGCGAGGAATGAAAGGTGAGACTAAATTCTTTTGGACCCACATACCTAGAAGTAAATATTTGTTCAACATTGTACTACATGCCTACATGTAAGTACAATCTTAGTGGTTGGCAGCCAAATATCAACAAAGCATTTAAAGCAAATTCCCATTTACCCCTTCATTCTTCCTCCTTATGTTAGGGTAGTACATATCCGTTTTTCATCAAATAGTATTGCTTAGATCTTGAACATTAAAGCATATTAACATATAGCCTATCAATATAAACTAAAACATAAACCATCAGAAGCTAGAGTCAACCACACAATGTAACAGAAAGTTTTCTTTTATTGGTAAGTTATACTCACACCCAATGAGTCTTGAACTAAAAACATCACCCTCCACCCCATCATAGGAGAAAGTGTCTTTTGAGCTAGAGATCAATGATACAATGTATAAGAAAGTTATGCCTCACGTACATTTAATAGCAAACATTTTCCCGTCATTCTTTCTCCGAGCCCTGTAAACAGTGCCATAACCACCTGGATAGTCGAGTGCAACAAATGGCAGTAAGAAAATCAACCAAGATAGGGTTATAAACAGGAAAACACATTAATGTCATTTCAATACCTGAACCTTCTTCTTCCTCGATTATGAAAGATTCAAAGTGTGGGAATGTTTTTTCCTCCAACTGGTTCAAGAAAGCAACCATAATAAACAACCATGTACATCCTTGAACTCAACTAGCTGGAATAAAAATTGTCTAAGCAGCCCTTCTCACAAGCACAACACCTAAACTGAAGTAGAGAACTTTGAGCAAGACTGTACAAAATAATAATTATCTTTTGTAGGAACTTACAGTTGAAGTTATAGAGTTAGTAGCATCGACCATGTTTTCTTTATCACACACGTTCTTGTTACGATTTTGCTTTAAATTCTTCTCCATAAGTATAACTTTCTGACCACTTTTACACTTATCCCGCTGCTTGGGAGTAATAACAACTTTATTATGGTCTAATGACTCCATGACAACTCGTGGTTCTTGAGGTAAAGCATTCTTGCGCAAGCCCTTCAATCTGCAAGAGGATTTTGCCAGCACTTTCTGAGTGGAACAACGCTCAACAATAGGAAAGGTGGCCTGAGTCTCCACCTTTTTTACCGTCTGGTCTTTCTCTGAGGTGATATTGTCCATCACATTTCTCAACTCCAAGCAGTTCACTGGTGCATCATGAGTAACATTTGTCTTTTCTGATGGGATTAGGTTTTGCAAATCTCCTTTTGCACTAAAATTAGTGCATCCTTCCTTTCTGCTAATTTTCACTTGGATCTCTGCATCTTCTTTTGGTTGGCTCATTGAAACATCGTAAGGATGAATATCATACTTGCCAGCCTCTGTTGGAGAAACATGGCATTGCCTATCTTCTTTTTGGAAAATTGTGGTTGTGTAACCTGGTTGAAATCTAAATCTAATGTCACTGATCAGGGCTTCTTCACATGGTAATGGATCTTGAAAGCTACTTGGGGGAGCTAGGTTTAGATCATGAACGTACTCGGTAATGTTCTCTACTTGCATTGGCTTCAGAATATTTGAACCTGTTTCAGTTTTGAACAATCCATTACAGAATTTGAATGTATTCACAGATCCTGGGATCTCTTTACACATAGTAAGCTCTTTCCCAACATCATTTTTACCTTCTTTGTGTTCAAGATCTGTCGTAGGAAATCTCAGAAAGTTGGAAGAAGAGCCCAGAAGCACAGGGGATATGGCTGTCTCTTTATTTAAAACTCCCAATTCAACTTTTGAGGGAGGCAAGATAACTTTCAATGAATTCATGTTTCTGATCATAATATTTTCACCTTCAAAACATTTACGCATAAAGGTAAAAATTCAGAAGCTTGCCAAAATAATGAGCCAATAAGTCACAACTTACAAGTATGGGACAAATAATGAATGGTGATTGAAAAATGCAATGAAACCCAAACCAAAAGGTCAGAAAAGTGAAGATGGATTAGGGCAAAGCTTATCCATCAACTCAAAAATGTCAACCCCACTGATAAAAATTTTAACCAAAAAAAATATGAAAAGAAATTCAGAAAGCAATTCATAAAAATTAACTTCAATCTAAAAATAGATGCTATTATTTCACCTGATCTTGATACTTTCAAAGTACCAGAGCAATGCTTCTAACACATAAGACAACCCACATGAAAGATGACTAAATTTACCAGAGTCAACATTCTCATTCGTTGGTCTTCAATTTAGAGTCATTATAACAAAATCTCACCAGAAAACTAGCATGGGCAGCATTAGGACCACCAACTTTTCAGTTTGTTTAAACTTTTCAATGCGTAGCAAACAAAATTAAAATGATATGCACACAACAACTACAAAGACTTAGTCCCAAAACTATGAATCAATTATGGATCCTTACAAACTAATCTGGGTTGTTCACATGTATTTTTACTGCCATTCTATACTCTCTAATCAAATTTCTTTAGAATTTAAGAGAGAGAGAGAGAGGGAACAAACACATGGATTACAACCCACGTCCAAGGAGGAAAGCCTTTGACAGCTACATCTTCTCCAATGTGGGGTATTTTATAGAAGGCTTAAACCTAGAGTAGTCGTACACTAAACCATGGTTGCTAGAACTACTATACTTTGCTTGCACACCAAGTAAGATTGTCGACTGAGCTTGATATCTTTAACAATTCCATATACTGTATTTCCGTGTATTTCTGCTAATCTATTTTTAACATTCTTGCTAATTACAAATTCAAAAACTTAAAATTCACTTACCAATTTATACATACACTATCCCCAAAAATAATGTTAAAGAATACCTTAATAGAAGTATCTCGATTCCCATTTTCCAAACACAACAAAGCTTTATCTCTTTCAATCCCTATCAGTTTATCCCAAATCAATCACCATTTAGAGAAAAAAAAAAACTACAAAAATTAAAAGAAAAGTCAAAATCGTATACCATTTTCAGAGAGTGAAGATGATCTCCTTTTAGGCATTGACGCTACAAGTCCATCTAATTCCACCCTCTTTCGTTTCCTAAAGTAAGTCTTCACATTACAATCCCACACTCTATCTGACTCCAAAACCCTAAATCCAAACCTCGAAACTTTCCCGCCAAAAACCGCAAACTCCCGAAACGCCGCCGAGGCCGCCGCCATGGAAACCGTAACGAATCCGTTTTCCGACTGATGAATCGGCGAGCCAGGGATCGAACATAGGTACCGAACGAAGTCCGGCGGTGCATCGAAGAGCAGCACGCGTTTCGAAGAGTGTTCTTCTTCGGGACGAGCCGGGACGCCAATGCGAAAGAGAATTGGTAGAAGTTGCCAAGATTTGTCTATGACTGGTGTGGTGAGTCTGCGGTGTGGTTCTGAGATTGAGAGGTGAGGATTTAGCATGGTGATTTTGAGATTGGGTGGGATTTCATTCGAGTACAGTGGGAATATGAATTCGTTATCTATATCAGATATTAAGGGAAGCGAGGCATATAGAGGCCAAAAGTTCTGTTTGGTTGCTAAGAAAATGTGTGAAAAATAAGGAGAGAGACGGAGAGAGAGGGAGAGAGGAGGGAAATAAAAATGGGGCTCTGAGGAATTGGAGTTTGGAACGATGAGTTCCCGCCATTTTTGCAATATGACGAAACTATCCCTATTTGGTAGTATCAAATTGACGGGAAGGCCCTTGTAGATGAGAACCAATTTGGCCAATACCAACAAAACCTAATATTATTGGACAAATTACACTTTGCCCCGCATGTAATTTATACGAAAAACATTTTACCTATATTGTAGTTTAAAAAATAGCAATTTACCTATTTGTGATCCTATCCGTTAACAGTCCACTGCGCCTTACCATTACTCTAACACCATTTAACTTAAAAACATATTACAAACTGAATCAAAATATTGAATCCTAGAGAAACAAATCAAGGCCACCCTTTCACTCTCTCTTCAATTTTGAGTCACTCCCTCAAGATCAACACGTGAAATTCTCATTATTACTATCGATTACCATTCTGATCAAAACCTTTATGAAAGATTTTGAGGAATTTATCTTGAGTTAAATTCTAGATACATTCTCTAACCTAGGGTTTTTAATTTTTTTTTTTTTAAATTGTAGTAATTGATGGTAATCTATGAACTGAAATTTGAGGAATTTGTATAGGCTAAGGTAGGAAATGTTAGAAACACAGCTTGTGAATCCAACATGCATGAAAAGCTATAAATATATATCAGTGGAGTCAATGTCGTACCGTACCGGCCGGTACAGCTGGAATTTTTCGTACTGGCAACTTGGCCGGTACAGAAACTTGGCTATTTCGTACCGCTTTTTGTACCGGAGCTTACCGGGTTGTACCGGAAATATCAGGAAAAAAATCGGATACCGGTCGGAAAAAGAATACCGGACGGTAAAAGAAAAACAAGAAAAATGAAAATTTTGTGATTCACAACAAAAAAAAATACCATGTAACCCATAATAACACCATCGTCAGCACTGTTTCGAAAGCATCCAGCCATTCTTCTTCTTCTTCACGCCCCATCCCTCCCTCTGTCTACCTCTCTCAGTTTGCAGTTTTATGCTTTTATATCTGAAGGCTTGTTTCTTTTGTTGTGACTTTTAAAAGTAAAAGAAAGGTAAAGGGGGTTTGCTTTTATTTGAAACTTGTGGTAGTGTGCCCTCTGACACACTCACGTGAATAGCTATAAAATTGACTTTTTTTTTTTCTCTAATGCAAAAAATTGAAAGAAGTTTCAAACAGCATTTGAATAAACTTGTGGCAGTGTGCCTCTGACACACCACGGGAATTGGTATAAAATTTTGATTTTTTTTTTCTAATGCAAAGAAGTTTCAAGCAGCATTTTAGGTGAAAAAAGTTTTTGTACAGTCAGTAAGTGATGTTGTTATTATTATTATTATTATTATTATTATTATTATTATTATTATTATTATTATTATTATTATTGTTATTAAAGAAGTAGGAGCAACAATTCTCTATTATTATTAATATTACCTAGTTGAAATTTTAACTAGAGATTAATATATTAATTGAGATAAAGATTTATAAATTTAAACTTTTTAATAAATTATATGAATTTTTGTTTTATATATATATATATATATATATATAAAATAGCGGTAAACCCGAAACGGTACACCGGTATTGACCAGTATCCAAAATATATTATACCGTTGGCCAAACCGGTACAGCTTCCGGTACGGTATTGACTTTCTTGATATATATATATATATATATATATATATATTCTTCTTCTTTTTTACGAAGACAAGAGACAAGAACCACACCTATCACTACCAAATCATGTTCAGTGTGTAATAATAATAAGTCTCAAACATATCTGGTCCGTTCTCATGTAGTTGTCTCCCAAAAACAAAACAATGACTTTTTTTTTATTTTTTTTTTATGTATGTGCATATTTTCGTAGGAAATGTTAGATGTCTGTGGTCCATTCCCATGTGGTTGTCTCCCAAAAACAAAACAAAAAATTTTGTCTATTTCTGCTACGCTTGTGTTTTATTCTTCTTGTCTATTAACACTTTTGGAATTTAAGTAATTATTTTTATGTAGATGGCTGATTTGAATTTCACCATTGAGATTAATTATGGCGGCAAATTCATATGGAACCCAGATGAATAATGTAGGGAAAAATGCTAGTGTGGAAGTCAATGATTGGCTTGGACCACCTGTTGAGAATGACATGGAAAGATTGGTAAAGTTTGATGATGATGAACTAACATCTACCGGTTCAACAAAGCTAGTGTTTAATGTTCAGACTGATATGAAAAAACAGAGCTGAGAAAAGGAATGAAGCTTCTTAACTCTAAGGTGTTTAGGAGGGTCTCAAGGGAATGTGCTATGCAGAAACCTGTGGATATCTGGTTCAAATTGAATGAGAAGAACAAGATATCTATCTATTGCAGGAACAAGTGTGGATGGAGGTGTTATGCATCTAAAGTTTATGGGAAGTTGACCTTTTAAATAAAGACATGGATACCTAAGTGCACCTGCCCTAGAACCCTCCAACACAACCAAGTGACATATGCTTATGTTGTCAAGAAGTACATGCAGAATTTTAGAAAGAACCCTAATTGGACTACAGTTGGTGTGCAACACCATGTGGGGTCTAACATTTTTGTTAACATAAGTGTGAGTCATGCATACTGGGGATGAGTAGTTGCAATATGGGAAGCTAAGAAACTGTGCAGAGATGATAAAGTTGAATGATGTAGGAAGTAGGATTATTTTGCAAACTGAAATGGAGGATGAAAATTCCCAACCAAAATTTAGGAGGATGTATATAAGGTATAATGCATAGAGGGTTGGTTTCTTGGAAAGGTGTAGACCAATCTTAGGATTCAATGGGTGCCACCTAAAGGAAGATTTGGTGGGCAAATACTATCTGCCACAGCTAAGGATAGAAATGATAATATTTTTCCAATTGCCCTTACTATTGCTGAACAAGAGAACAAAGACTCTTGGGTTTGGTTCCTTCAACAATTTTCAGATGACATTGGGAATCTAGAGCAACTAAATCTGATCTTTATTAGTAATAGGTAGAAGGTATAAACTTTGTATGTTCATATTACTAATACATGCATGTGTTTTGGTTATTCATATTACTAATATTGTTTTATATTGAATTCTATGTGAAACAGAGACTTATACTTGCGATTGAGATGTTGTTTCCAACTGTGGAGTATAGGTACTATGTGAAGCATATTTACAATAACTTCAAATTTGACCACAAGGGGTTGGAGTTGAAGGATGCATTATGAAGATGTGTTGGAGTCACCACTATTAGGGAGTTTAAGAGGAGAATGCAGCAATTGAAGGATCTAGACCCCAAGGCTTGGGAGTATCTTGCTGACATCAACCTTGCATAATGGTCTAAGTCTCATTTTACCAGTAAGGCTTTAACTGATTGTTTAGCTAATAATTTGAGTGAATCCCTCAATTCCATGATTTTGCCTGCTAGGGATAAGCCCATCTTAGCAATGTTAGAGTGGATTAGAGTTAAGTTAACGACCAAATTCTATACAAAGAGGAGAGGTATAGAGAAGTATGATGGGGAGGTGTCCAAATATTTAAGACAACTTAGAGAAGTTGAAACTAATGTGTATACATTTTTGTGCTACTCCATCTGGTAGGTTCATGTATGAAGTTGATAATGATTGCGAAAGCCACGTGGTTGATTTGACAAAAATAGGACATGCAGCTGTAAGATATGAGATTTAACAGGAATCCCCTGCAAACATGGCATTACTGCAATTTTGAAGAACTTAGAGAAGGTGGCGGATTATGTACACCATTGCTACCTAAGGGAAACATATCTTCAAACTTACCAGGAGATTATTCAACTAATGCCTAGCCAATCAAAATGGGTTCAAAGTGGACAATTTGCTCTTGATGAGCCAAGGAGCCCCCAAATAAGGTTTTTAGACTAAAGAAGACTATCAAATGTAGGAAGTATCATGGAGAATGACACAATTTAAGAAGTTGCAAAGCTTTCATTACTGGTGAGACAGCATGGCAGAGGAGATAAAGGCTTCAAAAAGATAAAGCTGTAAGTATAATTAGACTTTAACCCTAGTCACTTAGCTTCTTGCTTCACATGTGTATTAATATGTTTGTAACTTATGCTGTCGTGGTATAGACACAGAGAGGTAATTCTACAAGTAGGACCAGGAAGAATGCTTCTAAAGCAAGGCCCTATCCCACAACTCAACTTGCATCCCAACTTGCGTATCAACCGTTTACTAAAACATCTAGATCTCAGCCTTCATCCTCACAACCAACTAATAGAGCTTAAACTCCACAAGCTGCCACTGGGGCCCATTGGTACTCTTCATCTAGCTAGCCAAACTTTCATGTATCTAGAGAGACATGAGATTCTAGACCATCATCATCCCAGGTATTGCAGCGTGTATTTATATATTTTCTATTTTTCTTGTACTATACATTTACTTGACTATGGTCTTCACTTTGTAGCCTATAAGTAGTGTTACTGGTGTAATGGTGGAGGTGCTGCTATGAGTACTAAAGGAAAGAGCACTATATCAAAAGCATCAAAATTTTCAGCTAGTAGGTGGAAAGGGCAACCAGTAGGTAGGAATGGTAGTCTATGAAGACCAACATAATAGAAGAAGCTAGACTAGATATTTTGTTTATTTGTGGTCCACATACCTAGCGTAATTAGTAGTTTAAATAGTCAAATGTCAAAATCAATGTTTTATGTTTTGGTTGAAAGATGTGTTTGTCTATCTTTTGTCAAACAATGTTTTTTCTTTTGGTTGTAAACTTGTTATTAAGATGGCATACAAAAAACAATGAATGTTTGGTGGAAAGATTGTAATATTTTAGTAATATATTATTGTGACAGGTTTTAGCATATGCTATTTATGACAGGAGGATGTGTTGTTAGTTGTTTTGACAAAATGATTAATATTTTGGTAATATATTGTTATGACAAGTCTTAACATGTGCCATTTATGACAGTTATTCTGTTGTTAGTTGTTATGACAGAATGATTAATATTTTGGAAAACTCTAGTTATAAGTAATGTGGAAAACCACTACTAGTTGTTAAAATGTACTTTTGGGGCAGTAGGTTTGGCAGCTAAGGGGCAGGTTCATGGCTATTGGCCTACCCGCGAGACCGTAATAGGGGTTTAAACTATTTTTGAGTCAGCAGTCCTAGCAGTTTAGTTGCGAGTGTCTAGCAACTGGCCTACACACGACAATTATTATGTTGTCATGAATTTACATTGTTTGGTTATGTTAGTTGAGTGCCATCATTTACAAATACCAACAATTTATTACCAACAAAAAAAATAAGGTGGTTCTATTGCCAAAGTTGTTATATTACAATACAACTTACAAAATGACCATTTGAGCATTCAACTTACAAAATAGTGAATAACTACCCATTGAATTAAGGTCATTGGTCCAACCAACCTCAACAAAAAAACAACATTACAAACACATAACCATCATGCCAGACTCAATCTCTTAAATTTTGTTTTTTTGATTGAGGCAAAACACAAAACCAGCATTACAAACACAAAAAGTCCCCATGATACCACTAGTGCAAGCTTGCACATTCTCCCTTGCTCTCATTGCTTTCTCCCTTACTTCTACATAAAGTTCATGAGCTTTTCTTTGCCTCTCAGTAGCTTTTTCTTCCATTTTCCTAGCTGAACTTTCCCTTTGAGTTGCAAGCTGCAATTCATTCTCAAGCATATTGGTCCTTTGAATGACAAGTGGGGTAGTTTCATTTCCATGCCTACAAGTATGGTTATCCACCCACTTAAAGAAGCCACATTTGAGACTAACCTGAGAATTGATTTTATACCCACAGAATTTAGAACATGTTATTTCACAATTCACAATCCATCACCACTAACCATTAACATATAATTCAAATAAAATCAAAATACAAAATTGCTGCTTACCTTGAATTGGCTACAACCCAAAAATCTCCTTCCAAAGTTGCCAACTTTTAGAGTTGTTTGCAAGACACATATCTCATGGGTTACATAAATGCCCATTTGAAGCACGACAAAAATGGGTTGCTGTAGAACAAGTGCCACTCGATGAAGACATTGCATAAGTTGCCCAAGAAACCTTCACTAAAATTACTGAATTTTTTTTTTTTTAAATCCCCATTTGTTTAATGGACCTTTTGGTGTATTTAAGCTTGACATTAATTATTGCAACATAAGATTCTCAAAAAAAAAAAAAATTCCAAAAAAAAAAAAAAAACAAGAATAAGAGTTGAGTTTCTCAAATTTCTTAAGAAGGATAATAATGGACCAAAATAAGAGAACTGGACCAGTTTACATATGGCAAACTTGCCCAATAAATTTAAACACAACTAATTCATGCATGCAAGAATACAAATGTGTGTGTTTTAAACCTTTAGTAATCTACAAAGCTTAGAAAATTCCAGCTTAATGCTTTGTGAGCTACCTAGAAATAATATCCCATAAACAAATATCTACAAAACAATTGCAAAAACAAAGTTAGAAAGCTAAAAAAAATTGCAAAAAACAAAATTCTCTATGGATTTTGTTTTAGTCCTCATATCCAGAACGCACCAATTTAAGAACTGCAATGCAAAATAAACTAAAAAAAAAATGATGCCTTTGCTGAATTTTCCAAATAGAGAATAATTTAGTCCCTGCCAGAGGGTCCATTAAACTAATTATTTGCTTCTACTTACTTTGATCCCTACCATATGGGTTTGACTAATCCTTTAGATGTGTTTGGTTCAAAGTCCCTCCCAAAAGGGATTACCTCAGTCTTGATGACTAACAAGATCAACATGCTATTGCTAGTCCTGTACAAATTCCTCAAATTTCAGTTCGTAGGGAAATTCTTGGAAGTTCACTCCAGAGGGAAATTCTTGGAACACTCCAGAGGGAAATTCATCAAACTCAGTCACAGGGGTTTTGATCGAAATGGTGACCAATGGTGATGATGGAAATTTCACATGATGATCTTCATGGAGTGGCTAAATCGAAGAGAGAAATTGAGGGGGTGGCCTTGGGTTTGTTTTTCTAGGATTTCTTGTGTTTGATTCAATTTATAATATATTGTTGGAGCATTTTAATATTATTTAATTAAAATGAATAAATATGATAATATAAATATAAAGATATGGGAGTTAATATGGAAAATAAAGAGTTAGTAGAATGTTTAATCCCACATTAAAAACGAGAGAGTTGGCTGATATGGATTGCTTAAATATTGGGCTAAATACATTCAGAATATAATTTCCTTATTCGTTGGTGAGTAAATGATATGAATTAATAGTCCATTTTTATTATGGAAAATGAAGAGCAATTCACCCACTTAATGGATTAGCTGTTGGGCCTATTTATATCTTCAGAAACTCCTTATCTCATCCATTAATTGTGTAGCTCTAGCCCATCATATTTATGTCTAGCAATTAATCTTATAACACCCACTACATTAGAATAATGGACTTAATTAATCATATTAATTTGGGTAATAATTTTGTGAGGCCCATTGAGCCTATAAATAGACTCATTCATGCTCATTCCACTACATACCAAAAAATCCAACAATTACAAGTATTCTTATATACTAAAAAATAGAGAGGTTTTTGGCCAAGAAGGGTGTTCTTTCTAGTGGAGTTTTGGGTTTGAACACTTTGTGCAGTGGTTGATCTAGCCATACGACATTTGTTGAGCTGTTGTATCTTGGGGGAGACAAGTCAAAAAATGTCTGCACCGGTTATATAGATTAGCCAACCAAAGGCTTGAATCTCCATAAAGAGAGCGAGTGGAGCAAGTGTCGTGCCTCAGTCCAAATAGTGTTGTGTATTTTCTAATCTATTCAGAAGTATTATTTAGTTTCTTTTTGTGTTATTTCCATTATCATTGTGTTTACACCAACATATGTTTCTAAGTTAAATGGTGTTAGAGTAATGGCAAGGCCATAGGTAGGCAACAGACCGTTAACAGATAGGACTACAGGTGGGTTAAGTGTCATTTTTTAAACCCTAAGTGGGTAAAGTGTTTTTCGGACAAGCCACAAGTGGACAAAGTGTAATTTGCCTTAATTTTTTTTCTTTAGAGAATTATAATTTATAGCGTTTGCTCAAGATAATTACTCTTTACTATCAAATCAAGAGACTAAATTGATTTTTGACTTTTTTGGTGTAGGCGGGAAAACTTAACATAATTTGGATTAGAAACAAAACATAAATCCATAGGAGGATTAAAAAAATATCTTAAAATCTTGCCTAGAGTTTCAAATCTCTCATCTTTTACTGTAATTATTGAATTATAAAAACTTAAAAAGGCCTTAGCACTTGGATTTGAGTTAGGGGTAGCAATTCGTGTTCACGTGTCAGGTTCGTGTCGTGTCAACTCATGAGTATCCAACTATATAAGTCAACACTAACCTGACTTGTTTATTAAACGGGTCAAGATTCCTTAACCCTATCATGATCCATTTATTAAACAGGTTAGTCATGTCGACCTATTTATTAGATTTTATCAAAATAAAAAAAATTATGAAAAAACATACAAATCAATATTTTTAATATAAAATTTAGAACTAACGAGTAACTGCATCACAAATAATCATTCAAAACTAAATTATATCCTAATATCACAAATAATCAATCACAATATGTCAAAGAAAATAAACCACAATAACTAATAAGTTTATATACCTAGAGTTTGAAGGGTATATTAGTAACATTTCATTTAATTAAACAGATTAGACGGGTCAAATGGGTTCTATATATAAGCACTAACCCAACCCGTTTACTAAACAAATTAATCATGTCAACCCGAATATAACACGAACTCATTAAACCTTAACTCATAACCTAATTTGCCATTCATAATTTGAGTTATGTGAGACGCATTAGTATTGGGGTTGGTGAGGTCATCTAGTGTTGGGATTTAACTTATCATATTAGAAAGTAACTTGCTCTTAAGATTCTACTTTTTTTTTTTATTTAGCAAAAATAAAAAATAAAAATCTCAAATATATATATATATATATATTTGCTTTGGTTTGTGTAGGGCTGTCCATCTCACCCAACCAACCTACTCATACCTGACTTGCTACAGCCCGATCTGATTGCTCCGATGGTCGGATGCGGGTCCTGAGTTCCAAAACCCAACGCCAGTGGTTCGGCTTCGGGTCCCCTCCTTCAAAATCCATTTAACCTGACCCGCCTGAAGAGAGAACGACCCATCGCAATTTCAAGCTTTCTAACGAGTTTTCCAGCACAATTTGACAGATTTCAGCGACCAAAACACCAGATCTGGGGTATATTGGTAACATTTCATTTAATTAAACAGATTAGACGGGTCAAATGGGTTCTATATGTGAGCACCAACCCAACCCGTTTACTAAACAAGTCAGTCATGTCAACTCAAATATGACACGAACCCATTAAGCCTTAACTCATAACCTAATAATTTCGTATTGTGTTGTGTCGGGTTTGCAGGTCATATCTAATTTTGCCACCCCTAATTTGAGTTATATGAGACGCATTAGTATTGGGGTTGGTGAGGTCATCTAGTGCTGGGATTTAACTTATCATGTTAGAAAGTAACTTGCTCTTAATATATATATATTTTTTTATTTAGCAAAAATAAAAAATAAAAATCTCAAATATATATATATATATATATATATATATATATATATATATATATATTTGCGTTGGTTTGTGTAGGGCTGTCCATCTCACTCGACCAACCCACCCGTACCCGACCTGCTACAACCCGATCCAACTGCTCCGGTGGAAGGACGCGGGTCCTGAGCTCCAAAACCCAACTCTAGCGGTTCAGTTTCGGGTTCCCTCCTTCAAAATCCATTTAACCTGACTCGCCCGAAGAGAGAACAACCCATCGCAATTTCAAGCTTTCTGACAAGTTTTCTAGCACGATTTGACAGATTTTGGCGACCAAAACACCAGATTCGGAGTATATTGGTAACATTTCATTTAATTAAACGAATTAGACAGGTCAAATGGGTTCTATATGTGAGCACTAACTCAACCTGTTTACTAAACAAGTTAGTCATGTCAACCTGAATATGACATGAACCCATTAAGCCTTAACTTATAACCTAATAATTTCGTATTGTGTTGTGTCGGGTTTGCGGGTCATATCTAATTTTGCCACCCCTAATTTGAGTTATGTGAGACGCATTAGTATTGGGGTTGGTGAGGTCATCTAGTGCTGGGATTTAACTTATCATGTTAGAAAGTAACTTGCTCTTAAGATTCTACCTTTTTTTTTTTTTTTTTTTATTTAGCAAAAATAAAAAATAAAAATCTCAAATATATATATATATATATATATATATTTGCGTTGGTTTGTGTAGGGCTGTCCATCTCACCCGACCAACCCGCCCGTACCTGACTTGCTACAACCCGATTCGACTACTTCGATGGTCGGACACAGGTCCTGAGCTCCAAAACCCAACGTCGGCGGTTCAGTTTCAAGTCCTTTCCTTCAAAATCCATTTAACATGTCCTGCTCGAAGAGAGAAAGACTTATTGCAATTTCAAGCTTTCTGACGAGTTTTCTAGCATGATTTGACAGATTTCGACGACCAAAACCCTAGATCCGGCGATTCTAGGCACAATTTTGGGGAGAGATCTTGCCGATTTTCTCCTTTTTTTGGTGGTTTTCGATGGGTTTCGACTTCACCCGAAATCGATGCGCACCTGACGGGAAACCCACCTATATAACTTGACCCTAATACGAGTTGGTTGCGGGTTGGGCACTTGCCTACCCGATCTCCGGCAGGTCGGTTCCAAGTTGGGCACAAACTCGACCTGCCCAACCCATGGATAGCCCTAAGTTCATGTCCTTTCTCCCAAACGCATCTGCATATCTATTTGCGTTTATGTAGCAATGATTCACACATACCAACAAGAAAGGAAAAATTTAATTATTATTAATAAAAGATAGATTTTTTTTTTCTTTTCTTAAAACTCATTAGAGTTGGAAATTAGGTCCACTACAACTTTGACATCAATTTCAATCTTCCTTGCTTCTAATTTTAAGCTTTTTGTATATTGGCAATGAACTTAGTGGTTAAATAGCACATTCCTAGGTACCAGGAGTGTGCATGGGTCAGATTAGGCGGGTGAAGGTCAATATTTTTATCCAATCTGCCATTGGCAAGTTGGAAAAATTCCAATCCACCACTAACCCACCAAAGTCTAAATTTGGTAGATCAGTTGTGTAGAAGAACAAAAATCAGTTGCAAACCCTAAATGGGCAAAAAGTTGATATGATATAGTTCGATACAATTAATTTGTTGCGAGTGGAGTTTTGAGATTAGCTTGCACACGCTTTAATGGTCTAGTTTCACATTCAATTGTAAAAACAACAAATAATCTGAAAGAAAGGAGAAGATTTCATTGTTTAACTCTTCCTCGGGCTAATCCAAGGATATTTAGTGCATATATTGTTCAAGTTTTGGTTACAAAATGTTGATACACAGTATCTCTCTTTCTTTCTAATTTGTCCTCCTATTCTAGAGGAGTTCCCTTTCCTTATATATTTATTTGAGGTGCATCTCAACCCTCCACTTGTACAGTTAGGGATCTTCATTTTGGTACTTGTCGCATCAGGGCTTTGTTGGAGGTGGTGGAACGTGTTGCAAGTTGTGAGGGTACTGTTCAGAGGTCATTCCACCATTAATGAGGCCAGTTGAGTTGGTGCAATGCATTGAATGCAGAGGTGATGGGTATTTTATTTGGGCATCTTCCTTCTTCTTTACTTGCATGTTTCTTCCTTTTACTTCTTTGGCATTTTGTCCCTCATTCTCGGTGGTTCGTATAAAACCTTTTGAGGAACCTCGCTCTTCGGACTCCTCAGATGGCCGGCTTCCTCCGTTTCAACATTTGGTCTCTTATTGCCGTATTGAATTAGAACCATTGGGAGAATGAGACACCCTTTTTCTTGAGTCGGGCCTACTTGGTGCTAATTGGCGTTTGGATTCTACCCCTCCCACAAGTTGAATGTTGGCGGTTTCAACTCGACGAGTTAGGCAAACATTGTTCTTTAAAAAAAAGAGAACAATCATATACTACAATTTTTTTTTATTAACAACACTCAAACTACCATATAATAAACTACATTCAAAAATATAACTCACGCACACAAAAAAAAAAATAATGGATGATTTTATTGAATTACAAATCTTAATTCCAAATAGGGTCAATGAAAAAGAGTGATATATCATTTGTAACTTGTAACAGACCTTGTCTCCTCAAAAGTTTTATAAAAAAAGTTAGCCTTACAAGTTACAACTAAAGAAAAATAAACCGACAAACCCAAAGTCTTAATGTTTCCCAAGTCACACCAAGGACTTAAAATAATCACATACCAACATAACGCTTAAACTTCAAAATAATTCGTAGGGTCTCAAAAGCTTTGATGCATATCCGTGTACTATCTATCTATTTTAATATACATGGGCACATGTTTATTATATATATTTAATATAATAATACCATAACAATTTTTATAATAAATAAAATGAATCCGAACTAAGACTAAGAATAAGAGTCTGTTTGGTACATGTGTTTAAATACATGTTTTCAGTTTTTAAATAACATTACACGTAATTTTATCCACACGTATTTCTAAAAAATACAAACAACGTTATCAAACGGTCCCTAAAACTTTAGAACACATCACTTCATTCTATAAAAAAGTGATGATAAATATTTTTTAATCTCTCTTGACTCAGTAAAGGTACACCATTTCATAGACGTACATGAATATATATGGGACCCAAATTAAAAAGACAAACAACATGCACAATAAAAATATAAATACAACATTATACAATTCAAGATAGAAAAAGGGAACTACCTTTATGGTTTCCTAGGATGGGCATATCGGGTCAGCTATGGCAGGTTGGTAATTTCACAATTCATTACCCGACCCAATCCGCTAATTTGGGGGGTATAACCTATCCAACCCAAACCGCTCACCTAATGGACCCGCATGGGTCAGGTAGGTATCTACACAGCCATACTAGGTACTAGGTGAGATAGGGATCTCAAGTTCAAGACCCCAAGGGCAGGGGTGTAGATTTAGGAAAAATTTCTAACCATTATTTTAAAAAATAGCTTTAGTAGATTAATGGTTCATTCCTCAAAGACCAAAGCTCCGTTGCCTGTTTCTCAAAAAACTTCAAACCCAAACCCCTATTGCATCTCTGATCAAATCTGCACCACCTGCCAAGCTTAGATTACCCACAGATTGACCCCATATGAATTCAAGTTGAACCACCCCATATGAGGCTTTTAACATCTCACTCTCCTAGTAATGTCTTGCCAATCCTAGTGCCTGCACATAAGGGGCAAAATCTACCGCCCACTGTGGAATCTCACAATGAAGATTAATGTTTTGCCTCTGAAATTGGAACATCGCTTGTGTTTCTGTGCAGCCATATCGCCCATACTCTAACTGGGAAATACAAGTTTTCTAGGCAAGTAATATAGAGAAGTTCTGTCATCTGACTTGCAATTTCCATGTTGTGATGTTGGCAGCGAAAAAGGAGCTAGACAAGCCAGAAAGCCCAACTTATCCAACAACTCTTAGCACAGGCACAATTTCTAACAGCATGAACAGTTTTGAGGGTTGGTTTTATTTATTTATTTTTACATAAGGAACAAGAAATGCCACACTGAGTTCTGAAAAGAAAATTATCAAACAACTAAAATATAACAAAAGCAAATGTAGTCACTATTACAACTAATGTAACTACTAGAATTATGCATTAAATTTTATGTACACATCAATGGTACAAGTTCTTGCAAGAACATCCAAAACTCAAACCCCGTAGTTGACATGCATTTCAGAAGTGGAGTGGTGATGGAATAAGTAGTGGATATGAAGGACAAGACGTGGGGGTGGGTTGTTGTTGGGGAGGTTTCACACTGGTAGAAATATCATGGAAGCAGTGTAGCTATGGATGAAATTGTGTATATGCAGAAAAAGTTGGACAAAAATGGCCAAAAACCATCTTTGGCCAAAAAAATTTGTGTTCTACTATTGTTTGCGAAATATTTAGCAATTTATTACTGTTTTGAAATTCGAGTTCACTAAGCTTGAGTTCTACCACTGTTTTCATATAACTCAAGTTCATAAATCTCGAGTCTTACTATTGTTTAGCAATCTATTACTGTTTTCAAAGAACTCAAGTTTATGTAAATTGAGTTTAAAAAAGATGTGACATGGTGACAAAAACTGATCTGATATTTTATAATTTAAAAATCTAAGTGAAACTCAAGTTTCATAAACTCGAGTTCTTTGTAATATAAAACTAGAGCTCTTGAAGCTCGAGTTCTTTAAAAATTTGAACATGTGGGAGAAAAGTTCAGATTCCTATTCCCGTACCTCTTCTTTTCTTTTCCCATTTCGTTGTCTATACCCAAGCTTTAGTTGAATCCACATCATCCTCTAGGATCAAGTATGGTGATTAGAGTAGACAAGTCAAAGACTCATTTAAGGAGCTTGTCTCACAAGCTTTACTTCATGTCAAACATCTCTTAATGAGATGTGGCATTATGCGTGTGAGACACATTGAAGTGAAAGAAGAAAAGCTGAAGGAAAAAAAAAAAAAGAGATAGACTAAAGAAAAGGAAGGCTACTCGGCCACTTTGGTGAGAAGTTTTATAATAAATTTACAATGTTGCCATTAAAGATAAGGACCTCAGTTTTGGAGATATGGACCTTAGTTTTATAGTAATTGAGTCTTATAAACTTGGGCAACACGTTATAAAGAACTCGAGATCCGCATGGCCTATTTTAGTTAAAATAATTCAAGTCAACAGGTGCCACTGTGGTAGTTTTTATAGAACTTGAGCTTTTGAAACTTAAGTTACATGTCAAACTCGAGTTTCATAAACTCGAGTTTTAAAAATGTAGTAAATTGTTAAAGCTTGAAACTTAAGTTACATGTCAAACTCGAGATTCATAAACTTGAGTTTTAAAAATGTAGTAAATTGTTAAATATTTCGTAAACAGTAGTAGAAAACAAATTATTTCGGCCAAAGAAGGTATTTGGCCATTTTTGCTGAAAATTCGTCATCCACATTGAATTTTAGCCATAACAAGAACGAAAGTGGAGAGTTTGAAAAGCTTCCCTTCTAACTTTAGTAGAGTTTAGAATGCATTCTCCAAATATACAACAAAATAGAGCAGGCAAACAAACTGAAAAATTGCATTGCAATGCCTCAAAACCTGAAGAAATAGAGAGACCAAACACAAACTAAAGCTAACTTCAATTTTTTGCCCCTGTCTTGCTCCTGTAGAATACAGATGTGTAGCTTTTCCGGCCAAACATTCTGCAATTGCTAATTGAAATCCTAAGCATCCAAGTAATTTTCCACATAATTCTTTCAGGAAGAATTTCATGTAAAACCTTGTTGCTGATGTTAACCATATACATGAAGGCAATTATAGCAATGAAACTGAAAGATTTACAACCTTTATGTGGCTAGCTTAACTAGAAAGCATAATGCTTCTTAAAAATTCTCAGAAGCAACTGATTCAGAAATGCTTCTGGATTACCATAATCATGTATTTTGCGTTCACCATGCTTTCCTTTCACCTCATAGTTAATCTTGAACAAAAAGTAACAGCCACCCACACAAGATAGAAAAATAGCAAAAACCATGGGAAACAATTAGTATACCAGAAACCTGAAGCTTTGGTAACATATTGTAACATTCCAACCTTTGTGTTCACATATTCCTAAATCCAATTAATCACCCCCACAAACATACTGGTGGTAACAATTGAAGTACTAAACTATCAAATGACAAAGACAGTATGCAAAATAAGGGTACTGTTACAATAGCAAACACAACTCCAATGCACATTGCAGAGAAAACACCAGGCCCTAGTGATTTATCATCTTAAATTGGCTTAATCTTGAAATGGAGTGAAATGAGAGAGAATACGAAGCACTTCAGGTCCTGCAACCACAAAAGACCCAAAAGAACCAGGGTGAGGGATGTAAGAATGTGGATAAACAGTAATGACATAAATATCCAATACTCAGAAACAGAGACACCAAAGAGCAATAGAGAATGAAGGAAGACCAGATCTCAACTAACAGAAAGAGGAAAGGAGCAGAGATCAATAACCATAAGAACAACAACAAAAACAACAAAAAGGAAATCCAAAAGGATAATAGCTACTGTAATCAATACTGTAATTAGAACCAGTTTTGCACCTTATATCAAGGGCCACAAACTAAATTTCTCCTGAACACAACATGCTGGCCAAATCCCTAAGGATTATGAGCCTGTAAAGCTCTTTTTGATAAGTAATAAGACTTTTATTGAAAAGGTTTGAACATCATGCTCACGATGGTGAACACTTTGAACAATGAACCAAATATAAGAAAATCAAGAACTAAAGGAAATAGAAACTAAAAAATCTTATAAAGCAAAAAATTATGCTTTCCAACTAATAAAACATGGGTAGAGGGATGGAGAAGAGAAACATTTATAGCTGTTGACGCCCTAGGTAAGTTGTTTCCACTACAACTGATATTCAGATAATATGGATTATTTTTTCCGTTTCAAAAATCTAAAGCAAAAAATTGTTAACAAGGTAGTCACAAGCAAAAGTTGGTAATATATAAGGAATTTTATCCATATTTTTGCAATCTTGATTCTTGAACCATTACATCGTGTATATCACGTTGACTACTTTAGAGGGCTTCTAATAAACTGTTGGCTCATGTAAGTTGAATTCTAAAGTAATACAGCTAGGGCGATTCTACTCCAGAAATAATTTATACATAGGTTGATTAAAGTTTTGCATGGAAATGGCAAGAGGACAACATTGGTAATGTAGTTATTGGTATTACTTTAGTTTATCAAAAAGTTATTGGTATTACTGTAACTAGAGTTCACGAATTATTTATTAATTTATAGTAAACATGATACATATATTTATGCTAATATAAATAAGAACTATGTAAAACTACATAACTCAAGGTGCTCTGTGCTCTAAAGAAACTGAGGTTGAGCTATGCCATCTACCTTTCTTACTTGACAACCTTGGCAACTTGCAACTCTCATGTTTACCATAGATTTAAGTCACATTACGTAGGGTAGAAGAATTGAACAAAAGTTTTCAGAACATTTTTTTCCTTAAGTTTTTTTCAAACACTTGAAGGACACATGGTCTCAACCCATGTGTAAGTGAATGATTTTGCAATTCTTGTTTCAAAATGCCCAAATGAATTTTTAAACTCCTATTTTCTCAATGCTATCCACACCAGTTCACCCACTACACCCACTATACCTACAAGTCACTGGATGATTTCATATCAAATTGATGTTTTTGGCTCATTTTTTAATTTGACCAAACATCTCAGTCACAAGAAAAAACCTCTCCAGATCAAAACACAAAACTACTGCCATGTCCACAGTATATAGCTCTGAACTATATACAAGAAAGTATCAGAGGAATGAGAGAAAAGAAGGTAATAAAGAAAAAGAATGAAGAGAATTATATACATATCATGTTGTACTTTGTTGCATCTTTTAGCTAAATATTTGAATGTACAATCGAAATAAACCCACACTGTTCAGTTGCACACTGCATTTAAAATCTAATACATGTCAAAGTTTCATCAAGATGACACCATTTCATTCTATTAACTATATGATATGCTACAAACCTTTTCTTTTCACTTATTTCTTTTCAAGGAACAATGGCATTAATTCTATCAATTAGTGACTCCATTTGATAGTAGAACCATGAACAATAACATAACAGCGCACTACTTTGATGATTAGCAATTAGGTGCAACCCTAATAAATGTAAAATTCACACCAGTTACAACAAAATAATAATAAAAATAAAGTCATAAAAAAAGGCAAGTACAAGCCTCAAATTCACCCCCCCCCCCCCCAACCCTTTTAATGAATTTACAGCCCTCAAAACTTGTCCAAAAAACTTCTGTAGATTCTACTTAAAAGCAAAAGACAATTGCAGATCAGTTTTCTCCATCCAAATGTTAGAAGCAGCAATTCCAGAGGTAGTCATCCACTAATGGGCCAGAGAGACAAGAAAAAATCGAGAGGAAGAGATATACCCTAGAGTTTTATTTACTGTAGAACTCCCTGAGGACCAACAGTTCCTACTTCTTAGTAGTCAGACACTGTGTGGTCTCTATGAGATATGACCATTATGATTCTAAATTGACAATTGAAGAAGTAGAGATAATTTTAATTACCCCAAATAAGTGTATGTTAAAAATTAAAAATGGGCATTTCCCAAGAACATAGGTAGAAAAGAAGTAGATATGATTGCAAGATGCATCAGTGACTAGCCATCAGCATGGTTTTAAGGACATGTTTAAAATCTTCCTTTGATACATGCTAATTATAAAATGAGTAATAAAAATGACTCCCTAAAGAATAACTAAAATTCCAAGTAAATATATATGCACCCCGCTTAATAAACACAAAACACATATATATGAAATTCCTTAGGGTAAGCGCAATAACTTAACTCAATTATGGTTAGTTTTATGGCCTTTTTTAACTAATCAACATCAACCACATGTATCCTTTTGTGCTACTCTATCCTATCTAAAATCATACTCATTGTTACCTACATGTCTGTGTATCCATGTTATTTTAAGGCTCCAACTACCTTGTTTCACTCTGTGTAAGATTCCAACAAAAGGACCAGAAGTGGACTAAATTACTAACAAGTCCTTTGCTAGGACTGCTTAGAACTGAACCCAAAATTGTGGTAGACCCAAGACAAAGATGTTCTGAGATTTGGAAACTAGTATCAGATACCAATTTCTTAATTCATGACTTAAACCACAATTAGAAAGAAACTAGGAAATAAAACCTACAGATCAAAACATATACATTACAAACTACAAAAGAGAAATGCACCGTAAAACATAAAATAAATGTACTAATGAGCTGACCTGAACAAGGTAATAGAATATGCGAAGCCCTTCAGGGTCGTTACTGCTCTGCACATCAACAAGGGACCCAATCTTTGAAGTAGTAAAAGAAATATGCTCATTCCCCATCACAATCTCAAGCTCCTGCCTCCCAACGCGATCGGGTTCTGGCCATTGGTTATCATCTTCCTTTAGAATCTGGACAAAAAACACATATACTAGATCAGAAGCAGAAAACGTAAACATAATCAAATTTATATAATAACTCAAAAATCCCCAACTCAATCAGATTCTGAATGAAAACTTGACAAAAGTACAACCAAATCTCACACGTTATAAAGGCAAAAAATGCTCGAAACTCAAACCCTAATTTATTAAGCCTAGTCATAAGTATGATAAGCATAAACAGTGTGTTCAAACCTCCATTTCTAATCAACCCTTAAAAGTACACAGACATTATTTTTCATAGACGCGTTGAAAGATCTAAAAGCTCCACTAATCCCCACACAGCAAAATAGTAATCATTGAATTCAACCTAAATCCCTCAAACACATCAAATCCTGAAGCTCATTCCACACTAGACTCTCTCTCTGACACACAATAGAAACCCTAAACCCTACAAAAAACCAATCAAAAGTAGTACAAATGTGATAAGCACAAACAGTAGGTTCAAACCTCCATTTCTAATCAATCCTTATTTTTCATAGACACATCGAAAGAGCCAAAACTCTTCACTAATCCCCACACAGCAAAAGAGTAAGCATTGAATTCAACCATAATTCCTCATACAGATCAAATCCTAAAGTTCAATTCCACACTAGACTCACTTATCAAAAAAAAAAAAAATTCCACACTAGACTCTCAAACACGCACAATAGAAACCCTAAACCCTTCCAAAACCCAATCAAAAGTAGCACAAACAAAAACAGAAACCCCTAAATATAAAATATGTTACAGAGACAGCTAAATCATCTACAACTAGAAGTAAAACATCAACTAATTCCTCCGATTTTCTCAGCAACCAAACAAGAAATCCACAGCTAAAAATCAACAAAAACTAAAAACTAAAAACCTAAACAAACATAAAAAACTCAAATCCACACAAAAACCAAACCCTAAAAAAGAGAGTTTTAGAGTTAGAGAAGAGAGAGAGAGACCTCGCTCTCGAGGATGATGCGGCGACACTCTTTGAGGACGGCGGGGGTGACATAGACCTCCTTGCGAATCATGGTGTCATTCTTGTAGTTGGAGTTGTTGGCGTAGCGAAGCATGCCATTGGAGCGGAACTCGAACTCCAAGAACTCGTGCCCGAACTTCCCCTTGTGCCCTACGTAGTACCGCACGTAAAACTCCTCCAACTCTTCCTCTCCTCCCACCACTCCTGCCATTTTCGACCTCTTTCTCTCGCTCTCTCTCTCTCTCGCTCTCTCTGCTTTCTTCTCTGTGAGAAAAATTAGAATGTTATCTGAGTCGAATTGGCGATTGCAATTACAGTGGGAAACAAAAGACCCTACAATAGTATTATCGCTACAGAGGCCCGAGGGGTTCGAGGATTTCCTTGATATAGTCTGGGTTGGGCTTTATTGTGGGCTTTTTCTTATTATTGGGCTTGATGTTTTTTAGGTAGATTGGGGTTGATTTGGGATGGGCCCGAGAATTGGAGCTAGGGAAACAGAGACCCTTCTATTACCAGTTTTACCAAAGATGGGTTTCGAGATTTCCGAATTCAAGTTGGGCTGGGCCTTTTGGGGATGCATTTTTGCTTGGGTCAATTTTTATGGAATTAACTTGTTGTTACTATTTTCATGTGTATTCTAATAAGTATTATTGTTTACTAAAAAATATTAAAAATGTTTATCCCACATTAGTTGTATGTGTCTAGTGTTTACCGTAATTGTACTCTAGTTAGTAATGTATTATAAACCCGATTTGAAAACTTAGCTCAAGGTACTATTGCGCACTTAATTTAATGAGATTTGAACATGTGTTTAATAATTGTCACATATACATATTTTAATGGGTCCAGTACACATGAGCAATAGACTCAACCCTTACCCATATATATTATATGTATATATATATATATATATATATATATATATATGTTCTGGGTGGAGGAGATGAGGATATTTTCTTCACTATTGCACAAAAGAGCCCATCTAACAATATTGTGGACAACAAAGCTCATTTGGAAAAGGGGAGTGGGTATTAGGAAAAAAATAACTTTCATTTAAATTTAACACAGGCGTATAAGCTTCCAAATTGGAGCTAAGCTCAACTTGGAGGAGGATTTCACACTTGACGAAAGAGAAGAGATAAAAAAAAAAATTATTCAACTATTAGCGGAGTAAAGAAGATCATGGAGAGTCATAGAGGGAAGTAAACCAATTAGTGATTGTTTGGTTTTAGGAGTTAATTCATCTATGGCCCAATTTTTTTTTTTTGGTGGGGGGTGGGGCGTTGGTGTTGAGGTAGTTGTGATATCACATTCAAGATTGGGAATCAGAAAAATAGAATTTTATTAATAAAGCCTTGCTAGCTAAACAATTTTGGTGAATTGGGACCAACCATTTACGCTTTTGGCTAAAAGTTGGAAAAGCACGTATTTCCCCCAAAATAGACATATATGAGAATTTTTTTAGAGAGTTTCAATCACGTCTACTCCTAATAATAGCTTTTTATGATTCAAACCTAGGAATACAAAGGTATTAGAAAATATTCAACTTCAACAAGGAACAGTAAGGGATTTGATAGACATGGAAACAAATTCTTGGAATTCAGCCATGGTAAGCACAATCTATAGCAGAGAAGAAGAAAATATTCCAGTAATGCTAACTCAAGTGGGAGAGCATAATTTTGACAAAAGTTCACAGAGTTCTACTACAGGAAAGCCAGTATGGCAGAAGCTTTGGAAAATTTGAATCCCTTCTTGAGTTTCAATATTCCTTTGGAAAATGTCACAATTAGCTCTTCCAGTTAAATCTGAACTAGCCAGGAGAAAAATAAACACAAATCTGAATTGTGATGTGTGGAGATCACCAAGAATCATATCCCAAAACCATCTCTTCATGCATTGCAATTTTGCCAGAGCAATGTGGTTTGGAACTTCCATAGGGGCCAGAACTGATTTGATTAATTCTATAAATCTTGTTCAATGGCTGACATCAAGTACCCGTTTGGTTGGGCTTTTCAAAGCCAAAAGTTGGTTTTTTAAAAAACGTTAGTCTTTATATGCGTTTGGTTAGTATAAAACGCAACTTTTTAGAAAAAGTTGCGTTTATTTTACTGAAGGAAACGCTGCGGACAAAAATGGACGAGAATCGGGGTGAGTTTGGTTGGACTTTTTGAAAAAGTGCATAATGTAAAAGTGAAGTTTTCAAAAAGTGCATAATGAAAAAGTATTTTTTCAAAAAGCTGAGTGTTTGGTAAAAGCTGTTAAAAAGTGTTTTTTCAAAAAGTTGAGTGTTTTGGCTAGTACTGATAAAAGTTACAGTTTGAGTGATAAATTACCAAAAAGGCCAATGTATATATAAGAGAGTTTATTTCATACTTAAATCAACTACTTCATATACTTAAATCAATTTTTCTCTTTCTAAAAAAATTATTTTTCTCATCAATATTAACTAATAATAACCTACCACTTAAGATTTATTGTGAAAGCATTATGAAATTATTGTGATAATTGATACTGATTTTAATTTGAACGTACTACTACAATTATTTTTTTCTCTTTCTAAAAAAATTATTTTTTTCTCACCAATATTAACTAATAATAACCTACCACTTAAGATTTATTGTGAAAGTATTGTGAAAATATTGTAATAAAAATTGATACTGATTTTAATTTGAACGTACTATTAAAATTATTTTTTTCTCTTTCTAAAAAAATTATTTTTTTCTCACCAATATTAGCTAATAATAACTTATCCGTTAAAATTTATTGTGAAAATATTGTGATAACATTTCCTTCTTCTTCTTTTTTCTTTTTTCCCCTTTTTTTATCCTTCACACACGGCATTTCTTTCTCTCTTTTATTCCTTTTTTTTCCCCTCTTTTTTTCTCCTCCACACACTTACCTTTACCCTTTCTTTATTTTCCTTCTTTCCTCCTTTTTTTTTAACTCCCTGCCATTTCTCCAAACTTCAGAACGTTCCAGCTCTCTTTCTTCCATTTTTTTTTCCTTAGCACTTCCTTTCTCCCTTTACTAAAAATATACCCTTAGTCTTTTCTTTCTTTTCCTTCTTTCCTCTCTTTTTCCTTTACTCTTTTCTGCTCTTTGTTTTTCCCAGAACGTTCCACAAGCTCACAGAGCTCTCCTTCAGTCCATTTTTTTTTTTTTTTTCTCTTAGCACATCGTCTGTAACACCCATGCAAGGGATTGATTTTTTTTTTTTTTCCTTAGTTGATTTGGGAATTTGTTATAGATTTTTTTTGTGTTTGGATTTGGAAATTTGTTATTGAGAGGGCAGAGGGCAGAGATGAGAGGAATAAGGAATTGTGTGAAGCTTATCTTTTGATTTATCAATGGCTAATTTGGTAATTGCCTAAAGAGTCCAACGGATAGTTGATGAACGCGCATGGACTTTTTCTGAATGCAGCTCAGAGTTGCTTTTAAGGCTTCCGCATTTTCTTCACAAACCAAAACGCAACTTTTTTTAGAAAGTTGTGTTTTATAACATACCAAATAGACTTTTTGGATGAGCTTTTTTCAAAATGCACTTTTTGGGTTGTAAAAGTTGAAACAAATGGGCACTTACATGTTTTGCTTGCGCTACCTGACTCAACATAAGTGTTACATGTCATATGATTTGATTTCACCATTTCATGTGCTATATGCACATGAAGATAGAGGGATAAGGGTACTCTTCTTGTTTTCCTTTTTATCATTTATTTTATTATTCACTCTCAAATACTTTTTTATTCATAACATAAAAACAACGACATAACGAATTTTAAAGAATTTAATCCTTTGATTAGCGTGTATAAATTTAACATTTGCATATTGTCTTGAAGGCCATAATTCCAATCATAAACCAGTTAATGTTGGTTTGAGCCAAATCCTTAAGAGGTTTAAAGATTGATGAGTTGAATTTTGTGGATCTGTTTAGTTCTGCAATCAGGTATACATAGGATCCTTCTCATTAGGCATGGGGGGAATTCCTTTGGTTATAATGTCAGCCGTTTATAATCAAAATAATTGCCATGAAAGGCTTTGTTTGACTGAAATGGAGTTGTTTGTCTCACATATTTCCCATAAACTTGAAGGGCTCATTTGGTAACCTTGTGACATTATGTAAGGTTGAATTTATTCAATCATTTTGTTGGTTTTATTCCATGCCAAATTTGCTTAAAATTCAGCATTTAGAAACTCTGTATTTTGGTGGGAATCATGTAAGGGTAGTGTGTGAGAGAGTGTGAAGAAAAGCTCAAGATTGTGCATTCAAGAAGAGCCTCACATTTGGATCTTGCGACTGGCGAGTCGCTAAAGGAGGCACACGTGTAAAGCATGCAAGGGGAGCTGAAGGATCACGCCAGTTATTGTACTACGAGACAAAACCTCCAGCTGGCCAGACAGTTAACTCACAACTCAAACTCGTGACTTGTTCCAGTTGCGAGCTCGAGTCGCTAGAATGCCCTGTTTGGCTGTAACTGACTCTTCACATTCCATACGCACCTTACTATAAATACCCTTATACCCACGAAATGTAGAGAGCTTCCAGAGAGAATTTTGAGAGAAAAACCCTAGAGAAAAACAAGATTAACTTATTCACAATCTTCATCATTTGATTCTCCAAATTCCTCTACTCTCATCCTCTCCATTGACATATCCTTGAGAAGTACATTAGCCAAATCCTTATCTCACCATACCCATATCTGTGAGAAGGCTCTTTGGTGCTTAAGAAGCAGTTCAGAAGGGACCAATTCATTTTGGTTGATGCAATGAGCGATTGCGGGATCCCGTAATCTAAAGAAGACAAGGTACGACGTAACCCTACTGGAGCAAAAAGCTTGGAGGGATTAGGTGCACTGGGTAAGTTAGGCTTGGAGGGTCTTCTGCTATTCATGTATCCCAACTTCGGTTTCCTCTTCGATAACACATCGCTGTGTTGTCTTTGTGTTTGCATCTCTCTTCTCTTAATCTTTGCCTTTTAATTTCTACTATGGTTGTGATTAATTTCAGTTTAGATTGTTTTACCAATTCTGTTTTAGCTTATTTTCATATTCTGTACATACATTGTGTGAATTGGGAGTTTAAACATTTATAGGTGTTTTACACACTATTTGAACATTCACATTGACTAGCTAGTTGGGTTATTGGATTATCTCATATGCTTTTGACTTTCTAATAGATCGGAGCTCAGCAGGTAATGCCAAATTAGTCTCTTATCTTTCAATAGAATTGTTATATTGGGTATAAACTGCAATATGATCACTTTAGTTTTTAATTTATGTTTATCTTTTGTCAGGAACGTGTTTGATATTCTCAAGCCTATGTGGCTTAACCGTTCTATTCATTGCAAAGTTGATTTCTGAGACAATGGTGCGAACACTAGAAGAATATCAAGCATCGATGAATCCATTTTCAGCAAAAAGAAAAATTTTGCGTGCCTGTATGACAGCACCAGTCCAGGTTTGAATAAGCAAAATAGTTTTGAAAACAATGACGCCATAAAAGTGTGGCACTGAGTATTTGAGACTAATTGGTGACTGATCACGTGAAGCTTTGCAGCTAAGATCCATCCAAGATTTATTTAGCAATTATTTTCTGAATCTGTTGTGGGATTGATAACCACAGCTTGAAATGGTGCATTGCACTTGGAAGGGAGCTAGCAATTCACTGACCACTATTTTAGAGAATGTGAAAGGTCAACCTCGAAGTTTCAAACATTAAAAGAGACCATCTTTGTTTGTGGAATCTATGATTCCTGAAATCATATTCATGGAAATATAGAATTCTCGCGTTTGGTTTGTTAGTTGCATGCCTATCAAATTCTTGAGAATACAACATTTATGTATTTTGTTAAAGCGTTAAACTTACAAGAATAAATACAAATTTTATTTTAAATTTCCCCAAAAAATGCATTGTGTGTTTGTGCGCGTCATATGTACATATATTCACACATATACATATGTACAACTGAAAACTAAATACTGAAAACACTGTAACAAAATAATTTTTAAATGTGTAAATAGTACCATCAGACCTATTTTTAATGAAAAAGTTGCTGAAATATGAGATTTGTGAGTCCTGTAAACAATCATGGCTCAAAAAAAAAAAAAAACAAAACACAAATGCTGGATGTGTGAAGCGCAAAACGCACTTTCCAAACGCTCCTTTAGTTGAGCCAATAGATGCAAAAAACACTTGATTTAATCCATAATGCTTTTTGGTGGGAACATAGCCCTGGAGCGAGATAACTGAATATTACACCTAACCAAAAAATAAAAAATAAAAAAAGATATGCTCTGATTCTTCCTAGAGGAATGGGGTCTATGCTTGGGGTGTACGTTTGCCGTAAGCTTATTTGGGTTTTTGTTAATTGTTTTTTTGGGAGTAAATTAAAGTATATTTCTACTTATATTAAAGAAAGAGTGCGTTGGAAAAAATGTTGTAGGTATCATAAAAATAAAAGCACTTATATTAAAGAAAGAGTGCGGTGGAAATTACAAGGGTGAGAAGAGGAATTACTTTACCAAGCCGGATGTGAAGTTCTGATCAAGTCAGTGATTCAAGTTATCCCAACCTTTGTTATGGGCTTTTTTGAGCTCCCTTTGGGGTTGTGTCATGAAATTGAAGCCTTAATTAAAAAATTTTGGTAGGGAGAACGTGGTGATCGTTGTAAAATATTCTGGCTCAAATGGGAAGATATGACTAAATCTAAATTGGTAGGTGGCATGGGCTATAAAGATTTGGTCACGATTAATGATTCACTTCTGGCAAAGCAAGCATGGAGGCTTTTGCATAATAAAGACACTCTATTTTATAGAGTTTTTAAAAGCCGTTTCTTCCCTCATTGTTCTATTATGGAGGCCAAAGATTCTGGATTTGGTTTATATGCATGGAGAAGTATATTACAAGGAGGGATGTCATTCAAAGGGACTCAAGGTGGCGGATTGGGAATGGACAATTTGTGAAATTATGGCAGCACCATTGGTTGCTAATTAAGCGCCCTCCCATGATTCAATCACCTATAATTGATTCAATGGAGGAGGCCCCAGTGGATATTCTAATTGATGCAAAAAATAGGCGGTGGAACATTTATTTGGTCGATGGTCATTTTGCACCCTAGGAAGTTGAAATTATCAAATAAATTTCCTCTTGCCCATTTTGAATATGAGGATGCTCTCTATTGACCTTTTCTCTCAGGATGGTGGATATACATGCAAGTTGGGTTATATATTTTTAAAGAAAGAGGATGATTTAATACCCCAGGAGCAGGGACGGACCCAGGTGGGGGCCTAAAGGGGCCCCCCCCCTCTCGGGGCCCAAAAAAAAAATTTTAGTATGTAAACTTTTCAAAAAAAAAAAAGAATAGGGGGCTTGGGCCCCCCTTGATTTTTAGCTCGGGCCCCCATGGTTTTTAGCTTGGCCCCCTTCATCTCAACCTAGCCGGCCAGCCCAAAGGCAAGAGCCTATGAAAACCTTAAAAAAAAAAAGAAAAAGAAAAAGAAAAAGAAAACCCAGCTTTGACTCGAAGACTCCAAAACCAAATGCCCAAACGAAAAAGCCGAAAAAAGAAAAAAAGAAAAGAAAGGAAAGGGAGAGGCGAGACAGTGAAAGTGAGAGGCGAGAGAGCTATGACGCCGCCCGCCGCCCACGCTGTGACGTCGCTGCTCAGCCCAGTGAGCTGTCCACACCCACGCCAAGACTAAGAGAGCTGTCCAAGCCGCCACGTGAGATGCCAAGACCCATCTTGCCGCTGCCACTGGTTGCTCGATTTGCCCAGCCCAGCCCAGCCCAGCTTCGTTGCTCCACTACTCCAGCCTTCACAGTTCACAGGTATTTAATCTATCATTTCCTTCAAAACCTAATAAAATGTTTGTGAATCTTAGAATCTAACAATATGTGCTTGTGGACTTTTGGTGTTTGTGTTTTTATTGATGAGTGATGAACTGATGTTGGTGATTGTGAATTGAATCTGTGCTGCCTGTAGTGTTTTTTTTTTGGCTTTCTGACTCTCTGTCACTTTGTGTTTGTGACTCTCTCTCTTGTATTATATAGATAAGAAAGAGAGAGAGTAGAGTTTGTAAAGATTACTCAGATTAGAGAATATATTAGTGAAGACAGTGTTTGTTCTTTGTTGACTGGTAGTTGGAAAGGTTAAGAAAAGTTTTTGTTAATAGATAAGAAAGTTCTTGTATTATATAGATAAGAAAGTCTTTGTTGACTGGTAGTTGGAAAGGTTAAGAATATATTAGTGAAGTTTTTGTTTGTTCTTTGTTCTGCACTATTAGCAAAAAAAGAAGAAGGAAAAGTTAAGAAAAGTTTTTGTTAATAGTGCAGAACAAATTTATAGTGTCAGGAGTGGGATTGAGTCAGCGGGTGAGTGCAACACAAAGACAAAGAGATAAATAAAGGTAGACCAAAGACAAAAAGAAAAAAACAAATCATATAATATAGAAAATTGTCACACAAATTTAAGAAAATAACAGTGATTCACTTGTACCTATTGTTAACTCATAATGCTAAATTAGATAAATTTATAAATTGAAAAGAAGTGAGAAATACTAAATTTACAATTAAATGCATCATACCTATTACCTAGATTCTAGTATTTGTCTTTAGTTAGTAAGGATGATGCAATGAAAATCAGTAGGCTGGATGCTTCGGATTAGAAAGATCAATTGGCTGTCTTGATGGCCTGAAAAACAAAGCACAGTGATCAAAGGTGATCAGGGTTGCAGGCCAATAACCCTCAGATGACAAAGTTAGTTTTCTCTCTATTATTTTAGAGTTCCAGTTTTTTAGGAGATGTAAAACGTACCTTTGTTTTGTCTGAATGAGCGTTTATATAGTGTTCTAAGAGCAGTTATTGGGTTTGTAACTTCTCTTGGATTTGAGGAGATGTGTGGGTTCAAGGATAACTTCCTCAACTGTTTAGGAGCTACATCTTTCACGCGTAACGGTCACTGGAAGTTATGCGTGTGATACGAAGTTGTACACACTCACGAATTTTCCCCAGTGTCAAGGTCTTGTCCAGAGTTCCTCGTCCATAGGGCATCCAGTCGTGTGTACCTCGTCCTGAGGCCCTCCAGTCGTGCGTACCTCGTCCACAAGAGAGGTTCTTCCTTTCCAGATGAGACTTTTGTGAACGAGGTAAGTGGTTCCCTTGGACGACATGCCCTAGTGTTGACCTTTGACCATGCAACGCTTTGTCCCAACACCTTACTTGTCTTGGACAATCTCCATGGACGAAATTGGAGTTGTATTTTATCAAGGCCCATCAAGTAACAACAACTGTTTATGAGATAATATATATGATTCTTATTTTATTTGTAGATCATGAAAAAATAAACTACAATGCTTGATTTTTTCAAAAGAAAAGATTCAAATTCTTCCGAAGTTAACGTGAGATTGCCAACAATTAATGCTGCTATTCCAATTCTAGAAAATGTGGATGCGTATTTTGCTATTCTAATGATTTTTGGGTATTTGTCTTGGTTGATAATCTATTAATACTATATGGATGCATATTTAAACTTTTTTTTTTTCGCTTATCTCCTGCCCCCCCCCCCCCCCAAGCTTGAAATCCTGGGTTCGCCCCTACCTAGGAGGATGTCGAGTCTTGGGATAAGCTCAGGGACGAACCTAGGATTTCAAGCTGGGGGGGCCGGAGACAAGCGAAAAAAAAAATTTCAAGTTAGGGGGGCTTGGGCAGCTCTCTTAGGCTTGGCGACAGGACAGCTCTCTTAGTCTTGGCGTGGGTGTGGACAGCTCACTGGGCTGAGCAGTGACGTCACAGCGTGGGCGGCAGGCGGCATCATAGCTCTCTCGCCTCTCACTTTCTCTGTCTCTCCTCTCCTTTTCCTTTCTTTTCTTTTTTCTTTTTTCCCCTCATTTTCGGCATTTTCGTTTGGGCGTTTGGTTTTGGGGTCTTCGAGCCAAAGCAGGTTTTTTTTTTTTAAAGGTTTTCATAGACTCTTGCCTTTAGGCTAGCCGGCTGGGTTGAGGTGAGGGGGGCTGAGCTAAAAACCATGGGGGCCCAAGCTAAAAACCAAGGGGGGCCCAAGCCCTCTGTTTTTTTTTTTTTTTTTTTTTAAGTTTACATACTAAATTTTTTTTTTGGGGCCCAGGGGGGGGGCCTGGGCCCCTTTAGGCCCCCACCTGGGTCTGTCCCTGGATAAGCTACTATGGAAAGGTGTGCGATCTTTACAATCGCCAAATAAGATCAAGAATTTGATGTGGAGAGTTTGCCCAAATTCCTTGCCTATGAAGGAGAATCTTGTCTGTCGAATAGTACTGGATGATCCAGTTTATGATCCCAGTCACGTAGCACTAGAAACTCCTTTGCATGCCCTCCAGTTATGTTGTATGGTCTGAACTTGATGTGGTATGGTCTAACTTGGAGCTATGGAATTTCCAAAGAACTTAATAATTTGTGAACTTTAAGGAACTTCTCTCAGGAACAGAACCAAGATTTAAAAATGGGGGGAAATATAAATAAAAAAAGTTGGTATAGATCAAACTTAACACAAGCTTGTTCAATTTCATTGTGTTAATTAACATCATAATTATATTTTTTGTAATTCTAGATTATTTAGTAATAAACTATTACCAATTTTATGAATGGTAGTTTTAAAAAATTTATTTGATGGATTTTAAAAATTGGGACATCAAACAAGAGGTTGGCAATACTACATTTTCAATATGATCTATATTTCTTTTTTGTTTAGATTGGAATTTGGGTTTGTCTAAAGGTTATTCTAGTTATTCTTGAGGCAATTGGGTATGTTTAGCCCAGATTTTTGCTTTATTTTTGTTGTCAATATTAATCTGTCTATAGGTAATTCATGTTATTCTTGGGTTTCTTTAGACCGGATTTGTACTTTATTTTTTTTTGTTATTATCTAGAGGTTATTGTAATTATTCTTGAGGCAACTAGCCAAAGGGATAGAGCATTTATATTTTGGGTTTCATGGGCCAATTTATAATATATATATATATATATATATATATATATATATTTGGATGAGGGAGCCAAGATTACATATTTTTGGGCAAATTGTGAATTTTCTGTGTATATACATATTGAGCATTTTTTTTTTCAAAATTTTGGTTTTGGGGGGGGGGGGGGGGGGAGGGGCTGGGCTAAGGTCTGTCTTTGGCTGCTCTCATGGATCATTTTGTAGCAAAAAAATTATGAGTTGTTTACCATGATAGTTTGGTCGCTCTGGACTCAACGGAACCAAGTTCAATTAGCCCAGTTGAGCTACAATCTCCACCAACTCGCTCAAGTCTTTAAGGAGAGGTATGAAGAATTCTTAGCCTGCAACTGCCCCAAAAATCTTCCCAACCATGGCCTCATGCCTCTAGGCGGCCTCCTCCACCCGATCTATTCAAGATAACTTTGATGGAACCTCCTTTGCAATAGAAAACAAGTATGGCATCTATGTTGTCATTAGAGGCAATCAAGGCATGGTCATTGCCTCTCTCTCTCAAAAGCTCCCCTAGGTCTACCTAGCAGTGGAAGTTAAAGCCTTAGCAACAACAAGGGCTTTGGAGTTCGCCTTTGAACTAGGGATTGTCAATGTAGTTTTGGAACAAAATATGAAACGATGAAGTAGAGCGTGGGGAGAGAGGAATCCGAAACTGTGCAGCAAAAGGAAAGGAAAAACAAAAAGTTGAAACCATGAAAACAAAGGGTTTCAGAAAGGGTTTTGTTTGAAAAGACTTTGGGTTTGGGCTTTGTGGTGGAATTAAATTTATAAGAAGTGGGCTTTATGGTGTAGATAGAGCTGAGAAATATTTTATATATATTAGTATTTTGAAATTGTTAAAAGCTATTTTAAAATCTTAAAAGAGGATGGAAATGACATAGTTGCTGATGTGGCTCAACGTAAGTGTATCAACATTAAATGTTACGCTTCAACTTTTGATATTATATAGATATATATATATATATATATATATATGAAATTAAATAGTAAGATTATTGTAGGTTACAGTTAAGTTAACTAGTAAAGTCTGTTATTGTCAAATAAGATATTTGATATTCAATTTCCTCCTACACTAAATATTGATTGGTTAAATTGATGAAAAGAGTAATCATCATGAAATTGGTGTTATAGGTTAAAATTCTTTCGTACGGTTAACAAAATGGTAAGATTATCGAATAGAACTCAACCTATGTGTGTGTATAATGTGTATACACATAGCTGAAGTCTAAGTTATTCAAAATATTTTTATCATTATATGTAGGCATGTATGTATAGTATACATATAAACATACCTATTTATTTGTATTTGAATAATCTAATATACAGTAATGCTACACATGTTGCATACTTCAAATATTTGTACTGCATTTTAGATTTTACCAATAGTAAGTAGGTGTGCTATGTTTCCATCAATTCTCTTATCCATTGATAACAATTATATTGGCTTGACTATGCAGTATTCATTTTTGGGTTCGATGATGACAATAGGAGGAGTGATTGACGGATTAGTAAATGGATTGATAGCAGATTATATCAGTCGGAAAAATGTTAGTTTATCTCTTCTTTTTATAACAAAATCTCACAATAGTTTTAAAATAATATTATTTTAACCTTTTAATGTCTGCATGTAATTTTCTTATTTTATTCTATTTTAATTTATAGTGGGTTGACACTAAAATTTATTGTGAAAATATTGTAAAATTTTGTTACGGTCATAGAAAAACTTTTTTTTTTCCTCCTATTTTAATCAAAAGGCTCATTGGCTTCATGACTGCACATTGGGAGATATTTTATATATTTTTCCTAATTAAATCCGAATTTTGTAGGTGGATCCAATGCTTGTCTCTTATATATTGACAATTTTACTGTTGAAGATAAAGTTTCAAAATAAAAAAAAACCTGACTAACATCTTTTGGTTCCTCTCATTTTCTTTTTGCGTATGAAAAACAGGAAATGTGGTTCTCTGAAATATTCAGGATTGCAGGGTGGCTTGTAATAGCATTGGCACAGGTTTTGTTTTTGTTTATTTTGTTTTTGTTTTTGTTTAATTTCTGATCTCTATTCATTGAATTACATGGCCATTTCCTTGCTAACACTACAAAAAAAATGTTCTATAGCCGCGTTTTTAAAACGTGGCTATAGGTCAGAAAAACGTGGCTATAGCACGATTTGGTCTATGGCCGCGTTTTTTTAGGCCACGTTTTTACCCATGGCCTAAAACACGTAACTATAGGCCTGATGGGTCTATGGCCACGTTTTTCTAGCCGTGGCCATAGGCCAGGTCCAATGGCCACGGTTTTATAGCCGTGGCTATAGACCAGGATCAATGGCCACGTTTTTTTAAACCGTGGCTATAGGTCAATCTATAGCCGCGTTTAAAGCGTTGCTACATGTCAAATTAAAATGGCCCAGAAGAGCAAATTAGCCGCGTTTAAAATGCGGCCATAGTTTAAGCTAAGGCCACGTTTTTAAAAACGTGGCCTTATCCCCAGAAAATTGAGTATACACAAAATTGCACTCTCGACCACATTTGAATAAATTAAATAGAAAAAATATAGTTGCCCAGCAGTTATCATCAATTTTATGCAGTATATTATAGTTGCAAATTTATGAACAAATTACAGTAAATTAAAATATGGAATCCCAGAGTGAAGATTGCAATTGATAAAGCCACCAGCTCAATTGGACAGTACCAAACATTTGGAACACTTCAATTCTAGTGATTACAAATAAAGGAAAAATCAATTACGTTTATTCCCAATATAATGACCAGAAAAGAATTTAAAGAGAGTCAGAGAGAAGAAATTAAGCTCCAGCTAACAGAATTGACCATTTGGACCTCCAAGCCAATGCCAATGCCAATGCCAGCATATACAATGCCAACATATACAACTAGAAGAATGAATCATAGAAGTCACCATCAATCAAATCTCTACGTTCAGTAGCTCACTAAACTAAAGAAAATAATTCAAATTCAAACCTAGAATTTCACGTGCTCAATTCAACTATGCCTAGTAGTATGTCCAATAATTCAAAACATAATGGATTTTTTCATAGCTATCCACTTTTCCTTCTCTGAGAATCTGCTCCACTCTACTCAGTTCAATCTTAATTTGAAACATGACATCCATTTCTCCGCATACTAGACACAACAGCTTGTTTTTGACAAGTAAGGAATTCTATTAAAATGCAAAAAAAGGGGCACAACCCTATTGTAAAGCCAAAAGGGAAAAGAAAAGAAAGATTACAAGACTCTCATCTAGTATTACATCAGCTAGAAAATGCACAAGGTTTCACATGGAAAATTAAGTAAAAAAGCAACGTCCATTCACACATTCATTTAAGGTATAAGAATATCAGTTGCACTGAATATAGCTCCATTCCTTCTAAAGTGTGCCTAGGTGTAACAACTTGTTCCAAAATGTGTTCCAAAGTGGCCCTTTCTCACATGATTCCATCCATATATTCAATAGCTACTATAATCCAAACTATAAGGCCCCTGAACAGTTTTCAATATCCCATACTCATAATACATCTATAATTCCATATATTTTGTACTGTAAATTCCATCAAACTTCAATGAGCCCATGCCTACACATGTATTGCATTATAAAATATAAATGAAGGAAAAAATATCTAAAAGTTGGCAGAGTTAGAAATTCCTAAAGTAGGGGAATTGTTATGAAACAGAATCTCAACCTCACATTATATGCTTCAAACCATTCACAAGTTATTACTAATTTTTTGTAATTTACTATAACAATAACACATTGTCACAAACATGTTACACAAATTATTTGATAAGCAAATATTTAGCAAAAAAGAACAAAAACAAATAATAGCAGTTCTATCTACATACCGTGTCCAATTGCTTAGCAAACCACTGATTTAGCTCCTTCATACAAGATGAATCTCCAAGCAAGTATGGATGAAAGTCCGAGTATGCCAAATAGATGCCCTCTTCTGCAAGATATATAGTATTATAATATCATAAACAACACATAGCAAGGAAACATAATGATAGATACAGGCATTAAGAAACCAATTTTATTCTATTCATTTTGAATCTTCAGGGACAAACTGTAAGTTTCTGGTCACTGCACATGGGTTGCACTATTGGTCCACTGGGTCATATTTTGGGATTTGATTATGTTATTGGGTTTTATTTGAAAGTTAAGTTATTTAGTTTGGGCTTAGTTATCTAGGCCCAAGGAGCCCAAGTCCTATTAGGCTTAGGTATTATTAGTCATCTATTTAATAGGATGTAACTCCACATATGTCTGTGCTTAGTAGCATGTATTTTTTTTACAGCCAGTTCTAAGCATGTATTTAATAGGATGTAACTCCACATATGTCTGTGTTTATTCTTTCTTTATGTATGTCGACTCTCAAGATTAAAGGCCAAAATACTATTCTCGGATTACTGTTCACAGCCCTGGAACAGCAACTCGGAGTACCCCCAAATCCTAATATTCCATTCCACAGTCACAAATCATATGATCCCTACTCATTTCTAACACTTTTCCCACCAAAGGCCAACCTTGACTCCTCTATAAATCCTAGTTTTCAGAACTTCCAAATCGTTAATCTTTATCCTAGGTCATATTGTCAGCGCAAAAATGTGCTTTTTAAATCAATTTCTAGTTGAGCATGAAACAGCCCCATAATCTCCTATTCTTATACATATTTTTGACAACCCAACATTCGTCAAGCAGAAACCTTTAACAGGTTTCATAACACAGATCAGATAAAGCAATACCTGGACCTTAGGTGGATTCAGTCAAGATGAAAACCAACAATTTAATAGATTATAAGTTTGAAACCCAAACAAAACATAAGCTAAGGGATCAACAATGAAACAACCCACCAGGCCAATTAGTTAAAAATGTAAAATTTAAAGTTGAAATAAAGGATATTAAATATAATCAACTAGACTTTTGAACTTTTTGGTTTAAGATGAAATAAAGGATCAAGGAATATATAAGATCAAAAGAATAATTGTAAAATCAATTATTTCAAAGCATGAACCTTTTTAATCAAAATATGTAAATTAATACATGCTTCTTAATTAGCTTGCCTTTTCATCATCATATTCTTGTAGCTGTGGCTCTTCAAATTTAATCCCCTTTTCATCATGTTGTTTCCTCTCAACAAAAGTAGGAACTGAGAAGATGAGGCTTGATGATCATGTGGTGAGATAAAGAGCTTAAGGTGTTGATCTTCTTCTCTTTGCCCTACAAGAGGGCAAGGAGATGGTGGGTTCAGATAAGCTGGAGTCATTGAAGGGAGAGAGAGAGAGAGAGAGAGAGATGTTATAGCTAGTGTCCAGCAAAGGTGGACAACATGGGATAGGTGAAAGAATAACAGAGCCAAAAGGGACTGATCAAATGGTGGTGATAGTGTTTATAAGTAAGGAGAGAATGGGCAAAGAAGAGAGGTCTGTAAGTTATTCATGTGACTTCATGTCGCCCAAACAAAACAAGTTTAGAAAAGACAAATAGAAAAAGGGGTGTGGTTTACACTGTAGAATGCTACTACTCGACCCCAGTATGACATGACCCTATCCATAGTTGTTCACCTCTCAATCTCAAAGTAGTTCAAACTTCAAACACATATTACTTGGTAAATATCAATTGGTATATATGTTTTTCTTAAAGATCATATAGGTTTGATTCATTTACCATGTATAGACATCACATGTTTCTTATGTCCACACAACCATTGATCAAAACCTCTTTGGTTTATTCTAACTTTGTGACTGACCAGTAGTAACTCATCAAATATGTATGAATAAGTATAAAACCACAACATTTTTTATAACTTCTTTTTACAAGTAATGGCATGGTTTGTTATGATTTGTACATAATAGAAATAGCGTCAATGATAAATGTAGATGAAAATAATATCGTTCTAATCATATCAGATTATATCAGCACTTTTTCAAAAAAAAAAATTATAAAAAATATTTTGTTATTAACACTGGTCGATAAGTATATATGCGGAAAGGAGTAATGGTAAATATTCCAAATTTTTGTATGTAACAGATAAAATGATATATTCCAGGATAACTTTTTACGATAAAAAAAACAGCAAACAAACTTAGGCCCTGTTTATTTCTAAACAAAATTCATCATCTTTCTAGACATCAAGTTCTGAAAAAAAGAGACATACCCTCGTGGAGACCTCATTAGCACCAGAAGCAATCTTGTCTGTGCCTTCAGTGGTGCAGGAACAGAATTCCCTCATGGAGAATCCCTCAGGGGAGCGAGACCCAAATTGGATAAAAATTAGCGTTAGTCGAAACCCTAAACCCAAAATCGAAACCATACAATCTCAAAATGAAAACCCTAAACCTAAAATCAAAACCATAAACCAAAAATCGAAACCCTAAACAAAAATGGAAACCCTAAAACAAAAATCAAAACAATCAATTTAAAAAACTTACTGTTATTCGGCCTTGTCAGTGTCTTGAGTGAGATTGAGAGTTGGAGAGCGAGAGGGAGAGACCCAAGGCATGTACGATCGGAGGTGGAGATCGCTTAGGGCTCGAACGGGTTCGACAGAGAAAGGTTCATATTTTGGGTCGGCTTCGACAGGGAGACTAAGCATCGGGGGTTTTTTTTTTTATTTCCAATTTATAGTAGGGGCTGTAGCCCCGTTTTCTGAAACGCAGCTTCAGGAATGCTTGAAGCCGCGTTTACAAAAACGGGGCTTCAGGGGGGACTAAGGCCGGGTTTTAAATAAACGCGGCCCAAAAGCTGGTACTTTGGGTGCGTTTTTTAAAAACGCGGCTCAACTAGTGTCTTGGGCCGCATTTTGGCAAACGCGGCCCAAAAAAACGCGGCCTAAGGCCCGCGTTTTTTGTAGTGTAACTTGTACTTACAAAAAAAAGTCCAAAGTAGGACACTGTAAACTATTGTGGTAAAACTTTTAGTAATTTTTCTTGAAAGAGCATTCCTAGAATTTTCAATAAGTGAAGATTAGAAAAAGAATTTAAAAATAAGTGTAAAGCAAGCCATCAGAATTACTTTACACATATTTTGTCCCTCCTGGGTTTCAATCAATATATAATAGGACTCAATACTTGTTGCACAATGCTTGGTTGCTTGATCTCGGAGGCCTGTTATTGGAATTTGGGACTAGCATTAGTTTATATGTGGTAAGCCACATATGGTCGCTCCCGCCCCCCTTTTTGATCATAAAAAAAAACATAGTCTAAAAATAATAATCAAATTCTTATTACCAATTAGGTACCTGTATACATAGCAGAAATCACACCCAAGAATCTTGGGGGACAATTTACATCAGCTACTCAGGTATAATAAGATCATCATGGCCTTAAATTGTATAGCCAACTCATTGTTCACAATACCTACGTTTTGTCATATGCGCAGTTGATGATAACTTGTGGCTTTCAACTAATGTATTTCATTGAAAGTAACATTTCCTGGCGCATCCTAGCTGTAATTGGTAAATTTCTTGTTGCTTCCTTCACTGAATTGATTTTAAAAAATTCTTAAGAAAAAGAAAGGGATAGCTTTGATTAACACTGAATTTTATTTTCAGGTGCTATTCAATGTGTAGTAGAACTTGCGGGAGTATTCTTCATTGGAAAGTCACCTAGGTGGCTGGTCAGTCTAATTATCTTGCTGAGACTTCTCTATGTGGCGTTTTAATTGAGTAATTAAATAAAAATCACGTGAGCATTAATATGTTTCAAATTTCTATTTTGACCCCTATATATATATACTATATATTTAAAAGATGAAGCGTAACATTTATTATTGCTACACTCCAGTTGAGCCACATCAGCGTTCACGTCATTATCCTATTTTTTTCCAATTTTCTAAATATTTTTTTTAACATTTATTCATTTTTTTTAATATTTAAACTTTGTCCAACCTTTCTCCCTCTTTTATCTTTTCATCTCCCCACTATCCCCTACTTTAATATCACTCTTCATCTTTCTCTTTATCTTCTTTTATTTTGTCTCTTTTTATCCACACCATTTTACTATAAGTTTGTCATTTTCTTTTTCATTATTTGCATAGTTTTTCCTCACAAACAAAAGGTTATCTCTCTCTCTCTCTCTCTCTCTCTCTCTAATCTAATCTATTATTATTTTTAAATAATTCTAATACATTAATTTAGTACAATAACAAATTTGAAAATAGCCTATGAATCAGAAAAGTATTAGAAGATTAATTGTAATTGTGTTGTTCCTGAGTTTCATTTTTTTTTTTTTTTTGTAGTGGGTTAGTTTTCATGGGCAATGTGACGGTGAGTGTGGGAGCGAACATGTTGTCAATATTATGAGGTTTGCTATTTTTGGTTTTTGCTGGTTGTTTTCTTGATCATAGGATTAATGGGTGTCTCTGGTTTAGCCTTTTAGGTTCTTCTATGTTATTGTTGTTGTTGCTGCTATTTTTTCCATTATTTTTAATTAATTTGGTTGGCTGGTTGGCATAAGTTTTGGGAGTTGGTTGAAAACTTTGTAAATTGTTGTATCTCTGATTTTTTTTCCCTCCCAAATTTGGTGGACTTTGCATATATGGGAAATGATTATTTATGCGTGAGTTTTACAGATGGAAAAGGGGTTTATTTAAGAAGAACATCTGAGACTAACTTCTCTAAGTCCATTGAAAAAAATCAAAGCAAACACTAAACTTTGATCCTCTACTCTACCAAAAAAAAAAAAAAAAAAAAAAATCAAAGCAAACACTAAAAAGAAAAAAGTGAGCATAGGATAGAGCTGGGAATTTTATTTGATGCATGAAGAGAACTTTGAATTCTATTATTTTGCAAACTAGCCGGCTCCTCTCATGGATTTATACCATTTGACACTTTCGCAAAAAAGTGACAGAGGAATTTTTTAGAACCTTAAAAAAAAGGAAGGGTTGAGGAAACGGCAAAAATGGAAAGATAGTGGATCTGTATGTTTGAGTTGTAGAGAAAAAGGGATGGAAAGAGACTATGAGAAATTGAGAGGGGCATTTATTGAAGTTAATGGAAAATAAGATATAAAACATTAATTTTCGAAAATTGATGATGTGGCCTGTAGTGTATTTTTAGACTTTGGATCTATTTTGAATTAATGGTATAAAAATGGTGTAACTTGAAATCATCTCATATATATGTAAATATAAAATTCATTTATTCTTTCTTGCAATTTTGCTTTAGGTTGATGAATCATTGTATTTTTTTATAATATTATTTTGGGTTAATACAATTTGATAGTGTGTTATTTTTTCTATCACAAGTCTTCTCTCCCTCTCTTTTAGCTTTTGTTTGATTTTTTTTTTTTGACATAATACTTAGTTATTTTGAAAGTGAGATTTTGAATTTATATCAAAATATAGTCTTGGATATGTATTTAAATGTGATTATCAACTATTAAAACAAACCAAGATGAATATGTATAGATAATATTTTTGTTTTAATTTTGGCAAAAATACAAAATTGACCCTTTAACTTTCACTCTTTTTTATTTCAGTTCTCTAACTTTCAGTTTTGTCAATTTTGTCCTTTAACTTTCAATTTTTGTCAATGAAAGATTTCGTTAATCCTCGTAACGGGTTGCCGTTAACTTTTAGTTTTTTTTTTTAATTTCAGAATTAAAAGAAAAAAAATCTGAAAAAAAAAAAAAAAAATTTAAGGGGAAAGTCAGGATCATAATCAAACACGTCACGCGCATTGACATCTAGTGACTTGCCTTCAATTTCAATGACTCTTTTGATCACAATTTCAATGACTCTGTGGAACTGTCCTGGAAATGCTTCAGAAACCGATAAATCGCCTCGTTGACATCCTCGACGCTTATGTTCGTCCCCCAAACGAATGTCAGCTGAGCATCATCGGTGTCGTAGCCCTTACCGCCCTCGTAAGAGGCTGACGCGTCGTCAGTGGAAGTGAGAGTGGCGGCGGCATTAACAAGAGTAGTTGAAGTAGCTCTTCTCCCTTCACGCCGGCCGCCGCGGTTTGAAGACGGGGTGAGGGTTAGGGCTGGGTTCGCATCCGAGGTGGCGAATCGGGATTGGTTCAGCGGCAGCGTTGCGAATGCAGAAGGAGTGGAGGATCGGTGCCGGCTCCGCCGCCTAGCGTCGCCGGGGGATGAGAAGGTGTTGCCGATTGGGCTAGAGTAGGAGTCATCGGGTGAGGTCGATCCTGTGAAAATTGGGGCAAAATTGACATAAAAAACGTGTTCTCCTTAATAAAATAATGTCAGTGGAAGAAAAGAAGGGAAATGCTCCAAGATCCCAAAGGCAAATGGTTGGCTTTCGAAATGTGGATTCCAGTGGGTTCAAAGGCCTTAGATACACCACACAACCAGCCACACAACCAACCACAATCACCACCACACCACAATCAAATCTAAAAGCAACCCGCCACCACCATGCCAAACTGAACCAACCACCAATGTGACCATCAACCCAGACCAACAACCACCACAATGACCATCAACCCAGATGAACCAAATTAACCTAGACAAACAACCACCACGATCAACAAGATTAACTTAGATCAACACCGCAACCCATGAACTAAATCAACACAAGATCAAAACCAAAGAAAACCCAAGAACCAAACCCAAAGGAAACCCACGGACCAAACCCAGCTGTTGCCGATGCAGCCTGCAAACCCACAGCCCAAAACCACTCCCAAGCCCAGAACAAGGAATGGCAGTGAGTTTCGGTAGTTGGTTTAGGTGCTTTTGGACCTTGAAAACGATGGCAATGGCGGTGAGAGGTTGAAGGTTTCTTGGAAAGTTCTTTGTGAAATGGGACAAGTGATTCATTAGGGAACTTCTTGGAGAGTTCTGTGTAGTTTTCCCCTTTTTTTATTTTTTATTTTTTATAGATTTTTTTCTTTTAATTCTGAAAAAAAAAAAAAAAAAAACTGAAAGTTAACGGCAGCAGTACGGGGTTTAACAGAATCTTGACAAAAATTGAAAATTAAAAGACTGAATTGACAAAACTAAAAGTTAGAGGACTGAAATGAAAAAGAGTGAAAGATAGAGGGTCAATTTTGCATTTTTGCCTTTAATTTTTGATTGATTTATTATTATTTAGTTATAACATCAAAATTAAAGTAAATGAATATTTAAAGTCAAAACGGCCTAAGATAAATTTGTAAAGTTAATATATTTATATATTTAATATTGTTAAAAAACTAAAAGCAAAGAAAAAATAATAATAAAAAGGATAATGATGTAGAAGATGATAAAGCTCAAAAAGAACGTTGTAAGAATAAATGCAATATGAATGTCCAGTTAAAGACAATTAATCTTAATAATTAAAAGTATATGTAGTCAATTTTTATTTGTTTGATCACGTTCCCTTTATATTGTTATACAAATTGTTTTCTTTCATTTCAACAGGTGAAGTGTTCACTGTTTATTTATTTATTTTTTTGGGAGAAATTGAAGTTCAATTATAGACATAAAGTTTACTTTTTTTTTTCTACATATTATTTTATATATTCTTAGGGATGTCTAAGAAATATGCAGTTCTAATCTCATGTATCTATATTAATAAACAAAGCCCAATTAATAATTCAAAACTACTCTTAGGATAATAAAAATTATAAATATAATAATCTCTTTTAAAAAATTTGAAATTTGAATAATACATTTGAAACTTAAACAATTTAATTGTATAGAAAAAAAAATTAGGAAAACATAATGCACAATAACATAATTTAGAAAAATGCGGACCGCCTAAAAAATGAATAATATCAACTAAAAAGAATTCAAATAATAAAATGATGATATATGTTTTGAGATAGATAAATGAAATATAATTTTAGAAATTGTTTAATTTTTTGGGAGAAAAAATTATTTTGCACAAAATTTAGAGAGAAAAAATTATATATTATCTATAACTACAAAATAATTATTTATTTCTATACATTGCGTGAGTTTATGACTAGTGTTGTTTAAAAACTAAAAACATGTTATTAAATTACTACACCAAACGAGGAAATTTAAGTGAATCAATTGAACTCCTATCATCTTTCTAGCATAAATTTTGATTATTTTATTAGGAAAAAAATGACACGTGGGAAGTGGAAATTAGTAAAGAATGACTTGGAACGTGAGATTCTTATTTCATCAAATAAACCTATAACATCTCATCATGTGTGGTGAGTATTGAGCTCAGGGAGTTTGGCTCAGAGCCTATATTATCACTAATGGAATCATGTCATTAAGAGCACATTCACTTGAGATTTTACTCAATCATGAGCCTTAAGTGCCTAACAAATGCCCTCAACATGAATTTCCAGCGATGAATGAAAATTATGCCGTAGAGTAGAAAATATCAAAATATTGCATAATAGATTGAACAAGTCACCTAGCAAAAATACAAAAATGTCAATAAGTCTTGATGATTTTGATACTGATGAAAAATTTCTACGCAATTAGGTGAAACATTGTTGTTAAATAAACCTAACACTACGGTGGCGTTTGGATAAGCTGCATTTGCGTTTTGCTGAGCGTTTCCTGCGTATTTTTTTTTTTTTAGCTGGGCGTGCTTAGCACTGTTTATTTTTAAATTATTTTTAATTATCAATTTTTAATTTTTAATTTTCAATTTTCAGTAAAATAAACGGTATCTAAACGGACCTTACATTTCACCATTTATGTGGGAGTGAGCATTAATCTCTAAGGGCCATGGTGGGTCGCACTCCTCGAGTGAGAGGAGGGAGACGTCCATTGGCAAATAAATCACGGAACAAAAGAAACAAAAAAGTAGTCAACAAATCAAAGTCTTGAAGTTCAATTACGACGAGCGAAGTTACGTGGAACAAACGAGTATTGGTCTTTGGCATTTGGCTTAAGGCAAAAAGTCAAAGTCTTCTTTAAGATAATACAATAATAATGAAAAGTAGTTGAAGTGCAATTACTGCGAAGTTTCATGAAACAAATACGAGTATTGGTCTTTGGCATTTGCCTTAAGTCAACAAATCAAAGTTTGAAGTGCAATTACTAGGAACGAAGTTTCATGAAACAAACAAGAGTAATGAAAAGTAGCTGAAGAATCCCTATATATTATCACGAGCTACAATAAGATCCAGTTGCATCATCTCCACTTCTCACATTTCAGCTTTTCTTCCTTTAAACTTCTCTTCCTTCTTCACCATGGGTGCACCTTTTGCAACTCATTATGTGCTGTTCTTACTATGGTTCTTAGCCACTACCTTCAGTTTAAACTTCTTCAAAGTAGAGTCAAACTCAAATGTCTCTTGTAATGAAAAAGACAAACAAGCACTTCTAAGCTTCAAACAAGGTCTTGTCGATTCTGGAAACGTACTCTCCTCTTGGTCTGACCATGAAGATTGTTGTAGATGGCACGGAGTTCGTTGCGACAACAATACTGGTCAAGTCACTGAGCTCCACCTCAGGAGTTCACGGGACGGTGATGAAGTTTTGAACTACAAAAAAAGGTTAGGCGGTGTGATTAGTCATTCGTTGCTGGAATTAGAACATTTGAATTACTTGGACTTGAGTGAGAATGGATTTAATTGTACTGGTATTCCAAGTTTTCTTGGTTCAATGGGCAGTATGAGACATCTTGACCTCCATGAGGCTGGGTTTTGTGGAGTCATACCTTATCAGCTTGGGAACCTTTCAAGCCTTCGCTATTTGTCTCTTGGACATAATTTTGGCCTCTATGTAGATAACCTTCGTTGGATGTCTGGTCTCTCTACCATTCAATACCTTGACCTCGGCTCAACTGACCTTCACAGAGAAGTTGATTGGCTTCAAATAATGAGTAAGTTCCCATCTCTTTCGGAGCTACACTTGTTTGATTGTCAGCTTGATAGCCTGAATCCATCTCTTGGATTTGTCAATTTCACGTCTCTTCAAGTCCTTGATCTTTCTGAAAATCATTTCAATCATGAGATACCTAATTGGTTCTCTAATCTCAGTACAAGCCTCTTAAAGCTTTCCCTAGGTGGAAATTCTCTGATAGGTGGGATTCCGCCTGGTATTTTGAATTTTCAGAAATTAGAATATCTTTATCTCGGAGATAATTCTTTGAGTGGAAAAATTCCAGAGTCTTTAGGGCACCTTAAGCATTTGACATATCTCGATCTTCGCACTAATTCTTTAAGTGGTCCTATTCCTTCATCCATTGGGAATTTATCTGAATTGCAAATCTTATTCCTTGATGCTAATAAGTTAAATGACACTGTTCCAAAGAGTCTTGGACTTCTCTCAAATTTATTGGCATTATCAATTTCAGCTAATAATTTCATGGGTGGTCTAGATGAAGCGCATTTCACCAAACTCTGGAAATTAATAGTCTTAGAAATCTCTTATACACCTTTGTTCTTTAACGTGAATTCCAATTGGGTTCCTCCTTTTCAACTTGAATATGTTTCCACAAGTTCCTGCAACATAGGTCCCAACTTTCCAACATGGCTACACACACAAACATCCGTTCAGTTTTTATTGTCGCCCTTGTCAGGAATTTCGGATAAGGCTCCGAGCTGGTTCTGGGATTGGATTTCAAACATTCATACGGTTGATCTCTCTAATAACCACATAGAAGGGGATGTACCGGACATTTTGTTGAATTCTACTATTTTGAATCTAAGATCTAATCACTTTAAGGGGTGGTTGCCAAGATTGTCTGCAAATGTTGAAGTGCTCAATCTAGCTAACAATTCATTTTTTGGACCTATTTCCACTTTCTTGTGCCAAAAGATGAATAAAAAAAATAAAGTGAGGGTTTTAGATGTGTCAAACAATTTCTTACTTGGAGAACTCTCTAACTGTTGGAGGTATTGGCAATCTTTGATCCATTTAAACTTGGGGGGAAATAACCTATCAGGTAGAATTCCTTATTCTTTGGGGTCTTTAGTTGAACTCGAATCATTGAGTTTAAAACATAATAGCATCTACGGGGATATTCCTTCGTCATTGAAAAGGTGCTCAAAATTAGGGTTCATTGATATAGGTGATAATAATTTTTCAAGGACCATACCACTCTGGATTACAAAACTGACACAACTTATAGTTCTCCGTCTAAGATCAAGTGGATTCAGGGGAAATATACCTCTAAATATATGCCAAATTTCTTCTCTTAGAATATTGGATCTTGCAAATAATAGCCTATCAGGGCCCATACCGAGTTGCTTTAAAAATTTCAGTGCCATGGTTAAGCCTGACCCTAATTACGATTTTTATTTTAACAGTTTAGAGTACGACTTTGACTATGGCTCTTACTTTGAGAATCTTATGCTGGTTCCAAAAGGACATGAACTACAATATGAAGATAACCTTAAATTCGTGAGGATCATAGACCTTTCAAGTAACAAATTGTCTGGATCAATTCCTGTTGAAATTTCAGTTCTTTCTGAATTACGGTTTTTGAACTTGTCTCGAAATCATTTGATGGGTAACATACCAGAAAACATTGGGATAATGAAGGAGTTAGAGTCAATTGATCTCTCACGAAATCATCTATCAGGTGCAATTCCACCAAGTATGTCTAATTTGTCATTTCTGAATTACTTGGACTTCTCATACAACGATTTCTCAGGTAGAATTCCTTCAGGTACCCAACTTCAGTCTTTTGATGCTATCAGATATATTGGCAATCCTCAATTGTGTGGTGCTCCTCTTCCAAAAAGATGCACCCCACCAATTGGAGAATCTCAAAATAGAACATCAATTGGCAAAAAAAAAGAAGACTCTGAAAGTTCTTGCTTTTATATGGGTATGGGAGTTGGATTCACGGTTGGCTTTTGGGGAGTTTGTGGAGGTCTCTTCTTGAATAGGACATGGAGACATGCTTATTTCAAATTTGTTAATGACAAAAAGGATTGGTTTTATGTGACTACAATACTAAAGGTGAAATGGTTACTGGAAAAGCCAAGAAGTGGCCGCCTTAGTAAGTGAAGGACATCATAATCTAGCTAAAAGGTATTGCTTCAATTAATATGTCCTTATATACTGGTTCTTCATGTTAATGTAGTAGTAGCCATTTATTTTGAATATATGATTTAGTTCATAACTAAATGGGATAGTCATTTGGATTTTTTTTCACAAATACAGCATACCTTTAGCCTTAAGTCTTTTTTTGCAACTAGTTCATTGTATTAGAAACAAAGTTCATGCAAATATCTTAAAGGATGTCATTACCTGTGAGCTACCAGTAAAGTTCCTTTAGAGGTATTTGAAAGGAAAAGGAGAGAGATCATGTGAAATTCTCAATAGAAACAAAGGGCTACTATGACGGGAAGAATTGTTTCTTACATAAAAAAAATCAAATATGTGGTGGAATTTTTGTTTTGTTTTCAACTTAAAATTAAAATTTTTAATTTTTAATTCAATGCATAGTATATTTTCTCACATCATATGCTATAAGCTTCAATTCCATAGGAAGATTTACTAATAAAATATTAAAGAGGTGGGCTTAATATGAATTTTTTTTTAGAATTTCAACATGGCTTAATTTGCATTGCAGTTAATCTTGATGCCTAGGTAGTCATGTTCCACATACCCACATCACTATTATTGAATATTGCAATTTATTGTTTATCCCTTGGGAGTTGGCGCTGGTTCATTCTCTTCAAGAGGCCAAAAAGAATCATTTGCAAAAGAAATCTTCTTGATCTTATTTCATTATTTTTTATAAATTAAACATGTACAAAATGAAACGAATTACGATTCTTGAGTACGATGCATAAGAACTGTTTATCTATATAGTGCTAATCATTGTAAGAAGAAAATATTGGCTTAATTGTTTACCTTTTTCCTTATTTAACTAAGTTAAGTTTCAAAACAAGTATATTGACTAAGTGTTTCTTATGTACTCGTTGACCATAATTGTTTTGCTTGTAATGTAAGCTTGTTTTGGTATTTTCTTATTAAAAAAAAAAGGCTTGTTTTGGTATTTGAAAAAAAATTAAAATAAAACAATACACTATAGTCGCAAACATATGAGTGAGTGTTAAATTATGACATGATCACTTTTGCTTTTTTTTTTTTTTTTTTATCAAACACTTTTGCTTATTTGAGTGTTAACTAATCTATTTTCCAGAAAGATACACTTACTCCACCTATTTATTTTCCAATCCCTTAAAAGTCAAAATAATCTGGTCAATTGATCATTCAAATTGTGACATGGGTAGTTTTGCATATTTGAGTATCAAATAACTTATTAGGCCAAAAAATATACTAACTCCACCTTTTTATTTGCCAATCTCATAAAATTTAAATGATCGTTCATTTACCATTCAAAAAAACATCTTTTTTGTTGTTGTTGTTGTTGTTTGGAGGGGCAAATTACACCATCTTGTGTTCTATTCGTAAAACATGGAGGTGTCTTGTGCTTCAATTGGGAATTTACCTTTTAGGTTTGCTCTCTGTGATTCCACTAACTTCAATGGAATTTTATGATTTGGCAGGTGCAAACATCACCTATTGGGATGTTTTTTGGATTATTTGTGAAGATGTTATGTGTGTATTATGTTATGTAGACTCCAATTATACGGGGGATCTTGATTGTAGAAGGTCTATGAGAGGCTATATGTTTGTGTGTTTACTGGTGGCCCAAACTGCTGAAAATCAATTCTACAAGATACAATTGCTTTATCCACTACAAAGGCAGAATATATGGTGGCAACAGAGGCAGCAAAAGAACAAGTTTGGCAAACCACAAACATTTTTATCTCCTTACCTTTATAGTGAAACTTTCTTTGTTGTTGCCCGTGGATGTAGGTAGTTTGCCGAACCACATAAATGATAGGGTTCTTTGTGTGTGTATATGCCCATTATTTATTGTTGTTAATTTGAATATTGGGATGCTATTTCCACAGCAATTTGTGTAGATCTTATTATAATGATTGGCACTATATAATAATTATCATGGAGGAGACCATGATAATTTTTGTTAATCTTTGTGTTAGTAATTGGGTTGGGTTTGACACAGCCCATAGCCTATGGCTCATGAATTGCCCATATGGATTATCCGATAAGATTAGTAGGGGAGTAATTTCAACTAAGTGGTTAAGTATTTTTAGGGACCACTCATCTGATAGTGGGTTTATCTCAACTTATATTTAAAAACTCCTATGACAATTAAATAAGGGGATACAAAACATACATACAGTTTTGTGAGTGCTCTCTCAAATAAACTATTTATTTCTAAAGACATCATTTACAGCGTCCTAGTATAGAGAGACTCTAGTAGCCTCTCCGGTGACTTGAAGGTAGTCCAAAAGGTGAAGAGATCGTAAGGACGAATTTGTAATGCAAGCAAAGAACAAAATCTGACTAGTTTATTCATAATTAATTCGTTCTACCAAAGTATGTGCACATACAACCCTTTTAATTTTTTCAACACTTTGCAATATTCAAGTAAATTACTATAATTAATGTGCCAGCTTTCATTCATAATCTTTAGTATTTCTTCCCCCATATGTAACATATGAAAAAAAAATTCTATATATATATATATATATATTTATATATTCTCTGGTTAACGAGGTGTCCCGAGCATGAAATCTGCTTTATTACTTAGTTGTTGTTGTCGCTAGTTATATATTATTATTAAGACTTTGCGGACGATGGCTAAATAATTAAATATTATATATATGATGTAGAAGTTTCTCACACAGGTAGGCTCTTTTGATCATTCAAATGATTTGAAATAAAATGCGTGTTTGAATTATCAAAGAAAATGTAATTAAACAAGACAATATAATATTACATTACACTACCGGAGCTACAGGAAGGCTAACAGCCTAGCTAACACATGTATGCACCAGATGATTAGAGAAAGAGGATATTAAGACTCACCCATAAATTCAAAGTCATAAAGAATATTAGAAACATTACAAAATCACGTAATTAAGGAACAATTTTTCATTCATAAGACACATATATATTGTGACCGAAAGTTTACATCTTCTGTTCAATAATAAATTACACAATTCAACAAACCCACCAGCAACATTAAACATCAATATCACTGCCTAGCTCTTACCTAACCCATTTCAATAAATATGAAAACAAGACAATAATACAGACACAAGATCTACGTGCATGATCACATTAACATGTTTATCATGTTTTGGGTGTATACATTCAGCTCTTTCATAATACATAAGACCTTACATACGCACGAAATATAATATCATTTTGCCACTCGCGCATGATTTATTGTTATGAGAAAAACGCTAACACATGAGTAGATTTGTAATAGATAATAATAACTTTTTTTTTTTTTCTTTTTTGAGAGAGACAACGAGCTTTATTTAAGAAATAACAGGTACAACATAGAGAAGAACTTGTTGTAAAAAACAAGAACTATCTTCAATCCAAGCTAGATAATAATCAATGCTAAAAAAAAATTTTGCTAACAAGTGTGCAAGAGATAATAATTTGTACACAAAAGAATACACCATATATTTAGACTCGCAAGTAAAATCAAAGTCAAAAAGCATGTTAACAAGAAGAAGAAAAAAAATCACAAATTCTCGTAAGGGCCAATTATTCATCGATAACATGATTTTGACAGCTACATCTCACATTCAATAATGATACACGCAATATAATAATTCAACAAACCAACAGAAACAATAATTTACGTCAAATAGCTTAGCACTGCCTCTTGCCTAGCCCATGTATGCAAACATGGTCATAAACACAAGCAAAATCCCAAACATCAAATTGTTCATGTTACAAGAAATACTAGCCACTCCACTCTTTGGTAGTGGTGGTGGTGGAGGTGAGGCGACGGTCGGGGTGGTGGGTGAGCTGCTTGGGGTGGTGCCAGCTGCTACAGCATTGATCGATAGTCTCATGCCCTGAGCACAGTGACCAGGAGTGAGGCATATGAAGTACATTGGGCCAGCAGTGGTTAAAGTGATTGTTGTGCTTCCACCATTGTAATTTTTGATGGCATTGCTAGAGCTGCAACTGTTGTAGTCAGCTTGATTTACTTCATCCACTTGGTGGGTAGTGTCATAGGTGAACACTGTTTTTTGAATGTTATTAAAACCAATTAGTGATTGTTTGGTTTTAGAAGTTAATTCATCTATGGCCCAGTTTTTTTTTTTTTTTTTTGGGTGGTGGGGAGGGGTGGGTGTTGAGGTAGTTGTGATATCACATTCAAGATTGGGAATCAGAAAAACAAAACTTTTTAATAAAGCCTTGCTAGCTAAACAGTTTTGGGGAATTGGGAACAACCACATACGAATTTGGCTAAATCCTTGAAAAGCAAGTATTTCCCCAAAAATAGACATATATGGGAAGGTTTTTTTTTTTTTTTTTATTTTGAGAGGTTTCAACCTATGACGTCTACTATTAATGATAGCTCTTTATGATTCAAACCTAGGATAACAAAAATATTAGAAAATATTCAACTTCAGCAAGGAACAGTAAGGGATTTGATAGACTTGGAAACAAATTCTTGGAATTCAGCCATGATAAGCACAATCTATAGTAGAGAAGAAGAAAATATCCAGTAATGGAGCATATCAAGTGAAGCAAGGATACAAGATGCTAACTCAAGTGGGAGGAGCATAATTTTATCAAAAGTTCAGAGAGTTCTACTACAGGAAAGCCAGAATGGCAGAAGCTTTGGAAAATTTGGATCCCTTTTTGAGTTTCAATATTCCTTTTGGAAAATGTTACAGTTGGCTCTTCTAGTTAAATCTGAACTAGCCAGGAGACAAAAAAACACAAATCTGAATTGTGTGATGTGTGGAGATCACCAAGAATCATATCCCAAAACCATCTCTTCATGCATTGCAATTTTGCTAGAGCAGTGTGGTTTGGAACTCTCATAGGGGCCAGAACTGATTTGATTAATTCTATAAATCTTGTTCAAAGGTTGACATCAAGTGTCGAGGCTTCCAGCACATCCAAGAGACCAAGAAACAATGATAGAGCTAGCAACTCTATGGACAATTTGGAAAACAAGGAAAATGGCCATTTTGAACAAAAAGAACCAGATATACGGCAAGCCATTCAGAAGTGTAGCAGATAAATAAATTCAGCAACTTTGCTGATTGCGAAGAGTGGAAAATTCTCATTGTCGTAGAAATTTTTAAAAAGTTTGAAAAGACTAAATGGCATGGAGGTGCCTTTGTGGATCAAAATCACATAGACCAGTCCATTAAGTGGGGAAGTTTCTCATGGCTGTGAAAGATAAAACTATAACCACACTCCTAACTATTAGAGAAGCTTTCTATACAGCTTGCGAGGATGGATATAGGAATTAGGCAGGCTATCTTTGCTTGCCTTTGGTTCCATTTTAAGGAGCCAAAATGCACTTTTTGAAGCTAGAATTTTAAAATGAGCTTTTGGTAACGTAATGGAAAGGTGCATTGGAAGAAAGTGGCATTTTGAAATCTAAAGGACTTGCGCGTTTACGTATGGACAACCACTCCCAACTTTAGTAGTCATCTCAGACAAAGCAGTGATCCTAGATGATCTAAAAATTCAAGAGTAAATGTTTTAGAAGCTGTACATTAGCGTTGCTCCAAACCAAATCTTTCAATAAGAGTGAGACATAGGAAAAGAGACCGGGGCGGCGCCACCTTTAGGCCAGGTGGTCCCAGGACTGTTAGTGATTGTGATCATGGTGGTTCTAATTTAGAGAAGTTAAAGAAATGATTTGCACACAGTCATGGTTGAATTGCACAGTAGGTGCAAGGTTGAAGATGACTAAATTTGGGGATAGCCGTTGAGTTTAAATATAGGCGCAACGCATTGTTTCACTAAAGCTGCAACTCACCGTTTCTAAGTATTTGATATTTAAGCTACAGAGTACAGAACGATGTTGTATTGTTGTGAGAAGGATCAGTCAGTTCTAGCGCGAAGATCAGTTAGTTAGGTAGTTGGTTTCATTTCCTAATTTCACGGAATTGATCCGCATAGTTTGGATCATTTAGTTATTCAGCTTCTTGGTTAGAGCGTGTTATATATATGGTTGTACTCTCAGTTTTCTCATTAAGAAAGAAATTCTATTTTTCTCTCAGTATATCTAACTCTCTCTCTCTTCCTCTCTCTGTTACTCTTTTCTTTCTTTCTTCTAAAATTTTCTCTTCACACAAACAGTTCTTAACCTTGATTCAAGCACGGTTTAACACTTAGATAGTACTACACAATCCTTTAAGAAAATCTTCATGGTATTAGAGCCTGAGATTCCTATACAAAATTCATCAATGGCAGCCACAAACTCAATAGCAGCTTCATCTTCTTCTAAAGGTGCAAGCTCATCAACTTTTGCCACTTCTTCAATGAATGTGATGAATCAACCACTGCTTCTTCTTTCGAATATATCAAACATGATGACAGTCAAGCTAGATAATTCCAACTACATTGTGTGGAAACACCAGATTTCTATGATTTTAGACACTTATTCTCTGCATGAATTGCTTGAAGAACCACAATTGGTTCCAGAGAAGTTTCTTAAGGATCTCAGTGGAGCTTACACTGCAATTGTGAATCCAAAATATACACTTTGGAGATCTAAAGAGAAGGCTTTACTAACCTTCATCAGTTCCACTCTCTCACCATCAATTTTGTCTCTTACAGTTGGATGCGCTTCTGCCTTGGAAGTTTGGAAGGTCCTAGAAAACAGGTTTTCTTCAATCTCTAGGTCTTATGTGATGAACCTAAAGGGAGAGCTTCATAACCTAAAGAAGGGTGTAAATTCTATGGATGCTAATTTGCGGAAAATCAAAATTGTGAGGGAGAAGCTTCTAGCAGTTGGAGTAATTTTAGATGATAAGGAGTTACTCCTTATTACACTTAAAGGACTGCCAAAGGACTATAATGCTTTCAGATTAGCAATAAGGACTAGAAACACACCATTAAGCTTTGATGAATTGTCAACCATGCCTAATGGTGAAGAAGAATTTGTAAATGAAGGACTAGATGCTAAAGATTCAATCTTTGCAATGGCTACCACTGCTACTCCAAAGCTAGGTGGTAATTTCAATCAAAATAATAGAGGAAGAGGCAGAGGAAGTTATAATAATCGAGGTGGAAGAGGAGGCAGAGGTACAGGTAATCACTCACCTCAATACAATCCTTCTCTCCCTTCCAATCACAGCAATCAAATCCAAGTTCATCAGTTCCAAGAACAGAGGCCTATGTGTCAAATTTGTAACAAACTTAGTCATACAAACAATAAACCGTTATCATAGGATGGATTATGCCTATCAAGGCAAGCATCCACCTACCAAACTTGTTGTTATGGCCACTGCATCCAATGCTTGCCTTGCACAGGAGCAACCTTGGCTGGTAGATAGTGCAGTCACTGACCATGTGACTGCTAATTTCAATCAACTCAGCTTTCCTCAGCTCTATGGAGGTCAGGATCATCTTACAGTGGGAAATGGCCAGAATTTACCAATTACTCACATAGGTAACTCTCTTATTCCTTCCACTTCTTCAACTCTTCAATTTCCTCTAATCTAGCTTCTGTCCATAAAATCTGTCAAGAAAACAAATGTTGGTGTTATTTTGATAAAAACATTCTGTACATTCAGGTATTGGCCATAGGGAAGGTCCTATACCAAGGCAAGAGTGAAGATGAGTATACCCCATCTATCCTCATAGAGCTTCACAGCTTCATTTGTCTTCTAAATACTGTAATAATGTTTCTAAAATTTGTAATAATGTTTCTAGGTCTGTTGACTTTAATAAGACACTGTGGTACATGAGACTTGGTCATCCACATGATCAAGTTCTCAAATATGTGTTTCCTAATGATAGGTCTGTCATGAATAAGTGTACAAATCTGGTTCAATCTTGTACTCATTGTTTGTATGGAAAAATGCACAATTTACCTTTTCCCAAATCTCAATTTGTTACATCATCTCCTTTTGAACTTATGCATTCTGATGTCTGTGGTCTTGCTCCTGTCACATTTGTCACTAGTTTTTGTTATTATGTTTTTTTTGTTGATTATTTTACAAGGTTTACTTGGTTATATCTTCTTAAGTCCAAATCTAAAGTGTTTTCCAAGTTTCTTTTATTTAAGGCCTTGGTTGAAACACAGTTTCTCTACTAAAATAAAAACACTTAGATCTGATCGAGGTGGAGAGTATACCTCTTCTGCTTTTAAGTCATATTTGTCACAAAATAGCATTATCCATCAAATTTCTTGCCCATATACCCCTTAGCAAAATGGTATTGTTGAAAGGAAACACAAGCACCTTATTGAAACCACAATTACCCTTTTGTCTCAAGCTTCTATGTCCACTGGTTTTTGGTCTTATGTTCTCTTTATTGCAGTTTTCTTGATCAACTTGCTTCCCACTTCAGTTCTTAGTTTTGTTTCTCCCTAGTCCAAGTTGTATTCTGCCTCGCCAGACTTGTCCTAGCTCAAGGTCTTTGGTTGTGCATGCTATCCCCATCTCAGACCTTACTCTCTTCATAAGCTTGATCACAGAACTAAGGAATGTGCCTTCCTAGGTTACGCCACCAGTTCTAAAGGGTATCTGTGTCTTGATCCTTCTTCTCATCATATATATACCTCTAGGTATGTTCTGTTTAATGAGTCCAAGTTTTCTTTCTCCACATCTATATCATCTGTCAGTCAGTCTTCTTCCTCATTCACTGATCTTTCCAACGCTCTCTACTCGTCCAATCTCCTTTATCTTCATGCTTCTAATCAATCTTATTTATTAAGACCTTACACATCTCATACTACTCCTTTACCACATGTCCTTATTCCTTCTGCTGCTAATGATCTTCTCCTTGCATACTCTCCTGCTCTTGTATTCACTCCTCCATCTGAGTCTACTCTTCCACACACTTCCTCCTCCACTCCATCCTCTAATCCAGATTCATCCTGCCCTATATCATCTACCTCTCATATCCCATCTCCTTCACCTTCTTCACCTGCTGCTCCCACTGTTCCTATCCAACATCCAATGCAGATTAGGTCCAAGAGTGCCATTGTTAAGCCTAATCCTAAGTTGTGTTGGATTACTCATATATTGAACCACCTTCTTACAAGGTTGCTTCCAAGTATCTAGTGTGATGTGAGGCTATGGATGTTGAATTTCAAGCCTTATAGAGACAACAAACATGGTCCTTGGTTCCTACTCCACCTCATGCCAATCTAGTTGGTTGTAAATGGGTGTTAAAGATCAAACTTCAAAGTAATGGCACCATTGCTCGTTATAAGGTCAGACTTGTTGCTAAAGGTTTTCATCAACAAGCTGGGATTGATTACTTAGAAACCTTTAGTCCTGTGATCAAACTAGCTATTGTCAGATTAGTTCTTGCCATTGCTGTCAATTGTAATTGGCCTTTGAAACAGCTTGATGTGTCAAATGCTTTTCTTCATGGCCATCTTTAGGAGGAAGTCTACATGCAACAGTGTCCAGGTTATGTTGATGTAGCTCACCCAACCTATGTTTGCAAGCTACATAAGTTACTCTATGGTCTCAAACAAGCACCCAGGGCCTGGTTTAAGAGATTCACTTTTCATCTAATTCATATTGGTTTGCAGGCTTCCTTTGCTGATAGTTCCTTGTTCATATTTTAGTCCAGGAGTACCATCATCTATATTCTTCTTTATGTAGATGACATTATTCTCGCAGGGAACAACCCTAAGCATGTTTCTTCTGTTGTTACTGCTCTTAGTTCTGTTTTTGAGCTTAAGGATCTTGGTGATCTCAATTATTTTTTGGGGGTATAGATTTCTAGAACTCAGTTTGGGCTTACCCTTACACAGTTTAAGTATGCTTCTTATGTACTCCATTGTTTTTACGTGGAGAATTCCAAACCAACCAAGATTCCTTGTTGCCCTTTTACTCGTTTGCTTCCTCATGATGGTGTTTCCCTTTTTGACCCTACTGAATATAGAAGCATGATTGGGGCTTTTCAGTATCTAGCTTTCACACGCCTAGACCTTGCTTTTAGTGTGCATCAACTTTGTCAATGTATGAGCAATCCTACCACAGTTCATCTTGAAGCTACTAAGAGAGTTCTCAGATATATACATGGCACACTTTATCATGACATCTCCTTCTTTCTTGGTCCTTTAACTCTCATTGCTTTCTCAGATGCAGACTGGGCTGGAGACCCTTTTGATCGTCATTCTACCACAGGCCTTCTTGTATTTCTTGGTCATTCTCCCATTTCTTGGTCCTCAAAGAAACAGACCACTGTTGCTCGTTCCTCCACTGAAGCAGAGTGTCGTGCCTTGGCCAAAACTGCTGCAGAGGTGTCTTGGCTGCGCATTCTTTTCAAGGAATTGCGTATTTTTCTATCCCTGTTCCAGTGCTTTCGTGTGACAATGCTTTAACTATTGCTCTCTCTGCCCACCCTGTGTTTCATTCCCGTACGAAAAACATTGAAGTAGACTAGCACTATGTTTGTGAGAAGGTCTTGTGTCATGATTTGTGTGTGCGCTTTGTCTCAGGCAAGGACAATCTCGCTGATTTTTTCATCAAGCCCTTGCCTTCCCCCTCGTTTATTCTTCAACAGCATAAACTTCTGTTGGATACCTCCCACAGTACTTTGAGGGGGGATGTTAGTGATCGTGATCATGGTGGTTTTAATTCAGAGAAGTTAAAGAAATGATTTGCACACAGTCATGGTTGAATTGCATAGTAGGCATGAGGTTGAAGATGACTAAATTTGGGGATAACCGTTGAGTTTAAATATAAGCACAATGCACCGTTTCACTAAAGCTGCAACGCACCATTTCTAAGTATTTGATATTTAAGCTACAGAGGACAGAACGATGTCGTATTGCTATGAGAAGGATTAGTTAGTTCTGGCACGAAGATCAGTTAGTTAGGTAGTTGGTTTTATTTCCTAATTTCACAGAATTGATCCGTATAGTTTGGATTAATTAGTTATTCAACTTCTTGGTCAGAGTGTGTTATGTATATGGTTGTACTCTCAGTTTTCTCATTAAGAAAGAAATTCTATTTTTCTCTTAGTATCTCTCTCTCTCTCTCTCTCTCTCTCTGTTACTCTTTTCTTTTCTTTCTTTCTTCTAAAAATTTCTCTTCACACAAACAATTCTTAACCTTGATTCAAGCACAGTTTAACACTAAGATAGTACTACACAATCCTTTAAGAAAATCTTCAAGGACCACCCTGACCTGAAAAAAAAATTATATATAATAATTAAATTTTTTTTATTTGTTTACCTTTCAAAAAAAATTTTGGGAACACCATCAGTTTTTTAAAATTAATTTAATTAAATTTTGCTTCATAATTTGTTCTACATTCAATGGATGAATGATTGCTTGGTTGTGTACATTGAAATAAATGTAGCTTGTAGCATTGATAATGAGATTATCATGCAATGATTTCAAAATATGAAAACTCGTAGAAGACAATTATAAACTTTATGTATTTGTGTGTTTTATTATTGTTGTTGTTGTAAATATATGAATTTCTCTTTTTATTAAATTGTATAATTTATGTTTCTTAAAGAACACCTTGAGAAAAATTAAATTTTGCTCTATAATTTGTTCTAAATTCAATGAATGAATGATTGCTTAGTTGTGTACATTGAAAGAGATGTAGCTTGTAACATTGATAATGAGACTATCATGCAACAATTTCAAAATATGAAAACTCATAAAAGACAATTGTAAACTTTATGTATTTGTGTTTTTTTTTTTTTTATATTGTTGTTGTTATCAATATAAGAATTTCTCTTTTTATTAGATTGTATAATTTATGCTTCTTAAGAAACACCCTGAGAAAAATTCCTAGAGCCGTCACTTAAAAAGACTACTCGAATATTCATGCAAATTGTCACTCTCTAGATTTTATTTTCCATTAATACCAAAAAAAGGCATATTATAGCGATTATCAACACAATTTGCTTAAAGCGATACTTTATGGCAAAGTTTCAAGAATTTCAGAAAAATACTACTCCCATTAACCAAAAGTATCTAAAAATACAAGATAAATTTAATTTTTTATTTTATTTTAAACATTCAATATATATATATATATATATATATATTATTTTGCTTAAACAATAAAATATGAGTCTTACACGTTTTGCTTGCGCTACCTGACTCAACATAAGTGTTACATGTCATATGATTTGATTTCACCATTTCATGTGCTATATGCACATGAAGACAGATCGGCAAGGCAAGGGCACTCTTCTTGGTTTCCTTTTTATCATCTATTTTATTATTTACTCTCAAATACATTTTTATTCATAATATAAAAACGACATAAATAATTTAAAGAATTTAATGTGTATAAATTTAACTATTTTATTCTATGGAGTTGTCAGTAATTGATGGTTGCAGGGGAGGGGGGGGGGGGGCAGGGGGGCAGACCATGGTAATTTTTGTTAATCTTTGTGTTAGTAATTGGGTTGGGTTTGACCCAACCCATTGCCTATGACCCATAGATTGTCCATATGGGTTATCCGATAAGATTAGGAGTGGATTGATTTCAACTAAGTGGATAAGTATTTTTAAGGACCACTCGTCTGATAGTGGGTTCATCCCAACTTGCATCTAAAAACTCATATGACAGTTTAGTTAATTAGGGGATACAAAACATTCGTATAGTTTTGTGAGTACTCTCTCAAATAAACTATTTATTTCTAGGGACATCATTCACACCGTCCTAGTACAGAGAGGCTAGCCTCTCGGGTGACTTGAAGGTAGTCCAAAAGGTGAGGAAGTGTGAGGACGAATTTGTAATGCAAGCAAAGAATAACATCTGACTACTTTGTACGTGATTCGTTCTACCAAGGTATGTGCACATACAACCCTTTTAATTTTTTCAACACTATGCAATATTCAAGTAAATTACTATAATTAATGCCAGCTTTCATTCATAATCTTCAGTGTTCCCCCATATGTAAAATTTGAAAAAAAAATTTTAAAAATTCAATATATATTCTCTCGTTAACGAGGTGTCCCGAGCTTGAAATCTGCTTTATTACTTAGTTGTTGTTGTCGCCTTATATATTATTATTAAGACTTTGCGGTCGATGGCTAAAGAATTAAATAGCATATATATGATGTAGAAGTTTCTCACGCAGGTAGGCTCTTTGATCATTCTAATCATGATTTAAAATAAAATGTGTTTTTGAATTATCAAAGAAAATGTAATTAAACAAGACAATATAATATTTCATTACACAACCGGAGCTACAGGTAGGCTAACAGCCTAGCTAACACATGCATGCACCAGATGATTAGAATTAGAAAAAGAGGATATTAAGGAATATTAGAACCATTACAATGTCACGTAATTAAGAACCAATTTTTTATTCATAAGACAGGACAGAAAGTTTACGTCTTCTGTTCAATAAATAAATTACACAATTCAACAAACCCACCAGCAACATTAAACATCAATATCACTGCCTACCTCTTACCTAACCCATTTCAATATATATGAAAACATGACAATAATACAGACACAAGATCTACCTGCATGGTCGTTAACGTGTATATCATGTTTCGAGTGTATACATTCAGTTGTCTCATAATATATAAGACTTTACATATGCTCGAAATATGATATCATTTTTTCACTAAGGCATGATTTGTTTTTATGAGAAAAATGCTAACACATGAGTAAATTTGTAATAGATAATAATACTTTTTTTTTTCTTTTTTGAGAGAGACAGCAAGCTTTATTCAAAAAATAACAGATACAACATAGAGAAGAGCTTGATGTAAAAAACAAGAACTATCTTCAATCCAAGCTAGATAATAATCAATGCTAGAAACAAATTTTGCTAACAAGTGTGCAAGATATAATAATTTGTACACAAAAGAATACACTATATATCTAGACTCGCAAGTAAAATCAAAGTCAAAAAGCATAATAAAAAGAAGAAGAAAAAAATCACAAATTCTCGTAAGGGCCAATTATTCATTGATAACATGATATCGACAGCTACATCTCACATTCAATAATGATACACACAATGTAATAATTCAACAAACCAACAGAAACAATAATTTACTCCAATAGCTTAGCACTGCCTCTTGCCTAGCCCATGTATGCAAACATGGTCATAAACACAAGCAAAATCCCAAACATCAAATTGTTCATGTTACAAGAAATACTAGCCACTCCACTCTTTGATAGTGGTGGTGGTGGAGGTGAGGCGACAGTCGGGGTGGTGGGTGAGCCGCTTGGGGTGGTGCCAGCTGCTACAACATTGATCGATAGTTTCATGCCCTGAGCACAGTGACCAGGAGTGGGGCATATGAAGTACATTGGGCCAGCAGTGGTTAAAGTGATTGTTGTGCTTCCACCATTGTAATTTTTGATGGCATTGCTAGAGCTGCAACTGTTGTAGTCAGCTTGATTTACTTCATCCACTTGGTGGGTAGTGTCATAGGTGAACACTGTTTTTTGAATGTTATTAAAACTATAGTTAGTATGTTTTTTCAAACAAACAATGTATGTATTTTTAATCTACTAATGAGGTTTAGTTTTTGTAAGCTAGCTAATGAAACCCATGTGTTCAAGCAATGGTTGGTCGGTCCAAAGAGAAATTTAGAATGATGATGATAGAAAAAGCTAAATTAAAGCACAAGAAAACTAATAAAATATAGTATACGGTAACTCCATGTATGACAATATCATATAATTAGAATAAAAAAAAAAAAAAGTGGAGTAGTTGGAAAAGCTAAACTACTTCTTGTAATGGTGGCTAGCTCCTGGTTTGGTCATTGACCCATATGATTAAGGACCATTTTCAAAGGTCTTGTAGCTAGTGATAGCAATTAATTAACAACTAGGCAAATGCTCCTTCAAGAGAGTCAAGATGCCAAATCTTATACGCTAACTGGAGGTAGGGTAGGGGAGAGAAATGCCTTGATTCAAGGCTAGAAGGTTGAAAAGCGGTTGGTTATAATAATTGATAAATTATCACTTTCTTGCAAAAGTTTAAATCGTAAGAAAATATGAATTTAATTACTTAACAGGTTAACAATCCAAAAGACTTAAATATTTAAAAAAATGTGAATTTAATCACTTAATCATTCTTCTAATATGAAAAATTAATGAGTTAAAACATCAATTTGATATGAAATCAACCATCACTTTTAGTGTAATCGCCCAGTTGGTGTACTAGTCTAGTTAGAAATAAGAGACAATCAGAGAAACTAGGAGTTCAAAAAAATTTAGGTGTTGGAAATAATGCAGAGTTGAGGCAATGGATTCTTCTATTGTTTGAAAAGTTTTGAAGGAAAGAAAGAGTATTTAATTATTATTATTTTTTGATGAATAAGAAAGAATATTTAATTGACACAAAACTTGGACTCCTATTGTATATGGTAGACATGGGAATTACAACTTGCCAAGGTTGTCAAATAAGGAAGACAAATAGTGAGATTCTTACGTGTATATAGTACTTATTTTTTTATATCAGCATAATATATGCATAACTTTTAATATAATGTAATATAGCATACTTAATTCTATTTACTCTAATGCCCTAATACCAATATTGAATATACTACATAATCAATGTTAACGTTTTCACCTTTTCCATCCCAAACTGCTTTAATCAATCTATGTGCATTTGTGTAGGTGTAAATTATTTCTGTAGTGTGTGCTTCAAAATTCTAATTTGGTGAGACAGAGCCAAACAAGAGCAGGAACATTAACCTATACAGAAGACTTCAGCTAGTTCTATATTCAACTTTCATGATATGGCCAAAATTCTTCATATATTACCAAGTTTTGCTCGTGCAATAATTATCTTTATGCATGTCCTACATGTTATTAATAGAGGAATGATACATATATCTTATACATAAGGTACATTCTTCTAGCTTGAGACTACTGTTTAGCAATTTGTTAATTTTTAGATGTTTTGAAAAGGAAAAAAACAAATCTATATGATCTGAAATCTGAATTTTGAGTGTGATTCAAAGAGTAAACAACTTACAAAGGGTGTCACCAACTGCAAATGTTTGGCTATTTGTCCAGGTGGTGTAGTCACCTGTTTGACTCCAACCCTGGCTACCACCAACAACGTGTTGTGCTCCATAGACCACTGGTGTGGCCAGAGCTAGAATTAGAAGAGCAATTCTCATGGCCATGTTTAATCAAAAGCCTTGTAGCTAGGTGTTTAGAAATCAAGGGAGTTAGTGAAAGTGGTAGAGAACTTTGAAGCATGTTCTATGTTATATAGGCACCGAAAGGGTATGAGAGATTAGGTATATTATAAATTATTTGGTTCTTTTTTTGGGGGTTGAAAGTTATTGTTAAAGAAACGAAAGTCAATCCTGAACACCCTTATGTGTTACCAACTATTGTCTGAAACTGAAACCCTTGATAATGTAGTTGTTAACATGTTATTTAATTACATAGTGGTTCTTGGTTCTTCTCTCTTGTCTGCCCAGCTACCTAATGCATTGAGACATTTGATTCTCTATGTCATAATCATAGCAGCCTAAAAAGCTTCATGGGAATAGGGATTATGTACTATGGCCTAAGGTTGTGGGGTCTTGGCTTCACAGATGAAAGTATAACTAATGGCTCAGCAGAAATTCATGTAGTAAGAGTAAAAAATATTGGTCGGACATACCAACCTCTGTTTTTAATAATTTGATAGGGTGGGGAATTTGAATTTTGATTCTTATATTTCTCAATTGAAAATACTATAAAGTATCCATTAGGCTAGAAAATTTGATCCCACATATAAAAGAATTTCAAGATTCTTTTTTAAGAATATTTTCGAATATTACTTTTAACTTCTTTTCAATGAATTGGATCAAAAGTCAAATTAGTTCAACAAAAGGATGTTGTAAAAGTTTATTTCGTATGTTTGGGAACAACTTATTTATATGAAACTGAAAATTTTTTGTTAAAAGTACTGTAAATAAAGTTAAAAGATAGCTGAAATAGTATAATGAAGTCCATAAATAGTAACAAAAAGTACCATAGGACCCATAAATTATAGTAAAAATAAATTGAATAGTAAAAAAAAAACTAATTTTTTAAGTAACGTCAAACGCACGCTAAATGTTAGACATTCCTAGCTACTTCCTAGTGGCAAAAATTTAAGTCGTAATTCTATCTTAGTGGTTGGAAGATGCTATTGTAACATGCTCATGATGCATATATTCTATATTAAAACTAACATACTGATAACAAATCTTACAAAAGTTGCAGCAATTATAAGAAATATTAACATGCATGAAATCACTTATATCTTACTTTGAAAGTATATATTATCATATTATTCAATTTATAATAACCGGTAAAAGATATATGATATACTTTAGTTAGTAGAGCATAACATAAATCAATTACTTAGTGTGTGTTTGGTACAAGCTAAAAATTTTAGCTTATTCGCAATTTTAGCTTATTTTTATTACTATTTAAGGGTCTCACTATACTTTTTGGTACTATTTATGAGTCTTACTGTAAATAAGGGTCTGTTTGGGATCTGCTTATTTTGCTGAATCTGAAATTTTTTTGCTAAAAACACTGTAGATAAAAGTAAAAGTTAGCTAAAATAGTACAGTGAGACTCATAAATAGTACCAAAAAGTGTAATGAGACCCACAAATAGTAGTAAAACTAAACTGAATAGTAAAATAATCTGATTTTTTAATTTGGAGCCAAACGCACTCTAAACTATTCTCAAACGGACACTTAGAATGGAAGGAACAAGAGGATTTTTTATTTTTATTTTTTAATACAAGATAGATATTTTACTCTAATCTAATCTATGTGTATATGTATGTGAAGTTCCTTTCTGGATACTTAAACTCTAGCCCTTGTTTCCCGCATCTCACAAGCACTTATACTTGCGTAGTGATCATCGTACCAAGGATGTGCGGTGGAACAAAAGATTTTTTAAATTCCCATTTGTACATATGCTAGTATAATTGTTTGAAATAAATAATGATAAACAATGATAATATCTTTATGCTATGTACACGTGTGCTCCTAGTTAATAAATACCTTTAGAGCACTAGTATTTGTGGTGTCAAGAAGCTATATTACTATTTTTAACATCAATAAATACCAAAATGTGGCTATATTGGTGGAGCCAAAGTCATATTTTTTGGTTGTGCACTATAGCTCATATGTAAAATAAAATATTATTAAATTATTGTGTTCACACTACATTTTAATAAGATAAAATATAAAAAAAATCTCTTTTGGTTATATTCATATCGTTTTTTAATGAATTTCTTATATTATTTTAATCAAATAGCTAAAAATATAGATTCATTGATGTTGGATGTATTGTAAAGTGAGAATGTAAAATGAATAAAGTAGTTTTTTGTGAAGTCATATTGCTAATCGTAAGGTCTACATCAAAATTTCTTCATAAACCAAAAATGATTTAAATAAGTAAAATAACATTGACAAGACATAGAACAAACTCAAGATTTGGTATGACTGTCACACAAATAGTTTAACTATTTTCCATTGAGGATTCAACCGAAGGGGGTCCATTTAAGAAATCAAATAAAAGGATATCAACAAAAATGTTAGAGACACAATAAATATTATAATTTCTCTTACAACTTATCCAAAATATAAGATATGACCAAAAGCCACGCCAAAAAAGTTGATCAAGACAAAGGCAAGCTGAGGTGTAGAAAACATAGAATTATATTCATATCCATATGTCATGATTTCAACGCCACGTTTATTTTTAGACGTTTCTATATGATTTCCACCTAATATATGTATAGATTAGAAGCCTCTTTTTGAAAGGGTTAGGTAATAGGATCTTACTGTATATATTCTTCATCTTCAAAGTTTGAAAATTGTATTAGATAGGAACATGGAAATAGGTGCGATATATATATATATATATATATATATTGCCATCTCTTGAAGCAGGAATCTCTCTACTACTGACTTTTCCTTAGAACATTTTGCTTTCATGATTTTTTTTGTTACAAACAATAGTAAAAGAAACGAAGTTTGAAAGTGTGACAATTAAATGTTTCCAACTCCCTAGACTAATGAAGGCTAATAGTGTTAATTATATACAAAGAGTTTTGCTACTACACGCAAATAAGGAGAAATATGCAAAAGCAAATAATTAATGAGAAATTTATCCCAATTGTTTGACCATAATACTGTCATTTCACATTTGCATCCTCAGAATCCACCTACCCAGGATTGACTCAAATGACAAAACTAATTTGGTGCCCCAATAAATGCGTTGAATTCACTGTGAAATCAGCACATCTCCCGAAAGGGAGACAGATTTATGAACACGGATTGGTAAGACTAAATGGAATCACCTTAGGAAACTCAAAATCCAGAAGGTTGAAAAACTCTTTCTTTGGAGAATTGCAGAAACTTAACTTAATGCCAACCAAAGCCACCCATATGTCCAAAACTCAACCAGAATATGATATGTTCCCTAGATTAGATGTATGATAGAGGTAGTAAAAATAGAGCACTTATTTTTCATATGCCCCATTTTCATTCATAGTTTGGAGGAGTAAAGTATGTCCAATAATCCTCTTAAAAGTAGAATTGAGCGAGGTTGAACTTTATGGCGTGAGTATGAACTGTTTATCTACTTCGCATATACCGTGAGGCTAACGGATGTACAGATGCACTAGCTAAAAGGGATCATCATCAACACAATATTTTGGAGGGATATGAAACTTTTGTATATCCAACTTTTGTATGGGATATGAAACACCTCGGAACTAGTAGAATGTAACCTTTTGAGACTTTTGAGCTTGCTATTGTATAAACTCTTTAATATATAAATAATACTCCCTTCATTTATCAAAAAATAAATTGAGCGAGGCCTAATGGACGTCACATAAATAAGTCTTTTTTTTTTTTTTTCTCTCATGGTTTTATTTTTTATTGTTAAACGTGCTCTTATATTTGCTTAAATTTTGGATTATTTGTGGTTTTCAAGGATTTTTTTAATTAGTTCCATTGTAATTGTTCTATTCATTTGGATGGACAATTCGGTCAATTAGTTTTGCAAACATCCCTTCCCAACGGACCCAACCAATTCATGATATGGGGTTTGAACTTATCTTCTACCCCAGTAAATTCTTAGGCATTAATAAGTAAGATGAACTTAAATTTGTTGTGATTCGTTAGGGTGCAACAGGAATAAGCTGGGGCACAATGGGGGAAGAAGACCAACCAGGTTCTTTGGCACATGCTCGCCAGCAAGACTTGCTGCGCCCAGGGGCGGTGGAGCTTTGTATTAGCTTGGGGGCCCCTCAAATAATATATATATATATTTTAAATTATACCATAAATATATAAATATTAAAATTTGAAAGGTTAGGAGTTGGTCCCCTCCCCAAAATGTCCAATAATCCTCTTTAAAGTAAAATTGGGTGACTGGCTTAGTGGTCACATGCCTTACATAGACAAGTCTCTCATTCTTTTTTTTCTTTATATATATATATATATATATATATATATATATATATATATATATATTAGTGGATTCGGTCATTTATAAAACTATTAAAACTTTCTATTTGGAGTTGCATGATAATAGATTAATTTTATTTAAAGAAAGTTAATCATTAAGCATAACGTTGATAACAAATAATAATTAAGTTTTGCATACATATCTAATATCAAACTAGATAACTTTTGCATTTTCGTTATAATTCAAACAACAATAAGTTCTAAAAATTTAGTAAATATACATGCTGAAAGTTTATATGCATTTGTATATCATTGGTGGCTCCACCTCTAAGCTAGGGTGATCATAGGACCACCCTAAGGGTTATCAAATAGCCCACGGCCCATAGCCCGGCCCAGAAACCCGATGGCCCATCAGGCTAATGGGCGGCCCGACCCGTTGTTATTAAGGCTCATGGGCAGCCCACTAGACCAGTGGGTCAGGCCGTGGGCTAGTTTTTAAGCCCATGGGTAACCGATGGGCTAGCCTAGTAGCCCAACCCGTTGCCCAGCCCATTAGCCCAGCCCAATAACTTATAATTCATAACAAAAATATATAAGTGTACGAAGGATTGATCTTGAGATATTATAGAGCAATTTCTTAAGCCCTCAACCACTAAGATACTCAAAGTAATTGTGCAAAACTTAGTTTATTAAATATATATTTTTCTAGTAGTTTAGCAAATTTGAATTAACCATTTGACATTTTTTTTTATTAAAGATAAAATAAAAAACTATTTAAAGCCTTAATAAAAAAAATTAAATAGGTTTCCATCAACAAAACAAAAAATTAAATAGATTTGAATGTAAAAAAATTTGTAATTAAGTATTAAATTCTTTAATTCTTTCCTTTAAAAAAATAGATTGATTATTCCCTTATAAAAAATTGATTCTTTCCTTATAAAAATAATAAAATAATATACTAATACAAGCCCATGGGTAGCCCATTAGGCCCAACCCGATAGCCCAGCTCGCTAAAGACAAAATAGGCATTGCCCATGGGCAGGGTCATGGGCTGAGGTTTATTCTTTCGGCCCAGCCCGACCCGGCCCGTTAACTAGTTAATAGCCCATTATGCCCAGCCCATTGTACCCATGGGCCAAGTGAAAATGGGCTGGGCCGGCCCGACCCGGCCCATTGACGACCCTTAGACCACCCTAACTTGCAAAAAAAAAAAAAAAGTATATATATTTGCCACACAAAAAATTATATATTAAACTAACTTATTGTGACCATTTTGATAAAAATGTTGAACACTTTGACTTGAAAATCACAAGAATTAGTTCAACAAAAATTAGAGTAATGATACATCTATAACAATTTCACAATAAGTCCTATGTAGTAAGGAGAAACTGATTCTAATTTGGGACAACATTAACATCACTTTTAAACCTATCACTAATGGCTTGTCAAATAAAATTTGTTGTGAAAATGTTTTAGACATAGCATTACTCCAAAAATAATTTTGTCCCCCAAACATAATCCTTAACCCCTTAAACCAAAAAAAAAAAAAGCTTAATAACAATAATAAAAATTAGTCAAAAAATAATTGAAATAAAAAAAGACTAAATCAAACAACAAGTGAATAAATTATTCAACAAAAAACCATGTTCTAAAATAAAAATCCTTAATCATTCAATTTTGTATCTCATTCAGCCCATTACATTAAAATAATCTTTATTTTTATTTTTCCTTAAAAAAAGTACCAAGAAAAATATTATAGTTGTGAATTCTTCTTAATGACCACTCTCAAAAAAAATTTCCTAGAACTGCCATTAGTGTATACATGTATGTGCACGTGCATACAAAGTTTGTCTTGACTTAATGTTTCAATACCATAATTACTTGGCCCTCAAACAAAAATTCTTGGCTCCGCTTCTTGACTTTACCTCAAGCCATAGCCAGACAACTTTAAATATTTATCTACCTCTTGGCAACTCCCTCCTCAACATCAAGGCCGGATAAAGGTCAATGATGATGCTTTAGAGATCATAGGGTATTCCTATTTTGAATGCTATGCCATATTGGACCGGATCCCATTTAAAAGGCTCGGTGAATTGGGCTGAGGCCCAAGCAACTCTTTTGGCGGCCCAAGGAAGTTTCAAAACTCCAACACAAGTATGTTATCTTGGGGGCTAAACTCAGAGACTGTCACCGATGGAATAAGCAGGTCCCAATTTTACTATGATTGGGAGATTACAGAAGTAGTTGCAAGAGTTTAGGTCATTTTTGGATTCATCTTACTTGATGTGCATGGCTAGCTAATTTTGTTCGCAGAGACTTAAATTTTCTAGTCCGTAATTTAGCAACTTATTTGGGCTGCTTATTGCACCTCCTAAGGGTCTGTCCCCATCTATCTACACTACCCTACCCTCCCTTATTGGGTTTTTTTTTTGGGTCAAAGTAGATGCTTATTTCAATGGTTGGTAGATGCTTTAATATTTATGAAAATGATAGTACCACAATAGTTTGCATAATTTTTGTCATAACTTATTATGTGGCGAGTTGTGAGTGGTGAACATTTTTTCTCAACCACTCATAACTTATCATGTGGCGACATGACAAGTTGTGACAAAAATTGTGCTAAATGTTCATTTTTTATTTAGAATAGAAGACGCAATACACTCTTTAACCCTAGGTTAGTAAAAAAATCTATTAGATATTATATAGCCAAATCATATAGCTAGACAATCCAATGTATGGTGGCAACTTTACTCAACCATCCAAACGCAAGTCATTGCTTGGGACCAATTTCTAATCCAATATTAGAAACTCTATCTCAACTTATTAAATGGTATTTAGAAACAAGTTTGAAACAGTAGTTAACATGTACGGATCATTTGGAAAGATGAATATTGCTGTATGCCACTCACTAATTATAAGCATTTTTTTATTGTTCAAAAATCACGAAATTAAGCTCAACAAAAGTAACAAAACACCGTTACGTTTATGAAGTGGATGATAAAAATCCTATCTCTTAATCAAAAGACGGAACAAAACAACAAGAGCTGGGCTTCTCCTCCTAGTTTAGTCCATGAATGAAAGCATGGTCGCTAACACAGGCAAAAACCCGAGCTTCAAATCTGCAGTGGCTATAAAGCTGCGTGCAGTACCACTACTAGTACTGTTGGACTGATCAACCTGGACTGCTAGCTTCATGCCTTGAGCACAGAGAACAGGTGTTGGGCATATGAAGTACGTACAGCTCGCCGGGATCGGATAGCGTGATCACTGTGTTGCCTCCGGTGCAGGCTTTGAGGGGATGAGTGGAGTTGCAAGTGTTGTATTCGGTTTCATTTACTTGATCCACGCTGTACTTTGTATTGTAGTCGAACAATGAATACTTGTGTTGAAGATTATATTAGGATTAATTAGTATATATGTAACAAAACATGATCTCAAAATTCTGTTAGAATATCAATTTTTTGGTTACAAAATCTAGTTTTGATAATATTTATACTTGAAAATACTTCGGCTACAGTTGAAATTAATTAGAAGGGATAGTATAAGTACAAGTGTTGAATTACTTCATAAACAAATTGGCAGTACATTAATTTTTTAACCCTTTAAAATCATCGGGACAATTAGAAGATATCCAACAATTTTTTTTTTTTTTTCAAAATTCAGATGTTGAACTAAATTATGTTTGTAATGGTTAATTTCCATTGTTTTTCATGATCTGTGAATTTTCATTGAGGCCTACTTACTTGTGAGAGGCTAATCTCATGCGTCTGCAGGTGCATAAGATATCAGCTCAAAAATTATTTATTAACAAAGAAATATATCATAAATACCAAAATAGATTCACGTGCAATAATGAGGATTAGAAGTTAAGCTAAGAATAAGTTACTCCACTATAAAACATATAATCAATAATGATGGTCAATCCATCGTATCGTCATATTTCTGCCAATGAAAAAAACAAACACCTATGCAATCCTTTAGTTGGACTCAAAAAGAAGAAGAAGAAAAAAAAAAAAAAAGTATCCAAATATATTCAAATTCCACACTTTTAATTTTGGATTCCAAATAAGCAAACAGTGAAGAGTGTCATGTCCTATTTTCCCCGATTGAGCAGAGGTTTCTATTTTATTTTATAATACATAAGAAATATATTTTTGTTTTCTCAATGGAAAGGATTTTGTTTTCTTTTTCTGTTTTGGGTTTTGAAATGGATTCACCACAAATATGGACTACGTGGCCACTTTAATTTTTGAGAGTTTTCAGTTCAATTTTAGTTCTAGAGGGTTGATTCTCAATTTTAGGAGGGTCAAGTATGAATCTTTTAAAATAAAGCTCTCAAATATTACCTAATAATATGATATATTTATTTTATTTTATTTTCAAAAATCCAAGGGGAGCTAGCCAGTCTCTGCGTTCAGCCAAGCCAAGTTTTCCCTTCTTTTTTTGAATGGTGTAGAAATCTCCTCCTTTTTTCCCTTTCATTATATGTGTGAGATAAGTTGGGTGTTTCCTACTCTTAGGCTAGTTAGATATATATCTAGTTAGAACCGGTCTTGATTTTTTTTTTTTCTTTTTTGCTTGTGTTTGTTTTGGGGTGTTGTCTGGACTTAATTTTTGTTGTTGAGCTAATATATTTTTTTATAGCAATTAAAAAGATCAATAATATTGTTAAGAGGAGCAAAGTGCAATTATATTGAAACAAATTGTTAAAAATAATATATTATATATATACTAAAATTTTTTAAACGAAAGAGGCGGGGGCATTGGCCCAGGTCCAACAATAGCTCCGTCCTTGCTAGCCACGACTCCTATTCTTTTATAGTTTTGTCATTGTAGATATAACTATACTTTAACCAACTTACAATAAAAAAGTAATCAATAAAATGCTAAATAAGCTTATTGATTTTATATCAATTTTCATTTTGATAAATTCATTTTTATGGAAGCAACTTACCAAGAGTATCGTTAACGGTGAAATTTGACCAGTAGACCAAACACTGTAATTAACTACTGTGCTTCAGCCAGCGTTGCCACCAATAATGTGCTGCACTGACCCATATACCAAAGGGGTTAAGAGAGTAGTAGTTGCAGTGGTCATGTCTAATATGCTTTTTTTTTTTTTTTTTTTATATGCTCAGAAATATTGAGAGAGATCGAAGCCACAGACAAAGGTGGCAAGAAACCCTTTTGGCATGTCATCTTATATAGACAGTTAGATATGTATTATGGGAGCTTTTAACTCTATTAGTTCGAGGAAATAACTAATAACTTGTTGTCCTCCCCTGCTGGACTACCAAATCATCATTGAGACCTATTTCACTTAGATCTCTCTCTGACAAAGACAGACATGCATGCACACAACCGAGTCTTAGCTAGCTTAGGCTTCTGGCTAAAGCTTTGAGAAGTCTGGCTGCATTGATGGAATGGCTCAGCATGCAAAAGCTGAAGTAAAATTTGAGGAAAACAAGTACATAAAAAGTATTTTGGATTCATTGTGCAGTGTTTGTTATACACAGCGCATAACACACTCTGTTTTTTATGATGCCGAAAATCGTCAGTAAGCCACACGGTCCTCACGTGCTCCCAATGAAGAACCTGCATAACACTAAAACTGAAGACCTTAAGAGAAGTGCCGGTGTGGTACCGGCCAAAAGCCCTCTGACAGTCAAGTTAGAGAAATCTCTTGTTCACAACTCGAAAGTGCTAGAGCTTAAGTGAATTATGCATACCTTGCCTTGTGAGGGTCTTGGGGTATTTATAGTAGTGTAGGGCCGAAATTCATGCCTTGATCTAGAAGTTCTTTCCTTCTAGGAGAGTAACTTATGGATTTTACATATCTCCTTGAGTCATTTTCCTTATAGGAGTCTTCTTAATTAGGGTTAGGCGTGTAGCGCAAGAATCCTCCTTACATACGTATGCGTGGAGGTCAGGTAAGGTTGCGGACGGGAATTTAACTGACTTCTTCAGCTTATTCCCGTCAGCTTGACACCGCTTATTTCTAAGGTCGTCGGCTTGTAGGTTTAGTTCCTCAGCTTTAGGGTCGTCAGCTATGAGACATTGTTGTAGGCAGTCTAATTGGTACCATGAGACTCGACATCTTAGTCTTATCTACAAAATTATCCTTATCAGCTGCCCCTTACTCTATAGCCTCATCAGTCTCTCCTGACGGGTTATCGAGTACATACTATCAAGAAAGTCGTGGTATCTCAGGCCGGCACCTATTGATGTTTGGACACGTAGCCTGAACTGAGTGGCCTCGATCCTGGACAAGCGTGTCGCTTTGTCTTCCGTGCCCTTTTTCCCTATATATATCTCACCCCTTATCTCATTTTAAACTTTCCAACATTTGCTAATTTTGAGAGAGAGTGTGTGTGTCATCCTCCAAAACTCTTGTTCGTCTACTTGCCAGCCCGTCACCTTTGTTGCTACAGGATCGTCACTTCATTCGAGGAACCATCCATCGGTAAGCTCTTCTTCCTTTTATTCTTTTTTTACTTTCATCTTTCTACCTTGTAGTCTCTATAGTGAGGTCATCGTCTTAGGTTTTTATAATGAATCCATCGCTTGTACGTAGTTAGATGTCTTGAGAAGCGACGAGTGAACAATCGTCGATCCACAAGGGAGCGGGTTACGACGAGGTTTTCCCATCAAGTTGTGAGCCTGAGAAGGGCTTCTCCTGGTCATCAGAAAGGGAAACGCCAGCTCATTCTTCTGACAAGGAAGTAGAGAGCTGTGAGGAAGGTGAGGTGAGTGGTGGCAACAAGTATGGTGAAGAAGACGGAGAGAGATTGAGTGACGGGGATAAGGATGAGGGTAATAAGAAAATTTTAGAGAGCACCTCGGGAGCCTCCAAGGACGATCATCCCTTTATTTTACCTGCAAATTGGACCATCAATGAATTTTTGCCGTCACTTTCGGTCAATGTCTTTAACAGCCTACGCGCTTGTTATCAAATTCCGAATAACATCCCAATCCGTCTACCCAAGAGGGGTGAAAGATGTTATTCAGGGTGGACCGCGGATGTTGGCATGTACGATGCCATGTTCGCGGCAGGGTTGAGGCTGCCACTGATGGCGTTGCATCGTCAGCTGGCTAATTTCTTGGGAATATCTGTCAGCCATATTGCTCCTAATGCTTGGTGGACATTCATCGGCATCGAGATATTGTGGGGTTGTCTAAGTGGTGGGAACCGTCAGTTAACCTTAGACGAATTCTTCTGGTGCTATCGTCCGCAGCACATCTCGTCGTCTAAAGGGATATATCATTTTGCGGTAAGGAAAAAGGAATTAAAGTTGGTGTCTGATATGCCCAACTCGAATAGGAAGTGGAAGGTCAAATATTATTTTGTAGAGGGGACGAATTGGGTATGCAGTCAGGATGAGTGGAAGTCGATGCCTCATGGTTTTGACAATACTTGGGCATATGTCAGGGACTCAGGTTGATCCCGTCTGCTTCTTTACTCGACTCATTCTCATTTTTGATTTCTAACTTTGTCTATTTTCCTTTTCAGCAAACGTCCGTCCACGTATTACCGCGGAGCAAGCGGATTTCATTCGTCGGGTGACGGCCATCTCGTTGGACGATCGCAAGTGTCAAGACCTGATCACACTTGATGCCTTACACTTATACTGTGGTGGTTCGAAGCCGACGCTAGAGGCTTGCAAACTAAACGCTTATTCCCGACGTCGTGAGTATTTCTCAATTTTTTGTAATCTCTCTTACATCGTTTTTTTTTTTTTTAGGAACTCCACTCTCCGTCTCTTGTAGAAATGGAGGTAGCTAAACTAAGAGTTCGCATTGCTGCTGCTGCCAAGAAGAAGGAGGAGGAGAAGAAAGAGAAAAGGGAATTGACACCTTCGTCAGCCCTTAAGGTCGTCTGGGCGGCGGGAATTAAGAGAAAAGCTGACGAAGAAGGAGCCCTGTTTTAGGAAAAAGGTGGCCATTACCCCTGGGGGTAAACCCCCTAAAAAGCAATCGCCTCCAAAATCCTTCCATGGGGCAAGCAAGGGCCTGATGACAGCATCCGGCACCGTCAGCCATAATCCTGTCCATCACCTTCTTACTCATAAGGATTATGCTGTGGAGGTGGCAGAATCCATTTTGAAAGATGAGGAGATAGATCTATGTGATGATTAGGTGACAGATGAAATAAGGTCGTCAGGGTTGTTCGATCTTGCTCGAGTATACTTCCTTCCTCATGTCTTGACATTTAGAAGCATTTTTAGTGAACTGACGCCATTTTTGTGTCTTGCAGGCCATGGTTCGAATGAAAACTTTGCAAGATTGGTGCGTTGTAAAGGAGGGGGTGGTTACCTGTCTGCATACGCGTATCATGAACCTGATAGATGCGCAGCAGCAATATAAGGAGGCCAGCAAAATTCTTGGTCAAGACGTGAAGGAGCTAAAGGAAAAATTGGAGGAGGAAAGTTGTCAGTGAAAATTGGAAAAAGAAGCTAAGCTAACGGCAGAAAAGGAGTTAAAGGGTCTCTTAAGTCAAGTAGAAACGGCCAAGGGTGATGTTGTGACGGAGTTTAAGGACTCTCAGTCCTTCATAGATGCCTGTGTCGTTTACCAAGCTGACAGATTCGAGGATTGTCTGAAGCAAGTCAAATTTGCTTACCCTAACCTAGATTTGTCTAGGATCAATATGGATGAGCCCGTACCGTTAACTCTAGCGAGTGGTTCTATTTTCGAGGAAACCGACGAGACTACCCTACTTAAGGTGGATTCAAGGGATGGCAGCTTCGTCCTTGCTCAGCCTGTCGTAGACAAGTCTGTTGCCTTAGCTCCATCAGCGAATCTTTGTGTAGAAGATCCCAATGATGAAAATGCCTCTACACCATTTGTTACTTTAGCTCTCTCAACCACCCTTCCAGCTTTATGAACTTAAGCCTTTTCCTTTCGTTCTATTGAAATGAATCTTAATGCTTAATGCCCGTTATTTTGGGCCTTTGTAAAAACAATTTTTATTTGTAGTATCTATGTTCATTATTCTCCATGTGTTGATATGTGTTTCTTTCCCCTGCATTTTTATTCTATGGTACTTTAGTGAATTTGAATGAATCCGTCTGCTTAGGCTTTATTTTCAGCCCGTTATTTATGGTAGTAGTTATGGAGCCGTCTGCTTAACGACGTCAGCCTTCATTTGGTTGAGTACTTGTCCTTTTTTTACTTTATAATGGATTCGTCCACCTTGTAGACTCGTCCACTAAGGTCGTCCACCAAGGTCGTCCACCTTGTAGACTTGTCTGCTAAGGTCATCCACCTTGTGGACTTAGTGGTAGATTTGTCTACTTTGGGGACTAAGTAATAAGGTCGTCCACTTTGTGGACTTAGTAGTAGACTTGTCCACTTTGTGGACTAAATAATAAGGTCGTCCACCTTGTGGACTTAGTAGTAGGCTCGTCTGCTTTGTGAACTAAGTAATAAGGTCGTCCATTTTGTGGACTTTATAGTAGACTCGTCCACTTTGTGGACTTAGTAGTAGACTCGTCCACTTTGTGGACTAAGTAATAAGGTCGTCCACTTTGTGGATTTTATACTAGACTTGTCCACTTTGTGGACTAAGTAATAAAGTCGTCCACTTGACAGTAGATCCGTCTTCACAACAAATTTTCCAGTTGTTTTTGAATAAAACTTCTCTTATTATCATGAATGCATGCATAAGTAGTAAATTGTTCCTAAGAAGAATAAACCTCAGCCTTTTGGGCTTTAAAATGTTTTGTAGGCAAAAATAAACAAAGACAAATGATTAAAAAAAATAAACTGGAAATGAGGAGTAATGTTCTTTATGTTATCTTCTACTGGTAGTACTTCTTGAGATGCTCGGCGTTCCACGGATGGCATAGTTTCTACCCGTCCAATGTCTCTAAGTGGTAGGTGCCCTTCCTTAGCCATGATGTTATTTTGTAGGGCCTTTCCCAGTTTGGGCCAAGCTTTCCTTATGTGGGGTCTCTGGTGGCGCCCATCACTTTCTTCAAGACGAGGTCTCCAACTTTGAAGTCTCGGTGTTTGACTCGAGAGTTGTAATGTTTGGCTATGAGGTTCTTGTAACGTGCGAGCCTCTGTTCAGCCATCGTCCTAGCCTAGTCAGCTAGATCAAGCTGTAGACGCATGGCTTCATCATTCCTTTTCTTGTCGTGATTGTCCACCCTATAGCTTACAAGCCCAATTTTGGCTGGGATGACTGCTTCGCTCCCGTATGTTAGCCGGAACGAAATTTCTCCTGTAGGGGTCCTAACTGTTGTCCTGTATGCGCATAGCACACTGGGTAGTTCTTCTGGCCATATGCCCTTTGCCCCCTTGAACCGAGTCTTAATTATCTGAAGCGAGGACCGGTTCGTGACTTCAACTTATCCATTGGCTTGGGGATGGGCAGGCAAGAAGTAGTGGTTCTTGATTTCTAGCTGTGAGCAGAATTCTCGGAAGGAGTCATTGTCGAATTGCTTACCATTTTCTGAGATCAAAACCTTTGGAATTCCGTATTTGCAAACGATGTTCCTCCAAACAAAACTCCGTACGTTTTTCTCAGTGATTGTGGTCAAGGCTTCAGCTTCTACTCATTTGGTAAAGTAGTCGATACCGACTATTAGGAACTTCAGTCGACTTGCTGCTAGTGGGAATGGACCTATGATGTACAGTCTCCATTGGGAGAAAGGCCACGGAGTTGTTATTGGGGTCAGTTCTTTTGTCGGTTGCCTGCTAATGCTGCTGAACTTTTGGCACTTATCGCGGGTTTTGACGTATGTCTGGGCGTCCTTCTGCATGGTTGGCCAGTAATATCTAGCCCTAATTAACTTATGGACCAATGACCGTGACCTTGAATGATTGCCACAGATCCCTTCTTGCACTTCTCTCATGACATAATCTGCTTCTTCAGGTCCTAAGCATCTTAGGTATGGCCGAGAGAAACTCCTTTTGTATAAGACGTCCCTTATCAAGATAAATCGGGTCGCTTGGACCTTCAGCTTCCTTGTGGCTTCCTTTTCTTCAAGCAGGATGCCGTCTTTTAGATAAGAAACTAAAGGGGTGGTCCAATTACTCTCGGATCTTACCTCCTACACCCTAATGACGTCTATCAGTGGTGTGAGTTGAATAAAGGATAGTACCTTGCCAGGGGTGGTCATGTATTCCACCGATGCGGCTTTAGTAAGGTGGTCGGCTTGCTCATTTTCTCCTCTTGGAATTTGAACGACTTTAGCCTGCAACTCGTTTACCCTTCTTCTTGCTTGCTCCAAGTACATTTTCATCCTTTCTCCCTTACATTCATAGTCACTGTTTACCTGATTAGTGATGACTTGAGAGTCGCAATGAATCACCATATCTACAGCTCCTACGACTTTGGCTAGATCTAGACTTGCTATGAGGGCTCCATATTCTGCTTCGTTATTAGTCGTAAGAAAGTCAAGTCCAACCATGCATTCAATCTTGTCGCCCTTCGGAGACTGAAGTACAACCCCCTACTCCACCAGCGTTTTTATTTGACGATCCATCAGTGAACACACTTCATTGAGGATTCTCTGCCCCCTGGCCCTCTTCGTTGGTGAACTCCACAATGAAGTCAGCGAGCACTTGTCCCTTGATGGCAGTGCGTGGGCGATATTTTATGTCAAACTCGCTTAACTCAATTGACCATAAGGCCATGTGTCCTGCGGCTTGTGGAATGTGCCCATCGTAAGGGCTTGTCGGTCAGTACAACCACGGTATTGGCTTGGAAGTACGGCTTGAGTTTGCGGGCTGTCGTGACTAGAGCGAAGGCGAGTTTTTCTATTGGTGGGTATCTTCCTTCTGTGCCATGAAGTGCCCGGCTGGCGTAGTATACGGGCCTTTGCACCTTGTTGTCTTCCCTAACTAAGGCCGCACTAACGGTGGCTGGAGAAACGGCTAAATAGAGGAACAACTATTCTCCTGGTTGGGAGGGGGTTAACAGCGGTGGTGAAAATAGGTAGGCCTTCAGGTCCTCGAATGCTTGTTGACATTCAGGCGTCTACTCAAAGGACTTCTTCAGTGTGCGGAAGAATGGTAGACATTTATCTGTTGCCCTGGATTCAAATCTGCTAAGTGCGGCGACCTTGCCATTAAGGCTTTGCACTTCCTTCATATTATTAGGAGGCGTCATTTCCATTATAGCCCGGATCTTGTCTGGGTTGGCTTCAATACCTCTTTGGGACACCATGTATCCTAAGAATTTTTCCGCTGTCACTCCGAAGGCACACTTGCCTGGATTAAGCTTCATGTTGTGGAAGTGAAGAGTATTGAAGGTTTCCTTGGGATCACCCAGGTGATCTTCTTCCCTTCGGCTTTTTACTAGCATGTCATCGATGTACACTTGGACGTTTCTCCCGATCTGTTGTTTAAACATTTTGTTCATGAACCTTTGATATGTTGCACCCGTGTTTTTTAAGTCGAAGGGCATGACTTTGTAACAAAAAAGGCCCTGGCTCGTTACGAACGAAGTCTTCTCTTAATCAGCTTCATCCATTAGGATTTGGTTGTATCCGAAAAACGTGTCCATGAAACTTAATAGCTGGTGTTGAGCTGTAGAGTCCACCAAAAGGTCGACTCGTGGGAGAGGATAGCTATCTTTAGGGCATGCTTTGTTTAGGTCCGTGAAGTCGACGCACATCCTCCATTTTTCGTTGCTCTTTTGACCATCATTACGTTTGCCAACCAATCAGGGTAGTAGACCTTCCTAATGAATCCTGCTTCTTGTAGCTTGCGTACTTCTTCTGCCACCGTAGATCTCTTTCTTGTGCGAAAATTCTTTTCTTCTAGCGGACAGGCAGAAAGGATGGCGACACATTCAACCTGTGCACCATGACCGATGGGTCAATTCTTGGCATGTCTTCATGGCTCCAAGCGAACACGTCCTAATTTTCTTTAAGGAAGGTTGTGAGCGCTTGACGTATCGTCGGGTCTACGAGGGTGCCAATCTTGGTTATCTGCTCCGGTTGTGAGTCGTCAAGAGGTACGTCTTCGAGTCTCTCTTCAGGCTTCGTTACTACTTGATGCTCTTCTATGCTCATGGCTTGGAAGTGGTTATCCATCTCCATCATAGCTACGTAACATTCGCGTGCGACTACCTGATCTCCTCTCAATTCCCCTATTCCATAAGCAGTAGGGAATTTTATCATCAAATGGTAGGTTGAGGTTACAGCCTTCCATGAGTTGAGGGTGGGACGTCCTATGATGGCGTTGTAGGCCGATGAGCAATCGACTACGAGGAATGCAGTCGACAACCTTCCATGAGGTTACATTCTTGGTGATCTATTGAGGGTAGTCTCCGATGGTTACTGCCAAAGTGATGATGCCAAGAGGGATTACGCTCGATCCTCCAAAGCCAACAAGCGGGGCGTTAGTTAGAACTAGCCACTCCCTATCAATCCCCATCTATTGGAATGCAGGGTAATAGAGGATGTCTACCGAGCTGCTGTTGTCGACGAGAACTCGGTGTAGGTTGTAGTCTCTTGCCTGTATGGTGATGACGAACGCGTCATCATGGGGGTGATGAAGACATCGTGCATCTTCCTTTGAAAATCCAATGAAAGGATTGTCAACCAGCGTTATTTTGGTTACGGAACTTGTTAGCTGGATGTTTTGAACCATCCTGAGGTATGTCTTCTGGGCTTTCTTTATTGACCCAGCCACCACGGTACCCCCCACAATCATCCTTGTATCTCCTAGGGGTTGCCTAGGGCGTACGTTCTCCCGTCGAGGAGCCTGATCTTGCGGCGGGTCTATTTTCTCCTTGCTGACAAACCTCTGCAGCCTTCCTTATCTAATAAGAGCTTCTATTTACTGCTTCAAGTCATAACAAACTGCTGTGTCGTGACCGTGATCTAGGTGAAAGCGGCAATATTTGTCCCTCAACCTTTTGTTAGGATCTCCCTTTAGCTTGCCGGGAAAAGTTAGGGCTCCTTCATCTTTGATCTGCATTAGTACTTGGTCGATAAGGGCAGTTAGTGGGGTGAAGCTAGTGAATCTCCCCATGGATGGTCTAAGGCGTTGATCATCCCTTCGTTCTTCCGTTCTAGCCTTTTTTCGCCCCTTATCTGATCACGCGTCTTCTTGTCTTTCCCTTTTTTTAGGCTTCTCTTCTCGAGCCAACAGTGCATCTTCAGCGTTCATGTACTTGGTTGCCCTGTAAAGCACATCTGACATGGTCTTCGGGTAGCTTTTATATAGGGAAAATAAGAACTTACCCTTCCGTAGCCCATTGGTAAATGCTACTACGAGTATTTTGTAGTCTGCTTCATCAATCGAGAAGGCCTCCTTGTTAAAACGAGCTATGTACAACCTCAGCATCTCGTCTTCTCTCTGTTTGATGTTCATTAGGCACGCAGTGAACTTCTTGTGCCTGTGCCCTCCAATGAAGTGCGAGGCGAATTGGGCGCTTAACTCCTTGAAGGTACCAATGGAGTTGGGTGTCAACCTACTGAACCAGATCCTTGCGGGTCCCTTCACCATTGTAGGGAAAGCTCTGCACATGATCGCGTCTGGTACTCCCTTAAGGTGCATTAAGGTCTTGAAAGACTCCAAATGATCTAAGGGGTCCTTGGACCTGTCGTAGCTTTCTACTTGCGGCATGCAAAATTTTTGTGGAAGGGGAAATGTACTGACGGAAGCTGTGAATGGCGAGTCAATTCGTTGGACCAGGTCATCAAGGTCACTAGATACCGCCCCTTAAGGGCGTTCATCATGCAGTCCATCTGCTCCTTCATCATCTGCATCTCGACGGCTATTTAAGGTGGGATGGCATCAGTAACAGACGGCCAATTTATGTCCTGTTGTTTCGGCCTGCTTGGAGTGTTGCTTCCTTTGGCCTTTCTTGGTTTCTTCTTTCTGCGTTAGTCCCTCTTGGTCTTCCTCCTGGGTGTTGTATCCCGCATTCTTCTGGCATAGTTGTTCTTCTAGATCCTGGTTTTGTTTGGTGAGGCGTTCCACGGCAGCGGCCAAGGTTTGGACTTGCCTTTTGAGCACTGTCGTACGTGGTTCGTCCCCCGGAATGTTGCTGGTGGTTGCCATCGAGCGGGTGAGTACCATGCAACTTTTTGTTCGATAAGCGATAGTACGATAAGTCACTAAACGTTTCCCACAGACGGCACCAACTAATGATACCGAAAATCGTTAGTATGCCACACGGCCCTCACGTGCTCCCAATGAAGAACCTGCACAACACTAAAGCTGAAGACCTTAAGAGGAGTACCGGTGTGGTACCGGTCAAAAGCCCTCCGAAAGTCAAGTTAGAGAAATCTTTTGTTCACAACTTCAAAGTGCTAGAGCTTAAGTGAATTATGCGTACCTTGCCTTGTGAGGGTCTTGGCGTATTTATAGTAGTGTAGGGCCGAAATTCATGCCTTGGTCCAGAAGTTCTTTCCTTCTAAGAGAGTAACTTATGGATTTTGCGTATCTCCTTAAGTCCTTTTCCTTATAAGAGTCTTCTTAATTAGGGTTAGACGTGTAGCGCAAGAATTCTCCTTACATACGTATGCGTGGAAGTCAAGTAAGGTTGCGGACGGGAGTTTAACTGACTTCTTCAGCTTATTCTAGTCAGCTTGACACCGCTTATTTCTAAGGTCGTCGGCTTGTAGGTTTAGGTCGTCGGCTTTAGGGTTGTTAGTTTTAGGGTCGTCAGCTATGAGACATTGTTGTAGGCAGTCTAATTGGTACCATGAGACTCGACATCTTAGTCTTATCTACAAAATTATCCTTATAAGTTTTCATAAATTCTCATAAACTAAAAATGTAAATTTATGAAAACATAGTGTGTAATACATTTTACACTTTTGAATTAACTTTTTTTTATAAAAAATTTTAATTGATTTATTTATGTATAGTTTTTTAAAATTTCACTTGTTCTAGGCATGATTGTACTACTTTCATCTTTTATCAATTAAGTAAGCATTCAGTAAAAAGTAGATCCTAACATATGAACAAGTCATTTTTATTTTTCCCTTATCAAATTACCTATATGTGTGATGTATTATCTCAATCCACCTTGTCTAAAAGCATTTCTTTTAATTTCTGAAGAGATAATGGGATGTTTTAGACACTTTTTACCTTTTTTTATTGCATTGGAGCAAATGATTATGTATATTATCAAGTAAGCTTTTTTTTTTTTTTTTTTTTTGCTTATTTTATGTACTGTTTGCTAGCCTCACTATTTTTTGTCTCAACTTTATTTCAAATAATCTAACTTTTATTTTATTTTATTTTTTTTAAATCTATCTTTTAAATTTTGTCTCACATTATACAAATAAACTATTGAGAATATATAGGGTTAAATCTGCAGTGTTAAATCAACAAGACATTGTGTGTTTTAATAACTGTGTAATAAGCAATTCCCTTGAAAATAAGCAATTTCAAAATGTACATGAATAAATACGTGAAACTTTCAAAATAAAACTAAGCTATAGCTAGCCAAGCCAACCCAATCTAACGAAGTACCAGGTAGAAAGCCTTAAGGAATAAGCAACCTCCACAAAACATGTGTCTTTCAATTATTTTACTTGATTAGGGTTTCTGACCTAATACTGCATGCAAAGATAGGTCAGCACGATCCCAGGCCTTTTTTTTTTTTTTTTTTTCTCATCTTCATGACTTGTTGAAACGTTTTTCAGTTGTTTCCTACATGCAGTTTGGTTCGGTTGTTAAAGGCATGCAATTTTATTAGTAAGCATGTACATCATTCTTTCTCCAAAGGTCGTTTGTATTGCAATATAACAATTGCTATTAAGCTTTGACCTGTTCAAGTAGTCAAGCACCAGATCAAATGTCTCTCATTATATGTGGTTTTTAAAACACAATGTGGTCAATGTTTACTAACTTTTGTGGAATTAATCTCACTTAATCACAAACTAATATAAAACTAAATGCTATTTTTTCCATCAGATTTGTACTTCTTTTTATAATCATATTCTTCGGATGTGAGTGATTAACCATCCTCCATGCTCTACTAGTCTAATTGTCTTGCGATAGTACCAATTTTATACTTATTTTTCCCCACATTATGATTATAATGACATAATTAACCATCCTTCATGCTCTTCTAGTCTACCTAATCAGCCTGATGAGGCTTAACTTATGTCATTATAACCATATATACTGTGGCAAAAATTAGTATAAAATTGATACTAGTACAAGACACAAGGTCTCTAAACGATTGTGATCGACCCTCCTCAATCCCTAGCTCCATCATGGTTAAGTAGTGATCAATTTCATCTAGGCATGACAACTATAATCATGCCAACCTTTAAACATTTAATTGGTTCCATTCCCCGATCGTGTACAAAAAATATATTAATTATTCCAATATATGTTTAACTATGAAATTTCTTTCAGCTATTGCAAAGAGCATTGGCAATGGACTAGCCAGCCAATTAGTCATTGCTAGCAAATCAGCATTAGGTTAGATTTCATCTAGCCATTTTTTTTTTGGGACCTATTTCATTTGTGTCTAACCAATTAATTGTGAACTATAATGCATAGCCAAGTCTGACTACATGGCAAAACGGGTTAGAATTTTTTGACCCGACCCGAACCCAATTTTTTTTACCTGAAGTAAACCGGTTTACCCGTGACTCGACTTGTGTTTTTTGCGGGTCAACATGACCCGACCCACGACCCAACGCAAACCCAAACTATTTTTTAAAACTTTTTTTTTGTAAAAAAAAAAAATGAAATTAAGACAATATTGGTTTAATTGTTTGTTGTGAACTTTAAGAAAACAATTGAGACATTTACATAACTGCATGCAAATTAATTGAAAGATGAATGATTGAACATTTTGTAATAAGTAAAGATTTTTAGATATCAAATAGCAAAATATATGCCAAGATAATCTGGTTACAGTAAAATTAAAAATATAGATTTAAAATTGTAGACACGTGTGAGAAATATTCACAAGTGTGAAAATAGTAAAGCCAAAGTATCAAATTAACATAAATTATAAATGCTTAGACCTATTTTTTTAACTATTTATGTCCAAAATAAACGGTTTTTCAAAGTAAATTATGATATTTCCTAGAGTGTGTGTTGCTTAATAATGATATGATATTCATAAAGAAGACCATGTGTAAATAAATAAACAATCAAACTTTAATATATATTTCAAATTGAAATAAAGTGCCAACTACAAATGACAATGGATTATAAAATTAATATTTAAGATTGTAAATTTCTTATATATTTTTATGCTTTGTCAAATGAATTATCTAATAAGTCATTTGTAATTTTGTTTTATATTTTGGGATATCAATATTTTGTAGAAATAAAACTTGTTTATTTTTTTTACTTATCTTTGTGTTATTTTGTTTTAGAAAGCAATGTTAGGATTTGTATAATTTTAAAATTATTGAATAATTATTAATAAGTGTAGTTCATTCTTGATATAAGTGGTGAATTCAAAGTAATGCATTTTACATTAAGTAATTTGTTGCATGACTTTCCAAATGGCAAATACATGTTGTTTTTTTTATTAAAAAAGATTCATGTGAAAAATACATGCCAACCCGACCCAACCCGCAACTCGATTGACCTGAACTCATCTTTAACCCGCTTAAAATGACCCAATTTGACCCGCAACCAGTTTGACCTGCAACTGACCCAACCGTTTTATCATGTCTAAGTCTGAGTAGCTCTATAGTGATCAACAGGGGGTACATAGTTGCTCTCATTCAATGTGGGTACAAATGTAACTTAATTTTTAATTATTTTTATACAAAATTCTTTTTTTTTTTTCTCTAAAAAGATTGCATTAAAAGTAACTCCGCCCCTGCCCAAGAGCCTCTTATCTTTGATTAGAAAATAGATTGAAATGACTTTGTAACAAATCCACGATGAATTACTACTCTTGTGCTTCTTAGAGACTTTGTTTTTCACGTTCTTCATGTTATTCAAAAAATTATGGAAGGAATTTATTCAAGGCTGCATAGCTTTAATCTAAAAAAGCTATGACAATTAGACTTCTTAAATTTCTTGGATGCTTTTACGCTTCATATTCAACTAACCTTAGATGGACTTTAAACTTTGTTCTTAAATATAAACATATGGCACTATTAGATTAGACAAAATATTTTAATTTTAGGTAACATATGAAAATATATAAATGATTATCTACTTAGTCACACTAACTTTAATTATGAACATATGTGAGCCTCAATTTTTTCTTTGAGTATTTTTTACCGCACTTATTCAAATGACACTAGACAAATTCTCATTAGTATTTGAATAATAACCATGAAACTCATCGTTACATAAGACATGGACACTTCCCAAGTTGCTATTTTGAACGTATTACATGGATTTGACGGTGTGACTTCCTTTCTTTACACCTCTTTTTTAAAATCTTACTTTCTTCTCGAATTTATAACGCTTTGGTTGTAGACTTGTAGGGTTTTTATTATTCTTAAAAGTGATTTTACTTTATGGTCCGTTTGGATTGAAGGGAGTAAAGTAAAGTAGCACAAAATTAACTTATTTTTAGCCAATTCTACCCTATTCTCCTCCACTCCACCTCCTTCCCCTTCATCCAAACAGGTCATTAGTTGGATTCAAAGAATACGTGTGGCTATATATGGATGAGTAAGAAAACTTTATATGGGACCAGAATAGAAATTAAATGTTGCTATCCCTATCTAGCTTATAAGCCCAAGGCCCAACAAAGCCCATTGTATTTTGTTGCCACGTCCTAGTAAGTTGCACTAGAGATTTTAATTACTTCATTATAGCAAACTTGAGTTAGGTTTATATATGGTTATTCACTTCTTCTTCTTCTTCTTCTTCTTCTTCTTTTTTAACAAAATAGAATTTCTACTCTAGTCTAATCTAAGTGTATATGTGTGTGAAGCTCCCTCCTGAAGACTTGAATCCCGACCCTTACTTCCCACATCTCACAAGCACTTATACTTGTGGAATGACCACCGCACCAAGGGTGTGTGGTGGTCACTTATTCTTCTTTTAAATATTGTACAATGTGTCCTAATTGCTTTACATAAGGCATGAGATCTAATATTGCATCAAATCTAGTAAGTTGTATTAGGGTTTTTAATTACTTTAGTATACCTAAGTTGAGTTGGTTTAAGGTTGTTCTTCTTATAAATTGTAGTATTGTATAGTTGTTTTACACACAATAATTCAGTATTTAGTTGTTAAGTCCTGCTGTATTAATATATATCAAGCTAGATAACTTGAGTAAAGTAAAATGATGACATTCCTTTTCTTTCATTTTTCTTGTTTTGGTAAAGCTGTAGATGATAGCTTCTATCCTATATTCTTAGCTAAACCATCAATGCATATCCATACTAGCTATCTTTTTCTTTTGTCTAACTACTTTCGGAAGTAATGTTCTTCTCAAGAGACCTGTTTTGAGGAATTGTTGTTGATGTTTTGATAAGAATTGAGAAGCCATTAACTGGTTTTATTTTATAATTTCAATTCTCACTTTCTCCTCGTTCTCGGACTCCATTAATGAACCTTGGTTTAATACTATAGTATACCACCTAGGTACTTAGTGTCATGAAGACTCATTTCTTTGTTTGCGGCCTGCGTTGGAATTGCTGGACAAAGATAAGAACTAGAACGATGCGACAACCACAAACATTACCTTTTTAAAGGTATATTATATATTTTTATATATGGATTTTGTTAATGTGTGCCCTAATGGCACAACCACAAACATTACCTTTTTAAAGGTATATTATATATTTTTATATATGCATGCTCCATGTTTCAAGCAACGAGGCTAGTGCTTTCCATGAAAATGAGCAATAGTGGCTAGAAATGTACAAAAAAGTTTATTATAAGAAACACAATCCTCTTGGAGTCAACTCAATTTTGGCTAGAAACGTACAGAAGGGTTTATTGCTGTCTCCTGATAACTGATAAGGTCGCTAGCTCAGTTGAGGTCAATAAAGAGTCGGTCATATAGGTGGCTATATTACAAACTTGAACATGCTGGAATTCTGGCAAGAATTGAAAATGCCAAAAACCGTAGCTGTTTCAAGGTCTGTTCCTTCCGAATCTAATTTTGCGAACTTTAGGAAGAGTAGTACTAAGACTAGAAAAAACTTATACAATTTTTGCCACAACTCACGATGCGTATGGCGAATTGTAAGTGGTGGATTCACAACTCGTCACATTATGAGTTGTGGTAAAAGTTACGTAAATTTTTGTAACCATAGCATTTTTTCTTAGGAAACACGTATACACTTGGTGTGTGTCTAGAGAATTTCCGATTCATTAACAGCTAAGATTGTGAAAGGTTGATAGTGTTTATAATAAATTTCAACATTAGTTAATCACCAAATGACACATCACGCATAAAAATTGTAATGTCGAGTGCATAGACTAAAAAGCCAAATTGACGAATTTATAATAATAATTGGTAATCCATGCAAATATGCAATTCATGGAAAGTTTAACAAGATATGATTTTTTTTTTTTTGTTTAAATATGAAATTTTGATATATTTATGTTAGTTATTAATAGATATTTATTTTGATTGTTTTTATAGTAGAATTAAATATTCTACCATTAAGTATTTATTATGACTGTATTTGAGATTAAAATAATGACTTATAAGATTGTTGGGCCTCAAAAGCTTATGTGACAAATTTTGATCGAAACAAGAGCAACATCTGGCATGCGATACCTTTTACAACTGTTGAGAGTAACATGTTTCCCATGATAAAAAAAAAAAAAAAAAAAGGAGGTCAAATTGACGTTTTATAACATGTGCATATTCAAATACAACCATATCTTAACTAACCGAATAGTTACAAGAAACCAGCCATGCATGTAAATGAACTTATATAGCCAACATTTTTGTAGTTGAATTGGCATTTTATGGTGTTTTCAATAAAGGTATCCAAAATTTGAATCCCCTCGACCACATTGTAACTATCAAATTATGAAAAAAATAAAATAATAAAAGACTTCGGAGCCCAATTGGTTAACTATCTCTAAACTTGAAGGACAATGACACATCAAGATATATGGAATTCTAGAAAATCGAGGCAAGAGCAACATTGGCTTAAAATATCTTTTTATAACCATTGAGCCTCAAGCATAAGTAAGGTTGACATTTTATAAGACATATTCATCCCCACCAATACCCAATTTCTCATTTTAGTACAAAGTTAGTCCTGTTTGTGGTGAAACTGTTGTGTTAATGCAAGCAAGTTCGCTTCTAATACTATAATTTTTCAGCCATTAGTGTTATTTAATTTAATGTAGCATCAATGGGATCTTTTACAGAGAGATTGGGCTTTTGCCTTTAATTTTTAAAATATCTAGCAATATGTCTTTGTTTTAAAACTATTTAGGTCCACATTCCTGTTTTGAAACTCAATTTGTAAAAAATCGAGTATAGCTGATCAAACTTATAAAAAAAAAAAAAAAAAAATTATGGAACTCGAGTTCCTTGAATGGAACTTGAGTTCCATTCAAGAAACTCGAGTTACATGAACTCAAGTTCCATTCAAGGAACTCAAGTTCATGGAACTCGAGTTCCATTCAAGGAACTTGAGTTCATGGAACTCGAGTATTTTGAATGGAACTCGAGTTCTATGAACTCAAGTTCCACATTTTTTTTTTTTTAAAGTTTGATTTGGCATAACTCGATTTTCTAAAAATCGAGTTTTACATTGAAACTCGATTTTAAGAAAATCGAGTTTTAAAACAGAGACACAAACCTAAATAATTTCAAAACAAGAACATATTGCTAGATTTTTTGCAAAATAAGGGCAAAACCCCTATTTCCCCGATCTTTTACCTAAAAAAGAGAGGGTAAAATGACAGTTTTAGCCTTAATATACGAGTTTTTCCAACATATATATATGTCATTTCTACTTAACACCAATGTCTTCATTATGTTAAATAAAAGCTAAACCAAGAAAAAGAAAACTTGCCAAACTACAAGTCGTATTCCAGAACCAAAAGGAAAGCTATAGGATCTAGGAATGAATTGGGGGTGTTTGGTACATGCACTTAAAAATTGAAAATTATTGTTTGAAAACATGTGAAAATACGTGTAGGTGAAAAAGTGTGTGAAAAAACATGTAATGTTGTTTAAAAACTAAAAATTGTTGTTTGAGATGGTGTACCAAATGGTTAGTTCTTCAACTTTCAGCTTCCAATGGCTAGTACTTTTGAAGGAAGTAAGGAAATTAATTTCTTTAGCCCTTTATCTATATGAGGAAAGAACTCTAGAGAAATTTCCTTTTAGTTTCCATTCTCTGTTTTGACATGGTATCAGATCTCTAATTCTGCTCATCCATGCTTCCAATACTAGCACTCCTAAAACGAATGCTTCAATTGAAAACACTACCACAGGTTCTTCAACTGTGGTAGATGATATTTCTAGTCCCTATTTTCCCCACAATGGTGATAGTCCTATCATAATGCTAGTGACACACCTCTCATTGGTGGAAAAAAAATTATCCATCGTGGTCGAGATCAATGATCATGGCTTTGACAGTCCAAAACAAAGTCGGATTTATGAATGAATTTTATTTACAACCTTAGAGATAAGATAAGGATCCTATCAAAAAAAAAAAAAAAAAAAGAGATAAGATAAGGATCCCATTTGCACATGTAATTCTATAACATCAAACATTTGAACTCAAAGGCCATTATAGTAATTTTGATGTCCCCTCAAATACCCAAGAATCAAACTGGCACATAAATTTAATGTTCATGAGCACATTATTATATTTAAGGCTTTTGAGTTAAGCTTGTGTATTAATCAAACATTTTTTTTTTGAGAAATAAATACAATATGCTACTAACCCCACAGCTCAAATCCCATCCTCCCTAGACCCCCAAACACTTTGTACATGGGGAGGTGTCAATTCAACTACGAGGCATTTGACAATCAAATATATAATTAAGCTTAAATTGGGCTCATTTACTGAATTAACGAACATAAGTTAACAAACCAAGTCCAACATATAAATAAATAGCTAGTTTTATTTACAACCTTAGAGATAAGATATAATCCCATTTGCGCACAAGAAATTTTATAACAACAATAATTCGAACTGAAAGATCATTACTGTAATTTTGATTTCCCCTCCAAATACCCTTGAATCAAACTAGCACACAAATTCAATGTTCATGAGTACATTATTATAATTGAGTTAGGCTAGTGTAATAATCAAACGTAAATTTAAGCTCAAATTGTGCTTATTTACTAAATAACAAACATAAACAAGTTCATAAACCAAGTCCAACATATACAAATATAGCTAATTTTATTTACAACCTTAGTGATTAGATATAATCCCATTTGCACATGCAATTTTATAACATCAATAATTCGAATTGAAGGGTCATTATGGTAATTTTAATATCCACTCAATAACCATGAATCAGGCTAGTAAAAAAATTCAATGTTCAGGAGTACAGTATTATATTTGAGTTTAGGCTTATGTAATAATCAAACTTAAGATTAAATTGTGCTCATTTGCTAAATAACAAACATAAACAAGTTCACGAACCAAGTCCATCATACACATAAAACAACAAATTTTATTTACAATTTTGTCCGTTTAGTTTGCACGCCCACATCTCACGATGTGTTTTTGGACATTTTCTTTTTTTAGTCCAGTGCCTCTTACACTGTTCATGGAATATGAATAATGCAAACAGGCAAATGAATAGTAATTTCATTAATGAACAATAACTGAAATATATATATTTTTTTTAATTTTTAGTAAAATAATTAATATCTAAACGCACTAAGCTAAGATATCACCCCCACTTGCAAATAGATTTTTTTGGATCCACTTTTAAATAGTGATAAGATATTATCCCATTGCACATGCAAATATGCAATTTAATAACATCAATAATTTGAGTTGAAAGGTCATTACGGTAATTCTCTCCCCACACCCTCGGTTCCCATGAATCAAAGCAGCACAAAAATTCAATGTCAATCGTATTCTAACACAAGGGAAACAGCCACGCTCACATATGGCGCGTGAAATTCACCTAAAGCTGTGTTTGAACATTTTCCCTCCTACAAATTCAGATTTTAGAACCACCATAGGGTCCCACTTTACTTGGAATTTTCTGCCAAAAGATTTAAAACTCTTTCATCACACTATTGAGATGACATTCTGTCTCTCAAGGAACAAAAAGGTTTTAGCCCAAAAAAATCTAGTATGAACAAAAAACCAAGTACTCCATATTTCTTCCATACATTGTAACCGTACATGAAGCAAACGTGGGGGATATAGAGGATTAATTTGAGCACTTTAGCTCCATATCATTACTAAATTTTCTTATAAATAGGACATCCCAAAAGTTCACTTTTCAACAAGTGCTTAGCAAAAAATACATATAGAGCTCACTCAAAAAGAAAGAAGAATAAGCTAGCTTGAGAAAATGCAAGGTGTGATAAAGAGCTCAAATACTTCAGAACTTATTAGTGCTATGACACTTACCAAATTGGGTCTAACTCACGTGCCTCAACGCTATGTTCTTCCTTCCTCACAACACCCAAACCTTGACCATATTGTTCACTCATCCACTTCTCTTCCTATTATAGACCTTTCAAATTTACAAAATCCTTCTCTTAGGTCTCACACCCTTGAAGAGATTCAAATGGCTTGTAAGGAAGTAGGGTTCTTTCAGGTACATGCTCTTGTATATCACCTTGACACTGTTCATATAATGAAATAATTATATGTTCTTTATGTTACTAATCACAATGTTCTCTACTTGCGATTTTTTATGATTATATTTCCATTTTCGATATTAACTAGTTTATATTCACGTCGAAATTGTGCTTTAGGTGATCAATCATGGAATTCCTCTTTCTCTAATGAATGATGCCCTTGATGCTACTACAGAGTTCTTTAACTTGCCCATGGAGGAAAAAATGGTTTATTTATCTGATAATGTTCATGAGCCAGTCAGATATGGGACAAGTTTAAATCATGTTAGAGATGAATGTTACTTTTGGAGGGACTTCATTAAGCATTACTCCCATCCAATTTCAGATTGGATCCATCTATGGCCATCTAATCCTCCAACTTACAAGTAAGTAACCCCAACATTCGTTTGAAGCTCTTAATTATGCTACTATTTTAATTTGCATTAATATTTTAACTTGGAGGAACCATTTGAAAAAATTATTTTAAATTAATGCCTTTCTTGAAATCCTTCAATTAGGAGGTGAAAATCTTTTAAGTCTAAATCAATGTTTCCATAGATGTAGAAAATTTTTTTCAACAAGCCTCAAAGTCGCATTATTTCTGATAATTATATATATCATTCAACTACAATAACATCCTATCTTCTTATGAAACCATGCTCTTTTGCTTTTGTAGGGAAAAGATGGGAAGCTATGCAAAGGTAGTGCAAGTTCTACAAAAGCAACTCATGGAAGTTGTCTTGGAAATCTTAGGGCTAAACCCTAATTACCTACAAAATGAAATTGAAAAAGGCTCCCAAGTCCTTGTGGCAAACTGTTATCCAGAATGTCCGGAACCAGATATCACATTAGGTATGCCACCTCACTCAGACTATGGCTCCATAACCATTTTACTTCAAAGCAGTCCAGGCCTTCAAGTCAAGGATCACAATAAGAACTGGCTTTCAGTTCCTGTTGTTGAGGGAGCTCTTATAGTTCAGTTGGGAGACCAAATGGAAGTGATGAGCAATGGTAAGTACAAGGGTGCCATGCATCGAGCAACTGTTAACTCTCATAAAAAGAGGTTGTCAATTGCAAGTCTTCACAGTTTGGCTTTGGAGAAGAAAATAGGGCCAGCTGAGAACCTCTTAGACAAAGGGCACCCAGCGTCCTATAAGGAATTTAGCTTCAAAGATTATCTGGATTACATCTCAAACAATTATATCTTGAAGGGTGAAAGGTTCATTGACACATTGAAGAAGAATCCATGAAAATGAGCAGAAGGGTTTAATATGTTGTCGTGTGATTTTTGTTTTGAATATAAGTTTGGCACGCTTATTTATTTAAAGATGAGATAAAAAAATGACTTTAAGTAAATAAATTATCCACCTTATTTACTCAGAATCATTTTTTGTTTCCCATTTAAGTAAATAAGTTAATACTTAATAAACTGGCCAAACACACTAATAATAGGAATGTTTGCATGCTCATAAGCATGTTAAGCTAATGTTATTAATTAGAGTCGTTTTTATTCCTATGTTTGCATGCTCACAAGCATGTTTAGCTAATGTGATATATCATCAATAAAAATTGAGTTGTTTCATGCATATATTTGGTTTTTTTGTGTTAACTTTTATGCATATATTGGATCTATGAAGCTTAATACAAAGCAATGCTCATTGAAGCGATTTCTTAAATTTGTATTTTCAAGTGTAAATAAGATTTGATTCCAGATTTTTAAGCAATTGTAGTATCAAAATTAACAACAAAAAGAGACCATCCAAGTTTTTATGCTGTATTACTCTTAAATTCCTAGTTTCTTATTGTACCATTGCAATTTTACAGGTTGCAAAAATCAATAAATAATTGTGTAAATTAGTGAATTCTTGGAATAGCTTGATCTTAATGAAAAATATTGATTGATTCCAAAAAAAGAAAAAAATGTAATATTTTGTCTAAAATGTAGTAGTATTGTTTCCTTTTCTTGAGGGATGGAATTCCCTTTTAACTCCAAAACCTTTTTGGCATCTATGGTGGGCTAGATGTGAGGAAAGGTACTAAAAAGTACTAGTATTGCCAATACTTGTGTAAAAGAAGTGAGGAAGGAGCTTTGAGATTAATCTTGAACATAGAAAAGTATAACCATCCAGTGCTTCTAAAATCACAAACAAATCCCTAAAGGCCTCCCCTCCCCACCACCCCCCCCAAAAAAAGAAAAAGAGAAGAAGAAGAAGAAGAAAATGGGTAATCTCAATTATCCAAATTGAATTGAAATGGTACTAATTAATCCAATGTGAGATAAAAAAAAAATTTAATTAAATGGTATAATTAAAAAAAAAAATTAGAAGATCACTGATAGTTATTAATTTTACATTCAATTTAAAATCTAAAAAGAATCTATTAAAAATTTCTAGTTGATGTACTTACAAGAATATAGGTACTGCACTTGATCTTAGCCTTAGATATTGGAGTGGAAACATCTGTACAAACGACTCAAAATTCATCCAGCCTTTCCTTAGCGACTGAACTTCACGCGCCAAACTCTGTATTACCCATTGTTTCTACTTGATTTCCCATGAAACTCATTCTCTTGAGTTTCAGAGATGAAAGAGACCCTTCTCAAAAGAACACGAGCTCTGTTTGTGTGTGACACAGTACACCAAATTACTTTGTCAAGTACCAATCTAACCCCTTATTTTAAATGGGGCCTACAGAGAGTATAACTTTTTTTTAGAAAAAATTTTATGAAAAATTGAAAAAATTGTTAAAACATATAATAAATTTTTCATTAAAAAATACCTTAAAATGGTTTATTAATGTTAATAAATCCTATATTTTTTTGCATTGTTTATTAACAAGCAATGAAATTTTGTATCATCAATTGAGAGTGCATTAATTTGGCTTTGCTTATTTCCTTTTGTTTTATTTTTTTTTTATAAATAATAATCTAATTCTTCACTTTTTTGTCACACATTTAATATAAATAAAAATTGCTAAAAATTATTTTTTTTATCTCTATATATTAAGAGGATTTCTATATATTAAGAGGATTTCAAAGTTAGTTATGACTACATAAAATGTCAAAAATAACCTTAATCTAATTAAATAGTCTTTATTCTTAAAAAAAAAAAAAATTGGTTTAAAATTGTAAGCACACTCTCTATTTGAATATATCTCATGCACATTTGATACATTTTTCCTAAACGCAAGCACACACTAAACTCAATAGTTTAGTCCTTTTCAAATCCAAAATTTTCATTTCTTAAAAATTCATTCCATGAAACTTCACTAACAATCAATAAATTCAAATTGAAAAATTACATTAAACTCAAAATGATAAAAAAGAATATACTATACAGACAAGCTAAAAAAATAAATTGTTCACACAGAACCATCCAACGTTCATAAAATATGATGGCTAATGATTTGTTACAGACTAAGTTTGCAAAAAATCCTACAAAATAGTGATGTATTAATATTTGAAACAACACTTGTCTGAAACAGGCAATGTGTTGAATTTTGCAGGACGGGTATTGTTATTATATATTGACATGCCATTATCTTGCCGGATTTGCTGCAACCCTTTTTTCAAAATAAGGGATGGACCTACAGTAGGGCAAGGGAGGCCATTCCCCCCCCCCCCACCAAAAAAAAAAACCTAGTATATATATGGGTTGAAACTTTAAATTTTCATCCTAATAGCCCCCCAATTAAAAAAAAAAAAAAAAATATCTAAAAAAAATAACTCCTCCCAATTCATCGAAAAATAAATAAATAAATAACAGACAAACTAAAAACTACAAAATAAAAAATAAATATAGACTAAAAACATAAATTACAATTCTCAAATTTTTACCTTAACCTCACTCTTCCTCCACTCAACCTCATCAGCGCCTCCAATCTTCATCACTGTTGCTGCTGTTTTGCTCCTCCTCTGATCAGATCCAGACTGTTGCTACTGCTGCTCCTTTTCAAATTCGGACTGTTGTTGCTACTGCTCCTCCTCAAATCCTTTGCTATATTGCTCTGCCTTAGCCGGTTAGCCCTCTGAGTTTTTTTATGAACTGTGGTGTTTGTGAGTTGTGGCTTTTTAACTGGTGTGTTGTGTTTCTCAACTACTTTGTAATTATGGCTTTTGTGTGGATAGTGGACCGGTTTCAGTGTTTGTCAATTGTAAATTTTTTTTTTTTTTTTTGGTTTTACTTTTATTTGTAAAGAAATAAATAAGGACCACTAGGAGTCTAGGACAAGGATGATACTAGTTTTGTGAATTTGTGAGACTAGTGTTTGGTAAGTCATTGGTGACTTTTTTGTGAGATCAACTGACCAAAGTCTTTGGTCTGATTGTTTTGGTTTTATCAAAAAAAATTTCTCTGTGTCTTTGTCACTTTGTGTGATGTGGATAATATTAATAATATATATGAACTTTTGAACTTTATCTTTGTCATTTTGTGTGATGTGGCTAATATTAGTAATATATATAAACTTGTATGTTATACTTTGTCGACATTTTTATAATATCAAATGTTTAAGAAACACTTATTTTATATATAGTATTTTGTTGAATATAAAATAGATGTTAGTTTTTATTTTCATACAAAAAATTTTGTTTTAAGCTTTGGCCTTCCTCACGTTCGAATCCTGGTTCCGTCCCTGACTCAAATATAATTTACATCTCTTAGGGTCTACTTGGGATCTGTTTATATTGCTAAAGCTGTAAACTTTTTGCTGAAGGTACTGTAGATAAAGGTAAAAGTTAGCTAAAATAGTATAATGAGACCTATGAATAGTACTAAAAAGTGTAGTTAGATCTATAAATAATAACAAAAATAAGTTGAATAGTAAAATAAGCTGGCAAAAGTAATCTTTGCCAAACAGACACTTAAGATCTAATCAGCATTGATTTCAAGCCGAAAAGGATTGACAAAATGTGGGACCCTTCATTTTGACATAACATCCAATTGAGGTGTGCCACGTTTGTAACTTGTTTTCACTTGGACCATTCTTTGAGTATTGAGAAATACATGTAAGATTCTCTCCTTTTGAATTTAATGGCTGGTGTAGATTTGCTGGGAACTCTGAAACAGAAAGCTTACATCATCATCTCACCACGTGTCTGCTTAACATGAGACATGGAACACGTATCATTTTCAGAGAAGCAAAGAGTGTTTCAGAAATTACTGGCTATAAACGAAAACACATACACAGAAATAATATACTAATTTCAAGTAAACAAACCTAGTCCATAACGAGTAATAGTTAACCCAATTAATATCAGAATATAAGCAATATCTTAATGGCAAAGCCCCAAAAATATTTATAGGGAGAAAGATTATATTGTGATATGAAAAAATTTAGATAGAGAAGCCAATCGGTGTATTGATAGGCTTGCCAAATCTAGAGCTAAACTAGAGTAAGATTTTGTTATTTATGATTCTTCTCGGAGATCAATTTGTTATTATTTTTTGATTTTTTGGTATGTTTTCTGATAGGTTTAGGCATGACTCTGGTCCTTAATTTTCCCTTTTAGTAAGAAAATCTTGGTTGATCAAAAAATGATATGAAAATTTTTATGTTTATTAACTTATTTTTATAATAATCTAACTTTATAATTTAGCAAAGTTGTCAATGTTATACCATATCAATCCGGCTGATTTTCATACGAGTATGTGAATCGGCAATCACCTATCTCAAACAATATCAAATGTGCTAGAGAAAATTGAATATTTTGGCCGATAAATAAAAACTAGTCAATACACAAAAAAAAAAAAAAAAAAAAAAAAGCATTTTATATATGATTTTTTAAGAGTTTGGAAAATCATATATGGTTAGCTCAGTGGGCATAGAGGAAGAGATTGAGAATCAAGTGAATGGCAGTACTTGGTGTGCGAGGGTTCAACTCTAATTAGGTAAACTATTATTATCATTTTTTGAGAATATTATTATTATTTTGATCAAAACAGGAGGCCTTATCTAATATTATATATAAAAGCAAAAGACTTTTTCTTTAATTAAGGAGGTGTTGCCACACAGAAAAAAAAATGCCTATCTAATTTTTAGCCACGTATATAAGTTAAAAAGCAATAAATTATATTGTTTGGTAATACTACAACACCGTTTGAAAGCTTCTCATTATAAATAAAAAAATTAACTAGTTAAATTACAATGTACACAGAGATAGAAATAGAGAGAGACGTTGAGGACACAAAGAAAGAAACAGAGAAAGAGAGAGGCGATGAATAGAGAGAGAATGCGGCCTGGGACATGGAGAAAGAAACAAACAAAGAGGCAGAACGGTAAACATTGCATCGATTGGGCATAAGAAATCAAAAAGTTTCAAAACACGATTTTGCAGACCCAAAACCTAGGCAAAACGGTAAACAAAGAAGGTACGGAGTGGGGACTGGGGAGAGAAAAATTTGAGATGGTAGAAGAAGAATAATAGAGATTGAAAGAGAGACAGATCTTAGGGCAACCACCACCGTCACCCAGCCAAAACCATTACAGGTAAAGTTTTCTTTATTTTATTTTTAAAATTACACAATAACTATGATTAATGTTTGGGTGTTTGGTAGTATAGGTTCAATTTAGGCATTTGGGTTACATTTGATTTTGATTAAGGTTATTAAATTAGATTCGGTTTATGGTTGGGGTATTTGTGTTGTTCGTTTGGTTTTTGTTAATTTTTTAATCAAGGTAGAAAGTAGAGAGTATTTTTGGTCTCTTCAATTTCTTTACACTTCTCGAATGAGCATTCTTGGTGAAGATTTTTCAATAGTTTCACACTACGTTTATCAAGTACAAATTTAGGTTTTTGTTTTTAACTCTCTCTTGGATTCAGTTGTAGATTTCATTTGTCATTGATTGATTTCAATTCCGATTTGTGTAATAAAAAATTAATGGGTTTTTCTTTAACTTTTTTTTTTTTTTTTTTGGTTTGTAGGTGGAAAGGCAAATCATTGGAATTTCTATTCTTAATTTTAATTTCTTGGGTTTTGTTTTGTTGATTATTGTTTTTTGGTTAGAATTTTTTTTCCCTACTTGGTACATTTTTGTTAGATTTAGTTCTTGCTTCTGTTCTTAATTTTAATTTCTTGGGTTTTGTTTTGTTGATTATTGTCTTTTGGTTGGAATTTTTTTCCCTGTTTGGTAGATTTTTGTTAGATTTTAGAAAGCAAAGATCAAATGTTATTGCTTTATAATCAATCTTTTGGTCTGTTTTGCAGGTAATTATGTACTGCTCCTATTCATTTAAGGGGAAATTTACTTACCAATCTCTATCTTAAGCACATATATGGTTTTGATCAAGGGTTAATTCATTTGAAATGTTCGCAGGGAACATTAATACATGCAAGCATCAGAAAGCAGACACTTTTACCAATGGTTCGAGCTCTAGCCCCAGTTTATGCAGTTGAGATGCTCTTAAGATCATGTGTGTCCAATCTTCTCCTCTCTTTCTAAGTAATATTTTATATTCAATTCTTTTGCTACTATTGTTAGTTCTACTTTTGTTATGTTTTTTATTTTTCTTATTTTGGATTTAATTTTTTGAATTCTTATCTAGGTTCATGTGGCTACCACTTAGAAACTTGATTTTAGTGTATAGTTTCTCTATAGGCATTGATTCGTGAGTCCTTAAATTTTGGATATAATTTCGAAATTCATAAGGAATTTAAAATTCAATTCTTATTTGATTCCATTTGGGATTTATAGGTTTTGATTTGAACCAAGATGGAATCACAATGGACATTGAGATTGCGTATTTGAAATTTTAGGGGAAACTAAGCTATGGGTTTGAATTTTAGAGTTTGGTCTCAGGTTTTGTCCAAACAAAAAAGATTTATATCAAACAACAACAGTGTCTGCCACTGCTACAAAAGATTAGTTTAACTAGCAATCTAGGCTTGCATAACACAACCATTTGGACAAAATAATATTTTATCCTGAATAATTTGTGCATCATGAATTGTATTCTCTCAATTGCAAAGGTTGAAGAAGCCTTTGATTTAATATGTTGTATTGCTTCCTTTTGAAATGATGGATGGTCATTGACTTGCTATGCACGTTGCCTGTGTGGAGTTTTGTTTACAATCTCTCTCTCTCTCTCTCTCTCTCTCTCTCTCTCTCTCTCTCTAAAATCAAATTCTCAATACTTAGGTAGTCAAAAAAATTTATAAATTTTTTTTTGTTGTTGCAGAGTAAACTAGCAAAACATGAAAAGGTTTCGAATTGGTTTTCGGTGAGTCAATAATTTTGTTTTGTTGAAATAATTTGATTATAGTTCTATTTTGGCTTCTTTTTTAAATTAATCATATGTCTTCCTCACGTATTGTATACTATTTTGTATTAACAATATGAAAACAACACAATTATATAGAAGCCTCAACACTAGGAAAAAAAAAAAAACACATTTAATCCTATGCAGCACTTAAATCAAATGAAACCATGTTGAGTTCAAGTATAAAAGCAAGGTTGTCAATGTAATAGTGTATGAAAATTGGGAAATGTCTTGATTTCATTGGATGAAAGTTAAGTTCAAAACTAACCTATCTGGCTAGTTTTTTTTTTTTTTTTTTTTTGGGGGGGGGGGGGGGGGGGGGTGGTGGGGGCTTACCAAGTAATATTTCTACAATCATTTGATGATTTTATGGCTATTTAATAAAATGATCTAATATATTCTTTTGTTTTGTTTAATGGAGGATTACATGGTTTGGTAGATTGGAGTCTCATATATTCCCCAAATTTCAAGTGCTTTTTTAGATAGTGTGTTACTCACTATTTTCTCTATTTGCTTAATGGGAAATTGTGAAAAAAGAAAAGAAGAAGATTGGAATTTTGGGGGTTTTAAGGTTATTTGTGAGTCAATCATTTATGCAATTTACACTTCATTTGGCTAGATTTAGGCCTTACTTCTCAAATTTCAGGTACCTTTTTTTTCTTTATCCTTGGTTGGCTGGAAGTTCAAGAAGGTAAAAGAATAGAACATTTCTAATATTGTTAATGTTAATGTCGAATTTGGCATAATTAATGTTATTTTGGGTTAGCATTAGGCGCTATCCTTTTCCCAGCCAATAGGCACAAAACCAACAATATAGATCATTAGATAGCTCATGTTGCAATCTTTTCAATATAATTTGTTTTAGTCTTACTGTGAGAGACCGCAACTTCTTGAAAGGATGCTCTCAAAATAAAGATTCAAGTGCTTTTTCAGGGCACCTCTCTTTTTGGGTAAGTGGTGTGGAGTCGCCACTTATTTTTTATACAAAAAAATAAGGAAAAATAAATACAAATTGAATGCTTAAAATATTTCATTGTCATTGATTGAATAAAAATAAATACAATCTAGGTAAATTGAATCTTACAAGGCTTTGAGTCCTAGTTTATTTATAATAGCAGTTCATACAACAACATCACCATCCGGCCATCAAGCACAAAGTCTACTACTCCCGAGGCCGGCCAAATCTCTTACTACAAAATGGTATACAAAATTGATACATGTATGGTAATAGTCAAAAGATGTTGTCGATAGGTTCCCCATTTCGCTAGGGCATTGGCACATCCGTTTGCTTCACGATAGATGTGGCGTACTTGAACCTTCCATTCTTGCCCCATAAGGAGGATAAGTAGATGTTACATCAAATAACCAGGATAAAACTGTTATAGAATCAATCTCTAGCTGAATATATTTGAACCCTAGTTCCCACGCCAACAGCAGACCCTGCCTAACTTCTTGTTATTCTATTATATTATTAGTTGCAAAACCCATATTTAGAGAAAAGCCAAAGATCCATTCCCTAGAGCTATTGCGTAGTATACCTCCTACACTAGCCATTCCTGGGTTACCTATGGAACTGCCATCCGTATTAAGTTTTATATAGGGTTCACTTGGTACTTCCCATCTAATAATTTGCGGGGTTTTAACATTAACTAGTCTATCAATCCAGTTGAGAAAAAATATTATGTAGCTGCTTTTACTGTTATGTAGACTATTTTATGTTGGGGACGAGACTGGTTCGTAAATATATGTTCATTTATGGCTAGCCAAAACTATCAACATAGAAAGAGAAAGTAAATGTTCCAAGGGAGTTGTTGGTGCAAAATAACTCTATCTGCAGTAGCATTGCTTTGTAACTAAGCTTGTAAGGGCTCATGAAAGAAAGAGAGTGGCAAGATATCCGGGGCTTGATACCAAATTTCCTTTGCCCAGGGACAATCACGTAAGATATAAATTGTTACATTAACGTGCGATTGAGAAAAAGCTAAATACTGTCTAATGGGGATCCGATTTCGCATGGCTTTCCAAAGGAAAAGTTGAATCTTCTTGGGGTGTTTCAATTTCCATATCCAATTTCACAACTGTTTATCTGTTGTTGTCGGTATAAAAATTGTGATGCTGAACTAACTGAGCAAATACCATTATTATATGACCATACAAAGGAATCTGGTATTCTAGTCAGCTGGGCCATTGGAATACCTCTAATAAGTTGTGCAAGATGTGGTGGGAGAGGAACTTGGAGAAAGTCCGGATTCCAAGTATGATTGTTTCATAATGAGCTAACTCGCCAATTTTCTTCGTTTTGCATTAGCGGTCCTTCAATACTACGCCGGAGGGTGCCACCAGGGATCCAATTATCCTCCCACATCCTTATAGTTTGTCCATCACCGACTATCCATTGCATACCATCTCATAACCATTTCATCCCGTCATACAGGGCTTTCCAAATATGGGAGCTTCTAAAGGGTTGAGCGCTTTCAAACATGGACGTGTGTGAGAAGTATTTGGCTTTTGAGACTTGGGCCCAATCATATTGGGCTGATGATAAAAACGCCAGGCTTGGTTCATAAGAATCGCCATATTCCAATGGCGGACCGATCATATCCCCAATCCTCCGGCATCTTTTGCGAGTGTTATAGTTTCCCAACTTACTGTGTGACAATTCCGTTGCTGACTTGTGTTGCCCCATAAGAATTGGCAACTCAATTTATCATATTGTCTACTAACTTTCCAAGGGAGCGGTGTAGTTTGCATGGCATATATAGGAATGGAAGCAGCCAAAGATTTGACAAGAGTGAGATAGCCAGCCATTGAAAGATATTTGGCCTGCCATTCAATTTTCTTTTTTATTTTGTCAACTGAATATTGGTATGCACTAGCCGTTTGACAAGTGGTAAAAATGGGGGTCCCCAAATACATGCCCATTTGCATCGTAGTAGGGATGTCAAAAATCCCCGCCACTTGATCCTTTGTACGTCGTAGGGTGTTTGGCAAGAACCATATACGAGATTTATGAGTACTAATAATTTGACCCAAGCCTTGACAAAATGCCTGTAAAATTCTTCTAAGGTTCTGGCAGACCTTTACCTTAGCTTTAGTGAACAAGAAAATATCATCCACGAAAAATAGAATGGGTGATTTGAACCAAACCCCTAAACCCTATAAGATGGGTATTTTTAGCCCGAACCACCTCCTCCAACAGAATGGAGAGGCATTCCAAACACATAATAAAGAGGTATAGGGATAAAAGGTCCCCCTAATGCACTCCCCTACTTGGTATCACTTCCAAAAGAGGAACCCCATTCCATTGTATATGGTATCATGTTGATACTATCAAGTTCATAATAAGCGTGATCAGATTTGGCGAGACTTGGAAGAATTCAAGTGATTTCCTAATGGACGACCATTCTAAGCTATCGTACGCTTTGTCAAGATCTAATTTTAGCGTCACAAACCGACTCTTCCCCCCTTTGTTCATCAGCTTACGAATAATCTCCTGAACTAGGATAATATTATTGCTCATCCGACGCCCTGACATAAAACCCCACCTGGTAGGGATTAATGACCTCTGCAATATAGGGTTTCAGCCGCTGTAGGATGATTCAGGATACCAATTTATAAAGTGTATTTCATAGACTAATCGGGCAAAATTGGTTAATCATTTCTAGGTGAGCTACTTTCGGGATAAGGACCAAATTTGTTATACCCCATTCCGGCAGAATAGTTAACGTTTCAAAAAATGGCCCTTGAATTGCCATTTTTTGTTGAGGAAGCATAAGCTTGAGTGTTTCTTCTTTAAATAGAACGTTATTGACTATATAAGATGATAAAATAATTTCAAAATACAAATATGATAAAAATGGACTCATTAATTCATCAACATCAATGGTCTCTCTCTCCAAATAAAATAATTCCATAAATTGAGAAGTAATTATAAAAATAAAAAATAAATAAATAAATAAAAAATAAAAACGCTAGTCCATCTTTTGCTCTTATATGTACCTTTAAATAAAATCCTCAAAAATTGAAGAAGAAACTAGGGGTGTTCAACAAACTGCACCAAAACTGCCTGCAAAATGGTATAATCGTATCGCACCGCAAGTAACTGTACACCGCACCGTACCGCACCCTCTCTATATATTAATATATTTATTTTTTTAATATTATATATATTATTAATAGTTTAATAACCCTAGTTTAAAAAAAAAATCATTTAATAACCCTAGCAAGTTTGATTAGGAAAGTTAGCTAAAAAAAAAATTGGCTTAATAGTTTAAAACTTAGGCCAAAACAAATGGAAAAATTAGTTTTGGGCTGGGCAAGAAAAGCACAAAATTTGAAAATATACCGACTTCAAACTGCATCTTATATACCACATCACATGTGTGACTATAAGAATGAGGTGCGGTATAGTTATGATTTTAGCTAAACTGCACCACACCATAAACACTCCTAGAAGAAACTATAAATCTTAAATCAAGAAATAATTAGAAAAGGTTCCTCCATTATTTGTCATCTATTTCTATCTTTCGGTGTCTCGAAATGTAGCTTATTTTGAAAATTTAATAACTAAATTTTCAAACTTGCCCTTTAATTTATTTAAAAAGTCGAAACCCCTATTTTACTATAGTTTAAATTAGGAAGAGCAGTTTTAAAACTTTGTACATTTTTATTTAAAATACAACGCATTGGAATGGAGAGGGTATTATGTTCCATTCAGTTCCTAAGATGATGTTGAGGTGGTTGGATCTCTCTCTCTCTCTCATACAATAAAATATATTAAAATCTTAAACATTTAATGTGTATTTTTACTTGTTGTTCATCAGCCTAAATAAGAAAAATATATTATCCTATTATAATCACTATAAAACATAAATTCATTCTCAAAACAACACACATTCATACTTACATACATGTCTCTAACCAAATCGAAATGACATCTGCCATGTATTCACAACTTTGCAATTTATACTTTATTGGCAAGACAATAAAAGTCATAAATTGATTTGAATCTATGTAAATATCATAAAATTTTCAAATATTGTATTAATTTGCGCAATTCTCTTTGTAAAATTGACCATCAGTGTGCTACTTGGGAAGAAATGAAAAGGACAATTACCGCAGTGTGAGCACAAAGAAAATAAAGGACAATCAACATTGCCTTTGATGTTAGTCTCAAGCAAGGATCCCTTATCCCATTTGGATTTTGGATTTTTTTTTTTTTTAAATGCTTGAATCCAACATTCTCTCACGATTGAGAGACAATGATTTTAACAGTTGTGGGTTTAGTTAATCAAGAGATAGTAGTTTATAGAATAATAACTCACAACGGTCATGATTAATGAATACTAAATACATCATCATATCAATCAAAAGTCTACAATTCCTTGATCAAGACTTATCATCAAGATTGATATTTTATAGTTTTTAACTATTAGATAAAATACTCAATTTCATCACTGACTATAAAACTAAAGTTTATAAGTCATTGTGAGAAACCACGACTACACTAGTAGTATCGTACTCCCAAATTGAGGATTTTACATTACTAGAGTCACTACTACTTATTTTAATTAATGCATAAAAACATAAAACCTGAAAATAATGAAATAAATATTTGTTCAATTGAAAATTTTAGATTGCCTAGATTAAGAACGTAGAAATTATAAGACTTTGTTTCCTAATTACCATCTTATAAAAGTGCATGGCCTTTTTTACTAGTTACATTATAAAAATGTAAAAAATACATTGAAAAAGCTTAGCCTTAAACTAGTAATCCAAGATTGGAGGTTAGATTATGAGATGAGTAGGTGTCAAGCACTCACCTCGCTTGACCTAAGTCAATCGTCTTGGAGATAATGACCATTTTCCATGCCATGCACGATACAATTCGATCCACATCATCATCATGTAAAAATATATTTGTCCACAACACTACCGATACATATATTTCCACAATTAGGTTAGCAAGCATGTTGCCTATATAATTTTTGCTAAAAAAAAACTTGAAATTGTAGTTTCATAAGGCTCAATAATTGGCATACTTTAACTCAACTAGGTCATCCTCATAGAAGTTTTAGATTTAGGGAGAGGCTTTAAATTCAAAACCCGTTAAATGCATGTGTAACTTAGTTACAAACAAAAGAAATTGTTGGCACATTAACTTCATCGCATATCCAAAAAATTTGTAACACCACTGAGCCTATATTCTCCATGCACTATGAAATTGATTCATTCCAAATGGAGAGTACTTTTTTTTTCCATCCTTACGGCACTTCGCTACGAATCCATTCTATATTTTTCCATTCTCATGTCAATCAACATTTAGTGAGAGTAACATACTTGAAATGAGACAAAAACTTACCTGGTCAGAACTCCAGAAGAAGATGTAGTGACTTTCCTGCATTGATTTATACGCGGTCGATGAAGAAGTAAGAATAACACTAGCACAAACATTATATACAAAATTACGTACCAAAACCCTATTTACCTATAAAAACGACAAAATCAAATAATAAACATTAGCATTAATTCCAGCATTTGATCATATTCTAAAATAGAAACCTAGCCTGCACAAAACTATCAAAAATAGAAAAGACCAGGAAAAACTCATCACGTACCCTCTTCAAAACTAAAAGCAACTGATCTTGTTTTATCTTCTCAGTTCTTTCTTCTTCTTCTTTTTTTTTTTTCTTTTTTTTTTTGAGGAAGAACTCAGTTCTTTCTTCGAGTACCCAATTTTTACATTTTATTTTATGTAGGCCACGATAACCCATGAAGGAAATGTGGCCAGTTACATTGAAAAGTTTGGTTAGCATTGACATGGAACATATATAGCTATCACAACTTGGTATCAATACTTGTGCCATGTCCTCTCTCTCTCTCTCTCTCTCTCTCTCTCTCTCTCTCTCTCTCTCTCTCTCTCTCTCTCTCTCTCTCTCTCTCTCTCTCTCTCTCTCAATTTGTGTGCTTGCATGCGGTGCATGAATGCATATGTGTAGCTTGTTAACATATTTTACAACATTTTAGCTACAAATTCTTTTTACAACATTTTTACAACATTTTTACAAATTGTAGTCTGTTGATGTATTAATTTCTTATGGTTCACCATTTGAGCCTACTATTAACATTATTTTTATACTTACCAATAACCATACATTATATCAGCAATTTGTAAATTTTTTTATTAAAAAGTTAGTAACTCTTGCATTTTCCAAACAACAGTTTGTCCATTCGGCAGTGTAAGTGGCCAACTATTCTCTTAATACACAATTGCGGCCTTTTCTTTTGTTTGATACCACACTAGCAACGTGTTGAACGTATGAACTTTGGGAGCTGGAAATTTTATAGCAACGAGAAGGGCAACAGTAGTACAAGATTCATGGTTTTGGTCTTCTAGACCCATTCAATGCATTGGCTAGTTATTAGAGCGGCAGGTCAGTTTGTTATGAATTATTATGATCCAAACAAAACTTGCAAATTGACTGATAATTAAAGCTGGATATATTGTTGGTTTTTTTGGAGATATTTCTAGGTTGATAACAGTGGTGACACAAGTATTTCACATGGGAAATTTATTACTTGATAACACTAGCCAGAAGAACAAAAACAAAAGCAAGCTTTCTGAAATTTCTAATTAATGCATTAGTATAATATATACGAGGGCACAGACTTTTTAGGGCTAGCAGTCTTCTTTGTGCTGAAACCATGGGGAAAAATGGATCTGAGAAACAAAACAAAGAATCAGACTCAAGCTCTTGTTTTGGAAAGAGTGGGTCCTGTAGTCTGTATCATGCGAGTAGTGACTAATTTGATTACTTCATCCAAAGAAAGCAGTGCACTAGAATTCAAACTTTTTTTTTTTTTTTGAAAGTCACTAGAATTCAAACTGTAATAATAGAGTTCAAACTTTTTTTTTTTTTTTTTGAAAGTCACTAGAATTCAAACTTTAATAATAGAATAACTTATGGGATACGAATCGATACTTTCCGCCGCAAGAAGCAAAACCCATTTACTTCAATAAAATAATCTAAAATTTATAAGAATTCCTTGAATTCATAAGATTTCTTTAAATTTGTAAAAGGAAATAGTCTAGAATCCACCCAAAACTGCATTTTTATTAAATTAAATCTGAATTGAAAAAAAAAATGTTTACAAATTTAGAGGCCAATTTAAAAGCTTCGCAAACTTTACCCTACCATAGCATAACTCTAATTTAACTTAAAAAAACATTAAAAGCACCTAAATAGATATATTTTTAACATTATATGAAAAAAATAAACACTTAACAATATTTAAAATTTTAAATAAAAATATATTTAATAGTTAATTAACATGTGTATTCTCCCCATGTCATGTCTTAATTCTTAAAAACTTGTTGTCTTGTCTTATCTTCCTCGTGATTATAAACTTTAGCTCATAGCTTGAAACACATTTCTACAAGTCTCTCCATGTAATCTCTCATTTGATAATCAAATTAATTTCTTCTTATAAAGAAGAAAATAGTTTCCTTACCTACCAATGATACATAAATGAATTCCACAAATATTGACAAAGTATATAGGTATCTCCACTCTATGACTCTATCCATGTAAGCATGGATTTATTTGAATTTGCTTCATTGCTAAGCGTTTTAAAACAACTTTTATTCCTACGTCATAAGTTAGATGGCCATTTTTTAAAACTTGAAGCGATACAATGCAGCTTTCTTCTGATTTTCAAAAAGAAAAAGTTTTAAGGTTTTGTTTTGTTCTAATTAATCAATGTTTATAGGGGTAAAAAAGGAAGGGAAGAAGAAGCTAAATATCAATGCTGTGAGACTCGTGAAATTTATTTTAATCGATTGGAAAGAGATAAGTGCTGATTCAAGTTTTTGGTCTTTTTCTATGCTTTTTAGTTTGTCATTGCAACAGTGGTTGCACCACCTTATGGCTGGGACCACCCTGACTTGAAAAAAAAAAAATTATATATAATAATTTATAATTTTATTTATTTACCTTTAAAAAAAAATTTGGGACCACCCTAAATTTTTTTATATGTCAATAAAATTAAATTTTGGTCTATAATTTGAGCAACTTAATATTATATTGGAGTCTTTCAAGAAAAAATGAAAAACTCAAAAAAAAAATTTATAATAAAACTACTACAGGTTGGACAGTGACTTGATTCCTTCGACTAAGCACACTGCCCAATACAACACAATTTTCAATCTTTTATTATTTTTTATTACAGTATTATTTTTCCTCACCAGTCATATATTACTTACTTCTCATTTTTAATTATTTTTTCTTATTTATTTTTAACCACACACGTTTTCTGTCTCCTCGATTTTTACACTTTATATTTTTAAATTTTATCACATCTTCATCTACACTTTTACATCTATGTTTTGCCTTCCTCCTTGTTCGTAACTTCTGTGTCTTCTACCAGTATCAGTATGGCAGTGCCTCTTTTCAAGTTTTGAGTCTCACATTTCTCAATGCGATTTTCTTATAACTGTACAGGTACCTTTATTCTTTTTTTTTTTTTCCTTTTCAAGTTTTTTAGTTTACAGAATGTAAATTTGTTTTGGTTTTAAGAATAATTTTTTTTTTAAGCATAAAACTTCATGCTAGCCGAATCTTGAGTTTCGGCCAGTAGTTACTGAAACACCCCGAAACACTTGAAATAGACCGAAATGACCCGAAATTTTTTCCAAAGTGGAATAGGATAGGTTACTATTTCAGTTTGTTTACAGGCATGGTATTTTCTGACCGTTACAGCTGAAACAAAATTGAATTAATAATATTGAATCAAATCTAATTACCCAAAGGTTAAAAGGAAATAAGATTGTGTAATTTATTCTTCCTAAGGAATACCCCAAACAAAATTCCTAAAGCCGTCACTGCATCGCAAATAAATATCAAAGCAAAGCCAAAGTTAAGTTTTTGGCATTTTATTCTCTTAAGCTCTTCGAAAGGGCAATGGTGGTGTCAAGTTTTTATGTGCCGTATACATACATGCACGTTTAGAGGAAGCAGACTATGACACAGGAATTGCGGGAAATAGATGTTTTTCGAGGAACAGAAGGCTAGAGTAGCCCGGATTTTGATGGGAAAATATATATAGATGTTTTTCGAGGATCAGCGAAGGATCCAGTACCCGGATTTGGATGGTTGAGCTCAATCCATGTCATTCAATCTTATATCCTATCTCCCTCTCCCCCAAAAGATGACGATCTAGTATAAATTTCGTTGAGAAATTTTATATATATATATATATATATCAGAGAAATCAATTTTATTACATATAATTATACAAGATGGTGTATCAATTTTTAAGCTATTATATAATGTGATGAGGCTTTTTTTTATCCAAAAGAAAAAACTCTGTGATCTTATTTTTTATATATATAATTTTTATTTTGAGAATATAATTTATAAGTGGATAAAACAATTTGAAAATTAACAGAAGAGTGATCCTATTTTTTAAACAATGTTTTAGTGGGAGTTAGAGTTGCATTTTTACCGAATTGTCCTTTAGCATTGTCTCTACTTAAACATAAAAGTATAAGGACATTTTTGAATTAAAAAAATGAGGAATCCAAACAGAAAAGACCTCTTAAATAATAATATAGATATACACACAAACTTGTTTTAAGTTAGGCTAAGTCTTCAATAGGAGGATTTTGGAAAGCCTAGCACGATATTTAGTTGCGCAATCTAGGCTCTCAATTTACCAATTAGATCATGTTATATATATAAACAAACAGCCTTTAAGTTGGATTAAATCTTACATTAGCAGATTTTGGAAAGCTCAGCCCAACAATTAGAAAGGTTGGAAAAACAAGACCATCAGTTTACTAATTGGACCATTTTACAGTCAACATATCTCTCTCTCCCTCTCTGTGTGTGTGTGTGTGTGTGTGTGGCCAAATCTGTTTTAGGTTGGGCTAAGTCTTCAATGGGAGTATTTTAGAAAGCCTTGCCCAAAATTTAGTTGTGCAATCTAGGCTCTCAATTTACCAATTGGGCTATGTTAAATATATATAAAAGTAAATTTGTTTTAAGTTGGGTTAAATCTTCGATTAGCAAATTTTAGAAAGCCTAACTCCACATTAGAAAGGTTGGGCAAACAAGGCCCTTAGTTAACTAATTGGGCCATGTTACAGTCAACATCTCTCTCTCTCTCTCTCTCTCTCTCTCTCTCTCTCTCTCTGGGCTAAGTCTTGAATAGGAGGATTTTAGAAAGCCTAGCCCACCATTTAGTTGCGTAAACAGACTCAATTTACCAATTAGGCCATGTTATACATATAAATATACCTGTTTTAAGTTGGGTTAAGTCTTCAATTAGTGGACTTTAGAAAGCCTAACTCGACATTTAGAAAGATTGGGCAAACAAGGCCCTCAGTTTACTAATTGGCCATGTTATAGTTCTCTCTCTCTCTCTCTCTCTCTCTCTCTCTCTCTCTCTCTCTCTCTCTCTCTCTCTCAATGGGTGGATTTTGGAAAGCCCAAGCCGACATTTAGAAATCCTAACCCATCATTTTAAAAAATTTAGCAAACTAAACTCTCAGTTTACCAGTTTAAATTTAGGGAGTTCTGCCAAAATTGAAGAAGTGATTTTAGCATGGTACAATTATCATTTGAGAAATTGCATTGACCTTCTTTGAGGTTTACTAAAAGTACATTAACATTCCCCCTTGTTTCAAACTGTATAGACTTCTGTGGGGGCAGAAATGTCAGGACACCTATGTGGGCCTTGGGCCTGGTCCGAGGACGTTGGTTCCCCCAAAAGGCTACAAGGCGGGAATGGGGTCACCCAACTTGAGGGCCCAGGGGCCCACCAATCAGGTCATTGCCCATTTAGGGAGAGTCCAAGGAGAGGGTCTCCTCGGACAACGGAAGCAAAGACAGGGCGGTGCAACATGACGCCTAGGGAGGAACTCTTGAAGCCTAACAAGCCACGTTACACTTCAACGGGACGTCGAGGGTGAGGACGAGTGGGAAGTGCTTTGCATAAAGCTGCTACCACCGCATTAATGGCTCCACACCTACCTGCCTGGCCGTATTAATGGGGAAGTGACCCCCAAGGGGACGGTGATCAGCCTTATGGCCACAATGGGAAGTTTCCAAGAAGACAATGGATGGGAAAGGGATCTGCATTTATGGCTCCATGAATAGGAACAGGAAAATGGGGAGTATAAATAGAGAAGGAGAGGCCATTAGAAAGGGATCCAGATTTTTCCACGAAGAAGACTTTCCTCCCAAATAGCATAAGGGAAGCAGGGACTGAGATTGCTCGGCCCTCGTCTGAGGAAAGCCGAAGCTACTCCACCAGCTTTTTGCACACCAACTATGGACTTAGCCCAAATGACATTACTTTCTACCATCCCAAGAAGTCTAGGCTTCAGGCCCACTCTCTACAAATTCTATTGTTTAGGCCACTTGGGCCGGCCCGTCACGTACTTGGGCCTAGGCTTGATCTGTGCCCTTACAACTTCCATTTGAAAAAAAATTTAAAATTTAAAATTTAAAAAATAAATAAATAAAAAAGAAGAAGAAGAAGTAAGCTACACTTACCTCCCTTACAGCTTAACACAGTTAAATTTACTAAAGAAAATTGAAAAAAAAAATAATTAAAAAAAAACTAACATTTCCAATTCAAAAATAATAACAGTTATGATAAAGAGTTAAAAATGCAAATGCTTTAAAAATGGAAACGAAAAATAAATTAACAAAAAAAAAAAAAAAAAAAACAAGAAGCAAAACTTAAGTGAGGATTAAGAACCCCAAATCATTTCATGCAAAAGTGGGGATTCACTACAAAAAACGCGTCATGGAGCCGCGTTTTGGAGTTGCGTTTTTAAAAAACGCAGCTCCATCCTTGTATTTGAACTGTGTTTTCCAAATGTTGAGGCTGCGTTTGTAGACCCATCCTTGGGGAAAAAAAAAAATTTCCAATATGTCTTGAGTTGCGTTTAAAAAACGCAGCTTCAAGGATGCTTGAGTTGCTTTTTTTAGAACGCATCTTAATTCACTGTGGAGCTGCATTTAATGTACCTGTTTGGATCCAGCAGCCACGTCTCACGTCTCACGTTTCTGCGTTTTCTCTCTTTTTTTTTTTTTTTTTTCAACGTGCATGAACAGTAACCGACACTGTTCATACACTTTTTTTTACTGTAGACTGCTGCGTTTCAAAAAACACAGCTTCATGTGTTTTGAGCTGCGTTTAAGAAAGGCAGCTTCAAAGATGCTTCATCTGTGTTTTATAAAACGCACTGCGTTTAAGAAAGGCAGCTTCAAAGATGCTTCATCTGTATTTTAAAAAACGCACCTTCAGAGCATCTGGAGTTGCGTTATTAAACGCAGCTTCAACAAAATTGAGCTACGTTTAAATAAACGCAGCTTATACAGTCTGGAGCTGTGTTTTATTAAACGCAGCTTAGTTTGAAGTATGAGTAAAAAAAAAAAAAAACCTAAAAAATTTCTAATCCTTAAACGCAGAAAGAACCCTAAATCCCTCACATCTCTCACATCTCGGCGGCTCTGATCCTTGGTCTCCCAGAGGCCACGCCCTGACCTGAACCCACACTCTGTTTTAGATTTTGAAATCAGAGAGAGAGAGAGAGAGAGAGGTATCAGCAATGGAGGCTGTCTCCATTTGCTTCAGAGGTATTCTTCTCATCAAAAACAGATAATCTCAACCGGTTTCCCTCTATCCCATTCGCAGTACAGGTTTCTCTCTCTCTCTAAAATTTGTTTCTATGCTTTGATCAAACTCAATTAGTTTTCTCTATCAATTCATTCTCTTTTGGACTGGGAATTACTGCTTTTTTTCCCCCCTTTTATCAATTCCAGACTCCAGATTATGAATTATATTCTGCTCTATTTTTATTTTCTCCTCAGAATATCGTTCCCATCCCCTTACTGGCCTCTGCATCACCCCACTACCATTGGTCCACCCCCAACAGCCAGACCCGCCCCCCTTCGGTGTGTTCAATGGTGATAGGAGCTAGAGACCTCAAGGTTTGGCACCCATACAATAATTAAGGTATTCTCCAAATTTTCTCAATCTAAATGCTTCATTAATGTTTATACACAGTTTCAAGTTTGTGACATGAAAAATAAAAATTTGATGGGTAAGTTGGACTAAAATTTTGTTCTCAAAATGGGAATCGAGTTATCTGCTGAATATGATACAGTAAGTATCATATTCAGTTTATTCAATGATGATTTTGATAAAATCATATCCATTTACATGCTAGGAACTTATTCATGAACAAAAATGTAAATACAAAAGATGTTTTTTTTTTTTGGGTACAAACTTAATTGTTTACTCAGCATTAGTCTTGGAACTCCTTGTACACAAATTTTGAGAGCACTTATCATATTCCCATACCAATTAAACAAAAAATCAATTTACAAAGAAATTGATTTTGGGTGAATTCTCTGATAATGGTGGGTGTTCCAAATTTTTCTTTATTTGATGGAAGATAAGCTTTGGATTTGGAAAGATAAAAAAAGTGATACTATGTCTTGTCCTCCTAACAGAGACTTTCTAAATTTGGCAATCTCTCTCTCTTCTCTCTTTTTTTCCCCTTTGTGTTGGCTATTGAGAGCTTAATTTTCACTTGCTGTCATTCCCACAGAAACTCCACTGTTGTATCCACACCAAAATTTGAGCTGCCTCCACACAGTGGAAACTTGGATAAGGTGATGATGATATTGATTATGATGATCATGGCTCGCCATCTCAATACACCGCCTTAATCCCTCTCCACTCACTGGAAACTTCCACTCCTCCGCTCTCTCTTCTTTTTCTTCTTCTACCATTTCCTTTTCTTCTTCTTCTTGTTCTACTTCTAAATTTTCTTCTTCTTGTTCTTCTGTTTCTGTGCAATCTTGGATAAGGTGCAATCTCAACCTTCCATCTTCGCGAGAAGCACAGAGAGTCTCAGCCCGATCAAGCCTGACCTCAGTGAGCTCAAGCCTGCCATCTTTCCTCACTGCATGTAGGAAGAAATTCCTTCTTCCATTGTGATTCAAAGAAGAAAGCGGTGGAGGAAACTTCTTATCGTCACCAAATTTCATTCTACTCCTCCTCATCCTCCTACTACAAACCCTGCCTTCATCATTACCATTAATATCATTCGCAGTGATTAAACCTAACCCTCCTGATAAAGAAGAAGAAGAAATTTGAGAATGACATTGAAAACTTGCAGGGAGTTTGTGAGGGTCATTCTTCGTGGTGTCTAAGGAGGTGGTGAGGTTAAAGATTAGTAGAACGCTCTTCTTACAAAGACTCATAACCATAGTTGTAAAGAGCAAGAGATGGAGAGGTAGTGTTTATGTTGTGTTTAGGGACAGACCTAGGTGGGGGCCTAAGGGGGCCCGAGCCCCCCCTGGGCCCAAAAAAAAAAATCTTTTAGTAGGTAAAATTTTCAACAAAAAGAAAAAGTGACTTGGGCCCCCCCTATTCCAGCCCGGCCAACCCAGTCAAGAGCCCTGAGCCCATACCAGACTGTCTCCCCACCTGCTTCAGCTTCTTCTTCCTCGCTTTTTCTTCTCCGTTCTCTATTTTTCTTCAACTTTTCCGCCTCTTTGTTCTTTGGTATTTCTAGTTTTGAAAGCCCATACCAGAGTCCCACTCCCACATGAATACTGAAGTCTTTAAATGAGTCAAAAGTTTTCAAAATTTTCAAACTTATCTCCAAGCACCCACATGTCCTAGCTTTAACCTTTGCACATTATTTTTTCTTTTTTTTTCATTACTGCATTTTGTAAGGCTGTAAGCACATGTACTTAGTACTATTATTAAAACTACAACTCTTCTCAATAAAAAAATTATACTGCAACCATAATTATTAATATTTAAATGAATTATTATGTTAGACTTTAAAATCATTTTATATTTTTAGGAGAATATATATATTAAGCAGTAATCCCGAAACAGTACACCGATATTAACCGGTACCGAAATGTTTCATTTCTCTAGCTAAATCGAAACGATATCTGGTATGGTATTGACTCTCTTGGATAAGAGAGATAGAGAGAGAGAGTAGACAAAGACAAAGAGATAAATAAAAGTAAAGACCAAAGCCAAAAGACAAAAATAAATCATATATTATAGAAAATTGTCACACAAATTTAAAAAAATACTAGTAATTCACTTGCGCATATTGTTAACTTATAATGCTAAATTAGATAAATTTATAAATTGAAAAGAAGTGAGAAATACTAAATTTATAATTAAATGCATCATGCATGTTACCTAGATTTTAGTATTTGTCTTTAGTTAGTAACAACATCTGTTTGTGAGATAATATATAATATATGTCTTTAGTTAGTATTTTGTTTATTTTTGGTAGATGATTGTATCTTAATATATTAAGAAATAATAATTTTTGAGTATTTGTCTTAGTTGATAGTTTATTAATACTATATAGATGCGTATTTGAAAAAAAAAAAATTTGCTTATCTCCGGCCCCTCCCAACTTGAAATCCTAGGTCTGTCCCTGGTTGTGTTCTAGAGAAAAAAAAAGAGGTCATGGAAAAGAATCGCTCTTTGTGTTGTGTTTATTTGAAGAAGAGTTGTGAGAAGGAGATGAGGGTATTAATAACATCCTCACGCCAAAGATGGGGGGAAGAGAGAGAGAGATGGGAATGGTAAAGGAAATTGCCACAAAGACAAAAAGGTAGTGAAAAATGAGTTGGAGTGATAGAGGAAACGGTGCCGGGTCGCACAAAAGATGGCCTTAGACTTCGTTCAGATCTGCCTTTTCTTCCACTCTTTTTTTCATTTTCTTTCTTCTTAATTTTTTAGAGCCACACTCATGGCTAAACATAATTAACTAAATTAACTAATTACTGAACAAATTCTAATAATATTACTTCTTTTTGTAATCTCTATCTAGTATAACTATATAGTTCTATTTGTGTGTTGGGGAGCTAATTGTGTAGCTTGGTGATGTGCATTGATATTGGGAGTTTATCATGCACGCGTGTAGGTAAAATGGTTAAGTTAATTATAGTTCTAAATTTTGTTTCACTGTTAAAATGGTTTTGATAGCATCATCATTCATGAGGGTTATATCCTTATTGTTATTTTTTTTTTTTTTTTTTTTTTTTTTTTGGTAAACTGGAAAACAAACAACGCACAGCAGCAAAAGAAAGACTAGAGACTATCCGCAACAGCAGGAACAACCCTGGAACAAAAGATACCCTCCCTGTCCGCACTAATTAAAGCTAACAAGTCAACAGGAGGTTCTTGATACACACAATAACGAGAAGCTTGGATCGCCCCTCTCCTTGCTAAAAAATCAGCACAACAATTAGCCTCACGATAGCAATGCCCAATCCGGATTTGGCCAAATTGGGAAATCAGCTGTCTACAATCATCAACAATAGGCATAACAACCCGGTTAGAATAAGAAAGATCTCCTATAATGTCAACAACGGCTTTGGCATCAATTTGAATGTCAACCGCTTGAAAATGCATGTTATGGCAAAGAATGAGACCATCACGGAGGGCCCAAAGCTCAGCTATGAAACTTGTGGTGATTCCAATGCATCTAGAAAAGCCTCCAAGCCAATCTCCACGGTCATTCCGAACGATGCCACCGCAACCAGCTCTACCTGGGTTCCCTGAAGCAGATCCATCAACGTTTAGGCGAACCCAGCCAGGGGAAGGCTTCTCCCATCTGATCTGAATCATCCTTCTGCTACCTGAAACTTTAGGATTCAAAACACAATGCAAGAACTCAAGCGCCTGGAACACAGCCACCCTATGAACACTAGGCCGAAAGATTTGACCTCTAAACACAACATTATTCCTCTCTTTCCACAACAACCAAATGACAAAAGGAAAAAGAATTTTCCAAGGAGGCTGGTTGGACACTCTACAATCAATAACTTTGCAATTCTTCTCTAACCAAACTTGGAGATTATCTTCAAAAAACCTGCTGTTTGGCCGAACCCCCAGGCTGAACCAAGTTGTTTTTGCCACCTCACAGTCCCTAAGTCTGTGGAGAATGGTCTCAACATCCCGAAGACATATGGGGCACCTATCCACATCACTAAGATGCCTTTTAACAAGGCAATCTCCCACACCAATGCTATTATGCAAGCATTGCCACATGAAAGATTTGATACGCGGCGAAGTATCTACCTTCCAAACCCATAACCCCATGAAATCATCTTCCTCCTCGCTGCATCTAGTGGCTAAAGAATAAGCCGATTTAAGCTCAAACTCCCCGTGCTTATCACCAATCCAAATCAGCCTATCTTCCTCACGAGAAGCCCCTAAAGAAGAAGGCATGGCATTTATTTCCATAATAATATCATTTGGAACTTGGACAGAAACTTTTGACCAATCCCAACCATTAGGACCAAAAACCTCTCTCACTTGGAGACTCTCTTCTTCTTAAAGGAGAGGGCCTTGGACTAGCGCTCTTAAAGGAGCCCTTGCAAGCCAATTATCATGCCAAAAGCTCAAGCTACTATCTCTCCTCGGAACCCACCGAATGCCTTTGTGGAAAACCTCACTACCCTTTTGAATAGCTTTCCAAACTCTAGAGCAAGGGAGCTTGTCCTTGGCTCTAGCATGCAACCGACGGTTATTGCAATACTTGCTTCTCAACACATTTGCCCACAAAGCATCCTTTTCCGTCCGGAATCTCCAATTAAGCTTGGCAAGGAGAGCTTGGTTCCTTCCCCTAGCCGATTGAATACCAAGACCCCCTTGATTTTTAGCTTTAGTTACTTTATGCCAACCCACCCAATGCGTTCTTTTTGAGGATTCCGAAGATCCCCAGAGAAAATTACGATTAACTCTATCAATATCATCTAACAACTTCTTGGGTAATGCCGTGCATTGCATGACATAGGCAGGAATAGTAGATGAGGAGGCTTGAATGAGAACCGTTCTACCGGCAAGGGATAATAAATTTGCTTTCCACCCCGCCAACTTCTGCTTGACCCTATCCAAAATGAAATTGAGGTCTTGATTGTTCCCTCCCCTATGCTTCAAAGGAAAACCAAGGTACTTTCCAAAATTTGGGGTAGACTTAAAACCCAAAATATCACACAAAGATTCTCTTGTATCCACATCTACATTTGGGGAAAAATAGACTCTCGACTTGCTCTCACTAATGGATTGTCCCGACCTACTGCAGAAAGCATCAAGAACATCCCTTATTGTAGAGCAATTCACATGATCTGCCTTCGCAAAAAGGACCAAATCATCCGCAAAAAACAAATGAGAGAAAGCCATCCCACTCTGAGAGCTCTTTACAGGAACCCACTTCTTCTCACTACACTTATCTTCAATGAGATGCCCAAGAACTTCCATACAAAGAATGAAAAGGTAAGGTGATAACGGATCACCTTGCCTAATTCCACGCGAAGGAAAGATAGGCTCAATATTTCCACCATTAAAAAGAATAGAGGTGGAGACAGACGACACACAACTCATAATGAGGCTAACCAAATTATGGGGAAGATTTGCATTGGTCAACACTTCTTGGATGAAACTCCATTCAATTTTGTCATAAGCCTTTTCAAGGTCCACTTTAATCGCCATGAAGCCTTCCCGCCCTTTTTTGTTACTAATAGTATGAATCAATTCTTGCACCACAATAGCATTGTCTACACTTCTCCTCCCTGGCATAAAGGCTGATTGGAGAGGGCAAACCAACTTATCAAGATGAGGTCTAAGCCTTGCAACAATAATCTTAGTGACAATCTTGTACACCGTATTGCAAAGACTGATGGGGCGATAGTTTCCCAAGCTTTCCGGGCCCGCTATTTTAGGGATTAGAACAATATTAGTTCTGTTGAGGTAATCAGGAACTTTACTTCCTTCAAAAATGCTTATAACTTCATTCCTAACTGATTCCTTCACCGTGGGCCAAAACCTTTGGAAAAAACCGGCATGAAGTCCATCTGGACCAGGGGCTTTGTAAGGTTTGAGAGCCCACAAACCCTCTCTGATTTCCACATCAGACACGGGCAAATTCAGATTGCTCTTATCCTCTTCCGACAACACCGCTTGCCACTTGGAGGCTTGGGGAATAAGTAAAGGAGAGTAATCAAGAGAAGACGAAAACAACTTGCTAAACCCTTCTCTAATAAAAGACATAGCCCCAGCCTCACTAGTAATCCACTCTCCCATATCATTTTTAATGCGCGAAATACGGTTACGTCTTCGCCTAACAATTGTAGACATATGATGAAAGGCAGTGTTTCTATCACCATCAATCAGCCGGTTAATGCGAGACTTCTGAACCCACAACTCCTCTTCCTGACAGAGAATATCATTTAATTCTTTGTGCAAAGAATTCTCCATTTCAACCAAAGAATGGGACGGATTTTCTGCCAAAGCTTTCTGGATACCATTCAGCCGGGCTAAAACTCTCTTCTTCCTTCCAAAAATGTTCCCAAAGTGGTGCTTATTCCAATCTGAAGCCTTTCTAGAGAAGCAATCAATAGCCGCTTGAAGAGAGCGAGAACAGCCCCAAGCTTCCGATACAATCCCAGGAAAGGATAAATCTGATAACCAAAAACTCTGAAATCTAAAAGGCCTAGGCAGACGAATACCATTACTCGGATTGAAATCTAACAGCACCGGGCAATGATCAGACCCACAACGAGTGAGATGAGTCACCCTAGCATCGGGGTGAGCAGCACACCAGCTAGGGTTTGCAAAGAAGCGATCAATTCTCTCTTGGACTAAAGCACTAATATTACGTCTGTTCCTCCAAGTGAACCGAGGTCCAGTGAAACCCATATCTATCATATTGCAGTAATCAAGACAATCTTTAAAAATCAGAGACCTGTTTGAATTAACAGCTCTACCCCCAAACTTGTCCCCATTCGTAAGAACTTCATTAAAATCGCCAGCTATAACCCAAGGTTTCTCATGTAATTCAGCAGCATTTTTAAGATTGTTCCACAAAATGCACCTTTCCTGGAACCTAGGGCTAGCATAAACAGCTGAAAAAATAAATTCAAAAGAGGAAGAATTTACCTTCACCAAAGCGTGAATCTCCTGTTCTGACATAGCTAAGTGATTAACCTGCACCTTATCTGAGTTCCAGAGAAGCCAAATTCCACCAGAGAAACCAATCGCATCTGAATGGATGGCCCCATCAAAAGGTAGCCTATCCGTGACATCCCTGGCTCTGTCTCCACCAATTCGAGTTTCCATAACAACCATAATGGCCGGATCGTGAGAGCGAACCAACTCCCTAACATAATTTTGAAAAGAGGGCTTTAAAGCTCCTCTGCAATTCCATACAATAGCACTCATCATTAAACAAAAAATAAGTACCAAACAACAATCAACAGGCCGGCCCAAACCCGTTTCCTCCATCAAAGTCCACCTGAACCACCGAACCATCTTCCTCGTCAATCCTCTGCCCTGTTTCGGCGATGCACATTGCGACATCACACCCATCCAAAATTTCAGAATTTTTTGTTGGGTGGTGACCACCCGCCTCCTTTTCACAATCATCCTTGATTCTTCCATTCTTTACTGGCTCGGTTTTGTAGACTTCCATACCCCTTGGAGCTTCATCCTGAACCGATTCATGGAGAGGCTGAGGCGAACTACCAGCTTCACCGTTAGCACTCTCAATTTCTCCACAAAACTGCCGTCCATGATGACCACCCGTATCCTTCCCTGCTGTAGCTCCAAATTTGAAACCACCGTTTTTAGCTGCTTGAATCGAACAGATGCTAAGAGTCCACTCGGTGCTGCTACTCTTTACCTCCTTGGTGCGGTCAGTCTGGATGGAGTTTAACTGAAGAGCCCTACACCTTGCAGCTTCTTTTTTACCCTTAACTGAATTGGGGTTGGGCTTCCCATCAGTTGAACCATGATTAAACTGACTACTATACCCAAGCCCATCGCATCCTAAGCCCAAACTACTCACCTCCGTAGCACCCACTTGCTCCTTGGCTAGTTTATTCAGGCCCGATTCCATATGGGCTTTTCTTTTCCCTTCAAGCTTGCTCATGTGACTCAGCCCATCTTTCTTATTAAAACTCTTATTTCCCAACGTCTCTTTAGCCTTCACGTGAACTGCAGCGGAGTTTAAATCCGCAACAAGGTTGCTGCGACTTTTGTTCTTCAGTTTGGAATCTTTCCTTTTCCGTGAAACTACCACCCATGGGCCGAAAGCAGCACCGCTGGTCTCTTCCTCCGAGGTATCTTGATTATCGGTTGAGGTCTCGGGATGAGGCACAGAGGAGGAAGGCACATGATTCCCTCTGTTATCGCTATCAGCAACAGGAGCATCACGAGGACCCACCGATGAGCACGGCTTGATGGTGAACGGACAGAATTCCCGCCGATGACCAAGGCGACCACACTCAAAGCATAGTTGATTCACTCCTTCATAGACAACAGGCTGACATCGCCGGCCAATTTGCACATTGGTGACCAACGGCTTGGTCATGTCCACTTGAACGCAAAGACGCGCGTATCGACCTCTGGCTTCCAAGGCAGTATAAGAATCCACCCTTAAGACCGACCCTACAGCCTGCCCAATCTGCCTAAGAACAGTAGCCTCATAATACTCTATAGGTAACTCATTCAACCTCACCCACACTGCCACTGAAGAGACAAGCGCTTCCGATGGCTTGAAATTCGCTTCCCATTTTCGGATGGATAAGAAATGGCCCCCGACAAACCAAGAACCTTTCTTTAGCACCAGGTCAAGATCCTCATCAACTGAGAATCTTAATAAGAAAAAATCTCTACCAAGATCCACCATGTCCACCCTCCCATTCGGTTTCCAAAGGTCTAACAGCTTGGCATGGAGATAGTTATATCCCACATTTTTACCAAAAACCTTTACGATAATCGCATTTGTCCATGGTGCTCGAATGCGTTGTTTAGTTTCCTTCGACAAACACACCGAAGCAAATCCTTCCCTAATCTCCTCGATCTCTTCATCCAAGTCCGAATCCGCCTCCATTTGATCCGTAAAAACAAAGGCTTGAGAATAAGCTCCCGGTATTTCCCCAACCAACTTGTCCTTGAATGAGTGCTTGGAGGGAGAGTTGGGTTCCCCACCCCGTGAGACTCTTTCATCATCTGGTGCATGATGCGAATCCTTCACTTTTTTTGTGCTGCGGGCAAGTTCATTTTCCTCTTCCAGGGAGCGCGAGCGAGAGCGTTCCATTTCTTTTTGGGAACACGACAATGTTTTTAATAAATTAAAAATTTTGAAATTCAGATATTCATCTTTCCACTCCTTATTGTTATTTGATAACTGATAGTAGTTCTTTTCACTATTTAATATGTAGAAATTAAAGAGAAATGTTGGAGAACCAATTAAATTGTGGGCAATGATCAGGCCGTTTTGATAAAGGTTGACTAATAGGTTTTTGTAAAAAATAGGAGCGGGTTTTGCTGCCCATTTGATAAAATTAATTTTTCAACTTTTCAAAAATGGGTTGACCAATTAGACTGTCAGCCTAACTCTTACTAATACCTCAAAAGAGAATGAGAATGCCATTTGAAAGTGCACTAGCCTAATTATTAGGTGCTATTTTACACTTCAAAATTTAATTATGGCTTACTTAATTTTTTAAACTAATCACAACTCATGCGAAATTTACGTGATTAAACAATTAACCAAGCATGCTATTTTTAATTTGCATGGATAAACATAAATGTGCAATGCAATAATGTAAAGAGCAGTAAAAAAAAATGGATGTAAACCAAAGATAACTCCTGGTATGTTATCAAAGAGATAAATTGAAAAACCTTGATATAGAGATGGAACTAGTAACTTAGATTTGCAATTCATTGGCTGCAAGCCTGCATCTAATATATCACATGGATTGCCAATTCACCATGTGTTGTATTTGTCTGAATTCTGATTTGAACTAGTAACTTATTTTTCCACTCTTTAATTATATATTATATAGATGGACAAGCTCACAAGCACGCCCTAAACCTTCTTGTGTCAATGAAGGAGATTTTCTTGATGCAATTAATTCACTAGTACAACTTTTCAGCCTGGACATAGCAACATTCTTTGTCAGATTGTTTGCTTATGATCACCAATTGCTAATACTCCCTCTAACTTTATTGTTGTTATTCTGGAATTGGAACTTTCAAAACTTATTGTTAATCCCTTCAATTTTAAATTACTGTTAATTTGACCCTCCTATCAAGAATATATATACATATGTGCTGAAATTTCAAATGTTCATCCTAATAGCCCACCCCCCAGTTAAAAAAAAAACTACCCTTTATGCAAATGCAATCTAAAAATATATAATGACAGACTCTCATAAAAAAAAAAAACAAAACAAAACAAAAAAAAAAATCCAGAAACTAAAAACGAAAAAATAAAAAATAAATATGGACTGAACCTAAATTACAATTCCCAAATTTTTACCCTAACCTCACTCTTCCTCCACTCAACCTCAGCAGTGCCTCCATCACTGCTGCTGCTGCCGTGCCTGTTCTTTTCCTCTGATCAGATCCGCTGATTTGGTGTTGGAGTGTTGTTGCTGCTGCTGCTCGACTGCTCCTTAGATCCTTAATCACAGTAAGAAATTCCTCTCCTCCCTCAAGTTCTTATTTTTGTTTTTTTGTCTTTCCTATATTGCTGATTGCTCTGCCTTAGCCCTCTGCCTGTGCGTTTTATTTTTAAAGCACTGTGGTGTGTGCTGTGTTTGTCAATTGTGGCATTTTATTGACTGGTGTATTGTATGGACTGTAGGATAGTTTGTGGCTTTGTATGGAATACTGTGTAACTGACTGAGTATGACTTTTTGCCTTTTTGTGTGGACCGGTGTTAGTGTTTTAGTGATTGTAACTTTTTTTTTTTTTTTGGTTTTATCTATAATAAAGACATAAAGTGAGAACATTACACCAGGACAGTAAGATTAGGATATCAGTAATGAATTGTGATTGTGGTATTTATTATACTAGCCTTTGGTAGTGAGTAGTGACTGTTCTGTGAGTATTGTAATTGTGAGTATTTTTTTTTTTCTAAGTAATTGAGTTTATTCAATCTGTAAAAACACAGAGTTTAGGAAAATAAAAAGAGAAAGCTATTAATTCATAAAACAATTCTCTTTAGTAATGTTTTATATACTTGCCCTTGGTTCTGTTGTATTGTAAAAGAATTCTGTTACCTTTTAGACAAGACACGGAGAAAATGCCTACATTCTCCATCTAAAAAAATCAATCAATAATAAAGTCATTGTGGTTATCATGATTAGATGGGCATCAAATAAATACTAAAGTAAATGCAATCTTACCAAGAGCAAGCCTTAACTGAAGATAACTAACATTTGGCTTCAATCTGGATAATATAACCTTTTTTTTTCATTGTTTTATTTGGATAATACAACTTTTACACCATAGTCTAAAGCACAACAAAAAATAATAACAGAAACAAGTATGTGTTGATCGTATGACATACAAAAGACTATGCTTGCAAACTTTTGGTCCAGCCATATGGTTTAAAAGGCCCACGGGATTTAAAAAATTCACTGGCTTAACCTTATTATAATTTATTTTATTTTTTAATTTCTTTAATTTTTTGGATGAACTTAATTTCTTTAATTAGATTGAAAAACTACCGCACGATACATAAACACGTTAGGACTTATAAAAAGCGTTAGAGACATTCACATTAGGATTGCTCTCTTCCCACCTCAAAACCCTGCAACTACCACAACCGCTTAGTAATGGCAGGGAAAGCTTAATTGAAGTGGGAGCAATTAGGCATGAGCTTACAAGTATTACGGTCTACCCTTGTCAAAATCCATCGATCAACAAATAGATTTGCACCCTTTCAAGAATCTAACCAGAAATCAAGGCCATCCAAATTTTTTTTAGATTCTAACCAAGAAATAAAACCTTATAATTTGTGTTTTTCATTCCACTACAATGTAATTTCGAATTTCTAAAAAAAAAAAAAAAAAGAAAGAAGAAGACGAATATCATTTACTTTTCTAATTTTCTTATTTTTAATTATAATCCCTTAATTATAAACACAAGTCACAACAATTTCTACCCAAATATATAAAACCATCGGCATACCAATCCTGATTCTTTCAACAAAGTGGATATTCTCTCTAATTATTCATCAAAAAAGCAAAGAGAAAAAAGGTGAATATTCAAAAAATTCAGGTACAAAAGTTATCTCCACTTTTGTGTGTATGGGATCCAGTTACGATAGCAGAGCAGTTAGCTCACTTCATTAAAAAAATGGTTCGAAGTGCAGGTCCGGGTCTAGCCTCATTGAGATTCGCAACAACAGCCATGGTTGTCAAAATCCCGATCTGAATCTTACGATCCTACGATTTTACGATCTCACCTACCCAAAACGATCTAGATCTTTCAAGGATCTTAGTGATCGTTCAATATCGTACGATTCTGACGATTCTAAATGATCTTGGTTTTTTGTAATCTTCTTTAATTTGACAGAATGTTTAATTGAACCCAAATGAAAAATAACATCCTAATAGACCAAGTTTTGCTATTCTAATGTAGAAAGATAAAGTTTTAGTTGAACCAAACGAAAAATAACATCCCAATAGAGTGGCACGTTTTGAGATTTTTGGTCTCTTTAAATAATACTTACAAATGAATGTAATGATGTATGGTAATTACATCAAATGGATGCAAATTTTTTATTTTTTATGAATGTATAATTTATGTGATTATTTAACATACCAATTTTTTTTTCCTTAAATAATGTAGGATCTTACGATTCACAATCCGATCCTACGATCCACGATCCCACCTACCTCCCACGATCTTACATAAGATCCCGATTTTGACAACCTTGACAACAGCACTTTGTCTATTATTAATAATGTTAAGTCTTGTTGGAGTCGACCAGTGGTCAGGTTGAGGACTCTTGGTCTTGCTGCTGCTGCTACTACTCAGGTCCAGATCTTCGCTTCATCATTTCCTTCTTCTCCGTTTAGCTCCATCACCATCAGGTTCTTTTACTAGTGCCTCCTTTGGCCTTTGTTTAATACTACGATCACAAATTAGATTACACGGTTCATACTCATATTAGTTTTGTGAATGATTGATGCATTTTTTAAGTTTTGAACTTAATACAATTTGTAAAAACACAGAGTTTAGGAAAATAAAAAGAGAAAGCTATTAATTCATAAAACAATTCTCTTTAGTATTGTTTTATATATTTGCCCTTGGTTCTGTTGTATTGTAAAAGAATTCTGTTACCATTGATTTTTTTTTCTTTTCTTATTTGTTTAATAGCAGGCATACGTTGACATTGAAATATTAGAGGATGAGTTTGAAAGGACCAGAGAGCTTTATGAAAGAATTTTGAACCAATTAAAGCACCTGAAAGTATGTATAAACTATACAAAGTTAGAATATAGTGTTTAAAATTTAGAATTGTTTTGTATAGTTTTTTTATTTTTTTGCTGGCTTTTATGGTTTCCGTTGCTTGCTTGGGTGGTGTTATTTGATTACTATTCTTTGTTGAGAAAAAAATGTTGATGGGCTGATTACAATTTGGTATTTTTGATGCTTTCGTTTTTTTGTTTTTGATTTTTTTTTTTTTTTTTTTTTTTGGTGTTAGCATTTGGAGCCTCAATACGTATATTAGCCAAGTAGTTGTGCGAATGGCCAAATCACTAATACACTAGCACTAGACTAGGTGTAAAGTACCAACCTGTGAACAGTGCAGCAACATAGCAACAAGGGGTGGACACATGATCGACTCTATAACACACTAAAAATAGCTTTTATTTTAATTTAAAAAGATTTCACAAAAAACCATTTCAGGACAGTACAACACAAAATTCTGCTATGGATCTACATTTTATTGCTGTCATGATTTTTTTTGCTACCAAATCTGAGGCTTAGGGTCTAAATTTGGTGAATTCTTTGATTAGTTACAATTGCTTTCATATTAGCCTGCCGTACTTTTTGCGCAAATTCTTCTATTTAGGGATATGCTTATTTACCTATGTTGATTTCAGGAGGAGGGTGGCACTAACAAACTGTTACTTGCTAATTGGAAGGGTTAAGAACATAATCCTATTTGGTCAGATATGTTTTTAGTATGTTTAATGTTTTTAGAATATTTGAAAATGAACTAAATGCTAAAATCTTAAATCTGGGTTGCTCAAATGTGTGTGTGTATTTTTTTTTTTTTTTACATTATTCTATTTTCCCCTTCCATTACAATGTTCACATCAATCTTTTCTTGAATAAATGTCTTGGAGACATTGGGTTGGTGTTGCCCAACTTTCTTATTTGGAGTTTTGTTGTTTTTTAGGTAGAAGATGTGATACCCAAAATTGGCCATTATACGAGTCAAAGATTCAATAGTTTTGCAGGTAACTACTATTAAGTAGAGACATAATGTTGGAGCATGTGATTTAATGTTATTTATGTGTTCCATTTACATTCTAGGAAACATAAGATATACTTGAATTCACAAACTATTTTAAGAAGAGTTTGTAATTACGAAACAAACATTGATCACTAAAATACATGTTTTATCAAACGTGATAAATAAAAGACCTAAATCAAATCACATTGTGATGCTTGCATTTTGGCATCCAATTATGCAAAAGATAAGTTATTATTCTGTGACTAGCAAAAAAAAAAAGTGTTGATTTTGCATGTATATACAAGTTACAAGCTTAAGTATTATAGCTGAAACCGTGATTTCACGCTTGAAAGCCCACGAAAGTGCATTGGTTTTTGGGTTTTATTGAAAATTTAGGTGAGACCTCATGACTTTGTACCCAAAGTAAACCCCAAAGACCTCAATAAAAACTACAGCCAAATGCATATCATTTTGGCCAAGCTACAGAGACCACTCCATAAACACATTCATGCATGATAATTTAATCATTGTAATTGAGCGAACCACATTGATAAATATCTGATTGTTTCAATCCTATAAATTGCCCAAATTCCAAACATAAGGGTTGTAATGTTTAAGTTGGAGGTGATGCTTGCTATTGATACGAATTTGAATTCTCCTAGAGGCCTTCATTTTTCTGTTTTTACATTAGCCTTCCTCCCTCTAGCTTTCTTTATAGTTCTTGGTTTCTTTATGGTTCGTGGTTGGATATAGCACTAGGATATTTCAATTAGTCAAACTACACAAATTTATATGCTGGACAACATGAAATAGTGATCTTTTTGAAGAGATATATTTTATGACAAAATTAAGTTGGATAAAAGGGACAATCACATTTATTTTTGGCCTTGAAAAATTTGTTCACAAATTTTATTTTTCCTAACTTCATGGCTTATATTATATTTGTTTTGACTCAGTTTTATATTCAGATAGATGTTATTTTTTCTTATTTTGTCGAAGGTTGAAAGTTCAAATCCCCAAACTGATGCAATACAACCAACAGCATCGAGAGGTAATTTTTAATAGGCTTATGGAGCACAATTCAAGTGCGGGGAGTTCTTGACAACATTGCATTGATATTGCCAAAGCCTTGACTACCCCAATCCATATAAAACCTGATCATATGGAGATTGTTCATGTTTATGAGCTTCGAATTTAGTGGCACAAGACTTGCCACTTATTTGTGGTTGATTTAAACATTTGTGTTGTTATAATATGTAAGATAGTTACATACAAGAATTCTTTGATAATTAATATTTAGTATGAGTTACTTCTATCGCTCTTTAGTTAAATTGTTTTCTGTTCATATTTTTCCCTTCAGCTTTTATTTTTTAATTTTATTGTCCTCATGCAGAATACAAGTACCATGTACTTTTTTCTAATATATTTGCTTATTAGCATTTGTATATTAGAGGAAGCTTTCAACAAATATTCTTAATTCTTCTACTATTTTGCTCTATTGATGCGCCACAATTTAAATTTGTTAAACTATCTCGTGTATCGCACGAGTTAGCGATTAGTATTAGTAATACGTATAAGCTTGGGCTTGTCTGTTTGTAATAAATGTGTTGAAATATTTAAAAAACACTTATTTTATATGCTATACTTTGTTGACATTTACATTCTATCAAATGTTTAAGAAACACTTATTTTATATGTAGTATTTTATTCCCCACAAAACAATAATGTCTTCCCAAACTCTTCCTTAGACCCATTTTCTCTCTCCAAACTCCTTTATTGCATTGATTAGCAATGTTGAGGATTTTTTTGCCTCTTTTTATTTGACTTATAGTCCTACGTTTAGAAAGGGAAAAACAAAACCCTAAACCGGAAAAGCTAAAAAAATTTCAGCAATTTAATTTGAGATTTTGTGATTTGTAGGTGATTGCAAACCATTATGGAGTGAGCCAAGCTTCTTAGACAACAACCTTACTGCAAGGCTGAAGGTAATAAAAATTTTCCATCATTTTGTTTTTTTTAATACGAGTTAGCTTTTGTTGGGTATGAATTATGTTGATTTTTTTTAAGGGAATGCCTTAATGAAAGACTGGTAGGTATATATAATACTAATATATAGAGAGAGAGATTAAAGGTTGGGGATCTGTACAACTCATTTTTCCCCTCACCACTATTTTGAAAAGGAAAGAAAATGTTTTGAATCTTTTTTGTTAGTTTATTTGTTAATCAATATTTGACCAAGGTGATGTTACCAATATATTGTATTTTAGCGTTCATATACGATGATGCTAGGTGTAATGAAGAAACTATAATAATTTAGTGTATTTAAAAAAAACTAACCCATAAAACAAATTGCAAACTTTGATTTATAACTTTGTTTTACTTTTTTTTTTATTGGTGGTATGTAAAGAAAAGGTCGGCTAAGAGGCATGAAATACATCTTTATAGATTTGAATTTGAATTTAAATTATGACATCTATTATTCGTAGCTCATCTTCTTCTTGAATTTAATGCCTCACCCTCTATACCTTTTTTTCCTTATATATGATCAATTTGCATTTTTACTTCATTAATCCTCTTTTCATTAGTAGGTAGCTATAGCTGCCCTATAGCCACGTTTGTTATAAATGCAGTTAAAACAATATACATATGGCTGGGTTTTTAAAAATGCAGCTCTAGGTCCCTCTGTAATAACTTCTTCTTAGAAATAGAGGGGGCCTATACTTATTACAAATAGAGGGGACCTATAGCTGCGTTTTTAAAAAAACTGCTATATTGGTAGTGTTAAAGATTGTTGGATATATATATATATATATATATATATTACATTTTACATTTACTTAAAGAAGTGGTTAATGACCTTATTTTGATTGTCTTATTTGTTGAAAAACATGACTATAGTTACAATAAGTGAGGCTTTAAAAAACTTTACATATCACATTAACATATTCCAACACCTTTTCTTAAAATTGGAAACAACAACTCACATTAAGTTATGCTTGATTTAGTGTTATTATTTACAAAATTGAAAGCATAGGTTACTCTTGAAGTACTGTTATACATATATATATATATATATATATATATGTCTGTGAATATCTAAGCATAGTTGGGTATGTATATTCGTAACAAATCACCTATTCTTAACAAAGCACCTATGAATCTAGTTTTAAGGTTTATTGGCTCCGCATTACCAACTGTTGTTGTAGGTCAGATGTTGTAAATCTTGTATACCAATGGATAAAAGTTGGATGAAGAAGAGGAGGGGAGACAGGGAATATATTGAAGGTGTAGTTAGCTTTGTGGAATTTGCATCTTTACATGCACGTGATGGGAAGATCTTCTGTCCTTGTACGAAATGTGTGAAGTTGAATTTAGTACGGCTTGGGGTTGCATGTTCACATTTGTGGACTAACGGGATGCTTGGAAGTTACACACATTGGAAATTTCATGGGGAATCGGCGGTTGCCCCAACGGCCCCCGAATGTGGGAGTAGTCATGTGCAAGACTCCCATGAACAATACGGTAACTTCCGTGGGATGTTGCATGATTTGTGCCCCACGCATGAAATGGCAACCAAACCAATGAGACAAGGTGAAACTTCGTAACAACCGGCTGAAGGTCCAAATGATGGTGCACAAAAATTTTACAAAATGATAGATGATGTAGACAAACCTTTATATGCTGGTTGTACGAAATTTAGCATATTCTCAGTCATCGTTGTGTTGTTCCAGTTAAAGACTCTTTGTGGTTGGACGAACAAGTCAATTACTATGTTGCTTCAAGTCCTGATGGATATGCTTCCTTCTGACACTAAGTTGCCAAAGGATCATTATAAGGCTAAGAAGGTAGTCCGAGATTTGGGTTTGGGTTATGAGAAGATCCATACTTGTCCCAATGATTGTATGCTATTTTGGAAGGATAACGTTAACCTCGAGGCGTGTCCTTGCTGCAAAGCTTCAAGGTGGAAAACGAATTAGGCTTCCGTTACAGGTAATAATGCCTCATCCAGTATGAGAAAGAAGAAAGCTGCAAAGATCCTACGATGGTTCCCTTTAAAGCCAAGATTGCAGAGAATGTTTTTGTCACCCGACCTGACTAGTTTCATGAAATGGCATGTTAATGGTCGTACAGATGACGGGGTAATGCAGCATCCTACTGACTCGGATGAATGGAAAATGTTTCACACCACGCATTTACAATTCTCGTCTGAGCCTCGTAATGTCATACTTGGATTAGCTGCGGGTGGGTTCCACCCCTTCGAAATTCTGAGTACTACTCACAGCACTTGGCCTGTCATGCTAGTCCCTTACAATCTCCCGCCTTGGCTGTGCATGAAACGATCATCCTTGATTCTATCACTAGTTATTCCTGGTCCTACATCGCCAGGGATTGCGATAGATGTGTACTTGCAACCCTTAGTAGAAGAACTGAAGGAATTATGGGATGTTGGAGTAGAAGCGTATGATGCATCTTCAAAAAATGTATTCCAATTGCGTGCAGCGTTGATGTGGACTGTACATGATTTTCCTGCATACGCAGATGTGTTGGGTTGGAGTACGAAGGGTAAATATGCATGTCCTTGTTGTGCCTCGGAGATCGACTCTCAATATTTAAAACATGGCCACAAATTCTGTTACATGGGACATAGGCGATGGTTGGAGAGGGACCACGAATTTCGAGACGAAGATACGTTATTTGATGGATCTACTGATATGCGAGTGGCTCCTGTGGCACCAATTGCGTCAGACATACTTGTGGACACTAAACCATTAGTTAGACGTTGTCTGGGGAAGAAATGTCAACTTCTTTACAACAAAAGAAAGAGAGGTGAGGCAAACCAGTGTGGTTGGAAGAAGAGAAGCATATTTTTCAGCTCGCCTTGTTGGGAGGATCACAAGTTGCGACACAATCTTGATGTGATGCACATAAAGAAGAATGTGATGGACAATATTCTTGGCATAATGCTAAACTTGAAGGACTGAACAAAGGATAATTACAAGACACGCCTTGACTTGGAGGACATGGGAATAAGGAGTGAACTCCACTGATGGTGAAAAGGTGATGATAAGTATACGATACCGCCCACGTGTTTTCATATGACTCCACCGGAGAAAGATGGTTTCTTGCAAGTTTTGTGGGACATAAAAGTGCCTAATGGATATGCTTCCAACATCTCACGCCGTGTCAATCTGAAAGAACACAAAATTTCTGGTTTAAAGAGTCACGATAATCACATCTTGATGCAACAACTCCTTCCAATAACTTTACGAGGATCTTTGCCATCGCACGTTACTGGGCCTTTGATAAAGTTAGCTTGTTTCTTCAGAAAATTTTGTTCCAAAACCCTTACGGTTTCAGATATTGAGAATGATAAGGCAAAGATTGCAGTCACATTGTGTGAATTGGAGAAGATATTTCCTCCATCTTTCTTCACTGTCATGGTACATTTGATCATGCACTTAGCTACTGAAGCCAAGATTGGTGGCCTGGTTCGGTATCGTTGGATGTACCCCATTAAGAGGTAAGTCATATGTAATACATGTACATTATGACCTTCATGTTCGCTTTCTAATAGCTAGTGTCAATTAGTAATCTTCTCATGCGCATTATAGGTACCTGTCACGCGTTAAGTCTTATGTAAGAAATAAGGCTGCTCCAGAAGGGTGTATTGCTGAAGGATACATAGTGGAGGAATGCTTAACTTTTTGTTCACGGTATATGGAAGGAGTTGAAACTATATTTAATCGACCCACAAAGACAATGAAGGAGTCAACAGGGGTGGTTTCAAGCGTGACACTAGACAATAGGGAGTTCGCCCAAGCTCATCGCTACGTGTTATTCAATTCAGAGAACATTTACCAGTTTCGTGAGTAAGTATTGTAGACACTAATATCATTGCACATTAATCCAATGCATGCTAGGTGTATTAACACTAACACAATTGGCATCGCATGTAGGATGCACAAAAGTATGGTGGACGAGGAACTTCGAAGGGGCCACCATCATATATCAGAGGCTATTATTCATAAGCACCACATGGAGAACTTTTGTGATTGGTTTAGGTGTCACATACATCTTACATCTTCAACTTCTCAAGCTTGTAACTTTCCCATTAGTAGTATTACTGTACCAATTATAATAAGCTTGTTTGGTTCTAATAGGTGATGTTAATGACTGATGCTGATAGGGAAAGAACTTCAGTTACTGATACAATTATCACACTTTCCAAAGGGCTGTATACCTTAGTAAATTGACTAAAGCATTATGTCATCAATGGGTTAAAATTTAGGAGTTCGAATGTCGAGGCAAATAGGAAAACGCAGAATAGTGGAGTTAGTGTCACCACTGAAGGTGGCATTACGTACTATGGTGTGTTAACAGACATTATTGAGCTGAATTATTCTGGCAATATTAAACACGTGTTATTCAAGTGTATATGGATTGATGATCAAAATAGGAGGGGATATAAGACTGATGAGTTTGGGTTTCCTATGGTGAATTTTACGCACTCCATACATGATGGAGAGGAAATGGTGGATGAACCATATGTCTTGACGTCTCAAGCTACACAAGTTTTTTATGTTGAAGATAAAAGGCACAAAGATTGGTATGTTGTTGTTAAAACTAAAGCTAGAGATGTATTTGATGCTGAAATCGGCCCCCATTGTGACGACAATGACACGTATGGGTTTTATGAAAACATTCCATATAGTATAACCAGTAATGATGCTGGTAGGGAAAACCTTCGTTGGGGTCGAGATGATGCGAAGAGAATGACAATTGATGCGTCTATCGTTGGCGAAAGAGATCTTCATGAAATGGACAAGTTAGATGATTGTGAGTTCATTGATGATGAGTCCAACAATGAAAATGACAACGAAGTCGAATACAGCGATGATGAGTAGTGTTTTGGACTGTACTGCTGTTGTTTGTGTAATTATGTTATAGTTATTGTTGAAATTGTAAGTAGAATATGTAAAGGTCTATTAAGGGTAAGTTGGAGAATCTTGCATATATATGTGAAAACTGTGTTCCTCTTCATGTTGTTAAGAAATAACAGTTGTAACATAAGTAATTATCACATGAAACTGTTATTTCTTAATGTTGTTGCATATATATGTTTTTAATTTGTTATTTCTTCATGTTCTTAGTATAATATTATGCTCATATTGTTAAAATTGTTATTTCTTCATGTTGTTAGTTCTTCATGTGATTGGCTATTGGCTATAATTATCTTTGTGTTTGTGATGTGAAGGTGTTGCACGCAGGTATAAGGAAGAGAAAACGGCAACCGACGCTTGTTTACGTTGGTGAAGGATCATCACATGGACGACAAAGGGTGAACGCACAAGTTGAGGAAGCCCATATACCTCAGGAGGCAAGACCGGTTGTCTCTGACGATGAGACACAGCCTCTTGGTAATTAACATGTCGTTGAATAAAAATCCTAATGATTTTTCTTTTCTTTTAGTTTAACTTTTCTAGGTAGACTATGCTTTTAATAGTTCAGTGTAGTGTGAAATGGGAATTACAATGGTTGAATTTAGGTAAATAGAAGTCTAGATATTTAACTGACGCAGAAAGTAATAAAATACTCACAAACGAGTGATATCCTTGCCCACAACATAGACGCTAACATCCCCAAGTATTGTGTAGAGAATATAAACTGATCTGGTGCATAAAAGAAAATTCCCAGCAAGTGAACTCAATAAAACAATGTTAATATAAACTCAGTCATATAAATAGTATTTACATGCATGTGTTGTGAAGGCTAAATTCTCCTTAAAGAAATACAGAATGTGGTACTGTTATTCATTTCATGTGGATACTTGCCTACTGCTGCACTCTAATATTTATATTCAGCTGTATATGATTTGTCATATGAGCATGATTGAGGCTTCTTTCAAAGAAAACTACCCAATAATTTTACATGACGAATTAGACTTTGTCACATTAAGGTAATGGAGTGATCTCGGTTGTAGTACTAAACATCAACACGAACCTGGCAAATTAAATAGTCATTTGATGGTGAAACAACAAACTACAGTTTATGCTTAAAGGGCAGAACTCGAGACAGTAAGGAAATCAAGGTAGTGTCAATATTGTAATTAAGTAAGGATTGCTTTTCCAAATGCTGCATCACATAGTCTTAAACATCAAGTAAAAACAACAATGTTAATGCAATTTGGATATATTTCTACTTCAAATACTGTATGGTTAGAATTGACCACAATCTTTATTTTTCTTATTAATTTTTTATTCGTAATTTCTTTTAGAAAAGTATATATAGAGTATTGGCTTTATATATTATCTTGTGACAGGCCATAAACGCGTTGACCCCTTGTGATTAATTAAGTTGATTAATTAGCCGAGTTATTAATTAATCAAGTTAATTTGCAAATTCACGTGGCAACACAAACAAATCACCAATAACTAAAGTATGCAGCGAAAAATAAAAAATACGGTGATTTGTTTACGAATGGGGAAAACCTGACGGCAAAAACCTTACCGGGTGATTTAAGGTCACCACTCCCGAAACTCTACTATTATCACAACAAGCGGTTACAAGTAAAGAATCCGAATACCTTACCAACCTACAGTTGAACCCTTACCCCAATACCCAATTGGACTTGTTCAGTAGTGACAATTTCTCCTCTTGATGCACGGCTCCGAGTACGTGACTAACCAATTGCGCAGATCCTAGTACGTGACTTCAATTCACCAACTAGAGAGAGAGTTGTTGGCTGCAAAGTTCTTCAAATCATCCACACGATGAAGATCAAGAAGATGCTTGGTTACAAAACCCTACGGTGCACAATACACAGCAACTTCTTCACAAAAGATGAACTAGGGTATGAACTTTGTCTTTGATCACAAATTGCATGAACAAGAATTACTCAATGCTTGTGCAACTTGCATCACTTTGACGGCCCTTAAAACAATCCTTTTATATGTCTACGGTTAGGAGAAAATAAGTCCCAAAGACACATTCACGGATTGAAATTAAAACAGAACTGAAAATCTGTTTTCTTTAAATCTCGACAGATAGAAGTGTCAAGGATTTGTCGAGAAGCTGTCGAGCCTCGGGGCTGAAACAGCTTCTAAAGCTCGATAGATGCATGTGTTGAGACCAGGTGTCGAGACCAGGTGTCGAGCTTTAGTAACTTGCACTTTCCAGCTTGTTTCTTGGATAGACTTGATGACTTCAACACTTGATCTTGAAACACTATTTCTTAAAGCGTTAAAACACATCCTAAATCTACCCAATTACAAGTAAAATATGTTTTGTCAAAAGATAAACCAATTACATAAAATAGTGACATATGTCAACAACTTGACTACATATGTCCTAACAATCTCCTCCTTTGGCAATTCGTGACAAAACCACAACAAACAAATGAACATATGAGAAAAGTCATAAATCACTCAACTCATATTCACTTGTTAAATACAATAAAATCTATCCTAACACAAACTCTTGAAAAACTTTGCAAGAAGAGAGTTTATGGAAACTAGACTTTGACAACCTGTATTTCTGAAACACTTTTAAACAAAACACATCAAGGCATCTTTGTGTGAAGCAGAAATAATAGATTGCATACAAGTCAGAGAAACATGTGTATAAAGACAGAAAAGAAATAACACATGAAGAGATAGGTGAAAGAAACATACATCAACATACATTAACATATATATCAAGAAATAAGCACAATGTATGTCAATAAATGGTCACAAGACCGGGGTACATGATCAATGTATCTCTAAAAAGATAGAAAAGAAAAGAAATACATGTAATCCTCACTACATCCCTCATATCAACACTCCCCCTATCAAAAATTTCCTATACTAACTCTCTCCCTAAGGATGACTACTCTCATAGACTAAAACTACTCCCCCTTTTTGTCACGAGAGACAAAAGGTAGAGTGTCAAGTAGACATCTCATCTGAAGAGATCGCATCTTCATCATCATCAGAAGCATCATCATCATCACCATCATCATCGTCCTCAGTCTCAAAAGCAACATGAGGTGGCGGAAGAGAAGCCTCAGAAGCAAAGCCACCCAAGGTCGCCTGTCGCCTGGCGATGCGACCAACACGAACGATCACCTGATACAACTCCATGGAGAGTGTATCGAGGCGAGCATCCACGCGCTGAAGCTGGGCCATGATGTCTCCAAGAGTGATGTCGCTCGAAGAAGAAAAATGAGCAGATGTCGCTCGAGCAGATCTGGATGTAGTCAGACAGGAGGAAGAAGCAGCAATATCCAACTGTCGCGATCTAAACTATGCCTCACTACGTTTTACGGTAGCGGCATCTATGGCAGACATGACATGAAACGGATTGGACGATGGAAAGGGGATGGAAAAACGGCAAAGAATCCTCGTGATAGCAAAAGGAAAAATGAGCTTATCACGGGTAGCCGTATCTCTATAGACATCTATGATAGAGAAGATAAAGTGTGAAGGGAAGTCTATAGTGAGATGCTCTAGAAAAGACAACAAAAATCAAGCATGAGGCTCTGTGATAGAGTTGTAATGAGAGAGTGGGTGCAAAACAAAAATCATCACCATGTTAAGAAAACGAGGCCTACATGGTGTATACTGATGATCTCCCCATGCGGGAGGGCGCTCACAGAACGCAGAGATCATCTTGTCTTTGGACACAGTCCGTAGACGCTCACATCCGGGGTAATCAGAATGATCCACCCTCGGAACGTAAAGAACCTCGGAGATCAACTCCGAAGTAACAACAAAGAGCGTACCTCAAACGCTAGAATAGAAAAAAGGTACTGAAGAATCAATCCCGTAGATGTTGGAGTAAAACTCCTATATCAACACGAGAGGACAAGTGACCGGGACGTCACACAGTGACTCCCAAGCCCGACTGTGAATGACATCGGGTAGGTCAATGTCGACAAAGTCTGCCAGGATAACTTGGCATTCCAAATGAACACCTCGTTTAGAGAAGTTCTCTGAGAAGTCCTTTTGGGCTTTCTCATCACGGAACCGGATAGACATGGGAGTAGAATCAAAAGAAGAAAAAGATCCCTTAGAACGCAGAGGGTTTTGGGATGGAATGGATTTACGCTTAGGTGTCATAGACACTACTAACGCAAACATAGAGAGAGGGAGAAAGAGAGAAACACACAAAAAAGTCCCAAGCAGTTCAATATAGGAAGAGAATATTGAAAAGAAAAAACATATGCATAGGAATTGCATGAACATGTGACATGCAATATAAAAACATCATGGGCTCAGCGTAGCCCAATCCAATCCTACCAGCACACAACAAGTTTGCACACATCTAAATGCATGAAAATACTGTTAGAATGCTAATGTGATGTAATGCATGTAGTTTTAAAGATCAAATCTATAAAACCAACCCAAAAATTTCATTAAACTCTCAACAATTTTGAAAAACCCTAAAAATTTACAAAAACCTCAAAACCTAGGTTTTTAAAACATGAAATGCATGAAGAATGAGAGGATTGAAGCTTACCAAGAGAGGAAGATCTTGAGAAAAGCTTGAAGAATCCTTAGGAAGGGGTTTGGAGTGAGTGAGAGAGTTGTTGGGAGAGAAACACGAAGTATCGAGAGAGAGATAGAGCGAAATGAGAGAAAAATCGCGACAGACACATATATAGTCCTTCAGTAATTCTCAACAGATGCAGGTATCGAGAGGTGTCGAGACAGCTATCGAGGTAGGTATCGAGAAAATGAACTTCGACAGATACAGCTATCGAGAACATGTGTCGAGAAAGAAGGATCAACCACTTAAGAATCTCGATCGATCCAGAAGCTATCGAGAATCTATCGAGCAGACAGAAAGTTTCTCGATTGATCCACCAGGTGTCGAGAATGTGTCGAGACTACGATTAGAAAAAGACTAAGAAGCTCGACAGACAGCTAGGTGTCGAGAAGGTGTTGAGGAGGTGTCGAGATTGCCTTAAAAACAATTTTTCAAGAGAGGAAAAACACAGACATGAATGCAATCACGCATGCAACTCAACCAATGATTCAAGCAACACAGTAAGCTCTCAAAATCATCTCTCAACAACAATTTAAAGCACATGTATCCCAAAACACGCACACACACTAAACAAGTCTGACCAATTTTATATTTCAAAAAAATGAGTTAAAACAGTTTAGTGATCATACATTAACGCATGTAAACCTTGTGACGGCCAAATCACATTGTACCTACACATGTATCAAGAATAGCAAAGAATATTACGTGTTGTATGTGAAAACATCGCAAGATTCCATAAGTGTCTCAAAGTTATGACGATTTGAGATATGAGATAATCACTTTAACTCACACACAATCATAACTATTTAATGGGGACTATCACATTCTAGGTACATCTTATAACTCCCACATCTCCTAGAAAACACGCTTGCAACCATATTTTGAAGCATTTTTAATCTTTTTACTTTTGTTTCTTTGCATATTTTCTTTTATTAAGCAAATCATGCATGGGCATACAAGAGAGAGAAAAGAAATACCCAATTATGTTAAGCTTTTGACATTGCACTTTTGCTATGCCGAAGCATACAGATATCATATCATGATTGGCGAGTAACAGTAGTGAGATGGTTATTTATGCTTTTTTCTTAGGATTTTCTAGTCCTACCCGACAAACAGAGTAATACGAGTGTTAAGTACAAGAGATCACTTAACCTTACTCATCACAAAAAAAGAGCTATAAAGCTCACTTGCTTAGTTGTGCATAAAAATGCTCATCTAAGTTACAGGTGATACAAAGTTTAGAAAACTCTGTTTCAATGGCCATTTTAAGGTTCACAAGAACTAATGTACACAAACACACACTGTTTTTGTATTTTTCAATTTTTCAATTTTTTTATTTTTATCAGAAAAGCAAAAATAAAACACAAAACTGAAAACACACAAACAAAAACATGTTAAAGAAAGCAAAATAATGCATAAAACTAGACTGACTTAAAACAGTAAAGTAACACACAAGTAATGCAGAATAATAAAATGGGGAGAGAGAAGAAGAAGTGAACAGAATCACTTGGAACCCTTTTCCTTCCACACCTTAGAAGAACCTTTACTTTTTGTCAACCCTTGAACCGGTGATGAGGGAGAGGAGTTTAGACCGTTCAAGTTCAAAAGGAACATGAGGGCTTTGAGCATGTCTCCAAGAGGAGCAAGAGAGGTCTAAAGCTGATTTTGGTTCCCAGATGCTATCATGCCATTGCTTTGTTGAGTGGCTAGCCACTTATAGCAATTTGGTCGAGTATGACCAGCAACACCACAATGATAACAGAGATGCTGCTTCTTCTGTTTGGGTTTTTGAGAGATAGTCTTCTTAGTCCTAGGGTTTCTAGTTTCCCTTTTCTCAAGTTTAGGGGGTGCTCCTAGGATAGACTTGCCCTTGTCTACGTTCTCACTTGCTAATTCAGTTTTAATATCTTTATCCTCAATTTTAAGCAGGAGGAACAAAAACAATAGTACTAGCAGAAGGAGTATTAGAGAAAGAGAATTCATACTGCAATCCAATACGATCCAAAGAAGATTTCTGAACACTTAGCATCTCGTCCAGCTTTGCACTTGATGTCCTCTCCAATTGTGCTCTAACTTGAAACAGCTCCGCTTCAAGCTTCTTGGTCTTCTCAGCCAAGAAATTGTTCTCGAACCTCAGTGCCCTAATGGTCTGATTTGCTTCATCAACCTTAGTAGAAAGTTCCTCACGGTCAAGTTTCACATCACTGAGCTTCTTAGTGGCCAGCCTATAGAGTTTCTCATACTTCTTAGAAAGCTTGTACAGTTTCTCATAGGTAGTATGGATATCATCTTGATCATCTATAACTTCAAACTTGGCATCCACCAATTTCTTTTCTTCATCTACTTCTTCAGTAATCCCATCAGAAGGATTAACAGTGGCAATGAAGGCATTTAAGATTCTGTCATCTTCATTTTTGGAATCATCCTCGGGCTCTGTGTTGCTTAAGGTAGCAGCAAGTGCCTTGCTCTTCCTAACGCTCCTAAGGTACGTTGGACACTCTTGTTTCATGTGTCCGAAGCCTTGACACCCAAAGCATTTCGGTCCAGCGGGAACAGTGTACTGACCGCCATCCTTGGCATCCTTCTTCCCTTTATCTGTGTTCTTGGACTGAGAAGAACTGGATTGCCTACGGTCCTTGTTGAAGCCTTTACCATTGGCATTCTTCATGAATTTCTTAAATTGCCTAGTAATGTAGGACTTCATTTTAGAATCTTCATCGTCTGAAGAATCATCTGTATCATTGCTCTTGGCCTTTAGTGCCATGCTCTTTCCCTTGCTTGATTTGCCCATCCTAGTCAACCCTAGCTCGTAGGTTTGCAGATTTCCAACCAGCTCAGTCAGAGGAATCCTGTCAATATCCTTCGATTCCTCTATCGCCATGATCTTAGCATGGAATCTCTCGGGCAAAGATCTAAGCACTTTCCTTACTATCTTGAGTTCAGAAATGGTTTCTCCAAGATTGAAGGCTAAGTTCACTATGTCTTTGAGCTTTGCATAGAACTCGTCAAATGACTCATCCTCCTCTATCTTAATTTCTTCAAAGCTTGTAATGAGCCTTTGTAGCTTTGAATCCTTAATAGCCTTGGTTCCCTCATAGGTTGTCTAGAGAATGGTCCATGCTTCCTTAACAGTTTCTGTTGAGGAAATTTTCTTAAACTCCTTATTGGTGACCGCACTGAATAGGGCATTCAATGCTCTGCTGTTGAAATTTGCTGCCTTGATCTTGGCATCATCCCAATCGGCCGGCGCTTCTGTAGGCTTGGTCCAGCCTATCTCTACAGCTTGCCACACCTTCTCATCTAATGACTGCAAGAAAGCTCTCATGCGTACTTTCCAGTATGCATAGTTAGTGCCATCAAACAATGGAGGTATAATAAGAGATTGACCTCTATCCATGACAACAGGGGTCAGTGGATCACACAACAATAATTAAACCCTAATCAGAGTGTGCCCGCTCTGATACCACTTGACAGGCCACAAACGCGTTGACCCCTTGTGATTAATTAAGTTGATTAATTAGCCGAGTTATTAATTAATCAAGTTAATATGCAAATTCACGTGGCAGCACAAACAAATCACCAATAACTAAAGTATGCAGCGAAAAATAAAAGACACGGTGATTTGTTTACGAATGGAGAAAACCTGACAGCAAAAACCCCACCGGGTGATTTAAGGTCACCACTCCCGAAACTCCACTATTATCACAACAAGCGGTTACAAGTAAGGAATCTGAGTACCTTACCAACCTACAGTTGAACCCTTACCCCAATACCCAATTGGACTTGTTCTGTAATGACAGTTTCTCCTCTTGATCCACGGCTCCGAGTACGTGACTAACAAATTGCGCGGATCCTCATACGCGACTTCAATTCACCAACTAGAGAGAGAGTTGTTGGCTGCAAAGTTCTTCTAATCATCCACACGATGAAGATCAAGAAGATACTTGGTTACAAACTCTACGGTGCACAATACACAGCAACTTCTTCACAAAAGATGAACTAGGGCATGAACTTTGTCTTTGATCACAAATTGCATGAACAAGAATTACTCAATGCTTGTGCAACTTGCATCACTTTGACGGCCCTTAAAACAATCCTTTTATATGTCTACGATTAGGAGAAAAGAAGTCCCAAAGACACATTCACGGATTGGAATTAAAACAGAACTGAAAATCTGTTTTCTTTAAATCTCGACAGATAGAGGTGTCAAGGATCTGTGGAGAAGCTATCGAGTCTCGAGGCTGAAATAGCTTCTAAAGCTCGATAGATACATGTGTCGAGACCAGGTGTCGAGCTTTAATAACTTGCACTTTCCAGCTTGTTTCTTGGACAGACTTGATGACTTTAACACTTGATCTTGAAACACTGTTTCTTGAAGCGTTAAAACACATCATAAATCTACCCAATTACAAGTAAAGTGCGTTTTGTCAAAGGATAAGTCAATTACATAAAATAGTGACATATGTCAACAACTTGACTACATATGTCCTAACATCTTGCTTTAATATAAATCTTTAATATTAAACATATCATTAACTTGATATTCCATTCTCATTAACTTTATGGATTGGCTAAAAGATTATATAATGAGTTTTATTTTATTTTTCTCTTTGGTTTTTTTCCCATAAAACCACTACAGTAATAATTAAAAGCAAAATCGCCTCCTAAAATAATCTTTGGTAAATGTACTGATGTTTTATTGGACTGAAATTACAAATGGGTTAATAGAACATAAGAAGTTTAATGCAGATGTAGCATGTTTTCGTGGTGTGATGTAACATGTTTCCTTACTTTGAGATTTGATATTTCAGCCCTAATATTGGTGGTTTTGTATATACAGATGATTATGAACAAAGCCCACCAGTGGAACATAGGCTTCAAAGACGTGGTCCTATAAAGCTAGCTGACATATGGGCATTGGATGGATCCTGGAAAGTCGAGTTGTCATTAAATGATCAAGGCCAACCAATTGGTCCGGACGGTAAAACGTTCATTCGGTGGTTGGGAACTTTTGTAAGAATGGGTTATTATGCCCACTTGTCCCTACTGGGTGGCCAAAAGTCGCTGAAAAATATAAACGGGACTATTGGACTGAAGTTGAGGTAATATGAAAATAAAGTATAAGCAACAATCATTTACAGCTGCTTGTGTTTTGCTAACTCTACTTTTGCATTTCAGAAACGATATATAATTAACCCCGCTATTGTCGCACCACCCGATCAAATGGGATGGGCAATGCATCTACTCGGGCTCTTGAGGAGAAATTGGAGGACGAAGTTGAAGAAGAAAAACATTAAAGATTATATGACGAAGGAACAAGTATTGGCGAAGACACCGCCGGGGGTAACGAAGAACCAGTGGATCGAGATGGTTAACTACTGGTTTCATGACAAAATTGTGGTACTGCTACTTTATTCGTCTATCTTATTATAGTGGTAATTTAGTGAAGAAAATCATGTTCGCCATCTTTTGCTCGAATAGTCCCTCCTTTTAACCTAAATCTTCTAGTAATTTATAATATAATTAGTCTAGCTCAAACCACTTTCCATTAGATGTGATACAGTTGTTTTGCCCCCATCAACAACATAAACTGAAGATTAGTAGTATTTAGAGATTGGTTGGGGACTACTCCTACTGTAAGGGTATTGTAGTACACAATTTATGCCAAGGGTCTCAATAAGAAATATATATTAAAAAAAAAAACAAAATAAAACCTTAAAAAGAACTGTCATAGTAAACAAATCTTCCTGCAATTTTATCCTATCTCACTTATGAACTAATAGCATTGTGCATTCATAAATATATTATGAATGCACAATGACAAGCATAGCAGAGAGAAAAACTTACATTAAGTAGTAAAATTTCTTAGTCAATATCTGTAATAAGTTTACATATACTTTGACGGTAATGTGGTTGCAGACATTAAGTGAGAAGAACAAAGACAGTCGAGGTAAACAGACGAAGCGACCAAGGTGTGGGGCTCAAAGTTTGGCACAAATTTCTGATGACATGGTAAGAAATGCATTACAAGTGCTACTGTATTCGTGTATAACATAAGATGATTTTATGCTTTTCAATCACACTATATGTTAAGAATACTTTTTTAGTTGTTGGTTGTAGATATAAACTTAGAATTCATGAACATCTTAGTCAATGCAAATGATAAACAACATGACAAATCTGAGTGCAATTGTGTTTATTGTATGAAATGTTATTCATCATGTAGGTGAAAGCTAACGGGGCTCCAGTCAAGCGCGCAGATGTGTATGTAAAAGTATACCGTAGGAGAGATGGGGCTGCTGTTACGCCCCAAGCACAAGAGAACATGGTAAGCACAATTTAAATCGAATTTTAGTGTAATTTAAGTCTGTATTGTTTATGGTGTGTAATATGTTATTTGGTTATTGTGGAAAAACGTACAGAATAGGATGGAAGAGCTTTTGGGACAACAGGGCATGCGACTACAGGGAGAGCCTGGTAGTGGAGTCCTCTGGTCCAAAGACGATGCGTATGCTCGGGTATTTGGTTTAGAGCGCCCTGGACATGTACGTGGAGTTGGATTTGGAATCACCCCATCTGGAAGAAGTGTCACAAATGTTTCATAGTTTACCTTAACTCCATCGTTGTCAAGCAGAACGACCCAAAATATTTCAGAGTTAAAGAACAATTCTTCTATCCTTACCGAGCAATTAGCCCAAGTACAAGAACAACTCTCTCAATCAGAGGCAAGGCACCAAGAATAACTCTCCCAAATAGAAGCAAGGCACCAACAACAAATGGCCGAAATGGTATCACGCATGAATGCAATGTTCGTCAACATTAGGGGAGGAGGTGTAAGTGAATTGGATCTGTCTCAGGTACCACACAAATGTTATTTAGCAAAACATTACTTTTTGCAATGCATTGTTATGTGATATTAATACAATGCCTTTAATATATTCAGGGTGACACTGCTTGATGGGGACTCTCCATGGGAATAAAACTGTGAATCCTCTGGTAAAACAAATACAACTATTCGTTATAACATATACAACTATGTTGGGAAAAAAATAAAAATAAAAATCAAATATATTCCTGCCTTTGTTGGTTTTATTCTGCGTTTGAAGGTCCCACGTCAGTATATATGAAACAAGAAGTAGGGAAGTAGATGTACTATAAGACATAAAATCAAAATAGACCAATTTCAACCATGAATGTAGACAGGAAAGTATTCTGAGTCAGGCAAAACCTTTGAAGTGAACATTTTTATACATACCTCTTTACACTTGCCAAATGTAGCTGATAGTTCCACGCTAGAACATGACATGCAGCACCAACCAAGTAGATAGAGACCCTCTTGGTGAGGTTATCATAGCGATAATAATCTGATGTAACACATCTTAGAATCACCTTGGTTTCGACAAATGACATCCTTTTTGGTGCCTTAAATAACCATATATTCTGCATACAGAATGAAGAGGCATTAGTACTTGTAAGAGCCTTATAGTAAGAATGAACATCAGACTTTGTCACTGCTAATGCAATTTACATTATTATATTATATGGTATAGTCAACATGTTTTGTTGTTCACATTCTATTGTTGACACTTGAAAGAATTGAAATTTGATGAGTACTGAGCTCATATATGAAGGGACCTTACTGGAGGTAGCTGTCGATCTAAATGGATTATGTAAATGTATATGAGCTCGTATATGGATGTGTATATAGGAATTTAAAGTTTGTGGAATCTATGACTCACTCTAAGTTGTGTTTTAAGATGCCAGTATTGAAATGGATACAAGCAAAAAGACAATGTTAAGAAGCTCATATATGATTTTGACTTAAGAAATGTAAGGGATGTTGACCTTGTTAATAGACTGGTTCAGCAAAAGACTTATTTTTTTAGAGTATGTTTGTTTTTAGCTAAAAACGTTAGCTTATTTCTGGTGCTCTCATTGTCACAGGTAATTGGCTGTAGCTACGAGCATTGGACTAACTGATCAAGTATATGAATGATGGTTGATGGAAACTGGCTGATCAAGTACCATGATGCTTGCTGACAATATTTTGTGATGGAAAAAATGGCTGTGGGATATGCAGTGCCTGATGTAAAAATTGGTTGTTGGTGGTCACTTGGTTTGTGTATGTAATTATATGGTTATGTAACTAATCTGGTGGCAATGAACTAAAAAGAATGTTTGGTGGCTATTGTTTTGTTTATGTAAATGTTGAGAACTTGTTTTCTTGGTTCCAAATTGGTTGCATCTGAGTGTTGGCAGGAATTACAGGTTGTATATATTCTGGGCAGGATTAATGTGTGTAGGAAGAAAAAAAAAAAAAAAAAAAAAAAAAAAAAAAACCTATAGCTGCGTTTCTAAAAACGCGGCTACAGGAAATTTCGGGGTCTATAGCTGCGTTTTAAAAAACATAGCTATAGGGTGTCTAAAGATGCCTTTCTATAAACGCAGCTATAGGAAGTCTATAGCTGCCTTTCTATAAACGTAGCTATACGCAGTCTATAGCTGTGTTTCTATAAATGCATCTATAGGCAGTCTATGCTGCGTTTATAGAAACGCAGCTATAGATCACCCTATAGCTGCGTGTATCCACCCTATAGCTGCGCTTTACCACTCCCATAGATGCGCCACCTATAGCTGCGTTTTTTAAAAAAAACGTGGCTATATACCCCAGTTTAGGCTGCGTGTTATAAGTTCAACCTATAGTCGCGTTTTTAAAAACGCAGCTATAGGTCTTAGCCTATAGCTGCGTTTTAAACCAGGTCTATAGTCGCGTTTTTAACAAAACACAGCTATAGGTGCCGCATCTATGGGGAGTGGGAAACCACAGCTATAGGGAGAAAAAACGTAGCTATAGGGAGAAAAAACGCAGCTATAAGATGGTCTATAGCTGCGTTTTTAGAAACGCAGCATTAGGTCCCGCAGGGGACTATTGTCGCGCAGGATAAGCCGTGTTTAGAAACGCAGCTATGAAAAACGCAATTATATCTTATAGCTGCGTTTTTGGGGTCTATAGCTGCGTTTTTTAAACGCAGCTATAGCCCTCATTTTTTGTAGTGATTGAAGGAAGTCAGAGGGCAAATGAGCAAAACCCCCCTTCTCAGCAAAGCTCGAATGAGCTCTACATAGTACAAACCACTGACTAGGAAATGAACCGTATCGCTGATCGAGTGTGAGGTTGAAACTCAAAAGGCTGTGACGACAATATGGACAAGGAATCATCTATGGCTATGTGCTGGATTAAAGAGGCATAAAATGGAGGTGGGAAACGAAGAAAAAAATACTACAAATTAGGGAACTAGGCAGTAATGTTTCCGAAAGAAATTTTTTTTTTTTTTTTTTGGAGAGTTTCAACCTATCCTGATAATGACTATTATTATTAGACCAAGACACCAATCGGTTTTTGGTGTAAGCAGAGATTGAACCCAAATCTATTATACAACCATCAGAGAGTTTATCAGAAAAAAAATATGTTAAAACAAAAAAATTTCAAAAATGCAATTCGTGCCTAGGCCCAACAAGAAGGAGGGTATAAGCACAAAGAGCCCAATACAATAAATTTATAGAGTGTGGGTTAGAAATCTTGGTTCTAATGAGTTTAGACGGTAACAGCAATGGCCCAAGATTACGAAACAATAAGAATGAACAATTTTATAAGATGAAATTTATCATTGAGCTCAAGTCGAGGACCAAGTGCTTATATTTCTCTTCCCTTAAAGATTAACGATATTCAGTCTACAGTATTTTTCTTTCTATCTCCCTTCCACTCTTCTCTAGGGCCTCCTTCCTTCTTATACTTCATCCCCCATTTCATCCTTGCTCTCCACGTGTAGATCCAGACCGTTAACCTGGATACTTGTCCCATCAGCACCTCCCTGAAATCTTTAAGTAAAAGTTGTAAGGTTCAGAATCACTGTTCAGATATCACTTTCTCATTTATGTGGCAAGCGACTTAGGTACAGAGCATTCAATACGGCGGCGGCAGCTTTCTCTGAGATATTTTCCAACCGCCCTTGCTCTCTGTGCCCTTATGAAATATATCTTCATCCCCAAGACCTTCCAAAATATCATTTTATTCAGCACGACCTACCAACTTACCATCACTGCATTTAGCTGAGGATATATCCCTCCTCGGATTATTTACATTCGCTTCGTCAGCCATATTTACTCTCGGGTTTGCAAGTTTGATATCATTATTACCATCAATTTGTCCTTAGCCAAGTAAGCGTCCTCGGACCAAACCCATGGCCCAAAAACGTATTTTAGGCCTTTTATCCCCACACTAGTTAACCTCCTTCAAAGTGAAATCTTCCTTCTACCGTCCTTGAAAAATGGGTTAAAATGACATTTTGTTTAATGTTAAACAGCATTATAGTGTTAAACTACTTATTCTTAACACTCTTTATTGGATGTGTACTTTTAGAAACCCACTTTCGTGCAACATTTCTCTTTTGGTATTTTTCATTCTTGCAAAATTTCAAGATAATAAAAAATTTATAACTATCTCATTTATAAAATTTTAATTTTAAGTTTATTTTTATATTATATATAAAAGATGAGATTATAAATCAAATAATAATAAGAATATAGAGAATAGGTAATAAAGGTTATTAGGTTATTAATATAATTGATTCTAAAAAAAAGTTATTAATATAATAAAGACTATTAGGTAGTTTAACATTAGGAAAAAGGTTTTTATTTTTCGATATATATAATATCAACAAATTTGAGCTTCCTTGGTTGCGGTGTTTGTCACACCTGGTCTAACTAAATTCATATAAAAAATAAAAAAACACCCCATGATGGCAACCTTTGTGGCACTGTTTTGGTTTGGTCACCATAGATCTAATCTTCCTTGGTGGAGATTTTGACTAGCCAGCCAATCCCATGGTGTTGCGAGCTAGGAATGAAACCGGCCACCTTACCAGTTATGTTGGTCAATGAATTTGGTGAGAGATGCCAAGGTTTTGTGATTGTTGTTTTGACAGATTGATGGTGCAAGGTTTGATGGTGATAGTCGTGGTAGTTGTAGTAGTGAGGTACAACATGACTGCATGGGTAACTAGTTTTTTGGTATATTAAAGCATTGACCAAGATTAAATTTGGCTGTGGTACTGTGTAAAGGTTGTTGAGGAAAAAATAAAATAAATAAATAAATAAAAGAGGAAAGAGAGAGAGAAAAGCATGAGCTAGAATTTTACATGATTCTTCTTGATGACCTATGTTTGCAAGACTGCAATGGAAAACCTTTGACGGTTATATCTTTGTTATTGAAGTATGTCTTAGAATGAATTTAATGTAGGGTTTACTTGCTCTATAAGTACATAGACTTGCAACAGATTTGGGCCATAAATAGTAATTTCTCTAGCAGTATGTAGGGTATTAGAAGACAATGGTATTATCAAAAAAAACATATTCACAGTAAAATTATTGAGTGTTATAACAATATTGAATTATTGATAAAAGTTACATCATATGTAATTTAAATCCTAGCTTATGCACATGCATAATTACAGTCTATACATACCCACCCTAATATTAATTAGGAGAAAATGTGTGGGATGATTTTGCTTAAAAATGAAGGATACAATATAACAATATTCTAGACATGGTTGTCTCCACTTCAAAAAGAATCGTAACACTAAAAAGAATGGGAATAATAGGCTCTATTTGATATAAAGGAAGGATAGAAAAGGGAAAGAAAAGATACGATATCAATTTTGCAAAAGTGAAAGAAAGGAGATGATATCAATTTTGCATCTTGTATCTTTGATAGCAAATATGGAAAAGTGGTGGTCAAGGCCATTGCATCTTCTGGGTTCCAAGAAAACACCCAATTGGAAAGAACTGAAGTTGATGTTTAAAAGTATCCATGTTAATAAAAATTATTCGAAGGTTCCAGAAACCTAAAGGACATGTTTTTCCCTTTATAAAATTGGCAGTATTTGTTTCTTAAAAAAAAAAAAAGATACATGTAAATAAGAAAGTTAGTCCAAACTCTCAAAGAGAAATTACAAACCCAATCAATATTACAAGAATAACAATACAAGAGCGAAGTATTCAAACCATAAAGGAGAAGCAAAAATACAAAGCTAAAACACAACAAAACCATGCTCTCTAAGAATCTATCTCAAGGGCACTGGCCACTCAGGGGAGACCAGATCCATGAGATGAGATAAACATACCCCCACTGTGATGACATAGGAACTCAGTAGCCAAGAGGAACCTTAATCTATTTGGAAACCCCATAGTTTCAGTAGTTCATTTACTTTGCGTATCCAAAGTTATAGTTTTTGATAGCTTCTATGTTAAATATGTGACAAAAGTTTGAAAGTTTTGGAAACCCTAAGTTTCGGTAGTTTATTTACCATGAGCATCAAAATTTATAGTTTCTGATAGGTTTTATGTTTAAATATGTGACAAAAGGTTGAAAGTTAACCCCCACCCGTCTCATCAAAGCAGGAATGAGCTCTAGACACCACTGACTAGGAAATGAACCACACCACTGACTAGGAAATGAACCATACCACCGATCAGGTGTGAGGTTGAAAGGCTAACAACAATGGGAACGAGAAGTAGGGCAAATGGAACTCGAAACTACATAGTTGACAGTGTCTTCTTCCCAATGAAGAAACTACACATGGTCAAAAAAATCAATCAATATGGTACCATCCTCCACTGACTAGAACTTTCAAAGAGCATGTATTGGTTCTAGAATCCCACATGACAACATCTATATTTTATAATACTAACTTAAGGAAAATATTTTAAAATTGAATTAAATACAAAGCAAATACACCATTTGTAGATATAAGGAGCAAATATTTTGGAGATGCAAAGGCTTTAAAACTGGAAACGAAGATTAGAGTTTTTAGGGAGTTCCCAGGGCAGAATCCGCAGAACCCAAAACCTGTTATAAAAGCTGAAAAGCAAATAGTTCATAATCCAACTCTTTCCCTCGATTGGATTTCACCATCATTTTCCGTCCATTCGCCTAGTTTTGATCTGAACAAGGGCAGAGTAACCATGCAAAAAGACCCCATTCGTACCACCACCCCCACTTTTCAGGCAAAACCAAGATCCAAAATGTAAAATGTGTTCTGAAACAAAACTAGACAATAATGAATTGTAGTCATAAGTAAATCCTCTCATATGCCCCAAAGTCTCAAAAACAGTAAAAACAAAGCATACCAATTACGAAGAAAAAAAAAAAGAAAAAACTACAGGGGAACATATGAAGAACAACCTGAAATTTACATTTTAAGGCATAAAATTTTAAAAATACAGGAAATCCACTTATTGAGTCATTTTCCTGCTTAGACCAAAGAACCCAAAAATGTAAAAACCATTGAGATCGTTATCGCAGGGCCTTGGAGAATCTCACTTGCCACCTAAGGTTGGGAATTGACTAGGATCTTCAATAGATGGGGCTGCCACATTGCTTATTATTGTGTTTCCACCATACCCTCCTCTTGAACCACGACCACGACCGCGACCCCGACCACCGGGGGTGAAGTGCCTTTCTCCTTCAGTAGGCTTCAAGAATTCATTGATGCTGACCGACTATAACAACCATACCACATAATATGAGTTCAGTATTAAGCTCAAAGAAGAAACAGAAACCCAGAAAGAATGAAAAACAATAAAATTTATTCAAGATAGCATCACTAAATAGCAAAACATAAGAAATATGAACAATAATGTCACAAAAGGCATTAATTAAGAACTCTATTCTCAATAGGACTCTTTGTTGCTTGTGGAGAATTCCTGAATCTGTTTTAGCCTAGCTCTGTTAGTTGGCTGACTGTTGGCTTGTTTGCATCTTTGATGCTTGTTCTGTAAAACTGTGTTTTTAGTTGTTTGTAAATAAATTGAAAAGACATGTTAAATACCTTGCAAACATAGGCAACTTATCATCAAGACAGTAAATTGTAAAATTAGCAAAGAAGAGGAACATCTTTCTTTTATTTTATTTTATTGATTCGTAAATTACTTGTGCACCCAATGGCTTTGAATCCACGGCCTTATGCCCCACCCATTCTTATGAGGGAAAGTGTAATTTGACTAAGAGCACATTGTCCATAAAAGGTCTTTATTAATACATTCCAATGTAAAATTGAAAGTTCCTAGCCACATTAAATTCAGAAATAGACAAAAAAAAAAATCAAACATTAGGTTGTCCAGTGCACAAGCTACAAAACACCATTTTCAAAGAGGGCAGCCAACCAAAAAGAATCCACAATTGATGAGCACATATTCAAACCTTAAGTACAATGCTTTCTAAAGTAGCAATTAAATGGAAAGAGGGAATCTTTGAAAATCTTTGAAAATCTTGGAAATGAGAGAATAAGCAGGCAAAGTATGATTACCTTTTTGGATTTCTCTTCCTTCTCAAGAGCCTCTCGCCGCTTATCCTTTTCAGAGCCCTGAAAAGATAAAAACATCAAATGGCAAAAGATAATTAATATACTGGTGCTGATTACATAGATCAATGAAAACTGAAAAACTTCTTAAGAGGGTATAAAGATTTCACCAATTTAATAAATATGTCATTATTTTCCTTCTTGTTTGAAAGCTGTTGCATGGATTCAAACTCTTTAGCATCAACCTTTCTTTCCTCAGTCTTAAGTGTCAGCAGGGCCTTCCTCTTCTCTTCCCGCACCTTTTCATACTCCTCCAGAGTCATCTCCTATTATAATGGCAACAAACCATAAGCTATAGCTTTCCCTTTTTTTTATTAAAATTTTCTTATTGGTAAGTATGACTCTAGTACCAAGAAGTAGCACAATTATCGAAGGACAAAAGTCATTGGTTCAAATCTCCCCATTCCCATATTTTGGGGTCACACTCACTCATCCAAAATAGAACATGACAAAAGGCCATATCTTCAACGAATGGGGGGAAAATACACTTACAATAACAACATACAACAACAACCCATTCTTAGGGTGTATTTGGATATCTCTTATTTTGCTGAAACTGAAAACTTATTGCTGAAAGTACTGTAGATAAAGGTAAAAGTTAGTTGAAATAGTACAGCGAGGCTCGTGAATAATACAAAAAAGTGCAATGGAGCCCATAAATAGTAACAAAAATAAGCTGAATAGTAAAATAATTTTAATTTTCCATCCCAATCCAAAAGCACACTTAATCCCAAATTCGTGGATCAAGATATATAGTAAATATGCCAAATCTGTTTGTATTTCAGAAAACTGTAGTTCTGAAAGCAAAATATTTCACATCAATGAGATGTGAATCAATTGAATATAACAAGATCTATAGATGAAAAACAGCACATTTTAGAAGCTACTTTATCAACCACAATAAAAAATACTCTCCAAAGCAAAATATGAATGTTTATGACAAATACATGAAATTCCTGAGTAAAATACACTCACTTCCAAGATTCCAGTACAAAAGACAGATCATCTACTGACCTAAAGAAATCTGGCGATTTCTAATCAATGAAAAATAATCAATGAAAAATGAAGTGCTAAAAGTTATATTCCTTGCAGGTATGAAGAACACAATATAGAGCACCATAATTCTTTCAGATAAAGAATATATAATTATCTAAATTAGGATAACAAGAGACTATTGACACGTCCTTTGTTGTGCTTTTTAGTAACAGTGAGAAGATACAGCAATCATCCAAGGAAACTTCAACAAGGTCTACACTCTACATGGTAGGCATTGAGCATCCATCTTAAAACATGAATACAAAAGGAACAGAAATTGACTACGTTTTGAATTGAAGACAATCACCTTATCCTCTTCTTTTTCTTCAGTTTCATTAGCAGGAGTCTCCTTGTTGGCATCTGCTGCCTCTTCCTCTCCCACTGGCTTTTCATCACCCACATTCTTCTCAGTTTCATTAGCTTCTTCAGTTACCCTGAGCATAACAAAACATAGTGAGCAAGCAATGTTACTAATTTATAAATCTAAACATATTTTTCTTAACAAAAAATTATAAATTAATTTTAAAAGATGGTTCTTTAATCATTTGGCAAAAAAAGACATGTTGTACAGAATGAACATACGGAGCAACTTCATCAGTCTGAGTTCCCCAGTTCCCACGGCCAGCTCCATCACGTTTGACCTCACTTCTACACAGAAATAGGTTAGGTATAAGGCACATGTTATGGAGAAACATTTTGATGACAAATGTAACATACACTAAAATGAGATGTTCAAGAAGAAGTATTCACCCGCGCCCAGTTCCGCTACGGCGTTCAAATACCCTTCGAGGGCGTTCCACATCACCTGCATCTCCATTACTGAAACCACCACGGCGACCACCACCACTGCCACTGCCACCGCCACCACGGTAAGGTCCACGAGGTCCACCATAGCCACGCCTCTCACCAGACCTCCCAGAATCCCCTCCTTCAACAGCACCTTGACCAGCAGGAGCCCCACTGTCGGGGAATGATCCCTCATTGTTGGCAGAGTCACGATTGTATCCACCGCCACCACCACGGCCACGTCCATATCCACGTCCACCACCACGACCACCTCCACGAGACTCACTCCTTGCCTCCCTCACTACTCCCACAAAAGAAAAAATACCCAAATCATTAAATACACCAAGAAGAAGTACAATTTCAATAAACACCATGTAAATATAATAGCAATAAACAAACAAGCCTTAGTCCAAAATATTTAGATTAAGCTATCGATATATATACTTTTATACCATTCTATACTATCTGAAGTCATTCTGTTCTTTTTTCTTTACTACCTTTTTTCCATTTCCACAAAATTCAAAACCCATTGTAACAAAATCATTGAAAGTAAAATCACCAATCCCAACATTATCTATACAGGCAAACACATCAAAACCCAGAAATATCCCTAACCATTCCACAGCAAATTCACATTTCTCATTATTAATACCCATTTCCCATTTCAAAAATTGCAAATTATTCAAAACAAAAACCCCAAAAAAAAAAAAGAGTCACATAAACACAACATCAAAAACCCATTACACTTATCATACGAATACGTACACATATACGCATATGCATGCGTATGAATCCACAACCAATCTAAATATATAAAAAAGTGAAAAAAGCAATCAAAAGAACCAAAACGACGACGAATCGAGAGGGACAAACCAGCTACAGCAGGAGGGAGAGGCTTGGAAGGAAGCTTAGCGGCGGGCTGAGCCGCCACCGCAGCCGGCTTGGACTGACCCGGCTTCTTCGACTGCGACCCCACGGCGGCGGAGGCGGCAGCGGCAGCTGGCTTAGGCTGGTGAGCTGCTGCCAGCTGCGACGGGTCCTCGGCGTCGTCGTCACCCAACAAACCAAAGGGGTTCATGGTCGCCATTATTCTCTCTCTCTAAAAAAAATTTAGAGAAAAAATGGTACAAAAATATGGAGAGAGAGAGAGAGAGGGTTTGGGGCTTATGAGAGATTTGGGGTTAGGACAAGAACCCTAGCTTAACAACTCCTTCATCATCGGAAGTGTTTTAGATCTATGAGAGAGTGTGTGTGTGTCTGTGTCTCTGTCTGTGTGAGAGTGTGTGTGTGTGAGAGAGAGACAAAAACCCTAGCCGCAAGAGTGAGAGAGAAATGAACCTAATCTAAAATGCTCAATTTATTGTGACAATGGTGCTCGTGTGGTGTGTGAACATTTTTTTTTTATCTCTTTATTTATTGTTTTTTTTATTGTTTTTTGTGTTTTGCTTTTTGTGTTGTAGAACAATAATTTTCTAGAAAGAGTTCAAGATAGGAAGGGACTTGGATTTTGGGTATTTTACCAATGTGCACTTTTAAGTGCGGCCGGTTGTATGGCCACTAGGGTTTTTTAATTTTGTAAAATCCCCCAAGACAAGGGTTTTGGGCTTTGGGCTTAATTATAATGTCCAAAACCCCTCTCTTATTTTTATTTTTTTTACCAAAAATATACTAATAAAATGGTATTAGGTTTTTTTTATAACAAAGTTTAGTTACAAAATTTATTGTAGCTTTAGGTTATAATCTTGCTTAATATTTTTTCATTGGAGGTGAATTTTGACAAATCAACCATTGAATTACATTTTTTTCATATATTTTCTATGCTTGCAAAATTCTTGTAAAATTAAAAATCAATAGTTATGACATCAATACATCGTTTAAATTACAAGTTTTTGTTGTTTAAAATTATGTATAAAATATAATCTTAGATATTATATGGTAAATAATATCTTATTGACACAAAATTTAACATGTGTATTTAAAGCGTAAAGAACATGCAATCCAATGGTTAGATTTTTGAAATATGTAGTAATATTAATGATATTGAGAAAGATTGTAATTTTAGGTTACAACTAATTTTGTAACTAAATTTTGGTTCTTTTTTTTTTTTTAAGAAAGTGGTATTAAGTTGTTATTGGAGCAAAAAATCTACCTATAATCTATTTATGATATCTTTTTTTTTTTTTTTTGAGAAACTTCTATTTATGATATCTATGTCTATATTTATTGAGTAATGCTACAGTTACAAACTATTTTACAACATTTTTATAAACTATTGATGTGACAAATTCTTATTAATTCTAATATGAGTCCACCACTAACATCACATTTATGTTTACCAATAATTATTTGAAAATTACTAAAGCCACATCAGCCTTTTGTAAAAATGTTGTAAACTAGTTTGTGTCTGTAGCATTGCTCATATTTATTTGATGAGTAATGTTACACTTATAAACTATTTTACAACATTTTTACAAAAAAAAAAATTGATATAGCCAACTTCTTATTGGTTTTCACCTAAACTCACTATTAATATCACTTTTTCATTTACCAATAATTATTCACCACATGTTTAAAATTGTTTTATAAAAAAAGTTCGTATCTTTAGCATTACTCTTATTTGATAGGAAAATACTTCTTACCATATATATATATATATATATATATATATATATATATATATTTATTTAATATTGACAAGCTTTTAAGATCTTACAATTTACACGTTATTCTTTTAATATTTATTAAAATTAAAATTAAATTCTATTCTTTTATTTATATTTTTAAAATTTTAAATCTTCAATTGGAATATTAGCATATCATATATTCTTTAACATTATAATATATAGTTTCATATACAAGCACAATCATAATAAATGTTTAATACTAAAATATGGAAAATGCTAGAAATACAAAATATTTTATAACATTTTTACAAACTGTTATTGTAGTCAATTTTTATTGGTTCTCTCAACTTAGCCCACCACCACCACTAACATCATTTGTTTTTTCATTTATCAATAATCACTCATCACATCAGTAATTTGTAAAATATTTTCTAAAAAAGTTTTTATCTCTAGTATTTTCCTTTGCGGAATGGTGTGTGTTGATCTTAAATTATATTCTAAATTTAAATCCTCCATTAGAATCTTACCTTATCATAATAAACGTTTGTTAATAATACATAATTATCATATTTCATATTTAGAAAAAAAATAAAAAAAGTGCCAAAAATCATATTCTGTTGAATTTTTCAAAGCATTGCACAAGTTATCAACTACCATATATACTATAAAACCAAAGACATTTGAACTTTGCCAAATGTCTTGTATCTCAACTAATTGGCACCTCTTGTGATATATTAGTAGATTATAATAGACACTGTAATATAATAGTTATTTAAATAATTTAACTATTCGATAGTTTGGTTTTGTTTTTATTACAAGAAATAGTCATTCTTTATGAATTGCTATTTTTTTAAAATGAGGAATAACTATTCCTCTCTAAAAAAGTTGTAAAGATATTCCTTAGCAAATGTAATAATTGCTAAAATTAATATATTTTTAAATAAACAAATTTTCCATATATACATAACAATTATGAAAATAAAAATATTAAAACATAACTAATACTCACTCAAATTTTAAAAAATATTATTTTTTTTAGGAAATATAATTGTATGCGTAAGATATTTCCTAAAATATATCTTAAATTTTACTCTAAAGTTACAACTTACAATCAAACTTATGAATAAATTTAGTTGTTCCATTACAACACAATTTATTTCTAGTAATAAGGATTACCATTCTTGTCCTAATCTCCATTCAATATTTCCAACAACGACATCTAGAATTCAAATCTCCCCACCATAGTTGTAATTATCAAATTATCAACAAAACAAATTTTTAATTTTTGATTGACCTCCTAATATTTTGTCACATAAGCTTTTAAGGGAAAACAAATCTTGTTCCACTTTGTACTCCACCAATCATGGCAAGCTATGTATTTAAATTTTTTTTTTCATTTTAAACCATTAAGGCCTCATATCTTTTCAAGTCATTATTATAATATATATTTGAATTAATTTAAAATTTATCTAATATCTAAACTCATTGTTAACTCTTGTAAAATAATTTGTGCTTGTAGCACTACTTTTTTATTTAAGAACAATGCTACATATACAAACTAATTTACAATATTTTTACAAACTGCTGATGTGACTTTGGCATTTTCCAAATAATTCTTGTAAGTAAAAATGTGATATTAGTGATGGACCCATATTAAAACTAGTAAGAATTTGTCACATCATACCACTGCGCACCCTTGGTGTGGTGGTCACTCCACAATTATAAATACTTATGGGGTATAAGGGGCAAGTGCGGGGTTCAAGCCTCTAGGAGCAAGTTTCACACATATATACACTTAAATTATATTAGAGTAAAAATTATATCTTGTATCAAAAAAAAAAATTCCACATCAGCAATATGTAAAAGTGTTGTAAAATAGTTTGTGTCTTAGCATTACTCTTTATTTTAATGGTAGAATATATATTTCCATATATAAATATTATAAAAAATGTCTACTAATAGTAATAATTACTATAATTATCCAACTAAAAAAATATACTATAATTATCTAACTAAAACTGTTGCAAAATAACTTGTGTTTGTAGCATTACTAACAGGTAGAGCAAATGGGATGAGAAGAGGGCCGTGTACACTCCAAGCGAACAGCTGATAACCGCTCACAGGGTAAGAACAGACTATCAGGAAGTGGCAATGCAAGAGAAATTGAGCTGAAGAGAAAACTGCATCAAGCAGGGAAAAGGAACCCTCCCATAGCCCTTCATCAGATGATTCTAGAGGACAGTGGCTATAGGCCGAGGTCAGAGGAACTTTCTCGTGCCAAGAGGAGAATTGTTCAGCCCACAGAAGAGTCAAGAGGACGAGTTCTTCTATTTAAACCGTAGAATATATAATATATATATATATATATATATATATATATATTTCCATTTATAAACAGTATAAAAAATGTCTATTGATAGTAATAATTACTATAATTATCCAACTAAAAAAATCTATCATAATTATCCAACTAAAACTTTTGTAAAATAATTTGTGCTTGTAGCATTACTATTTTATTTAAATGGTAGAATATATACTTCCATATATAAACATTATTAAAAAAAAAAAAAAAAGTCTGCTAATAGTAATAATTACTATAATTATCCAACTAAAAAAATCTATCATAATTATCCAACTAAAACTTTTGTAAAATAATTTGTGCTTGTAGCATTACTATTTTATTTAAATGGTAGAATATATACTTCCATATATAAACATTATAAAAAAAATTAAAAAAAAAGTCTGCTAATAGTAATAATTACTATAATTATCCACCTAAAAAAGTCTATCATAATTATCAAATTTCATATTTTAAAAAAATAAAATAAAAGAGAGAGAATTATATTTTTATGGAACTTTTGCATGCATTGGCATTGCACGGTTTATTGAGTAGTCAACATGCTCTACAGTCTATTATATCTCTTGATGTGGCAAGCCAAATTAGAAGTGATTTATGCCAATTTTTAGGGTCTCACTCAACTCCCAACCTTAAGAAGATACCTTGAACATAATTGTCAGTATTTTACAATACACGATACGTGTTGTTCTATACGTATCGTATTATGTGTAAAAAGTTTCGTATCGTATCGGTATATCGTAAATGTTTATGAATTATACAGTACAATGTGTGTATCGTATGAATTGTAAAATCATACTTATCATACGATACATAGTCAAATACTTTAAAATGAGATTTTTGTTAAAATTTGTGCTTTTATTTGAATCTAACAAGTTGTTAGACTCGTTTCTAACACAAAATTATTAGTTTACTTAATTTAGCCTACTAAAATAATATATTCATAAGTTTTATTTCCCACTCTCTCCTACAATTGGACTACACAATACACACTTACCCTTCACTTTAACAGTTACAAATTTATTTTATATACTATGAATAAAATATTAATTGACAATATATATTTTTTTTTATCATTATTGTTATAAGTCCAAGACACTAGAATGCCAAAAAAAAAATTATAAAAATAAAAAGAACAAGAAGGGATAGTAAATGTTAATGATGAATGACGATAAAGAAAATTTTAATGAAGAAATAAGTTTGGAAAATTATAAACATGACGATAGCATTGACTTAAATAAGGTTAATTAGGCAATATGATGAAAATAAATTATTATTTTTGGGTCATTTGCAATATATTATCACTTTCAAATTTAAGTAATTTGAATGTGCATGTTATAAACACATGCTAGTTTGATTTATTTGGTTAGCTTATTAAATATTATTACATAAGTGATGAATAAATTAATTTGAATATATTCAAAATTTATAATGAATATACCCTTTATATATATATATATATATATGTATATTTATAATTTTTTTATAAATTTTATTAAGTATTTGTGTACCTAACGATACATGATACGATATGATATACAATACGAAAAAATTAAAAATCGATTTCTGATACGATTCACCTTTTGACATCTATAAACTTGAATTTCCTATCATGCTAAGAAATTCAACTATGACTTCCTATCATGCATTATGGTGCTTATACAAGCAATCATTTCAGCCATTCCCTCATGTACGATGCAGAGCACTGTGTTACCAAACAAAATACCGAAATTTGTGAAAAAGGTCAACTGGAACTTAACAACAAATGTAAACTTTTGATGATGAGTTGAAAAAACAAAAGTCCAAGAAATACGGTGGATTGGGTATCCATCCGGCTAAAGGTAAGAACTTAACCCTGCTAAAATGGAGGTACCACAAAGAAAATCAAGCCGAATGGGCTCAGCAAGTTAGGTCCTTGAGAAAAAGTATCTGAAACTAATGAGGATTGTTTCTAGCCACAACATAGGCCTTCCTTGCTCTTGAACTTGGTCTTTCATGCACTAGGTTGAGGATGTCTTTCATATATGAGTTAAATGGCTTCCTGGAAATCATATTACTCTTAGATTTTGGAGAGACAAATGGTTTTGAGTAACTTAAAGAGTTTGATGCAGTGCCCTCTTAACAGAGGAAATAAAGACCTTCCAGTCAGAAATGTATTTATTTTGAGGGGTTGAAACTGAGTCTTAATTTATGTTACTCCTCCAAAGAATGTCCTAATAGAAATTAAGGCTAGTCCTATCATCCAAGCAACGTGTTGAAAAATTGCCTCAAATTTCTAATTTGACTTGCCTTATGGGTCTTTTTGGCATGAAAAAAAAATGTTTTTTTTTTAAGATCTGTAACATAATCTGAGTATATACGTGTAAAACTCTCTCATGAATACTTGAATCCTGACTCATACCTCCCTCCCTCCCCCCCCAACACTCCATAAACACTTAAACTTAGAGAGTGATCATCATGCCAATGGTGCATAGTGATGAAAATTTTTTTTCTTGGTGTGGAAGAAAATGATTCTCCTTAATATGAAAAGAAAAAATATTCCTTATTGAGAAAGTAAAAGGGTATTCACTGTCCATCAAGGAATATAATTAATACCTTATAAAAAGGTACCATTGCAATGGATTTGATGACTTTTACCAAAAGTCCTCCCACATAGGGAGAAGATTAGAAGACTTCTTGAAGGACTGAGTGGGTATTTTTTCAAAGAATAGTTTTAAGTGTTTGTGCAAGAGAGTTATTGGGTGTATTGAAAGTTTGCCTATGAGGCTTGTGAGAGGTTTTGTTTTTATGTTAGTAAGGTTTGTGAGTATTGTTTATGTGAGTTTTGAGTAGTTGAAATCGAGACTTAATTTATGTTGCTCCTCCAAAGAATGTCCTAATAGAAATTAAGGCTAGTCCAATCATCCAAGCAACATGTTGAAAAATTGCCTCAAATTCCTAATTTGACTTGGCTTATAGGTCTTTTGGGCATGAAAAAAAAAATGTTTTTTTTTAGATATTGTAACATAAACTAAGTATATATGTGTAAAACTCTTTCATGAATACTTGAACCCCGACTCTTACCCTTTCCGCCCCCCCACCCCCATAAATACTTAAACTTGTGTAGTGATCATCATGCCAATAGTGCACAGTGATGAAAAGGTTTTTTTTTCCTTGGTGTAGAAGAAAATGATTCTCCTTGATATGAAAAGAAAAAATATTCCTTACTAAGAAAGTAAAATGGTATTCACTATCCATCAAGGAATATAATTAATACCTTATAAATAGGTACTATTGCAATGGGTTTTGTACGTTTTTATGTTAGTAAGGTTTGTGAGTATTGTTTATGTGAGTTGTGAATGTTGTGGAAGTTTGGTTGCATATAGGTGTAATCTATATCATTGATAGTAAATTTTGGTTCGTGTTGGCCGTGCACGTAGGCATAAAGTTGTGAGCCTTAATTAAGGAACGAGGTATTGTGAGCCTTTAGGAAATGAGGTATTTCAACGATTTAACTTGGAAGGATGGAGATAGGTAGTTGGCTTGCTTACCAGCAATACCGAAACTAATGCCAGTTTCTCTTCGCTTGTTGATGACTGCCAGCATTTGATGAACAATACCCATAAATATAAGTGAAGCATTGTTACAAAGAGGAAAATAAGTGCCTGGATGCACTAGCTAGGAGGGGCACTAATCTAATGTGTGATTTCATTACTCTTCTTATTCCATCAAGGGATGTATCTTTTCTTTTGAATCTAGGTTGTAGTGGAAACTATATGCATAGAGCTTTGCTCTGTCTGCAATGACTGTTTAGTTTCTATGACAACTCTCCTTAATTTATTTCCCAAAAAATAACGACAGGAAATCTTCTTTGGAACAACATTAATTTCACATGGGCAAAAAATCGCTAATACCACTCTTTTTTATGTACTAATCACATGGATGACACTAATCAACCTTTTAAAATCAAAGTTTTCACGTGGTTCTATAGTTTTGTGAGATGTTATTAAACTTATCTCTATTCTCTATTCTTATTATTTATTTGGATTACACTTCTTCTTCATCAAAAAGTTATTTATTCACTAAAATATTTCTCATGGGAAAATTGATGGTTTAAAATGATAATTTAGATTAAGCTAGTATTTGACTTTTAAATATGTTTTTTTAAGAAGATTGTAAACGTTGTATAAAAATTGAGTTTCCACGGCAGTTTTTTCCCCCTCCATAAATATCATTATTTCACAAATTTCACCAAGAGGAAGTTTTCAAATAGCTAAGCCAAATGGATACTTAATCATTGGTCTATTTTCTTCAAAAGAAAATCATCGTTGTTTAGAATTGAATTTCTGACCACATTTTGTTTACAAAAACATTGTTATTCACAAATTTTTAAGCCAAATTAATACTTAATCTTCATAAATAAATAAAAAAAAACTTATTAATCATTGTCTATTTTTCTTTTTTAATTCTTTATAAGATAAAACTTTTATCGTGGTCTTAGTACAATGTTCTCCTGTATCTTTTTTTGTTTCTTTATTATTTAATAAAGTTCTTAATATTAGTTCAGTAAAAAATAAATTCTTTGTATTCTGAAAATAGTACTGAACTTCGACACAACAAACTCGTTGGGTTTATTTGAATACCGTTTACTGCTGAAAATTAAAAAACAAAAATTGAAAATACTGTAGCAAAATAATTTTTAAAGGTATAAATAGTACTGTGAGACTCAATTTTAATAAAAATTTTGCTGAATTAGATTATTTGTAGATCCCATTAATAGTGAAACCCACCGATAAAGACGCAAACGTGCTGAAATATCTTAACCCAGCCGATGTCATCATGCATGTTGGTTCGAATAATTGAAGGTGGTGTTCAAAACCATATTATTGAACCATGGTTTAATTGTATTTACCCTTCACTCACAATTCAAAAATGACAAATCCACTGGCAGCTTTATGGTCTGGTCCCACTTATATCATGGACAAGAAGAAACAATTTAGCAAACAAAAGTTCTTCCATGTACGTTTAAAAAATACTAAAGAAGTAGGTTCAAATTAGTTTAATTAGTGAAATATCTCATTTATCAATTGAAAGATATGAGATTCGATCTTTGTTTACGTTAAAAACTAATTGATATCAAGGATATTATAAATTGAAACTCTCTAAAAAAAAATTTTAAAAAAATTCTTAAGCGTATGCAAAAAATACAAAAAAGGGAATGTGTTTGGATATATAAGAAAACAGATTTTAAAAGATAGAATAATCTAGTCCATATTGAACTTAGATTTCAAAATTTAGTGATACAACACTTTTGTAAAAGATAGAGACAAAGATGCTCGATCGGCTCACTAAATGAGAGGTTTTTAGGATTTCTTAATGCCCTTTTTAAAATGAAATTTTATTATAATAGTACTTATTATAAACCATTATTCTTTTATGAGGGATTTAAATTAAAAAATTCCTTTTGCCACTCATTAGATGACTCCACCACATTGATGTGATGTGATGTGATGATTAACATTTTAAAAAAGATAAAAACATGTTTACAACGATTAAAACAATGTCACTGTAGAATTTTTAGTTTACATCTGAAACTGTTGAACAAGTCATAGTTTATACGAATGAATGATGCAATGAAAGTTTCATTTTCATCCCATTAGATTTTGTCACTTTGAATTCTTGATTATATAATGATAATCAGAAACAAGATGGCAATGGGCCCATCCTAGATACAAAATTAAAATTCTAGTGATTCAGAGCAATCTTCAACTAAGAGAATTATGATCTTACTTTTTACTTGACAAATGAGAGTGCATTTGATCATATCATCTAATCTTTGGCTACATATGGTTGTATATATTTTTTTAATTTTTAGTGACTCAGTTCAGACATTCAGTTTTATCAAAAAAAAAAAATTCATACAGATGCTTGTTGGCCTTCAAAAGTGCCATAGAGATTAAATAAAAGGGTTCGGTTAATGTGTGTTCTAAGACACATTAATTGAAATTAAAAAAACTGTTAATATTTTTTTAATTTTAAAAAAAATATTTTTTAAAGTGATTAATTATTGTGTGCCCTTCGAGCATCGTGCAAAATCCAAAATAAAAATAATGACAACTCTTTGATAGGTTTAGGCTAATACGGATATGGATATGGATAATTTCATTGTCAAAGGTACGTCACACATCATTTGGCCCAATTGAAGGTGTTGTCACAGTCATCAAGGTGCAAAAGGGACTCACTTTAGCACCGTAGTGATCCAAAACAAATTCACACTTGTGGTAGAATAGGCACGCTTCTTCCCAACACACGTTTGTGGGCATAGTGCTCTTAGTTACGTATGTATGTATGTATACATAGACCAATTGAAATTGTGAGTTTAAATCATGATTTCAGTTAAACAATGAAATTGTATTTTCAAAAAACAATTTTATCGTTTCAAAATTATAACTAAAATCATTTTTTGAACACGCAATTCTAAAGTTATGCGTGCGAGTATGCGTGCAACAAACATTAGTCCATGACCACTACTATTTTTTTTTTTATTTTGGTTAAATCAACTTTGCTGCTTGGAAGGATGGGAAGAGTTTATGCCAACTAAAAGAACCTAGTATTCTAGGATAAAGACTTCAATCCATGCTTGCCAAACATGCATGGAAAATTCTTGCAAATGAAAACTATTTATGTATAAAACTTGACTGACTTAAGATTCTTAACTCAAAGAGAAGCCTCCTGGATTTGGGGAGGTTTAGAAAAGTTAAAGCCACAGTAGTAGAACTGGTGATTGGCAAGCGAAGTCCTTCCAACTCGTGTTCACTGCTCTTGTCTTTTAGATATTGAATGTTTAAGCTTCCGCTAAGTTGATGAACTATGATTAATTCTCATATGCGCTAATTACTTATATATATATATATATATATATATAATTAATAGTTTGTCATTTCAAACAATTGTGACTAAATTTATTGTTTAAGTAAATTGTATTTTTTTTTCCTTCTACCCGTGTATGTGTTAAAATACATCGTATTCTAAAAAAAAAAAAAAAAAACTAATTTTTAGTTTAGAATAAAATTTGAAAAAAGAAGAAGAAGAAGGTTTGCATGTCCAAGCCCCTTTCTCTCTCTTATATATGAATTTCCAATCCTCCTTCTCTATCTTTTATATGAAGACAATCCCAATGTATTTTTTCTTTATATTCTCGTATGTTTTTCTAATAATTAAATACTAAGTCTTGTAATTAAGTGACATTGAAAATCATGATTTAAATATTTTTCTTCTCACTCCTTATAATAATTTAAAAACAAAAATTTGGAAATGAGTATTGTGTAAATAGGGGTTGGGTGGAGGCAAAGATAGGATCTATTTCTTTTAAGTGAAGTCAACCAAAATGTATATGTGTTTTTAGTTTTGAATTACCAACAAGGGCACACGCACATTTCTTTTTTTAAAAAAAGAAAAAGAAATTTGTGTGTGTGTTCAATGCCCGACCTACTTAAACCTTGTGTGCATGCCATGGACATGCACTTATTCTTAGTTTTTACCTTTTCAAAATTTGGAGAATAAGATAGAAAATTTTATTCTTTTGGACATGAACTTCTTTTTAGTCTTTTTACTTTTGACACCATTGACAATGAATGGTATCTCTACTTAAAGAGGCCCCGCAAAGGGAGTAAGATCAAACTGAGCGCACCCAAGTACACAATGCCAGCCAACCTGTCCCTATACAAATACAATTTGGTCCACAATTAATTTTTTTTTTTTTTTTTCAAGAAAGCTCAACGCCATGGCTTGCCATGCCTACAATGCACATACTTCCAAAATCCAGGCCAACTGGGTATTTCGTACTGTAACGATGGCAATAGCCATTTTGGTAAATGTCTTGAGTGTGATGGTGACATAAACTAAATTATGTGTTTTGAGATATGACCATTCCACCCCTATATTCTTCGAAGCTATTTACAGGGCGATCCAAAATAATTTCAGTAAAATCTTTGTATTGCATTGTAATAGTCTTTTCTATTTCCTTTCAATAAAATAAAAAAAAAATGCATAGGGCCCAAATAATTGAGAAGGAAGTGGACATCAATGCACTCATTTGTACGGGAGACACTCGAACCCAAGATTGAAATCTTATTGATCCAAGTCACTTATCACTAAGTCACATGTTGCGTTGACATCGCATTGTAATTATAGAGTACCCAAATCCACTACCACATACTTTTGTCATAATGTTGGGGTTTTGAAGGGGAAATGAACACGCCATCATCTTCCATTTTAAGAAAGACTAAAGCAAGTATAAATTTAATACTACTTGTTTATTACGATATAAAATATGTTGAAAAAAATGTCCTTTCTTATTTTCAAGAATTTAAAACATTTGAAAATTTTGGTCAAATCGAGAATTAGTAACCCCACCCCCACCCCCAACTCAATAGTCTTAGATTTGCTTAGGGAAGCATTCCACAACACACTCAATCATGTCTCGGTCTCACACCCACCCCTAGCAACCCAATCCACAACTCCCTCATCTCTATAACCCACAACCCAACAATCTAGCCATTGATCTACCGCCTACCGTCGAGAAATCTTTTTATCAAGCTATCAATCGCATTTAGGCTTCTTGTTTTTTGCTCTCTTTATTTGATGAATATTCTTTTTCCTTTGATTGTGTACCTATAAAGATGAGACATTTAAAGTTCAAATCATCCCTCCAATTGTAACTATCGAATTATTATTTATTTTATAAAAAAAAAAAAAAAAATTGCTAGTAGAAGACATGGTAGCCAATTTATATATTTCATGGAGTATATTTTCCATACTAGCTAAGCATTGACAAATATTTTTAGGAATGCAACCTACCAACGAAAAAACCAAGTTATTTTTCCAAAAAATGTTTTTTTAAACAAAAAATTACATTTAAACAATTGAAACTAAAAAGAAAAAGTAAAAAAAGACAAGAAATGATTGATGAACATATACCACCTTCCATTCGTGCATACTTTTAACTAAAAATGATTGATAGAGCACTATTTTCCCAAATTCATGTCACAATAATTTGACCACTTTTAAAGCAGGTTGAACTAAGGATGGATAATTGGAAATGATGATATAGGCACCCAAAAAAATGATTGAATTTTCATTAAATTGTATAATTCAATTCAAACTTCAATCTTCATTTCACTCTGTGCTTTGTACACCCAAACTTCTCTCCAATAAACTACTGAATAGTCTGATAAATTAATGATAAGTTTGAGGAAAAATGATAAATTTTTTTTACAAGATGCAGTAGGATAAATAGAATGTTTATGCACAAGCAAAATAGAAAGAATTACATTCTTCAGGCTCTCTCTCTCTCTCTCTCTCTCTCTCTCTCTCCTGCTACAACAATGACATCGCTTTATATTAGATGGTAAGTGGTTGAGCTCAAAATCCTGGCAAAACTGAGAGGTCTGCTATCCCTCTTGGAAGGTCAGCAATATCTCTGAGCAGAGCAAGCCTGTTTTTTCTAATTCTTTCTTCTTCCTGCGAGCGGAATTATTTTTTATAAACAAATGAATGTTGAAGTGAAACTGATCACATCTAAATCAACAGAGAAGAACTGCAAATGGAATGCACATTTTTTTTTTTTAAGTGAATTAATTTCCAAAACTAATTAGCATGATCTTTTCTAGCTCTACATATTGCCCAAAATCAGATTTTAAAAATTCAGAATAGCACTTTTACAATGTAAAATGCTCTATGAGCTGATATCAACAGCCTCAGCATCAACTCAGTTAATAATATTAGCAGAATTACTACTACTACCAATGTTACACGGAGCATTTATTTTTATTTTATAATTACATAAGGGAAAAACCTGTTACAATTTGAGATTGTGACTAAAAGTCATCAGTTCAATGTATTTTGAGTAGTGTGGATCCACACGTGTGTAGTAAACACTGCCCATCAAATAATGCTCTCATGTTTTTGCAGAAGACCTGGCTGTATCCTCACTAGAGCAAAAGAACTTTTAAGCACCAGCGATAAGCTTGTGACTAAAATCCAAAAGGTGTACGTTTGACAAAATCAGCTTTGCTTTTTAACAAGCTGGTAATAAGTAATTCTCAATCTATGGAAACTAAAGCTAATAAACTGTCTTGTAAGAAGACCTTGCATATGCATAACTATGGACCGAGAACAGGGCTGACTGTCCCTCAGCTCAACCTGTTGAATTAATGTCTCAAAAACTAAAGCTAATAGAAAACAGCCAAGCACCGTATATCAAGGTGAAACACGGTAACACTCCTCTTCCTCCATGTGCATGCAATGACCTTAAACTGAATGTAGCCTTGAATGTACAGCAAAGAAGAACACTGCAAATGAAGGCTAATCTAACTGAGGAACTCAACAAAAGATAAGGCTTTGATACCACATTGGACAGCCAATTCCCAAAAAACTTAAATCCTAATAAACTACCACTTGTTCCAAAAGCTTAAGCTGTTAGGAACAAGGGAGTTTAATTTACTTAACCGTTATTTTAACGGCCCTCCCGTGTGGGTTCAGACTCCCCCTTGATAAGTGTGGCTGAATACGTGAGATTTTTAACTATTTAAAAGGGAGATAAAGTGGAGATAGGGTTTGAACTAAAGACTACTGCTCTAAAACCATGATAAACTACCACTAGTCTTAAAAACTTATGCTATTAGGAAATTGTGAATCTAATCACTTAACCATTGTTCTAACAAATCCTGTGGAAACAAAGCCAGTAATGTATTAAAATAAGCAGCTGACACTGGGAAATTTTGAACACAACAGAGATGCTCGACATGCAAATTCAGTTACAAGCAGGGGTCTGGGTAAGTTTCCGCAACTTCAAATCAAATTTTAAAAAATTAATGTACATTAATTATCAGCTAATCACCAAACAGATTTGATCCAGTATTTTATACCTCGTTGCAAAATATAAACAATTTAAATTTTGACAAGAACCTTACAACCACGAGAATTAAGTATAAAATGTGATGGATAAGTATCTATATAAGCAATAAGCTAAAAAGGTAACATAATTAAGCATCCAAATTGACTTATCAAAAAAAAATAGGCATCCAAATTGATCTACATGAAGGCATATGAATGTACTGATAAATTACTTGTTGTACACATGGTTGCAATTGCTCATACTATAATTTAGGAAAAATATGCAAAATGAACAAAACACTGTTACACTGCTAGAAAATAACAGAGACACACACAAACACAACTGTGTGTGTGTGTTATGCATGTAAATTTCATTATATCTTATGAATATCCAAATATGTATGCAACATCAACTACCAAGCCTCAGTCCTGAAATTTTTAAGATCAGCTATGGATCTTTAACAGACAAATCAAGGTCAGCCAAAAGTATTTTTACTATACCTTTACATAACTAGAACATAAATAGAATTGGAAACTCACTAAAATCTAGAGATACTCAAAAAAATAAACAAATATTTGTGTTTCAAAAGATATGCAACTTTGATCTGCACATCAAATTTAGGTTCAATTATAGTCTTCCGGTTTTTGATTTATGCCCCCATAAATTTAGGTTCAATTATAGTCTTCCATTACTCTTGAAACCTAAAACATAGCTTGTAAATTGCCATAAAACCTACTTATCAGGCTACTGCAGGTATGAATGACATTGCTTCTTCTTATCAAAAAATAAAAAAATGGATGACACTGTTTCTCATTCTTTCAAGCCTCAAGGGCGTGATTTCCACCTAGTACATGTTAACTTCTAATGTTATGTATGTTCATTCATGTAAGTGACAGGTAAGATAACATACCACCATCACAAAGACATGATTAAAGAAATCTTCAAGTGGTTGTACTAGCTGTGAAGATATTTCAACAAAATCATCTATCTCAATTCCTGTAGGAGTGCAAAAATGGTAGATCTTATAGTTAGTTAGCAAATTGTGGCCACCAGTTATCCACAAAATCAGAAAGAAACAGGCATGGGAAAAAAATAATAATAAAAAAATAAAACCGTCAACTACACAGAAAATGGAAATATGACAGAAAGAAAGAAATACCAGGATGAATTTTGTTTTTAACTGACAAGAAAGCAATCCATAGAGCTCTCTCTTCATTTGTCTCGAAGGCAGCCTCATCAACCTAATAAAGACATATTCATCCATTATAAGGGGATAGGATAAAAATAAATCCTTAAAGTATAAGATATATTTCGTAAAAAGCATTGTCCCAATATAGAGAAATGGATTTTTTTCTAAAAATAGTAATGAAACTTTATTGAAGAGAAGGAACTACTTCATGCACACAGGATTCAACAAAAAACAGTCCTAAAGAGAGACAATAAATGAAAGTCAGAGTCAAAGAGAGAGAATCAATGAAGTTTACAATAGAATGCATCTCACTATGGCCCAAAACACAGGACTATTCAAACATAATTCTTAGGAAATTTGATTTGAGTTACCACTTACCAAGGCATCCACACCCTCGAATGCACATTGATTCCCCTCTCCCTTCATAAAGTCCACAATAGGCAAAATGGATCTAAGTTCCAAAAAATATAAGAATGTTTACCAAACCAATTCCCCCACAACCAGAGAGTAGCTCAACAACACTCTTGGGATTACCCAATGAGCGCCAAATGCAGAAAACGTACAAGTCCACAATTCATAAGCAATGTCACAATGCAACATATGATATACGGTTTTTCCATTGCTTCTGTACAAGCAACATCAATTACTAGAGTGATCTCATTCTTATTTAGATTGTCACCGGTTAGAATATCTCCCATGCTGCTGCCCAGACAAAAATGTTTCCCATTTTAGAGCGTTTTGTGCACCAAATACTTTTTCCAAGGAAATGTCATTTTCCTTTGCCCCTTAAAGCATCATAGTATGAGCAAACATCAGATTGACCATAACTAGTCAACCTCCGGTTCATACAATCTGGACCCTCACTATTGGGAAATAAGATACAAACCGAACAAACATGACTCATTTACAAACTGAAGCAGAGGTATAAAAGTACATGGGTTGACACAAACATGACTCATTTAATAATTGTGTCAACACGCCTCAACCCCAACACAACGTGTGTATTAAGAGAGTCAACACAAGAAAACCTACGTAACATGCTTAATAAACAAATCTTGTTGAGTTGACTCAAAAATTGACATGTTTTTATATTTTATAAGCACATAAATTATAATAATTATAATGAATTATACTTCATACTAATTCTATTTCAAAATAACATATACTAAAGTACTAATAATATATAATTGAAAAGTTCTTGTTTCAACATGGTGAACTTCCATCCTAATTTAGAAATGCACAACATAAAAAATTAAGATTAAATGAGAGCTTTTTTTTTTGGTTGGGAAAATTTTTTAGGAACTTTAAGGATTCACAGTAGAATTTACCAATATAGACATTAAAATTCATTTAATTACTAAATTCTAATGTGTTGGATAAAAAAGACAATTATAATATGGGTTAAACAAGCTTGACACAAATAATGACACAAATTGACTCAAATAATGACACTAGGTCATTCCAAGTTAATTGTGGGTTAAATGACACAAAATTGACCCATTTCATGATTGCGTCAAAGCAGGTTGACCCTCTTTGACATGAACCCATTTACACTAAATACTAATCCACACAAAATTGTGTTGTGTTCATACAAAATTGTGTTGTGTTCATAGGTCGTGTCAAACATTGTCACCCTTACGAATAACATGACTCTTCTACTTGAGAATATAAAATCACTCAGAATTTGGACTAGGTCTCCTGGAGCTATTTTAGAGTGTTAATCAGCATACTGATGGGGAGATTATTGCTCCACCTTGATATTGTTGTAGCTCTAGTATGCTTTAAAAATAATAAGAATTAGATAGTTAAACTTCAACTAATCTAAGCAACCTTAAAACAATCAACACTAACTTACCCATTTTTTTTAATAAAAATATCAACATTAAATAAAAAGCAAGTGATTTCCAATTATAAACAACCCGGCCTGCAATTCTACTAAAACCTCGAGATAAACACCCCATCAAGCATATATTCTTAAGCCATCCTCTGCACAATAAAGATAAGAACATTTGAACCCTAACAAAAATCTTTGCATATTTCCCACAACATGCTCCACATAACTGACCAAAGGCAGCTAGATTCAATGATGAATGGAGCTGGGAGAGTTTATGATATTGATACCCCAAACCAGGAGCTAATATCAGTCAAGCTGAGAGATGCAATTATACCATATCATTTGAACTAAGAAATTTTGTTAACAGAGAAGCAGAGAAAGAAATGAAAATCCACTGTGTGACTGACATTGAACCAACACATGCTTAACATAAACACACACAAATTATACTGCACTTCTGGTTTTTACAACATTCACCAACAATTAAGCCCTAAAAAATACCTTTGGTAAAGAGGCAATGGACATCTGAAATGGTTACACATGGGAAGAATCAAGCTAGACATGTTCAAAATGTAAAAAAAAAAAAAAAAAAAATGTAATACAAAATACAGAAAAGATGTCAGTGCTTGAACACTAGAAGGACGGGTAGCCACACACTCACACCATAGAACATCTTAAACAATTAAACAAGCAGTGATGAGCACTGCTACACATGCCAGAATGTAAACAGACAAAAACAGACCTAACTAGATAAATTTCAGGCCCAAAAGATAATGCTTCTATAGTAGAAAGAAAAAGGTACCTCCATATCAGGGTCCACTTCCTTTCCACGGACAATTCTTGTTGGACGAGAATATGCTTCAACAACCTTTGGAAAAAGATTGCCTCTTGACAAGGATGCCATCTAGAACCAATTTTTTCAGACCATTAAAAACTAATACATAGTTCAAGAAAATTGCAAAATGTAATAGAAATATCTCCCATATAAGTCTTTTTCTTTAAAGTAAATATTTAGAAAAGGCACTGAAGCCATTTATATGCAATAGATTTTTGCAATTAAATCTTTTACTCAAGAAAAAGAGACCAAAAAAAAAGAAAGGAAAGAAAGAAAGAAAAAGAAAACCATTTCAGAGCAAGGATTGCAAAAGATGGTTGATAGAGAAATTTAAGGGTATCAATATCATATCCTAATCCCAGCTCACAGATCAATGCCTCCTGGCATCTTCTGGTATCTATCTATGGTATCTCTGAAAATTACAACCACATTGATCTAAGAGATTTATTATTTTCAAGAAAGAGTGCAGGACTGCATAAGAAAAGAATTTTTTTTCAGCATAACTTTAATGTGGTGGTTGAATCTATTAAGTAGTTATTTGCAGCAGACACTGGTCAATATATACAAAAAAGGGGTATAAAAAACGTCATGTACCTTATTTGCTGACTTTGCTGCCAGAGAAGGCAAGTTTGCCCGCTCTGCAAGGATAGAATGAACCACTTCTAAGCTTATTTCCTTATCAACCTGTAAGCAAATCACAGCCAATTTGTCTAAAAGTGAGCTCAATGTCTTGTCAGAATATATTACATGTCCTCAAATAACATACTCTGATTATTAACAAAAAATTAATTTACAGATTAAAAATTGCAATGAGTAAATAATAACAGTAAAGCCAAACAGATTATCTGACATAATACAGCTAAAAAAAAGCCTACATTACCGGAAACTACCACAATTGGACATATAGAAAATTTGGGGAATAGAAAACATGCACATCTCCCTTTTCAACCAAAAAAAAGGAGAATACTAGATCCAATGATTGTTTCAATAAGTAGCTGGAGATGGCTGTAACCTCTTAAACAGTATAAATCCTATGAATTCAATCTATTGTAAAGACTTCAAGTCTGGTTAGTTTCCTCAATGGTCTTCAAACCAAATGGCATCTCCTGTCCTCATGAAGAAAGGGTGGAGGTTAAGGTTACTGGCTCAATTTACTATAGGTGTGACCATGTGAGTAGTGTTTACCTAGCAAGATAAGTTTGGATCAGTATATCTTTCTTTCTACACACTTATTGTAGGTGGCATGTCCATTTTCTTTTATATTTTCCAGATGAACACGGTGGAAAATCAGATATAAAAATTCAACTTCAGAATTTGCAGACACTGGTCAAGCATTAACCACATTTTTGTTCAAGATAAATGTATTCAGGCAAACTATGAAGAGCAGGCAAAATTTCTGTGAAGTATTGATACTAATACCATGCCCCTCAGCCAATGCTGTCATAGCTCAGCAGAGAAGGCAACAAGAGCAGAATGGGGAAGGAGTCTCAGGTTTGAGTCTAACACTATGCCCCAATAGTATCATTCCTTGTTTTCTGTTGAATATATTATTTTTAGCAGAAAATAAAAACCTAAAAAAATAAGGAAAACATTCTGGCAAATGAAAAGATGCATAAGTTTTGTTAAGCAAAGGACTCCATAATATAAAGATTACACACCAGAAATTGCTCCAGTCTCCGAGTAACAAATTGAAGTACCTGAAAGGAAAGATGCAACAATCATAATTGGATGCCCATAACAGCTGTAAGCAAATTTATAAGCATGATGATGAATCCAAAGTAATTGCAAGGGATGGCACGTGTAAGGGTTGTTCATATATAGGCTTCGTTTGGTTTGCGTTTTTCACAGTTTGCGTCTGCGTCTTGCAGCCTTTTTTTTTTTTTTTTTACCAGCGCCTGGTGCACTGTTCATGGGACATGAACAGTGCATCAAGGCAACTGAACCGTATTTTTTAGTGTGAACAGTAACTGAAAATTATTTTTTTATTGTTTTCAGTTTTCAGCAAAATAAGCGGTATTCAAACGCACACATAATAGCAATCAAGAAACACATGCAGAAGCAGAGTAACGAAAACCTACTCAAATTATCAGTTGAATGCCATTATGTAGCATTGGTATTTACAGTGGTAACCATAGGAACAGTGAAGTTAAATTTTGATACAACTCTAAAGGGGTGTTTTTTCTTACATCTTCTATTGTACTGGCATCTACTTGAATGGGTTGGACTTCAGCAGCAAGTTCCAAAGCTTGTTTTAGATCCAGATTTTTATCCTTTTCTACCAACAGTTGGACCTAAAAGAAGCAAATTCAGCATAATCGAGTATAATTCTGAGCCTCACAGCATTAAGATGATAATAACTTACAAGACCATAAGAGATTCTTCGTAGGCCAAATGGATCGCTGGTGGAACTAGGCTGACAACCGGCAGCAAATAAGCCAACAAGGCTATCTAATCTGCAGAAAATATATTACATGAAGACAAACTGCAAGCAGAGTATCCTTGTTGAAAAGAGTAAGCATCCGGTGCAGTTTAATAATCTTCTCTTACAAACTCATGTCTTACCCAGGACTAAAACTACCCCCTTCCCACCACTCACCCCCCCAGACCCCTTTCCAAATGAAAAGGATGACAATACATTAGAGAATCCATGCATGCATGCCATACAAAGGAACTGTGCCTGTTCTAGGGCATTAGGCTATTTGAGCAAGATCTGATGACTTTATGGATCATCTTTGCCCACTACGGAGAGATCTTCAGCTGTTTTTGCATATTAGGGAGTAATTGAGCAAGAAACTGAAATCCCACTTCTTTTACCTTTTAGAGTAATTTTGACGGAGACAACTCAAATGCTCTTATCAAGTCTTATTCCTTCAACTTCTTCAGTGGACCTTGAGAAAAAGTTTACTGAGTAGAATCAATTACCAACACAAGCCATGCTTTTCTTGCCAGATAGCAACTCCATCCAGTTGGTTTTTCTTTTTTAATCTCTTTCTCCCACTTTTTTTACAAGTACTAAAATTTTTATTAAAGGACAAAATATAAATACAGAGGATGTAAATATACTACATCCTTTGAAGAAATTACAACTGAATATTCAAAAGTAAAATCCAAGAAAGAATCACAATGTAAACTGCCCAAAATGCACCACAAGTCAAACAATAAATGCAGGAAAATGGTTTTAAGTAAGTTTCTTCTTTGACTAATACACCATATGCCCAAAAAAGGAGAGAACTATAAGTGCTCTAGATTCAGTTTTAATAACTTTTCAGCATCCTTGAAAGTAAAATTTTAGGTCAAACTACAATTTTGGTCCTTAAACTATGCATCTGCCTGAACTATCAATAGTTTCAAACATCTTCCTCAAAAAAAAAAATTCAATAGTTTCGAACTTCTAGAAGCTCTGAAAATGTCTCAATGTGCCCTTAACCTACCTTTTATCACCATGTGAATGGCAATCACTGATGTAGCACGTGTTTCTACAAGCCATTATAATACTCATGTGACATGTTATAGGCCACATGCAGGTCTCACATAATCAGAATATATTGAGATATGTGAACTTAAAATTAAAGAATGTAAAACAAATAGAAAATATTTCTGGTCCCTAAACCCTGATTTTGTGAGAGCACCATGTCGCTTAACATAGGATATCAACATAATAAAGGCATATACAAAAAAAATTGTCACATCAGAAATTGTCTTTTTTGTTGTGATGGAAAGGTAGGGTAAGGATAATATTGACTTGATTTTAACACTTCAATAATTAAATTAAAACAATTGATAATTTAAAGATTAATTTCATATCGAACGCATAGTTCAAATACCAATATTGCATTTTGACCTAAATTTTATTTAGCAACCAATGAGCCTGAAAGGGATAAGTAAATGAACTTATGATCAGAGGTTCACCTGTCAGCAATTGCCAAAACTATCCCTGCATCAGTTGCCGGAAGAATGTCCCCAGAAAATCTAGGAAGTGTGATTTCATACAATGCCTCTGCAACCTGCAACACACAAAGCACAGAAACTGAAACAAAAACAGAGTATATTATATTAAGTAGCACATGTGAGGGAATTATACATAAATTCCTAACAAAAAAAAAAAAATACATATATGAAACCCGAAAAGAAGAAATAAAAATTAAAAGTAAGATGGACCTGCTCTGGATAGCCATCTCTAATAGCATAATGGCAGGCCATTATTCCTGCGAGAGAAGTAAATTCTGTGACAACTGCAGTAGCAAGATCTGACATAGCAAGTGATGCAGCAACCTGAAGAACTTGAAGCATATCTTCATCAATTTGCAGAGCCGAACTTAGTTTGGTAACCATATTCTGAATGCGAGTCATCTTGTCCAGCATTGTTCCTAGTTTCTCCTATCGTATTTCAAGTTATCAAGATGTAAGAGCTATTAGAGAAGGGAACAGTGTCAATTCATAATCAATCAGATATAATTCCAGCTCTTTCAAATATCACTTTTGATCTTAAAGTTTCCCCCACCCCCGTTTCTTTCAGGGAAAAAAAATCCACTATGAGCACTACAAGCTTAAAAGAGTTTGTTCAATTATTATATAAAAGAAACAGTGTTAAAAAAAAGTTACATGCTTCTAATTAAAGAAGACAACAGTGAAATTCTCTAATTCCCAAACATATCATCTCTCCTTTCTCATGGATTAAAAAAGAAAGAAATAACCTACATGGAAAAGAATCCCTTTCAATTTACTTCGGAATTCTGAAAATTTTTTACGTGTATCCATCTCATAAAAAAATTTGGCATCTTCATAGCGAGCTCTGCACAAACAATGAAACGCTTTGTCTCACATGACAGCTCAATTAGAGAATAAGATGGAAGGCATAATAACAGTGTAATTCCAAATACATATGCAAGCACTCAAAGTAGATTTGTGAGAATTGAAATTTCATGCAAAAATGGTTAGGCTCAGAAACACCACACCAAAACCTTATGCCCATGGGACTCACAATAGGTAATGGCCGTAAAATACCATTTTAAAACCTTAGCCTGCAGGACTCACAATAGGCAATGGCCTTAAAATAACATACAGACAGAAACTTGGACCTAATTTGCCTTGTCGAAACATCTACAACTTCTAATTTAGGGGGAGAAAAAAGAAATCACTTCTAAAAAGATCTATAGAATTTTTCCTTTGCCAAAAGAAATTTAAGGAGCTATGAGAAGTTTAACAGATCATATCCTCCTCTATTGACCAAAGAAAAAAAAATGGTGAACCAGTAAGAACCTTGTTTACCTGAGTACTGCTTCATTTCCTTTTCTCACTACAGTCTCATCAATTGCACCATTTGCCACCTAAAAGAAAAACTCATGTCACCACATTACTTACAAACAGATCAACCTTGACACTTTAAGAAGGAAAAAAAAGGTTATAATGTACATATAACTGGTAAGAATGTCTCACAGCAATGAAATATGGCAATAGCCTTCCAGTGTCATCACTAATAGCAAAATATTTTTGGTGCTTCTGCATAACCTACATTATCGTAAACAGTCAACAAATGATGCACAAATTTCTAACCCACATTAAAAGTCTGATAAACTTTTAACATCTTACCATAGTTAGAAGGTCTTTTGGAAGCTCTAAGAAGGACTCATTAAACTTCCCAAGTACTGGAACAGGTGCCTCAACAAGATTTACAACCTAAAATATTATGCAAACAGATATACTAAGAACTTTTTTTTGCCCAGAAGTAAGCACAAGAACATGCCTATTAAACAAATTTCACCAAAAGAGAACACATCTATAACCTCATCAAGTAAGCCCTCCTTAAAAAGAGTGTGTCCATTGACACTTTTTGCTAACACATTAGAGTGCTCCAAAATTTTTTTCTTACGTTCCTGTAAGAGAAAACAAATCATTCAGAAATTAAGTTTTGCTAATTCTATAATTCTTTTTTTTTTTTTTTTTGGAAAAGAGTACAAGAAAAACGAGAAAATGTTTTTAGCTCTCCATAGTTTTGCAGAAATTAGAAAAAGCAAGTTAATTCATAATACCTCAATTTCAACATTGATTCCAGCATTCCTCATAACTTTAGCATAAGATTCTGCACTTTCTACCTGTGAATAGTTTCATGGAGCTTTGACTTAATCAAGCATCTTAGACTTGGAAAACAAAGAGCAACTCCTAAAACAACCCCCCCCCCCCTTCCCCCCCACAAAGGACAAAACACACCCACACTCACCTTTAGAAGTCCAGGAATATAAAATCCATAAATTAAATAGATATACTATGAAATCATCAATATGAACAGATAAAGAAATCATAATTTGGGAAATAGAGTAACATAGCCCTCAAGCAACATTCACAAATACTCTTAAGATAGAATCTACCAAAGAGAGGAAAAAGAGACATGACCAAAATTTGTACTAAAAAAAAAAGAATTAAACTATTTGTAGCCACTTATTTGCAAACCTAATAGAGTGCCAATTAAAGGTTATAATAAAAATTGTGAATTTAATACGAAAATCTTCAGATCTGTATAAAACAGGACAATTATACAAGCAAACAAAATTGGCCACAGCTCAATCAGTTGTACTTTCTTTGATAAGTTTTGGCCCCAAGAGCAGGAAGAAGGGGAAATTTGAACTAGTAACCTAACCTCTACATCATGAGCTGTGGTCCTCAGCCGATTTTGCTACCCTTTGAGGTAGCCAATTAGTTATCTCTAGAGGAAGAAAGGAAAGATATCTGCATCGATCTTTGTGTGTGTATTGACTATGGGTTATATGATGAACAGAAAAGATAACGCAGTCAATCCTATCACAGTTTTTCTATATTCCCTTCAATAAGAAAATTGATTCACTCGAGATTTGAGTAGTTAGATCGACCTTTAAGGAGGGGGAGATAATTATTTTTGTAAGATATACATGAATACACACACAGATGCATAAACCAAAAAATGAAATAGATACCTAAGTAGTCCTAGTAAAATGCAGAGGAAGCTGTTTTTGTGTAAATTTTACCCACATACCATGAGAGTAGCTGAAGGAGTATTACGAAGGCCATAAGACAAGTTGCCACTACATCCAAAAAAAAATTTAAATTTGTAAGTACACTGCATAAACACACACAAAAGGAAAAAGCAAATCCACAAACAACTTTTATATGTATTTCCCCCTAATGAGCCAAATGATAAGATGCATTTTAGCCAGTAATTTAACCACAAAAGGAATGACTCTAGACAAAACAAGTCATGCACCACAAAGTTCTGTTCTGCCCTTCTCTTTTGGCATTGAAACTGTCCTTTCTAGAGGAAACTTGCATCTATTGTCAGCACATAACCAAATCAAGCAACTTGTTGACCAACATGAACTTTCTGAATAGTCTACAAATGCTTTTTTTTTTAAGAATTTTTTTATAATCCTGTAAGAGTTTTTTTTTTTTTTTTTTTTTTAGAAAACTTGAGTATTAGCCCATGGACTAAATTTACATAATAGGTTGGGTTGCATCAATCTACTAGTTACAAGTATGAGAATCTCACCAAGTAAAAATTTCTCCTCAAAATAACTAATAAAAAAGAAACCTTCAGGCACCTATAGTCTATAGATGAACCCCACATTGCTAAGAAGGGAGGATGGATGATAGTTTATACGTTTCCAAGCTACCTTAGGAGTTGTGGGGTGGGTTAAAAATGTACAATTATGGGCCTCATCCTCACCTTCTCTCCTTCTCAGAATCTTATTTTAAGTAAAATATTTCATTGAAAAAAAAAAGATCCTCTTCTCAAAATTATTTGGTGAGAATCAAATTTCTAGAATCAGTGTCTAGATCCCCAAAGGTAATTCATTTCCTTTATTGACAAAAACTCATTTTTCAATAATGACAATGCAATATCCCTAAATGCAACAATGCCTCACTTAGAAAATCAATTTCTTAGGCCCATAATGAACCCTTTCATCATAGATCTTCAAAATGATAAATAAACATGTTTCTTACAAAGATTGCCAATTATTGATTCAAGGAGATGTAATGCCATCCCCATAAGGAACACTATACTTCAAAACCCTTACATAAAAGCTCATGTTGCAACAATGGAAAACGTAGCCCAAGACAAGCCAACCCAACCCAACCCACTTTACTCGAAATACAATTGTGCAATTAGAAATTCTGTTTTAGTTCGCATTTTTTAGGATTAGTATGGGGGGATTCCGAAGCTTCTTTGTTGAATCTAAGTTGTTTCAGTTGGTGGTTGAGGAAGGAGGGAATTTTTTCTCCCTGAGGATCTTTGAACGGGGAAAATTCTACATGCAATCGGTGTTTATGGGAAAGAGTGTAGCTCGTTGGTTAATGCGGAATTTGGAACACACTATGATTGGGGTTAGTCCTAAGAAATTTTTCACGCTCAGGGACGGTGATACGGCGTACACCTTGCAACGGGAGTCCAACTCTTTTGGGCAGTATTTATCAGTGACAGAGCTTAAGGTCGGTGGGCGGCGGCGAACTATCATTATCCCTGCTGGAAAATTACAAGGATGGAGAACTTTTGGGATTGAATTAAGAAGGATTTTGGAACCTTCTCAATATGCGCTGAGTGGATTGAAGGTTATACCATACAGGTTTAATCAGGTCCCAGAACATCATCCTACCAGGTCCTATGTGGAAGCTGTCAACGCTCCAGTGCAGCCAAGGTTGGAGCATGTTCAGCAGCCCCTCCACAAAGATAAGGGTAAGGTTGGTACCATGAAGAATTTTGTGGAGATTCCAAGAGACAGTTCTCGCACAAAGGTAGTAGTTTCTGAAACTCAGACCGGTAGTTTTCATCAGGCAGCCGTGGGTGGTGGTGAGGGTGGAGAAGGTGATATTAATGGTAAGGATAATGTGGAAGAGAAAATCACGGAAGGAAATATTTGCAATATTCCTTTGAAGCCTGATTTGAATTCAAAAGTGGTTGAGTTTGAAAAGTTGCATGATCATAGGAGACGTTGGTTAGGGAGTGGGCTGACTGTGGTTGTGAATGAATATGGAAAGAGGCGGGTGTATTGGGATGCTGTTAAAAGAGGTCAACAAGCTGGCAAATGGGTACCACGTAACAGGTCTGTTACTAATAAAATGGGTTTGGTCCCAGCCATGAAGAAAGCCCAAGCCTCAATGGGAATTAAAGAGCCCATTTTGGGCCTGGGTTTGTTAATCCCATCTACTTTTGAGGCTGGAGAGACCTTCTTTAGTGGACTAAGGACTCTGGAGCCTTCTTATCAGACTGGACTCACGCAGCCAAGTTCAGGTGGAGGTGAAATCTATGCCACGAAGGAGTTTGCGTGCTCATCGGTCAAACCCATCGCAGCGGAGCAACCTGCGACGTCGTCGAAGGTTCCGATGGTCACATCCACCACATCGGAACCACTTGCGACAACGCCGGAGGTACCGATGGACCATGACCCAGCAGTGGCGGAAGTTGAACTTCAGGGTGGTCTGTCCAGCTCGGTTCGTCTTAATCAGCCACCCACTGAGCCGACAGGTCCGGCGGTGGTGGCCCAAGTCTCCCATGATCAGTTCTCGCCGATCAGTGCTCCGGGTGGGTCGAAGTTGGTGCCGGAGGTGTCATCGGCCATGATTTCAAAGCCAGTAAGGAGTTTTGCTGTACCGCTAGTGTCGGAGCTGGTGTCTTTGACTCCTTCAGTGGCATCGGAGGATGGGGAAGAGGATTTTGTGGGGTCGGAAGGTTCAGCTGCTTCTGATTGTGAGGGAGTTCACTTACCTGGCCCAAATGTAAGGGATTTGGTCGGAGATTTGGATAAGTCCTAGGGTAATTCCAAAGATTGGATATTACAGTTGAGTGATGGCAGGAAATTAGTGCTCCCATTGTCACTGTATCGTTCTTCAGATTGTATGTCAGTTTGCTCAAGTTTGGAGGGAGACTGTGTTTCAGGTAATGTTTCCAGTTCTAATGAAGGGCAGAGGGTTAGTGGGGCTGATGAGAGTGAGGGGCTAGTAGACTCTTTGACTGTGGTTACTGGGTTAGTGAGTGAGCTGTGGGAATCTGATGAAAGGTTGAGGTCTTGTGAGGGAAGTGATGAGCCCTTAGTTGTGGTACCTTTGGCTACTGAAGGTCCGGTGGAGTTGGTGTCTACTCCTACGAAGGAGATTGGGTGTAAGGAGAGTGTGGATAACTGTCAAATTTCACAATGGGTAACCAATAGGATAAAGGCTTTCAAGAAATCTGTGGGCACCTCGTTGGAAGGTTTTGAGGAGCAGATTACTGGTTAATTGTTAGCCATAGAGGCTAGAAAGAAAGATAAACAGAAACCTGTGGCGGGTGATCAGACGAAGTTGGTCAAGTCAGGAATGAAAGGTCAGCGGGAACTGAAGAATTCGTTGTCATCTTTGAATGTTGGGTTTGATACATATAAGGCAAGGAGTGCAAGTTTTGAGCGGGCTGTTGTGTCTTATCAATGAATGTGAAGATTATTTCATGGAATGTTAGAGGGTTGAATGAGCAGGAGAAAAGGCTCAGGGTGAGAAACTTGATTAGGAGATGGGGGCCAGATGTGGTTTGTCTTCAAGAAACCAAAATGGGGCTGATTAATAGAGCGGTAATCCGTAGTTTGTGGGGTGGCCAACATGTTGACTGGTCTTATTTAGGTTCTTGTGGTGCTTCTGGTGGGGTGTTAGTGATGTGGGACAATCGGGTAGTGAATAAAATGGACGAAGCAGTGGGGAGGTTTTCAGTTTCTTGTAAGTTTACAAATGTGTCAGATCAGTTTGTTTGGGCGTTTACTGGTGTTTATGGTCCTAATTTGCACCGAGATAGGAGACTGTTATGGGAGGAACTCTGTGGCTTGAATAGCTGGTGGAGTGTCCCATGGTGTGTGGGTGGTGATTTTAATGTGGTTAGGTTCCCTTCCGAACGATTGGGGTCTAATTCTTTCACTACTGCTATGAGGGAGTTTTCTAACTTTATTTCGGATCAGGGTCTCATTGATCTGCCATTGCAAGGGGGTAAATTTACTTGGTCAAATTCTAGAGAAGTTGTTTCGAAGGCGAGGCTGGATAGATTTTTGTTTTCTGCAGATTGGGAGGATAAGTTTCCAACAGTTTCTCAAAGACGGATGTCTAGGTTGTGCTCAGATCATTTTCCAATTGTCCTTGAGGGTGGATCTTTTCAGAGAGGGAGTATGCCATTTAGATTCGAGAATATGTGGCCTAAGGATGAAGGTTTTGTGGAGAGGGTTCGGTCTTGGTGGGATTCTTACCAAGTTCACGGTGCTCCGAGTTTTATTTTGGCCAATAAACTAAAGCTCCTTAAAAATGATTTGAAAAGATGGAATGTGGAGGTGTTTGGTCATGTTGATGGTCGGATTAAAAAATTGGGGAAGGACCTTAGTGTTCTAGAGAACATAAAGGAGAGGCGGGGATTATCAGCGGAGGAAAGGGTGGAAATGGGAAGAATTCGTGATGAGTTAGAAAAAGCTACTCTGTTGGAAGAAATATGTTGGAGGCAGAAATCTAGAGTTCTCTGTGTTAGGGAAGGAGATAGGAATACTAAATTTTTCCACCGTATAGCTAACTCTCACAGGAGGGTTAATTCTATTGATAGGCTTATGGTGGATGGGGTGTTGTCCTCAGACCCAGCTGCTATAGCAGATTGTATTTCTCAGTTTTATAGGCAGCTTTATTTTGAGGAGGTGGCTCACAGACCTGTTTTAGATGAAGTGAATTTTTCTAGCATCTCGTTGGAAGATGCGAGTTGGCTAGATAGGCCTTTTGAGGAAGAAGAGGTGTTTGAGGTGATCCATGATTGTAATGGGGATAAAGCACCTGGCCCGAATGGCTTCTCCATGGCATTCTTCCAGTCTTGTTGGGGTGTTTTGAAAACAGAAGTTATGGCTGTATTCCACAATTTCCATACTCAGGCGGTGTTTAAGAAGAGTCTTAACGCTTCGTTCCTTGCCCTTATTCCTAAGAAAGTGGATGCTGTGGAGGTAAAAGATTATCGGCCGATCAGCTTAGTTGGTGGGATGTATAAGATTATTTCTAAGGTGTTGGCTAATCGGCTTCGTAGGGTGGTGCATGGGCTTATTTCGGAGTCACAAAATGCTTTTGTGAAGGGCAGACAGATTTTGGATTCCGTTTTGATTGCTTCTGAATGTATTGATAGTAGATTGAAGTCAGGAGTTCCAGGTGTGCTGTGTAAATTGGATGTGGAGAAGGCGTATGATCATGTCAGTTGGGATTTTTTAATGTATATGCTGCAGCGTTGTGGTTTCTCAGAGAAATGGAGAAAGTGGATAAGGTATTGCATTTCAACTGTAAAGTTTTCCATTCTGATCAATGGTAGCCCAACTGACTTCTTTGGAAGTTCTAGGGGGCTTCGGCAAGGGGATCCTTTATCTCCATTGTTGTTTGATATTGTGATGGAGGCTTTAAGTCGTATGTTGGATGTGGCTGCCTCAGCTGGGCAATTCTCAGGCTTTTCTGTGGGTAGAACGGCTGGTCCATCAGTGATGGTGTCTCACCTTTTATTTGCAGATGACACTCTGATTTTTTGTGATGCTGACCCTTCCCAGATTGCTAATTTGAGGGCGATTCTGTCTAGATTTGAGGAGGTGTCAGGGCTTCGTATTAATTTGGGGAAGTCTGAGTTGGTACCTGTTGGTGGGGTACCCAATTTGGAGGCTTTGGTGGGATTGTTGGGGTGTGGCCAGTCTTCTCTGCCCTTGAAATATTTGGGCCTACCATTAGGGGCAAAATTTAAGGACTTATCTATTTGGAATCCTATCCTAGAGAGAATGGAGAGGAGATTAGCAGGTTGGAAAAGAATGTATTTATCTAAAGGGGGTAAGGTGACACTCATTAAGAGTTCACTGTCATCTTTACCTACATACTTTCTTTCCCTTCTTCCTTTACCAGCTAAGGTGGCTAATCGTATGGAGAAATTACAGAGAGATTTTTTGTGGAATGGGATTGATGGTGAATCTAAACTTCATTTAGTTAATTGGTCCAAGGTTTGTAGGCCTTTGCAGGTTGGGGGGTTGGGTATAAGACGGTTGGGTAATTTTAACTCGGCCTTACTAGGTAAATGGTTGTGGAGGTATGGCACGGAGACTGATGCTTTATGGAGGAGGGTTATAGAGGCAAAATATGGGAACACTTGGGGTGGTTGGTGTACGAAGAAGGTGACAAGTCCTTATGGGGTTAGCTTGTGGAGATACATTAGAAGTGGCTGGTTGAACTTCTCTAAATTCCTTGTCTATGATGTGGGAGATGGTACTAGAGTAAAATTTTGGAAGCATGTGTGGTGTGGGGATTGTACTCTCCAAGAGGCCTTTCCAGAGCTTTTCTGTCTTAGTAGGTCAAAAGATTCCTCGGTGGCTCAAGTTATGGGTTGGTCTGCTGAGAGGTTTCACTGGAATGTGCAATTTCGTCGTCCACCTCAAGATTGGGAAGAAGAAGCCTTTGACCGGTTTATGGGGCTGGTCTATTCCTCGTCAGTGCGAAGGGTTGGCCCAGATAAGGTTTGTTGGAAGCTTGCAAGGAATAGAGGTTTTGAGGTCAGAGGTTATTACAATTCCTTCTACCCTCATAGTCTTGTTTCCTTTCCATGGAAAATGATATGGCAATCGAAGGCTCCTCCAAGGGTAGCCTTCTTTTCTTAGTCTGCTTCCTTAGGCAAGATCTTAACAACAGACAACCTTCGTAAAAGACGAGTGATAGTGCTTGACTGGTGCTATATGTGTAAGAGGTGTGGGGAGTCGGTGGATCATCTTCTACTTCATTGCTCCATAGTGTGGGAGTTGTGGTCTTTGGTTTTCTGCTTGTTTGGTATCCAATGGGTTATGCCTCGTACTGTTCTTGAGTTGTTTGAGGCTTGGCAAGGAAAGTTTGTGCGACATCGTCATATTGATGTTTGGAAATTAGTGCCTCACTGCTTGATTTGGTGCATTTGGCGAGAAAGGAATGCTAGAAGCTTTGAGGATTGCGAACTCTCTCTACTGGAGATTAAGTCTTTTTTCTTACACATTCTTTTTGATTGGAGTGTGGTTTTCTCCCATTTTTCTTGTTCTTCCTTTTCTACTTTTCTTGACCGTTGTTCTTTTGTTTCTTGATTTGTGCCCCCATAGTACATCCCCAATGTACTCGGCTTGGCAATCTTTTTATTATTAATAATATTCTTACGTTATTTATCAAAAAAACAATTGTGCAATTATGTATCAGAGAGAGAGAGATGAATACAGGTAAGCATGATCACCTCAAAACTCCAGCAAACATGAATGGCACGGCTACATCTCCATGGAGGGCCAAAATCCAACGAATAGGTCTGCTAAACATGATCTACATATTAACAGCAAGGGCTCAATTAACAAATCCAGCGAACTAAAAATATGAATATATTGACCAAAAATATAAAATAACCACAACAAATAATTTTATTGCTTATGAAAAAAGCCAAATTTAAAATAAATAAAAAAACACACACACATGATCTACATTGATTAAAAAATCCAGCGAACTAACAAAATGAATATTTTTACCAAAAATATAGAGTAACCACAACAAATAATTTTATTGCTTATAAAAAAAATAAATAAATAAAGCAGAATTAAAAAAAACACACACACACAAATTGAAAATACTAGGATGGATCCAGGTAATCATGTTTTTACCCAATTACGATACCAAGTGAATTTCCAGTCTTTTATTTACAATAAAATTGTTGGCACAACAATTGCACAAGGATTACATATTTTAAGTATTGGAGAACGACATGCTGGATGAATCAAGCACTAAATCCCAGAGTTATTTTCATCCATTAAGGAGGTAGAGAACTTGCAAAATCCAACATATGATTTTACTTGACACGGAAAAAACTAGTGACCTGTGACACATAACCTAGTGAGGAAAGCAAGAAAATAAAAACAAAAAGGAGAAACCCAAGGCTTCACCACCTAAGGGTGCTTGAAATCACCACCAAGCGAGAGAGAATTTCTCATCAGAAAATTTTTATTCAAAAGGCAGTCCCTTCACAATTACAAGAGCCGCTATTTTAATAGGGCTAATAGGATCAAGTCAAAAAGAAAGATTTAATCACGCCACAATTAAATCTCACAAAATCCTTAATCACAACAAAGCCAAACTATTTCAAAATTCATATATATATAAAAGTAATAAAAGTCTGAAATTTGATGTCTCAAATATGTAAAAATCAGAAACAAATCTAGTGTCCACACCAACTCCCCAAGTTGATGCAGAAAGTAGTTAGGGAATGCAACAAAATAAAAACAGAAGAGAAAAACTCTAGGATTCACCACCTAAGGGTGCTTGGGATCACCACCAAGCAAGAGATAATTTCTCATCAGAAAATTCTTTATTACAAGAGCCACTAATTTAATAGGACTTCCAAGATTACATCAATCTGGAAAGATCTAATCATGCCACAATTAAATCCCACAAAATCCATAATCACAATAAAGCCTAAACTAATTCAAAAAATTTAAATACATAAAAATAATAAAAGTCTGAAATCTGGTGTCTCAAATAAGTAAAAATCATAAATAAATCTAGTAGCCACACAAAAGATTAATAATTGATTTTATTTTTTTATTTTTAACTAACAAGAAAAGAGGAACACATGCAAATCAAATGTTAAGAGCCGTAAATAGAAATTAAAAATTAAAATTGTACAAACCTGAGAATTCCAGCGCATTGACTTTGGAAATGATATTTTCGCAATGGTACTGGGTAATTCTTCAGACAACACCTATTTATAGCAAATTAAAAACAGCATTTATCTACAGATCCTTATGGGTAAACTTTGTTAAATTAAAAAAACCACAAAGTGGTGACAATAGAATCAAAAGGCAAGCCACATGGCCACTATTCTAAAGCAGCAGTCCAAGTAAGTACGTAGCCATTAATTCCTAGAATCTTGGAAAATCATTGAGCAAATTGTCACCTTAAGGAAATAGATAAGTAATCATTATTAGAATACTAGAAACATGGTATTCCATTATTTATCTGTGCCTTCATAATTTGTACTCACCAATAAGCTCCAATAGCTAACAAGCCTATTTATGTAAGAAATAAAATAGAATAATTGACACACACATATTGTCCGATTGGGAATAGCTTATTTAGCTAAAGCTGAAAACTTTTTGCTAAAAGTATAGAAAAAGAGTTTTAAAAAATAAGCTGAATAATATAATAAGATCCATGAATAGTATCAAAAAGTGTAGTGGTATCCATAAGTAGTAGAAAAATAAGCTAAAATCATCAAAGCTACAACTTTAAGCACTTCCCAAACGCACTCTAAGTGATGTTCATATATCTGCACATATCATCGAAAATTACGTTTTCTTTCAATCAGTATTAATATTAAGCGTCAGATATTATTACATCTGTAATGAAAGAGCCCTAATTAGGGGTGTTCACCAAACCGCATAAACCGCACAAACCGCAAAAACCGCACCAAAACTGCCCGCAAAATGACATAACCGCACCGCACCGCACCGCAAGTAATTTTACACCGCACCGCACCACACCGCATGGTGCGGTGCGGTTTGCGGTTTTATAATAAGAAAACCGCACAAACCGCTCTCTATATATTAATATATTTCAATTATTTTTAATATTAAATATATTATTAATAGTTTAATAACCCTAGTTAAAAAAAAGTTTGATAATCCTAGCAAGTGTTGATTAGGAAAGTCAACCCAAAATAAAGAAAAACTAGCTTAATAGTTTAAAACTTGAACTAAAACAAAGGAAAAAATTAGTTTTGGGCTGAGTAAAAAAAGCCCAAATTTTGAAAAATATACCAATTTCAAATCATTCAAACCGCATCTTATACACCGCACTGCATATGTGACCGCAAAAATGAGGTGCGGTGCGCTTATGGTTTTGGCTAAATTTTAAACCGCACCGCACCGCACATGTGACCGCAAAAATAAGGTGCGGTGCAGTTATGGTTTTAGCTAAACCGCACCGCAAAGTGCGGTGCTAAAAATGGCCCAAAACCGCACCGCACCGCACCGCGAACACCCCTAGCCCTAATCTTCATCAATGCTTCCTTGAATTCCTCCCCTGCTCTTTTTAATTGTATCCGATTCCTGAGTTCAACAAATAGCACATGAGACAAACTTTTCTACTAACATTTTCTGTTGGAAACTGTTACTGTTAATAAAGTTTCATTCACTTAATCAAAACATTCAGTCTTTGTTTTTTATTTTGACAGATATAAAGGAGAGTAATACTATATATTCAGTCTTTGTCTTATATTAAAATTAGCACATATTGAGATCTTAACTGAATCAGTACACATCTGCAATTGCACATCCAAATTTGATGGGCACTTCATCTAACCAAATACATTCACAATAAAATAACTAAGGAAAAAAGTTCTTTTTTTTATGAGAGAAGTTCATAAATACAATTAGCAAAGAGAAAAAGAGGCACTAGAACCTCAACAGCAAGTCGAGCAGATTCCATTATACGAGCATATAGATACTCTGTTTTCCCTACATTTTGAAAAAACCCTCATGAATACCCATTATCAAGTACAAACATTATGTGTAGCAACTTAAAAACAAGAAAATGTGAATTTTCTGGAACATGGTCTAAATTTCTGATGGTTAACCATTCATATGTGCTAAAGCTTTAAAGGCCAAACTTACTTCCCCTCAAAGTAGCAGTTAAACAGCAATAACTCAGACCTTTTGCAGCAAAGTGGCCCATCAATAAATGGGCCAGATTAGGGTTCACTTCTATATATATATATATATATATATATATACACTAAAAACCCAGTATGCCCCAGCCGAATTATGTAGTAAAACAACTATGGTACAACTTAGTTGATTTGGCATGAGGTGTACTAGCAAATTAAATTGATTACTTGGTCAAATGACGATCAAATAGCCTAAGATTTTCTATACTTAAACTGAATATTAAACATTTACAGATACCGAGAACAATCTTCCGTGAATACAATTAGGTAGATCTCAAACACAATTTATTGGCAGTGTATGGGTAAACTCATCAACCCACCTCACAGATGTGCCAATCATTTCCATAAATTTTTGTCAATAAGCTCTAGCTCAAATGACACTTCATGCCCCCATAGAAAGGCTTGGAGAGTAAAGTCATGTGTTCAAACCCACCAGAATCACCAGATGCATGTTTACTTTCCAATCAAATAAAAATTTTGTTTCCATATATTTTTACCAATTATCTGCAATCTCCAAACATAAACATGTCTGCTATTGTTCTCACATAAGGTGGAAAATTCGGAGAGAGAGACTTCTTTAAATGTAAGTGATAATACTAGTGTGCAAGCAGAGTTAAGTGCTTAGAGACATCTGGTCAGTGGCCGTGGAGCTTGGAATTTCTTGTTTAAAAGTGGAAATGATGCTGATAGTCGTCAACTTAGTCACTGGGCATTTTGCCACTAGCAGAGTAACATTTTCCCTTATTGATTGCACATAATTGCTATCCACCCTCTCTTGCAGTAGTCTGACTACTGCAATGCTCTTGCTTAGCTAGACTATTCACAAGATGAGGATTTTGTTTGCTAAGATAAGCATCCTTAAAATATAAGTCCTCTTTTGTGTAATGATAATACTGATTTGTAAAAGGGTCAACTTCTAAATATAACCATTGCAAGTTATTTGCAACATGATAACTTAAAACAGTAAAAACTAATCACTATACACAGTTCTAAGTCACCTTCTAGTAGTATTTTTTTCTCTTCTTCTTTTTTTGTTTTGGGAGGGGGGGGGGGGGGGGGACTGAGTATTGAAATAATTAAACCATCTCTATATCCAAAATCATATAAAAAGTAAAAAAAAAATTTGAGGCGATGAACAATGAAGTAAACTTAGATCTCAAAACCTTCTGCTTGTAATGGCAACTATTTCACTTTCTTTTTTTCTTTTTGTAGGTAAACTTTGCACACTCACCATCAATCTTTCTATTCAATGAGTCCAGTGGTATAGAGTATCTACGGCAAAACCCCTCAGCAGCCTGACATGAAATAACAAGTTAAATATTATATGGCTATTTATGTTCAAATCAGGTACCAACCAATTAAAAATGATGACCTTTTTAAGTTACATCAGTATACAATGACATCTCAATAATTACACTAACAAGCAAGCAATGGATTCTAGCTTTGCCAAAGTCACAGCACAAGCTGGGAAACATAATATACCTGTAATAACTAATAATCCCTTCCATGAGGGAAAAACAAATAAGTTAGCATTAATAATAAAGAAAATGCACTCATGGTAGTTACTACCTACTTCTATTGCTGTTTTCAAATTATCTCACCACACAAATCATTTGGCCAAAAAAGCAAATTTACTTGAGCTACCAGGAGAAAAAGAATGGCAAACCTTCGTAGCATTTCCTTGATTATCAAATGCTTTTGAAACAGGAGGTCCTCGAACCTCAACCTCCTTCTCAGCTTGTTTAGTGCAAAGATTCTCAACACAAACCTGGAAATGTGACAAAAAGGCACACATCATAACCATTCAGTGTGATGAAATGAAACTAGATAAGGTCCTGAAATTTTGAACACTTCAAAAATTTCAGTGGAAGGTCAATTTTAGTTCTAAGAACCACATAAAGTACTATAAAATTCAACATATTTAGATGTAAAACCTGCACTATTGCATGTGAAACACAGTTCTTTTTTATTATTAAGTATAAGATAGAAGAAGTGAACCCAGAAAAAAATCCCATGGAAGAATGCAATTAGGCCATTAAGCCATAAGAACAAAGAATAACTTCTCTTCTATGTTCTCTATTTGGAAAACAATGTCAGCATTTTGCAAAGTGAAATATAGTTATCACTGTACCAGTAATCTGCGAGGTGTTCCAAATGCTCGCACTTCACCATGGCTTAATCTTTGTTTTTCCAACACCAGCAATATTAAGTCTTTGAGCTGCAATGACCGGCATTTCAGTCAGTGAACAACTATAGATGGAAAATTAGGTGGAAAAAGTGGGGTTGACAATATCTAAAAGGTAAAGAGAGCTTCAAAACCAACCAACTAAAAAAAAGGGAAAGGAGATAGCTATAATAAGAAAAGGATCAACATGCTTCATGTGGAAAAAAAGAGTACTTGCTGGCCTGCATCAACTACATCTTGAGGCGGCATCTCTTCAGTCCCAATCTCAAGAACAAACAACCTTGAATCATCATTCACCTGTGACATAAGTCAAAGAATAACCCACATTTAAAAGTAATAATTAATGTACACATAGTAGTTGTTAAACCGTGACTTATTCTGGTCAAACAATAAAATTATAATGTTAAAAAGTTCACATAAATTTAAAGTTCTAGCAACATCTACCTACTAGAATTTCAATGACAAGGTGTCAATGGTAAATTGAACACCATCCCCCTCTCTCTTACACACATGCGCGCACACACATATATATAGGAGTGTACAAATACTATATAATTGCTTGGATCATTTAGTTCTCATGTGTAATTTATGATCTCTTTAAAGCTACAAGCATAGGTAAAAAATCAAGCACTCCTATGTACACCCGGTGATCAAACCATATCAACAAGAGCATGCCACAAAAAGGGATGTAACAGTAAATCCCAAAATAATATGAATCTATTCATGTAGGCTTGATCATTCATGCATATAATTAAAATGTTAATAAATCAATAAAAAATGAAAGCTAAATTAGCCTTAAGAAAATTGCTATATCAATACTACAAACAATGAGAGAAGTTCAAGTAAGTTGCATATGCAAACTAACCTTCTTGACGGCTGTATCCAAAAGCTCTTTAGGACACACAACATGAACAGGGTCAGAAGCATCACCCAGTGGATGTCCAAGAGACTCCCTGGTATTCAACCAAAGTTGTGCACACTGACGAGCTAAACTGATTGAAGAGGAAAAAAAACACACAAAAAAGAGGATAAGATAGACACAGAACTCAGGAGGATTGACCTGAAAGAATCATGTGCTTAAAAACAAATCTTTGTTCAGGCCTAGACCAGCAATTTATTTGCATTCAAATAGTCTGTCATGCATGCCTCTGTTCTGTATTATCAAGCTGCCAACTACTTCATTGATAACATAGACACCAATATTGGCCCTTCAGTTCATATGAACATTCAGTTGATGGAAACAAGATTGGTAAATTTGTTTAGCTAAGCAATGATAACCAGTTGCAAATTATAGTGGCTGGGACTGTTAGTTTCAATAGTCCTCCCTGCCTCCCATTTTGTTGATCCTATGGATCAAAAGACAAAAGTCTTGTTCCTTTATAAATTCAATATTAGTTGAGCAGCTTGAGCAGTATATCACAAGTTGCAGACTACATATTAATCTTTCTCCTGCTGATCAGAGCATATATGTCCCCTACGATTTTGCCATAACATGTCATTGGCACCATAAATTAACAGTGCCCTGTACTCAGTTAAAAAGTCTACCAAATGGTCCATAAATTTAGTTCTAGAACCTTACCCATTAACTGAATCTGTACAAGGAACATGGTAGGTCATGTTATCAAAGATAGGGCTGAGACAATGATGACTACAAAAGAGATATCTGCCCAACTTTAAGATCGAGAGATTATATGACTAATAATAAAAATTTATCTCTATGAGTTTCTAAAAGTGGACCTTAATACCATTCTACAGCAAAACAAAATTCACAACTTCAATTTTACCAGTACATACATGACAGTGTTTTTCTATTTTCAGTACAAATTTTTCCAGGCCACAATAAGGAAGAATCCTTACCTTCTTATCCGACCAAAATATCGAGCACGCTCTGTTACCCCAACAAAGCCTCTAGAGTCTAAGATGTTAAAAGCATGAGATGTCTTCAGAAGCTGATCATAACTAGCATGTAGCACAGCAAATGTTAACTTAAAGAAAAACAGAGAAAAGGTTTCCACATAATGCACTGAATAATGGAACATAAATAAAAATTAAACAACATACGCAGGGATTGCAAGGCCTAAAGCAAGCAAAGAACGCGCCTCTTCTTCAAAAAAATCAAAGTGTTTCTGAAGATGATGAACACTGGCATGTTCTAGATAATATGCACTCATTTCCTTCCTGAAAAAAGTACGAAATATATTGATTGTGGACATTTAGAAAGTAAATGGTACAGTCAAGCTTGATAATGCTTATATAACAGAAGGCGGAAAAAGAGCAAAATAAAGAGAATGGAGATTAAAAAGGTTAATGGAAGTCATCTGAATATTTGAACTTCATATCAGATGGCATCCCATCCAACTATCTTCAATTTCCAATCAAACGCCTCAGAGTTTTAACTTTTAAATTAGCTTTCAGCAGCAGTATGCTTCAAAAAGAGGCAAAGCTCCTTACTCGAAATGGGAAGGAGGCAAAAAGTTCGCAGTTAACTTCTACAAAGAAGACTAAAAGAACACAGTGAAGTAGGAAGGTAGGAGTTCAAATATCACTAACTCGAAAAGTTTATTTGCATAAAGAACAAAATGTTTGGGGTAGCAATTCCATAAAGACCATGACAAAAATTTAGAAAGACAAAAGATTACCGGCATTTAGGAAGTAAGTACGAAACTTACTCAAATGACATTTGTGAGGGAACATGCAATGACATCACAAAGAAACAATTTTTGTGCATACAAAATGAGCCATAAGATTAATAAAGCACAATACTAGCAAGTTTAGAAACATAATCCATTATTCAAGAATACTGAGTGATGTGCATTGACAATCTTTGAAAGATTATAAGTATTTGTGACCACACAGTTCCAGCACTATTTTTCCTTAAAAGAAATATATATATATATATATATATATTTGAGAGGAAACCTACTCATTCTCCAAAAACAGCTCCCCGTATGTAATTCCATCAGCATATTGAATTTTCTTAAAATGATCAACTCCCTGCCAATTAGTTCAGACAAATTTAATAAAATGGACAATGAGGTCAAAGATTAATAAAAGAAACAATCAAAGACGGACCTGTAGTAACATAAGGATACGCTCAAGACCGTAAGTGATTTCAACAGATATGGGTGTCAATTGCAGGCTTCCAGCCTAGAGAGAAAGAATGGGAAAAAAGCCTCAAGTGAAAACAAATAAAAATTGGTAAAATCATGAAAAATCAACAGTACCTTGATCAAGGGAAATAGTTATTATTACAGTAAACATGAAAGCCATATTTTCCAAAATTAGGGAAGATTCATAGTTCTATTCAATTTTAAAGGAGTAACCTGCTGGAAGTAGGTGAACTGAGTAATCTCCATCCCATCCATCCAGATTTCCCAGCCTAAACCCCAGGCACCAAGTACCTATAAGCATGTTTGGTCAGCATGTAGAAAACTAACAAGCTAATAATCCATTTAGGCAAAAATGCTTCCTCAACAAAAATTTTAAACATATAGTTGCACCATGCTTACAACTATGAGCCATAGCAAGGAAATCTAAGCAAGTTAAATTGTATCTCAGTAAGACGCAATAATTAGATCTGCATAAAATAACAAGGCAAAAATAAAAATCCACCATTAAAGACAAGATATTACCGGACTCTCCCAGTTGTCCTCCACAAATCGTATATCATGCACACTAACATCAATACCTATCAAGCATAAAGCATCAAAGTTAAATGAAATGTTGAAAAAAGGATAAAATGTGAACATGATACTTAAGTTAAACAGTTTTTGTCATTTGCACTAACATCGATGGGACTAGATGATTGGCAATCTAAACAACAATTACACATAACATGTAACCTTATTTAATAAAATTGAATCCCAAAGGCCTTGGACCACAATCTTACCCTCCATCCGAATATTAAGGGAGTAGGAAGCACCATTTGAATTTTGAGCTAGAGCTCATTGGCATTATTTGAAATTGTTTTGGAAACAATGGTCATTAAAACATAGAAGCTTTTAGGCCAATGAGCTCTAAGTTAAATGCAACTTCCCCCCTTGTGAGGTTAGGTGGAGGGTCTGATCAGATTTCTAGATACTTGTAACTTTAGATGATGTTTGTAGCTACCCCCGTACACCTCCTGTGTACATGGAGATCATTGCCTTCATTTCTCTCCAGTAATTTTTTTTAATTACTAGTAAAAAGAAGAAGGTGGAGCATCAGGTCATGGGTTTTCACAACCACCATATACGTATTCAATTACCATTAAAAAGAAAAAGACACAGAGGCCCTTATGTTGCATAGACATAACACGGAATGTAAATGGTGCTTATTCATTGTAACTGTAAAGGAATAACCACTATCCTTGGAAACTATGACAGTATAAAAATCAAAGGAATTACTATAGATAGGGACAAAAAATAGAACATGAAGTGCCATAGATATATGGCAGTTAAAATAATAAAGTGATCTCATAATCATCAACCTCCAAGCCAAAGAAGGTAGTGATCATGATTCTCAATCAAATTGGTAGATTGAGGTAGAAACGCATCCCATTAAATCTAACAGAGACAATAAAGTTAACCACTTTGTTTGTTTGTTTATAGTGATTATTCTACTTGAGCTTTAGATTGATCATATGGAATGCAATTTTATTAAAGCTGGAACTAGGTATAAAGTGATGATAAAATAGATGGACAAATAATGCCTACAAGTTATCATTTTCAGTATCTTGGCTCAATCATTTGTAAGAATGAGGAGATTGAAGAGGTATGTAACATGTTATTTTTGATAAGTAATAAGTTTATTGATAGGCATACTGTTCTTTTTTTGGGGATGAATTGGTTTGGGAAGCACCAGTCAACTATCTAACATATGATACCATGTTGTCTACCGTGGTTAGCCTGGCAAGAACTTAATAACCGTATCTTTGAAGATAATGAGCGATCTTTAGATCTTTTAAAACATCTTCTATTTGGCACTTTATTTCAGTGGGCTCGTATTTGGGGTCTTACACAATGTATTTCAATTTCTATTTTCTACAATCTGTTAGCTATTAGCTTTAGCTTTTGAGCTTTATGTATTTTCTTCATGTCTAGTGTTCATCATCATGAACACAATGTTCATTTTTTCAATAAAAGTTCTATTACCTATCAAAAAAAAAAAAAAGTCAAACATATAATTAGAGTTTGAAGACATAAAAAGTGAATTGGGAATCTTGCATCATTGAATATTACCATTAAGTTGAATGGGGCGCTATATATGATTGATATAAGACCAGCCATACTTCAAGGAAAAAAAAGTTGGGCTACTAAGAAACGACATGTTCATGAAATGAGTGGAATACCTAGAAAATACCTAGAAAGAACAAATGATGAAGTAAGGCCTAGTTCATTTTCCAACTTGAAAGGAGAGCTTGTGATTATCACATTAGGGAACCTCTAGATACCCAACTTTCTCCCATTTATGCAGAAAATGGGTGTGCCTTTGCATCTTTGTTAAGAAGAACAACCGACAGCAACATTGTAAGGCCTACTTCATTTTCTTATATACAGCATAACTTCTAATGAATTTTTTCCTTTTTTTTTTTAAGGGAAAAATGAGTTTTAGCCTGTCTTTTATGGTTAAGATGTGGCTCAATTGCTAGTTTTCTTCTTGTATTGATAAGGGCGTCAAGAATCAAAAAGCACAAGACATGAAAATGGACAAAGGGCACCAATGAATTCTTCTCAACTTATTTTGATAAGTAATGATATTTTATTGAAAAAATACTACTTGATGTACACGTAACATGAACACAGAGGAATCTAAAGAATTAAAATTCTTTTCAAAATTAAGAAAAATGCAGAAATACCTTTAAGCTTATAGCAATTTAAAGAAAATATAGGCAGAGTCACTACCTAAAGCTGATAGGCTACGAATAAAAAGGTCTTGTGAATTTCCAGGATCAGGCTTTAATATAACCTGAGATCAAATTTGAATGCAAGCAGTAAGGCATTGTAAAACAAATCTCCCTAAATCATCCAGAAAAGAAAACTTTTATCTATAAACTCAAATTTAACCTGAAATTGAGTGTGTCTTTGAAGCCTGTTTGGGTTTTCACCATAACGACTATCATCTGGCCGAATGCTAGGCTCCGCATACCTTTCATATGAAACTCCACGTTAGCAGTTACCTAAGAAAACTCTTCTTCTTTTTTTTGGGAGGGATGGTTTTCAAGTATCAATGCAGTTGTCAACATGTAAAATAGTAGTGACAGAAAATCTCACAACTTTATAGCATGTTAAATTAGCTAATCAAACAATATTTTGAGGAATCCAGCAAAAAAATCAAAGCAATCAAAATCAAATTTTCAAATTTTTTCAAGCATAGTTACAATAAGAAAATGCTTATAAGAAAGAATTTGATCCTGGAAACGTCTAATTCACACAGGCCTTATCAACCAGCATGCATTAAAAATCCAGATCACCCCAATATTGATCAGCCAACTACCCCTTTATATGCATGGCCAATCTGTGCTATTTTTTTTTTTAAATGTATAGAAACCTTTGGCTGAGATGTATTTTTATAGCACATGAAACTGAGAGTAATTTTGGCTGCCATAAGTTAAAAAGATTGATCCAATCTGCTATTTGTTTATTTTATGTCTTTTCAACATACAAGATAGGCAAGTATGGTAGCATCAGAGTCGAATTATAAAGAGGGGGTGGTGAGGGGGAGAAGAATATATTGATTTTTATTATTTTATTTTGCACCATCTTCAGTTTCATTTACAACAAGAACAACTTCTTTATAATTTATATACAAAAAAAGGGACCAAGAGGTATTTTTCAGAATGTTGCAAACAATTGAACTGGAATATAGTTAATTTAAGCTACATGGTTTCTAGGAAATCGTTATTTATATATTTAGTTCTTCAGTGAGCATGCACTGCATATGACCATATAGCCATTCTGTTAGAAAAGTATTGAACTGCTTCTTTTTTAAATAATGAAATTTTATTGAAAAAAAAAATGGAACTACCATTTTTTTTTTTTTTTGGATAAGAAAGAAAAATATATATATATATATATATTCAAAAAATTGCTAAATGCAAAGTAGCACAAAGCATATCAAAGAGTACAACAAAAGAGAGAAAAGCAAAAACATAAAAGAAGCACTAATTACAATAAGAGAGAGCTAAGGAACAAATGGAGAGAATCACTAAATGTGAGTCCCCTAGCCTTAGACCAATCAAAAAGGGAACCAGAAAAGAGAGCAAGCAGCTTGTCATTAGATCTATCCAAGTCTTCAAAAGTGCACCGATTGCGTTCCCTTCAAATACACCACGTCAAACACAACGGAACTAAATTCCAAATGTGAGATAAATGCTTCCCCAACTAATTCCACCAACCAAATAGAAAATCTATCACCGAACATGAGGGAACCCATGAAATCCCAAAAGCTCTAAACACAGCTCCACAACTAATATGTCTTTTCACAATGTAACAACAAATGATCCACTGTCTTCCCACAACAACGACACATAATGCAGTAGTCAACAAAATCAAAGCCCCTAACCCATAAGTTATCTCTCGTGAGAATCCTATCCCATGCGACTGTCCAAATAAAGAAAGAGACACGCCAGGGTGCCTTAACCTCCAAAATACCTTTCAATGGAAAAACAACGGAAAAAGAACCATGTAACTTATGATAAAACAAACGGATTTAAAATCCCCATTCTTCGTCAACTTCCATCTCATACGATTACCATCAACCGCCAAAGGTAAATTGGATGCCAAAAATCGAAAGAAATCATCCACCACATCTGCCTCCCAATCATTAAGACCCCGAATGAAACGAACATCCCAAGTTCTCTTATTTCCCACTCCTTGGCATATCAAAGATGAGTCTACAAAAGCTGCTCTTTTAGCAGCAAAATTGTACAAGACCGGAAAAGCCAAACAAAGAGGAAGATCCCCATACCACCAATCTGTCCAAAATTTCACTCTATTCCTTACCCCAACCTAAAAACTGGATGCTTTTGCTAAAAACATCCCAACCCATCTGAATACTTCTCCACAAACCACAACCATGAACACCCCTTCCCAGCTTGGAGGTCCACCCCCCATTCTTCCCCAAATTTCAAAGTTACCACCCTCCTCCGAAGCCGAGTCTCCTTGACCCCGAAACACCGTAGTCACTTTCCTAGTAGGGCTTTATTGAAAGCGGTCAATTTCCTAATTCCTGAACCGCAATTGGCAATAGGCAATAGGCATATACACCTTATCCCATCCCAACAAATGTGTCTTAGAATCACCCCACAAAAATTCCCTTTGCAACTTCTCTATTTTGTTAGCCACATGTGTAGGAACAGTGAAAAGAGATAAAAATAAAATAAAATAAAATATGTAGGGAGGCTAGATAACGTACTTTTAAGCAAAGTTAGTCTACCACCTTTCGACAAATACAGCTTCTTCCACCCAGCTAACTTCCGTTCAATTAAAAAAAAAATGGAACTACCATATGTACACAGGAATAACCAAAATAGCCCTAAAAAAGTACAAGATATCCAAACAGTGAATGTTACGGTCTAAAGGAAGGAGAATCAATGAAGTCTATAATAGAATGTAGCTCACTATGATCTATGATCCAAAACATGGATCCATTCAAACAAAGTTTGTAGGACAATTGATTTTGGCTAAATAACCGAGACATCCATGCCTTCAAAAGTTTGTTAATTCCTTTCCTTCCATAAAGTCCACAAAAGGCATGAAAGAGGTAGGTTCCTCACAAACAAGGAATGTTTACCAAACCAATTCCTCCTTCCAGAAAGTAGTAGGTCTACAACCCTCTTGAACATTACTCATTGAACCCCATATTTAGAGAAGGTAAAGGTCACAAATCATATGCAACAGCACAACGCAACAATAGATGATCTACAGTCTCACCACTACATCTACACATGAACTACTTATACAAAACCTTTGACCCTTTTATACATAACTGTATCTCACGTGCAAACAAACTAGTATCAACAACAGAAATCCCGCATTGAATACCAATCACTTTTCTTCTCTTAATTAATCCATATACACCATAATCCCAAGGAAACCATCCATGTTCATTCATTATTTCGATTACTACATGACTCTAAACATCATTTTCCTAAAATTTCAACACTTGCTTGCACAAGAAGATACATCAAAAGAAGTGACAACACTTGCTTCCACAAAAATATATAAGTAAAGCATCGAACTTTTAAAAACAGCATACGTACGCAACATTCCATGGTTCCGGACCCAAAACCCTTAAGAATGTGAGAGGATTCATTGTCCCAGCTCCAACCTGGTCAACAAAGATTAACGTAAATTACATCAAACAGCTCACCAAATGTGAAATGGATTTATATTCAATTGTAGACTAAATTAAAATTTTGACCACTAAAAGTTTGACATTATTTGAGTTTCAGAATTTTCATTCTAGTCCACCAAATTTGATTTTATTTTTAAAACGATCCTTCCACATGCTAACTAAACAACATCATTTTCTTTCTTTTTTTTTTCTTTTTTTTTTTCTTTTTTTTCTGCACTCTCATAATGGCCAGATTAGCGATGGACACAAACGGAAGGACCATTTTGAAAACGAAATTAAAATTGGTGCACGAAAATGAAAACAACCCCAAGGAGCCAAAAGTGTAATCCAATCTTAATTGCACTATCAAACAAGTGAATTATATAAAATTGAGAAAATAAAATACCACAACTTTTGTCACAACTCTGAGGCAGTCAACAATAAGTGGTTGAGAAAAAGCAGACCTGGCGGGTCCACTAGTCACAATTGACCACTTATCAAGTTGTGTCAAATGCTGTGGTCATGGAAGAACTGACTACAATTGTGTTTGGTTCAATGAAATTTGATTTCCAGAAAATATTTTCTGCATTTATGAGAATTGAGGTGAAAGAAAATGTTGGTCTAATAAAGGCATTTATGGCAGAAATTGGCTTATATTTTAATTTTCCATAAACCATTTTCCGCCTCACCCAAAACTTATCAACCGAACCTCCACCCCCACTACCGTCCCCGGTCTCCTGTAGCTGGTGGCCGCCGGCCCCTAATCAAGATTTTTTTTTTATCTGAAATTTTTCCTTATTGTATATATGCTTGGGAAATAATGTGATAAAATTGTGGAAAATCTGCTTTTCATAGCATTTTCAGGAATCCAACCAAACACCGGAAAATATTTTCCGGAGTATTTTCAGAAAAGGCAACCAAACACTATAAATAATTCCTTTTTGGGGAAAATATTTTACGTTCGGAAAACATTTCCGAACACAGCATTACATTACCTCAGTATTGCTGCATTGCATTACGGCACATCCAACTGAGCCCCAATATTCCTATAAAAACACGTTGAGAGTAACAGTATCATCATCAATAACACTAACCATAAAAAACAAAAACAAAAAACGAAGAGAAAAGTGTGAATTCAATTGAGTTGAGAAGAAGTGAGACCTGGAGACGCTGAATGGCTTGTTGGAAAGTTGGGGCGGAGGACTTGATAGCTTCGTTGCTGTTGTTGTTGGAATTGGAGTCGGAGCCGGAGTCCGTAGACGGCGAGTGTTGTGGAATACTAGTGGAGGAGGAGGAGGAGGTGCCGATTGCGGAGACGGCGAAGCGGCGGCGAGGGTGGAAGAGGTGGTGGTGGTTGCGGTTGGCGATGCGGAGGAGAGAGAGGCCGGAGGTGTGGGGTTTGAGGAAGGAGATGACTAGGGGAAAGGCGAGGATGGCCATGGCTATGGCTCTGAAAGGCTTGGAAGGATTGAGGCTTAGCGGGACATTTTGTAATTTGAGGTGTAGGACTGAAATAAGAGAACCGACGTCGTTTTGCTTTTGCGTTTATCTAGAGTAGCGCTAGATCGCATTCTATTTTACAAAAATTTAAAGGTAACTATTTTGATCCTAAATTTTATTAAAAGTTTATTTTTTTTCTCTAAACTTTAAGAAATTTATATTTTGCCCCTATATTATTAAAAAGTTCATCTTTCGCCTTTAAACTATTGAAAACGTTTTATCTATATTCTTAAATTTTACAAAAAGTCTATTTTTCATCCCTAAACTATTGAAAAAAAGTTCATTTTTCATCTCTATTTTTGTTTCTAAACTATTGAAAATGCTTTTTATAAAGTTTAGAGTTGAAAAAAAAACTTTTTAGAGTTTATGAACGAAAAATAAACTTTTGATAAAATTTAGGGACCAAAATAATATTTTACCCAAAATTTTTTGTGAAATTCTTATTGGATCTCTTGCACCTTACTTGATGAGATCTTCTTGGTAATGGGTCCCTATTAAATGTTGGCAGTTAAGAATTAGAGGCTTTAAGTCATCTATGGTACAAATTTTACAATAGCTAAAATGCAAAGATTTTGAGTTGGAAACAAAATTAAAAGGAGGTTAACAATTTTGGGAGGTGTGGACCCCATGGTAGCAATATATTTAGGGATGGTAATTTTTCCCCACCCCGCTTAACCCGCCCCTCCCCGCTTCGCCCCGTGTGGGTTTTCCCCGCCCCGTAAAAGTGATGGGGCGGGAATGGGGCAAGATTTTAGACCCGCACCATGGGGCGGGACGGGGATGGGTTTACACTTTTTAAACCCACCCCGCCCCATACCCACCCGCCCCACCCCGCCCCTCATTAATAAGAGTTAAATTGTAATTTTTTCATACTCTAAAACCCTACTATTTAAACAAAAATATCATCTTATTTTATTCTACCTAATGTGATTCTACCTCTTTTTTCTCTCTAGCAAAGCTGGAAGTAAGGTACCAATATCATCATCTTATTAGGAGTTTGGATTATTTTATTGTGTCATACTATGAGATTTTTTTTGTGACATTGTCTTGTTAAACATTTATATAATATTATTTAGTTTTTGCTAAAAATTAGTTTGATTTGATAGGATAAATTTATTTATAATTTCAAGTATATTTTTAATATTGAAACATGTCATTTTGTTTGAAAAAATGGTAATAGTTATAGGGAAAATTAACAAGAAATAAAGTTTTACTGTAGCTAAAGGGGCGGGGCAAAGAAATTTTCCTCGTCATGTTGGCAACAAAATTAAAAGGAGGCAAGAAAAACCACGGGGGGAGGTGAAGATGGATCCTCGGATGGCCCCATTGCCATCCCTAAATATATTATCAAGGGGATTGAGGAGGGTTTGAGAATCTCGTGAAGATAACCAAGAACTAATTAAAAAACGAGAAATACTATATTGATAACATTTTTATAATATTTTCACACCAAATTCTAAGTGGTATGTCATTATTGGTTGTTATGGATGCGCAAACAAGAAATTTAAGTTGTGAATTCAAATTTGAACCAATAACAACTTATCACATGTGATTTATTGTAAAAATATTGTGAACGTATCACTTCTCTTAAGAAAATAGGGGACCCTGCATCTATAAAATTCTGGGTTGGGCTTATTTAAGCTTTAAAAATAAAGTAATAAACAAAATCCAAGCCCAAACAAAAGTAATTTAAGTTGTGAATTCAAATTTGAACCAATAGCAACTTATCATATGTGATTTGTTGTAAAAATGCTGTGGACGTTGCACTTCTCTTACAAAAAATAGGGGACCCTACACCTATAAAATTATGGGTTGGGCTTATTTAAGCTTTAAAAATAAAGTAGTAAACAAAATCCAAGTCCAATACATAAATTTTTTGTGAAATTCTTATTGGTTCTTATCTTGACCCATAGATGACTTAAGGCCCTAATTCCCTACTGACAACATTCTATTTTACTGCCAAATTCTTAATTGATTCTCATCTTAGCCCACCACCCATTTCCCTCTCCCTTTTGCGCGAGCATTTGTTTCTTAAAAAATAATCACTCATTACATTAGTTGTTTGTAAAATAATTTGTCGCTTTAGCATTTTTTATTATCTAATACATAAATAGTTGAAATCATGCTTTTATAGTTTTTAATTGTGATTGTAAAATGATAAAAACACAATTATTTTCACAATAACTGAAATTAAAATATGATTCCATATAATAAAGAAAGCATTGAAATTAATTTTGCAAGCTTCTTGTTAGAGCTATCGAGATGAGTATCAAAAGTTCATAATAGTTCATTTTATTTTATATTTCAAAATACAAGTCAAGCTCAAACTCATTTTTGCATCATAAGCTCAAACTTCATTTATTTTTTTATCAAACAATTGGATCTCAGTTTAAGGCTTAGAGAGAGAAGGGCTTAGCCCGTTGACGAGTTTATACTTATCACTTATCAAAAAGAATTTTTATAATTTGAGGTATATGAGTAAAATAAGAAAAACAATGTCATTTTGCCTTCCAAAGTGGCATAGTTTGGTTTGCGGTGAAAGTTTAGATTGTTAGAGCATCCACAACATTGAAGTTAAAAAATGTAACTATTTGACACTATAAAAAGTTACTTTATCTATTTTACCTACTCACTTTACAAAATATCCTACAACAGTAAATCTATTTTAATTTTTAACATAATAAAATAATATAAACATCACAATAAAATAATATATCTACTATAATAAAATAATATATCTAATACAATAAAATAAAACCCAGAATCAAGAGCAAACTCAGAACAAGAGCAAACCAAAACAAATGCAAACCCAAAACAGTGCAGGTGAACCCAGAACTGTTCTTCAAAAAATAGGATGAAAACTTGTCCTAAAAATTAAAATAATCAATATTTTCTTTTCTTTTATTGATTTTCTTAGCAAATAATCAAACCCATGAACCTAGAAAATCGAGCAAAAACCTGAAACCAAAAAAATCAAACCCCTGAACCTAGAAAAATCAAACTTCATGTTCTCACAGTCAAACCCACGCCCACAAAGTCACCAAACCCACTACCATTGTTGTTGATCAAACAAGAGAGAGGAAGAGAGATCTGGGTTTAGAGAGAGAAAAAAAAGTCGGAGATTGAACAAAGAAAGAAGCAAAATAACGATACAAACACAAACAACAGAAAGTGGGTCAGCTGGTGGGAGTTCGACTAAGTGGGTCAGATGGTGGGTCGGTGATGTCGAGCTTCAGTGGGCCGATGACGTTGAGGATTGAGTCGGGCCGGTGATGGTGAGACAGAGAGGTGAGAGTTTGAGAGAGTGAGTTTGAGATAGTTGTTCGAGGGAGTTGAGAGTGAGTTTGAGGGAGTTGAGTGTTTTGTCTTTAGAGACTTGCATGGTTGGAGAATAAAAGAATAGAAAAAAACAAACAAACAAATATTACTTTAAACGGATGGAGAATAAAAAATAATTTTTTTTTAGCTTTCAACTACAGTGCACAACTATTTACCTTTAGCTCCACTATTGCAACACTCTTTTCTATATGTAGTGGTGCTAAAAATAGCTTTTTAGCACCACTATTGCTATTGCTCTTAGGGTAGTATATATTTGCCTTCAAAATGACATTTTGTTCATGACCCAAATTTATATATGAGTTGAGTTCAACCAAATTTTAAAACCTATAAATGTTCATTTAATTTTATTTCAAAAACGAGTTGAGTTCAAATTCATCATCACACCCCATATTATATATTCAATTTATTTAGACAAAAACACCATTTTGGCACCTACATTTTAAGGACACAATCAATTTATTTCCTATATTTTGGTAACAATCAATTCAATCTCTATTATTTTTAACTTGCAACCAGTTTAGATATTACCGTTAACTCACTAATGAAAAATGCATATATGACAAACGGTTTGCACTATTGGTATGCCTATTACATTTTATGATGACGTGTCTAAATTTTAGTGACCACATTACCGCTTAGATGCAAAAAAGCCATGTCTCCTTTTAAAAATTCTATTTTATTTTCTTAAGATTTTTTTTCCCTCTCTTGCAATTTCTTGGTAACCAAACACACTCTCTCTTCTCTGCAACTTTATTTATTACGTAAGCAGCAATTAATTGGAAAAGGACCTTCAATTGTGTTATTAGTGCTACTACTATCAGACATCAACAATGATCCAAAGATTCACTCTTTTCCTATAATGAATGGGAATTCTTTAATGAGGTTTTGAGAGCAAACGTGAAGTTCCTAAGATTTAAATAAAATAAAATAAAATAAAAAATCATCATTTTGCTTCCCACTGTGGTTTATTAGAACTAGAAATCTCTAATTCTTGTGACGCTTTCAAAAATTAGAAGATTCAAAACTCAGAAAGGGTAGAGGAACCAAAAAATAAAAAGGAACAACCTCATATGTAATCAAACCCAGATTATTCCTGGTAAGCCCTTCTCATTCTTCTCCAGGACCATCCATTACGGATCTCATTCTTGAAGAAACTTATTGAACTGTTACGTGGAGGGGCGACGATCTTCTTGGGTGAAACAAAAAATGGTTGCTGAGAAAGCTTTTGGTAGTTGGGACGAAGTTGATGGTGGCTTCATGAACACTATGTATGGTCCGATTTTGCTTATCATTGGTGGAGGGCATTAAGTCTTTGTTGATAGCCATTGATGACCGAAGAGGAGTAGAGTGAAGTGAAAGAGAGTGAAAGAAAAAAAAAGAGGGAGAGACAGAAGCTAAAGAGTAAATAAATTGTAGAGAGAGAGAGAGAGAGAGTGTGTGTGTTTGGTAACCCATAAATTACAATAAACAAATAAAAATAGAAGAGAAAATTTTGTTTGGTTAAAAAAAGTTTGTAAGAAAATTAACAGAACAAATTGGTAAAGAAACGAAAAGTAGTTTTAAATGCTAATGTGGTCACTAAAATTTAGACACATCATTATGTCATATAATAATTTAATACCAGGCATGTCAACAGTGCAAATTGTTTGCCATATATGCATTTTTTATTAGTGAGTTAACGGTAAGGACTAAATTAATTGTAAATTGAAAATAACAAAAACTAAATTGACTGCCACAAAAATACAAAGACTAAATTAATTGTGACCTCAAAATGTAGAGACCAAAATAGTATTTTTGCCATTTATTTTTTCCTTGGATAAGGTGAGTTTATAACCTTCTTTATTTATAATATATCACTATAACTAAATTATTTTTATATTTTAAAAAATAAACACAAATAATTTGTAATTATACTATTGTACACAAATTTATTTCATTTGTAACCTATAAAAAATTAAAATCAACAATCTTGTATTGTTAAAAATTATGTATCATTTTCTCTATAAAGTGAATTATTTATATTATTCTTGGGGTTAATTTTAGATTGTAAGTTATTGAGCTTTTGGGCCTATCAACTCATGTTTTAGATCATGGAGCCCATAGCTCATTTCTATCTTTTAGATAATGAAGGTTAGCAGTGCATGAGATCATTAGCATTGGGAGTTCTAAAACTCCCAATATACTATTTTATACCATCAAAACACATGCATTACTGAGTTGCTATTGCTAAAAAGCTTTAGCAACTTGTTACAGTAAGATTGTACTTATATACATTACTATAGCTTGGTTTTAAAATTAAAATTGCTTATTTCTCTCTCTTCTCTCTTAGACTCTCACTCTCCATTTATCTCACTCTCTCTCCTCTCTCTCTCTCACAGGTTTAGGGTTTTGGCTAATTGTTTGGGTGACTATGAATTGATGGTGGGTTTGGGTTTCGGTGTTTAGGTTGTAGATTGATGGGTTGTGATTTGTATGGCAATGGTTTTTGGGTTGGTGAGTTGTGATTAGGTTTGATATGGGTTCAACTGGTGATGACTAAGTTTTGGTGTTTGTGGTTTTTTAGTTTTTTGGTAATGGTTGGTGGTTGGTGAACGATGGTATGGTGGTTGTCAATGTTGAGATTAGTTGCCTTTTTTTTTTCTATGGCTGAGATCAATAGTTGTGGGTGAAGTTTGTCGACATTGAGATCAGCAGTGATTAGCTTGATTCCCCGTGTTTTTTTTGGGTTTAATATGGTTGAGATGGATTGAATTTTTTTGGGTTTGCAATGGTGGTGATGGCAGTGGCTTTTTTGGTTGTTGAGACAGAGATTGATGGTGGTTTTTTTTTTTGGTTGAAGTTATTTTATGTTATTTTAATGGGTTGTATTCTAAAAAATAAAATTTGAGATGTTGAGTGTATTATAAAATGCTCAAAGTTAGTCAACGGCTCCTACTCACAAAAAGAAACTTCAACTAAAATAATTTTATCACAATTATGATAAATTATATTCACTATACAAGATACTTGGGAAAATTAAAGAGGTGTAGAGAGAGCACTACTTGTGCTACGTACAATTATACAAAAGTACCTTTTAAAATTTGATGCTTCTTATATTCCGATTCTTTAGCTTAAGGCAAACGTATAGAATCTATAGATGTCGTTGGTGATGCATCATATTAATACGTGGCTTATGACAGGGTTTTATAATAAATCATAAGTATGTCAGAAATCAATTTTTAGATGATGATAATAGTTTTTAGTTGTTGGATTTTTAAAGGGGAATCAACATTGACTCTTTTTTTTTAAATTTATTTTTTGGGTATTACAACAATCTAGTTTGCAACCAATCTATATATATATATATATATATATATATAAATAACCGAAGCTCTGCTTTCTCCACAATTTTCCACATCATCAATACTTATATAAATAATAATAAATATTTTTTCTTTTCCCACCAAATACAAATTACAAGCTCGATTCTTATTAAAACCCAACTATCTCTCAAACAAAAAACCCTAATAGTCTAAAACCAACCGTTCTCTCTCTCTGCCTCTCCAAGTCGTGCTCTCTGTATCCCTGATAGTCCACCATAGCCATCTCTCCCACCCATGACTGAGCCGTTACCCATCATAGCCATCACAAAATTCGATAATACATAAAACCTAATAAACCTAAGAAGATTTAATACCCACGGTCCCGACTTGACCTATTATGCGACTCATTCTCTTGAGAGATTGATTGGAGATTGGAGAGCAAAATCTGAATCCCAGCGCTAAAATCAAAGAATCTGCAATTGAAGCCAGCCTTCTTTGAAGGGCAAATTCTGAACCCGAGGTAAGAATTTCAATTGAAAGACTATCTGCATGTTATTATTTTGAAAACGGGTCATACACACAGGTGGGCTTTACTGTAATTTTCAGCAATCTTACTTATTTTAGGATAAGTGCTCTGCATATTAGGCCAAGAGCAGAAAGGATTAGGAGTTAAAGATTTAATTTTCGAAGCTAATAGCCTGTTGTTGATGATTTGATGCTTGTGTTTGTCCTTTGTTCCTTATGATTCTAAGAGTTTATTTGGCTAATTTAGTTTGTTCAAACACAATCTGTATTTTGTAAGTTTCACTCAAGCCATAAATTCAACGTTTTTTGTTTCTTTTGCTGGAAAAAAAAAGTTTACATCATATTCATTGGTATTGAATTTTTTTTTTTTTTTTTTTGTATCATCCAACTTAAAATCCATTTAAAAATATGTAATATGCCATTTGATTTTGCTTAATGATAGAGGCATTCATTAAAGCTTGCTATTTGTTAAGTCTCTCTCAACCCTCTCTCTGAATCTTTTCCTCAAATTTATAATATCTAATACCATGCACATCTTGCATAATCATATATAACTGAGTTATATAATATCTAATACCATGCCCATCTTGCATAATCATATATAACTGAGTTATATAACTTATATTTTAGACCAAGTTACAATTTCAACAACAAATCCTGACATAGGAATTATATTTATAGACTTTTGTAATTTTCTGTGGCTAAATTCTTTTAAAACAGAGTTCCGAACGTGTTTATATCTATAATTATTTATACCTATGAATTGATTTTCTCATGCTCAACCTTTACCACTCTGATGCAAAGAATTATCGTAGTTCTTAGCCAGAATTGATCATAACATTTGAGTTTTGCATTTGCCTTTGTCTCTGTTCTCTTGCCTGCAATATCCCAGCTAAATTTGGACATTCTTAGCATGTATGCATCATTCTTCAATTGGTTTATAATCATTTAATGCTTTCATAATTTTCTTCACACTTTTTGCTAGCATCATTAGAGATGCTTTGGTGAGAAAGCATATAAAGTCTTTGGAGGTTATTTTTTTTTACTTTGAAAAGAACAATGTTAGTCGAAGATGCATATCAGTTTTTTGATGAATTTATTGCAAGAGAATGGGTGCTCAATGGCACCAAATTAAGTGATCACATTATATTTTATGGATATGACTACCATCCTTTCACTTCTTTCTTTTCGCATGTGTGTGTGTGTATGAATCATGTTGACAGAATTGTAAACCATGATATTACTAAGAATAATATTCTCCTAGCATGTAGTTGAATCAAAATAAATTAGAGCTTTTTTTCTTTTTATTCTTTCAATTATTGTAAAAAAATGTAGGAAATGCAGGCTATTTAAAAAGAGAATTTGTGATTTTTCTTATATGACAATAAGCTTTGAGTTCTGCTTTCGAATCTTTTGTTTTTAATTCATGCAATTATCAATGCTCGGTTGAATGATCACATTATATTTTATGAATATGACTACGAGCCTTTCACTTCTTTCTTTTTGCATGTGTGTGTATGAATCATGTTGACAAAATTGTAAACCATGATATTACTAAGAATAATATCCTCCTAGCATGCAGTTGAATCAAAATAAATTAGAGATTTTTTCTTATTATTCTTTCAATTATTGTAAAAAAATGTAGGAAATGCGGGCTATTTAAAAAGAGAATTTGTGATTTTGCTTATATGAAAAAAAGCTTTGAGTTCTGCTTTTGAATCTTTGTTTTTAATGCAATAATTGTTTCAGATTTGTTCACTTCATAGAAATAACATTATCTAATGCTGATTTTGTTTGATGATGTGCAATGTTATAAGTTGTCAAAATCCAAGAAAGTCTAAGGTGTTTTTATTTTCCTTTTTCTTTTTTTCTACATAGTAAGAGCACACAACTACGAAAGGCAAAACCTACTCATATGCATTTTAATGAGCAAAAGTTTTGTGCATTGAGTACAACCTTTTAATGATCAAGATGCTATAGTTGTAAAATGAAATTATAAGATTTTATTAGCTTAATTAGGTTTTTGGGTTGGTGAGTTGTGATTAGGTTTGATATGGGTTCAAGTGGTAAGATGTAAGGTGAGTTAGGTTGCTTAGATTTTGTGTAAATGTAATATTTGCTAGAGAAATCACTTTTGACGTGCAGGTTTAAAGGAAAGAAATGAGATTTTGGGAGGAGAATGCTTGGGTCAAGATTGTCTAATTGCAGTTGCTATTGGCTTATGTGTAAATTAGATGTGGCAATAGTGTTTATTGAAATTCTTGACACATTGAATGTTTAGGAGCATAATTTCCAAAAATATAGTAGAGCAGAAATTAGATTCGTGTAGTGAGGTTGATTTACAATTAATATGAAGTTGTATGTTTTTATTGTTGCAAAATTAAATTTGGATTCTGGCTTTGAGCCAAGCGAGGCAAACATACAAACAGTTGCAATTCTTTGTAGATAGTTTTCCCTTTCTTTCTTTTTTTTCCTTCTATTAGGTTTTTTCTTGATGGACAAATCAACCTTTTATTGATTCCTTTAGCCTTTTCTTTAACTGTGAGGTTGATTAATTATTATTTTTATTTAACTATCCTGTACATCGCATGAGTTAGCAACTAATTTTAAATAAAATGGTGCTAAATCTTTTTTTATTTTTAGAAGAAATGATCCCTTAAGAACCGGTTAAATTTGAAGAAAATCGTAACTTGGCATTAAATATTGTCAAAATGCTTTTCAATTTTTATATATAAATTGAATATACCTTTTCAAGGAAAAATAATGCAATCATTCCTACCCTAAAAGCTATTGCATTAGAAAATACTATATTTTGCATTGCAACATTCTTTTTTCTTCTTAACATTGCAAACATTATATATATATATATATATATATATAACTTATCACTCTAGTGTCTCCAAAAGAACAACATTGCAACCAATCTTGTTGTATTACTACTCTTGTGGTATTCTCTAATCTAATCTTTTTGCGGCATGATCAAAATGCCCTCACAAATCATGAATGATTATCAAATATGTATAACATGAATTATTGAGCGCAAATTATTACAGTGTGCATGGAGTGCATGCCACATTAGTTGAAATTATGTTTATCTCAAATCTCTTTCTTTGAGACAAGATTTACCACTTACCTATTGATTTCATTTAACCTCCACAATAGTTTAAAGTGTTATATTGACAAATGCCCTTAAAACTTTTGTTGTTGAACAATTTTAAAAAACTTTTAATACAATTTTCATGAAAAATATAAAAATCTATTAAAAAAAAGTTAATTTTTTTTCATAAAATTGTTTAGAAATTTTTTTTAAACTAATACTCTTATATTATGATTATTGAATTTTACCTAGATATTTTTTTTTTGGTCTGAATTTTTTTTTAAAAAATTTTTGAAAGAAAAGAAAAACTTTCTTAGTTGAATGATTTTATTGGTAATAAACTCCTCTATTATAACATCACCGACCCCCCTATAAAAAAAAAATAAAAAAAAAACCGACCCAGTCATCAAAAGTGGCTATAAAATATTCTTAGTACAAGTTACAACGTTCACAGAGTTTCAAAATTACCAAAACGAACCAATAGAAATAAAAAGAAGAGAGAGAAAGCATCCTTTTCTCTCTCTCTCTCTCTCTCTCCCAAAACAAAAAGGAAAAAAAGCATATCTCTCTCTCTCTCTCTCTCTCAGAGAACAATGGCAAGCAGCATCGTCGAAGAAGAGGAAGTTGCGGCAGAAGTAGAGGCGGTGCAAGCAGTGTACGGAGACGATTGCGTGGTTCTTCAATCCTACCCTCCTCATCTCCACCTCCTCCTCAAGCCTCGCACCGCCGATGTCACCTCCCAACAGGTCTTTTTCCATCTCTGTTTGGTTGCCCAGAAAACGGTGGAAAGTAAAACCAAAACCCAGAAAAAGATAAAAGATAAACTGTCGAAATCGAATCAAAAGGCCACACCTTTTGCTTTACCCAAGTTGTTGTATCAATGGAAAAAAAAAAAAAATCTCAAAATCTCAAAATTTTGAATTTTGATTGCTGTATTCTGATTATGAAAATACTTAGCTTGAGGTAGATATTCATGGGTTCTTGTCCTTGATAGCTGTGTATGATTAATTCTACTTGAACTGTCTTTATATGGGTTGGGTTCTTGGCGTAAGTTTAAGCAATGTCATTTGATGTGGATTTTGGCAAATCCAATAGTCATGGTATCAATCAATTGTTTAAATTTAAGTTTTTGTAATTTAAAATAATGCATCAAAGGTGAGTTTATGGATTAAATGGTAATTAAAGTCTGATTGGCATGAAATTTGGCATGCGTGATAAGAACATAAAGAGCATGAAATCTCATCTGATTAGTTTTAGATTGCTCTTTACTTTGAATAGATACATGCACATACTGATATTCTAGTAGATAAGCCTGTTTTGACTACAAAATTTGATGGGTTAGTGTAAGAGTTTAGCCTGTTTGGGGGATACAGATTGTGTAAATTTTTAATTTTTAACAACCCTTCATGTTTTTATGCACACTTTTGGATTTTGAACCGTATTGGAAGGTCTTAGGATTTGTGCCAAAGGTGGCTTTGGTGCTATATTTTACCACTAGTTTCTGTATTCAAATAATGGTGTAAATTCTTTGTTTGCTTTATTGATACTTTGTTCTTTATTTGGTATGATTTATTTTATTGCATACGGCCTTTAATTTTGCGGCAACTTTGTCTCTTATTCTTGCAGTTTGTGGAGGCAGTTATTGGGTTACGAGCGGGTTCCCAGGTATATCATAGCTTATTCACACTCTTGTGGATGCTTTATAATATTATATCGTTTCCTTAATGAATTGCATGAATTTAATTGGGGGATGCTTCATAATGGTAGTGATTTTGTGAGTATATACTATAGGTATGAAGAATGTTATGAGTAGATGCCTTATATATTTTGTGGGGGTTTCATGGTAGCTACATATCTGCCTGCATAATGATCTGTGAAAACAGAAGATATTTTTCTTTAACAGTTAAATTGAATAATGCCATTAAGTTTTAGTGATTTATAAAAATGAGAAAGGAAGTATGGTTTATTGAAATATTTTCTTTAGTTTGGATATGGTTTTCACCTGTGCATTGCATGAGCCTATTACTTGTATTTGTTTTTAAAAAAGGACTATTTGGAATACACAGGGTGTGTAACCAACCAATCCTAAACACAGTATATGCTATTTTTTTCCAGCCTTGATTCATTGCTTTGATATTATTGTGAGAATATATAATTGTCAAATCTCATTTTAATCTTGTTGCACTGGTCATTTTTATCAAGCAAGTTATCATGTGATGATGTCAACTTCAGCTCTAACTTTGTCTATATCTTGTGGCAGTATCCAAAGGAGCCACCACATATTGATCTCATAGATTCTAAGGGTCTTGATGAGCAAAGGCAAAAAGAGCTAATGTCTTGTATACAAGACAAAGCATGTGAACTCTCCTGTTGCTTAATGCTTGTTGCACTCTGTGAGGTAACTATTGCACTACTCATCCAGCACAATTTTTAAAGATATAAACACTGATATAGGTACTCTGTCTCTATATTGTCAACACAAATGTGGGTGCAATTGATAGAGGCAAGTATTAGGTGCATAATACTGATAGTGGTAAATACACACCCATAAACACTGGGACATATGTGTGCATCAGACATTTGAGATGCTTTCGTATCCTTAGATATTTTGTTGAACTTTCTAGGAACTTGAGTTGGAGTTTCATGGATTATTTGTTGAGCCAAGGCTGTCTGTGGGTTACATTTTCCTTGGAAGGCTGGAAGGCAAAGCAGCAAACCATTTTCCTATAATGCTATTTTCTCCCCTCCTTTTGCTTGAAAGTGTCTGAATATACTTTTTTTATGAACTCTTCATAGCCAATCTGTATTTTGCTGGAGAAATTTGTTTTTTTTTTTTGTTTGTATGTTTTTTCATTATTTGTTTTTGGCTTCTTGAAGAGATGATTTGGTACTGGACATATTGAAGACCTCTCTAAGATTGATCATGTTGCAGACTTTAGATCTAAGGACATGTAATTTTAAGGTTTGGAAGGATGGAGGAAGGATGTAGGGTTTATTGGTTGATAATGAGTTATAGAGGCTAAGATTTGCAGAGAGTATTACATTTGATTTATGTGGAAAAGGCTATGGAAAATAATTAGGGGGAAATGATTTGTGGTTGCAAAGATGGATGAGATGGACAAGGGTTTTATATTTTTAATTAATATATATTTTAATTTTATTTTTGGGCTGTACCACATATGTAATATTGTGCAGAAAAAGAATATATGAGGAGAGAGAGTGCACCAAGACATCTTGTGCAGCATTCAAACGCTTAGTGTTTCACTATCAAATTTGAAATTCTTTGAGCAAAACCGAATTTTTTTTCTTGAAAGATATGCTACTTCCTGGTCAAGCTGTCAGTCTTAGATGGTAAATCTGTGTAGGTTTGTGGGCGTGGATTCATTGGTGTTATATCTGCCATTTTGTAATTTTTTGAGTCCGAGTTTGTTAATACAAGACCTAGATGTGTTTGGGCTTAGATGTGTCATTTGAAAGTAATCTCCTGAATCGTCCATGGCTATAATAAATATAGGTCAAAAACTGGGATTTGTGGTGCTGTTTTACTCAATTTCAAAATTCACTGCAATACTGCATAGATTTCCTATTTTGCATTTTTTTGTTGGTTTTTTCTTAAATATGGTTATTCTAGATTTAGTAGCATGGGGGCTGTTTTTTTTACGTTAGTCTTTTATGGGCATATGAGGTACTTATTTAGAGTTTTACTTATAATTGGTAAGAATCAAGAGTCTTTAGAAACATTTGTTTTTAAACAATAGAGATTCAGAGTTTGCTAATAGAAGATCTAGTGTTTTGAGTGTTGTTCAAAGAGCAGCCTTAATAAGATCACTTTTTTTCCTTACTTCCACCTTTGTGATCTAAAAGTTTCCCTTCTCACTCAATTAAAACCTTCAAATGTCTGTAGTTTATCCTGGCCTCTTGCCATTGAACAGCCTGTTGAATCAATTTCCTGCAAATTTCATTCAAATGAGTCACTCATCTTTTCTGTGATTAAACCGTTTTGATTCATATTCAATCTATAGACTCTAGGTTGTTTCCTCCCTTCTCCTAACCCTAAAACCACACGTTTTTAAATCTTAATCCCAACAATTTGATACAAGAAATATAGAAAAATGCTTATTTTAATTTAATGTTATTTAATTGTATTTTATTTATTTAAGGTATAAGTAGTTAATTAGAGTTTTATTAGTATTTCTATTTAATTTATGATAGTCAAAGGTCTTTTTGCATTTCAATAAATGGATTTCCCAAGTCATTTGGAATAGTTTGTAAGTCAAAACTTATAAAAAAATATGGTTTCCTTAGTCAATTAGAATTAGAATTAGAATTAGAATTAGAATTAGGGTTTTCCTATGTCAATTTGAATTAGGGTTTAGTTTTATTAATACTTTTTTTAATAAGTAATAAAGATTTATCGATATAAAAAAAGAGACACCCAAGTACACAAGGAGTATAGAAGGGTGTAAATATCAACTACAAAAAATTCATAAATCAAGTAATCCAAAATTGAAGAAAAGGATTGGTTGCTCCACATTGACAACCAATCCAATAAGGTTCTAAAAATGAATAACTTGAGATCACGCATAGAATGCTCACTATCTTCACAACACCTACTATTTCTTTCCTTCCAAATACACATCAAACAATGAGGAACAACGATCCGTATATATCCATTACAATGACAACCAAACAAACCTTGCCAGCAAGCAAGAAGCTCAATAACGGACTTTGGCATAACTCAAACATACTCCAAATAAACCAAAAATCATAGCACACAGATTCATAGCAACCGGACAATGAAGGAAGAGATGGTCATCAGTTTTACTATTACACAGTCACATATAACACCAATCTAAAATAAATACCTTTCTTTTCCTCAAATTGTCAAACTTTTCCCCCAAGGTAGCAGTCTATACAAAGAAAGCCATACTAAAAGGAACCTTCTGCTTCCAAATGCTTTTTAAGGGAAAAAATGATCACTATGGCCAGTTAAAAGATGGTATACCCACTAACCATAAACCCCTTTCTCTTATAAGGTAACCAGCACCTCTTATCCTCCCCAATCCCCCTTGTAGGAGTGCCATAAATGGTATCTATGAAGCTCGACAAAGCTTCCAATTCCCAATCATGCACAGCCCTAAAAAAATGTATATCCCAATTAAGGACTCCATTGGTGTAGTTCATAAAATCAGCCACACTTGCCTCCTTGTTTTGGCAAATACTAAATAATTTGGGATAGTAGTCAGCAAGAGAAGACGTTCCACACTACCGGTCTATCCAAAACTGCACTTTGGATCCATCTCCAACGTCATAAAAGATAAATTATGACAAAGAGGGCCACCCCTGTCTAATATTTTTCCATAGACTGACTCCATAGGGACCAGACATATAGCTAGAACACCAACCACCCCGTTCACATCCATACTTCACCTCTATCACTTGTTGCCGAAGGGCATCCCTTTCTTGCCCAAATCTCCACAACCATTTTCCTAATAAAGCTTCATTAAAAAGTCACAGATTCCTACACCCCAAACCAATAGAAGAAAGTGGAGCACAAATAGTAGCCCATTTAACAAGATGAAATTTGGGTTCATCCCCTAGGCCACCCCATGAAAAGTTCTATTGAAGTCTTGCAATTCGGTTAGCTATTGAAGCAAGGATAGGAAATAGAAAAAATAAATAAGTAGGTAGATTTGAGAGATTGCTTTTAATTAAAGTGACTACCTCCCTTGGATAAATATAATTTTTTCCAACCCACTAATTTTCTTTCCACCTTCTCTAGAATTGTATTCCTTATTGTCTTATTCTTGAATTTTGCACCCAAAGGAAGACCCAAATATTTCATTGGAAGAGAACCTTACTTACAGCCTAGGATAGCCACCAATAACTCAATGTAATGAATCGCCCCCACAGGTACTGATTCAGATTTACCCAGGTTTATCTCCAAGCCCAACCCAACCTCAAACCAAATGAGCACCATGCGGTCTAAGAAATCTTTCTCCACTACCCTCCAACAATGATGATAGAACGCCATAGTAAACCCATCCGGACCTGGAGCTTTGTCCCCTTCCAAGTCACTTACAACTTGAAGAATCTCTTCTCTCTTAAACTTCCTTTCCAGCCAAACCCTCTCCATACTCTCAATACGATCAAATTCCAAACCCTCCACAAAAGGCCTCCACTCCTCAGTCTCCTTGTACAAATTTTTATAAAATTGTACAACTTGATTAGTTACCTCGGAGGCCTCCTCAAAAACCACCCCATCCACCTCCAAGGTCCTTAGATGATTAAACCTTCTATGGGAGTTAGCCATTTTGTGAAAGAACTTGGTGTTATTATCCCATTCCTTGATACATAACATCCTAGATTTTTGTCTCCAGGAGATTTCTTCCACCTGGGACCTCAACTCAGCCCTATGACATTTCTCCCCATTGGAAAGACCAAAATCCCCTTCTTTTGCGTCTAAAGATATCAATTCCTCCAATAAATGCTTCTTTTGACGCGCTACATTACCAAACTCTCGGCGGTTCCGTTGCACAATGTCCTCTTTCAGAGCCTTTAGTTTTTTTGCAAGCACGAAGCTAGGTGTACCTACAAAGGAATGCCGATTCCACCAGGTTTAAACTCTATCCACAAATCCCTCCGACTTCAACCACATATTTTCAAATCTGAACGGAATTTTCCCCCTTGCCATCCCCCCTGCCTCCAAGAGGATTGGACTGTGGTCTGAGATAGGACGGGGTAAAATCCTTTGAGTAACATCTTAAGAAACGGTCCTTCCAATTTGGAGTGACCAAAGCTTTATCAATCCTAGACATTGCTGGTTGATCAGAACCACTAGACCAAGTATAGCTACCTCCCTCCAAAGGCAAATCAACCAAGTTAAGATCCTCAACAAATTCAGAGAATGTTTCCATAGCCAGGGTCAAATGGGTCTCGCCCCTGCGCTCGCTAGGAAAGTGAACAATATTAAAATCCCTGAAGCAACACCACGGAATCCTCCAAAACTGCTGAATACCCACTAACTCATCTCACATGTGGCCCTTCTCAAGATTCTCATTTGGGCCATAAACGCCTGAGCAAGCCCATATAAACCCGTCCCCCACCCCTTTCCACTTTACCGACACTAAGAAAGTACCAACCATAACCTCCACCTTCTCCAAAATCCTTTTATCCCACATAAGCAAGATACCACCGGCAGTTCGATCAGCCTCCAAAACAGCCCAGTCCACGTATGGACAGCTCCACAAACTACAAACCAATTGTCTATTCATGCTAGCAATTTTTGTCTCTTGTAAACAAACATCACACTTCCACTCCCGCAACAAATTCTTCACCACAAGACGATTCCGCGGATCATTTAAACCTCTAACATTCCATGAAATTATTTTTATCTTCATAAACACTAAAACATCCCCAACGACAGACACCATCACAAGACCATCCTCTATTTGCGGTCATAATTCACCGAAGAGATCAAATTTTGCAGCTCTCTACGTCCCATATTTTTGGATTTAGCCACCTTTTTACTACTCGTTGCTTTCCTGTGTAACACATTGGCTGCCTCCATCACTAATTCAAGTCTCTGTAAGAGAGCAATGCACAAATTCTCATGTCGAGTCATAGACAACCCAACCAGTTTACTAAAACCAGGGATTTTGTGTTTTACCCACCTAGAAATATCTAACTTACACTCAATTCTTAAAAACTCATTGACCTCCTCCAACTCTGCCAAGGTTGTCGACGCACTCGGATCAATGATTTGCAGAGGAAAGCCAATTGACAAATCAGATTCACCAACACCCGCCGAAAAATCAACTGCTTCCTCCACAGGCAAGACCTCCCTAGGAAGGCAGAGTTCCTTACTATAGGAAGAATTAACCTCCTGACCCAAAACCTCCAAACCCAGTGATCCAGCTTGCACCAACTCCAGAAAGAGATCAGGGAAAAAAGGTCCTTCGAAAAATCCCTTAATGCTACCTTCATTGCATTAATTCCTAAAAAGAATGATGCCTCTAATATTAGAGATTTTTGACCTATTAATTTGGTGGGGAGTGTGTATAAAATCTTGGCTAAGGTCTTGGCAAATCGCTTGAGAGTGGTTTTAGATCAGTTGATTTTTGAGAATCAGAATAGCTTTGTGGGTGGGAGACAAATCCTTGACTCGGTTCTTATTGCGAATGAGTGTGTGGATAGCCGAAGGAAGAGTAGGGTTCCTGGAGTTATTTGTAAGCTCGATATGGAGAAGTCTTACGATCACGTGAATTGGGAGGCTTTGTTGTATTTGTTGAATAGAATGGGCTTTGGAGTGAAGTGGTGCAAGTCGATCCATACTTGTGTTTCCACTATTCAGTTTTCTGTTTTGATTAATGGGTCTCCAGTTGATTTCTTTGGTAGTTCAAGGGGTTTAAGACAAGGAGATCCACTATCTTCATTGCTGTTTTTGATCATAATTGAGGTGTTTAGTAGGATGTTGAGAAGAGTAGAGGATCTGTGGTTTTAATCTTGAGGGTAGGAGGGATGGAGGAGAACGTGTTTCTCATCTATTATTTGCAGACGATACTATCTTTTTTTGTGATGCAGATGTGGAGCAAATTCTTCATATTCGGTTGTTGTTGCTTAGTTTTCAGGCGGTAACAGGTTTGAAGGTCAATGTGCATAAGAGTGAAATGGTTCCAATAGGGGAGGTTGTTGATGTGCATGCTTTGGCTAATATCTTGGGCTGCAAAGTTGGAACTTTGCCCATGTCGTATCTTGGCATGCTGTTGGGAGCTTCTCATAACTCCCCTTCAATTTGGAATCCAATCTTGGAAAGAATAGAGCGGAAATTAGCTGGGTGGAAGAAGTTGTACTTGTCTAAGGGGGGTTGATTGATGTTACTCAAGAGTACGCTATCTAGTCTTCCGACTTACTTTCTTTCGTTATTCACAATTCCTACTCATGTGGCTAATAAAATTGAAAAGTTGCAAAGGGATTTCTTATGGGTGATAGCAAGATTCATTTGGTAGGATGAGATAAAGTTTGTGCACCTATAGCCAAAGGTGGCTTGGGGATAAGGAAACTTACTACCTTTAATAAGGCATTATTGGGGAAATGGTTGTGGCGGTTTGGGAAGGAAGAGGGTAGGTTATGGAGGAGGGTGGTAGCTTCAAAATATGGGGAAGATGGGGGGGGGGGGGGTGGATGGACCTCAAAGCTGGGTAGGGGAGTTCATGGGTGTGGTGTGTGGAGAAGTATTCGCATGGGATGGGAGGATTTCAGCAAAAATTGTCAATTTTTTGTTGGGTTGGGGAATAGAGTGAGGTTTTGGCAGGATGGGTGGCATGAGGATCAACCTTTTCATTTGGCATTTCCAAGGCTGTATGGTATTGCCAATTGATAAGGAGGCTTCTGTTGAAGCTTCTTTGTCTAGGCAGGAGGCGGAGGAGAGAAGATTTTGGAATGTTTGTTTTAGTAGATTTTTTAATGATTGAGAGATGGATGAAGAGCTGCAGTTTCTTCGTTTAATGGGTTCCATTAACCCTCTTATGGAGGTTGGAGACCGGATGAGATGGAAGTTGAAGCCTAATGAGGCTTTTGACATCCGGTCGTATTATAACAAATTAAGGGATTCTCCCTCAACTGTCTTTCCTTGGAAAGCTATTTGGAGAGTAAAGGCCTCTAGGCGAGTCTCTTTTTTTGTTTGGTGTGTAGCTTGGAATAAGATTCTAACAGGAGATAATTTGAGATTGAGGAGGTTTGATTTTGTGGATTGGTACATTATGTGCCGTCATTGTGGAGAGACGGTAGACCACTTACTTCTTCACTGTGAGATGGCTTATTGGTTATGGAGTTTCATTTTTATTACTTTTGGCTTGTCTTGGGTTATTTTTAGATCGATCCGAGACTTACTTTTTGGTTGGTGGAATTGGTTGGGGAAGCATTCATCTCAGATCTGGAACTTAGTCCTGTTGTGCATCCTATGGTGTATTTGGAAGGAACGGAATCATAGGACTTTTGAGGATTTGGATAGCTCCAGTGATCAGTTGTTTACTTCTTTTAGTGTAACTCTTTTTGATTGGTTTCGGGCGTGGGGACTCACGTCTAGTGATTCCCTCCCTTCTTTTCTTTGCTCATTTTTTCTCTTATAATTTCTTTGTTGTTTGGTTTTCTCTTCTTTTTCTCTGTTTTCTTCTCCTTGTATTTTCTGGGTTTGCTCTATGTTTTTCATGCATAGAGTAGCCTTTCGTATATATATCATTCTTACTTATAAAAAAAAAAAAACATTTGATCAAGGTCAGTATCACAAAAATTAGGGTATCATCAGCAAAAAAGAGATGAGAAACCACCAAAGATCTTCCTTCTGAATCACCTACATGAAAACCTAACAAGCGACCTTCATGGACAGCTTTATCCAACAATCTACCTTTATGGACAGCTTAGTTTTAGTAATCTATACAAGCACAATATTGTACTATTAAGGGAATAGACTACAGTTTGATTGACGATGAAATTTATCTTGGAATTCTTCCAATGGTCTGGTGTTGACTTCCTAGAGTAAATATTATTTTTTTGTAATTCTATAACTGGGATTTCCCAAGTCATTTAGAATTAGGGTTTTCTTGTTAATCAAAATTAGGATTTAAATTTAGAATACTCTATAACTATATGTTTGGATAGCATTTTTCAGTGGGCGTTGCGCGTTTGCGTGTAATTTTTGTGGGCCCCATACACTGTTTATGGGACCCACAACTTTAAAATTTAGCAATTTTAACTTTAAAGCTGAGTTTCATAGCACTATTCACACATTTAAAAATTATTTTAATACAGTGTTTTTAGTTTTTAGTTTTCAGTAATAAACGGTATCCAAACAGACCTTAAGTGTACTCTTTTGATGATAAACTACGAGTTTGGTTGATAATTTCTCTTGGAATTCTTCCAATGGTTTGGCTTTGACTTCGGATAACCCAAGGTGTTGACTTCATGAGGTTCCCCTTGCTTGCCGTTAACTTCATTTGAACCTAGGTGCTGAATTCTAGGTTATCTATTTTTTATTTTTCTATTCTTCAGATTTGGTTTTTTCCTTTGGTTGCATCATTTTGGTTTTTTCCTACGTTACATTGGCATCATAGGGAGATACTGGACGAAGATTCTTTTGACTGATCGTTGAGAGGTTTTCAAATTTGTCGTACATCACAGTGTTTATGTTTTAGTTGGACAACAGAACCTAGTAAGAAATTAAAATTTGTATAGAGTAGTGATGATTTGAAGAGTACATCTTAAAGAAAATTACTTTGAATTGTTCCCATAACTAAAAGTGCCCATATTGCGAAGAAATTGTTCAAAGAGATATAGTTAGAAATTAACATGGGCGATAGAGATGTGGTTTTTCCCCCCTCACCCCTAGTTGTGTTGTTGGGTTATAGACTTTTTATTGTCTTAATGTATTTATATTGGCAACTTTATTCCTGGTAGCATTTTGCAGAACATGTTTGGTCAGGGGGGTAATATAAAAATTCTTAGAGAGCTATCTCTCAAACATTTTGATTTTAGTTGGATATGTTAATTGAAAATGTTTCATGCCTGACTATGTGATCAAAAAGTTTCTGCAGGGTAGACACTAAATTGCCAAACCCAGAATTTTGTTTCTTTTTCTGAATATAGATTGACATAAATTTGCTAAACAGGGATATATATATATATATATATATTTTTTTTTAGGAAGCGGTGGAGAAGCTCTCTATCATGAATCACCCTGATGGCGACTGTCCATTGTGTTTGGATCCTTTGGTTCCAGAAGATGAGCAGAGTAAAAGTTTGCCATTTATGAAGTTAATGTCTTGTTTTCATTGCTTCCACAGGTAGTCCTTTTTTCTTTTTCTTTTGTCAAGCTGATATCAGAAATAGGTTTCAATAGCTAATTTTCTGCTTCATTTGTTAAAATTATGCAGTGAATGCATTATTAGGTGGTGGGATTGGCTCCAAACTGAAAAGGAAACTCACGCTAGTGATTCATCTAGTGTAACCATCCGTCATAGCAGGTTCAAGGGAAATGAAAAAGGTATACTTGGATCAGTTTGATGGGAGAGCAATCTTTTCATGGGTGATGGATGATCTCTCATTTTCCTTTTATCATTTATTCTCTGAAATTTTATTTCCATGGTTTAAGATAATATCTTTGGTGCACCAATGTACTTTGGCTCAAATGACACTTCATCCCTCAACAAGAATGGGAGGAGGATGAGGTTGCAGGTTCAAAACCCATTGGGTGTGTGTAACTTACAATAAAAAAAATGCAGCATCTCTTGTATGCACTGTCTGCCTTTGGTTTTTGGGATGGGGTGTAAAAGAGAGTAATTTTGCTTGACTTACGGGAACTGGCTTCCCTTTTCCACTTTTTTCTTGCTTTGAATGATTCATATTATTGTCAGTGGTGATGCATGGTGTCTGCCTTTTGCATGTGTCTCATGTATATGGACTGCTTCCCTTGGGTGACTTGGTCATCATATGTTTTAAATTGTATTCGTAATTCTGTTGCCGATGCCCTTGTCTTGCATGTTTCATTGGCGACAAGATGAGCAAAACTTAGTGTTTTTCAAGGTTTCATATTATGTTTATTGTTCTGATTTTTAGTGGTTTTAACTTTGCCTGTGATATTAATATCTCATTAGTGACCAATTAATTTGTTGTTAGACATACATGGAGCTTTGGAAGAGAGAGAGGGAACTTGCCCAGTTTGCCGCAAGGTTTTTCATACCAAGGATTTTGAGCATGTACTTGACTTGGTTGGCTCTCATTCTACTCAATCGGTATGTCAATTGGTATACAGTAGTACATGTGTGTGCATGTTTATATATTTGAATCATTGATGTTATAATTGTGTGATTAAATGATTAAATCCACCATTTCTAGAAAGCTCATGTTAAATTTCCATCCCAAAAGCTTTAGCTTTTAGGAAATGGTGGATTTAATCATTTAACCACACAATTCTAACACTCTCCCTCATGTTTCAGCTCAAACTCCTTTTTAATAAGTGAGGTCCAACACGTGGGATTTTAAATGGGAGGTAGAGTGGAGACAGGGATCAAACTTTGAACCTCCTGCTTTGATACCATGTTAAATTATCGATTTTCCCAAAAGTTTAAACTTTTAAAAAATGGTGGATTTAATCATTTAACTACACAATTCTAAAATTTGACTTGACGTAAAGAGAAAAGGGATACAAATAGATACTAGCTCAATCACCGTAGAACCAAGCAGCATCAGCCTTGTGTACTGTAATGTTTTTTTGTAGGAATGATAATTTTTATTCTCTTAGTTTTAAGTTATGGAAAGATTGAACTTTTGATACATTTAATAACTGATTACAAAGGACAATACTGCACAATGTCAATTGGGGTTGGTGTGTGCTGACTTGATAATAGTTATTATGAAATAAAATAGAAAATAGTAGACTGCAGATTGGATAACTTAAATTTGATATGCTTTTTGAGGCTAATTACCCAAGTAAACTACAAGTGGTCGATAGGGAGCGTGGAATAGGTATCTACTCTTTTGATGTATTGAGTCTGTTGACTTCTTAAGTATTACCCAAGTACCAGTTTTGCAGCACTTTCATTCAATGTGTCCCAAGTCAACTGGATAATTTGGAAATTTGTTAACATGAACTCCAAATTCATATTTGTTGGGTTATTGTCTTGTTTGTTAATGTTTAATAATTACCTCAGTCATATATATCAGGTGCTAGTGTCTTAAGTTGTTACTCACTTTGTTATTTGATTTTAGAATGTTGATGAAAATGAAGTAGATGACAATGAGAAACTCCTTCAGTCTGATTCAGAGATCGAGAGAAGAGAAAAATTTGAAACCGCACTAAGGCTGCAGCAAGAAAACAATGGCTTATTTGAGCCTAAAAAAAGTATTGTTGTCGTGCCTGGTATGTTTCTCCAACAACCTATTGAATCCAGTTCCACTATTTCAACTGAAGAATCTGCTGAGCAAGAAAGAAGCGACCCCCAAGTCTCTTCCGAAACACATGATAGTGGTTCCTCAAAGGCGCCAAGCACCAGCTCTAACAAGCATACTGTAATGAGGAAACACAGGCCATGGAATCCAAGAAAACCAGCCAGACAACCAGTGGCATTGCCCAACACCAGGTCAAACAAAGAAATTGAGCAACTAAGAAGAGTTCCTGCAGCTACCTTGGAAACACATTCTGTTGGTTCCTCAAATGGACCTAACACCAGTGAACACAGGATCTCTGGCATGAGGAAGCACAGGTCATGGAATTCAAGAAAACCAGTTGAGCAGTGGATTAGAAAAGAGAATGCTACAGCAGAGTGACCAATTTTTTTAGTTAATATATTCTTGATTCTTTCTATGATTTATTTTCCCACCTTAATTATCATGAATTAAGTAAAAAGTTTTACACGAACCAACGGATGTAAAATATAAAATGATATAATCCAGAAGAAAGAATGAAAGAGAAGCTATAATATGTGATGCAGGATTGTTCATTCTTTTTTTTTTTTTTTTTTTTTCAAACTCTCCATTCTCATCCCTTTTTTTTAGTTCTCTTCAAATGCACACCACAGCTGCACACTGGCCCTCCAAAGCTGCTCACACCTGCTCATCATCGCCACCACTCACCAGCGGTGGGCCGAAAGAAAAGATCAAGATCTGGGCTTGATTTTGGTTTGTTGTTTGATTTGGGATTGGTGATTGAAAAATGGAGTTTAATTTGGGTTTGGTATTTCTAAAGGAAAAATTTTTGTTCTGGGTTTTGGTGTTTGTTTCAAAATGGAATTTGATTTGGGTTTGGGGTTTCTAAAGAAAATATTTTTGTTTTGGGTTTTGGGGTTCATCCACAAATGTACAGAAATGGGTTTGTGCGTGTGGAGTTTATGTATATTCTATACAGGATGGTGGGTATGTCTCGGTGACATTTGAGGCATTGGGGTTTATGTATGCTCTAAGCTTTTAGTGTTTGTGAGGAAGTGGGTTTGATGGAGTAGGTACAAATTGTGGGAGGAGGCAGGAGCTTTATTTTGGGTTTCTTTGTTTTATTTATTTATTTCAGACATTGTTGGTGGGTTTCTTTGTTTTGATGGTGAGTTTGAGTTTTTCTGGAAAATTCATATGAAAATGCAAAGAAAGAAAGTAAGAAATGAAAGAGGCGTGAAATGAAGAAATGAAAGTGAAGGGAGAAAGAGAAGAGACAATGTGGGTAGGCAACTACTGTTCTGACCCAACATAGTAAATGGGTTCCACTACTTTATGCAAACTTTTGAGTTATAGAGGCCAAGATATGAAGCCAAACAAGTTTTAGTTTGAGTGGGTGAAAAAATAGAGTTAGAGAAATGAGTTATGAAAAATGAGTTTCAGTAATGAGAAGTGAGAAATAAGTGATGAGAAAACCAAACAGGGCCTAATTATCTCAGTCGTCTCTCCTCTTTTTTTGGTTGAAGAAATGCATTCATCTCAAACTAAATCTTAATAATAAGCAGTACTATGTATATATGCTTTCTAATCTTCTCCCATTTAATAATTAGCACGATGAATCCACTCATTTATAGCTTTTTTTTTTTTTTTTTTTTCATGTGATGTAGAACAACCTAGGCTTCGCACCTAGATTAGTCTTACCGTAGACCTTAGGCTTCCCACCTAATGTGTTTGCATTCACCACCAAACAGGCACAATGCAATCTCTGCAAATAATCTCAATAATAATAATAATAATCATAGTTTGTAAGGTACAAAAGAAATTATCTAGAACTTTATATAGCTTCCAGGAATCACGATGATAAGGATAAATTCTTCTAAACAAATTTTAAATAATCTCAAATACTAATATGATAATCCTAACAATCTCAAATACTAATCCAATACTAAAGACAAACACAAATAAAGATAACATAAATGATAAAGATAATCTCCATAGATGTGCTATCATGTGGTGTCCGCACCAACTCCCTTGGGGTGGGAGAAACTCGACCCTGTTGAGTAAAGCTCATAAGAATCAAGTGACATGAGAATAAACTCTATCAAGCCACAAGCTCACTGGGTCAGCATAGAACCTCCATCGACGCTCATATGTGTGGGTGATAGGAGGTAGAGATGAGGTGGTAGCAAGTGTATTCAAATAAGTCTCCAAAAGAGCGAGATCAAGCTGTTGCAACTCCTCTTTGGTGATCCATTTACAATTAGAATCAGGCTGTCCTCACTAGTGAACCAATAAGCGCTGAACTAATCCATCCTTAGTGAAAAGAGACTGCTCATCCAAAATAACATCAATAATATCTTTATGTGCCTTTTGGAAATAAGATGGTGTAGGGATAGAGACAAGGTTAGCTAAAGAAGCAGAAGGTGGATCATCAAAAGGGTCATAGGGAATAACTGCTAGACATTTAAAAGCAATTAAATCAGCAATTTTAAAAGTAGAACTAATACCATAATCTGAAGGTATATCAATCACATAAGCATTAGATCCAAGTTTCTTTAATACCTTGAATGGGCTAGCACTGCAGGCCTACAATTTCTTAATGGTTCCCGAATGATATCGTTTAGGCCTGATATGAATCATAACATAATCTTCTACATCAAAGACTAAATGATGTCGATGTAAATCAGCCTGAGTCTTATACTTAAGATTGCTAGCATGAATTCGTTTGTTGATATCTTTATGCAGCTGATGCATGTGACTAGCAAACTCTACTGCAGAAACAGAAACCCTATCATGTGAGGATATTGAGAGAAGGTCTAAAGGTCTCCTAGGTGTATAACCATGAACAACTTCAAATGGACTCATACTTATGGACCTATTGACTGAGTTATTGTATGCAAATTGGGCTACAGGGAGTATAGATTCCCAAGTCCTATCATTCTCAATGCCTTTCCTTCAAAAGCATTATGCTAACTACATTATTTGGGAAACTAGAATAAGTCAAAGGTTAGGCCTAAAATTGGAAAAACCAGTAGACTGTAACTACTTTTTTCTTTCTTCTAATCTCTCTGGTCACCGAGGATGATGCTCGCACAATGAGAGATTGCTACTCATTTCGTAGCATTTGTAGCCTCCTCTCGAGGTCCCTTATTCCTTGTTCTGCCGCGCGCATGTGGTCTCCTATGACGGCAAGACTCTTCGGGGGCAAGTGTCTCCAAAAGGCTTTTAAGAGTCTCCGGCAGTTGCGCAGGTCGTTCTCTACCTGCTCTATCTCCTCTCCAACTTGAGCGAGCCTTTCTGCAATAGCCATAGATGAGACACTTTAAAAGATTTCCTAAACTCCTATTTACAACCTCAGTTTGATCATCAGGTTAAGGATGGTGTGCTGTTGAGAATTTCAACTTTGTTCCTATCATGTGCCAAAGGGTCTTCCAAAAATAGCTAGTTCAACTACTAATACTGAGAATTAATTACTTTAAAGGATTTTTTGTGTTTTATAATTTTATATATTTATTTGTTTTGGCTAAAGTGAAAGGCTGAAAGAAAATAAACTAGCAGCTAAAATAACAAAGTCATGTGAAAGTTTAAGGAGAACAAAGGATAAAGGTAGTAGCATGTTATCGAAGGGAAAGTTGAGGCACATAGAAGACATATTGATATTAGCTTTGAAAGTGCATTTCAATTCATTAAGATAGAAAAGACCACACCTTGGTTGGGCTGACTTAACGACCTGGGCCTCATTGGACAATGGGCCACGCTACTAAAAATGATGAAATTGGGCTTATGGTTCCTCACATGTAGTGGAAGTGGAACCTGCTTGAAACTTCTGCTTGCTTTTGGACCTAACTTGACTTTTAAAAAAAAAAAAAAAATACAAGAAAGAAAGAACTACAATATAAAACTAAAATCTGCCAAAGTGTCAAACAGCAGCACATCAAACATTAAACATTGAAATTAATGAAGCTAGAAATAGAGGAAACTAAAAGAGAAAGAAACAGGAGTAGTCATGAAGCGTCTCTAAAAGAGAAAGAAACAGTAGCAGTCACGAAGCGTCGCTGGAGTCGTTAGCTAAGAGGCAGCATGGGCTCATCGGCGTTTACTGTTGACGGTGCTTGATGGTGGAGATTAGAGCTTGCAAGTCAAATCGCAGTGATGGAACCTGTGAAGCATGAAACGACATGGTGGGAGTGATGGTGATAGTGACGTGATTCCAGTAGTGTCATCGGCGGCTGTTCATTGACTTTCATGCTCTTCTGTTTCTGATATGGTGTTGGTCCTTAGAGTCGGGCACAGATTGGGTTCACATGCTTGGAGGGAGTAGTGGGTTTCTTTGTTGGTTTTGGGATGAAGAATTCGGGTGGCTAAAGGGGGTATATGGTACGGATTGGTTCTAGCTCTAGTTTGCAGATCTCGTGGGGTAAGAATTGAGGTTGCTTTGGTTTGCAAATCTCATGGGGTAAGAATTTGAGTAATGGCATATTTGGCGGTTGATTTGTTTTCTGTTGGTGGGTGCAGGTGTGGGTTGTTAGACGTGATTTTGGGTTTTTAAAGGGGTGATCGGGTTGGGTTTTGATACCAAGTTGATACAGGACAACTTAGACTTCCTACCTAGATTAGTCCTACCGTAGACCTTAGGCTTCTCACCTAAGGTGTTTGGATTCACTACCAAACAAACAAAATAAAATTTTTGCAAATAATCTTAAAAATAATAATAATCATAGTCTGTAAAATACAAAAAAAATCATCCGGAGCTTTATATGCAGCTTCTAGGAATTAAAATGATAAGGATAAACTCTCCTAAATAATCTCAAATACTAATTTGATAATCCTAACAATCTTAAATATGATAATCCTAACAATCTTAAATGCTAATCCAATACTAAAGATAAACACAAATAAAAATAACATAAATAATAAAGATAATCTTCGTAAATGTGCTATGATGTCTGCACAAATATGTTTCCTTCTAGTGAGCTTTATGCCTGATATAATCTTGCATTTTGGACCCATTAAAGAGGGTGGAATTCGAGGTTTGAAATCCAAAAAATTTGACATGAATCCGCGTACTCTCCACTTCCATACCACAAATAAAGTAAAATCACAATGTCAAGCCTAGAATCAAACATCATTGCGGTTACTTTATGGTACAAGATTAACTTTCTAAACCCGTGATATTCAAATAACAGTAGATTGATTTGTCATTTTATTGGACAAAAAGTACACAAGTGAACGAATGTGTTTTGATTTAAGTGATGTTCATGTGGTCGTCATTCAGTGAAAGTGATGAGAGTTTAAATGGTCAAATTTGTAGTATATAAGAGTTTCGTGTGGTTGTTTTTATCCAATGACAGTGACGGAAGTTTAAATAGTTATTTTATCCAATGACAGTGATGGAAGTTTAAACAGTCAAATTCATAGTATATAAGAGATTCGTGTGGTTATTTTTATTTATTAAATTAACAGTAACGGGAGTTTAAATAGTCAAACTTACAGTATATAAGATGTTTCATTTGGTTATTTTTCATCTAGTGAAAGTGACGGGAGTGAATGCAATCAAATTTATAGTATATGAGATGTTCATGTGGTCATTTTTCATCTAGCGAAAATGATGGGAGCTTAAATAGTCAAATTTATAATATATGAGATGTGTTGGATAATGACTAGTATTAATGGTGGTTTTTTTTGGCTCTTGTCCTAAACACTAGTTGTGGGATGTTAAATTGTTAATGTATTAGTAAGTGAGAAATCACGGCCATAATTTCGGTAAATGTTATCTTATGTTCTTACTCTAAGAAAAGAAAAGAAGACGATTATAGTAAATTAGCTCCATTGGAAGTGAAGGGTATTGTTGGATTAAACTGGAATAAAAATAATTTCTCACACTTTTTCTGTTTGATTTTATACTTTACAATAATAGCTTGTCACATATTATTTTATATTTTTTTTTTATAAAATAATCAAAGATTAAAATGAAGAAAAAAAAATCAGATACATGATATATTGTAATTAATAAAACATAAAATAAAATTCAAAAAGTAAAATATAAGATTTCTATTCTATTAGACCATATTCATCGGTATCACAAAAACCTATGAAATGAGTGAAATATGAATTGTGTGGGAATCTAATCGTGGAGAGAGAGAGAGAGAGAGAGACCAATATTTAGTGTTGTTTGCTAATCAAGAAAGTGTTTATCATTTGCTCCGCGACCGTAACTTCCGTATACAGTTTTGGTGTTGGCGTGTGAGTGTATTCTCTTATCTCATCTCTCTTTCTCTATATGTGTGTGTGTGTTTCTCAAAAAAAAAAAAAAAAAAAAATAGAAAGTGTTGATTTGCATGTAAATAGTTGTTCTCTTTCTTTCTTTGTGATAATGATTTTGATTAGCAAAACATGCTCATGTGTTGAGTAATGCATACATTACGCAAAAGTGTAAATATTGTTTTCTTTTTCACACCCAATTTTTTAAATGAAAAACACTAGAGATATAAACTATTTTATAATATTTTTTATAAACTACTGATGTGGTGAATCATTTTTGATAAGTGAAAAAATCATGTTAGTGATGAGATTAGATGAGAACCAGTAAAGTTTTCCTACAACAACAATTTACAAAAATATTAATGTAAAATATCTTATAGCTGTAGCATTACTCTTTTTACATAGGTTTCCTTCCTCGTGCAATCGATGATAGATTTTAGTCATGAAAGAGACAATTAAGCCTTCAACCAAACCAAGTTTTTAAAGACTTAATTGTCTCTTTAATGACTAAAATCTATCATCATGCGGAAGGAAACCACGCGGTTTGTCCATTCTTGCATGCACAGCATCAGCATGTAAAAAACATGAACGAAGAAAGTGTTAGTCACTTCAAAACTACAAATCCAAATGGAAACAGTAGCAAAAAGCTCACCCTTTATATCTTCTTTTAATACAACATGCATCAAGTGCATAAAAACATAAACATTTTCAAACCCACTCGAAGAGAACAAGCTAGAAGCAACAAATAATATTATAATTTTTTGGTTCAAAACTTCAATGGGAATGAGAGTACAATGGATCAAATTTGAAGAACTAGTTCATACTAGTATGCATAGACCAGAATCATAGAGATTGGAGGCAATGGTTGGAGTTTGGGGGATCCACCTTAATTAAGTTAACTTGCCATGAAAGTCGGGGGGCCATATCTAAATGGAAGCCGATATGAACAAATTGGTGGACTGGTCAACCATGCAAAGAAAGTGTTATATGACATGCTAAGGTGTGTTTAGATATCGCTTATTTTGTTGAAATTAAAAACTGAAAATATTATAGTAAAATAATTTTTAAATGTGTGAATAGTATCGTGAGACCTATTTTTAATGAAAGTTTTGTTGAAAAAAAAGGTTTGTGGGTCCTATAAACAGTGCACGAGATTTATTGGAAAAACATAAATTTTGCTAAAATGCACTTCTAAAAAAAAAAAAAAAAAAACGCAGACGCAGATGTAGTGCTTTTTAGCACTATTGAAACAAGTATGGAGTTACCATATCTAGCATTTGGCCAAAGTTGACTCAACGGTATGAAACGTGGATGCAAGTAGTGGTATGTGTTGTGCGTTGGGGGTATTTATGTGGGGCGATGACCACACACGTGAGCCCCCTTTTTTGTTTCTTAAAAAAAAAAAAAAAAAAAATTTACACAGGTTCCTCTATGAATGAACCATGAAAACATTCCATTTATATAAGTGATTTGTATAATATTTATTTCTCTTCATTTCTTTTTAGTTTCATACTTTTCTGCTTGGAAGAGAAATTTTGAATAATGAGATTTCATTTTATTTTATTTTTTAAGTCATATAGCAAGTAGGAGAGGGGAATTCAAACCTCTAAATTCTCCTTATATGCGAGAAACCAAAGAATGCAATTGAACCACAAGAATTTTGGATATATAATAGATATTTGAAAGTTGGCCGACTATTGAACCTCTAAATTCTCCTTATTAACACATATTGAAAGTTGGAACAGTTCAGTTGTCTTTATAATTTGCTAAAAATACTTGATAGATGAGAAAGAATATGCTAAAAATCTATAAAACAAAAACTTGTTCACACTTGTATTGTATGCATGGATTGAGCTCTGACCCTAGATCTCGAGTGAAGACCATCGACATCAAAAGTCGACCAATTAATAGAAGTTCCAAAAGCTGTTTCACATATTAATTTTACCAACCGAATCTATATAGACTATACTACCAGTCTACCTAGCTACTAGAAGAAAATTTAAGACATCAATTATCAGTATGAGTTCTTAATTTCTTAAAAGATAATAAAGGCTTGCAGATTTGAGTTTTTGTCCAAATGTTTTGTTGGTTCGATCTTCTAATAATGATGTCTTTGCAGGTAAAAGCATCGATTTGTGACATTATTTGTTCATCGTGGATCACATTTTCTCAATTGGAATCTTGAAGATGATCTAAACAGCTGGTCCTTTGGAAAATAAAATTGATAGAAAATTGAAGAAGAAGGTTGATATAGAACAAAGTAGAAGAACTAGTTCATACTAGCTAGCAAACTTGGACTGGAGGTCAATTGGCCTTTGTTTTGATGCAATAAACCACTCCTAGAAAAGACAAAAACTATGATTGAAATCAGGTCAATTGGTCAACATGCAAATAAAGGCCCTCACATATACATTTACTACTATTTATTTTCTCTTCATCTTTTATCCCTCATGGCCTCATCTAATTGTCGGACCTTCCACACCAATAATATGTAGAATCTGTAACAATGCTTTGAAGTTGTGTGTGCCAGCTGTGTGTGTCTATATATATATAGAAAAATTGAACAAGCAAGGAAGTAAGAGAAGTTCTTAATTTTCGAAAGAATATAAACATATAAGGAGGTTATCACTATTAGAGACGGAACTACACATGGGCTAGGACCAAGACTCTCTTAGATTTTGAAAAAATGAGTAGTATACTAATTACACAAAAATTCTAACTTTTGACCCTAAATTGTATATTCTTGCTCCCCCTCCCCCAGTATTTTTTAAAATTGTTTTAATCAAACCATCTCTTTGCTCTATTGCCTAAAAAATATCAAGAAAATCCATTAGACAAACCAACAAAACAATTCATAAATCTGAATAATTAGAAAAACAAACACCGGTGAAGCTTTTTTTTGGTTATGCTTGCTCCCTAGATTTAAATCCTGATTTTGTCCTTAATTACTTTGTGTGTAGAAAGAATAATGCATCCAAAATCAGATGAGATCTATCTCTTCATATAAATATCCATCGGTGAAAATATATGTTCTATCTAAAAGGTACATTTTTTTTCACACACTATTATGTTTATGAAGCTATACAATCTATCAAATGAGATTTATTATATATATGAGATTTGTTGTTCATACTATCAGACACTTGATTTGTTAGCACTTTATTCATACGTACTGATGATATAGTTCAATCTCAATAAAAAAAATAATGGAAATTAATATGATTGTGCACATTCAAGTTGATACTCTATCAGTCAAAATATAAACAAAAGTTGATACTCTATGATTTGACAATGCGTATGTGTATATTTAATATTAAATTTATTGTTCGTGTATCACATCACACGCTTAAACAACACTACCCAATAGCGACCTGGCCTTTCGCAATGAAATTAGGGCACTGCGTACTAGTCCTAGTTACAGACTAGGTTTGAAGAACTAGTTCATACTAGCAAGCTTGACTGTAACAAGTCTTAAATGCAGTTCATGTTGTCACTAAAGTTCAACGATAGGAGTTAGATCTTCTTAGTTTTTGGTTCACCTGAATTTGCTGGATGCAGAAGTCAGAGACAAGATTTGGATCCGGTGTAATAAGTAACTGCACTGTTTAATTATTATATTGGTGTAAGATGTAAAAGTTATAATGCTCAAAAAGTAAAAAGTATAAAGAATTTTCGGATCTAAGGATTGAAATTAAAAGTGAAATTTTAACTTCTAATTTCAAAAATTAATTTACTATTACTTGGTGATCGGGATCTCCATAGCCAAGCGTTAAAATATTTAAAACATAGTATAATTACAGTAAACCTACCTGTGGTTAGACCTGTTTTTACTTTGCTTACCCGTGGTTCAATTATTTACACTTTTTCCACTTGAGATTTGCTCTGTTAAGGATCCGTTACCTACCTCTCCATTTGTTATTAAACAAATCCATTTTTAGACGAAAACAAACATAAAACAAATAAAAAAGCTAAGGTTTCCAATTTTTACAAAAAGAAGGTATGAACATTAGAAAGGTATGAACATAACTGGTGTTTTGTTTTCTTTACAATAGGAAATGATCTAATCTAACACAAGTTGAAGAGAGAGTGAGATAGAGATGAGCCAACAATTGAAGTGTGAGGTATAGAACAATCCAGCCATGGGTTTGGATCATGGTAGATCAGCCATGGGTTTGGTGTCGTGGTGGTCGTTTGGGTGTTGGCTGGGTTTTAGTTCCAGTATTGAAGTTGAATTAGTGACTAGGTTTCAGAGGTGGGTTGAATCAGCGTGTGTTGTTGAATCGGCGTCGTGGGTTGTTGAATCAGTGTGGGTTGCTGAATCGGTGGTGGGTTTTTGAATTGATTTCAGTGGCTAGAGCTTGTTTGAATTGATGAGAGTGGTGGAGGCAGGGAGATCAGATTGGTGGTTGCGTTTTGCGTGGGTTTCAGTTGTTGAATTTTGCATTTTGAATCATTGTGGGTTTCAAATATTGCGGTTTGAATCAATGGCTGGAGCTTGTTTGAATTAATGTGGAGAGTGGTAGAGCTGTGGAGATCAGATTGGTGGTGGGTTTTCTTCTTGGGCTCTCGGATTTCGGACACCTATTTGCCCCATGTTCTCATTCGGACCCCAATTCGCACCAATGGCATCGACAACCTTAGCTCCTCTGGTGATGACGCAATGAACTAGAACATCATCGAAAGAAACCAACTGCATCCTCGCCAAGATCCGGTCTGACTATGGCTTACATAAAACATATTACTTATTACTCTATTTAAAATTGACTCTATTCCAAATCGCGCGAGCAGTCATCCGACCCATCTGACCTGGTCAACGAACTAGAATCCTTCTTTAGCGTAAACGACACTTTCGCTCTCGGACCCAAAATCTCTACCTGGGACCAAGACCGCAAAACTTGGTTAGATCAAAATCCTGAGTTCCCTAACCATATTAATGGTAAGCCTCATATCTTGCTTGTTACTAGGTCTCCTCCTAAACCTTGTGATAACCCAATTGGTGACCATTATTTGTTGAAAGCTATTAAGAATAAGATTGACTATTTTTTTAAAGAGCATCGGTTAGAATGACATCAACATCAACAAGATCAATGCCTCTGTCTCTAAAAGAAGAAGAAGAAGAAGAAGTAATGGTTCTATCAAGGAGTCGCTTGAAACTGTACTCTTCTTCTTCTACAACTCCATAACCCAAGCTCTTTCAAAACCCAATAACCTAAGCTCTTTCAAAAATATTCAAACCCTAACTTTTTGATTTGTGTTATAATATGTTTTGGTGGTAGAAGTTGTTTTTTAACGGAAAAGCCAATAGGTGGGAAGAGCCCTAACAGAAGTAACCTCACGTGGGAAAAATGTAAATGATTGAACCATGGGTAGACAAAGTGAAAATGGGTCATACCACATGTGGGTTTACTGTAATTATCTCTTAAAACATTGACACAAATTAAAGAAAAAAAATCACATTTCTCTATTTTATCATTAAAAAAGAACTTTTTTTATTTTTTATTTTTATAGTAAATATGTAAAACAAAATTTCAATTAATGCATGGACTAAACAGCTGGTCCTTTGGAAAATAAAATTTATAGAAAATTGAAGAAGAAGGCTGATATAGAACAAAGTAGAAGACCTGGTTCATACTAGCTAGCAAACTTGGACTAGAGGTCAATTGGCCTTTGTTTTGATGCAATAAATCACTCATAGAAAAGACAAAAACTATGATTGAAATCAGGTCAATTGGTCAAATCAAAACGTAAAGCACGTCCATGAACGTGAGAATGTTCCGTACGAAATCCCGAACTCTCTCTAGAGAAAAGGAAGCAGAGCTTGAACACAACAATAAGAAGGTTAAGGACGTCCGCCATGCTGAGTTTATGGCAAGCCATGGGAATAGCTCCCATGTACAGGGAGGTAGTGAGGTTCCTTTCCTTGGTGAGAGTTCGTCATTTAGAGATAAACTACTGGGGGAAATACCAGGGGCCTACAACCAAGCTTTTGCTTTTGATGATAGAATGGAATCTGATATTGATTCTGATGAGGAGTTGGATGAGTTAAGAGAAGGTTTTGTTGCAGTTAAACTATCTAAAGATGTGAAACACTGCATTAGAGCGGCCTGGGCCACTTTGCTCATTGCCAAAGTTTATGGGAGGTCTGTGGGGTTCAACTATATCCAAGCTAAGCTCAATGCTCTCTGGAAGCCTACGAGCCGGTTGGATGTTATTGACTTAGGAGAAGAGTTCTTCCTAACTCGGTTCAGTTGCAAGGATGACCACGCTAAGGTGCTCAAGAATGGTCTGTGGTTCATAGGCGAGCACTTCCTCTCGTTGAGACCATAGGAACCCAATTTCAAACCCTCCACGACCAAGGTCTCAACCATTGCGGTTTGCGTTAGATTAAATGAGTTGCCCATTGAATATTATGATGTGGAGGTATTAAAATGGATAGGTAATTCCATAGGCAAGATCCTGAGGATTGACACTCATATCGCGGCTGAAGCAAAGGGTCGGTTCGCTCGGCTTTGCGTACAAGTGGATATTGATAAGCCTTTGGTGACGAACATCCTTATCGGAGGTCTCCATCAGCCTGTCAATTATGAAGGCATTCATAGGCTCTGCTTTTCTTGTGGCCGGATTGGCCACCGGAAGGATGGCTGTCCGCATATCCTTCACAGTCCATCTAAGGCGGATAAGGATGCCGAGGTGCGTGAGGAGGTCTAGGTCAGCAACTCACCCGTTGAGCGTGATTCAATGGACCCCATGCAACAGGAAGCAGGTTGGTCTGCTGAGTAGGAGGACACTTACGGATCGTGGATGGTGGTTACTAGAAAACGACAAGGTACCAAAGGCGCCAGGTACAAGCCAGAAGGTAGTGGATTTACTGGGAATGCTTATCGGCAGGTGAGCATGAAAAGTAAGCATTTTAGAGTTAATAGAGATGTGCCTGATATGGCCCATCCAAAAAGCCAGGCCCAAGCCTCAAAAGAGCTATCAATTTCGGACCATGGAGTAAAGGAGTTGGGTTTTTCGCTGGAAACTGATATTCTTTCGGGTGCTATTTAGTTGGGCTGTTTTAACGTTAGAAGTGATTCCATCCAAGCCCATAATGGTTCGGTTAAAAGTAAGAAAGATTTAGCTCACAGTAGGGCTCACTTTACTCCAGTAATGTTGCTGATGGGTTTGAGAGTCTTCCTAAGTCTTCTCATCTCGCCTCCACTTCCAGCCGCAATAACAAAACCAGCGACCATAATTTTATGTTCACGGCGTTAGCTAGGAACGAGGTGGGTGATAAAGTTGAAGGGGATGATCTCAGAAAGTCTATTAGTGGTCATTGTAGAATCGTCAGCCAAGGTGAGAAGTTTTTGGAAATCTCTCATGGTGGAAAGTGTAGTCAGGAGATGCTGGCCAGTGACGGTCTCACTTAGGGGGAGGTTTTTAGTTCAGAGCAATTTAAGCAAAACAGTATGGAGGAGGATTCCTGAGGCCCCGTTAAGCTCGGTGCGATGCAAAGTGGTTACAGTGAGGTCATAGGTGAAATGGATGATGGAGATAGAGCCACTAGCCACATGTGTCGGGAACAAAAATCTTGTGTTTTGCTGAGTCCTATTGCCGAGGTATGGCCAATTGATGGTGTTGTTGAGGTGGATGGGATGGAGTTCGAAGGAGGAGGTGAAAATCCAACTTCCTGCTGATGTTTTGTTTCTCTGTACTCATATTGGTGTGATGAAGATAATAATATGGAACTGTAGGGGCGCTTTGAAGCCCAATTTTCAGAATCATGTAAGGGAGTTGGTGCGTGTGTATGACCCAGATATTTTTGGTGTCATGGAAACCTGTCTGGGAGGGGAGAGAGCTAAGAATATTACAGATGGGTTGCCTTTTGATAGAGCGATTCATGTGGATTTGGTTGGTTTTGCTGGGGGTTTATGGCTAATGTGGAATGCTGACAAGGTGGAAGTGACCCCTTTGGCCAAGACTAAGCAGGAAATTCATGTCACTGTTAAGGTTCGTGCTTTTAACATTTCTTGGTTATTTTCAGCAGTTTATGCTAGTCCTAGATTTGTTGAGAGATCAATTCTTTGGAATAATCTGATTAACACCGTGGAATTGCATAGTATGCCCTGGGTGATTGCAGGAGATTTTAATGAGCCTCTTAGTAGTGCTGATAAGTTAGGTGGCAGAGAGGTGAGCATTAGTAGATCACTTCTATTTAAAGAGTGCTTAGATAAATGTAACATGATTGATTTGGGTTTTTCCGGTTCAAGATTCACGTGGACTAACTAGAGGGATGCCCACGTTCTCATCCAAGAAAGAATCGATAGATTTTTTGTTAACACTGATAGGTGCACTCTTTATCCTGAAGCCCGAGTTACTCATTTAACCAGATGCCACTCTGATCACAATCCAGTTTTATCGGAAACAAATCCCATTAGCTGGGCAAGGTAGAATAGGTTGTTCAAGTTTCAAAGCTTCTGGCCCTCGGACCCTTCTTTTCCTCAAGTGGTCCAAAAAGCTTGGACAAGGGCTACTTGTCTCCAGGAAGCTATCAGTAAATTCTCTAGAGATGCGTCGGATTGGAATAAGAAGCATTTTGGCAACATCTTCAAGAAAAAGAAAAGAATTATGGCTAGATTAGGAGGGATTCAGAAGGCATTAGCTGATTACCCCTCAGCTTCTCTCGTGGACTTGGAAAGGAAGCTTTAGGCAGATTTATGTTGTGTTCTCAGTCAAGAGGAGGAATTATGTGCGCTTAAGTCTAGAGTTAATTGGATGCTATTGGGTGATAAAAATGCTTCCTTTTATCATATTTCCACGTTGGTTAGAAGGAAGAGAAATTCCATTTCAGCTATTATGTCCAATACAGGGGAGTGGTTGCATGATGAAAATGAAGTGAAGGAGGTAATCCAGAATGGTTTCTCTAAGCTGTTTACCACTTCTCTTAGCTATTCTGCTCTTAATATTCCAGCTGGCTCGGCTTGGCAAGCTTGGCTCACTGATGAGGAGCGTGATAATATTGATGGGGGGGGGGGGGGGTTTCCTAATGATGAGATTAAGTCGGGGTTGTGGTCCCTCAAGGCCTTCAAAGCCCCGGGTCTTGATGGGCTTCATGCTGGCTTTTTCCAAAGATTTTAGCTTATTGTAGGCAATTCGGTGATGGAAGAAGTTAGAAAGGTCTTTGCTGATATGGTTGTTTCGGAGGAGTTAAATAAGATCTACATCATTCTTATCCCTAAATTTCCTGGATCGGAAACTCTTAATAATTACCGCCCTATTAGCTTGTGCAACTCTGTGTATAAGATTGTCTCCAAAATTTTGGTTGCTCGACTGAGGCCCTTTCTTGACAAGCTGATATCTCCTTTCCAATCTGCCTTTGTCCCTGGTAGAAGGGGAACGGATAATGCCATCATCGTTCAAGAGCTTATCCACACGATCAGTAGAAAGAAGGGCGAACTGGTTTCATGGCAATTAAAATAGACTTGGAAAAAGCGATTGATAAGCTTGAGTGGGGTTTTATTAGAGAAATTTTGTTCAGATTTAATCTCCCTCAGAATCTCATTAAGCTGATGTTGAGTTGTGTGTCGACTGTTTCCACGTCCATTATGGTGAATGGGGGAGCTTTAGGCTAGATTTTGCCTTTAAGGGGCCTTAGACAAGGGGATCCCCTTTCCCCTTATATTTTCATCCTCTGTCTGGATTTTCTTAGCCAACTCATCGAAGAGAAATGTAGTGCTAACAGATGGCAACCGGTCAGAGCTAATAGGAGTGGATTAGCTTTCTCGCATCTTTTCTTTGCGGATGATCTGGTTTTGTTTGCCAAAGCTGATCAAGAGAATTGTATTGTCATAAGGGAGGTGTAAGATCACTTTTGTAGCCATTCGGGTCAAACTGTCAGCGGAGCGAAGTCAAGGGTTTATTTCTCCCCGAATGTGGACAGGGACAGTAGGGATGAGCTTTGTGACATATTGGGTTTCCAATCCACTCCTAATCTTGGTAAGTACCTTGGGATTCCCATCAAACATCTAGGTTCATCTTCTCAAGAGTTTACTTTTGTGCTTGAGCGAGTTAAGCTAAAGTTGGCCGGGTGGAAGGCGAATCTGTTATCTTTGGCGGGTCGAGCTACCCTGGTGAAGCATGTATCCTCTACTATTCCTAATTATGTGATGCAGTGTGCCCATCTTCCTAATAAAATTACTGAGGGCATTGATCTAGTTAATAGGAATTTTCTTTGGGGCTCAACGGACTCGGTGAAGAAAATGCACTGGGTTAGTTGGGACAAAGTCACCAAGCCGAAGAATAAGGGAGGTTTGGGAATTCAAGCAGCTAATGGTAGGAACTTGACTCTCCTTTCTAAGCTCAATTGGCGGTTTCAAACAGAAGGGGAGTCTCTATGGGCTAAAGTTCTAAAAGGGAAGTATTGCAGCCCTCGGAGATTGAGCTCTAGTAATAGAGATAAGCTTCCTTGTAAAAGGGTCTGGGTAGCAATGAAAAAAGGGGCTGAGATCTTCCAAAAAGGAGTGAGATGGACTTGCGGTAGAGAAAGTAGCCTTAATTTTTTGTTTGATAATTGGTCTAATCTTAGAGCCTTAAGGCATATTTTATATGGTCCTATGTCTAGGGAGGTTGCGAGTTTGAGGGTGAAGGATGTGGTGTCCACTTCCTGGTGGAATTGGTCTGTGACTTCCTTTGTTTTTCCCGATTCTGTTAAGCAGGAGCTGCAAGCAATGCTGTTTGCTTTGGCTTCACGTGGTGAGGATAAGCTAACTTGGAAGGAATCCGAGCATGGTCTATTTAATCTTGGATCAGCTTATAAGCTAGCCATTAAGCAGGGAAATGAAGCTTCTTTTAAGGGAGAATGGATTTGGAAGGTTAGGGTGCTGCCTAGGATTCAATATTTTGTGTGGCTTTGCTGTCATGAGAGTATCAGGGTGAAGGAATGCCTCAATCGAAGGGGCATACTGGCTGATACTCACTGCCTTCTTTGTCACGCCTCTAGGGAATCCTTTTTGCATGCACTTCGCGATTGTGAAGTGGTTAAATAGGTTTGGTACCAGTTGGGAGAGAATCAAAGCAATAGGTCCTTCTACAATTCTAGCAATTTGCAGGAGTGGTTGGAGAGGAATGGTACGAGTCAGCGTAGTGTTGGTAGGCATGTTGTGTCCTGGAGTTTAGTGTTTCTTTTTGCCATTTGGCTCATTTGGAAGTAAAGAAATGTTGTGGTGTTTAAGGGGCAAAGACCAAATCCTTGCTTAGCCAAGGACATTACTCGTAGAGCTTTAGAATTCCATTTCTACGCTAGTCCATTTAAAGACGCTGTCACAAGAGTTTGCAAACCTGTCCATTGGAGTAAACCTGCTAGTGGATGGGTTAAACTAAATACGGATGGATCTTCTTTTGGTAATCTGAGTCTTGCCGGGGTGAGGGTCTTATTTGGGATGAGGAAGGAGATTGGATTGTCGGTTTTGCTCGAAAGATTGGTAGGACTACCAGCTTCCTTGCTGAACTTTGGGCGCTTCGAGATGGTCTAAATGTGTGCCTTAATTACAACTTTGTTGCTGTGGAAGTGGAGCTAGATGCCAAAGCTATTGTTGACGCTATTGCTATTCCGAACTACTCTAATGTGTTAGTTGCTTCTCTCATGGATGATTGCAAGCTGTTGGCGTCTAGGATCCCTCAGATTCGTTTTAGGCACTGTTATCGTGAAGCTAATAGGTGCGCTGATGCCCTTGCGCATATGGGAGGCTCTCAAGCTTTTGATTTTGTCTTTCTTACTTGTCCACCTGTGGATCTAGTTAAGCTGTTAGAGTTTGATACTCTTGGATTGTATTTGAGTAGGCTCTGTCTTGAGTCTTTGTTTCCTGCTTAGTTGTTAATGAATTCCTCTTTACACCAAAAAAAAAAAAAAAATCAGGTCAATTGGTCAACTTGCAAACAAAGGCACTCATATGTACATTTACTACTATTTATTTCCTCTTCATCTTTTGCCCCCATCTAATTTTTGGACCTTCCACACCAATATATACAGCTTTTAGGTTTTAGCATAGGGGGGCATTTATCTCCCAAAACACTTCATAGTGTACTTACTAACTTTATTGGAAAATTTCTTAACATGTAGAATTCGTTACAATGCTTTGAAGTCGTGTATATATATATATATATATATATATATATATATATATATATATATAAATTGAACAATTGAGGAAGCAAGGGAAGTTCTTTATTTTCCAAAGAACATAAACACATATTGAGGTGATCACTATCACAGACGGAACTACATGTGGGCTGAGGGGCTATGACCACTCTCAAATTTTGAAAAAAATAACGCATAGTATACATACCTACATAAAAATTCTAACTTTTGACCCTAAATTGTATATACTTTGCACCCCTCCTCAAATATTTTTACAAATTGACCTATGAAATTGTTTTAGTCAAACCATCCCTTTGCCCTACAGCCTCAAAAATATCAAAAAAATCCATTAAACAAACCGACAAAACAATTCATAAATCTAAATAATTAGAAAAACAAACACTGGTGAAACTTTTGTTTGGTTTTGCTTGCCCCCTAGATTCAAATCTTGGTTTTGTCCCTAATTACTATTTGTGTATAGAAAATAATGCGTCCAAAATCAGATATCTACCTCTGCATAGAAATATTCATCGGTGAAAATATATGTTCTATCTAAAAGATACATTTTTTACACACTATCATTTTTATGAAGCTATACAATCTATCAAATGAGATTTATCATCGATTCCTATCAGACCCTTAATTTGTTAGCACATTATTCATAAGTACAGATAGTTCAATTCTCTAACAAAAAAAATTAATTGTAGTTAATATGATTGTGCACATTCAAGTTGATACATAGGATTTGACAATGCGTATGTGTATATTTTAATACTAGGTTCATAGTGTATCACATTACATACTTAACAACACTACCCAATTTCTCAAAAAAAAAAAAAAACAACACTACCCAATAGCTTATACCTGGCCTTTACGAAGATATAACAGTACTGGGTCTCTTTCACAATAAAATTAAGCAGCATGACTAAACAAGACTTAACTGCAGTTCATGTAGTCATTAAAGGTCAACAAAACAGAAAAATTTGCAGGCAGGAGTTAGATCTTCTTAGTTCTTAGGTCTCCTGAATCTGCTGAATCCAGATATGTTGGAGCCAAGATTTGGATCCGGTGATAACTGCATTGTGTAATTACTATATTGGTGTAAGATGTAAAAAGTTACAAAGCTAAAAAAGTACAAGAGTTTAAAGAATTTTTGGATCTAAGGATTGAGATTAAAAGTGAAATTTTAGCTTTCAATCTCAAATATTAATTTACTATTACATAGTGATCAGGATCTTCGGAGCCAAGCACTAGAATATTTGAAGCGCTAACACAAATTAAAGTTAAAAAAAAAAAAAAAATCACATTTCTCTATTTTTCTCATTAAAAGGAACTTTTTTTTTTTTATATAGTAAATATGTAAAACAAAGTTTCAATTAATGCATGGCAAAAGTAAATCACTAAATTACCACAATAATAGCCCCTCTCTCTCTCTCTCTCTCTCTCTCTCTCAAATATATGGTTAGTTCCTTCTCAAAATATAATATAATATATATACACACACATGGTTAGTTTCTAATATAGGAATATTTATCTCACATCGGATGTGTGTGTTAAAGTTTCAGTCCTTATAATCCTAGGTTACTACTACAAATTGACATATGAATTGTTTTAATCAAACCATCCCTTTGCTCTATTGCCTCAAAAATATCAAGAAAAATTTATTAGACAAACCAACAAAACAATTCATAAATTCAAATAATTAGAAAAACAAACACCAGTGAAATTTTTTTTGGTTATGTTTGCCCCTAGATTCAAATCCTGGTTTTGTCCTTGATTACTATGTGGGTAGAAAGATTAATAATGCATCTAAAATCAGATGAGATCTATTTCTTCATAGAAATATCCATCGGTGAAAATATATGTTCTATCTAAAAGGTACATTTTTTTACACACTATTTTGTTTATGAAGCTATACAATCTATCAAATAAGATTTATTATACATATGAGATTCGTTGTTCATACTCGTGTGATGTGATACACTAGAACCTAGTATTAAATATACACATAAGCATTGTCAAATCATAGAGTATCAACTTGCATGTGCACAATCATATTAATTACCATTATTATTATTTTTTTTTTGAGATTATTGTGCACATGCAAGTTGATACTCTATGATTTGACAATGCTTATGTGTATATTTAATACTAGGTTCAAGTGTGTCACATCACACACTTAAACAATACTACCCAATAGTGATTTGGCCTTTACGAAGATATAACAGTGGGTTTCTTTCGCAGTGAAATTAGGGCACTACGTGCTTGTCCTAGCCACGGACAAGGTTTGAGTCTCTTTCGAAATGAAATTAGGGTACGTACACTACGTACTAGTCCTAGCTATGGACAAGGTTTGAGTCTCTTTCACAATGAAATTGGGGCACTACGTACTTGTCCTAGCCACGGACAAGGTTTGAGTCTCTTTTGAAATGAAATTAGGGCACTACGTACTAGTCCTAGCCACAGACAAGGTTTGAGTCTCTTTCGCAATGAGATTAGTCCTAGCTACGGACAAGGTTTTAAGAACTAGTTCATACTAGTAAGCTTGACTATAACAAGAATTAAATGCAGTTCATGTAGTCATTCAAGTTCAACCAAAGGAGTTAGATCTTCTTAGTTCTTAGGTCACCCAAATCTACTGAATGTAGACGTGGGACACAAGATTTGGATCTGGTGTAATAACTGCACTGTTTAATTATTATATTGGTGTAAGATGTAAAAGTTAGAATGCTCAAAAGTAAAAAGCATAAGGAATTTTCAGATTTAAGGATTGAAATTAAAGTGATATTTTAACTTTTAATTTCAAAAATTAGTTTACTATTACTTGGTGATCGGGATCTCCGGAGCCAAGCATTAGAATATTTAAAACACTAGCACAAATTAAAGTTAAAAAAAAATCACATTTCTCTATTTTCTCATTAAAAGGAACTTTTTTTTATAGTAAATATGTAAAACAAAATATCAATTAATGCATGGCAAAAGTAATTCATTAAATTACCGGAATGGTAGTTGGTCACTAGCCTCTCTCTCTCTCTCTCTCTCATAATATAATATATACTATCAACGACACAAAATATATTATAGCTTGTATTATTTGACAAAACTTTTGAAAAATTCACAAAGGAAAAAAGAAATATATTTGTATCAACTAAAGTTTTTGACAATAAAATAAGAAATAATTAAAAAAGAAAATAGAAAAAAAATTGAAATAGAATAAAAAAATATATAGTATTTTTACTTTTGATAGTAGATTTTGAGTTGAAGCAAATTGTCAATTTTATTATAAAAAAATTTAAAATTTCAATGAAAAAAAAATATACAAGTAACCATGTCTAGAATTAATATATGATGTGATATGTTTCTCATATATATACATATGATGTGATCTATCATCTAGCGGATAGAATCATATAGATGGCTTTTTCTGCCCTTCTCAAAATAAATTGATCAATGTGCTGTAGAACTGTGGTCGTGAGAAGTGACAATGGTTATTAACTTATGGATAAATTTCAGTTATAAAATCGGTTGTAGCGTTGTAGTTTAAGGTTACAACTTTACTCAATATAATTAACATTACTATATATTTTAAAAATCTAACTGTTGAATTTCATAATTTTTATGCTTTTAATACACATGTCAAATTTTGTATCAATTCGATATTATTTATTATATGATATATAAATTTATATTTTATGCATAATTTTAAATTACAAAACTTTCAATTTAAACTATTTAGGCAAAAACCACATTTTAGTCCCTACATTTTTACACAATTCCCATTTTGGTCCCTATATTTTTTTTTGACCACTTTTAGTCCCTGTCCTGAAAAACGCCTTTCGTTTTTGTCCCTACCGTTACTTCTTTGACGAAAATTGTACAGGTGACAGACGGCTTAAGCTAAAAATAATAAAATAATGCTCTAAAATAATAAAATACTCCAACACCAACACAAACAACAAAACCCATTTACACTGACCAATCTATGCCCACCACCATTGAAATCAACTTAACAACAAATCCAAATGAACTCCCACTGAGTCAAAACCCACCACTTTGAAATTGGCCTAAATAGGTTTCAGTCAGATCGGTTGAATCGTTTGAGAGAGAGAGAGAGAGAGCTTGAAATGTGAAATGGAGAGATGAGAAAGAAGAAGGGTTAAGGTTGAGACCCATTGTCGTGATGACAGTGGGGAACGGTGGTGAACGGCGAGTTGCAAAGCACGAGAGTCTGGCCATGGAGTTCCGATTCTGAGGTGAGAGAGAGAGTTTTGAAAAAAAAAAAAAAAACTGAAATCGGTAGAAAAAGGTTCTAAATTAAAGGGTTCTGTAATTTGTAGAGAGAAGGCTCGGTTGGGTTGTAGTGTTTGGTTGCCCAGAACATTCAAGAAAAGCTGAGGAATATTTATAAAATTCATGTTCTTTATTTTTTTTTCCTTTCGATTAATTCTTTCATGTTCTTTTGGGTTTTGTTTTTTGTTGAATGGTAAGAGGTTAGGGATTTGAGCTGATTTGGGGTTTTTTGTGCATGCTGATTTGGGTTCTTTTTTGTGGTCTATGGTGACTTGTGCGATGGGATGAGAGGTTAGGGTTGGTTGACTAATTGAGTGAGTGCCACGTGACTAATTGAAGGGGCGGGAAAGCCACGTGGAGTATTTTATTATTTTAGTGCATTATTTTATTATTTTTAGTTTAAGCCGTTTGCCACCTGTACAATTTCCGTTAAAGAAGTAATGGTAGGGACAAAAACGAAAGGCGTTTTTCAGGACAGGGACTAAAAGTGGTGAAAAAAAATATAGGGACCAAAATGAAAATCGTGTAAAAATGTAGGGACTAAAATGTGGTTTTTGCCAACAATTTATTAATAACGTAGATATTGATCTTTACTTTTCTAAAAATTTTCTAAGTATGAAAAATATAAGAAGATGTAACCAATGGTAAATATATTTGTCAAAATTCACTTTCAATTAATTATATTGAGCAAGGTGAATATATTTGTCAAAATTTACTTTCAATTAATTATATTGATCAAGGTTTTAGTTTTAGGATACAACTAATTTTGTAGTTCAATTTTGTCCCTTATCTTAATTAATGCCATTTAGCTTTGAATGGGGCATCCTTAATTAATTAATTAAAGAACTTGCAAATCATGTTGGAAATTTGTCTCTATGACTCCAGGCTTCCAAGCTTTTATTCAAAAGGTTACGTTTTTAAACTCATAGAGGACACTTTTTCATATTGTTAATCGTTCAAACTCCAAACGATTATGTGTGCCACACCAAATTCTTACTGCATATTTTCTCGTTGACCCAAACCGCGTCCAGCCCAAAAGCAAGTACAGAAAAGCAGAAAAGAAAAAGATTTTTTTTTTTTTTTTGGCTCAAAAGGTTATTGCATATAAAGTTTCAACGTTCAAAGCAACAACAGGGGGGAAAAAAAAATCATGAATGCTGACATGCCACGCCGTGCTCAAAGTATGTTACTTACGAAATATTATAAGGTTTCTTTCCGAACCAAACCATTTGAATTTTTCTAATATATTTTGATTTTTATTGAATGTAAATTTTGAAAATCTTACTGTTAAATTGTATATTTTTTATGCTCTTAACAAGCATGTAAAATTTTGTTCAAATTTCAGTGTTAATCAATCAATATATTTATTTTTTATATATAATTTTTTATTAAAAAACTTGAAATTTAAACATGTCATTAATGAAATAACTATTGATCTTTGATTTTTTTGAAATTTTGTAAGCTTGGAAGATACAATAAGAACATGTAATCCAACCGTTAAATTTTCAAAATTATATCTAATAAAAACATATAAGAGGAGTTTGAAAGGTTTATCTTTAAATTAGATTGGAGATAAACATTTTCCTTCTTTAAATGATGTCATTTCTCAAAAAATAAAATAAAAATGAGGTAGGTGGGCAGGGCCAGTTTGGTCAATAAATGTTCAAAATGGTCATTGAACTATTGAAGCCTCTATATTTATTATTTTTCGTTGTTTTTTTTAGAATAATTATTTTTCCTTTTTTTTTTTAAAGAATAATTATTTTTTCTTATCTTTTTTTTGGGCAGAAGTGGAGACTGGAAAGTCCCATTACCCACATCAGTTGGGAATTGAGAACAATTCAAAACATGCACATAGCCATAGGAAAGATGTTTCTGCATTAGAAAACTTGTTCATTATTTTTCCTTAGAAAACAAATCTGGCAGCAATGCACCCTCCAAAAATTGCAAAGCACCCACAAGCATTTCAAATATTTACTGCACTAGCTCCCCTACGCTAAAAACTAGTTATCCAGATACACATTTTTTTTTTTTTTTGGTTTTTGTTTTGGTAAATTTTCGAATTCACCACTAATTTTACTATGCATCCCTTCACCTTTGTTCGCATGTGGGTCATGACTGGACATTTGAATTGGATGAGACATGATCTTAGTAACCAAATTCTTTGTATATATTATTATCTCGTTTAGAAAATGGAAACAGAGAGGATGTAACCCAAAAAAACAAAGGCTATTTCAACTTTCAAGGAAGCCAAGTTTGTTTTCCCATTCGTGTAAGAATCAATGTCGGCATGAATTTTAGTCTATAAAAAAGAAATGTACTCTCTAGTCTCTAGGCGTGTTAAGTAGTACTAATTAGATTCTTAATTAGAGGCCGAAATTGGTCAAAAATCGAATTCTTTCTTTATTGCTTTGGATAAGGTGAATTGAAAACCAACATAATCAAGAAAGGAAATTCAAATTCTACCCCTAGCTAGTATCTAGGGAACAAGAAATAATAGAGTTGTGATTCATAATTGTCTTAGTTTCTCGTAACTTAGAATAATGATCACCTATTTAAGAAAAACGTAAACTAGCATGTAGACAATTTCTTATACGTTGCACCTTATATTTTCCAGTGATATCCATTAGTCAATTCTCAAATTATTCATAGATGTATAAAGCCAATTTGTTGCCAAGATCACCTAATCAAAAATTGTTTTAGCAATCTATATATATATGGTCCTATGAAATAATTAATATATTAATTGAAAATAATCATTAATACTATAATATGATAATTACATTTAATTAACATGCACAACATCAAAATCCACAAAAAATAATGTGACTTAATTAACCACTAATTTGTGTTAACAAAATTCATTCAATAAGCTAATTTTTATTTTCAATTAGTTTTAAGTAATTGATTTTTATTAATTGTATATACATTGAGCAAATTAGTTTAATAACTTAGAAACAAATTAAAGAATGCTAAAAAGAGAAGAAAGAAAGTGCCAATTTGGGTAAAAGGAAACATATTATAAGGTGGCTGAGCTTACTTGGAAGAAAATTTGAAAGTAGACATTAATTATCGGGGTATACAATTTTCAGAAGAAAAAGAAGACCATTCTATTTGGACTTCTCACATTGTTAGAACTAAATATGTGTTATGAAAGAATAAGATGGAGAATAAAATTGTAGGTTAAAAACTCATAACATGCATTTCGTGATGTCTACAAATAAATAAATAAAACATGAAAAATTCTATTAATGTCACACTGCAAAAAAAAAAAAGAAAAGGCGATTTCATAATGTTTTTAGGGTTTCATGTTTCACAACGATTGAAGAGGTTGGCTTAGTCCGCAGAGGCTGGCTTGCTTTAGCTTGGCTTAGTCAGGCTTACATTTGGTGCTTATACCTCGTGCCATGTTTTCATATAATTGTAATAAACTCATGCCAAATGTGGTGATCTTGGTCTATCATTCACCCATGTGAAAAAAAGAAGAAGTGGTTTTTGCATTTTGGGTTAGTAATAGTATGACTTATAGTATTGTGTGGCCAAAAAGTGAAAAAAAACGAAAGGAAAGTGAAGGGATATGCATAAGCTAGCCATGGATAAAATTTGGGTCCTATATCACCACCTGTTGATTGGAGGGTTTTTTTTTTTTTTTTTTTTGAGAAAGAGTTGATTGGAGGTAGTTGAAATAATAAAACGTACGTGATTGAAAGCTAATTCTTATAAAACCATTTACACGCCCTAACAAGTACAAGATATATTTTGGTGCTACGTACGTTCTACGTACACGGACGATTTATGTTTTGTTCTTCTGTGGGACACTATAGCTAGGTTGATACATGCTGAAAATCAATATAACCTCCCCTATGTATTATGTACTTGTTAGGACTTGTAAATAGTTTTATAAAAATCAGCTTTCAATCACATTTTATTATTTCAAATACCTCCAATCAACTCTTTCACGAAAAAAAAGAAAAAAAGAAAACAGGTACAAGATACATAGTGGAGGTTATATTGATTTTCAGCATTTATCAACCCAGTGTCCCACAGAAGAACAAAACATAAATCATTAGGGTACGTACCACCAAAATATGCACAAGGTCAAAGTTGGCCCCTCAACGATGTCACATACTAATCGATTAGCTTCTCCATATACATACTGAATAGACACTAATCACCAATCCTAATGTTGATTTCATAGAGGGTTATATTTTCAAACTCTGAGTCTGTGACCCTATGTAACCAAATTCTTGGAACCTTAGTGCGTGTTTAGTGTGTTTGAAACCTATTTCAAGTCCAATATAAGTTAGAGGCTCAAGCATCAAGAAGACTCAGGTTTATTAGGTCTCGACTCCAACTTGATCACTTCTCCACAGATCGAGCACTAGTCAGCTCGAGCCATCAAGAAAATCTCGGCCCATCAAGATTTGAGCAAGAATAACTTTTCTAATTCGTTTCTTCACACTTAATGTGCTAGGGCCGGGTTTCGTGGTTTTCAAGGCGAGGAATAAAAGTAATCATTGGATATGTTTTTCAAAATTTTTGGAAACCATTGCACACTCTTGGTGTGATGGTCACTCCACAAATATAAGTACTTGTGGGGTGCGAGAGTAAGGGCCGAGGTTCAAGTTTCCAAAAGAGAGTTTTACACAAATATATATATAGATTAATCTATGTAATTGTCTTGTACGTCCTTATGATTGGATAATTTGAGGGGCATGACTGAGGGATAGAACCAGGATTTGAACATAAAGAGGCAAGCATAACCAAAAAAAAGTTTTGCCAGTGTTAGTTTTTCTAATTATCCAGGTTTATGAATTGTTTTGTCTAATGGATTTTCTTGATATTTTGCGACAATAGAGCAAAGGGATGGTTTGATTAAAAAAATTTGGAAAATTTCATAGGTCAATTTGTAAAAATATTTGGGGAGGGGGTAGAGGGCAAGTATATACAATTTAGGGTCGTTAAAAGTTAGAAATTTTGTATAGCTATATATACTGTTTGTTATTTTTTCAAAATCTTGAGGGGTGGGGGGGCATTGGTCCCCCCAGACCACACGTAGTTCCGTCTCTGGTATAACTTATGAGATGTTGTCAATGGAGAGCTGTTTATAAACGCAATGGATGAGGGGTGTATTTAACCTACATAATTGTACCTTACGTCCTTATAGTTGTATAATTGATGGGCACAAGATATATATTATCACGGTAAACACTTTTATAAACCTGACAAAAGAAACTGCATGCATTCCATGCTTTTATTATTTTCTCTTAGCATTTTTTTTTTGGGTTTGTTTTTGTATTGAAAGCACATATATATTTGTAAATCTACTAAAAAATACAAGATCAGGTTATGTAGCACTGAAATATGCATAAAGGTCTCAAAAGTTGGCCACACAACGATGTTAGATATGCATGGATGAGCTTCTTTATGTACATTTCTGAATATATAGACACTCGCCATCTTTAGATAGAATAGCATTGCAATTGGAAACCAATAGACTGAATAGAGTAACATGGAGAAATCAAGAAGTTATAAGTAGTAATAAATCATTGAACTAAAATGGAGTCATATCTAGGATAAGATTTGACAAACCCATAAATCATTATAAACATAGTCCTTTGCGTACAGCTAGCTCAGAGTTCTAAAATACAGCAGGAAGTGAAGCCTAGATTCATTAAGAAATCTAATAAAATTACCAATATTGCAGTCACAAATAAGACCACATGATGAGATTACCTCTAGAACTATCATTGTTTAATTAACTTAACTAATAGGACTATAGGAGATGTCAAAGCTATCAAGATACTAATAGAAATCATTTGTCTCTCTTTTTATATTCCATTTTATCCTCCAATTATAATATACTATGTGAGTTTTTTTTTTAAAAATTTTATTTATTAAATAAAGAAAGTGAAAAAACAATTCGTGATAAGTTGTGATTGATAAAATATAAAGTAGAACACAAAAAGTGAAACAAAAAATTTGTATTTATCAAGTAGTAGTTTACTAGAGTAACATCATTTCTCTTTCTTTAAAAGTGAACATTGGTGGTCCTTGAGCCAACTATATCTTTACTACTCAATTTTGTGTTTTACAATAAACTCATATATAGTAGGGCATTTATAGTAGGCTAAATCCTAAACTAACTATGATTACAAGACTTACAACACAAAATAGAATTTCTTTGTTACTTGCACACAAATTGATTTCTTTGTTTATGAGAACCATAGGTAACCCTTACAAATAGTGATATATATTAAAGACTGCCCTTTGATGTTTTATAGATCTAATAGATCTCTAATTAAAAAAGAAGATAGAGATCCATGGACCACAAAATAATAAAAATCTGGATTTATATATATATATATATATATATTCTAGCAGTTCTCACTCTCTCTCTCTTTGGTTTTTTGCTAATATATTCAAGCAGTTCTCAGAAATCTCAGTGGTGATATCCATACATTGATCATTGATGGCATATCATTTCCTTTATAATTATGGCATGAGTTGGTAAAGTTATCCTTATTCTGGTGGGTGCATTATGCAGTATGTGCTCAAAGTTAAATGTCAACGTAGCTCTTTAGCAATCAAAGACTATAGTAGTGTATTTGCCATTCTGGGGGCACCACACTGGGACACTCGGATCTTGCTCTGAGAATAGATAAACAAAATTTAAAGTAAAGTGGCCAAGCCATTTATAGGAACGACGCAATAATTTCATGCCTTGAAGGTTTCTGAGCTCCCCCATAATGAAGCTAAAAAGGGAAAAAGTAGTGGGCCTTTATAGCGCAGCAAATGCCTTCAAAATTAGATATTTGAAGGCCCTCAATTATGACATATATAAAATATTGACCGCGGAGGTTCTCATACGTGTATAGATACTAGCCAAGAGATCTCACCCATGAATGATCTAGCCAGCACCCCAATTGAAATGAACTTAATTTTTACTTTGCGTGGGATAGATACTCTTGGAGTATCATAGTTGCACTTCTAAATTCTAATATAAGTGTGTGTGTGTTAGGAAATGGAAGGAAACTTCCACTTCACAAAGGCTAAATAGCTAAAGAAACAGAATATTTAATTTAACATCAAAGTTTTGACAGAGAGAGAGAAAGCATATTTTCAAGAATTAGGATTTTTTTTTCTTTTGAGAAAGAGAATTAGGATCACTTGAATTTACTATGTTCTATTAGTCATTTAATTCTGTGAAATTATTTTAACAGAAAGTTGAAATTAAGAAGGATGTCAAAATACGACGGTGTATTAACCTTTTGGCCTAAACGACCCTTTGAAAATTACTTCCACAACTAGCTAGTTAAGTCATTATTCTATGTTACAATTTATACAATGCAACCCTATCAAGGTCATGGAATGTAACAAAAAACTATATCCTTAATTAAGAAGATAAAGTGGCAGAAAAGTGTTTAGAATCCTCCCAAGTGTTCAAGCATTTTAGGAAAATATTTTTATCTCTTTCCTAGTAACTTCTTTCATCCAATGCATCAAGGAAATAATTGACAAGCAAATACAAATTGATGTATAAGGCTGCCTGAAAAAGGGGGTTTCAAAACCGACAATAAATAAACGTTATCTATAAATGCCATAATATATATATATATATATATATATATTTAAAAATTATTGAATAAATCTGATTGTACTTCGTTTGTTGGATTCATTTACAGGAAGCTGCTAAAAGTTTTAGACACCCAGAGATTCACATATAATTAACATTATATTATTTTTAATTTCCAAATTGTTTGGCAAGAAAAATAGAAAAGAAAAATTGCTTTCTTCCAATCCATGTATATATATATATATGATGTTCCATGTTCTGAATTATAACATGCAAACTTATGACTTAATTTGTTAAAATCACCCAAATTGATTATACATATCTTCCATAAGCTAAATTACATCAGAAATGAAAGTAAAACATTTATATTATTGTATACTTATAAAATTTGAAATACTACATACAACGACCCCACCAAAAAAAAAAAAAATTGAAATCATAAGCAAAGGAATGGAATTTCCTAGAGAAACTAAACTTAAAGGAAAGTTCTATAGGAGGTACTTGCAAAGTTTGAAGTGTGCAGCAAGACACATGCACACATTTAACACATGAGATAAGCATGTAAAATTGTTCACAAACAATTTTTATTTATTAATTTAAGTTTTTACTTTTTACGTAAACTGAAAAACAATTATTACAAAGCAACGTTTTGTTTCCTCCTTCGGCCCAATAAGTCTCTTTAACTGGCCCAGTTCCACCCAAAAATAAAAAAGTGGCTAACATTGAGCCGAGCTGGGATATAGATTTATACTACGTGTCAGCGTAGCTTTGATTCGGACGGAAAGAAGAGCTTGTCGTATCTGGGTTAATAGATTTCGGCCTAGTCAAACTCTCCAGCTTCGTTGGATGTGACACTCATTTCACAAATCATACCCCATTTATTATGCTTAAAAAAAAAGAAAAAAGAAAAAGAAAAAAAAATGTAATCACTGCACTCGACCCACTTAAATTTTATCATAATTAGTGTGAGATTCTTACAAATATTACATAATATTACTCGAACTTACCACAAATAATACATATTACTTGAATTTACAATTTTTAAACTCGCATGCATGATAGATCATACTTAATATTACTCCAACTTACAATTTTTAAACTCGCATTTATGATAGGTGACATGATTAACGAGTAACACGAACCATCTATCGTCATCCCAATGTCCATCACCAAAATTTGTGGACCCAAGCGCGGTTTTTCCAGTTAACTCTCTCTTCTCCCCCACCAACCGGATATAATACCTCGATCTCTCTCTCTCTCAGTGTACAGTATATAAAATTCGCTCTTTCTCTTTCTCTTTCTCTCTCTCTCTCTCTCTCTCTCTCTCTCTCTCTCTCTATTATTTTCCCCCTTTGTAGGGGCCGTATCAAATATGTGAAAAATCTTTTCTCTTCTGCCAACTATGGCCTTTCTGTACCTTATAAAAAGGCCTCTTTATGAGATCATCTAAGTGCAAACTGAGCATCTAGCTAGCAGTGATCAATATCGATATTATTGATCCAACACTACTAGCTGCTCTCTCTTTTCTCTCTTTTTTTTTTTCGAGTTCCTTTAATATTAAGGCTCTAAACACAACATTTTTTTTTTATAGGTACAAAACCCCACCACCAAAATAATGAAACTATCAATGAGATCCGTACGGCCATGCACATTTAATCAACCTTCAACTCCAACCCCAAAACTAACACACTACTCCTGCGCCTACACCCTCACTCAACCACCTAAGCTAAACAGCAACAAGAAGCTGGTCCACCACAAAACTCAACCATTAAAGCACTGGGAACACTTACTCGATCCCATTCATCACAACGCTACCAATAAATCCAACACTTTTCCTTACCATTTCATGCCCACAAAAAGCGTCAAACTCGGCAAGAAATGGAAGGAATACCAAGGCATTCGAAACTGGGACGGCTTGCTCGACCCGCTCGACGATAATTTACGCAGCGAAATCCTCAGGTACGGCCAGTTTGTCGAGGCTGCGTACAAGTCCTTCGATTTCGACCCTTCTTCGCCTTCCTACGCCACCTGCTTGTTCCCCAAAAGCTCATTGCTCGAAAAGTCGGGCCTAGCTCAAACCGGTTACCGTCTGACCAAGAATCTACGTGCAACCTCGGGTATTCAGCTCCCACGCTGGATCGAGAAGGCACCCAGTTGGGCTGTCACAAAGTCGAGCTGGATTGGCTACGTTGCGGTGTGTCAAGACAAGGAAGAAATCGCCAGGCTCGGTCGAAGAGACGTGGTGATAGCGTTTCGAGGCACAGCCACTTGCTTGGAATGGCTCGAGAATCTCCGAGCCACGTTGACCCAAGTGGGTCATAACCACAACCACAACAGCAACAACGATGGACCCATGGTCGAGAGTGGGTTCCTCAGTCTTTACACTTCGGGGACCAAGTGCTCGAGCAGCTTGCAAACCATGGTACGCGAAGAAATCTCGAGGCTGCTCCAATCGTACGGCGACGAGCCACTTAGCTTGACGATCACGGGACACAGCCTCGGTGCGGCCCTAGCTACGCTCGCGGCGTACGATATCAAAACCGCTTTCAAACGCGCACCGCTCGTTACGGTGATCTCGTTCGGCGGGCCACGTGTCGGCAATCGGAGCTTTCGGCGTGTCCTAGAAAAACAAGGGACCAAGGTCCTACGCATCGTGAACTCTGATGACCTAATAACAAAAGTACCCGGTTTTGTCATCGACAACAGTAATGAAAACGACAACCACGACCAAGAGGACATTTCGTGCAACAGAGATGTACAACTGGCTGGATTGGTACCCAGATGGATACAGAAGCGCGTGGAGGACACGCAGTGGGTTTACGCAGAGGTTGGGAGAGAGCTGAGACTTAGTAGTAGGGACTCTCCGTACCTCAACGGCTTCAACTTCGCCACGTGTCACGAGCTCAAGACATACCTACACTTGGTGGACGGCTTTGTGAGCTCCACGTGTCCCTTTAGAGCCTCTGCTAGAATGCTGATTGATAATTACCGTAGACAAAAGAGTCAAGGATTGAAAACACAAACTATAAAACCTTGATTAATAACTGTAAATTTTAGTTGTTTAAAAACCCGTAAAAAGTGTCAGTCGAGCTATAAGGTTATTGGTGACCGTAAGTTTTGTACGTAGTGGAAAAGGGTGGCAAATGAGGGAGGGTTTGGTGGGCATTGTGATTCCTTTTTTTTTTTGGGATCAAAAGTTAGATTTTTCATGTTGGCTGTGAGGCCCCATTTGGATGTTGAGTAAGTTGAGCTCTACTCAGCTAGCTGAAGATCTTGTACTGTTCATTTTGTAATGAGTTAGGTAAATCATCTATATTGTACATGGAAATTGGAAAAGTGGAAAAGGCAAACGTTGTTTTCTTCTTTGGGGGTATCAAAATGATTCAAAATCTAATCATTCATCGGCTACCACGTGAGACCCGGGGTCATGTTGATGAGTTTGCCCTCTGGTGCCGACCTTATTTACACGTATTAACATTTTTGAGCATAGCTCATATATAGTTGAAAGTTTGAAACTTAGAAAATGCACCGACCTGTTTCGTGGGAAGCTAGCAAGTGTGGAAGTAGAGGACTTCCACGCCGCTATTTTTCAACTTTGTCCGTATTCCTAGCGGCCAAAGTGATAGCACCGTCCATACCGAACACATAGGGTGTGTATTTCACTATTTGTATGGTAACAACTTTTTTCATGCATGGGCTATATGTACTCACTGTTCGTATATATTTTACTGCGTACGTTGCGTCCTTGACCAAGTTTTAGTGGCTAGCTGTACTTGTGGAATTGTCAAAAATGTTAGATGTCTGTGGGGTAAAACTCTGTGTCTTTTTTTTTTTTTTTTTTGAAATGATAAAACTCTGTGCCTTGCAGTTTGTGTGTGTGCTTGTGTGTGTGTTTTAGGTTTATTGTTTATAGACTTATATCACATAAATTTCAGTGGCCCAAGCAAGACCCACAAACTTATTTTATTATTACTTAGGGTATGTTTAGTATATTGAATGAGGATTACGACAAGAATTGTCATCTTTTACTATGAATAAAATGTGTTGTAATGTAATAATTAAATTTATTCATTAGTTTGGTTGTGAGTTATAATGTTAGAATGAAACTTAATATTTATTTTAGGAAATTTCTTACTCATACAATTATATCTTCTTAAAAATTGTTATTTTTAAATTTAAGAGAGATATGTGTTATTTTTTATGATTTTTTATTTTTATAATTTTTAGATGTATATGGAAAGTTTGTTTATTTGGAATGTATTAAGTTTTGAAATTATTGCACTTACTAAAGAATAGCTAATACAAGTTTTTAAAGAGAAATAATCATTCCTCATTTTGAAGAATAATTATTCATAAGGAATGATTATTCCTTATAATAAAAATATAACTAAACTAAAGAATAACTAAACCATAGAAATAACTATTATATTATAATGCTTATTACAGTCTATCAAACATGCCCTTAAAAATGGATATTATATTACATGTACTAACCTAGCAGTATTAACTGTTATGATTTACTACCATAAAAATGTTGGCTCAAGACAAAAGAAAGAAAGGAGTGCCGTGAGCTTGGGGACTTTGATTATTAAAAAAATGTGGAGTAACTTCAAATGGTATCTAGATGTCCAATGACAATATAAGTATGCCTTAACATGTCATGAGTTGTGTGGATTCCAATTAGTTTAACCAGTATTTTTGTTGTTGTTAAATAAGATACCTGGGTTCAAACCCCACTTGCACATTAAAAATTAATTAGTAACTTAACATAATGATAAAGAGCAATCATCAATTCATCATATCTCTAAGCATGTTTAAGACAACGGGCTAATTTTGCCAAATAGAATAATTTTAGGAAAAATTTATGAAAAAAACATCTAATCAAACTTATTTAATTATGTAGCACTTTTTGAAATTTGAGTTTGTCAAATTTGAGTTTACCAAACTTGAGTTCCAAGCATTATGTAGCATTATGGGCTCACATGGCAATCTGATCAAATATAATGCTTGAAACTTACCAAACTTAAGTTCCAAGCATTATGTAGCATTATGTAACATTATGGGCTCGCATGGCAATCTAATCAAACATAATGCTTTAAACTCAATTTTCACTTGGAACTCAAATTTGACAAATTCGAGTTTTGAAAAAGTGCTACTACATAACTAAATAAAATTAGCCGAGTGCGTTACTCCTAAATTTTTCCTTAAAATAATACTATTTGGTAAAAAAGGCCTAAGACTACGTATTGTTAACCATAGAATTTATGACCTATCAGAGAATTCGTGGCTCAAGAATCACCAATTTATGACCTAAAACTCTAGTCAACTGCTACTCTTTTTTTCCTTAAAAAAGAAGAAGCAATCACTACTATTAAAACAACAGCTACTACTCTTTTGGCCATTTTTTAGAATAAGGAAGTTGTAACAATTCGTATTAACTTGTAACAATTCGATGTACTTAACTTGTGTTAACGTTGATTCTATGTATCTAATAAAATGCTTTTGTGTACATTAATTATAGCATCAGAGAATCTATAACATGTCTAATTTGGACCATACTAAAAAGAAAAAGAAAAACACACACATGAAGACAGGCGGCGCATGAAACTACTGGTGACACGGATAGTATCCCAAAATGATCAAAAATCCAAATTAACAAAAAAGAAAAAAAGAAAAAAAGAAACCGTAATTGCCAAGTGTTTATGCTTTCCCCAAATTGGTTCTTATGTCCTTCCCACCTTTCAAGTCCAAAATCAAAGCCGGTAAAGAAGAAAAAAAAAAAAAAAAAAATCTAAAAACCATTGTTTCTTATACCGATGTACGTTGAATAAAACCAATACATTTCAATCTAACTTTTCGTAGCACACCTTTGGATTTATTTGGGTGGTTGTAATCGAAAGGGATATTGAGATTATTATTATTGTTCTTTGGTTTATTAGAGTAATCTCCTTGGGTTTGTTTGTGAGGACACGAACGGACATTGAGGGACCGCAATTTGCATGGTTTTCGTATTTTGAACGCTTTAATTAAAGTGAAGCGCTTATCATGCACATAATTTATTACAATTTTCAAGAGGTGGGCCTTAGGTGTTATTTTTTTTTCTAAATAAAATTATGTGAGCAGTTTCTGCCCATACGTTCCCTGGATGTTAACATTTGTTTAGAATATTTTTCAATTATTGTACTTATTTTTGGCTTTACTGTGAGGAATTTATGGTACTTATTTATGTTAGTTGTTGAAATATATATATATATATATATATATATATATATATACACGTGGATGACTTTGAATTCACAATTTTACTTCTCAATGGTGAGTGTAGATATCTCATTTTATACCCATTAATAATCTTTGGTCCCCAACCCCAATGATGATCTTGAAATACATCAACCAAGGGTTGTTAGAGAGTTTTCAATGGTTCAGGAGTAATTACAACTAAAAAATGCTTAAATTGTTTTGAAAGCGATGCTAAAAGAAAAATGATATTTGCTCATTGTTTTAACTACAACTTTTGATTCATAAATAATTTTTGAGTGAGGTTTATTTTATTGGAAATTAGACATCCTGGGCTTTAATTTGAATATAATTTTTGTGTAATTTGGATTTAAAATGAGTGAGTTATGTTCGTTTGAAGTTGGACTAACAGTGTAATTGAATTTAGGGTTCTGCCTGCTCGTATTTGGAAGCATGTGCACGTATACTTGACCATGTGCGTGCATGCTTCATTCCAAAACTTTAGAAATTCAGTTTTAAGGTCCAAAGCTTCATTCTTTGATGGGGGCCTTGCCCCTAGACCTTTAGGAATGTCCAAAACCTTTTAAAAAGGCCTGAAAACCTAGTTTACTAATGTATATACTCACCTTATGTCTTCATTCCAAAACCATACTAGGGAGAGTTTATTTTTTGCCCCCATGTTCTAAAAACCATAGTTCATATTTTCTAATCATTCACACATCACCTAAGCACATTTTTTTTTATAGATAAAAACCTCTCTTTAGTTAGTTCTAAGGAAAAAAACTAGTTTTTCAAATCATTTTCAAACCCTTTTTCAAACTAATCTTGTTCTTGAATTGTGATTACCAAAACTATTGTTTTCTTTAGTTTCCTTTGTTTCATCAATCTAATCATTGTGTTGTAGGTACTAAGGTGTCAGTTAAATAAGCAAAAACTAGTGATCTGAAGCAAGGTGAATGTTCTTTTCATGAACTCCTACTTTGTTTAATAGAATTAACATGAGTTTCTTGATTTAGTTTCTTTAACTTGTTATTGTGGGTGCAAAGGAGTATGCCTTGGCCTTAGAGTAGATGAGGCGAAGGGTGAAAAATGGAGTTGCCACCTAGATTAGGTTTAAGAACCATATTGAGCTTTTGAGCCACTCACTTACATACATAGGTCCGCATACCAGATTATGGGTCTGGAGTTTGGATATGGCTCGTGAATGTGTTAGGCACCCAAGACCACCTGGCTTGTGGGTTAGCCTCCATTATTTGTTGCTAGGCCATATTTAAATAAAAAAAGTTATAAAAAGATCCCTAATCCGTAACCTAAACATATATCATGCACTTAAATAAAATAACACACACAACATGTTAAAGATCACATCACAATATAAAAGGAAACAAATCAAACATATATATTAAAAAAAAAGGAAAAGATAAAAATTAAATCACACACATAAGGAAAGATTATAAAATAAACCAAACATGGCAAAAAGACTCAAACAAACATGAAAAATAATTAAACACAATTAATTAACCTAAAGTGAGTAAAAAAGAATCAAATAACATGTTAAAAATGATTAAAATAATAAAAACACAATTTTGCCATAATCTAGGTTTTGGGTGTGTACGCATACTCAATTATGCGTATGCATGGTTGAGACCATGCACATGCGTATTCGATGATGTGTATGCATCCTTTAGCACAGATCCAAAAAATTGCATTTTGCAAGATTTTAATCAATTAAAGATATTAAAACACAAATCAAACAAGCATGTTAGAAACCCTAAAAACTAAAATAATATAGACCAAATAATACAGAGCATCAATATCAACAAATAATCAAGAATCACAAAAATAAGTATACTAAACTAACATAGAATAAATAAACATGCTAAACTTTACATGAAACTAAAATAACAAACCAAAAATAACAAGAACAGATTATAATCAACCTAAGATCATATTAGCACATATCAAAAGATTAAGAACAAAAAAAAAAAAAAGTCAAATAAAACAAATGTAAAAACTATGTTAAGAAACTCAAGTGAATCATATTAAGCAAAGAAGGAATTCATGGAAAGAACACCCACCTTGCTTAAGATTGTGAGTTTAGAGTTTGTTTAACCGACTCCTCAATGCCTACAACATAAAGATTAGATTGAGATGACAAAGATAATTGAAGAACACAATAATTGTTATTAATCACAACTCAAGAATAAATGGTTTTGAAAGTTTTTGTAAAACTGAATTAAGAACAAGTTTTTGCCTTAGTTTTGTGCTAGAAAAAAGTTTTGAATCTTTAGAAAAAATGTGCTAGCTTCTGCCCTAGAGTTTTGAAAAGAGAGAATAGGGTTTAGAATGCAACAAGACACTCTTTCTAGCTAGGGTTTTTATTGGAGACATAAAGGTGCGTATTTTTAAGTTAAAATTAGGGGTTTCAAGGCTTTTTAGAGGTCTTTGGACATTCCCAAGAGTCTAGGAGCCAACCCACATTAAAGAATGATGTTTTAAGCTCTTAAAAATGAAGTTTTACTGCCTAGAAAATGAGTATGCGTACATATCTTTTGAGTGTGCGCACACACACTTGATTCATGTGTATGCATGAACCCTAATTCTTGATAGCTTTGATGGCTTGACTTACAATGGTCATAAAATTAGGCAACATTTGTGTTCAAATTGAAGCCCAAGATGTCTACTTTTCAATAAAATAAATCACACTCAAATATTCTTTGTGGAGTAAAAGTTATGGTTAAAACAGTGAGCAAATGTGATTTTTTAGTATCATTTTCTAAGCGATTTGAGTACTTTTGAGTTGTAATTTCTTTCAAATTATTCTGAACTCTTTAATTATCCCTGGTTGACGTATGTCAAGCTCATCATTGGAGTCGGGGACCAAAATTTATTAACGGATACAAAAGGAGGAGTCTACAGTTATATTTGTTTTGGCATCTATTAATCTGGTCTTGGGTTGACTATAGTTTGCTCCTATTGTGTTTGTGCCTTTATTTCATTCTTGTGATATATCCATGTGTTTTCCTTAATGTAGTTTATTTTTATATTTGTGTTTAATTTGTTTAATTGCCATTTTCCTTTTCTTCTCATGTTAATCTAATTTTGAGTAGTTGATTATATTTATTTTTAAGGTTTCTCACGTGTTTCTTTAGTTTTGTGTTTGGTTGATTCAATAAAAATGTGATTTTCTAGATTTGTGCTAAAGGATGCGTACGCATCATTGTTGCACATGACGCATGGTTGGGTACGTGTACACATTCCAAACCAAGATTAGAGTAATTTTTTTGTTTTTAATTAATTAATCAAGGGTAAACTATGTATTTGGTCTCTATCCTATACACCATATTTCAATTTGGTCCCTGACCTTTCAATTGTGTCAATTTGGTCCCAAACCTTTTAGTACCGTGTCAATTTAGTTCCTGCTGTTATCTTTTGGATGAAAATTGATGACGTGTTTAATGGCTTAAATAAAAAATTAGCTTTCATTGATGTGAAAATTTACTAAAATTCTCTTTTGACTGTTTTCCATATCATCAATTTTTATTCAAAAGATAACAACATAGACTTAATTGACATGACATTGAAAGGTTAGAAACCAAATTGACACAATTGAAAAGTTAAGGACCAAATTGAAATATGATATATAAGATAGGGACCAAAGACGTAATTTATCTATTAATCATTTTCCATGTGTTCTTTGATTCTATTTGACTTTGTTTTTAGGTTATTAATTATGTTTATTTGTTTGCCAAGTTTATTTTAGTTAATCTGGTCATAATATGTTTTGAATGATATTTTTCATTGTGTTTATTTAATTGTTAGTTTTCCATGTTTAATAATATTTTTTAAATTTGATTTTAATATGTTTCCTTTTCTGTTATTTTGTGACCTTTAACATGTTATATGTCTTTTTTATTTATTTAGGTTAA